>OX453067.1:7183870-9583870 GCA_949699795.1 Spicauda simplicius | reverse complement strand
ATGGAGAACGAAGTTGGAATTTCTCAATCAACTTTTTGTCATGTCGTTGAAATAACAAACGAGTAAGCATCAACTTGATTATCACTACTGATCCGTAAACAAAATGTTCTATCTGAAGTTAATTACAGATGTGTTGCTATTGTCCACCACTAAGATTGTCGCCTCAAATGAAAGTGTACCGGCAACTAAACCCTTACATTAAAAACCGTAACTCACAGACTGAGGCTGTGCCACCTTTTCCCCGTTTAATAAAAATGTTATATCCAAATCACGCAATAACTTTATAAATTAAGGTCTACGTGTTATTCTGATGTATGAACGATGTTTAAAATCATATTGGCGTCCCCGTAGTTTTGGAACTAGAATAGGGCTACGGTATTCTCTGCCTGTCATAAGAGGCAAATACAAGAGAGCTTCTGGGGTTGCGGGCGGCAAGGGTAGAGCTCGAACCGTCTAGTTAAGCGACCCCGTGAAGGACAGCGGGTATGTGACGTCGCATATCGTCGTAAAGACCAGGTGCGGTGGGCACAGTCGTCCTGGGTAGAAACCGATGGGGTAACGCGCTAAGAGGTCTCCGGTTGCGTTCAGTTGAGATCCCAGAGTCCTCTTCGCAACGTTGAGTATGACTGAATCGCACGTATCGTTTTCACAAGGCGACCATCCTGATACCTGTGACTGGATTCAGACAGAACTTTTGTTCTGATAAATAAGAATATGAAGAACAATTTGCGACCATACGTTAACTTCGTAAATGTTTAAGTACCGCGTTAAATTATTTTACCCAACAAGCTTGCAAGAAAGATAATAATCTCAGGAGCTTAAACAGATTTCGGGACCCCAATTAACTTATATGTAAATCTAGTCTGTAATCTACTAATTAGATGAACTACTTATAGCAAATAGATTGCTAAATCTATTGAATATTACTGGGAAATGTTTTGGCGACACATTAGCGTAGAGCATCAAATGTGTTATAGACCCTCTGATTCAGAAAATTTAAAAAAAGTTATTAGAATAGAAAAAAAATATCTTATTAATATCATAAATGCTTGTGTATCATAAATGCTTTCGTCATAAACTCATTACTGTCTCACTACTGCGCACGGATCTCCTTTCGGAATGAGAGAATTTTAGGCGCCTACCGCGCTGGCCAAATGCGAATTGGTAGACTTCACACACCTCTCAGAACTTTTTTTAAGAATTCTCGATCGGGAGGTCCGAGGTTCAAACCCAGGCACGCACCACTGATTCATGTGCGTATTATAAATAATTATCACTGCTTTTCGGTGAAGGAAACCTACACACCCAAGAGTTCTTTAAAAAAAAAAAAAGAGCTCTCGGAGGTGTGTGAAGTCCACCAATTCGCACTTGGCCAGCGCGGTGGACTATGGCCTAAACTCTCTCATACTGAGAGAAGACCCGTGCCCAGCAGTGGGACAATAATGGGTTGACGACAATACTTTTTACTTTTTTCATAAGCCTAATTGTTATTAATATCCATTTGAAGCATGGCTTCTGGGTGGATCTTAGAGCAGCTAAGAAAGAATCTGACGAAGATTTTTAATGTAGTCCTCAGGAATAGCAAGTGGGCAATCTCTATGATATTTTCATATATATTATAATTTACCTTTTTCCTTTATGAAGTTGCTTACAGATATCCATAGGCGGCAGTGACCACAATGGCATGTTATTTTATCAGATTGAAGAACTAAACAAAATTACCACTTACCATCAGGTGGATTATCAGTGGCAGATTTCTTTAGGAGATATCACTTACTAGTTTGCACACTGCTCTACAAAGTAAACTCTCATTTGTTACTTCATTTTAATACAAATCATCTAAAAAATATGCAATCGTTGTGCACAATTTATTAGGCTGTCTGCATTCTCCCCTCACTAATGTCACATAACCCGCTGTGGGTATCCCATGCATTCCCCATTCACCCTTTATGACGCGTCGACACGATGGCCTGAATTAATGGTACTAGTTTCGTATTTTGAATTTATATCATCCAAATATTTTGTGGAGAGGAAAACAATAGAAAAGTTAGTTTAAATACGTCGTTATATAACATGTAGGGTAAGATACCAAGTTATATAGCATTTTGACACGTATAAATAAAATTTATCTTGTAAATAAGTTCTATCATATGACATGAGAAAGTCCAATGAAGAAATAGAAAAGTTGTGCCATTTAACGAACATGAAACGATGATGATTCATTTACTTTTTTATCATTTTTTTTATCTGACTGAAGTAGCAAACGAGCATGTAGTCCACCTGATGGTAAGTGGGCACTGCCACCCATTGATATCTGTAATCAACTACATACAGAACATGGGTTTTATATGAAGTCAATCACAGACACGTTGCTACTCCCGAGGACTATGATGGTCATCTCATGTGTAAGTGTGCCGGCAACCACACTCTTCTATCGTAACGCAAGAAATTCTTCATGCTAGAAATAGGTGTGGCGTTGGTACTTCCCCAGTCTAACCACATTGCTTCTACCACCTGTATAATAAAAAAAAAAAACATGCGTGCGTACAAAGTACACATGTCAGAAGTGAAACTTCTTTGGCGAACTAATTTATAAATCTTGTTTATATTTATACAAATCTAAAACTTTAAATTTCCAAGATTAAGAGGAAGGGGAAAAGGCGTGATACGACGTTCGCTCTGTCTCACTTTTTCTCTCAATCATTCTCACTCGCTTGCTCCCTACTCTCACTCCACGGCTAGTTGCTCATGCTACGTTCGCCCTGTCTTACTCTCTCTCAATCGGTCTCGATCACTCTCTCTCTCTTTTCCGAAACTTCCGTTGCATACCGGCGTGACGTTTCATCTGTAAAAATTTTACCCTCATGCGCCTAAAGAAGTTTCACTTCAAAAACCCTTCTATCGAAACGCAAGAAATGCTTCATGCTAGAAATAGGTGTGGCGGTGGTACTTCCCCAGTCGAACTACACTGGTTCTACCACTTGTATAATAAAAAATAATATCTATAAATATACAATCGGTGCTCACGATCATCAGGCATTAGTAGGCAGTCTGTATTCTCCCTTCACTAATATCACATAACCCGCTGTAGGTATCCCCATGTTTCCCCCATTCACCCTCGACGACGGCACGTGCGCACGATGGCCTGAATTAATGCTAGGTTTCGTGTATGAGATTTATATCATTCAAATATTTTGCAGACTAACAAAAATTAAGAAAGTTAGTTTCGGGTATAGATATAGAAGTTATATAGATATATAAAACAATAATAATATATAGATGTTAATCCAAAAAATTACAGCTCAAAATTCTTAAGCAGCTCACCATATTTCGCTGGATCACGACGAAACTACATGTATCCTATATGAGCGCCGACTTCGGAACTATGTACTAACTATGTATGCTGTAAAGCAACATGTATTTAAATTAATTATTAAATTAAAATATTTTTTACTTTTATGTGGCATGGAAGTCGGTTGCATTTTTTGTTAAATTTTTTTTTAGTGGATTACATTGTTACAGTTTGGTAAGCAACGTATTGAAATTATTTTTTACTTTTATGTGGCATGGAAGTCGGTTGTATTTTTTGTTTAAAAAAATTTTTTTAGTGATGATATACTCACTTTTACTAGTATCACAATAATATCAATGAATTTACATGGTGCATACGTAAATGGAGACATTAATTCAACCTCGAACTTACATGACAAATCCTACTTCCTTCCTACTAATATTATAAATGCGAAAGTTTGTGAGGATGTATGTGTATTTGTTATTCTTTCACGCAAAAACTACTCAACGGATTAGGTTGAAACTTTACAGTAGTATAGGTTATACATCAGAATCACACATGGGCTATAATTTGTAATGATTTTTTTTTATAAGGTTATAATATAACGAGAAATATCAGGTTAGTCGGAAAAAAAGTTGTGCTCTGAGAACTATCTTCGCGTACGCTGCCTAAACCGTTGGAGATATCGAAATATAATGTACTGTGGGATTGTTTGGCTCACATAGATCTAAATAAAAGTCCGCGACAGCATATGTCTATACTTTATGTATAACCCACAATAACTCTTTTTATACTTTGAAAATTTTAAAAATATCAAGTTGATGTTTCCATGGGTTTTATACAAACTAAATATTAATCCTTATCAAAATAAATGATTTCAAAAAATCAAGCATCTAATAAAGATCGAATCTGCCTTTTACACCATGTAAATTGGATAAGTAGTTTAGAAGATATTACGAGTATAACATATGGCGTACTCAATTGATTGACCAGCAGTACGCGCCGTGCGCCGCCGCCGTATACAACGAAGTTGTATGATATTAATATTTGAATGGTTATAAAACACGGAGCAAAATGTGAAAGGTCAACGACGTTTCTGTAGTTCCGGGAATGAGGTTACGGTATCCCCTGTCTGTGGTAAGAGGCAAGTAAAAGGGAGCTTTCGGGGTTGCGGGCGGCTAAACGGAGAGCTCCAAACACCCAGTCAGCAACTTTGGGAAAGATGTCAGCATGTGTGGTCACATGATATCGTGAGAGCCAGGATGGACGGAGCTTGAACCGTCCAGCCAGGCGATCCCGGGAAGGACGGTGGCATTCGTGTGGTCGCATATCGTGGTAAAGACCAGATGGAGTGGTAGGCCCAGCCGCTCACTTGGGAGGAGCCCGATGGGGCAATGCACTCAGAGGACTCCAGTTGCGTTCCTTTGAAGATCCCGGAGTCCTGGTGCTATAAGAATCCCAGATAACCCTGCGTCGCTCCCACGGCGTACCTTTTGAAGGTTTCTCCC
The DNA here is from genome assembly GCA_949699795.1 of Spicauda simplicius. Taxonomy (NCBI): domain Eukaryota; kingdom Metazoa; phylum Arthropoda; class Insecta; order Lepidoptera; family Hesperiidae; genus Spicauda; species Spicauda simplicius. The sequence goes on along the minus strand of OX453067.1, from coordinate 9,579,070 downwards.
TCGACAAAAAAGAAAAAAAGTCAATGAGAATGAAACAGCGGAAAGTTTAAATATGTTATTCAATCGTCATCGACCTTTTAATGTAACACAACTCGGCACATATGTCAGATTAGCAGTAGTTTAGGTCGTAGTTGACCACGCTAGCCAACTGCGCGTTGGTAACCGTCACGGCGTTTTGAGACCCTTTCTTAAAACTTTTAATTTCAGAGTAAGCATTAATATCTGTTGCCGACAAAACTAATTCAAATTAATATACGTGCCTGTGATTTGAAATTTGAACACAAATTTCAAATCACAGGAATTGCATTTTATTAAATTGCAACACGGTCTGCATCAACGATGATCCGCGCGGTTAGGCGCCAGCCCGTGTGTGAGGCGCCGACCCCCCGCACTGTCGTTGGCGTGGAGACACGGTGGTGATGAGAACACCGCTGGACCGCGCGGCCAGTCGGTGTACGTTTGTGAGGCATTAACGGATTTATTAGACCCCAATACAACATGAGATCCGCTTCACCGCCTACCGTGGCAGTGGGCGGTACCGTATGTTAATCGCCTTAGAAAGTAGGGCAAGGGTCCAATCTGAAGTAAATCACAGATGCGTTGCTACTCCCGAGGACTATGATGATCGCCTCATATAAAAGTGAGCCGGCAGGCACACCCTTCAAATGAAACACAAGAACTGCTTCACGGTAGAAATAGGTGCGGCGGTGATGCCGCCCTTTTTTTTTTTTTAAGTGGGTAATCCTCATGGGTACCCAGCCGCCCGGGACAGCAGCTGGGTTATGCCGGACTCTTACCGGCTAAACCCCCACAGTGTTTTCACCTCCGCACCGTTTGGCGTGAACACGGGCGCGCTTTCACATTCATCCGCGAACCCGCCGGTGACTGGTCGCTTCTGCAACCCCTCCTCAAGTGGAGCAGCGAGCTCCCCTCCAACAGGAAGGTGCGCCAGAAAACACAAAGGCGCGCCTTACCTCCAAGGCTCCCATCCACAGGGCGACGGACCAACCCCGAGACCGCCACCCAGGAGCCGTGGGCATGGGCAAGCCGACACCCGCAAAGGCACCGACCTCCCACACCCAGCGGCGGATCCGATCCCTGGCTCCGCCGCAAACCACCAAACGGCCGCAGAGGACAGGGAGGACGGCAACGACACACCGCATCTCCTCTTCCTCTGCGGCCCCACCGCCAACATATCTGACGGTGCGCCCCCGATTGGTCGCGGGAGACAGGGTGCACGGCAACGACACACCGAGACACCTCTCCTCCCGCGACCCCTCCTGGCTGCGGAGGACAGAAAACACCGTCCCCCGCAGCCCCCTCGGATGCATCCGGAGCGGGCCTCCAGCTAAGCCCACTCGGAGCGTCCCCTCCCTGGAATCCCTCTTGGCTTCACCGCGGCGCCCCAAGCCACGGTTACTGAGCCCCCTCACCACGACAAGGTGGAGATCCCTTCGAGGGGGGGTGATGCCGCCCTGGTTGAACCATTGCTCTACCACCTTGCAAACTTTATGTGGCAGACTAAATTCCACGCGAGCGAAGCCGCGGGCAAAGGCTAGTTGAACATAAACCTAAGCCATAACTTACAATACTTTTATAATTCATATTAACTGAGCGCACCCTGCTAGCTTGGTTTTATGTTCTTTTAAGTTCCAACCTGACCTAACCAATGCTTTATAAAAAGGCTGACAGTACTTCTGCATCGTCAACGTATATCCTCTCCGTAACCCATTACGTAATGTACATATTATGAACAATAAGTACCAAATGCACATAGTCTAGGCAGGCTGTATATTTATACTATCAGGGTTGAAGAGTTGAAAGTCAACTTTTTAATCTGTTTATTAAACTAATAATATATTCGCAAGGGCTAAATTACTATCACCAATGGTTTAGGTAAGCACCAAATGGCCAACTCCTATGGTTAAAGCTTGCAATATGCTGCATCATTAGGGTTGAGGTGTTAGAGGTAAAATTATGCATGTTACAACTTTGCTTATTAATCTTATTAAATATAAATAAGCCCCAGATGTTCAACTTGTATATCTAGGGCTTGTAGTATCCTGCATCATCAGGGATAAGGAGTTGAAGGTTACATTTTTCATCATATGTCTCTGCTCAGTAATGTTATTACATACCCATGAGCACCAAAAGGGCAAAGCCTATGGTTTAAGCTTGAAGCACCCCAGCATTATATGGGTTGAGGAGATGAAGGTCAAATCAGTCATTGTACATCTTTACCTTGCTATCTTATTATAAATCCGTAAGCAATAAATAGCCATATTTTAAGGCTTGGGCTTGCGGCACCCTGCATCATCATAATTGAGGAGTTGAAGGTCAATTTTTTTATCATGTGTCTTTCTTAGTAATCTTATTATGTACCCATAAGCACCAAATGACAAAACCCTATGGTTTAGGCTTTTTTTTTTTAAATAATAAAAATTACATTTATTTAGCTTAGTATGTCTTTGTTTTATACTTCATCTATAATGACGACAGCGATAAAAGCAAATTTCTTCAAGGTATGGCCGCTGTTGTACCGTTTTTATAAAATTCTTGCACAGAGAATTTGCAGTCAATCTCGGTAAATGCTATAATTTTTTTTTATCTAATTGAAGTAACAAACGAGCATACAGTCCACCTGATGGTAAGTGGTCACTGCCGCCCAAGGACATCTGTAAACAACTTTATATAGAACATGGGTTCTATCTGAAGTCAATCACAGATGCGTTGCTACTCCCGAGGACTAAGATGGTCGCCTCATATACAAGTGTGCCGGCAACCACACCCTTCCAACGAAACGCAAGAACTGTTTTACGCTAGAAATAGGTGTGGCGGTGTTTTTCTTTTTTTTTTTTTTTCTTCGCAGGGGAATGCCTTTACGCACACCCACTCCTGTCATCGCGACTTGAGCCGCGACGGCAGCAGTGGGTAGTGTCGGACTCACTGACGCCCATATAGAACTGGGCGTCAGAATACCGACTAAACCTAACTGCGGCGCTATACTCGTCTTTAATGGGGCGCCAGAGGTTCCCCGTTCCGGACTCTCTCTGACGCTCCGACGTTTGTCTGGCAGGGCTACGACCGTCTAAAGCAGAGGAAGGAGACGAGCGTATTGGCGTCGCCTCCTCCCTGACCTTGCTCGGCGGAGCAGGTCCGCACCAGCGTCGGCCTCTCGTTCCCGCTCCGCAGCCTCCTTCAGGAGCATTACAGCCTCACTGAAGTCGGCGACAGCTTGCCAGTACCTGTCGCTGACCAACATGGCGCTTACTATTCGCTCCAGCGACAGGTCCCCGCCAATGACGGCAGTTAGGTCGCTCCGTTGTGTCTGCCAGGCAGCGCAACTCTCGACTGTGTGGCGCGCCGTGTCGACAGGCGCGCCGCATGCCTTACAAGAGGGTGAGTTCTCCCTCCTGGCGATTTGATGCAGGTACTTACCAAAACAACCATGTCCGGTAAGCACCTGCGTCAACCTAAATGACAGCACGCCGTGTTGCCGTTGAAGCCACTCTCTCAGTTTTGGCCGGATGGCCTCGACAGTTTCAACTCCGGCGGCGGGGGTCCTCAGTTCTTCCCAGTTTAGGCTCGAAGCATCCCTGCATCATCAGGATTGAGGAGTTGAAGGTCAAATTTTTTGTCAAACTATATTGCCGTACATATTTAATGCACATTCTATGAACCAAATCAGCAGAAGCCACGTCATCTCAAATTATCTAAAAAACATGAGGAGTGGTTTCCACCCTATAATCGAAAAGTGGAGCATCACAGCATACTCATGTCCAAGAGAAAAAGTTGCGTGATGAAATTCTCTATTAAATAAAAGTAAAAAAAATTAAATCGGTCGAGAAACATTCACGTTATTTAAGAAGTTATGAAAGTGACATTCTCCAATTTTCCGAGAAAACCGTTGTGAATTTTTCAATTTTCTCAATATGGGACCCCCTGTGAAACTAGCCGCATAAAATGTCGTATGAATCGTATTGGTAGGTCGACGGCGTCTGGTCAAAAGTCAAAACGCCTGAACATACATGAAAAAAATACACGACGAATAGATAACCTCTTTCCCTTTTCCTTGATTCCTTGGGAAGTCGGTTAGAAAATCCACTAGCACCAATATTTCCCGCTGACAGACATTTCTAATTTTCTAAACCACCAAATTTAGTGGAAAATCCACTTAGTTAGCAACACTGCACAATAGAAATAAAATAACACACATTTATATAAGGATCGGTATGTAGATCCTGGACAAAAATAAATTACCGGCTTAACTTTTATATGTTAAGTTCGGGGTAAGTACCACAATCAGCCATTATTTGAGCTCGGGTCTTATACAAACTCCACCGTACATTCGTTGGCGTGATTCAGGAATATGAACAGCGCCATCTAGTTTGTAAAGACGAAATCTCGACTTAGTACTAAAAACTTGGTTCCCAATGTAGAGACCAGACCAGACCAGACGCGAAGTTCTCGTGAGAATTAAATAAATATTTTATGATTTAATAGGTTGATTATTTATTGTCTTTTACAATATTTTATCTTACATTTCATTTTAAAGCGGTTACCAGATCATGCAATAGAGCCTGACCTCCGTGAACCATAGAGTCTCATACATAACGGAGGTCTGATAAAACTGGTTTATACTTACTGACAAAGATTGAAATATTTTTATCTTTGGATCTACTGGTATTCCATGCGCTTAGTTATAAGTTATGGGTAGAGTTATTGTTTTTGTTAAAATAATTATTAATTATAATGTTAGTATACTTAAATCATACAAGTAAATGATAGATTTCGATTACGTCGAACTACACGTTTCTATTGCAGGCAACAACAAGTCGACTTATATACGGGGCTTAAGAAATATTACTTAGCATTCATATCCCTATATCCAGACTTTGATATTAATAGTACCTATCTAGTAATCCGAATAGATCCATACCATTTCTCAACTAGTAGAACTAAATCTTTTGCTCAGTAATCCTACTAATTTAACGTATATTAGTCTTATGTATACCTCTTACAATAGCCACGTACGGACCCAGCTCAGCACAGGCCATTATGAGGATTCTCTAATCCATATCGAATCCACTAGTATGGTTGCAAAGACAAAACAATGGCCTTGGATAAAGATCTAAATCTTCGGGCTTTTGTTATTATATCCACTTGAATAGGCTCGTGAGATAGTAAATTTCACACACAATAGAGGATGAGTATGGCGTTGAATTTATACGGAATTAATTGAAAATTAAATCGGAGTTTAGTTTATTTTTGGAAACTATGAAATTAATGTTAGTACTGGTTAGGCTTTAGCTAACGACTCGGTAATAACTAATCTACTATAGATAGGAATACGTTTATGACGAATAGTTTTATAATTAAAGGCCACTTATTCAGCATAGATTTGTTGCAGAAACAACAACAGTTTCTGAAGTATCGAATTATTTGGATTTAGTCGAGATAAAGTTTTTTGTGAGCAGTGTTTTTGCATGCATATGTCATTTAGGATACTTCATTATGTTTTTTTAATTTATCCGTGGCTTATGACGTCGTTTAAACCAACTTCCAAAAAGGAGGAAGTTATCAATTCGTTTTTTTTTATTGTTTTTTTTTTATTTTTTTTTTTATATATTTGTTACTGGATTACTCCGGACAGGGTGAACAGATTTAGATGATTTTTTTTTATTTGAAACGTAGTGCGTGTCATGGGGTCCCATTTTTTTAAGTTAACTTTTGACAATGGCATCCATAAGAAAAACGCATAAGTCTTAAATTTGCATTAACGATGTGCACGATACACGAATAAATCAATATCCCGACAACCGATTTTAAGAGTTTGATAAGGTTTTGATCATAGGATCCATAACAAAGTAATGGAACTCAACAACTCTTTGAATCAAATTGACGAAATTAGCGATATTTGGCCGAACCCAAGTAAGAATCCAGTTGGGTAGAATGTAGAATGAGATTACTAAGCAAATATTTACTAAAAAATGACCTGCAACTCTTCAATCCTGATGATGCAGGGGTACTGCTACCGTAGAAGTAAGTCAATTTGTTTTTACGTATATACTTATAATAAGATTGTTAAACAAATTTGTGGGACAAAAATTTGACCTTTAACTCCTCAACCCTGACGATGCAGAGGTACTTCAACCCTAAACCGTAGGAGTTGGCCATTTGGTGCTTACGGTTAAGTAATAAAAACACCAAGCAAAAACACAAGATGAAAATTTTGACCTTCAACTCCTCCTTGGAATTAATTAAAAGCATGAATATTAAATACAAATAGTCTGGTAAAATTTTATGAATGCTAGAGGTATTTTACATGTCAAAAGCTGTTCTAATTAACTAAATTGCACAAGAGAACTTAACAATCTTATTGTCAATGCACTTGCAAGACTTCTTGTTCTAGCTAAAGATATTACAACTCTTAAACGTTATATTACTTATGAAATGATTAAAGTTTCTGAGTTAGTGTAAGACAAGTTAATAAGCCTCGTATTCGTGGTAAACATTTGCTTAGCAACATAGTTGAATAAACATGTTGCCGAGTTGCTGTCAACATATTACGGACAAAGCTTGTGCTGCGGAGTTGATCACGCCATGCTGAGATGACGCCCGCCGAGCGAAAGCATCAGTTTATCAACATATGTTGCCGTGTGTGGACGTGTTTGCAACTGTTTATAAACACGGCAGTTCTGTGGAGCTGTGGAGTTAAGGTATCACTTTATAACATTTTCCTCGAGCAACATTTTAACGCAGGCTGGCGTGTGTGGACAACCTATATGGATTTAAACAAAGCCCAGCAATATTCTCGCCGTTCATCAACAACGTTGATCAACTGTTGCTAAACAAAAGTTTACCATGAATACGAGGCTTTAGTCTTAAATTCAGTTAGTGTTGATTTCAACGCGTTCTAACTTCCAAGCACTCAGACACTCTAGGCTCTTAAGCACTAGCTTAGAAGACTTTGAAAGGATGGAATTCCGTAATAGAGAGCACGTGAGAATGCAAATGTAAAGCTTATGTCAATTAACCTGTTGCTAATTCCTTGATTCAACTGCAACATAATAACAGAAAAGGCAGGTGGAGCGAATAACTTTGATTACACTACTACATTTCTAAAACTGTCTGCAATTACGCTTTACGCTTTCCACACTCATAGGCCCATACTAGGATTTTTTCCTATGTCGTAGGTACCATGGACACACACAAGACGAATACACAAACACCCAGATCCAGAACATGAATCTAAACTCATCATTCAGATACCTGGCTGGCCGGGAATCGAACCCGGGACCCATTGCGCGTCAGACCGGTATGGTAACCACTTCGCCTCGGGGGTCGTCAATTATTATTCTAACTTTCTTTTAACTTCCACTGCTGGACATAGGCCTTACCGAATAGGAGTATTTTAATAGTAGATGATGCCCGTAGAGGATTTTAATGTTATAGATAAAGACGTTACTGCCCATTTTTTAGTCGCCTCCTATGTCAAGAATATCTTATCCTTACTGTACATGAATGTGTCATGAACTAAGTTAATCGTCCAAATGAAAATAATTATTTCCTAAAATAGTTATAGTAATACAATAATACGAGTATAAATTGAAGACACTATTAAATAAATATATAATCAAATTGTTAGTTTCATTGTTTGTGACAACTATTGTTCTAAATAAAACCGGACAAAGGAACTGACTTTGACATGACAGTCTGTCCTGGCGTCATTAATAATAGATGAATAATTTGATATTACTGTAACAATATTTGGTTTTAGGTTTATGAATAGCAATTGTAACAGATTCTGAAGATATGACGCGCAAAAGGAAAAAGAAAAACAACTTGATGTTTAGTCAAATTGATGAAATACATCGTAAAGTATGTAAGGTGATGATGTCAACAGTCGTTATTTATATTTGATAGAAAGTACAAAACTAAATAATAATAATTTATGTCATTCCTATGGAATGTCGTTAAATAAAATTTCTTTTTAACATTAATCATTAACTTGTCAACTCCAAAAAGTGTAAAACAATTATTTTCGTTTACACTAACAATTTAATTTAAAGGAAAACTCGGTCTAGAAATTTAATTGTAGCGATGTTGAATGTTTTTTTAGCAATTAAGGTCACAGATGTTTTACCCATATGCTAATTTAGGAGCCTAGGCGTGCCTGATTTTAGTATTTGCCGCAAACTTCTTTTATTCATGCGAATGTTTGAAAATTAAAATAAACTTTTAGTATAAAATAAAATTTTAATTTAATAATTCCCATCACATCTGAACTTTCTGTTTGCTTCTATACGAACATTATAAGCATATAAGATGTTTTTTTTTTTGTTAAAAACGTTAAGCTTAGATCGCACCAGATTCTACTGAAAAATCTTTGTATAAGATAGGTAAATATAATGATTCTACTAATCTTCTAGGCTTAAGCTATTTGATAAAAATCATTATCTGAAACGAGCGATCCTGCTTGACCTCTCTATAGTATGTGCCATATACGCGGGAAGTCACTGTAAATGATAATTGGAATTTCTTACTTGAGGTGTGTGAAGAGTGATACAAATTGATGGAAAGTAGTAGTATGGGTAAAGTACTGTCGATATGTTTTTAAATGCGGGTGATCTCATCACAAGTCATAAATCTGAAGAGGATGTACATGAAGCTTAAATATATACATGACGGAGGGGGTGGTTCTTTTTCGCTCATCGTATCAGGATAACCTACTATGGGCTCTGATAGGGAATGTTAGCACGAGAATAAATTGCAGACTTGAGTTTAACACACAGTATGTTGCCGAATTAAACTTGTTACAATCACTGAATTAATCAAACTAAATTAAGTAGGCAAGTAATCGTAGCACTAAGAACGCGGTGATTTTAGACTTGTCTGCTTCGGCCGACCGTCAACGATAGACTGAGGTGTCGGCCATTAAACTGGTACAACCCTAACTTCATCGAACACCACTAGATGGCGCTGGCGTTTCGGTGTTGCCACAATACCACCATTACCGACATACATATATTTATGATCTGTACTTATTAGTGCGTTTAAGCAAACAAAAAAAAACTCTTTCGGTTTATATTATAATTATAGCTATATTATTAAGATTGAAGTAGCAATCGAACATACAGACCATCTGGTAAGCGGTCATTGTCGTCCATAGATATATTTAAGTAATTTTATACACAACAAGGTGACTATCTGAATTCAATCAAGGATACGTTACCACTTCAGAGGACTAAAGTGGCCGCCTCATATAAAAGTGAGCCAGCAATTTTACCCTTGAACGAAACGCAAGAACCGATTCGCGATAGAAATGAGTGAGGCAGTAGTACATCAGTCGAACCATACGTTCTGCCACTTTGTAAAGTACTGAAGTTAGTTATCAGTGTCACCACCTATTTCCACAAAAGGCTTTGAAAGTTAATTCCGCTTTAAATAAAATAGTTACGGAGCGAGTGGACTGGTCCGTTAGTTAAACAGAAAGCGCAATCAGGGACTCGTCGATTCTATTGCAGTTTCGCAACTGTTTGTACGTGCTTTTTGTACATTAAATCTGTCGGTTTCGTGTATTCGGCACAAGTTAAATATGTTCTCTGTGTTTATTTTATTTTATAGATTGGGTACAAAAAATATGTTTAAACTGAAGTTTATATTGTAATAATATATCAACTTTAAAAGTACCTACTGATTTTAAATTTTAGAGACAAAAGATATATAACTTTACCTCACTTCATAGTTTTACTTTTCATAAGTAGTTTGGTCTTAAAATATTGGACAAATGTATTTATTTAATGACGTTGAAACCTGAGAGACTTACTATAAGTCTGATAAAAATAATAGAAACAAAATGAGAAAGAGAAAGTAATTTTGAAATTACGAGATATCATTATATAGGTAAGAGCAAGTAATGAAATTAGAGTTAAATAATATTTCATACCAAAATTTTATCTCCATATAAATAACGCCCAAAGGTCTAATTAAAGTTGAATATTTATGAAAGTCGTTACGCAAATAATTCTATATTAAGACTTCGAGATTATAAAATGGCTCACTCGAGAGATACTTACTTTGTTTTTGAAAAGTGCTTAAATTTTATGGTTCAATATTTAAATTATATATGAGAGCCTAAATCCTACGCATAATAGTAGCATCTTTGATATTATCGCCAAGATACTGAGAATAATTTTCTCAAAGTAATTTGTAGAGAGCGAAATACTATTTTCTCTAATTAGCATTCTTACGTATTTATAAATTTGTACATACTTGACATCATCTCACAATCATAAGCAAAAAATCCTTGAGAAGGAGTATATGGTCGTAATCGTAATCGTCGGGCTATAAGGTATAACCTGTAAGACTTCTGTCATCCATTAGGTACAAGAAATCCCGAAGCCTCCCTGTAGTCCAGGGATTAGACTAGGGCCACGGTGTTGGTACGGTACGGTAAAAGGGGTTTCGGGAGGGTTGCGGGCGGCTAGAGTGGGAGCTCGAATCGTTCGGTCAGGCGACCCCGGGAAGTACGGCGGTATGTATGGTCGTAAAGATGAGACGAAACAGTGGGCTGCGCTGCCCATCTGGAAGGATCTCGATGGGACAATGCACTCAGAGGACTCCAGTTGCGTTGCTTTCGAGATCCTGAAGTCCTCTTTGTAGCGCCTCGGACGGCCACCGGCGGGTTTTTAGTGCGGTGAAAATCCCATATAAATCAGCGTTGTTCCCACGGCGTCGGGTAACTTTGGAAGGTTTCCCTCACGAAAACAATAAAAGGTCCACAGAATAACTTGGACTTTAAGGTACGTCAATTTGTCCCAATTCATTTTTTTCAAAATAAACTGCGCATGTTCTTAATAAAAGTATTTTCAGAAAAATGTTGTTAAAGGCGTGTAAAGTCTATCATACCGCACGAAACGATGAACGAATCAATTGGAAATAATTTATTACATAACATAGAAACGAATATCTTAATATTTAACTTTTGGGACAAAATCAAACAAATAAATCTTATTTATTGGCAAAAACACAAAAGCAATCAATCTCAGTTGAACTGTGCGTTCGATTGACAGGACGGGTCGCGCCGAATTTTATGTCCTATATTTTACGCCCATTCTATATTTGGGCTTTGATGCTGCCTAGCAATCACTCATTGAAATAACCAAAAATACATTTGGATGCAGATATTTTCTGAATAGGAGTATTGGCGTGTAATATTATTTATAGTGTGCTGTCAACTGAAAATATTACAGGATTTTAAAGATGGTTGAACGGAAATCTGAATGTTGAATGATATACGAATAATTAGGTCCAAAGTGCTAGGTTAAGTTATTTATACATTACAACAATTAACAACCCATTTTTATTCATATACTTATTTGTTAAAGTGATAAGATGTTGGCTATTTTTACGCTTCACATTGAATTGGTGAAATGAATAATATAAAAAACCTGCTGAATTGAGAATGTACTCCGTTATGAAATCAGTAAATAATAGTAGCTTAAAAAAGGATCGTGTAAATTGCCAGTTTTCTCTACCGTTTATAACACACAGTTTATAACATTCATTCACGATGATAAATAAAAATTGCATAAATTGTGACAGGTTAGTATAGCGAAAAACTGTCCGTAATGCAGAATCAATTTATCTCGAACGCCAACCGCAGGCGGCGCCACACCGCCCATTCGGGACGTAGTCATCTACGGTTATATCCATAGGACCACAGTATTACACCATCATCTATGGGTATGTTATTTTTACCCTGTAGATGTTGTAAGCGGGTATTAAGTCGTCAACCCATTAGCTTCCCACTGCTGGGCACGTTGCGAATTGGTAGACTTCACACACCTCTGAGAATTTTTTTTGTAGAACTCTCGGGTGTGTAGATTTCCTCGCGATGTTTTTCTTCACCGTGAACATTGACAATTAACTTGTAATACGCACATAATTTTAGAAAAATCAGAGCTGTGGGCCTGGGATTTGAACCTCGGACCACCCGAACAAGAGGGCAAGTTTCAACCATTAAGCTACCACAGCTCTAATTATGTATAATAGTTAGTTTATGTAAATGGATGTTTAGTGCAATGCAAAGTTTGGTGCGTATGAATACATTTGGCGATGTGTCGTGACATATAACCTGAAAATGGACTAGACATGGTAAAGATAGATTAATCTAGAACTAGTGTTCGTTTGGAAGAAAGAAAAACCATTTATTTCGGTCAATCGACACAAAAACAGAATAGACACATACATCTAAATTAAAAATAAGTCATTAAGGTTAAAAATAACATAGTTCGAAAAATAAATTTAAAAACAAAAATCCGCTAAACATAAAACATTAAAAAAAGAAATAAAACGTATCAGTAAAGTAAAACTCACAAAAGAAGAAATATAAAAAACAAAATAACATGATTATACCAATGGGGACCGAAAAAGGGGTTACACTCAGCCTATGCCGTGGAACCCACGACTGCTGATTCGGGAAACCCCTCCTTTTTTTTTACGAATTTTCCCTAACGCCATAGTTTCGCCGTGACCGTAATCTACGCAACTGGGTCGAAATATCGGCAGTAAAGAAATTAAATCCGTGCCGTGAGTTCACCTTGCAAATAATCGGCCAAATGCGAGTCGGGCTTCCGCATGGAGGATACCACTTCGTACTACATATAAATAATGAATAAAGTTGAACTTTTCCGACTACATATGCTTGTTTTTCATAGTGTTTGTTTGGATTACAAAAATATGTTAACCGGTTTTAGAATAAAACAATGAAAAGAAAGAATAAGCATTGTAGTAACCAAACTCATCATTTTGTTGCATGCTTAAACTTTCTGTCATATAAAAGCTTGTCGCGAGATTGTCTGCGTTAGATTTACCCAAATCTATGTCTATGGTTTCCTGAACCATTCTCGCGACCAAGCTTTTATTCGATAAAGAATACACTTACCTAACAAGTTTCAACTCGGTAGTCTTAATAGTTTCCGAATAAAGTGGATGTAACATACGAACAGACGGACAGATAGACGGACGGACGGAAGAAGTTATAAGGGTTTTAAGTTTTGGCCTTTAGCTATGGAACCCTAAAAACGGTTCAGGCGCTTATGAACATCTGTTACCTAATTGATCACATTATTTTTGTCTGGTTTCTTAAAAATAATATTTTCGTTGTCTGGTAATAAAAAATACATTTATTTAGCTTAGTATGTCTTTGTTTTATACTTCATCTATAATGACGACAGCGATAAAAGCAAATTTCTTCAAGGTATGGCCGCTGTTGTACCGTTTTTATAAAATTCTTGCACCGAGAATTTGCAGTCAATCTAGGTAAATGCTCCAGTGCTACAAATTGAAGTAGCAAACGAGCATGCAGTCCACCTGATAGTAAGTGGTCTCTGCCGCCTAAGGACATGTGTAAAAAACTTTATATAGATCATGGGTTCTATCTGAAGTCAATCACAGATGCGTTGCTAATTCCGAGGACTAAGATGGTCGCCTCATATAGAAGAGTGCTAGCAATCACACCCTTTCAACGAAACGCAAGAAATAGGTGTGGCGGTGGTACTTCCCCGTTCCAACAACAACAGTTCAACAACAACAACACTAGTTCTACCACCTTCAATCTCTTGAATGTCAAATCTCTAAAAACCATACAGTATAAAACCTTACTTTGGCATACCTCAGATTTGTTACTTTCAAGTCGTAGTTTAGGTCAATTGACGTAAACAGCAGTCTCACATTAAATCAATCACGAAATATAAAAATTAAATATGTCTCTTAGCTAAATGAATGTGACTAAAGACAGATTTTAACAAGTAGAGTATGAGTAGTTTCTTTGAAAAAATGTCTTTTATGCGTCAACGATTTATTATGGATGCCAACCCCAGGCGGGCGCCTTGTCATCCACTCACTATGGAACACAATATTCTGGATTGAAAGCAACTTGTAATTTGCATTATGTAAAACTAGCTTTTTCTCACGGATTCAGCCGCTTTGACCATGCTTACCATAGTAATGAGTATTCTATGCGCTAATTCAGGCCATTAACAATGACACAGACACAGATGTATTTCATTTGCCGCTATAACAACAAATACTAAAAATAAAATAAACATTTAAGGGGGGCTCCCCTACAACCAGCGTAATATTTTTACGGTTTTTATTACGGAACCCTTCATGCGCGCGTCCAACCCGCACTTAGCCGGTTATATTTTTCTCATTGTCACGTAAACGGAAAGTGAAAAATATTTTAATTCCGATGCTAATACCACAATACAAACATTAAGTACTGGTGTTCTAAACTTGAGCGAAGAGAAGTAGATATTAGTATAAAATAAGTTGGTATCAAAAACTTAGGAAGCCATTAAACTTCGGACGGATTTTAGAAATAAAAACGGCAAATTTCTTATAAAGGTACGAATCCCCTTTCTGGCCCAGGACTTTTCAATAATTAAATTTTGTACCTTTCGCCAAAGTTTGGGCATCTCTCGAGAATGCTTGAACTGAAGAAACAACAACTAATTAGAACTGTCATCGTGTCGTCTGGTTGATACCCGGCGGCGTTTCTCCAAAAGTCCAAATTTACGAATTTATAAATTTTGAATACAAACGAGAGACGACCTCTTGATGAGATATGTCCAATTCGCAGATATTCGCGCAGATATTCTTCTTTTTAATTTATTTTGTATAATGGATACTTCACTATACATAATTGAAATGCAATAAACTTTACCTCATAAAAATATACAGTGTGATATATAGCCTCCTTATTTTTAAGTCTGTTATTTTTTTGCATATCTATCGTAAAATAATGAAAAAAAAATGTATTTAAAGCCAAAAGTCCTATCCAAAATAATCTGTCCTGATAGTAGTACAACTCTGCATTATGTTAGTATAAAGGTGGTAAAACCAGTGTAGTTCGACCGGGGAAGTACCACCGCCACACCTATTTCTAACTTGAAGCATTTCTTGCGTTTTGATGGAATGGTGTGGTTGACGGCACACTTTTATATGAGGCGGCAATCATAGTCTTTGGAAGTAGCAACGCATCTTTGATTGACTTCAGATAGAACAGCAAATTCCCGACTCTATTTGAAGTTGCTCACCGATGTCCATGGGCGGCAGTGACCACTTACCATAAGGTGGACTGCATGCTCGTTTGCTAATTCAATGAGATAAAAAAAAATCACTGCGAAAATTATGTGCGTATCTATTAGAAACTAATGATCACATGCTATAATAGTGAAAGAATTGTAAAAAAATGCTTTCAAAATCTATTGATTTGTACTTTCCCAATACTGTTAACCATGATCAGTGGGACAGAAAACAGTTGAGAACGTCTATGAAGTTTCGTGCTTTAAAATAATTATTACTTACCTACCACTACATCTACTATTTAAAACACAAATTGCATGAATTTAATTTATAACGCTCATTATTTATTCAGCCGTTAAAAATATTTTAACGATAAAAATGACGGCTGCATAGTTTTTAATCTATTTGAAAGTACAGTTGAGGGGCGGAAAATGTCGCAAATAAAAGCTATTAGGCAGATTGTATTGTGTATTGTTGCAAAACAAGCAGCAAACAAATTTCATTCTCTGGATTCACTTTGGCAGTATTCTTTTAGAGGAGATTTATGGTCGTGACCGTGACTTGCACTAACACAGTTCTAGGAAATATAAAAGCTTTTATTTTCTTGAACTAAAGTAGTCAATGGAACAATGCAGTCTAAATCACTGAGCTGTCTGGAATTCGTTACAGTTTCTGTCTGGAGTGTCGGGAATTTGCTGTCACGAGTACTATTGTTACTCGTCCAATTTTCTTTGTCTCTCAACTAAGTAATTCTTATGATTATTTCTTAGAATGTTTTGATCGTATTTTACGATGTTCATTCATTTTATTAATTGTAAAGAATAATTTCGATTCGCTACACATAACAATAGTTATTTTAGTTCCATGGATTTCAGCTCACAGCTCAGAGATCAAGTTTTAATACAGGGCTCTTACAGCATTTTTATTTAAGCAATTTGTTTTGTTTTAACCAATTAAAATTGAGACCGAAGAAAGTAGGTAACTCTTTATCAAAAGCGTAAAGTGTTTACTAACCGCCATTAGGCAAAGTTTACATTTATTAACTAATTGAATAATTAATAATAAAAAAACCGAACACTAAAACAAATTAACTGAAATTAACAGACGTAGGTTGTGGAAGAGTTTTTCTGTATTTTTATTTATCGCGGAACAAACAACCCTTGAATATTTTTTACAGATTCTAGATAATTAGTTTAAAGTAACCAGCTTTTTGTTTTGAAAATGATTTATCTTATTTAAGATTTTTGATTACATATTTAGGTTTATTATTATGTAGGTACTTAGTTTCGGGATAAGAATAGGGCTATGGTATCTGATGCCTGTCGTAAGAGGCAACTAAAAAGGGGTTCTGGGCTTGCATACACTAGCCGCCTGCAACCTCATTGGGAGCTCGAACCGTTTAATTAGGCAACCCGGGAAGGACGACGGTAGGTGTGGTCACGATAGGACAACGAGCTCCGAGGACTTCGGTTGAGTTGCTCTGGAGACCCCGGATTCCTCTTCCTAGCGCCGAGGACGTCTATTCCACATAACCCTTAGTCACTCCCACGGCGTCGGACACATTTTGAAGGCTTCTCCCTCGCGAACAAAATAAATATGGTGTATTATTAACTCGCTCTAATACTCTTACGCATAGTTATAATAGATATAATATAGTATAGTAGATATGTAGATATAATATAGTTATAATAGAATATAGATATAGTATAGTTATAATAGAATACAGTCATTTTTTTAAACCTATATCCTTATTAAAACTGTCGTCATGGCACATACTTATATTAATCGACAGCAACAAATAATAGCAGGTCGAAAAGTTTAAAGAACAAATGTATGAAGTATGCCACGAGGCCGCGAGAGCGACAGCGAATTGGCCGATCGATAGGCGACAGCGCTGCGCGATTAGGAACAAATGAAGGGTGGCCAATAGGAATGGGACGAAACAGAATCGAACTGAGCTGTAATTCGTTAAAACAAAAATCCTTTTAGCGTTACTTCATCAAATTATTCAAAAAATTGGTTATAAATGTATTTTTTTTTATGGGAATAGAATTCAAAATCGATTTGATCGATTTCATTCAACATTTAATAGCATGACTTATGTTTTAAGAGTAATACATAAATAAAATTAAGTCGCAGTCGCTGTTGTGGCACGCTTAATGCGCCACTCGTCACAAAGCCAGATGTCGTGCCTGAGTAGTAAATATTTAAAAAGTATATCTAAACAGGGAAAACAATGACTAAAAGGGTTGAACTCAATCCAACGAAACAACAAGCAAGTTATTTTTGCATCAGTAGCGATTTACATAGTCATTTTTTTTGTTGGCTATTGCTTGTAAACTGCGAATAACACAATCAATTCCATTGTTGGCAATAGCAACCGAACGAATTCAATTTTGCATCCGATTCTCCAGTTCAACGATCACTTTATCAAGTTCAATCTAACTGCTGTATTGACAAAATGCCTTTTGTTAATTGTTTCAGATCTAATGGGTGAAGATGAAATTAAGAAAGAAGAAGACGATAAATAATTTGAATTGGATGATTTGTGTAAAACATTCAACGTAGAGTAAATAGAAGAAACAGATGTAAAAGTAAAAGAGATGGGTTTCAAACTAGTATACGTGCTAACGGCAGCGCTAGCACTACATATAATTGGAGCAGCACAACCAACGTGTCCAAGTTACTCTAACTGCGTTTGCGGCGGCACGTTCGCAGTTGAACTGAATTGCAACATCGACGGTGAGTGCACTTAAACGCTCACGTTTCCAAATGTCTCTGTTGTTTTACTGTCAACTAAAATTTGTCAAAATGGAACACAAATGGTTCATATTTTACAATCTATTCTGAATAGAGTATAACACCAAAACTTAATCTTTTTTGCGTTCAAAAATCTTTTCTTATACATGTTTTTTATTTCAGGTCGAATAGTGAAAATAAACTTGTTACCAAACACTTACATTAACATAAAATGTGAAAATGCTACAAGCCTAGACTACAGTAAGCTACCCAAATGTGCCAATCGAATGAACACATTTAAATCTGTCAGCTTTAAAGACTGCCCATTACCATCAACATCATTTAAAGATGTTTTAGCTCAATTAGGAGTCTCGAAGACTATGTCTTTAATATTTCAGAATGCGAAGAACTTATCAGGGTACTTCAACAGGAAGCATTTCTCAGGATTGCAAGATTTAACAAAGTTACTTTTATCGGTAAAAGGGATTACACATTTGCCGGATAATCTCTTTATGGATATTAATAATCTAACTTGGTTGAACATACGATGTAACAGTATTAACCTTTCCGAAGAGCTTTTCAAGCCACTAGAGAAACTAGAAACTTTGGAGATCAGTCACAACCACCTGACTAATATGTCTTCTAACTTATTCGCTCATTTGTCTTTCCTAAGAAAACTATCTCTATGGCAGAGTAACGTGACCTGGTTTTCAAAAGACTTTTTCACAGGCGTAGACGTTCTTGAGGAATTAGATCTGAGCTCTAACGGACTTAATGAACTCCCGCCACTAATTTTCAAGCCATTGAGAAAACTGAAGAAGCTCACATTATTTTCAAATAAATTTTCATCATTACCTCAAAATGTATTTACACAGAATGTTAATTTGGAAACGGTTATTATATTGAATAATGATGTGAAAATAAAACAACTCCCTAAATGTTTATTTGGAAGCTTGCCGAACTTAAAGCAAATATATATTCAAAGATGTGGATTAGAAGACGTACCTTTTGACATCTTCGTGAATTCTCCGATGATAACGAACATATCATTAGCTTACAACGATATATCGAAACTACCAGAGTCAATATTTAATGATCAAATAAATTTACTAGAACTAGATTTGAGTCACAATAATTTGAAAAGTTTGGAATCAAAATTATTCTCATCGTTAGTAAGGCTTGAAAAACTAAATCTATGCCACAATTCTATTGAGGAAATTTCTGGGTAAGTTGAAATCGATTCCTTTGTAACAATAACATAATGGCAAGGGTTGGTTTTATTATTGTAATTTCAATTAACAATGTTGTTTCAGTTCTACATTCTCATCGCTTCTGAGCTTGATATATTTGAACATGGAAAACAATAACTTGAAAGTAATATCTTCATATTTATTTAGCAACAATAAACAAAGGATGTCAATATCGCTGGCTTACAACAGACTTGATTTTGAGAACAAAGAATTGGAGAATAATTCTTGGACAGTGAAAAGTGTTTCTCCATTCGCTCACACTTATAATCTGAAATTACTTAATTTAAGCCATAATGAATTTAAACAAGCCTTTATTGACTGGTGGATCAATGGACATGATTCTTTGGATATTAGCCATAATTCCATACAATATCTATGGGTATGTTTTTTTTTAGTTTTGTTTGTATATTATTATGTACACATAAGTGTGTTCTACCTTTAACTATAGTTAAGGGTAAAATACATTTGAATATTTGAATATATATTTTTATTGTTTTTAACATACCTGATAATTAAACCCCCATTGTCGTTTTAGATATATTCTGGGGCAAATGAACTACGAATAATACCGAAAGATGATTATGATGAACTCCTAAAGAAACCAATAAAAGAAGTATGGATTTCAAGTAATGCACTTGAATGTAACTGCAGGAACTACCGTTTTCTCGATTATCTGCGAGAACATTCTAGAACAAAGGTTAGTTGAAATCATTACATTACATTTTCATTACATATTGTTTATTTGTTATGTGATTGATGTTCTTGTTGTTTATTCTTTACTACAACTTGTTTTGGTGGATGAGCGGGGTACCTAGTAACACAGGTTATCACCTAGTACAGGGGCCCTTGCAACTAGTGTCTAAGAAAATTTTGAAGCAATAAAAACATAATTTTTTTTACATATAAAGTCAAATAAAATAAAATAAATATAATAATTTACTTCGATAATTACGGTTTTCTTTTTGTTCTAGATAAGGGACGAAGAGTTGTTAAATTGTCCTACTTGGAATAAAAATAGCTGCTATTTGAGGTTTATAATTTTCTTCATACTACTCAGCGTATCAGTTACTCTTTCTACTGGTACCATGATATTATACTTAATTTATAGGAAAGAAATTAACTTGGCAATAAAGTCCCGGTTTAAGATGTATTACATGCAACAAAATGGTCAAAAGACTCCAAATCAAAATATTATAGTCAAATACTCGGAAAAAGATGAAGAATTTGTTTTGAAAGAAATGCTGTCCGGTTTGAGAGTTCACAAAAACCTCATCGTACATACTAAACCCATAAACAAACCGAGCAACAAGAGTTTTATCAAGAAACTCACAAGCAACACCCAAGAGGCGGACACGACACTAGTAATATTTTCCCCAAACTACTTAACGTCAGCTTACAGTCACGTGAATATAAAGAAAATTCGCGGAGAAATGTTGAAAGCAAAAAATACAATTTATGTCTTCACCGATATTGGACCGGAAAATTCTATATACACTTTCTTAAAGGACCAGAGGGATCGTCGGTCAACAATTTTGTGGAGTGAGCCGAATTTCTGGAATTCTCTGATGTTACTTTTGATAACCTCGAAATCTACACGTAAATCGAAAACTGGAAAATACAGACCTGGACTCAAAGCTTTAAACGGGTCAAAGACAAAGTTATCTCCGAATGCAGCGTCTTTCACGAAACCGTCAGACTGGGCTCAACTTTATGCTTTAGACACATTTGCACACAGTCAAGTTTAGTTTCATCTTCATTTACTTTAGTGAGGTAAAGACTGACTTCTTCACCACGATCGACATTTTCACATTCCGTAGTTGAGATCACAATTACTTTTTTAATAACATGTAAGTAGTTAGCTATAAAAGAACTGTTATATGTTATAGGTTTTCGAAGAGCTAATTGTGTAAAATTTTTACGAGAAGGATATTTTAGCGTGTATAAATTTGGATAAGTGATTAAATTTATAGCTTGTAACTACAGCTACTAAGTAGGATTATAATTAACGTATTCGTTGTTCTGTAGGTAAACCTACGATTCGTTTATGTACCTACCGAACTTCAAAGAAGTAATACATGTATTAACATCGCATAAATGTAACCAATATTTAATCAGTTATTTGTGTTATATAAGTGTAAATAGCATTACATTATTAAGTATTAGCATCAAACATTATGTTTCAAGGAAACGGCATGTTGTTAAGAGTTGTAAACTACAGCTTAAAATAAAACGTATACTTTAACAGTAAAATGGTGTTTCATTTAAACTCTTATGAATTATAAAGACTCAATTTTTACATTACCAATAAACCGACAACACAACGCACTACACAAAGCGCATTAAGAATAATTTAATAGAATAATGTATATATTTGGATAGTAAATAGTAAATTTGGATAGTAACTAGCGACTCTTTGAATAGAAATAAAATATTTATCATTCAAATAATATCAAATACTACTTAAACTTTTTCAAAAACAATGACTGGAAATGCATTAATATTTTATTTCTACCGTTAATTTAGTAAATACACGTGATTCTAATTAGTAAAGTCTTGGTAACTCTTTCAGAAATTTTAATTGTTTTTAGCTAAAAGTATACAGAGAACAAAATACCTAAAAGACTTCCGTCAACGTGTGTTGCAAATTTAACCTATTAATAACATAAAACACGTTTCCATCGCTTTATATAAAGTAATTATTTACGTCTAGTTAACGATATACTAATTTCCATAATGTTCCAGAAGATACTATACATGTGTACCTTTCAATAAAGAGCAGTCAATTTTAATTTAACCACGTTACTGTTCGTGCCATAATGGGGCCACAAATCAGAATAATACGTAATTAAAATGAACGAGGCGAACTCAACAAACATCTCATTATGAGATAAGCACACAATAAAATCGTTATAAACCATAATTTTATTGTACTGTCATGTGTGTATTGTGGGGTGTATGGAGGGAGTATAATAGGTGGTACGGCTGAAAATATAATGCCGTACCTGACAGCAACAGCATTATTGTTGACTTCTAATCGACGTTTTATTGCATCGTTCTAGTTGTAGTTCAGAATTACTATCGTATGTAAAGCACAAATAAAACTAGGGTAATAAGTGTTTTAATAACATTTAAGTGACAAAGGAGCATGCCTCTACCCGATAATAATAATCGGTTACTGTCGCCCATAGATATATGCGAGGAACTTCATACAAAACTAGGATTCTATCTGAAGTCAATCACATGCGTTGCTACTCTCAAGGAATAAGATTGTCGCCTCATCTTAAAGTGAGCCAGCAACCACACCCTTTCACCGAAGCGTAAGAACTACTAGACGGTAGAAATAGGTGTGATGGTGGCACCTCTCCTCTGGAAGTATTGTAATCAAATATTTTAGCAAATTTGTTACAATTTGCAGTACTATTTCGCGGCCTTATAAGATTGAATACATGCATTTGTTTTACCTTTTAAGACTAATGTCTTATGCGCAACGCGGTTTCGTTCCGATAATGGACGTCGTCATAGTCGGACTACACTTTGCGTAGAAAAGCATAACATATACTTTTAAGTCTGGGTGTCTTAGAACGAAATATGATAATAGTGTTACAATAAAATAAAACGTAGCGACATTTTGTTTTGAAGTCACAAAGAGCCATGTCAATGCAACAATTCTAATACAACTGAAAATAACAAATTGAGTGAAAATTTCTCTGTGATTGTTATGTTTATCCGGTTACCAATTTATAGTAATAATGTCGCATTCAAAGCACATATGTTTTGAGCTATTCCCACATGTCAAAATTGAACTCAATATGAAACATACAAAATAAAATACATCGTAAAAACACAGTAGTTTTTACCCTAAATTTCAGCCGTTACAGTTGAGTGCATTTGACAGTCGACTGGCGTACCCGGTTTTATGAAAATGAATGTAAAATTTGCATGCAATACTTAGTGTGTAACTGCTGTACAGAAATTAATAACTGGGTGACAGATTTACGATTTTTATACAATAAAATTTTGTGTTTATGCACTAGTTAGCACACTAGTCGTGTTCAAATATAATAAATATTTTTAAGCTATTGCATAGCTTTTATCGCGGGCTTTGAGCGCGGCTACCGATTCAAGAAATCCTGTAATGAAAAAATCTAACACCCGCCACTCCACCTGCCAGTTAGCGCGGCCGAGCGTTTGCTTAACTTTGTCGTACGACAGTAAGAAGCTCGCACGGATCGAGACGAGCTGCTCGGAAATCGGACGAGTATGTAAGCAGCTGTTTGTTAGAAAGTATATAGTATCAAAGACAAAAACTTGGTTATAATATTATAGAAAAAAATTGTGCATAAATATATAAATAATTTTAATTGCTTAAGTTGATAAAAAATGCTATGCAATAGCTTTATCGCGACAGTCCCCGAGTGCCGCACGTATTTTTATAGGATTAATGTAAGTAGTCACCAAGCATGGAGTCCACCAGATGGTAAGTGGATTTGCCGCGTAAGCAAGTACGACGAGTGTAGAACAATGGTACTTTACTTCATATACACCTGAAGTAAATTATGGATGATCGCTTTTCCCCACGACTAACATATTCATTTTATATGAAAATAATTTAGCACACCCTTTTAACGAAACGTAAGAACTGGATCACGCTAGGAGAAAACACGAGACTTAAACTTTAAAAAAACCTAAAACGCTTTCTACACTCGTAGCCCCACAGTAGGATTATCTCCTACGTTGTGGGTGCCATGGATACACACAAAGACGAATACACAAACACCCTGACCCAGAACAAGAATCTAAACCTTTCATTTAGATACCTGTCTGGCCGGTAATCAAACCCGGAACACACTGCGTGTTAGACCGGTATGGTAACCGCGCCGCCACGAGGGTCGTCAAAGAGAGACGGCACCTCTCTGGTTGAATCATACCCATTCTAGTAGCATATTTGCATGTATGTTTCACAGAGTTAGTACCGCTGCCATTCCTGCTGCCACGTCATTATTACAAGTTATAGTTTAGACATTTACTCAGGTTCTTGTTGAAACTGGTTATTGTCTGTAATAATGCAATAACCACATTATAACTGGTAAGTTGCTAATGTTTTTAGTAGATGTTTCTAAAATTATGGATATGAAAAATCATACTACAACTGTGTAGATTTATCCAACATTTAAAATCATTACTTACAGAGTTATAGACGTAACTAAAAAGCAAAGGTGCCTTTGCTTCAGATGCAAACCTTATACAACTAGCAGGGAAAGTAAAATCATACCACTGACCATATAAGTACTTACACTAACGTAAATAACTTATTTCCGAACGAGATACGAGAGAAGCGCATATAAATTTATTATTTATCTCTACTTTATAGCCCACGAGTTCGCTCGCGGTTGTCGGACGCGCGAGCCATAAATTAATTAGTTTTGCACACTTTTAATATGATTTACACGGAACCGTAATTATTTAACCGCGTGATTTACGGTGGGTTGATACCGTAGTTATATCGAGTAGTATATTAAAACTAGCTTAAGTATATTTTCACACTTAACTATTAATATGAAGTAGCTAATTTTAATTCACGATCAGAAATGTGGTCAACGCTGCTTACAATAGCCGCAAACATTGAATACTGAATAAATGCATATTAAAATTAAAAAGTAATAGACAAATGCGAAAACATGATCGAAGATTCTAAATTAAAGCTACAATTTTGACTACATTTCGACAGATGCTTCCTGCTTCCTATTTTCAGCTCCGACATTGTTTTGTCCAATTTTTTTTAGAAAATAGAGCCGTTTGTGGTATAATTTAAGCGGCACCTTTCCGGTAAAAAAACATTTTTGTAGAACTTCAGGCAACACTTGGCATGTTATCTGGAGTTAATTGCAGATGTCCATGCATGGCAATAGCTACTCATATAGAAAAATATGTTTCTATAAAGACCTAATCTTTTCATTTGCGTAGATTTAAAGATTGTCCTGACAACTAGCTTCCAAGGAAGCTTTAGTAAGCAATAGGTTCATAAATAAGTAATATTATATTCTTGCTACATGAATACTTATGAAAACGTCTTAATTTTGAAAATGCTACCACGCAAGTTGCCTTTAGTCTTAGGTTATCTGTTGAAAAGCTACCTTTAATGTAAAGTATCAACGCAATATTTTATATGCTACAAATTTTGTTCCATTTTTTTGACAAGAAGTTATTAAAAGTCTAAAAGATGTAACAGATGAAACTCTAAAATATTTTATATTGAGTCATACCTTTTATCAAAATGTTTGGAAATAAAAATGTAACGACGATTATAAAGTATACGCACCTACTACGATGAAATATTTACTAACGGCCGCCATTTACCCATTTGGAAGCATTTTAGATGATAATAAAAAAAATAATGTTTCAGGTGTTTCAGCTTTTACGTCTTTGATCCTAAATACGTTTTTATATTCATTTTGTAGAATAAAAGCGAGGTATTATCATATTATTCGCATGTTACGTAGATGCAACGCTCTCACAGCCCGTTGGGAGACCAAACACATACGTATACTATATATGTATAAATTCTACGTTAAGGTTATTCTCAGTTTAGTTACAAGTGTTTTAAGTTAAAGTGTCTTTTTGAAAATAATAGCGCATAAAAGTTACTACAAATTGCATTAATATTATTTTTATAAAGTTAACGTACATGTTGTTTTTTTTTATATAATAATGAAGTATCAGACGAGTAAACAGTCCACCTGATGGTAAGTGGTTACTGCCGTCTATGGACATCTGTAAGCAACTTCATATAGAACATGGGTTCTGAAGTCAATCACCGATGCGTTGCTACTCCCGAGGACTAAGATGATCGCCTCCTATAAAAATGTGCCGGCAACCACAAAAAGTATGCCGACAACCACATAAAAGTGTGCCAGCAAACACACGTAACTTATATTTACTGATCGCCAATTATAGCTAACGAAATAACTTGAAACGCTTATATCTGCATGTCCAATGCAATCATCGCAGAGAGCATTGAATAGTAAAGCAGT
Source organism: Spicauda simplicius (assembly GCA_949699795.1). Taxonomy (NCBI): domain Eukaryota; kingdom Metazoa; phylum Arthropoda; class Insecta; order Lepidoptera; family Hesperiidae; genus Spicauda; species Spicauda simplicius. The sequence goes on along the minus strand of OX453067.1, from coordinate 9,552,957 downwards.
ATAATGGTCTACAATAGAGCGATTCGCATTTAGGCACCCGCCCTCAACGCCCCTGATGTATCTATGATCAGGCCGCTGACCTCATGTAATATTCATGGACACGACTGTATAGACTCCCGATATATTTACTGAACGCGTCAACTGCGATGTCCGAATAATAAAGCAGAGAACGCTTCATGAAATGTTTCGCGCAATATTTACCATTTTAAATTGCGTTTTATTTTATTAATAGTTTAAAATGAAAGTTTTTTCAATATAGTTAAAAGTTAAAAGAGCGCTGAATAAATGGCGCTATTGCTGCATGAACAACTATTATATTGAATACTTTAAACATTTTCTATATGTTCCTTTTAATTCATGTCTATTAGTTCTTTTTTACAAAATGTTATTAAATTATCTAATTTTGTAAGGTTGCTTCACCTTCTTTCTTCTTCAACTGGCGTTTTTCCCATTTTTAATTGGGGTCGGCTCTCCTAATCATTTTTCTCTAGAGCTGGCTTCTGGATTGTCTTTGGGTCAATATTACTATGCCTAAGGTCGTTGTCTATGGTCTTTATCCATGTGAACCGGGGTCTCCTACGTTTTGTCGGCACTGACTGAAGTTCTAGGATTTTCCTGGTCATATGGTCTGCTGATCTTCTTATAACGTTCAATAGGTCTAACTTTGAAAGTTTCTCTTATGTTAGGTACCTTGTCTAGAAGTGTGACTCCCGCGGACCATCGGAGCATTCTCATTTCTGGGAAGTGAAGTTAAACAGTTTGTGTCTGTTTAAGGGGCAGCATTCCGAACCATATGTTATTGCAGGTCTCAAGGAAGTTTTATAGACTTTTGGTTCGTTTGGGTATTCTAGCATCGCAGAGGACTCCAGAGAGCTCTCTCTATTTTTGCCAACCTACGTTTGACAGGTTGCTTCATAGTGTGATAAATAGTCCTTCAAAAATATATTTGAGAAAAACTATTCTCGAATATATTTCCGACTATTTATCGGAGTAGACATTTTACAAGATATATTTAATATTCAGCTGGGGGTTTTTATATTCTTCTCAAAGTTAAAGTAAAAAGATTTAAAATGGTTGCAAAGGGAGGTCAAGATCCACTATACTTTTTCATTGCAGGTGAATATGCTAATAAGATGGACTGCGATATAATATTCGCGAAACAACATCTGCATTTATTATGTGGTCTATCTAGACTAAGACCCTTCTTAGATCAACTTAGCAGCACTGTTTCTTTGCATTTATCTACCGCAGAGACCTATTACAAAATTTGACGTGAAACTCATTGTAGAAGAAAAAATGTAAATTATTTTTCAAGGTGATAGAACCAGTGTAGTTCGACCGGGGAAGTACCACCGCGACACCTACTTCTAGCGTGAAGCATTTCTTGCGTTTCGATAAAAGGGTGTGGTTGCCGGCACACTTTCACATGAGGCGACCATCATAGTCCTCGGGAGCAGCAACGCATCGATGATAGACTTCAGATGGAACACATGTTCTGTATAAAGTTGCATGCTGACTGCATGCTAACGAGCTACTTCAGTTAGATAAAAAAAATACATATGTGATTATGATGTCCTTTGACGAATCTTAGAAATATTTTAAAGTTAAAAGTTTGACAATAATTGGAATTGACTAGCGTTTACTTTACATACTTAGGGAAAAAAGTAATGAAATAGTTCGAAATTCGATAAACATTACCCGGAAATAAAAGTAACATTAATATATCTTCTGAATTAGCTATTCTCCGATATTGCGAATGTTTTCTGTTTCTGTAACATTGAACCTTGGGATTCTGCCAAACTAGCAAATTATTCGATGTGGTACGTATCAAACACAAAGTTTTCTATATCACGATACGAAGTTTAGGGGGAGGTATGCCATAATACACACCTAATCTTTTGATGAAAACATTATTGTAAAATAAAATGTGGGTGAACTAAAACTCCAACCAATAGAAGTGTGTCACGTATTGTATATACATATCATCACGCTACCCATAAGTTCAGAATGAATAAATCATGATATTGCAAAATAGGAATACGCAAGACTGTTAAGCATATTCTCACATAGGACATAAGTAATATATTTTACACTATACTATGCTATAGACTTTACAAGATACTCTGTAGATGTACTCTAAAAGATACGCTTAGTTTGTAACAAGCAACCAGTGAATATTATATCAGAAGAATGTAAGTGTTTCCTAACTTTCATCAAATATAATCAAGCAGATACTATTCAATTATTGCGCAAGTCTCGTCTTAAACTAACAATCGATTCATTAGAGTAGGCTCTTTTAAATTGTAGGAATAATTTGTGGCATTCAATCACCTAAATCTTATGTTAAGTTAGCATTGTCACATAAGTTTATTTCGTATGACTTTTTTTTGTTTTCGAGGGGGATACTTTCAAAAATTTTGAATTTAATGTCGGGTACATTTAATGTACCCGACGTCGTGGGAGGCGACTCGGGTTATGTGGAATTCTTACCGCACTAAAATCCCCCCGGTGGCTGACCTCGGCGCTGTGAAGAGGACTCTGGGTTCTTTAACGGACCACCGCCGGTGTACTCTCGGTGCGGTGAGTGGTGTCGCCGGTGGACGGTTCGAGCTTCCCCTCTTCCCGCCCGCAACCCCAGAAGTCCCTTTTAGTCGCCTCTTACGACAGGCATAGGGAGTTTCCGGGACCAGAATAGTAGCCCTATTCTGGTCCCGGAACTACAGGGACTATTTCGTATGCCTACTAGGCATACGAAATAGTCCCTGTAGGCACATACTAAAATAAGTGTCAAATAAAAATAAACTACAAAAAAGCAACAGATACCTACTGTGTAATGATATATATATTTTGTACCTACCATATAAGTATTCTAAGGCATTCACAATTAAATATATCACAATTCCGTAAACTATAAGCATTATTATACATACATCAAAATTCTATAACACAAAACTCTTGAAACCTCTACTAAAACTCATAAGCAATTCCATAGATTAATTTCCATAATACTATTCCGTTCCGTTAATAAAGCCATCCTTTTATTTGACATAACTGGCCAGTTACGCTCATTTGCGTAACCCAATTAGTCCCTGTCCATCTCTCCGCTTGTCTGGCCATCTTATTGCTTCGAGGAACGCTAACTCAATAAGCTTGCCAAGTAGAATTACGTTATTATACTCACTATAAAACAAAATTATGTATAACATACACAAATTGTATTACGCTTTTATTTATTTACTAGCTTTTACCCTCGGCTTTGATCGCGTTGAAGCCTAGATGTTGAAGTTTAGATGTTGGTTTGTTTAATACTTTTTTTTTTTAATATTTTTATATTCTGCATTTTTTCCCTATTTTTGCACCATGTTCAATTTTTTCTGCACTTCCTTAACGTTGACTGGGAGAAAATGTTATTAAGCATTAAGTCCGCCTTTTGTCCGTTGTTTTTCTATGGTCAATAAAGATTAAATAAATATCTCTAAGAATGTGTGCACAAAGTTTCATGATAATCGGTTTAGTAGTTTTGGCGTGGAAACATAGCAAAGAAACTTGCATACTCATTTATAATATTAGTAGGGGTTTAAAGTCAAAACAGCGTCTGTGGTTCAACCCCAGCAGTACCACTGTCACTCATTTTTCTGTTTAATGTAAAGCGTTAAGCGATGCTGTGTTTTTGCTGGTATGAAGAAAGAAAGAAAGAAAGAAAGATCTTTATTTAGTCAATTTTTGGGTTACAATAATATTGATTACATAAGATGTTTAAAAAAAAAGGGTGCCAAAAATTTTATATGCCGGTTAAGGCGTTCTAAATGTATGGCACTCACATACTCGTATTTATCGTTAAAACACTTAATTCATTAAAAGAAGGGTGTGGTAAAGAAGAGGTTTTTATTCCAGGCTTTTCAATTTAGACGTTACGGGTAGAAAAGTATTGCTGTCAACCTGAGAAATGAGTTTACTCTTATTTAGGGTTGATCAGTAATGTTCATTGGCGGCAGTGACCACTATATTCCAAGTGCATTACGAGCTCATTTGATACTTTCATAATATAAAAAATATATTATAAGAGTTATATGCAACTCAAATTTTATTATTGTATGTATGATGTAAACAATATTTTAATCGTAAGTAAATAAAGTTATGTAATACTCTATACCAATAAAAATAAAATAACTTTGGTAACAATATGTAAAGGTACACAATACTTACCATACCTTTTTTTTTTTGTTTTCGAGGGGGAAACTTTCAAAAAGTACCCGATGTCGTGGGAGCGACGCGGGTTATGTGGGATTCTTACCGCACTAAAACCCCCCCGGTGGCCGACGTCGACGCTGCGAAGAGGACTCCGGGAACTCCACTTGACCGCCGCCGGTGTCCTCAGCGTGTGCCCCACCGGGCTCTTCTCTGGTGGGCGTGAACTGCTCACCGCACCTTCTGGTTTTTACGGCAACATGCAACCACACATGCCGCCGTCCTTCCCGGGGTCACTTGACCGGACGGTTCGAGCTCCCACTCTTCCCGCCCGCAACCCCGGAAGCCTCTTTTAGTCGCCTTTTACGACAGGCAGAGGGTACCGTAGTCCTATTCTGGTCCCGGAACTACAGGGACATTTAAAAATTGGACCGACCGTATTTGAACCCCGACTTCCTAGGTAATTGTCCGATCCCAACCGAGCTATTCAAACTTCATACTTACCATACCTAGTCCCAATTTGTGACCTTAATATTAAGTGCTTACAATACGAAAGACTTGTGACTGATTTTCGTGTAAGTAGGCTACCACTTCTCGGGGAATATTTATAGATGACATATATATTTATATCATAGATATTGGAATCGTTTAAATTTAGATACAAGGTTGAATGGAAAGCAGATCAATATTGTGGGCTATAAAAATAGATGAGTTATAATTAGCCCGTTTGGTCTTGGTTAATGATTAAAATAAATTTAGCAGGTGGTAAAAAAAGTGTAGTTCGACTGGGGAAGTACCACCACCACACCTATTTTCAACGTGAAGCGTTTCTTAAGTTTCGTGGGAATAGTGTGATTGCCGGCACACTTATATATGAGGCAACCATCGTAGTCCTCATGAGTAGCAACGTATCTGTGATTGACTTCGGATAGAATCCATGTTCTATTTGAAGTGGCTCACTGATCTCCATGGGCGGCAGTGACCACTATCAGGTGCACTGCATGCTCGTATGCAACTTCAATCATATAAAAAAAATTGGTAAAATTAAGCCGTCTTTATTTTTATAGATATGCATATGAGACTCAACATATTATACTATACAACTAAAATATATATTTACACCATATAAATAAATATAATAACCTATATTAAAAAGAAAAAAAATTCTTATTAATAGTAATTGCTTTAGTGGTTCTAAAACTTCCGACAAGCGGACGAATCACTAAGCCATGTCTCTATCTGCATTTAATCTACACCAAATTAGTGGGTTTAAGTTCGTACCAAATCTATTCTTGTTATGGTAACCAACCATAACTTATGAAAACTAAAAGTTTATATAGGACTAGCTGTACCCGCGGCTACGCCCGCGTGCAAATCAATGTATTGCAAAGTTTTTCCTGCACAAATCTCCACTCAGTGGGAATTCTACGATAAAAGTAGTCTACATGTTGTTCCATAACATTTTCTATAGTAAAAGCCCGTAAAAATCGGTTTAGCCGGTCAAGGATTACCCGGACAAACACAGAGTGAAAAAAACGAATTTTAAGTGTGTATGTGTGGGTGTCCACCAATTCGCAATTGGCCAGCGCGGTGGACTATGGCCTAAACTCTCTCATTCTGGGAGAAGACCCGTGCCCAGCAGTGGGCCAATAATGGGTTGACGTGGATGGTGGATTTGTGGGTAGGTGCATATTGTTATGTAAAATGTTATGAAAATAAGACGAATCAGAATATCGTAAACCCCTTTTTTGAACCAATTTACAGTCTTAGTGGTCACATTAACAATATCGGAATACATCTTTTCAAACAACGCCTCCACATTTAAACCAAAGCGCATCGATTTTAAAGATGGATTATAACTTTTATGAATTGAAAAATACTATTTTAAGTAATTTTGGTCCTTTTAAATTTCTGAGTAAGATTACATATAGGTGAACCTACTTTTAACATTAATTTGACAACCTTGACGACCCGCGTTGCGGAGCAGCTACCACACCCGGTTCGATTCCCGGCCAGACAGGAATCTGAATAGATTAATGTTCTGGGTCTGGGTGTTTCTATATACGCCTTGTGTGTCCATGGTACCCACGACACAGGAAAAAATCCTAGTGTGGGGCTATTGTAGAAATTGAAATTGTAGAAATTTTCTATTTTATTGAGTGTAGAAAGCGTATTTTTATTAAAAAAAAGTTTTTGTGGAGGAGTACCGGGAGGCGGGTCGAAGGAATCCAAAAATTTTGTTGGATAATGTCTTCGATCTCGATGGCTGTATCTACAGAATCTTCATCCCAAATAAGTAGTCAAATAACAATCCCGCATTGAATTTCCAGTATTCCTTTGATTTGAAATATTAAAAATGTTAGAGAAATCGTTGCTACAAATCTTGAGTGGATGCTCAAAGGCGAATAGGCAGGCATTATGACCGCTTTTTAAAAGTGTGGGCGCAACGCTGGACGACGCCACGGCAATAGCTATTTTTCTATCAGATCTTATATTTTTCGCTAATAGTAAATTTATTAAAAACGTTTTACCCGTGCCTCCTAATGCCTCTAACTAAAACTAAAAATCTAATACGATACGTAAACTAATTTTGGTTCTACTAACATTTAAGCGGCGCTCAGGTATGTTTTTAGTTTATCTTTATTAAGCCTTGTTTGTGGTTCATTACATTAAAATTTGAATTTGTCGGCAAGGTAAATCCAAATTATTTTGTACTTTTACCTGACAGAGGTTAAACCTCTATTAATTTCATATAAACTTTGTGACACATTGATTCCCAGGCGGGCGAAAGCTTTGCATTTCCGATACTAAATAATATTTAAAAATTAGCTGGTTATAAAAACATAATACTAAAATTAGTATTTATGAAAACTACAGATAATAAGAATAATAATAATAATGTACATAAGACAACTGGATTCGAACCCCAGACCTCGCATTTCTAATCCGCCCGACTTGGCACCACACGGCTATCACGATTTTAATAACAGATGCGAATTTCAATACTTATGAGTTAAGAACATCATCTATTTTGGCTTATTTTGACACACTTTGTTATTCTAAAATTAATTTAAAATATGTTGATTAAATGCATGTTTTCTATAACATTATTTATAATGAACATATCATAAATATAAAAAGAACAATAATGTTGACCTTGCTCGTTTGTTATTTATTAGAGCCAAGTGTTCATCAACCATGCTTCAATATTCATTCAATTATTTATCACAAAAGTTGCAAAAGCTTCTTTATAATAATAATTCATGATATAATTGTTATACCTTATTTAGATACCGATCGACTTTATAATGTTAGTATTTTGCCTAAAAAACTATCAATTGTATTTTGTCCATAATATTTATTTTCGCTAAAAATGTACGGGTATGTTCAATAACATAACTTTATTTAAGCAATAATAGTTATGAAACTATTTAAGTAACAATGTGCAAATGTTTTAAATATTGTAGTAGTTTATTTTTGAAACATAATTTAATTACGTGGGTTTTTCGAACTTACTGTATTTTATTATATGAAACATATTGTTGACTAACATTATAGTTAGACAGTCCACTTCCTTCCTTGTTTGGATAGGGTGTAATGTTGTAAAATAATAAAAGGAAGAGATCGAAAATTGCGATGATTGGAACAATAAAGTTCTTAGTAATCTATTTTTTATTTGCTGTTGGCAATTAAGTAAAATAAACAGTTGAACATGGAGTGACAAATAGAGTCGATAATTTTTTTTTAAAACAATGTTTTTTACTATAATAGTATGAAGCGCCATCGTACCGCCGTTGCATACTTATTATGTAACTTATCGGAAATTCTTCGTAATTGTATCTTTCGTATTATAAATACATTTTTGTTTTATAAATTCATAAATTATGGGTAAATGAAAATCAATTTAAATCACATCTATTTTTAAGTTATTTGATAGTTACAAATATATACGTATTTTTTTTAATGAATTCAGAATTCATCCGTAGCCATATTGGTGACATGACAGTAGCCATGTTTGCGTCCGGGCGGCCATTATGGCTACTGTCATGTCATTTGTATTAGAATTTATCAAAATCCAGGACAATCCGAATTTTACGGATATATGTTGTCGACTCGAAATCAATGTTTTTTTATGTTCTATTATTTAGATAAGGTTTCAAGTAAGTCTATCGTACCCCTTGACGGACTTGTCAATATGAGACTTTGTCGAAAACGAACTCCCATACAAACATTAATGCCCGATTTTAACGCTTTCAACCCATTTTTTTCGATAAAAAGCAGCCTATGTCCTTTCTCGATGTCAACATTGTCTGTGTACTCAATTTCATAAAGATCAGTTCAGTTGTTTAGGCGTGAATAAGTAGCAGACAGACAGACAGACAGACAGACAGACAGACAGACAGACAGACAGACAGACAGACAGAGTTACTTTCACATTTATAATATTAGTAGGGATTATAATGACGTGCATTGACGTATATTGGTGTCACTATATAGAATTGTTATATTTTTAGATGACGTAATTTCAAGAAAACTTGATTGTTGTTACGTGTATCGCACGATTAAAAAGAAAATTAATTCGAACTAACAAAATTGTGTTCGCATTTTGGCAAATTTCTCATAGCGCATAACAATTATTTTGTTAGAAGTAGTTTAAAGTATTTTACTGAATTTCCTAATACATTAAGTTCGATCTCTTTTGTTCTCACTTTGCCTTAAGGTTGTCAAAACGTCAGTTGATCCCGAAAATTATATAAGTTAAGCCATTCAATCTGTTACAACTGGTTAGTAAATCACCGAGAATTAATAACCTACGTTGTGGTTACACAGAAACTTAGTTGAACACTAGTCTCTGTCATGTAACATTACTAAGTATATAACAGAAACTCCGTTCCCAAATTGGTTTCTACCAATTATCTCAGATTTCGTAGTGGAACTACGCTAGACATGCATGCGAAGATTACATTAATGTTCGTATTAGGAGCTAGTGAACAGTTATCCAATTAAGCTGTTACGGGCCACTACATTGTATGAAACTCAGCAAGAGCTTAGTTGAATTCGTGTTGAAATATTATTAGGAACTTAAGATTTGCGAACAGAATTCATAACACCTTACTTACGGCGTTACTTAATTATAGCTTATTAGTCCGCCACTTTAATTAAAATGAAATATGAAATGATAATTTAATGCGTGCCTATACAGGGACACTTTTGTTACTTAATACATTTAATTCTTAATGTTTAAATTTTTTTGTTAATGTTATTTTATGACTTAACTCTAAAAAAAAAAAAATAATATATAGGTCACTACTACGGTTTTCTTAACGTATTACCATAAAGGACCATGTTTCTACTTAGAAGATATTATAATGAATTCAGTATTTACTTTTGATATGATTAAAATTGAAACACATGGACAAATAAACAGGCCAAGTTGCAGATATTGTAGAAATTTGCATTATATTTCATTGTCAGTCCTCCACATTTTTTTTTGCAAAAACATATGATGCACAGACACCCGGACAATTTTTTGTAAATATTAGACTTCAGCCCTTTACGTTAAATTTAGTAGCATCGTCATAATAAAAAAATTAAATACATAGACAGGCCAAGTAGTTCCGGGATCAGAATAAGGCTACGGCATCCCCGGCCTGTCGTAAAAGGCGACTAAAAGGGGCTTCCGGGGTTGCAGGCGGCTAGAGTGGGAGCTCGAACCGTTCGGTAAAGATATCCCGGGAAGGACGGCGGTATATGTGGTCGCATACCGTCGTAAAGTAACGGAGCGGTGGGCCCAGCCGCCCAATTCGGAGGAGTCCGATGGGGCAACGTGCTCAAAAGGATTCCGGTTGAGGTCGTTTCGAGGTCCCGGAGTCCTCTTTACAGCGCCGAGGACGGCCATCGGGGGGATCTTAGTGCGGTAAAATTACCACATAGTCCTGCGTCGCTCCCACTTTGACGAGTGGGAGCCACCTTTTGAAGGCTTTCCCCTTGAGAACAAAAAGAAGACCAAGTTGCCAATATTCTAGAAATATGCATTACTATATATTGTCAGTCCTTCTTAATTTTTTACAAATGTTCAGACACGAGGTGCTTTATTTTTTGTACGTATGTCTGGATAAATCGGGATGAAAAGCTTACTCAGACATCCAGTAACTGAGTCGCAAAGATCCGAAAAGATAGGAACAGCATTGGGAACAACATTTCCATCGTATCAAGATAAAGGCCCAATATTCGCTGGCTGGGAGATAGCTGTCATATTTTCGGGGCTGGCTAGATAGGAATTCTTATTTAATCAACTTGTTTACTGACCTGTAACTTTTTCGTTTCTAGATACCATAATAGTACATATTTTCCTGATATTATGTACAATAGCGGTGCTGTTTATTAGTATATCAGCAAGATAGAATAGATAGGTTATTTGTATGTACATACATGTATTTGATATTTACTTGATATGTTCAATGATAAAATACCATGATAAAATACCATTTCCGTGCATCGGTAGAAAATCTTTTTATACGTACCGTTTATGAGTACCCAACTCATGATATGAATCTCGAGTACCCGTTACATACTTAATATATAAATTTCGGTATGATATAAAATTGGACTAAAATATATATTTTTTTTAATTATTTCAGTAACTAGGTATTTACTGCTTTTAAAATTTTGACGCTATAGTCATACGTATTTGTAAGACTTTTTGCGTTCTGGTGTAAAGGTGAACTCGACGGCTCACTTTCATATAAGATCACCATCTCAATCCCCGAGAGAAGCAACACAGTAATGAACAAACAACACAATTTAAGTTTTTATGATATTATTTTAGTTTTTTTTTATCTAATTGAAGTAGCAAACGAGCATGCAGTCCACTTGATGGTAAGTGGTAAATGCCGCCCGTGGACATCTGTAAACAACTTTATATAGAACTTGGGTTCAATCTGAAGTCAATTACAGATGCGTTGCCACTCTCGAGAACTAAGATGGTTGCCTCGTACAGAAGTGCGCTGGCAACCACACCCTTCCAATGAAATACAAGAACCGTTTTACACTAGAAATAGGTTTGGCGGTGTTACTTCCCCGGTCGAACATCACTGATTCTACCACCTTCAGTTATGACCACATACTTCTTTCTCCTTCAACTGTTATGCTGGTGCCTAAAAGAATAAAGTGAGACTGTCGATTCAATTGTAATGTTATTATAGGGTCGTTTGAATATTTGAATTTATTATTGCAGAAACTAAAAACCCGACTGTTTAGTCTGAAAAGAGAAAAATAGGTAAGTAGATTTATGAAATATATTAAAACTAGCTGAACCACGTAGCTTCGCCTGCGTATAAAAATCGATGTATCGATTGTCCCTTGGGAGTAAGATATTTTCCACAGTAAAAAGTAACCTATATGTTTATCCAGAGTGCCAGCTAACTCCCTACCAGATCTTTTGAAAATCGCATCAGCCGTTGTGAAGAAGTAACAAACATACACACTCACAAACAGCCTTTTTAGTATTAAGTATGATGAAATATATTAAAATAGGATATATTATACGTTATAATGGGCTGCAGGTAACCTAATGCATATATAATAGATTTTTCATACCCATGCGTACACATTCATACACATTCATACGCTAAAAAGCATTACTCTCCTTCTCTCCTCATTCCAGTCGGATAAAAAGCATTATGTTTTGATAATATCCTGATTATTATGTACTTGGATTACAATAAATCAAACTTATATAAGAGCGGCTTATCTCTACATCACAAACTAACATAATACATACTAATCCGATAAAGATGTTATACAAATCCTACCAACTGAGATGGACTTATCTAGCTTAAAAGAATAACAAGAGTATTTACAACAAAATACGACCATTTTCCTTAATAATGGGAAAAGTCCCAAATTAAAGTATGATTTTTATTTAACCACAAAAGGAAAGTTAATAAAGTTATCTTTAGGATTAGCCGTTTCCCAATATTGCGAATTTCTTCTGTGTTTTCCCCGAACGAACTTTGGTTTTGCTCAAATTCGTAAGTTATGATGTAGAGTATATACAAAAGTATGGCATCAATATGCAATAATACTATAATTTCTTAATTTTCAGATTACTTTCATGAGTATAATTTTTTGGTATATAATTACCCTTTATACTAAAACATTCTTTCATCATAATACTTTTACTCGACTGAGTCTAATTTCGAGCCTATATTATATGTCTCGGAAATGGCGGTATTGTGGCAACACCGGAACGCCAGCGCCATCTAGTGGCGTTTGATGAAGTTAGGGTTGTACCAGTTTAATGGCCGACACCTCAGTCTATCGTTGACGGTCGGCCGAAGCAGACGACTCTAAAATCATCCCGCGTTCTTAGTGCTACGATTACTTGCCTACATAATTTAGTTTGATTAATTCAGTGATTGCAACAAGTTTAATTCGGCAATATACTGTGTGTTAAAATCAAGTCTGTAATTTATTCTCGTGCTAACATTCCCTAACAAAGCCCACAGTAGGTTATCCTGATACGATGAGCGAAAAAGAACCACCCCCTCCGTCATATGTATGTTTTTACGTATGTATGTATATTTATTTAGGACACATTTAGCCTAAACGGCTTCATAGACTGTAATATATGACAAATCATTGGAATCTACTCAGTTGGCAAAGTTAAAAAAAACACACACTTCCACGCTCATAACCCCACACTAGGATATTCTCCTGTGTCGTGGGTACTATGGACACAAGCAAGACGAATACCCAAACACCCAGACCCAGAACATGAATCGAAACTCATCATTCAGATACTCGTCTGGCCGGTAATCGAACCCGGGACCCATTGCGTGTCAACCGGTATGGTAACTCCGCCACGCGGGTCGTTAAGTTAAAGGCGATATAATTTTAAAATGGCAATCAATCAAAGCACGAGGATTTTAATATTAATTATATGCCAATTTCGCTCGTTAATACGTAAAGATAACTGCGTAGAGGAGAGAAGTTCTTTAATTTTTAAAGTATCGACATTAAAGGAGTTAAAAGCGCGTAAAGCGAGTCACCTTAGCATACTAAAAAATATCTTCGTATTACTCTTTAAACTCATCAGCTACCTTTAATGAAGTCACAATGTATTGCACGAAATAAGATAATATAATTATTTTTATTTCACTGCGGAAGTACCACCACAGCATCTCTTTCTATTCAGTAACAGGTCTAACAAAGCCAGGAATGTAGACTTATCCTATGCATTTCAACTTAGTCCATAGAGCTTTAGATGCAATTGTGTTTTTTTTATATTAATGAAGTAGCAAACGAGCATGCCGTCCACCTGATGGTAAGTGGTCACTGTCGGCCATGGACATTTGTAAGCAGCTTGGCATAGAACATAGGTTTTATCTAAAATCAATCACAAATGCGTTGCTACTCCCGAGGACTAGGATGGTCGCGTCATATAAAGTGTGCCGGCAACCACAACCAAGTGTGGTTGTGTGGTCTACTTCAAGTAACAATCTGATCTTATTTAGATAGGTTACTACCAATGGCCCCTTACAATTAATTAGTACGTTTGTTTAATACTTCCATGTCATAAAAAACTTACGCGATCCAAATAAAACAGTGTTATTTACCGCATAATATGAGTTATTTACACACCCACTTCGCTATTCCATAATACTGAAAAAACAAAGTGGGAATAACAAATAACTAACGTAGCACATATCTGTTATACGGTCCCGTCCGACTGAGATTGATGGCCACAATTCATGTTTGTCCAAAAACCGCAACGATGTTGTATGTGACAGCTTCCCATTACTCTTTCGTCTTGTATTCAAATTTCTGGAAACGACACTCAGACCCTATCTATCTAGGTCAGTATAGTTCGCTCTTTGCTTAGCTATTTTCTTGTAGATTTATGTTCAGATTATTTATATCAAAACAAATATTATTTACTAGTTGAATCCCGCAGCTTCGCCCGCGTTATCAAAAATCGATTGTCCTGGGGAAATAAGATATTTTTCCACACTAAAAAGTAGCCTATATGTTAATCTAGAGTATCAGCTAACTCCCTACCAAATTTGATGAAAATCGTTCCAGCCGTTTACACGTGATGAAGTAACAAACAAACATACTCACAAATTTTCGCCTTTATAATATTAATAATATGATGTCCAAAACCGTATTATAGCAATTAGCATAATTGTATTCGTCAATTTGTTATGCAAATGTTACATTGTTAAATAAATATTTAAATTGGAAATAGTATACTATTTTGAATGCGTAATATTTTGATAACTTTAAATATATTACAATATATTGTGATAACGCTGATAGCATTAACTGAAACAAGCCATGTCATAAACAAAGTGAACTTGTATATAATTAAATTAAATACAATGACAAGTAAAATAGTAATAGTATAATTACACAACGTAATCGAACTGAAACAAATTTCCAAATTAAAATAAACTGAAATTGGATTAATATAGTAAAACCCATTATCTTAAAACCTAAGGCCACTTATATACCTTTTTTTGATATAGAGGGGGAAACCTTCAAAAGGTACCCGACGCTGTGGGAGCAACGCCAGGTTATGTGGGTTTTTACCTCACTAAAACTCCCTAGTGGCCGTCCTCAGCGCTGCATGGAGGGTTCCGGGATCTCCAACGGAACACAACCGGAGCCCTCCGAGCGCGATGCCCCTTTCGGGCTCTTCCCCGGTTAGCATTTGTGCTCGCCGTGCCTGGTGTTTACGACGCATGCAATGCAGCATGCAACCACACATGCCGTCGTCCTTCCCGGAGAAGGCCGCTTACCTATATACCTACTAGTTTGCTGAAAGATAAATATAGCCTCAGCTTCCACATAACTCCGGTAACTAACGGTCCATTATGTATCGATCAAACAAATTAATGGAGGAAGTTCCTCCGAGGCTAGAACTTTTTGTATTAATACTTAGTTACGGAGTTCGACAATCAATACGAAGTTGGTCGTTTGATTATTACATTGGTAACCTAAGTTTGTTACGAACGTGTCAGAGAGAATAAAATATTAGTAAGATAACGGTACCTTAACTTTAAATGAGCATAATAATATACGAACTTATTCTGATTCAGTATATGTATATGTAAAATTAGTAAATAGTGTTTCATAATAGAAGTTGTATTTAGTAAAAGATCATTGTGTGAACCAAACCTAATAAGTACAGATACCTTTATATTCCAAAATGCAATTTCAGCGTAAATTGCGTTCATTTTATAAGAGTTCGTATATATTAATCCGATTATTATGGAATGCTTGAAATGTATTTCATAGTAAATTAATTCTAACCGAATTCCAATTTATATGGTGTGTAGATCAATTAAATAAATTTTGACCAAAGAGATGTTAATGTGAGCGTGTTTTGCGGGACTAAACACGATCATAAGGATCGGTTCAGATAGCATGCGAATGACTAATTTGGTAAAAAATATAACGCTATTTTAACTTATTAATATAAATTTATAAAATAAACTTAAACCATAGCACAAGGGTAGACAAACGAAGAAAAACTATTTTTCGATAAAAGAAACGTTAGGTACATTTGACTTGTCCCTGTAGTTCCGAGACCACCGACTCGAACCGTACGGCCAAGCGGCCACGGGAAGGACGGCGGCATGTGTGGTTGTATGCTGCCGTAAAGACCAGAAGGTGGTGAGCACTGCACGCCCACCAGGGAAGAGCCCGATAGGGCAACACGCTGAGAGGACACCGGCGGCGGTCCGGTGGAGTATCTGGAGTCCTCTTCGCAGCGCCGAGGTCGGCCACCGGGGGGTTTTTAATGCGGTGAGAATCCCACATAACCCGCGTCGCTCCCACGACGTCGGGTACTTTTTGAAAGTTTCCCCCTCGAAAACAAAAAAAAGGTACATTCCACTTATATCTTATTTTATATACGATGAAAGTAGAAAATGTCTTATCTACCATATGATCACTGGCGCAATCATCTGTAAGCAAATTTACACATAACAGAGATTTTGTTTCCCATCTAATTACAGATGCATTACCATCCCCGAAGGCTAATACGGTCGACACATTTGAAAGCGATAACCCAAGCGATAACTTAATAAACTCGCTCCGCCCTTTTCTTTGATGATGTAACAAGTTCCTTAGCAAATGCACGTTCCTATTGAGCGTGAATAGATTCACTTTGATACAACTGTTTAGTTTATCAGTTCTACGCTGAATTTGTTGCAACGGGTGTATTGAAAATTATTTTGGTTTTCTTGCAATATCTATTTTTGTTACATAATTATTGTGTTCACAGTTAATTATAAAAAATAAATACGATGTGAATAAAATTTTTAGTTGAATTGTATTTTTTATATTAAGAAAAAAACGAAAAATATATTGAGTATTGATATAACATTTTTATAAATCTTATATCTATATATATAAAAGCGAAAGGTCACTCACTCATCACGAAATCTCAGAGTGCTAGGAATTTCAAATTTTGCATGCGGGTTTTTTTAAGGACGTGAGTGCTCACTAAGAAGGGATTTTATGACATTCAACCCCTAAGGAGGTGAAATGGGTAAAACTTTGTGATACATTGATTTTAACGCGGGCGGAGCCGCGGGTACAGCTAGTATATGAATATTTATTTAACATTAAAGACAAATATTTTTTAAAAATAATTTACAATGATAATAACAACATAATAGTAATGCATATTTATGCATCCATGATATTTATCACAACGGTATGTAATGAAAAAAAAAAAGGATAAGTAGGATTTTTTTCACTTTATGAAAGTAGCAAAAATAGCACGCAGTTGGCAAAATCTTATGTGATATCTTTAATCAACCCCAGAAAAGACCTCACCTATCGACTACAGACATATTACCAGGTACTGCTGATGACTAAGTTAAATTTTCTCGGATAAGTGCTGCTGCAGATACAGCAGAAGCATTGACGGTGGTGCATTCGGGCCCGAACCATTAAAGATCATTCTTCAATATTTATTATACCAATAATAACATATTCTATTTGTAAAGAGGTAACTTAATTGATTTTTATTCACGTATTTGCCTACTTATTTGTACGTAACATTCTTTTTCACATAAAACATTACGAAACGCAACGCTAGTCATCAAGGCGATCGTGAAAAATAACAACTCTCGTTTGGAAGAGAGTCCTGAAACGGTCAATTTTTATCTATACCGTTTTGCTTGAATAAATCGAGTGTGATTTATCAGACTGAAATATTAGCGGTTTCAAGCGCCATATCTCGAGGGCAGGGTCCGAGGCTTTTAATAAACTCAATTTTTTCTTTTAAGTGTACAAAAGTTGCGATTTGATAACACTTTGCAGATATTACATTCCATATGATTTTTGTTTATTACATTGAAGTAAAAAAATTGCACGCAGTACACGATGGTAAGTGGTTACTGCTGCCCACGCACATGTGTCAACAACTTTATACAGAACGGGGGTTTTGTCCAAAGTCATTCGCTCCAAGGAGACCAAAATCCTTCTACCGAACCCCAAAATCTGCGACACGCTAGAAATAGATGTAGTGTTAATACCCCAGTTGGACTACACGGGTTCTACTACCTGACTAGTGTCGATGGTAAAAATATTAAGTTATTAATATTTAATATTTAAGAAATAACCATAGAATCTCAGGTTACCTAATAATTACATGTGTATTAATTACATAATCCAATCGTGTTTTAGTGATATTGCAATCAGTTAGGACATCGTTTGCACTAAGTACCTATTGTGGTTTATTTATTTTTCAATTAGGAATATGTGTGATGTTAGTGTTCAATGTTATTAAATATAAAAGCAACAATAATTATTATTAGGTTACCAATATAATTAAAACAATTCTTAAATCATCACCCACATAGACGTCCTCACACTCTCATGCACACACACATACAATCAATCAAACTTACACACAAACATTTATATATTTTTTCTACTTTTATTAATAGATTTAACTTATACTTTATACTTAAATCTCTTATCTCACACAAATAAGAATATCTCCATGTTACTTTTAAGTTTGTTTGCATAATAAAACTATCGTTGCAGTGGGCCTGGTTTCCCGTGGCACAGGTTTATAACCTTTTATAGGGACCGGCCTCAGCAAATACTCTAGTTCTGTTTATAATGTACCTAAGTATTGTAACACTTTATGTATTTGTGGTGAAATAAACGGTTATATTATTATTAGTTTTAAAACACACAATTAAGATACATCGTTTCAAGAAACGAACATAGATTCACTTGAAAATAATTCTTTCAGAAACAGTCAGATTAAAATTGATAAAGAACAAAAACATTGAATAGAATAGACAACTATCTCGTTTTGATACTTCACGACGGTTAAAATATTAATAACTCAGTATTATTAATTGATACAAATCACCCAGTCCTCGACAATTTCATCTCCCAGATCAGATGAAAAACATTTGTTTATGTCAGTAATTCAAATGAATAAATCATGAGGATGTAATATTTTCTGTTTGATTAACGACCACCATTTATAAACGCGAATTCTTATTTAAATTTCATCATTTTAAAATCCATTATTTATGAGAGACTTTTGAAAGAGTGCTGTATATTGTGTTAGTGGCCATGGTATGAGGCTGTAACCCAATACCCGGCTAAGCGCATTCGGACTAGCGCACGAAGGGTTCCGTACAGAAATACACCATTTGTGAAAATTTCAACTGTCTAGCTATCATGGATTAATATATACAGCCTGATGACAGACAGATGGACATCGGAGTCTTCATGATAGGGTTCCGTTATTACCCTTTGTGTACGAGACCTTAAAAATAAACTTCTGAGTGGCGCATTGATGACGCCTCAGACAAAGTAAATCTAGACGACGACATCTACTACAGCGATCCTTCTGCTTGCACTAGGATAGGATTTCATTTTAGGATCGGAAAAAGCACAGTTCTCAAGGATGTAACTGCGTATGGTCATACTCTCGTTCTAGTCATTTGGGGTTGATTATAATATCTATGTAAGGTAGTAACTAACCATTACAAGCAAGAGATACAATATACGTATATTGGCATTCTAATTATATAACAAAAAATTCAGTTAATACAGAAAGTCTATAGGTATGTTCAAAATAATATAATTTCTAAGGCAATGATCCATTAATTAAGTAAGAAGTAAGCCTTCGTTCCAACCCCAGGGTATTTTGGTCTTTCGTTAAACGCAAAAAAAGAGGCGATAGTCATTACCCTGCTCAAATGTCTCTTGACGATAGCACAGCTACTAACGGCCCCGATATTTGCAACCTCTTTGCTCGAAATTTCTCTGTCTCTGTTGAAGCTAATACCTTAAATCGTTCACCTTCTTTACAAAATGGCCGTGTTGCCATGTTGACGAGTGACTACTTAACCTTAATCAAGTTCAAAGATAACCAGGTGCTCAAGGTTTTAAAAAGACTTGATTTGTTTAAAGGTGCAGGTTCTGATGGTATTCCGTCAATATTCATTGCCAAATGTGCACATGCCCTAGCAGAACCCTTAACACTTATTTACAATATGTCCTTGAGCACTGGCATTTTCCCTTCGGTCTGGAAGACTGCTTTAGTTGTGCCCTTACATAAAAATGGCGAAAGGGACCTTATAAAAAATTACAGGCCCATATCGATTCTTCCAGTATTAGCAAAGGTCTTCGAACAACTAATTCAACCTATTTTAGCCTGGCACTTAAAATCACAAATAGACCCTCGTCAGCATGGCTTCATGAAAGATCGCTCCACTGCAACGAATCTCACATGTTTCGTCAACAAAGTATCTTTAGAACTCGATCGCCGCTCGTCTGTCGATGCCATTTACACCGACTTCAGTAAGGCATTTGACAAAGTAAACCATGACCTATTACTCCTTAAGCTTTCAGCTCACGGAATTGCTGAACCGTTGCTGAGTTGGTGTAAGTCGTATCTATCGAACAGACACCTTAGAGTTGTAGCAAATGGCTATTCTTCACAACCTTTTCTAGCACAATCCGGCGTACCTCAGGGCTCTCACTTAGGCCCTCTTCTTTTTAACATATTTATCAACGATATCGGCAACTGCTTTAAACAGTCAAATCATTATTTATTTGCTGACGATCTCAAATTCTTCAGGACAGTTAATTCGCCAATGGAAGCTGTGTTGTTGCAAGATGACTTAGACCGTTTAGACGCTTGGTGTGAAGAAAACGGAATGAATTTGAATGTCAACAAGTGCTATTCAATACGCTTCACTCGCAAGAAATCTGAGCTCCCTCAGAGATACATCATCAAAAATACTGCTTTGGCTGAAGTGAATATTGTTAAGGACCTTGGTGTATACCTAGACAACAAACTGCGATTTAGCAATCATGTTGATAATATCTGCTCAACAGCTTTCAAAATACTTGGATTTGTGCTACGTAACTGTAAAGATTTTAAATGTACTAAAATAAAAATATTACTGTATAATTCCCTTGTGCGCAGCGGCTTAGAATACTGCAGTGTAGTTTGGAATCCATTTTACGCTGTAAACATTAAAAGATTGGAAAGTGTACAAAAGCGCTTTCTATACCATCTTGCATACTCCTGTAATCTGGCAAGAAACATTGACTCATATAAGGAAAGACTGTCATTTTTTAATATGCAGTCGCTAGCCGATCGAAGACGTATGTTGGATCTTGTGTTTCTTGCCAAACTGGTAAACGGGTCACTCGATGTTACAGAACTACTCTCAACAGTGAATTTTTCTATTCCTCCAAAATTGCCTAGATACTCAAGGTTCAACGTGTTATATGATACAGCTTGTAAATCTAAATTAGGTCGTAACGCTCCAATAAACAGATTCATAAATGAATATAATTTATTAGCGAAGAACAAACAATTAGATTTATTTTCCGACAATCTAGTAAGGTTTAAGAAAAATATTTTATTGTAATTTTTATTTATATATTATCAATCAATTCAAAATTATTATAATAAGCAAATTTTTATTTATATATCAATTAATCAATTCTAAGTTATTATAATAAGCAATATAATGTATATGATTTTTTTTTTTTCTAATTTGTGTTTTTAAATCTTGTTGTTAAATCTTTTATTTAATGTGTTGTGTAATTTACTCGATGTCATGTTTATTATTATTTCTACAAAGTAATGACGATGTATTGCATGCAGTCGTCACTCATAATTGTACTACCACTTATTTATGCATCTTCGTCCTCCAATTAATTATTTGTATGTATTAGTGCTTAGTATGTTAGTGACCTATTATAAATAAATAAATAAATAAAAATAAATTAAGTTTCTGACCCAGCGAAAGTATGTATATATGTATGTATGTACATTTTGTAAATAGTTTTTTTATTTGAACCGTATTGTTAATTGTATTAAAAGTATAGTTAGCGAAAGTTCATTTACCTTATAAATTTCATAGATGTCTTTCCTTTCGTAAACAGATACAAACATTATATTTGTATTCGGTGTTTGTCTGAGGTCAAGCCCCATTGGTACGTTTGTATGCAAAGCAACACAGTTTCTTCTTGTTTGTTAGGCATTAACAACGTGCAGTTTCTTTCACTTACACATATTCGCGATGTGCCAAGTTTATTGCTCAAACAATTTCGGTCAGAAACCTTTCAACCTCAATAGAATATTCAAAGGTCGGCCTGTAAAAATATGGCTCAATTGGCGCTACGATCCGCGCGGGATTTCCACTTTAATATTCAGGCGATGAAAAATATCCCCGTCATAAAAAGCTGGACCGTATGAGTTTTTAGGAGGCCACGTATTTGAATATTGATGTTTATGGAAAGTAGGCAGGAATATCGGGCCCTGGAAATAAAAAGGCCTGTTATTTCGAAGCGAGTTTATCGTAATTTCCGCATAATGGAACTATGTGGATAATTGGTGCAATATGGCAAGAGAATTTAATTCTATTTTCATATATCTGAACAGGTATATTCAATAGATAATATTAAACTATACCTTGCTGCAAATAATATTATATAGGTCGTTGAAGCATAATCACTTTAATAATAAGTAAATTTGCTGCTTTTTTTTCTGAAAAATGTTTGGGATTACATAAATAAAAATCATTAATAATAACGTCCTTTCTATATCAGAAAATACCAATATATTTTAATGCCGCTTTAATTGAACAACAGCTGGGGTAAAAATATCATGTTAAACGTTTAGAAACAAATTCGGATTATCAAAGGCAAACAAAGGATCGATCCTGTAAGAACAAAGAGATGTTAAGTGCCTTTTGTCGTGGATGAAGTTACTTTGTAACTTTGTAGTCTCTGTGAGTCTCAAATAGTTTTCTGACGCTGCCACTAGATAGGTTATATATTATGTAAAATGAATTCAACTAAACTTTCATAGGTATGATAATGAAGAAAAGGTCATTGACATTTGAAGGTGATGTAACCTCTCGTGGTTCAAAGACAGCATCGTCACATCTATTTTTGTCACTTTTAACAATGACATGTATAACAACTATGTTTGTATTCTGACATAAAATGTATGGTATGGTAAGACATATACATGCACAAAATGGTCCATTTTAGACCCTATGAATAGCAATCTGTCTATGGTCAAGAGTTTTAATCCTGTTAGGGATTGATAACTCGTATTTGTCCACCTGATGGTAAGTAGTCACTGCCAACCATTAATATCTGTAAGCAAGTTCATATGGAACATAGGTTCTATCTGAAGTCAATCTCAGATGCATTGCCACTCCCGAAGAGTATGATTGTCGCCTCATATAAAAGTGTGCCGGTAATCACACTTTTCCATTGAAACGTAAGAAATGCTTGAAATAGGTGTGGGGATAGTACTTCCCCGGTCGAACTAAACTGGTTCTATCACCTGTCAATGTGTAAGCAATATCATGTAGAAAACCTGTTTTATATGAAATTGCTAATACTTGTCCATGTGATTGTATCTGAAGGCAATCACAGAAGCATTGTTGCTCAAAAGGCCTATGATAGTCTCATATAAATATGAGCTGGAACACACGCTTCTCTCGTAACACAAAAGTATGTTATGCTACCTCCCCCATTGTACTATACTGGTTGTAACACCTAGCCAGCTAAAATAATAAAAAATGAGCAATTTGAATGTTAATGTTAGGTACTTTATTTTGATTAGGTACATAAAGCAGATGAAAAAGTTAAATAAATCCCTGTAGTATTAAGCGTACGTATTCAGCGTCTTAACAATCCGTTTGACCTTAGAAAGGAAAATGTCAGAGGGCTTAAGTGCTACGAGCCATAGGTGTGTAATCTAGCGCCGACTACAATAAAACACGGGCGTTTTAACGACAGAACGTAAGAGAAAAAGAACATTAAGCCACAATTTATCACACTTTCCACGCCATTAAACAGGAAGCCTGCAAAAACCGTGCGTGATAAGCTCCATGAGAACTGAATTGTCTGCAAATGTAAAAATCATTGCCGTCATCAAAGCATCCAGATAAAATACGATGGGGCCCTCGAGATCCTTTGTCAATGATACCTACTCCCTAAACCTGGAACAAGGAGCATTATAAGGAATTGATTTTTGTAAATGACTATTTTATTCAAAACGCTGAGATAAAACGACGTGAAAGGGAGACCCTTTGAAATATTTGTTTTGACAAATTGAGGAAAACATAACGCGGGTGTTCCGGCATTTACAAAGATTCATTAAAGTGTAAAAAAATGTAAGGTACACGGCTGAATAGGCAATTTGGTGGAGTATCGAAAATTGGTGTTTCTTTTGTTAAAGTAAGTGATAGACATGGGAACAAGTCTTATGTTATACCTATAAACATTTAGAAGAGATTTTTTTTTTTTTTTTTTTTTTTTTTTTTTTTTTTTTTTTTTTTTTTTTTTTTTTTTATACTTTAACCTAACGATAAGGCAGACGGGCTACCTGATGGAAAGTAGTCACCGTCGCCTGTGGACATTCGCAACACCAGAGGAGTCGCCAATGCATCGCCGGCTTTGTAGGAGAGCTCTTTTCGCACCTTTCTTGAAGAACCCCATGTCATAGCGCTCCGGGAATACCTCAGGAGGAAGCTCATTCCACAACTTGCACGTCCGTGGCAAAAACGAGCGTGCAAACCGAACCGTGGAGGACCGCCACGAGTCCAGTTGGTGTGGATGGAACTTCATCCTTCGGCGAGTGGTGCGGTGAAGAAAAGGTGACGAAGGCACCAGGTCAAAGAGTTCCTCGGAACACTCGCCATTGTAAAGCCGGTAGAACACGCAGAGGGAGCCTATGTCCCTCCGCAGGCTTAAGGGTTCTAACCGATCGGTGATCGTTGGGTCGTTGACGATTCGGATCGCACGTTTCTGCACGGAGTCAAGTGGGTTAAGTTGGTATTTGGGCGCCCCTGCCCAGAGATGCGAGCAGTACTCCATGTGGGGTCTCACTTGAGCCTTATAAAGCAGAAGGAGTTGCCCCGCAGTGAAGTACCGCTCGGCCCTGCTCAGAACGCCCAACTTTTTGGATGCCAACTTGGCTTTAACATCCAAATGACTCCGAAACTGCACATCACACGAGATGTCAACGCCCAGGATCCCTACGCTTTTGTCAATGGTGAGAGAGGTCCCTTGGAACTTTGGCGCCATGACAAATGGGGCTTTTTTAGCGGTAAACGCGCAGACTTGTGTCTTCGTGGGGTTGAACTCAACTAGGTTAAGTCGACCCCATTCTGAGACCCGCTCCAGAGAGTGCTCGATTTCAGACACAAGTCGAATTCTGCTTTCCTGCACGAGTGTCCGAGAGGTGTTTGCACGGCCCCTGTACAAGGCATCTCCCGTGCTGTCATCTGCATAGCAATGCATGTTGCCGACTTGCTGCAACATATCATTAATATGCAGAATGAACAGCGTAGGGGAAAGAACGGAGCCTTGAGGAACACCAGCATTGATGGTTTTCATGTCTGAGCAGCACCCATCAACCACAACTTTAATATACCGCTCAGACAGAAAACTGGTGATCCATGTGCACAACCTCTCGGGAAGACCGTAAGCTGGAAGCTTCGTGAGAAGAGCCCTGTGCCAAACCCGGTCGAAGGCCTTTGCAATGTCCAGGCTAACCGCCAAAGCCTCCCCATTGCTCTCTATGGCTTGCGCCCATCGGTGCGTAAGGTACACCAGAAGATCACCAGCTGAACGGCCCTGGCGAAAACCATATTGGTGATCGCTGATCAGCTGGTGCTCCTCAAGGTACCTTAGGAGCTGGGAGTTGATTATTCGCTCCATCACCTTAGAGAGCAGGGAGGTTATTGCAATGGGCCTGTAATTGGCCGGGTCACTTCTATCACCCTTTTTAGGGATCGGATGAACGAGGGCCACTTTCCACGAAGACGGTACTTGTCCCGCCGTGTAGGAAAGCGAGAATAAGCGCGTTAAGATGGGAGCCAACTCGGGAGCGCACGTCCTCAACACCACTGCGGGGATTTCATCTGGCCCGCTCGACTTCTTGATATCGAGGGACAATAAAGCACGCCTGACAGCTTTTTGTGTGAACCGTATATTAGGCATTGTGCTATCACATCGCGGGATGGTAGGCGGTGTGGTTCCCCGATCGTCAAGTGTCGAGTTTGAGGCGAAAAGGGTACCAAGGAGATCGGCTTTCCCTTTTGCCGTATGAGCCAGAGAATCGTCTGGTTTCCGCAGTGGCGGAAGTGAGGAGCGACAGAAATTACCCTGGACAGCCTTGGCAAGCGACCAGAAGGCTCGACTCCCTGAGGGGTAACCCATTAGTCGCTCACCAATTCTGCCGATGTGCTTTAACTTCGCCTTAGCCATTTGCTTCTTTGCTGTACGGGAGGCAGCGTTAAATGTGGTTCGGAGCTCGGGGCACTTCGGATCCTTGCACGCGTTCGCTGAAGCCCAGGCTTGATAGGCATCTTGCTTAAGGCTTAACGCCTTAGCGCAAGATGCATCAAACCAGGGCTGGTTCCGCCCGCCGACGGACACGACAGAGTTTGGAATGAAGCATTCCATACCCTGCCGTATCACGTCGGCGACAGATTCAGCACACGAGCTAGGATCACCCGAGACGAAACATAGCTGCCTCCAAGGGTACGAAGCCAGGAATTCCCGGAATCCGTCCCAGTCTGCTGACTTGTAGTGCCAAACTTGTCTCCTCCCGCTGGGACGTGTCCTCGCGGGTTGAGACAAGGGCACAGTAGAACTTACCAAGCAATGGTCAGACGAACCAAGTGGAGCCTTGACCATTACTTGATAGTCTTCAGGGTGGGAGGTCAGCAGAAGATCCAGCAAAGAAGCAGTATGGGTCTCTACATCAGGTACCCTGGTGAAACCGGGCACGACCTGAGAGAGTCCATAGGCCAAGGAGAAGTTATATGCAGTTCTTCCAGCAAAGTCAGTGATCCGGGAGCCCAGCCAATCAGTATGATGGGCATTGAAGTCACCCAGAATCACTAACTCCGCCGAAGGACACTGCTGCAGCATTCTGTCGGTCGCCCACTGGATGTGCTCAAATAATCGAGTTGTTTCCACATCTCCGCTGTAGGACCTATATAGGCACGCATAAACACGGGTCTGCCCTCCGATGTCTACGCGCACCCATAACAACGATAGGTCCTTGTCTTCAAGGCAGCTAAGACGGCGACAGCAGATATCTTCTCGAATATACACACACACCCCGGCTCGACGTCTAAATCCGTGCTCTAGTTTATAGCCGGGGTACTCCAGATATGATGTGTCATCTGGAGTTGATATCTGCGTCTCCGTCAAAAAGAGTAAAGCCGGCTTTGCCGTCTCAAGATGGTGGTGGACGGCATTCAGATTGGAATGGACCCCTCTGATATTACACATGTCCACAATGAGAGTGGAGAGGGTCGCCGCTGTAATATCTTTACCTCTTTTTTTGTCTTTGCCCATTGTGTTAATCGCGAAAAGATAGGGAACTGGAAAGGATTTGCGGTGCTCCGTCGACGCCCTCCGAGGTAAAGCGCAGGTTCAAATACACAGCGCTCGCAGAGGGGAGGTGGGATGCTGGCGCGGGGGACGGAAGGGCCCCCGGTCCCCCCCGTGCACGACTACCTGGCTCCACCCCGGTCTCTTACTCCGGCAAGGTAATCGTGCAACGGGATTTTTCGCCGGTTGGCGGGACAGCCTCCCGGGCCAGAGGTTAAGAGTGTTGCCCGGGTTCGGGTCCCCAACTAACCAGCGGGCGGCCAGCGGAAAACCGTTTCACCGGGTCTCCCTGGCCCCCGCGCCAATACACCACGCCTACGCGAGCGACGGTGCCCAAAGGAACCACCGGTCCGGGAGATACGCCGTCGGAGGCACCACAAGAGGATGGGGAGGAGGGGAAGGGGGATAAACTGGCTCTCAGGTGCACTAACGAAACACGACGAGTCGTTATTAACGCTAGATTCCGACCTGAGGGTGGTAGCTAGCCAGGCAGATCCAGCGAAGGGATCTTACCACCAAGCAAAATCCATAAATCCTTTAAAAAACTTTTCCTTTCTTTCTGTAAAGATTTCCATAAATCTTTACAGAAAGCGCTTATTGAAACAAAAACTTAAAAATAAAAGCATTTTTATGTTTTTATACAAGTAGGGAATAGACATGAAATTATTTATTTTTATCAGAGGGAGCTCTAAATATTCATAAGCATGTATAGTATAAATAGAATGCTTTTATAGATTATATGACAAGGTCTCACTATAGTAATAAAAAAAATGTGTAAAATCAAACTCATCAAAACCTTTGCAACCCTTCGGTCTGCTAATGTGGCTTTAACGAGCATATAGTACGTCAGTTACGTTGATTGGGTAAGATCGGTGGCTTGTACCTCCAGAAATAGGATGCTAATGGTTTGGTGATGACTGTATTGACATTAAACATAACATTTGGAACCTAATGAGTTTTTAATTGTAAGAAATAACCTTTGTTAATGGGCATGCATAGATATGGAGTCCATTCACGCCTTTGTTTTGTTTAAAGGCTAATGGGGTCCCGTGTTGGGCGGCTATTCAAGTGTCAAGAAGATGAATGTCAGGTTATTTATGAGGTTGCCGTGAAAAAATGGAATTTCAGATACCGGCGCATGACGCTAACAGAGAACTTTTCGGAATATATACGGTCCGTTGACTAATGTTGTTTTTGTTTAGTGTTCCTCTTAAATTACGTACTTTCCTGGCTAACTTTTAATGAAATAAAAAATGCCAATTATCGTTCCTGCTAAATTGCAAAACTAAAAATATAAATTTCAAAGTATTATAAACAAGATAAAACGTCCCTTAGGCTTACAGTGAAACTGGGTTAAGAATAATTTTAATTCGTTTTCTGATGTTAAAATGAACTGTTGTCCCAGTGTGCATGAAGTGTAATAAGTACTATACATATGCTCACAAGCTGTTTATCACATTAGTACAGTACCAACAGACCTCGCACTCTTCAATAGAGAGTGTACATTCGTTTACTGTATTAGATGGGTAAATCACTAACCTTGTCAGTCGTAGAATCATGTCAGGTGTGATGCACGCGGGGCTAAAAAAATATTCACGACCTGTTCTATCTGAGGAGTACTTTATGCACCACACTTCTCATTCACGATAACACGTCCAGTTTATGTGGAGTATAATATCGGCATAAAGGCATGCTCAACGGCCGTAGGTTCGCGCCAAGCGTAGAACGACAACTAATTGGTCGCAAAAAGCGACCTAAGAGGGCAATGTTAGCAGTTTTTAGTCCTACCCTCGTACATGACAAGAAAACTTAAGCAACTATAAAATGTCCATTCACTTTTCTTGTACCAATATATGCACATAATTATACACTTTGGAATTTATAAGAAACAAAATTCTCCATCTACTGGGTTTAAACAAATCCACACAAGCATTCCCTATTTTATGGTATGCAGACTATCCTACGTAAACAGTGTCGTTCCTGTGACTCCACGACGCGATCGCATCGTACAGACCGCTCATGCAATATTCATAAGCTGAGAATGCTGCAATTTGAACAATATATCCCTTGTCCCGCAACCAAGCAGATGTATTTCATCCTAGCCGTAACATACCGTGTCAAATTGTCCGTCCATTCTCTGAAGCAGTGATGACTGACGATACCCGCATATTGCACAAAGCAACTAGTGCAATATTGAATGGGTTTTGAAACTGTTTGAGTGGTGTATAACGGAGTTAGCAAGGTGAACGCCAGGTAAATTCTGAAACAAAACAAAGTTCGTATCACAGACCACAGAGAGACGGCTGGAAATTTGATCTAGATATCCGGCCTATGACATCTAAAATACATATTCGAATACCAGGATGAATACATACATACTAGGATGAAAACCGTACGTCCGTTCACTCACTAGTAATTATAATATAATTATACTATAATTACTAGTGAGTAAAGCTTTCTAAAATTTAAAATATTTCTGAACTTGATATAAATTTGTGAGATAATATTAGTTTGAGATTAATAATTATTTGTGATTATTATTATTGTAACGTTTTTAATCAAACACGGTTATCTAATTAAAACATTAATAGACATTATTAATTCATTATTAATAGACATTTCTCTTTCATCTTATATTACTTTTAGTTCCTATGACCTGGTTATTTGGGTGTTACTCTTTAATTAAAGTAGGTAGAGATTTAGCACATGTGTAGTCATATCATGTGTGTGTATTCTACATAAATACATGCAAAATACGAACTAAGCAAGTACTCCGTATACATTGTACGATAAAAAGTATTAGTGGAGTGAGTACAAAATGTTTTCCAGTCTTCAGATGAGTGGTAGCTTTACCATTCACCTCTGTAACAGTTGCATATGGACTTGAAAACTTGCATTCATCAACAACACTCCTACCTGCTCTATCACCGCAAACCTTTCAACAGCTTGCTACAACGGAATAAGAGACTAGTTTTACTACTAGATAGAAAAGAACTTGGACGAGGAAAATTAATTTATTTTTAATGGTCACACAAGTCCTTAATCAACGGTAAAACAGATCAGTTGATAACAATTATCCTATTTTGTACAACTGGCTTTATTAATTTATAGTTACTTAAATCATTGATAAATCGTAATTCGTTTTATTTAACGGTATTCCGGTTAACAGCAAAAGCCAGCCACTACACGAGTCGACATTGGTTTACATACCAGTCAGTTTGCAACGAAAGAGGACTTTTTCGGTTCAATTGAAGTTGTTAATCCTGGGATGAAAGTCGAAATTTAAACTATCTAGCTATCACGGTTCATGAGATACAGCATGGTGACGGACAGACAGACATACGGACAGACGGACACACGAACAGACGGACCGACAGACAGACGGGCAGCGGAATCATAGCAATAGGGTCACGTTTTTACCTTTGGGTTTGGTAACCATTTTTTATGGTTCCGTATAACCTGCGTACCTTTCACATATAAAAAATCAAGTAATACATTATTCTGGAACGTAGCTCATATCTTTTCATTCTCAAGTGAAACACATGTTTGAGCGCGCGACGCCTCTTCAGCGCTACATGTATGCAACGCGTCCTGTAGAGCTCTTGTCGCGCACACCCTCACAGCTTAAACATAGTTTGTTTACATACACACGAATATATTCTGCGTATGAAAATTAAAAATGAAATATTAAGTCTGTTGGTTGCTGCAGACTACCTACATGTTTGCAGCTATTAAATATTCGGGATTAAAATTTTATAAGTAAAATTATATGTGTACATTGCAACGGATGAACAGACTAACAAATAGATGTCGGACGTGGTTATAAGTTAAATAGATGACCGATAGCGATTGATGGGTAAATTCTAGTTACATACAATTCCATGAATTAAAGATCATGCAAGTTATTTGGTATGGTAGTTTTAATTGCATAACAATCGTTGAACTTTCCGAAGTTTACGGATTTCTTTATTTTTTGACTTGATTCAAAAGTTATTTTATTTACTTAACTTATTTTACTTCTTTATATCGACAAATATGGAAGAGTAAAATAAGCTATTGATCTTAATGCTAACCCACGTAAAAACAATGAAAGATCTTGCTAAAATGGTCTATATAGCAGTACCTTTTTTGAAATGACGTCGCCACAGTCATCGCCTACATACAAGGTATATAAGTGCCGGTATAATAAAAGTGCCGTGCCCAACATTGGGGTGCGCCTTTATTGGAAAAGGAATCTCTCAAAAAATCAAGGTGGTGATGGTTTTGAAGGTGGTAGAACCAGTGTAGTTCGACCGGGGAAATACTACCGCCACACCTATTTCTAACGTGAAGCATTTCTTGCGTTTCGATGGAAGGGTGTGGTTGCAGGCACATTTTTATATGAGGCGACCATCATAGTCCTCAAGAGTAGCAACGCATCTGTGATTGACTTCAAATAGAACCCATGTTCTGTATGAAGTTGATTACAGATGTCCATGAGCGTCAGTGACCACTTACCATCAGGTGGACTGCATGCTAGTTTGCTACTTCAGTCAGATAAAAAAAGCAAGGACATAACAAAAAA
The DNA here is from genome assembly GCA_949699795.1 of Spicauda simplicius. Classification (NCBI taxonomy): domain Eukaryota; kingdom Metazoa; phylum Arthropoda; class Insecta; order Lepidoptera; family Hesperiidae; genus Spicauda; species Spicauda simplicius. The sequence continues at coordinate 9,521,267 of OX453067.1, read as the reverse complement.
TATATAAATCTTACGAAAAAAACATTTAAATCTTTTGTGTACTTTCATTTCGTCCCCGTTTTTTTACATGACCGTATATAGAAACAGTGTAGGGCGAGCTCTTTACTTGCAACAAAGAACCATTTGAGCCCGCCATTACGCCCGTCTTTGAAATTGAATCTTGACTTAGTCAACTTTAGCTTAATGGTCTGTATTCATATATGTATGTACTCTCACATGAAACGTACGAGTATTTGTTCGATGATGAGTTTTACTCCATTCAATAGTAACAAGTAATAGTCTATACTAATATTATAAAGAAGTAAGGTTTGTTGTACCTTTGTTTATGAGGGGTAATCTTCGGAAATACTTAACCGATCATGAAAATTTCAGAATCAGAAAGCTACACTATTAAGAAGTAACTATATTTTATTACGATAAAACAAAATATAATTAACGCTCAACGAAGTGGGCACGGGTCGGCTAGTCTTACATATAGGCATTTGTTGTTGTTCCCAATCTTAGATGAGTAATTGGCTGCAGTGTGTGTCGGGTTTTAATCTAAGAAATAAAGAAAGTTTAGCTATTATGTTATAAGCTCCACGGTTTCCTGAAACATTGATTTTAAGAAGGCTGAAAATTTTGAGTTCCCAATAAAGATGTGTGTTCATGTATGTATGTGCGTAGGTGTGCATATGCTTGCGTGTGAGAGAGTGAAATATAGCAAAGCATTAAGCTCTATACCTACGCTAACGGAAAAGCCAAGCGTGGCAAAACTGCAAGTCAATATTACCCTTTCATTCCATGATTACTTCATTTACATACTTTTTCACGCTCCACGAAGGCATAAAATACCTATTACTATACTTAATGTAAGCACATGAATACTTAATTATTTGTTAGAGCATTAACATGACCAATAAATAATAAAATGAAAATACACAGTTTCTTTTTTACTCCAGTCGTATGTGGAAAAGGGAATATAGAAATACAGTTTCTAGGTCATCCCCTTTGTTAACAGCGTCCATAAATCAGTACACACGGAACTATAAAGTACTACAATTCAATAAAGAAATGTTAGGAAATGTAAACACCGAAGCGCGCTGTCGGGATATGAGGGCGATTCGATTAATCAGGCAACGACATACGATTGCCATAAATGTTTTTTCCCTTTTTGTTTACTATTTATTGTTATTTGATATTACATCAATTCATTATGATTTATTATTGTTGTTAATTTACACTATTTATTATACCCACTTCTTCAGGTCATCGGTCCATCTCGACAATCGAGGACCTTTCTTCCCCATCTGTTATCGGTCCTTCAGCTTGCTGATTTTGAGAGCTATGTCGGTCTGTCATGTTTCGTAGCAAAATTCCGGTCATAGCCCTCTCCATTGCACGCTGGGCGACTCTGAGCCTTCGAATGAGGTCTACAGTGAAGGACCACGTAAGATATTATATTATCCGCTTAAGAAGACAGCGGGAAACCGTTGGATTCAGACACAAGACGGGTTGGAGTGGCGCCAGGAGGCCTATGTCCAGCAGTGGACATCAAAGGGCTGATGGATGGATGGATTATACCCACAGTTGAAAACGTATGATACGTGTATTATCAACGTAATAGTTCTGTTTAAAGTTGAAAGTATGGTGATTCGGCAATTCTTCATCAGAATTAACTTTATCTTATGTTGTTTATCTTTAGGGCTGTTTTTTCAAAACGAAACTTGCCATTAATCATACGAAGCTTTGCAGTATACTTATGAGCGTTTCTGCTAAAGTTATAATTATACGCCCTTAAGTCTGAAAATATTAGTGACCTTTGTTTTAAGCCACTTATTGCAATACAGATGCCCAGTTTAAATTATCAGTGCAAATTATTGCACCACACAAAGAGTTGTTACCGCATCATTATTCTTTTTGTGTGTCTATTGATGTATAATACAGTACCTACCTATGAAGTATAGCGAGTGCTTATACAGAATATTTACTTAAAATAAGGAAGAAAGAAGAAGCTTTCAAGTATACATTGTTTTTTTTTATCTGACTGAAGTAGCAAACGAGCATGCAGTCCATCTGATGGTAAGTGGCCACTGCCAATCAACTACATACAGAACATGGGTTCCATCTGAAGTCAATTACAGATGCGATGCAACTCCTAAGGACTATGATGGTCGTCTCATGTGAAAGTGTGCCGGCAACCACACTCTTCCAACGAAACGCAAGAAATGCTTCACGCTAGAAATAGCTGTGGCGGTGGTAGTTCACCGGTCGAACTACACTATTTCTACCACCTTCAGAAATTGTAATGGTAGAAATGACTACTATATTTCATTAAGTTAATTTCTCTTACTATTTAGTTATATTGTATTATTCTATTTATTTATTTCCACTTTGTAGGTAAAAACTGTTTTACTAGTAATTGTAGTGTACATTACAGTTAAGTCGCAAATAAAAAGTAATTCTTCTTTGTTACTTTCCATTAGTTTTGTGCTGATCGTAATTAATCAAGCTGTCACTTGTTTTGAACTCAGGGCATTCTCAGCTCCATTAATCGTGATCGTAGTCGAAACGTGTGAACGCTTACTAAACTTAACTAATAAAGATTTATCGGCGCGATAAAAAAATTCATAGCGGTAAGCCGGCCGTAAATAATTCGAGGCATACCTGCGAATGCTGATTTGACATGGGTCAGGGCCTCGCTGAAGCCTGGTAATATTTCATTTCTTCTCGGATCAGAAGTCACAACCGCAGTGCAAATTGAATTTTCCCCGACGCCACACTTTCGTAATTATTGGATTCGCCTTCGAACTTCGCAGAGATAGTTAGGACGGTTCAAGATTACCCAGCTGTTATAATTCTATGCGGTGAATTCGGATGAGAATTTCGTAAGAAATGTTAAGTGAACCTTTTCTCATCACCACGATTCATAAATTAGTATAATTAATACTTGTAATTAATGGTAATTGTGTTAGTATTCAAATATTTGCGTTTATTACTCTTTTCCATTTTTATTTTTTTATATCTTATAGTTTGTTCAAATTAATATTATATCGCATTAATGTCTTCTTTCTCTTTTTTCTTTCTTTTTCTTTTTTTTTCTCCTTTCTCTGTCTATAAAAAAGTAATTGGTATCGAACATGCCGTCAATCTGATGTTAAGTCACTGCCGCCCATAAAAATCTGTGATCAACTTCATATAAAACACGGGTTCTATCTGAAGTCTACCGACTGATGCATTGCTACTCCCGTTGATTAAGATGACTGTGTCTAATATAAGGGTGAGTTTTTTTTTGTTCTCAAAGGGGGAAACCTTCAAAAAGTACCTGACGCTGTGGGAGCGATGCAGGGTTATGTGGGATTTATACCGCACTAAAACCCCCTGGTGGCTGTACGCAGCGCTACAAAGAGGAATCCGGGATCTCGAAAGGAACGCAACCGGAGTCCTCTAAACGAGTTTCCCCATCGGGCTCCTCGCAAGTGAGCAGCTGGGCCCACCGTTATGTCTGCTCTTCATGACGGTATGCGACCACACAAAGCGCCGTCCTACCCGGGATTGCCTGAATGGACGGTACGAGCTCCCACTCTAGCCGCCCGAAAGCCTGGAAGCCCCTGTTAGTCGCCTCTTACGACAGGCAGGGGATACCGTAGCCCTATCCTGCTCTCGGTATTACAGGGACGAATATAAAAGTGACCCGGCAATCAAACGCAAGAACTGCTTCACGCTAGAAATTGGTGTAGCGGTGGTACCTTCTCGTTCGAACCATACTCATTCTAATACAAACAAATGCAAATTTGTTGCTTGCCTAATACCTTGCAAATGTGTTTCAAACATTTGCAGAAATATTTACACTATATAAAATTAAAACAAAATTATTTAACATTATTGAATTTCGTTAAATTAATTTCACTACTAACTACATTTCGTATCACATACGCTTGTCAATATACGCAAAGGTGACGTACAATATAGCTTATTAAGCGGCTAATTAATATACATCACTCAAGCTCGCTCTATCAAGTTAAGCTCGGTATTCTGGCTGCCAATTAATAAAGCGAGGAGTGCAGCTAATCGATCGCGATGAAATTATAGTTTAACATGGTTTAAATAATACAGTAATTTTAAGGGTAATTTAATAATGGTAATAACAGGGTAATTTTATAATGAAAACAGAAAATGAGCAAGGATTTTTATGCATGATAAACAATTACAGACAAGTGTGCATTACAAGTAACATTCTCCGTTTCTGTACATCGCATTTATTTGTAAAAATATACGGACGGACCTAGTGAGAGGACTGAAACGGAGTAAGCCTTTTGAGCTAGTGATATAGCATAGTGTAGTGTTACTGTAATAGTAACTTAATTAAATGATAGAACACAAGAACAATGTATCTACCCCTTCATGTTAGAACATAGAAGTGCAGTGTCAATGGACGCCTCCTTCAATAAACAATTATTCAGCAGTTTAAGTTAGATTAGAATTACTCATTAGCCTTATATAAGGCTAGATTGTAATTAAGTCTCGTAAGCCGAGACTAAGTGAATCGATTACGAACGAATCATAATGATTGTTACAATTAAATCAGATATATAGTAAAACAGAGCATGCGTCTAGGCGTAGCGTATATATAGGTATAACTTTAACTACAACGTTCGTACATTATACTAACATACTACTAACGAAATTGTTTCTCCATAAAATAATCTAAAAACAGCATCGATCGCGTTTTGTTGTTTTATTGTACAGCCATAGAACAATAGTTCACTATGTATTGCCTAGACTAAACAATCTATTCGCGTCTGAACAAACTACGGGTCAATAGGCGAAACAAAAAAAAATGTACTGATGAACATCGTTGACTTAGTTATTTGATCATTACGAAATCCTACAAGCATGCAACTGGACTAAACTATTCGATCGATGTCACAATTTTAACATGAGGCGACCATCATAGTCCTCGGGAGTAGCAAAGCATCTGTGATTGACTGTGATCAGATGGAACCTATGTTCTGTATGTAATTGATTACAGATGTCCATGGGCGGCAATGAGCACTTACCATCAGGTGGACTGCATGCTCGTTTGCTGCATCAGTCAGTTAAAAAAAATGCGCCTTAGGCGCATTGTTGCTATAAGACACAAATATGTACAATATTAAAGCCTAGGCATTAAACCCTATACTAAATACAACACGACAGTATAATAACTTCTGCTTCTACCTAACACAATATTCTTACTACACTATTAATGGGATAAAACCATTGAATTTATAACGGTTTTCGTTCACACACATAAATGTCGGCATGTAAGTACAGCAATTTACGAGTTTCAAAGTTTAACATTAAAACTTTACTGTGCAAACCGTATTTCAGTTTGGAGAGTTTAACTGATATGGTTTGTATATCCGCATTATCAAATTTACACGAACTAGAATTTAAATTAAGCAGTTTGCGTTTTCAATTTCTGAAATGTGGCATTTTGGCAGTATACGAGTTGTTTGAAAATGATATTTTACATTTATATTTCATGTGAAATCTACGATCCGGATAATTGCTTTATGTAATAAGCTTAATTTAAATGAAATAGACAACGTATGATCATTAAATTAAAAGTGTGTATTTAAGATACACACTACATTTGTATATATCTATATCTACATATTGTAAAGTCAAGAGAAGACTTAGATTAAATCCTTTCAATTAAAATGTCACGAGACAGAATATTATGTTATAATTAAGTTGCTATAATTTGATAAACTCGAAATAGTTCTACTAAATTCTTTTAAAGTAATAAAACATAACGGACTCCAAGAAATTCGGACTTTACACATATAAACCAAGGTTACACGGATCTCAGCGCCGTAGATAAGCCCTGCGGAATAAGATAGAAATTATCCGCAGCAGATGCGAGGTCCGGACTCTGCATTACAGCTGGTTTTATGACGTTCGGGCAAATCTTGCGCGCTCCGTAATGGCGTTTTGCCTCTTAACTTATACCGTTAAAAAGAAAATTTGATATCAATTTTAACTGTCATCCTTACCATATAATAATTACAGTTCTGTAATGATGTAACCCACTTTTTGTTACAAGTAGTATCTATGTTAGTAACTTTTAATTGTATATTGTATTCTCATATTGATCAATGGTCGACTAGCACATAATGTTATTCGAGAACGTATATTATATAATATCGTTACTTTTAACATGAAACTTGACGAAGCTTACTCTCGGTTAACTCGTCATAAGATTTAAACACATTCATCTAAATAGTTTTACTAAGTTCCTTTACTGCAATGACATGGACTGTAATAAATTTCGACTTTACATATATAAAACATGGCTAGGCGGGTCTTAGCGCTGTAGATAAACTCTGCGGTATAATGGAAATTATCCGCAGCAGATGAGAGGTCCGGACTCTAACATTACAGCTGATTTTATGACGTTTGGGTAAATGTTGCGAGCTCCTTAATGGCGTTTTTTCGCTAAACTTACACAGTTTTTGAAACATATCTTACATCATATTTAATTGTGATCGTTACAATAAATAAGATACAGTTGTGTAATGACGTAATTGGCTTTTTGTTACAGGTTATATCTGTATTATATAACTTTTAATGACTCTATTATATTCTTATATTAATCAAGAGTTAAGTAACAAATGATATTATTCCAGAGCGTATATCCCTTAAAACCGTTAGTTTCAACATAAAACTCAACGAATCTGCTCCGGGTTAACTTGTCATAAAATTCAGATCATTCGAAATAGTTTTACTACATTCCTTCACAGCAAGAAAATGAAACAGACTCAAATAAATTCAGACTTTATACATGGAATGGACTGTAATAAATTGGGACTATAAGTATATAAAACATGGTTACGCATATTTCAGCGTCGTAGATAAACCTTGCGGAATAAGACAGAAATTATCCGCAGCATATGCGAGGTCCGGACTTTAACATTACAACTAGTTTTATGACGCTTGGGTAAATCTTGCGAGTTCTATAACGGTGATTCTCCGTCAAATTTACACAGTCTAAAAGAATATTAGACACGTTCTTTAAATTCGATATTACAATTTAAGAGCCACATTTATGTAATAATGTAAGTGTATCTTTGTAAAAAGTAATATATGTTACATATAATATATAAAACATGGTTAGGCATGTTCCAGCATCGTAGATAAACCTTGCGGAATAAGACAGAAATTATCTGCAGCAGATGCGAGGTCCGGACTTTAACATTACAACTAGTTTTATGACGATCGGGTAAATCTTGCGAGTTCTATAATGATGATTCTCCGTCAAATTTACACAGTCTAAAAGAATATTAGACACGTTCTTTAAATTCGATATTACAATTTAAGAGCCACATTTATGTAATAATGTTAGTGTCTCTTTGTAAAAAGTAATATATTTTACATATAACTTTTAATTATTACATTGTATTCTCATATTAATCAATAATTGACTAGCAGATAATGTTATTAGATAATGTATATTCCGTAAAACCATTAATTTTACCATGAAACACAAAGATTTTTTTCCCGGTTAAATTGTTATAAAATTTAAACATATCAATCAGTCCATATAGTTTTACGACAGTCTTTTACAGCGATGAAACGGAACGGACTCTAATAAATTCAGACTTTACACATATAAACCAGGGTTAGGCGGGACTCAGCGCCGTAGATAAACATTGCGGAATAAGATAGGAATTATCCGCAGCAGATGCGAGGTCCGGATTTTAACATTACAGCTGGTTTTATGACATTTGGGCAAATCTTACGAGCTCTGTAATCGCGTTTCTCCGCTAAACTTACACAGTTTGGATAAAGATTTAACATCACCTTTACTCTTGTCCTTACTGTATAAAAGCTACATGTGTGTAATAACGTAACGGACTCTGTGTAATAAGAAATATCTGTATCATGTAACTACATAGGTATAAATCAAAATATTGTATTTTAATATTGATTAAAGATTGACTAGTAGATAATATTATTAGAAGGCGTATAGTCCATAGAACCATTACTTTCAACATAAAACACAACGAATTTTGTTTCCGGTTAAGTTGTCGTAAAATTTAACGTATCAGTCCAAATAGTTTTACTACATTCCTTTGCAGCAATGAAACGGAACGGACTCTAATAAATTCAGACTTTACACATATAAATCAGGGTTAGGCGGGTCTCAGCGCCGTAGATAAACTTGCGGAATAAGATAGGAATTATCCACAGCAGATGTGAGGTCCTTTAACATTACAGCTGATTTTATGACGTACGGGTAAATCTTCCGCGCTGAGTATTGTCGCCGTTTCTCCGCTAAACTTGCACAATTTGAAATAAGTATTGGACATTGGTATTTTACTGTTTATTAGCTCTGAAACTGTAAGTCCTATGTATTTTTAAAACTAGCTTTTTCAGCTATCGATATTTGTATCGTATAAATGTGAAACGAATAAGCTTACATTCTTAGCACTGACTGGCAAATTAGCAACTAGCATTCTTAGACATGACTGGAAAAGATGACCGTTAAGTATTTTGAATATATTTACGTTTTTATTCAGTCCTTATTTGGATGTATAGCAAAATTAAAATATTATTGAAATCTATTGAAATAATTGAAAATATAATTAAATAAAAATTATAGACTACGTCACTGTGAAAACTAAGGTGATTTTAATGATATGACACACTCGTATATAAAAATCTGTGAAGCTCTTAACATACATATACGTATATACGCTCAATACCTTCCTCTGCCGTACTCGAGTAAAAACAGCATATATCTCAATATTAAGTTTAAGTATTGAAACGTCACTCTCAACGACATCGTGTTTGCTGGTTAGCGGCTTAGTGGGCGTCGTCAGGGTGAAATGCAGGCACAAAACACGAAGATCATGGTTTCACACTCTTTTAATACCGATTAAACAATACTTCGTTAACTTAATATAAACTTTACAATAGTTTGGAAAGGTAAACGAACAATTAAGACTGAGCAGCGAGTTTAAGACACCGAACTCACTTTAACCACCAGATATATTCTTTCCGATGATCCAACTCAATCCATCACTCACCAAATTCAATGCAAGAGTGTCGCAAAAACTGTAAACATTTCTACAAGAAAAGATGGTGCCTCGACATCACTCGAGACATCCGCTCTGTTCTGATTGGTCGCTTCGTAAATGACAAAGTTATTACTTTTTATTACCTTAACAAAGTTTTAAAGCAAAAGGAGGATGTAACAAATTACATTATTAATTTAAATAATAATTAAAATGTAAACAAACTAAATTGTACATTATATAAACAAATAACCCGACTTAAAGCTTCCTCCGACATATATATCTCTTAGTGTACAAAGTGCATCCAAATTGACACAAAGTGAAAATTTTCCAGTTCATTAAGAGAAACTTCAAACACAATTTCTTAATAGCAAACTAAACATTATTTTCATTTCAAATAGAAGTGTTTTAAAAATCGGAAAATGAAAATCCACTTAAGCAGTTGGCTCTCCACATCGCAGCCAGGTTTCCTTGGCTCTTAAAGCCGGATATCCGGTTCCATCCGCTCGCTCTTTGCTCTGTCTTAAGAATTAAGTTCAGTCGTACGTACAGCCCGGAAACCGGTTGATTTAGTGAATTTAACGCCATTTTATTTTAAACTAAAAATTTTATATCTTACTTAGAATGTAGTGGGTTAAGATTTCCGTAATGTTTATAATACTAAATGACTGATAAGTCATTCGATATAGAACTGCTTTCAATTTGTATTTATTCTCTTAACTCTTGCAAATCTCTGTTCTTTGTCTATAACAAACAATATAGCACTATTGCTTTAGTGTTGATAAATCGTTTATTAAATACTAGCATTTGCCCGCGGCTTCGCTCGCGTGGAATTTAGTCTGCCACATAAAGTTTGCAAAGTGGTAGAGCAATGGTTCAACCAGGGAGGCATCACCGCCGCACCTATTTCTACCGTGAAGCAGTTCTTGTGTTTCATTGGAAGGGTGTGCCTGCCGGCTCACTTTTGTATGAGGCGATCATCATAGTCCTCGGGAGTAGCAACGCATCTGTGATTTACTTCAGATTGAACCCTTGCCCTACATCCTAATGCGATTAACATACGGTACCGCTCACTGCCACGGTACGCGGTGAAGCGGATCTCATGTTGTATTGGGGTCTAATAAATCCGTTGATGCCTCACAAACGTACACCGACTGGCCGCGCGGTCCAGCGGTGTTCTCATCACCACCGTGTCTTCGCGCGAACGACAGTGCGGGGGGTCGGCGCCTCACACACGGGCTGGCCTAAGCGCGCGGATCATCGTTGAAGCAAAAATGCATTTCGATGTCGAAAAGTTTATTTTGATGATCGGTCCATCCGCGCGTACAGGTACGTAAACCGCCTTAGCGCGCGGGGCACCGCTATTCGCGGCGGTGCGCGGTGCCGTGTGTTAGGCTACGTACTCACGGAGCGATTTTCACCCGCGGCCGCCGCGGTTGCGGGCCCGCAGCTTCTGTAGGATGCAGATATATGTGTAAAAAATTAAAGCAATACTCGCGACGCGTTTTTCGCCCGCAAGGCGCGCGGTTGTTTGCGGCTCCCGCTGCACCGGCGGGCAATCTGTAGAACCGCGCGGGCCGCGGTCAGCCGCAGCCGCGGCGGTTTGCGCCCGCGCGCTCTGCGGTCAGTTGGCGGGCGAGTGCAGTAGTCAGGACCTCAACTGATGGTAAACCGCCCGTTTTGCGGTTTTCGCCCGCCACGTTTGCGGTCGATAATCGCAACCGCGACGGCAGCGGAACCGCAAAAATAGGCGGTCTCGTGAGTTTCGCACAAAAGCTGCGGGCCCGCAACCGTGGCGGCCGCGGGTGAAAACCGCGCCGTGAGTACGTAGCCTTAATCGCCTAAATCAGTGTGTTCAAATTTCAAATCACAGGCACGTATATTAATTTGAATTAGTTTTGTAGGCAACAGATATTAATGCTTACTCTGAAATTAAAAGTTTTAAGAAAGGGTCTCAAAACCCGTGACGGTTACCAACGCGCAGTTGGCTAGCATGGTCAACTACGACCTAAACTACTGCTAATCTGATATATGTGCCGAGTTGTGTTACATTAAAAGGTCAATGACGATTGAATAACATATTTAACCTTTCCGCTGTTTCATTCTCATTGTCCTTTTTTTCTTTTTTGTCGAGGGAGAAACCTTCAAAAGGTACGCCGTGGGAGCGCGATTCTTAAAGCACCAGGACTCCGGGATCTTCAAAGGAACACAACTGGAGTCCTCTGAGTGCATTGCCCCATCAGGCTCCTCCAGAGTGAGCGGCTGGGCCCACCACTCCATCTGGTCTTTACCACGACATGCGACCACACGTATGCCACCGTCCTTCCCGGGATCGCCTGGCTGGACGGATCAAGCTCCGTCCATCCTGGCTCTCACGATAGCATGCGACCACACATGCTGACATCTTTCCCGAAGTTGCAGACTGGGTGTTTGGAGTTCTCCGTCTAGCCGCCCGCAACCCCGAAAGCTCCCTTTTAGTTGCCTCTTACCACAGACAGGGGATACCGTAGCCTTATTCCCGGAACTACAGAGACGTCATTGACCTTTCACATTTTGCTCCGTGTTTTATAACCATTCAAACATTAATATCATACAACTTCGTTGTATACGGCGGCGGCGCACGGCGCGTACTGCCGGTCAATCAATTGACTACGCAATATGTTATACTCGTAATATCTTCTAAACTACTTATCCAATTTACATGGTGTAAAAGGCAGATTCAATCTTTATTAGATGCTTGATTTTTTGAAATCATTTATTTTGATAAGGATTAATATATAGTTTGTATTAAACTCATGGAAACATCAACTTAATATTTTTAAAATTTTCAAAGTATAAAAAGAGTTATTGTGGGTTATACATAAAATATAGACATGTGATGTCGCGGACTTTTATTTAGATCTATGTGAGCCAAACAATCCCATGGTACATTATATTTGGATATCTCCAACGGTTTAGGCAGCGTAAGCGAAGATATCTCTCAGAGCACAACTTTTTTTCCGACTAACCTGATATTTCTCGTTATATTATAAATAACCTTATAAATAAAAATCATTACAAATTATAGCCCATGTGTTATTTTGATGAATAACCTATACTACTGTAAAGTTTCAACCTAATCCGTTGAGTAGTTTTTGCGTGAAAGAATAACAAATACACATACATCCTCACAAACTTTCGCATTTATAATATTAGTAGGTATAAAACTCATGGAAACATCAACTTAATATTTTTAAAATTTTCAAAGTATAAAAAGAGTTATTTTGGGTTATACATAAAATATAGACATGTGCTGTCGCGGACTTTTATTTAGATCTATGTGAGCCAAACAATCCCATGGTACATTATATTTGGATATCTCCAACGGTTTAGGCAGCGTAAGCGAAGATATCTCTCAGAGCACAACTTTTTTTCCGACTAACCTGATATTTCTCGTTATATTATAAATAACCTTATAAATAAAAATCATTACAAATTATAGCCCATGTGTTATTTTGATGAATAACCTATACTACTGTAAAGTTTCAACCTAATCCGTTGAGTAGTTTTTGCGTGAAAGAATAACAAATACACATACATCCTCACAAACTTTCGCATTTATAATATTAGTAGGATAAAGGACAACAGATTTTAGAACGGAAATGACAACGAAGTTCTATATTTAAACTATGACCTAACGCATATCATATTTAAAAAAAAACTCACGCATTTTACACTCATAGCCCCACACTAGGATTTTCTCCTGTATCGTGGGTACCATGGACACACAAAAGACGAATACACAAACACCCAGATCCAGAACATGAATTTAAACTCATCATTCAGATACCTGTCTGGCCGGGAATCGAACCCGGGACCCATTGCGCGTCAGACCAGTATGGTAACCGCTCCGCCACGCGGGTCGTCAATATCATACTTCATACTAATATTATAAAGGCGAAAATTTGTGAGTGTGTATGTTTGTTACTTCTTCACGTCTAAACTGCAGGAGCGATTTTCGTAAAATTTGCTAGGGAGTTAGCTGACACTCTGGATTAACATAAAGGCTACTTTTTACTGTAGAAAAATATCTTATTTCTGTAGGACAGTCGATACATCGATTTTATTAACGCGGGCGAAGCTGCGGTGTTCATCTAGTATAATATAAATATACTAAGTGCCTATTAAATTAAACATCAGCAAAAAGTAAAAAAAGTATTGAATAGGTTTCTTTCCCTATAAATTAAGTGCAATGTGGTAGAACGTACCTAGATGGTTTGACCGGGGAATTACCATTACCATTTCTTGCGTGAAGTAATTCTTGTGTTACCTTCCACCGGGTATGGTTACCGGCTAACTTAGTTGTGAAGTGACCATCTTCTCTGGAGTAGCATCGCAACTGTGGTTGATTTCTGATAACAAGGGTGTTCGATATAAAGCTGTACCTATATGGGCGACAGTAACCACTTACCATCAAGTTGACCTGGTGACCTGATGATTCAATAATTAAAAAAAGGTTGTAGGTCTGTTTATTAACTTTATGAATAAACATCGTCTATTTAGCACTAATCTAGATTTGACAAGAATGAAACCTTAAAGCGCGAAGTTTACATATACTTCAAGTATTTAAGTGCTTCATATTTCTTTACACCTGATTAAAATATACCCACCGGGAAAATACTAGACTAATAAATATTTGAAAACCAAAACATACATAAATTACTAATCCTCACTAATTCGTACGCATAATAATAAAAACGTAATCTCGTTAGATATTAAAAACGAAAGTTATCTTACCCAAGCGCTTATGCCGAAATAATTCCACAAATTTATTATACTCACCGGAATTCACACCCCTTTATAACTACTGTAATATAGTAACGAAATTTATGTATCCCCGGGCTAAGGAGTCGAGCGTTTTGAGCAGTATTCTAATATCTGCGCTATTTAGAGTCCATTGGCTTTTATTTAATATCGCTTTAGATAGATTACAATCAAAATCTATCATTCAATTATGAGCCCACTGAAGATGGGCCTACTTAAGTTCACTACTGGACATAAGTCAACCCAAACCGAGATTTTATTAAGCATAACACAATATAAAAAAAAACTGTTATAATAATGGTTGTTATAAAATTTCATTCCCGTAGACCGTTCTACTTGGCAACTACATTATTTCAGTATAGTTAAAAACATACTCAAGAAAGATGTTGTTAGTACGTACATATACGTACGTACGTACACATATATACATATGTAGGTATATATGTGTACATTAGTACTTAAAACTAAAAAGTTGGAAAATCTAAAAGTGCACCCGTCATAACGCTGATTAACACATTTATTATGAAAAATCTATGCAAAAAGTTATAGTTTGTGTCAACATTACTTGCTTTCGAAAATTACATTTTTAAAAAATGGTATTAAAAATATACATCATATAATATGTAACTCATTTCGCATCTTTGCTTGTCCAGGAGGAAAATAAAACTTACAAAGAAAATTTAAGAAAGGAAACGACTACATCTTGAGTTAATCCTTTGAAGGTTTGATGCTTCATAGTTATAAAGTTAAAGTTAAGCTCACTACTAATAAAAGCGTCTTCAAGATTCGAGACCAAAGGTATTAAAGATATTAAAGATGCTGCAAGAGATCCGCTTGGCATGGTGCAACTTTTGCAATTAAGTTAGCCCACGAAGAAGGATTCCTCATTGAAAACTAATAAGTCTGGGGACTTATATAAAGTAAGGAACTCAGAACAAATAGCGATTCAAATATATCCTATTACCCACAGTCATGCAAATTATTTGACTTTAAAATTGTTATATGCAGATCAGCATTAGAGCTTGAATGATATTTATATGTGAGAGTATATTTATAGAGGTTTCTGCCGCCCATGGAGATATTTAAGCGACTACAAACACACACACGCTTTCTACACTCATAGCCCCACAGTAGGATTTTCTCCTGTGTCGTGGGTACCATGGACACACACAAGACAAACACACAAACACCCAGACCCAGAACAGGAATCTAAACTCATCATTCAGATACCTGTTTGGCCGGGAATCGAACCCGGGACTCATTGCGCGTCAGACCGGTATGGTAACCGCTGCGCCACGCGGGTCGTCAAACATGACCTATATACCATAATATGACCTTACATGAAATAGATTATTTCATGTGAGATCATATTTGAACTCGATATTTTTCTGATTGTGGTAGTAAACGAGCATGCAGTCCACTTGATGGTAAGTGGTCATTGCCGCCCATAGAAAACCGTAAGGAAGCTTCCTATAGAACACAGGTTCTATCTGAAGATGATTGCGAAAAGAAGAAGCATTGCTCAACACTAGTTTTACTACATAAAAGACGGCGTCAGATATTCCTGACTTCGTAATTAAGATCTATATAAGCACGCAGTATAGGCGCCCCGTAAATAAAATGCCTTAAATTAAAATCCTAAAAATCCTGCGGGAATGTGGGTTGTCAGGATTTGCATGGCAAATGAAGTTGCGAACATAAGTTCGCATAATTATCATACTTCAAATAAAGAAAGAAAAATTCTTCTTTAAAGCCAGGATCAAGGTTTAAAAGATTTAATCCTTCATATTGTAAAATGTAAGGTAAACTTCTAATAAAAACGTAATAAGGTCCAAGAACAAAGGCATTAAATTATTAAATCTATTCCAGGAGTGATAGAGATTTGCTAGGCTTCGTATAACTTTTTATTAAAGGAGTCAAATAATAACTTACTGTATTATTGAATAATTTCGAATACACATTATATTTTCTTTTATCCATTTAGTACCACTAGTTTCCAAGAAAAAAAGCCTTACGATAACATTTGCTTTCATTTTTTAAAAACTGTCCTTTGATTTTTAATTTGTCGGTAATTATTCTGTAACGAATTTACATTTATTCATATTAGTTACTTTAAAACTATATCTGTAAACAGTACATATATCACAATACAAATTACAACAAAAAAGGATAGAAGAAAACCTAAAAGTGATGTGTTTAAGATAGAACAAATGGTGCAAATCATTGCCTCTTGGGTTTCTCCCAAGGCAGAGAAGTAGAAAAGCATGCTGCGTCAGTTTTAGGATTGGTTTTCTGAAATGTCAAAATTTATCTTTGAATATCGCTATTAAGTACCTACTTTTAAATAGCAAACATCAATTTATTTTATACTGTGAATAAATTATGAAAATAATAATACCGACACCGAAACAGTTCCGTTCAATCGGTCGTCGGCGGAACTAAGAGCAAGATAAAACATGACAAATTGTCCCCATTCTGGTGATGGTATTTATATATGATGGTATAACTTTTACTAATATATAAAATAAAATGGCATGTGTCTGTTTGATACTCAATCACGCCAGAAGTTTACGTGAAAATATTAGTCGAATGTTGCTTATTTAACTGATATAGGCTACTTTCAGTTTGAAGAACTTTATTCTCATAAAAAACATTACAGTTTCTTTTATAATGAGATACAATGATTAATACGTAATGGTTATTTCTTTACATTGCCTCTGGGCTACACTACAAAATATACAAATATTTATATATTTAGTAATTTACAATGTATGTTTGGACGGATAAGCTTGGTTTTGTACAGTTTTATGTAATTAGGTAATTTGTTGTATAACTGTGCTCCCTCAATTAATATAGTTTTCTTCCCATATGACGTTCGTACTTTGGGTACTTTTTATTTAGATATTTTGCTCTATTTAAAGATGACTATTTTTGTGTCATTTATGTCCCGTCGTCAAGCTTGTTTAAATTAACTATAAGGTAATTTTTTTTATTTTCTTAAGTAACACCGAGACAAATCTATGACATTTAAGTTATTTATCTCTTAGAACATTCGTTTGGCATCGGGCTACGTTTGTAAATGAGCGGTGCTTGGTAACCGAATTCCTCATTATACAATATTGGGTTTCACGCCCATCCGGATAAACCATCTGCAACCAAATTAAGCAAATTAACCTGAAGATGGAAACGATCCCAAATTCGATTGGACACTCACAAAAGGATCGTTAACTGAAATAAGTCGGTAAGATAAATGCGCGAAGGAAAACCAATTTTACTAATGAGACTCGTCTTTTATGTTTCTGCGTGTTTGGTGCAGTTTGTATTATTATCTCATCTTGGATAACTTTTAACACAAAAAACGAATTGTCGAAGGCACTTGCCAAAATTCTAACGTATTAATATATTTTAAAGCAGGTAGAATTCAGTAAATGTCTATCTTTAATAACATACATTTAAATTTCAATTTTATAGTTTTTCACGAGTTCTTTATTATAAAAATAAAGAAAAACAATTTTAAATCCCGCAAACGAGTAGATTATCGCCGTCCTCAATTCATAACTGTTTCACTGCTGAAGATATGTCCCTAAAGACGAATAAGACTTTTCTAGTAATGGCATTGCATTTTAATCTTAACCACGATTATTGAACTTGTTTCAACGAAGATCTTGGTCCAAATATTTTGGCATTTCTCTTTTCGCTCACTCCTTCTTCATAATCTTTTAGCGAGAAATTTATGAATATCGGCGCGACACCGCGTATTTATGAAAAACACGTCGCCGAAAATAATTATGTTAGTTAGTTTAACGATCGAAAATTGTTTGTTTATTAAATTAACAATTAGATTACCCTCCATAATTTTTTTATTGTCACCTCACCAAAAATTGTTATAAAAAGGCAAGCGCCTGTCGGTAGAGAAAAGATTTGATTTATTTTATTTATTTAAAGTTTTGAAACACCTTAATCTAAGGGTTACAAGGGTGAACTTAATGCCTAATGGCATTCTCTGCCAATCAACCCTGGGCGACAGCGATAATCTGCGGTAGGTATATAAAAGTAAACAAATTAACAATAATTGAAATATTAAATATCGCTTAAATTAAATATACACACAAAATATTAATATATACTTATATAAACAAATAATTTTATGATAAGTAACATATAATTATAACAATATATAATATACATATAATACAGTAAATAAAATAAGGATTGAAATGTTGATAGACTCATGACAGTTGCAGATAATGTTCCCGTAAAAGCGTCTTGAATGTGCTCCTGCATGTGGCTTTTCTGATGTTTTCGGGTAAGGCGTTCCAGAGTAGTATCGACTGTACAGTGAAAGAATACCGGAAAAAGCTACTGTTATGCTGTGGAAAATTGACTTTCAAAATTCTGGAAGAACGAAGCCCACTATCATGAGATGAACAGTGGAACTGAAAATTTTCCTTTAAATAGAACGGAGAAGCTGGATCGCAAAATAGATTACAGAACCAAGAGAATTCTAGAATTACGCCTTTGACGAATAGTTAGCCATTTAAGCTGACGTCTATAATTAGAAATATGGTCATATTTACGAAGGTTGAAAATAAATCGGATACAATTATTAAGAAGGCGTTCTAGTTTATCAAGAAGTTCATCCGTTAAGTCTGGATAGCATACATCAGCATAATCAATAATGGGTAGAACGAGACTGTGTATCAACGTAACTTTAGTCTTCCAAGGAAGAAAATTTTTGAGACGATAAAGAGATTGTAACGTGTCATTTACCCTGCGGCTTGTCTCAGTTATTTGAACACGCCAGGTCAAACTACTATCAATGAAGAGACCGAGGTTCTTCACAGTGTTGCAAAGTGGAATTGTAGTATTGCCATAGGTAATTAAGGGTAGATTCGCAACATCCAATCTTGACAACAGTCTCGAACTTCCCATTATTATCCCCTGACATTTTAACGGATTAACAGAAACACCATATTGACTAGACCAGACTTTTATAGCATCCAGGTTTTCATTGATGTTGTGAAGATTCTTGTTTAACCGTCGAATAAATCGAAGAAGTTTACTCCTGTGTTTTACTTGAAATCTTTAAGAATGGACAGTAATGAAGACTCCTGGCCTTCCTGACTTCACGTCATCTACTTCGTTATGCAAGATTCATAAATTTAGATAACTTCCCTTTTTAAAATAAAGTTTCCAATATTTTTTAATAAATTGGATTTTATAAGTTGTGTTTATATTTATAAAAAAACATCACATGCACAATCGTTCGTGAACATAAATAATGAAAATAATAATTCCGACGCAGCAACAGTTTCGTTCAATCGGTCGTCGGCGGAACTGAGATCAAGATAAAACATGACAAATTGTCCCCATTCTGGTGGTGGCATTTGTATACATTTCTGTACTACGCTTCCTACACGCTTGTCAGAGCTTATAAGAACGTATTATTATGAAATGATAAAAAAATAATCTTTAATTTTACCCCTACAATGTAACTTTTTTTTCGAAAGATAAAAATCGCAAAAAAACTAATACGAAACAGGTAACTGTGATGCATTATATACAAAATTCTTAGAAACAAATATTTCGTGGCAGCATTTGCTAAGCTGGCCTTAAACTTTCTACGGTACTAATTTGCCAGTGTTGCTAGTCAGTTGCTTTAATTGTCGATAATTTGTGATATTCTAATTATTCCGATAACTTCATAGCAAGAGCACGAACGCTTTCATGTTAGAATAGTTATTGCGGAAACTATGCTCCACTAAACGTTAGCATGGACGATAAATATAGCAACAGAACTATTTTATAAAATACTTGTTAGCTGAACATCGGATGTCCTGTCCTAACTATGTGTTTAACAACAGTCCAAACTATGAACACCAAACTTTGTACACAACTGATATTAACTTCGAGCGGTCAGTACTTACATGCAACATCCTGTGTGGGGAAAATTGCGAGAGATCATTCTAGAGTTGTTTACAGAGTTCCGTACCCGAAGGGCAAAAACAGAACCCTTTTCTAAGGTTCCACCGTCCGTCGCTCCTTCTGTCTTTCACTAGGCTGTATCAACTGAAACGTGATAAGTAGACAGTTGAAATTTTCACATATTATGTTCTTCTATTGCCGGTATAACAAGAAAAAAAAACAGAATAAATTATATGTCGGAAATGGCGGTATTGTGGCAACACCGGAACGCCAGCGCCATCTAGTGGCGTTCGATGAAGTTAGGGTTGTACCAGTTTAATGGCCGACACCTCAGTCTATCGTTGACGGTCGGCCGAAGCAGACAACTCTAAAATCATCCCGCGTTCTTAGTGCTACGATTACTTGCCTACTTAATTTAGTTTGATTAATTCAGTGATTGTAACAAGTTTAATTCGGCAATATACTGTGTGTTAAAATCAAGTCTGCAATTTAGTCTCGTGCTAACATTCCCTATCAGAGCCCATAGTAGGTTATCCTGATACGATGTGCGAAAAAGAACCACCCCCTCCGTCATATATTTGTACGGGATACAGCAAACGTGTTTTTTACTCGATATAAACACACTCTAGCATATTGCTTACTTTTTTTTAAATGAAAACTTATTAATATGCTTTTTTATAGATTTGTACGGAGCCCTTCATGAGCGAGTCCGACTCGCACTTAGCTGGTTTTTATTTACAATCTATTGCGTTTTCTAGATAGTTCTTACTTTCATGGCAATATGACGACCCACGTGACGGAGCGGTTACCATACCGGCCTGATGCGCAATGCGGGACGCATTCGATTCTCAGGTATCTGAATGATGGGTTTAGATTCATGTTTTGGGTGTGGGTGTTTGTGTATTCGTCTTGTGTGTGTCCATGGTATCCAAGATACAGGAGAAAATCCTAGTGTGGGGCTATGAGTGTAGAAAGTGTGATATAAAATAACAACTTTTTTTTTTTTATTATTTTTTTTTTTTATTTGACTGAAGTAGCAAATGAGCATGCAGTCCACCTGATGGTAAGTGGTCACTGCCGCCCATGGACATCTGTAATCAACTTCATATAGAACACACAGATCACAGATGTGTTGCTACTCCCGAGGACTATGATGGTCGCCTCATGTAAAAGTGTGCCGGCAACCACACCCTTCTATCGAAACGCAAGAAATGCTTCACGTTAGAAATAGGTGTGGCGGTGGTACTTCCCCGGTCGAACTGCACTGGTTCCACCACCTTCAAAACTAACAACTTCTGAATCACTTAATCATGGAACAGTCAATATTTAAAGATGGATAGTACCATACATTTAAAACAACAAATATAAGGTTTCCTGTTCACTGGATACACCAAGTATTAAATAACAATATACTTATCATGATTAACCGTTGTATTTTTGCCATGCAATCCAAACTGTGCTTATACGAAATCAAGTTATAATTACGTAAACATACACCCGCTTTAAATAAACAACTCTGCAATTTAAGCGTTCATTTAAAGGCAATAACAAGAGTTATTATCATTATATTGGAACAGTTGTAATTTATGAGCATTGTACATTGTTCATTGTTGGTACCAATCTTAATAGTTACTGTTAAAATTTAAAACAGTTATTACTATATAATTTTGAAATTGTATATTTCGTTTGTAGGTTATAATTATTATTGTAAATGTTTCCGTTATTAAACATAATTATGAGAAAACCATTAAGTTTTATTTATAATAGAAAAGTTAATTAGTACCTATTTTAAAAGTTTGTTAACTACTATAAATGGTTAGGTTTATATATCTCTGTATATGTTTTATATGTGTTCATTGTTGTATTTAGTATAGTTTTTTTTACTCTGAAAACTAAACTTTAGTTAATCAGTGTTATTTTTATTTTCATTTTCTTCCTACGGCTTAAAATAGCCTTTCACGGGTTATTTTAAGCAGTACTCTATACTTCGTAATAACAAAAATGTGGCTATCGTAACAGAAATAAAAATCTCCTATTTCTGTTTCTTCAGTCTGATGATAATTTACACTTAATAAGAACGTTTGAAAAAAGGTTTATGTAACGAATGATTTAATAAGAAAATAATTACTTTTATACTATTTTCAGCTATAGAAGTCCAATTCAATTACAGAGAATTTAGTTTCAGCACAGGCTGCGTGCAGCTAAGAATTAATTGGAACGCGCCCAAAACCCCGGCTAAGATTGGGATAGTGTTAAATAAATGTACTCCTATATAGAATATGCTTTTAAATGGAGTCATTAAATTGCACTAAAGATACCGTGAAAAGGGAACGTACTGTGGATTTCTGAAGGTTGGTAATAGGATTATAAATGTAACCATAATAATTGAAATAACAATGTAGCTATGTCAATAGTTTGCTGGAAGTGTGTTGTAAAACATACTTGTATTAGCCATTCCAAAATAATAATAGAAACATAACATCAATGTACCCTAGGTCTAATTAAGACAGTATATCTATTTGCTGCATATCTATTTGCTGCATTCTAAAATACACTATTACTACATTCAATAGACAAACATGATTATTTTATTATTCATTTCCATTGTTAAACCCATACATGACCACATCGAGGCGAGATTCAGATATTCATATTCAGATGTTGCATATAATAAGTTATAATCATGATAAGATATATTCATGATAAGTTGTTTATTTTAAGAAAAGCATTTGAGGGTGTTAACATACGAGCCAGTACATGTCCGTCGTTAGGTCGCCGCCTCTCGTCAGCAACCGACGTCCGATCATGATCCATGACATGGAGCGACACTCAGCAACGACGACTGACGATAAACGGCTACAATCGACAAAGATCGACGTGAACATCGCTCTTGTGAAAGTCTGTTTTCTATTATATTGTCCTTTAATAGAAACTCACCGTCGCATCGGTCGAAATTCGACCGTAAATTAAATTGTGTTTGCGACAAATGCACGGTAGTGTGTGTAATGTGTTTTTAGTTGATTTTATGTACTTCATTCTGCACTTCTTCTATACGTTCACTATAACCGTGCATAAATTCATACTAATCCGTCCGCGGCATATTACTTAAAATGCACGACAAGATTTTGCTTTACGTATTAATATACATATAGAGATAAGTTTATACACACTCAGAATGATTACGAATCCGTCTTCGAACTCGGAGAAGCAGTGGACGTAAAACATATGTATTTTATTATAAACAGCATTTATTTATCATTGCTAAGGCTCGATAAGGCGGGGCCGTAAATTTAACGACGCTATTAAATTAGGCATTTCATGTAACGGTACTACTGTATTTCATTTTCATCCCTCACGGTGTAATTTTATTGTCGGGATCAATTTTACGACATTCGATACTTTTACGGTTGTTTGAGTCTTAACCGTAAAAGGGTTACGGTTACAGTTTCCATTACTCCCTCTCCTTTGTCCTCGAAGTATTGAACAACAGCTCAAATTACAAACGGATCGGAATACAACGAATTTGAATTCCGTTTCGTGGAACAGGATACGGATTGCTAAATACGGCTTCGGTTTGGCTTTTCTGGCTGTTGCTTAGATTTAATTTGAGCGCCGAAAACTATCTTGTAACTGCCAACCTGAAACTTACTCGAGAGAATTGGGTCTTCACCACAAGGTAGCATGAATCGTTCCATGTAATCGAAGCAGGTAGAACTTTGTATGTTTCAGCTGACACGTCATTCCTCTTCTGGTGTCAAAGTTTAAAAATAACATCGCGTCGAAGTTTAAGAATAACATAACAACCGTTAACTCACTATTAATGTACTCTAACTATTGGTACTAACTATTAATGTACAAGTTGTTCATTAATAGTTAGTACCTACTTATTTATAAGTCACTTATTTTTACTGTTACTTCAAAAATTAAAGGCTTTGAGGCTTTGAAAATGCTCTTTAAGCCGAAAACATACGTACATAGTTCGTCGTTTTTACTCTTATTTAAACTACTTGTTCAGTTAATAAGTATTATTCGTTAAAAAACGATTCTGTATAATTTATTTATGACACTATTCTGACGAGAATGATAAACCATTACGAAACACGCAACTCATGCTCGAATTCGTACCTATTGTGAATCCGTAAGCACGGATAAATAAATAATTAATAATGTTGCTTTTACATTGATGCTACGCCATTACAATACATTATGGAAATATACACTGAACTCATCAACTACACCTGTACCACACATTTATTTAAATTAATGTGTAATTCATAGTTAGTAATAATCATATGTCATGAAATATTATTGGAAATATCTTACAGGCAGTATATGTATTGTGGCACGTATTTTGTATTCGCGGCGCATTTGTATATTGTATTTGTTTTATGTATACTATAGGCATAGGTAGAATAAAACTTGTGTGAATAAATTAATAACTATGATAAAAATGGTTCCGTTGGATACGGAAAACTAACGCTTAACATAGTGACACACCTGATTACATTATATATACGAGAATATTTTTTTACTATTTTTTACGTTTTGTTTTTTTTTTTTTTTTTAACATTGCGATCAATTTTTACACACAATTTAATAGTACAATTTTGTATAAAAAACGATTTAAAAACAAACCACATATTAAGTATTCACTATGACCATCTTTTTTGGCAATTAAAGCAGAAATCTTAAAATTACAGACAAGTTCTTACTACAGACTAAGATGTAACGCTCCTAATATGTATCTTTTTCCATTCCTACAATAAACAGAAATAGATGTAGCAGTAGTGCATCCTATATAGAATTCTACCACCTTATTTCCTGAAATCCCGAGTGTAGGGTGGAATGCAAGTCACGTCGTGCCTTGCAATGTCTGCACTCGAATCTCGAATTACCCGACAAATTGCAGCATCTGCGCTCTGTACAAACCAAAATTAATTAAATAGTAATATTTTGTTTTATAATAAGACTTTTGTAACAGATTGTTTTAAAATCATGTCTTAACAGTAAAGCTAGCAAATAAAAGATACAAGTAAGGTATTTTTAAGTAGACAAGTGTTAGTGCTGCTGAAAATTGATTTGTCATATTAACATACAAAAAGGTTTCATTTGATTTTTTATTGTGGGCTATAAATAAGAGATTTATTTTTCTATAATAGCTAGCTTTTAGCAGATAACCCTAACATCCTGACAAAGACCATTGAGAGGATATAGTGTCTATTTTGTATTTAAATTATAAACGAATTCAATATCATTTCTGATCATAAATTTTTAAATTTTAATTCCTAAATCAATGAAAAGTACATTTTATTAATTAACGGGTACTTGCGATATGCGATTATTGAATTCTTTGGGAATTCTAGTGGTAGTGAGTACCCGATAATTATTAAAATGTACCAATTCCGCGATGATACTGGTCTAAAATCAGACAATGAAACGTATACAAATATTAATTCGTATGCAAATAGACGAGGTGACTGTAACTGAAATCACTAGGAAGGTAGTATCAAATATACCACTGCAAATGGATATGCTAGAACTATATATACAATATCATTGGAGGTGTTCTGATTGTTTGTGTTTCAGGTGAACGCATATTAATTAATAGCGAGACACAGGCAGCAGGTCAGGTGGTAGATACATGTTAGTTGCATGTATAATTCAGGGGATTACATCACGTGGATATTGCTCCGGTAATCGTGCACTATGCAAATTGGACGCGTTGCGCCCCAAACGACTACTTAGGGACCCAATTGGTTGACATCTGTATACAGGTTATATTGGATTATGTGCCTGTCGTAAAATATTTTTACTGTTATTTTCTAAATAAGCTCTCTTTTGCAAGAATATTCGCACAATTAAAATTCATCCATTTTCAAAATTCATCCATTTTTAAAGATACAGTTCCATCCAAAAAGATCAACAATTGAAAATTTTATAATTAAACTTAACTACTGGCATTTTAATATATTTTATTAATTATTCTACCGTTATAGATTAAAGATATTGAAATACGCAAAAGAGTTGTTTAATTATCCTGGCTTCTCGATCTGCAGTAAATAGTAAGTAATTTGAATAGTTTAGTCAGTTAAAAAAAAAACATATCAGAACCTAAAACTGCTATTATTTGGGTGCAATAGTTATAGTGAAGGTTTCGCAGCCACTCCAGAATTACTTAAATGTAAAACCCGTATGAACCTATATTAATAAGTAAATAGCTCTGAAAATATTCCATTCATGTCCATATTATTATTTGAGTAGACAGAGACGTCGGTTTGTGTTGTGTGTTACGTCATATACATATGTATTGTATCTCAACGTTATTCAAACAATATGCAAATTGAACGCAACATTGCACTCCAAGCGACGTGTTAGGAGCATTAGTCCAATTACCATAATATATTATTATGAAGAAAAAGGAAATTGATTATGCATCGTCTACCCATTATTATCCCACTGCTGGGCACGGGTCGTCTCTCGGAATCAGAGAGTTTTAGGCCATAGTCCACCGCCATGGCCAAGTGCGAATTGGTGACAATGGACAATTGATTATTGTTTATATAGTATTCTGAGCGTAATACAATATTCTGTCGTGTTCATGATTCTGTTATACTCTTATGAAATTTTTAGGAGTGAATATATCATTCTTTAACCAACAAAGAGTCATGTTAGACAACTTTCGCCACTCCTTAGTTTCTCCAAGTGATTAATTTTTTTTATAAAAACATACTAGTGCGATTATCGATTGTTGAATTACTCTTACCAAGAGCTTACAATTTACGTTGGATAATTTTGCCTAAACTATCTCATTTAAAGAGAAGACCCGTGCCCAGCAGTGGGCGAGTAATAAGTTGATGAGAGATGAGAGAATATTATAATGACCTATGACCCTTTCATTCCGAGAGAAGACCCGTGCTCAGCAGTGGGACAATAAAGGGATAACGAGAAAATATTGTAATCCTATGTAAAACGTAATTAAAGAAAAAATCTAAATCTCCATAATATTCAAAAACCGTCCCAACTGGCATTATAATCATAATCAGGTTAATCACAATAGCTCCCTCAGGCCAGGCTGGAACCCTTGTCACGCGATGTAAACCCAAAGATAGCACTCCTTAGGGATGAACCCAAAACTTTTCTTTGACACCCTTGTGAATATCTACATATTTTATTAAAGCACTACACGTAAAATACACCTTTTTGAGGAACATTTTTTCGGAATATAACTAAGGTCAAGAAAATGTTTGTTTTGCTTTGGAATACGTAAAATATTACTTGCATTTGTCTGCTACATTTCGCCGATTTGCTGAACGAAGCATGGTGTTCTAAGAAACTGCTTAGTTTATTTTTTTATTAACAATCGAGGTTAGCTACAGATGCGCTATTATCATTCAGTTAAAATGGTTCGTGTCATAGTTTCTTTCATTGTCCTTTAAACAGGATAACATAATATAAATTTTACCATACCTTTGTGATGATTTTATGCAAAACAAAACACGAAATATACCACCACCATTATAACCAAACATTAATATTAGAAAAAAGTTAAACAAACAAGCATTTTAGTATTTTTGTTTTTCATATTCTTCTTGAAAATCATTTTCTTTTGATACGTATATTATGGTGGACAACTTCCACCATATTAAAATTCGGATGACTTCTCTAAACTAAACGTGTACATCTTACATTTAATATCAACCAGATTTTATTCAAAGTTAATCGAATTATAGTTTAGTTGTAAGATTTATCCCTCACGTACTAACGAACTAACAAGACAAGTTACGTATATAAAAGTTATTCAAAAGTACATTTATAACATAAACTAGAGTGGGAGCCCGAACCGTTCGTTCAGGCAACCCCGTAAATGACGGAGGTATGTGTGGTCGCATACCGTCGTATTGATTACTCACATACCACCTTATAAGTCAAGCATCATCCATCATAATATTCTAGCGACGGCATCCATCCCTAGCATACATAATACATAGCGTCAGTATTCATGCACCATTTAGTAGGAGCCTGCATTCAATCGCTCTCAAGTTATAGCCCGCAAGATGAGTCGACTCTCCCGCAAATATTTGTACCGTCATCACTAAATTGAGGATGTACCTTGAGTAATGGCCCGAGGATTCTAAACCAGTAAACATAATGGTACATTCCTCACTACATATTGTAGCGGTATACAGTATTGTATTCGAAAGATATAAACTTAATATATTATCTTCAATAACACATTTTATATTAAGATTTTATAATAATTGGCACTTGCTGCAATTAAATTAATATATTTTATTTACCGAAAGCAACATTCAGACTGCTCTGTAGCAGTCTGAATATTGCTAATTGTTGCGAAAAAAGTTGCAAATGAAACTTAGTATTTGACTGTTCAAATACTAAGTTTCATTTGCAACTTTTTTATGAATGTTGAACTTACCTATGAGTTTCAACCAGTATTCAATGTGTAGGTATAAATAATTAAAGCAATTTTACTTGTTAAGCCTAACATTATATAAATCTTATAGTAAATTATTTAACATCAACAATATTTCGTAGATTTTTAAAAATATTTTCCCTAAATTACTACATTTATTTTAATATCAAATGCTTTATTTTGTTATCCTACTTATAACAATATTAAAAAGCGTCGATTGAAACAAATCAGTCTTTGTTTAAACGAAGAATTTTATTTTCGGGCAACTTTTAATAAAAGCGCCAATTTATATAAAAGTAATTGGCGCTTCCCAGATCGTTATGGGCGCTATAGAGAATAGGGATTAAATCTCGACCATTCGTGAAAGGAAGAAGTGCGTCAGCATTTACCCTCGAGCCCCCTGAGTGCAAAATGCAAGTCACTTCGGGGCCTTAGAGAATGATGTGATTGATTTCTCAAATCATTCAATCTATAGAGGAAGCTATGTCGATAGCAAACCAGTAATTAAATATCGGGTATTGAAAGGAACGAATGCGTCAGCACTTAACGGAAGTGCGGATACAGCAATATTAGATATTTTAATAAGAATATCTACGCAAACGCCTATTCATATTTTTGTTGAAAAATAAAGTATAACCTTGAAATACCAGGTGGTAGAATAAGTGTAGTTCTTTCTACTGGAGAAATACAACCGCCACACTTATATAGCGTGAAGCAGTTTTTACGTTTCGACAGAAGGGTGTGGTTGCCGGCAAACTTTTATATGAGGTGACCATCTTATATTAGTCCTCGGGAGTAGCAACGCATCTGTAATTGACTTCAGATAGAACCCATATGTGAAGTTGCTTACAAATGTCAATGGGTGGCCACATACAGGTGGCTCGATCAGGTAGACTGCTCGTTTGCTACTTCAATCCTATAAAATACCCTATATTAAAACATATCTATTTTACTTCAATAATATGTTTATCTGTAAAGCCCATTATTGAAGTGAAACTTCCTTTAGGCACGTGGAGCTATTTTTGGCAGGGACTACAATATAAGTTATTGATTCGCGAAGTTCGCGTTATCATCGTGTTCTTTATTTTCTATATTCACTGATTTTGATATATGTACCTTATATCCTACTAATATTAAATAGGCGAAAGTTTGTAAGGGTGATAATGCATCTGTGTTACCAATCATGCCAGAACTGTGGTTGTGGTGGTGAAGGTGTGGAGTATTTTCAGTGGTTGAGGAGATGTTGGTATGTAGCGGTTAGAGAATTATGTAGCTTACGTTGTTTTCTTTTGTTAAGTGATGACTTCTTTCCGCAGCTCTCTTGAGTTTCTGCGATAAATTACTCTACCAAAATGATGACTGACGATCGCTGCAGAGATCAGCGATAGGTTCCAAGTTTGATCCTCAATAAGACGGATATCTGAATGATCAGTCTGGATTTCTGTTCTGGTTCTGTTTATGTCTTTACGTGTATTTATGAAAATCTTACTATGGGTATGAACACTCATACCCAACAAAATAACAACGAAATACTGTCTTGCAACCTTTTTTACACAAAAAGCGTTGCAGGACGGCGTTATTAATGCAATAAACTAAGCCAAGCTTGTCTTGCTCAGTATATAAATGTAAGTCATTTGAAACGTTCAAACCTCAAGTGAAAGAAAGAAATCATAGAAAATACTTAAGAGACACCAGTTTATTTATAATAATGAATAACATAGATACTTCATTTTATGAAAGTTAATCGATTACCTTTTCTTAGTGTCACAGCAATAAAACGGTACAACTTCGTAGCACGTATCTCTGATTTCCTTGGTGTAAATAGTGAGAACTATATTAGTAGTTTAAACAATAGAACCGATGGTAAAGGACCAATTAAACCGTACCGAATGAAGCCAACTTGTTAGCGTTTAGGTTGTGAGGCCTCAGGGAGCAGAATGCTAGTCACGTCAGTTCCTCAGAGAATAGCTTGAACGATGTCTTCGATCATTCAATTTATGGGTAAGGGAGTTACATATCGGACGGAAGCTATGTGTTGGGATCTTGTTAGAGACTCGTAATTAAATTGCGTGTAGTGCACTAGCACAACGGTGACGCCACTCAGTTTTGTACCCTCGAGAGAATGTAGCTCAAATTCCGTTTGAAAGCACTTGCATATGTGAATTTCTTTAAAACATTCTAAACAATTGGCGATTGTTATATAACTTTGCACAGACATCGACAAATACACAGGCACCCAGAATAGAAGAAGAACTAAAATAATCACTCAAATCTCTGTCTAGTTGAACATTAACCAGAAACTTTAAGGTGGCAGAACCACAATAGTTCGACTGGGGAGGTCCCACATCCATTTCTAGCGCACCGAAATTTTTGCATTCCGGTTGAAGATTGTGATTGTCGGGTCACTTTCAGATGAGGTGATCTTCCTAGTTCTCTGGATTAGCAACGCATTTGTGATTAAATTCATATTGACTTATGTTCTATGTCAAGCTGCTTAAGACGTCCATGAGCGGCAGTGACCATTAACCATCAGGTGGACTGCATGCTCGTTTACAGCTTCAATCAGTTAACAAAACTACGTGGTGACCGCTCCCCTACACGGGTCGTCATTTCAAATTATATAAACATGCATGAGACATTTTTTCCGAGTGTCGCTACGCCCGCGCGCCCCTTGAGCGTTGACATAACAAGCGTTTACTCTTTAATTAAGTCCAACTTGTCTGGTCTGCTGAATAAAATTGTACCGCTCCAAAAATCTACTATACAAATAACTGGAGTGGTCACTCCAACTCCGTATCACTCAAAGCTTGGCACCAGGCAACCCGTTATACGGTAAGCGATTAACGATAAACGAGTAAGTTTTTATGGCACATTGTTTATGTAACTAAATAAAATAAGAGAATATAATTGAGAAACGATATCATATTAATCGTGGTGTATATTCACTAGCCTTTGTTTTCATATAAAGTAGTCACTGTGACCCATATATAAACTGTATTTTTGCATTAAATTTACCGCAGCGAATTGTTGACTGATTTGAAAAAACTGAAACACAAAATAAGTCATTTAAGAGCTAGCTGTCAGATATCATACCGATGTAATTATGTTGATAATCTGAGGTTATAATTTCATAAATGAAACATCATCGGCGTTAATTATTCTTCCAGTACATAATTGCTCATTGTACTGCATCTTAATAGAAACGGAGTCTACTGCATCGAAGTAAAATAAATTTCTAATTTGACAAAAATCAGTTATAGGTGCGTGCTCTAAGGTTAAAACATTATTATCAGAATTATACATCATTTAGGTCTGATATGACTAGCGGATTTCAGATCAAGGATTATGTTATTTGTTCTCTCGCTCATTGATTTCTATGTTACTCGCGCACGGTACAACAAGACACTGAATCCGAAATAATATTACGAATGCCGTTGAACTCTTAGTTCGTTAGCATTTTAACAAGCCCGTAAACAAGTCCTCCAAATTAAAATAAATATTTGAGTTTTGTTTTTGCAACTTTGAATTTCCTTTGATTACTCGAAGGAACGTTTTGAACGCGAAATATACGGACCAAAAATGCTCATTATTTATTTTTAAAAGTTGATTCATATTTTGTATTTTAAATACAGTTTTTAAAAAACAATAGATTTTATAGTTGTTCTTCCAAACATTACAATGTTTGAAAAAACAGCAATTATAGTTTTTAACTCGAAAATTGGCCTTTTAATCAAAATGTTGAATCTGAGACACATATTTTAAGTTATTTATTAAGAATTTCGTACAACTAAAAATACATTACAATCACTTCTTATTTGACTGCTAAAATATATTATCAAATTAAAAAGAAAAGGAGATCTTTCCTAATTATAATTTGATTATATATTCTGCAATTGTAGGCAAAAGTAGTTTTGGTGGTTTGTTCTGTTATTATACTCGTATGTAAAACTACAGACTTTTGTTATTTTGCATTACTTTACAAAATAATCGGAGTACGATGAAAAGTAAACAAATAATTATAAAAACAAGAAACAAAACAGCTCAAACGGAAAAAATAAGTATTATCTTATAAGGTGTTGCAGGCGGAGACTAACATAGTTTTAGTCGCTTGTAGTTTAATTTAACATTGTTTTCTGCCTTCTTTGCTCAGTAAAAACCGGCTAAGTGCGAGTCGGGTTTGCGCACGAAAGGTTCAATTGTCTAACTGTCATGGTTCATGAGATACCAGCTGATGACAGACAGACAAACAGACGACAGATACTGAAGCTAACTTTTATTACTCATGTAAAAACAAGATGGCAAATAAAAAAATATATACAAAGAAAAAAGACTGAGTTTCTTGCTGGATCTTCTCAGTTGAGGTCGTGATGCGATCCGGTGGTAGTGTAAAAAAAATATGTTACTGACAATTTGTAAGCGCTCCCGTAGGCCTATGCAAAATAAAGACATTTCATTTCAGATCGATAGACGGCCCGACAGACAGATGAACAGCGAAGTCTTAGTAAGGATTCCGTTTTTACACGTTGCGTACGGAACCCTAACAAAAATATCCAGCAAAGTTAAAGCAAAATATTCACAAAGTTAAACAAAACGTTAAAACATTTCCGTAACTGTCATCCAGGTTAGTATTGCAGCGATCGTTTAACTGCCCATAAAACGAACAATTAACTCCGCTGCCGTTACTGTGCAAACAGATTGTATTTTATGTTTACGATACCATTACACCGGTATTGCGTTAAAAAGTCTAAATAATTGGTATATCTATAAGGGAATTTATTATAAACGTTTTTATATTTTTTACGTCACCGTTAGAAGTTTTTTGCTTGTTTTCGGATTACGACGATTCGCGTGGCAGAGTGGTGCCGTGGTTCTGAGTTCTTTCTGGATAGACAGGAATCTAAATGATGATTTTAATATTTTCTTATTAATGTTTCATGTGTTTTCACTTAATTTTACAACATAATGATATTGTAAAATGTAAGCTACACATAATAAGATGTTTATATATATGCCAAAAACAGGGCTAAATATAATTACATTATCTGAACATAACTTATAAGCGACCATCCATTATTAACGTAATATAGTGGCGGGAGGGGGGTAGGAGGTGTCAAGAGAAATCTCACCAATAATGGAAGGGGACTCAAAATTAAAATGAACGCTCTCTAATACCTAACAAAATATTTAACCATGATTACACGGCCATTTTAGATGGTTTATTTTATTTGTAATAATTAGTTTCTCTTTGTTTTCCTTTTTTAATTTTATTTGTATATTAATAATTGTTATGTATTAATATTAATCCTTATCGAAATAAATGTATATCGGCACAAAAATATTAGTTTAAAAATATATAGCAAATAAAGTTGTATAGACAAAAGTTACATTATATAGCATAAAATAAACTCGTTTCTTTACATTTCCGATTGGTTCGCAGTTTAAAGAACACTATAAACGAAAGCAAGCGAAATAATAGCCGTGATTTAACTCTGCTGACGTTATAATTAACGTTTACACAAGTCTTTTTCACGTTGTATGTTTCGGACGGCAATTAATACGGAATAATTGTTGCTTTTGTAAAGCTTTAAAGTATTATTTATTATTTTAGTAGTAGACTACTTTAAAACACTGTAACATATCATCTATACATCCATCCATCAGCCTTTGAAAGTCCACTGCTGGACATAGGCCTCCCTTAATCTGCGCCACTTCGACCGGTCTTGAGCCATCTGAATCCACCGGTTACCCGCCGCCTTCTTCAAGTCATCAGTCCGCCTGGTCGGGGGCGGCCTGCACTCCTTTTGTAACACAATATATTAGAGCATAAACTTGCTTTTGAGACTAATAGAAAAACAGTTTTAAGATATTGGTACTTGTACGTCAAGCTAGTATAGAAACCTATACTTAAAAAAGTAAAATTAGTGTAAAATTTAAGATAATGTTTTTTTTTTATTATATTACGGTAGAGGTCATCGCCACTCCTACACAACTATAATCAACTGCAGATAAGATTAGTGTTGCTTGTTGTTAGATGCATTGATACCCCTAACGACTAAGTTAAAACGTCTCGAACCAGTATGCCGTCCTTATCAAATCCTCCAGATCAAAACAACAGCGCCTAAACCTGTGTTTTAAGACAGAAATAGGTGTGGCCGTGGTGCCTTTGAATTCTAACCACGTAGGATACCACCAGCATCAAATTAATACTCTCGCATTAACCCATTATTGTCTCACTGCTGGGCACGGGTCTTTCCTCAGAATGAGAGAGTTTAGGGCATAGTCCACCGCGCTGGCTGAGTGCGAAATGGTGGACTTCATACACCTCCGAGAACATTTTTTTAAAGAACCTTAGGGGTGTATAGGTTTCCTTAAAATGTTTTCCTTCACCGAAAAGCAGTGATAGTTAATTTCTAATACGCACATAATTTTAGAAAAATCAGTGATGCATGCCTGGGTTTCAACCTCGGACCTCCCGATCGAGAGGGCAAGTTTCAACCTAGACTATCACTGCTATGCAAATTAATACAGATATGTTGAATTTACTGCTTACTTTTCTAAATAATAATATATTATACCGTATAGAAGATAGTAAAAATATACTTGTGATAGAGGAGCCTCGTTTCAATCTAAATTACTATACCTACATTAAAGCAATAAACTGCTCAGTAATAAATTATTAAAGTTACATTAGAGAAAATTACTTCAAATTGACATGAGGAGTTACCGACGCGTCGCGTCGGCTGGGTCATGTTAATTTCAAACTTTAATGGATCTAATAGGTTGCTGTTTCTGACAAAGAAAGGTTCATATATTATTTATATGATATAAGTAAGTAATTATTTGAAGATAATAGACAATTCGCAATTCGCACTTGGCCAGCGCGGTGGACTATGGCCTAAAACTCTCTCATTCTGAGAGAAGACCCGTGCCCAGCAGTGGGACAATAATGGGTTGGCACCAACAACGTAATAGACACTTTTTATGAAAGTAAATACGTACTACCTATATCTGTTGATATTTATGTGTGTGAAATTTCTCTTTCTTTGAGACTGAACCAAGTATTTTCATTTTGTAGGATAGGTGTGTTCGTTTGTTTTTTGTTATTTAAAAAATTATTAGGAGTAGAATAGTTGTTATTACAAACCAACGATATTATAATTGAATCACTGATAAAATACTATGGATTGTGGTGAATAGAAATTGAACAGCGCCTTGCATTGCGAACATCAACTTGGGGATGCAGTCGGCCGTTTCTATGCGGGCGGCTTGATCAAACCTCCCACCATTATCCGACTATCTGCAGCACTGAGATTGTATTTGAATAATTAGTTGAAACTTTGAAGGAACTCAGAGTTAATCCTAAGTCTCTAATAGGGACGGCTAGGCAGGTAGTGCGATAAAGGATTGGCGTACTGTAAGTATTGAAATACAATATATTTGTCTGTATTTTTTATGTTATTATTCGCAAACGAGCTTACGTTAATCGTCAGTGACAAAGGTAGGCTTTTGCTACTAATTCAGAAAAAAGTGATTGAATTTAATTTTCCGACCGACACCGCTACTCCTTTTTTGCCATAAGTCGTAATACACTGCTATTACCAGTTAAGAGCTATTGGTAATAATTCCTACTTACTTTTCAGGAATAGGTACCAACATATTTTATATTGGTCTACGTTTAGCTAAATTCTAAAGTTATTTGGATTTGATTACACATTTTTATAGGCGGCAGTAATAATTTACCATCAGATGGACTGTATACACGTATATAACATAACAGAGAAATGACGAGTTAGATGTAAGGTAAAGTGAATTACATCTGTGTTGCTACCTTTGAGGATTAAGTTTCGGCCGCCTCTGATAGTTTCGTGATTCGGCTGCAGTAGCATCATTTCCATGATAATTTCTATTTTACAATGATAAAGGTGATAAATTAAAAGGAGCAGTAAAGTATCTGTGGTCTACTTCAGGCAACTACAGGGATCATATAGGTGCATTATTGCCCGTAGCGGAGCTCGTCTTTGGTCGTTAGCGTCCATTTACCACCACGTGCTATGTGCTAAGTAAAGTATTTTAAAAATACATATAAATAATTATCACGTTATATTTATAATAATCAAAGGTGGTAGAACCAGTATAGTTCGACCGGGGAAGTACCACCGCCACACCTATTTCTGGCGTGAAGCATTTCTTGCGTTTCGATAGAAGGGTGTGGTTGCCGGCACACTTGAGGCGACCATTATAGTCCTCGGGAGTAGCAACGCATCTGTGGTTGACTTCAGATGGAACCCACATTCTTTATATATTTGATTATAGATGTCCATGGGCGGCAGTGACCACTTACCATCAGGTGGATTGCATGCTCGTTTGCTACTTCAGTCGGATAAAAAAACGTATTTTTTATTGAATATTTAACTTAATTAATGCACCAAATAATACAATAGTATCAATGCACGAAAACAACATTACGCTACTAATGTGATTATTTCAATTTGCTAAGCCATAAGCGTGAAAACCGAAATAGAGCAATTGCTCGTTATAACTAATACTAATTCCTGGTGGATTTATCAAAACTACGTCGCTCTATGATCCGGCTGGAAAACTGAGCAGACGTTGCTATAATCCGGGATTATATTTGAATAATGCATAGGATTAAACTTTGACGAAGTAAGGGATTAATTCTTGTGCATATTGTATGTGCAGACCGAAGGTTTTGTGGAAATCGACCTTAAGATCATTGCAAATATAAGAGTTAATTATTCGGTAGTAAATTCGTCCGTTTAATCAGCACATCTTCTTTAAATTATTTGTATCGTAGCAATATCATTATTTGTTTTACATAACCGATTTGATTGTCAATAGGTATATTAATCAATGCATCAGTATACATTTGAAAAATTGATGTAAATGTAATTTTGAGTCCAATTACTTGAATAAATAATAACAATTATTATTATTAAAGGCTGGACGGTAACAATACCTTGGCACCGATGGTTTATGTCGTGTAGTTGAGGAGTTGTTGCGACCAGCTCCAATATTAGTTGCGACCATCTGACAAAAAAATATTTGACTATCCTAATTAATATTGTTAACGTAAGGATAGGTCAAGGTAATTAATTCTTTTAAAAGTGATTACTCGCAAAGATTAAAACCTATATTAATATAAATATGAAATAAAGCTTTTAAAAAAAGAGACAGGTTAAGATATCACGTCCAATGGAGATTTAATACACAGAATATTACAATACAAAGCTCATTCTAATCAAACAGAACGCGGTAGGTGGTAACAACAACTCTATATACGTCCGGTCAGACTTTGGATAACTATCCACAAAACTGGGCAGACGCTGTCATAATCCGGAATTGTATTTGAATAATACATAGGCTGGAACTTCGACGGGATTGCGAATTAATTCCTGTTCCTGTTATATGAGTAGAACGTGGGTCGGGTAGTGAAATTGAGCTTTGTACGTGGTAACACTGGAAAGTTATTGCTAGCTCGAATCGCAAGGAAAGTTTTATGCTTTCTCTCTGAGTTTCGTAACAAATTCAATTCTATCTTCTTAGCTCGATGTTATAAACATTTATATGAAATTGTTTAAGAAATTAATGTTCCGTTCTATGAGTGTAATTAAACTTAATTAATTAAACACCTGTTGGTAAGTGGTCACTGCCACCCATGGACATCTGGAATCAACTACATATAGGACAAGGGTTTCATCTGAAGTCAATCACAGATGCGTTGCTACTCCCGTGGACTATGATGGTGGCCTCATGTGAAAGTGTGCCGGTGTGAAATATTTATTTGAATAACTAAGAAACGAATAGTCCATTTGTTAGAAACTGGATGCTGCCACTCATGGACATCAATGAATACCACAATAAGTTAAGATTAAAGTTATACCACAGATGCGTGAATGGGTGAACTACCCTTAAGGACTAAGCCAAAATGCTTCAGATAGCTATATTTCTCTTAGTATAATATATACAAGACTAGCAGTTATCACTGACTTTGTAAAAAGGAAAAAAATCTGAAATAGGTATTTATTTATTAGCTTAATACAAGATTTTTTTTGACTGAATAGACTTTTCCTCTGCGTATACATATCTTATTTCTTATCAATATTACAAGAAAGAAACTCCGTTAATATGTGAATTTGTTACTCTTTCACCAAAAATAACCAATAGAAATATGCTAAAAAATTGAATAATAAAAATCATATCGTAAGCTATGCTTACGATATGATTTTTACACATAAGATTCACCTTATCGTGATAGAAGCGAAGCGGGTGAAACCGTGGAAAAAGCCTAGTATAGTAATATAAAACACGCTGTAACTGGGATGTTCGTTGGCTGGATTCGTGCCAGCGTAGGGTGCGCCGAGTGCAACGCACCCTCTGCTCCGAACGTGCACTTTGAGAGTTCTAGTCTAAGGGCCTCTTCACAGTCGCGATTTGCCAACGTGTAACGCTGATTTTACATTGTTACGCAAATTGTAGTTTTTGAAAAAGAACACTGAATGAATAATAATATTTGATGACTTATTTAAAGACATTCATGGTGCAGCATTCTTCAGATAGTAGACTGATAGACGACGGTCCCTGTAGTTCCGAGATTAGAATAGGGTTACGGTATCCCCTGCCTGTCGTAAGAGGCGACTAAAAGGGGCTTCCGGGATCGCGGGTGGCTAGAGTGTGAGCTCAAAGCGTTCTATCAGGCGAGCCCGGGAAGAACGACAGTATGTGTGGTCGCATACCATCGTAAAGACCACACTGAGCGGTGGGCCCAGCCACTCACCTGGTAAGAGCCCGATGGAGAAACGCGTTCAGAGAACTCCGGTTGCGTTCCTTTAGAGATAACGAAGTCCTCTTTGTAACGCTGCGGACGGCCACCGGAGGTGTTTTCGTGCGGAAAAATCCCACATAACCCTGCGTTGGGTACCTTTTGAAGGTTCCTCCCTCGGAAAAAAAGACTGATAGACGAAACAGTGTTTAATCCATGAACCAAAAAATAAATGAATTTAGAATTTAGTTTTGAGTCCTTGTCCGGCCTGGAAAATTATAGCGTAGAGCTATTAAAATTATTGAAGCAATATCATATATAATCAACAACAATAAAGAAAAAGAGGTTGTTCACAGGCGGTGTCTGTGAGAGAAAACGTAGTATTCGTTTAAAATAAGAAGAAATGCTCTTTAGAAATTTAATATAAGTGTATAACATAAGTGGAATTTTGTTTAATTAAGTACTAAATAAAGCTATTAAATATTTCATGTGAGTATATTGTCTATTTAAAGTTTGCACACAAATATGTAGTTTATGACCTGGTTTAACACATAGTATACTCTTTATACATAGTAAACGTGATGAAAGCGGGCAGTGTAGCGAGAATAAACTGGTCATTGAGAATTTTGACACTCACTTTTTTGCAAACAAGTAATGGTTTGTTTTCAACTTACAAATAAGGTGTATGAAAAAGCAGAATTTGTTTGAGATTCAAACGTCTTTTAAAAGTAAATTGCGGTAAACAGACTTTCACCGTTGGTATACTCAATTCATATCATTTAAATTATAATTAGCTTATCAAAATGTCTCCCTAACGACTGGGACGACAAACCCTTATCATGGAATGGAACTGAAAGATACGTCTCCTCGGGGATGAACCCCTAATTTTGGAGTGACGTTTCGTTCCGTGTACTCGTACATATTTCATTTCGTGCTCTCAATAGACATATATTTATGCCTGGTTTTGGAATAATAAAGATTAGTTAGATTTTCCTTTTTTTATCTGACTGAAGTAGCAAGCGAATATGCAGTCCATCTGATGCCGCCCATGGACATCTGTAATTAACTACATACAGAACATGGGTTCCATCTGAAGTCAATCACAGATGCGTTGCTACTCCCGAGGACTGTGATGGTCGCCTCGTCTAAAAATCTGCCGGCAACCACAAACTTCTATCGAAACGCAAGAAATGCTGCACGCTAGAAATAAGTGTAGCGGTAGTATTTCCCCAGTCGAACTACACTGGTCTACCACCTTGGTCTTACCAACTGATGTTTATTACTGAAGAGTGTGGTAAGGAAGACATTCGGTGAATTGAGGTCGTTTTCCAATCCGGTGGTAATGAAAGAAAAATATAGACATTTATTTTTCCATTACAACTTAGCCCTCAGCGGTATATGTGGTCGTATACCGTCGTAAAGACTAGACGAAACAATGGGCCCAATCGACCATCTAGGAGGAGCCCGGAGTTGCGATCCTTTGGAGCGCTGAGGACTGTCACCGGGAGGGTGTTAGTGCGGTAAAAACCCACATCACCTTGCGTTGCTCCCATCGGGTACCTTAGAAAGTTTCCCCTTTGAGAACTAAAACTGGGTAGTTCTCTCATGGACAATGGTCAATGACAATGTTCTCTCTCAATGGTCGCCTCATATAACAGTGTGCTGGCAACCACACCCTTCCATCGAAACGTGTTATGAGAGAAAAGAGTTATAAAACAAAGAGTAAATTGTATGTGATAATAATGTAAGATACTTTTGTTTTCATAATAACCGTAT
The DNA here is from genome assembly GCA_949699795.1 of Spicauda simplicius. Taxonomy (NCBI): domain Eukaryota; kingdom Metazoa; phylum Arthropoda; class Insecta; order Lepidoptera; family Hesperiidae; genus Spicauda; species Spicauda simplicius. Next base: position 9,480,508 of record OX453067.1, on the reverse strand, counting down.
AAGGAAAGGGTACACAAGCTACCTTGGTACATAAGTCCCGTCATTTCTGTTGTCCTGCATTTTTTAGCGTTTTTGGCTTACAACTCCATTCGGCTCCTGATTTCCTGTGGGATTGTGTTTTTATTAACCTTGATGTTTCCTTTTACTTTCCAACGTGTATTTTTATTTTTATTCTCGCTACAATTTTCCGTGAAATAAATATTTATTATTTGTTGCTGAACTCCATGAATATTATACATCTGCTTTCAACTCCATATAATTTAATGTGTATGATATTGTTTCTGATATGTTTTAGGTAAGGTTACGCAAAGATAGCAGTAAAACTAAGATGAAAGTTAATACACATTAATCATACTATCATACTTATTACTTATTTAATATTATAAAGGTGAAAGTTTGTGAGTGTGTCTGTTTGTTACTTCTTCACGTCTAAACGGCTGGAGCGATTTTCATAAAATTTGGTAGGAAGTTAGCTGACACTCTGGATTAACATATAGGCTACATTTTAATGCGGGAAAATATCTTATTCCCATGGGACAGTCATCGATTTTTTCACGCGGGCGAAGCTGCGGGGTTTATCTAGTATTAATTAAAACTGATCGTAGTAGATACCATACCTCTATAAAACATACCTTTCCATTTTATCTATAAAATTTATCATTCAAACTATATTATCATGATTGCTGATAAAAATCGGGTTCCCGGTTTTGCTTCTGCTCTGCGTATTTATATCATTATTAAAGATCTAAAAAGGTTCTTATCACTACATAGTATAAAACAAAGTCGCCCCCTGCTGTCGGTCCCTATATGTATGCTTAGATCTTTAAAACTACGCTACGGATTTTACTGCACTGTTTTTTAATAGATAGAGTGATTCAAAGGACGGTTTTTATGTATAATACATGGGTAACGTAGTGGAGGAACACTGATAATGTAAGATTTTTGACTTTTAGGCAGAACCAAGTTCGGCGGGTCAGCTAGTAGGTAATGTATAAGTTTATTTTGTATTCACCAGGTGGTAGAACAAGCGTAGTTCACCGCCACTATTATACCTAGGGTCAAGCCAAATGTGTTTTCGCTTATATAATTGACTTCAAACCTAAGCCATGTTCTATTTGAAGTTGTCGATGGGCGACTGTGATTACTTACCATCAGGGTGACTGCATGTTAATTTGATACTTTAGACAAATAACAAATAACATATATATATTTTTTAAAAAACCTTTCCTTTAAAACAGTGTATTTGAAGCATTAAAATACATATATATCAGTAATGGTCTATTAAATAGCTTTAATTCAAAACTCATATTCAGATGATAATAAAATAATAGTCGCACCGCCTTTTTTCTGACTGCGTCGTTTCTAATGGTATTTAATGTCATATATTTCAATTACCCATTACCATTACCCTACATCTGATGATGTTGGGTAAAAAAGATATAGTGCCATATCAACCTTCTAAATAATTATATGGTACTAACCAATATTTTAAACAAATAAGTATGGTATACAACGGCGAACAGATAGAAAGTCGCGTAACAATATTCAACGTATTTGCCTACGGAACCCTAAAAATTGGGAGCCGCGGGCTCTCACAACCATAACCCCATGTCAATAATTGTGACTGAATTCGTTTTGACAATATGAAAAGATAACATACAAAGTGCGACGGGATAGAAAATAAATTCCAAAGACCACTTCTCAGTTATCTCTGTTTGCAGATATTCGTTTATCAGGAAAGTTGACAGGCTTTATAAACAAATGTTTCGCGATGTTCTCTTTGGGATTACTCTGACGGCATCTTTGTCGATAGGTACGTTAAGATTCTGGGTAATATTTATTTTGCTCTCCAGAATAATTTATTCGTCACCCAAATCGGCTTAAGTTAAGTATGGATTTAGCGGTGGTATTTGAAACTTAGCAGGTTAGACAGGAGTTTGCTTGAATTACATTTCTTAAGAAATTGGTTTTATAGCCCATAAATCTCTAAACCTCAAATAGAGCGAATGAGGGCATTTTGGAGTTCGGAACGCTATGTTAATAAGAATAAATGCACACTTCGATTCCCTTCATACTCATTTTATATTTAGCCTTACATTTTATATTTAACTGGAAAATAGAGCTTCAAGTCAAAGAAAGAAGTGAAGAAATCAATAAATAACTCTTTATATATTAATTCTCCACACAAGATATTTTTCCTGTAAGGTGGCATTTGTATGGGCAGGGATCACAGCGAGAGATACGCCAAGTGCAAGATACATATCACTGCCAGCAAGTTTAATGGATGTTTTTAAGTGGTCATAAAGTATTTTGTATGCTTCACAACTCTGTTAGATGCACTTCGTATATTTTTGTTAATATTTTAATAAAGTACATATTTGTAGATTTTATTACTACAAATATGTACTTTATTAAAGTTTCTAGTGTGCAATAAAGAGTTAAATGTTCTATTTTATTATTCCAATGGGAGGAGGCGCCACCATTAATTCTATTTTTTTTTTATTTGACTGAGGTAGCAAACGAGCATGCAGTCCACCTGGTGGTAAGTGGTCACTGCCGCCCATGGACATCTGTAATCAACTTCATACAGAACATGTGTTCCATCTGAAGTCAATCACAGATGCGTTGCTACTCCCGAGGACTATGATCGTCGCCTCATGTGAAAGTGAGCAACCACACCCTTCTATCAAAACGCAAGAAATGCTTCACGCTAGAAATAGGTGTGGCGGTGGTACTTCCCCGGTCGAACTACACTGGTTCTAACGTGACACAGTTCTTGCGTTTTATTATAAGGGTGCGGATGGCGGTTGTCTTATTTATGAGGCGGCCAAATCAGTCCTCGAGAGTGGTAACGGGTTTTATCTGCTACGGGTAGAACTTGCTCTACATGGATTTGGTTAAAGAAATCCAAGATTGCTTGTAGTTATTTACCACTTGACCCTTCCAATACAGTTGCAACACACGCTTGCTACTTTAATATTAAAAAAAGCTTCGGCGCCTCCAGTTGTATTGACAGAATTTTTAACTCAAAATAGTGAACGGTTTCTGAGTGTAATTTATCATTATTCAACGCTCATTCCCTTTAAAGCAATATTTGAATTTCCCCAGATATGAACCGAAAGCGTTCTGCCAATGCTTCGAGCGCCATACATCATTCTCGGTATAAGATTGATGGCTTCACTCAATAATTGGTCTTTATTAAGAGGCACATAAATTATCTGAAGTACAAGTACCGTTCGCTTAAACTAAATTTTGTTACTTTATATTAATTTTCGCTTGGAGTTTAGTAAGAATTTTTATTTAGTCACTCAAAATATATTTATTTGAATCTAATCAGTCACTTTAATAAGTACTGACATATTAATTTTTGGAATCTCAAGGACCAATTCGCAATATTTTACGTTTGGATTCAAATCTATTTCTCCATACAGTTTTTTGCTAACGAAAACTCGTAGTAAACTTTATCAATCAAATAATTACTATTTGATTGTTAATAAAATTACGAGTAAATGAATCTGGTCTCGAGTACACTAGTATATAGTTACATAGTATATAGTACTGGTATATAACTCCAGTGTACTACTCATTCCGAAAATTAATTTCACATACGCAGTAGCCACCATGAAGAACCTGTAAGTACAGTTTACATTATTTATGTAAGATTGAAACATAATGTACTCGCATTTTAACAGGTCGTACCTGCAGTATTTTTCGCCGCCAACCCGAGCAGGTCATATTATCACAGCTTGGGGTCTCTTATTAAATTTATATAACCCAAATTAAGGTCCCTCACGCTCCTAGTTAAAATGAGGTGCGTGTTGTGTGTTCGCATAAGTTGGTTTTGTTATGGCGCAATATAATGAGCTGGGTTTACATTCTCACAATATTTTACAGAGGGAAAATAAAGGTTTAAATTATAATAATTGATGCAACAGACTGAAGTTTTAAACATATGTACGTTGTTGTAAAATGTTCACTAACTAGTAGTTACTCTGAGAATTGTAGTAATTTTATAAAATTATATTTACTATCTTCCCGTGATAACATTTGCTTGGAAATTAGGTAAACGTTTCTGTATAAGTTTTTTTTTTGTTTTCGAGGGGGAAACCTTCAAAAGGTACCGGACGCCGTGGAAGCGACGCAGGGTTATGTGGGATTTTTATAGCAATAAACCCCCCCCCCCCCCCGCCCCTGGTTGCCGTCCTCGATGCTATAAAGAGGACTCCGGGATCTCCAAAGGAACGTAACCGGAAATCTCTAAGCGCCATCGGGCTCCTGCTAGATGGGCGGCTAGGCCCACCACCCCGTCTAGTCTTTACGACGGTATGCGTCCACACATACCGCCGATCTTCCCGGGATCGCCTGACCGTACGGTTCAAGCTCTAGCCACCCGCACCCCCGAAAGACCCTTTTAGTCGCCTCTTACGACAGGCAGGGGATGCCGTAGCCCTATTCCAATCCTGAAACTACAGGGAGGAGCCCGAAGGGGGCATCGCAACAGGAGGACTCCGGCTGTGTTCCGCGGGAATTCCCGTAGTTCTCCAAGCAGTGCTGAGGACGGCCACCGGGAGGTTTTAATACAATAAGAATTCCCACATAACCCGCGTCGCTCCTATGACGTCGGGAACCTTACGAAGGTTTCCCCCTCGTAAACAAAAAAAAAGGTACTTCTAATAAGAATTAAACCTATAACTCAGCACGTACTTAATATTCAGTTGTTTTATTATTAAAGTTATTACTTTAATAAAAATATCCAGCTTTTAACATGGATATTTGTGAGTACAAAGTACGATTCTATTTGTTTTTATTTGCTTTGTTTAAAACTTTTCCTTTCTCGTTTTATCGTACTTATGAACACGTGCATGCAAATTGCACAAACATACCAATAAAGAAATGTTTTCAAGCGGAACTTATTCTTATGCTGCTTTTGTTAAGTTTCCAGCAATTCCACAATACTGATAGAACTTGGAATTGCGATACAAATTGCTACATGAGATATACGAGTACTTTGTACAAAGGCTACGCTCATATTATTCATGCTTCACGAAAAGTTTCACGGATTTTATATATTTGTGGTAAACAATTTAAAGTCGTCGTCTTAGAATTAAAATATTTTAATGTGTAACGAGTACTTACTAACGATGACGTTTTCAAAATAATATTAAATACCTTTAAACGAGCAATTCTTGTATATATATATATATATATATATCAACGATCTCGGAAACGGCTCCAACGATTTTCTTGAAATTTCGTATTTAGGGGGTTTAGGGGGCGATAAATCGATCTAGCAAAGTTTCATTTTCAGAAAATATCGTTTTGTCCATGTTTTCATTGCATAAAGGTCGAAGTGACCGAATACAAAGAGAAATTTTGTCACCATTTACGAAGTTAGAATAGCTCGGTTGGGAAATTAGACCGCAGGAAGTCGGGGTTCAAATCTCGGTCAGATTTGTTTTTCTCTCTTTTTTTCGAGTTTTATTTTGTTAGTTTTATTTTTTATTTTTAGTTCTATTTTTTATTTTTTAGCTCTTTTTTTTTTCTTTTTAGTTCTTTTTTGGTATTTTTGTTTTATTATTATATTTTATTTTATATTAGAAAATTGTGATTTTCACCTTCACGGCTGCTGTTGCCGGTATTTATAGATACCCCATCCTGTAACCCACAAGAAAAAAGGTATCTATGTCCCCGCTACTAATTAAGTATTATATAGAGTAAATAAACTATAAAACTACAGGATGTAATATATAATAATATACAGGCTAACTTTAATCTACCTCTTCTTCTTACATTTCTCCGGCGGTGCATTGCAATTAAATTCTCCTGTATTTGTTGGATGTGGAATGATTGAATCTGTTGTGCTTGGAAATAGTTGTTCTGATTTATTCTGTATGTTTGTTTCTTGCCCTGTATGTGTTAGTTGCTCTGTGTTCTGGGTATCTTTTTGTGTGTTGTTTACAAAGACAGTATCTCCCGTTTTTTTTTGAAGTGGGTAATCCTCATGGATACCCAGCCACCCGGGGTGGCAGCTGGGTTATGCCAGACTCATACCGGCTAAACCCCGTCTGTGTTTTCTCCTCGCACCGTACGGCGGGAACACGGGTAAGCTTTCGCAGTCATCCGCGAACCCGCCGGTGCTCGGCCGCTCCTGCAGCCCCTCCCCGCGTGGAGCATAAAGCTCCCCTCCAACAGCAAGGCGCGCCAGAAAACACAAAGGCGCGCCTTACCTCCAAAGCCCCCATCCGCAGGGCGGCGGTCCAACCCCGAGACCGCCACCCAGGGGCCGTGGGCATGGCAAGCCGACACCCGCTAGGCATCCCTACAGGCATCGACCTCCCACACCCAGCGGCAGATCCGTTCTTTGGTTCCGCCGCAAACCACCAAACGGCCGCAGAGGACAGGGTGTACGGCAACGACACACCGAGACACCTCTCCTCCCGCGACCCCTCCTGGCTGCAGAGGCCAGAAAACACCGACCTCCACAGCCCCGTCGGATGCATCTAGAGCGACGACAAGGTGGAGATCCCTTCGAGGGGGAAGACAGTATCTCCTAGCACTTTACTGATTATGGTTGATGAATGTATGTATGTATGTACAGTTGCACTAATAATTATTGGGTTGATTGCCGTTTGCGCTTTCCACGAACGGCTAATTTCATTTTTGAGAACGTGGTATTTACTTAATTTTTCGATTTCTTTAGGTCCTATATTATAATCGGTCTATTAAGCAGGTTCGGTTATTAGTTTTGTCTATACATATTAAATCTGGTCTATTGTGTGTAATAGTGACATTGGTTTGAACTGGCATCTCGCAAAGAATTTTAGCAGTATCATTCTCTTTCACTTGGGGCTGTGTGATCATTTCCTTCCACCAAAGGCTAGATACTTCTATTTTATGCTTTCTAGCTAAACACCAGTAGACGTACTGCACAAGATTATTGTGCCGCTTTACATAATAATTTCCTGCTAATTTCTTAGATTGCAACATAGACGGGACATATTGGTTCTTTCAATATGTCCCGTCTATGTTGGCGTGTCATTATACATTGATGCTGTATGGCGAATAATGACGATTCTGTAGTTGGAGATATTTGCTGCTTTTTAATCCATTTAAACAAGAGTTCTGTATTATTTTATTACTATATTTTATTATTATTATTTTATTGTTGTTATTATTTTTTATTATTACAATGTCGATAAGATCAAAATATATTATTCGTATGATCATCAGTAAGAAATATGCATTGTTATAAAAAATATAATTAAAAAAAAACATGATGTACTCTTAGTAAACAAAAACACCGAGCAAAGCTCGGTCATCCAGGTACTATTAAATTATAAATAGTCTTTTGCACATCTATTGTGACACACCTTCCTGCCTTATTCATTATTTTGCTATGAAACGGGTACTCACGATATACAACAATAACTGTATCCTTACGCACTAAACTTTGCGTTGTTTGTGATTTACATAAATAAATGTCCGCAAAAAAAAATTAAAAAAACCGTTTAAAAATCGGATATCGTAAGTTTCAGTTTCAAAGCATAATGTATAAATTCCGCAGTAATATTAGTCTAAAATCATAATATTATGTTGTTCATTATATTATTAACCGACTTCCCAAAGGAAAGAGGTTATCTATTCGTCACGTATATTTTTTTTTTTTTTTTTTTTTTTTTTTTTTTTTTATGTATGTTCGGGCGAAATGGCTAGAAATCGTCGACCTACCGACACGATTCATACGACATTGTATGCGGCTAGTTTCACAGGCAGTCCCATATTGAGGAAAATGAAAACCTTCCGGCAGTTTTCCCGGAAAATTGGAAAATGTCGGTTTCTTAAAATCTTGAATAACTTGGGTGTTTATAAACCGATTTCCATTTTCTTTCTTTCATTTGATAGGAAATTTCGTCACGCAACTTTTTCTCTTGGACATGGGTATGCTGTGATGCTTAACTCTTTGAGTTATGGGGTGGAAACCACCACCACTCCTCAAGTTTTTTAGATAATTTGAGATAACTCGGCTTCTGCCGAATCGATTCTTATGAAACTTGAAATATGTATTATATATCTATGCTTATATAGGTTGACGAAAAATTTGACCTTCAACTCTTCGATCCTGATGATGCAGGGTTACAGCTATCCTAAACTATAACATTAGCTATTTGGTGCTTACATATATGTAACAAGACTACTAAGCAGAGACATGTGATGAAAATTTGACCTTCAACTCCTCAATCCTGATGATGCAGGGGTGCCTCAAGCCTAAACCATAGGGGTTGACCATTTGGTGCTTATGGGTATGTTATAACAATACTAAGCAAAGACATATTATTAAAAAAATGACCTTCAACTCCTCAACCCTGATGATGCAGGGTGCTGTAAGCCCAAGCCGTAGGTGATGGCCATTTAGTGCTTACGGATATATAATAAGATAGCAAGGCAAAGATGTACGATGACAAATTTAACCTTCAACTCCTCAACCCTGATGATGCAGGGGTACTGCAGGCTTAAACCATAAACGTTAGACATTTGTTGCTCACGGATTTGTAATAACATTGCTAAGCAAAGGTATACGACGAAAAATTGGACCTTCAACTCCTCAATCCTGATGATGCAGGGGTATTGAATGCCTAAGCCATAAAACTTAGCTATTTCAATCTTACGCATTCAAAATGATATTTAAAAAAATGTAAGGTAAAACATTAGAAAAATGGTTGTATATGGTGGAAAATTGGACCTTCAACTCCTCAATCCTGATGATGCTGGGGTGCTTCAAGCTTAAACTATAGGCGTTAGCTACATGATCGCTACGTATATCTGATAAGATTACTAAGCAAAGATATAAGATGAAAAATTTGACCTTCAACTCCTCAACTCTGATGATGCAGGGGTACTTCAGGCTTAAACTATAGGCGTTGGCCATTTGATGCTTATGGGTATGTAATATATTTACAAAGCGAAGACGTATGATAAAAAAGTTGACCTTCAACTCCTCAACCCTGATGATGCAGGGTACTGTAAGCCCAAGCCATAGAAGTTGGGGATCTGTTGCTTACGTGCATGCGATGAGATTACATAGAAAAGATATGACATGATAATTTTGACCTTCAACTCTTCGGCCCTGATGATGCAGGGGTACTTCAGGCTTAAACCATAGGCGTTGGCCATTTGATACTTATGGATATGTAATATATTTACAAAGCAAAGACGTATGATAAGAAAATTGACCTTCAACTCCTCAACCCTGATGATGCAGGGGTCCTTCAAGTTTAAACCGTAGGCATCGGCCATATTGTGCTTACGTATACATAATGTTGTTGTTCACAATACCAACAATGAGTTTCGGAGAGGATATAATTATGATCAAAAATTCCACTTTGAATACAATTACCTGAAAGATGCAAGAGTACTACCAACCTTTTTAAATTGGATGGGTTATTTTTATCAGTATCAGTTGAATTATACTCTTAGTTATAAGGTTTATATTACTTTTTCTACTTTAAATATTGATAATTATAGGTCTTTTCTTTAAATAAATGTTTACTCAGAAAAAGTTGTTTTATTCGGTCAGGTTAGGTTCGAACAGATTTTTCCAATTCAGAATCTAAGGGAGGGGGCGCGGTAGCGCCCCCGACCGGTTGTGTCAAAGAAGTCTATTTTTATATGATGACGTCAGCACATAATTTTATTCATCCGAAAATCGGACGAATAATTAATTTTATTCATCCGGTTAGCGGACGACTAGCAACAGCCATAACTGATTTTATCGTGACTGAAAAGCGTGAAAAAAAAAATTTTAAACAAAAAATACAACCGACTTCCATGCCACATAAAAGTAAAAAATAATTTAAATACATGTTGGTTTAGAGAAAACACAGTCCTTAGTACATAGTCCCGAAGTCGGCGCTCATATAAGATACATATAGTTTCGTCATGATCCAGCAAAATATGGTAAGCGCCGACTTCGGGACTATGTACTAAGGACTGTGTTTTCTCTAAACCAACATGTATTTAAATTATTTTTTACTTTTATGTGGCATGGAAGTCGGTTGTATTTTTTGTTTAAAATTTTTTTTTACTGTGCAGTAGTCGCCGTGTTAGTTTACTTCGCGCATGTTTAAAGTGCATCTCGTGTTTCCAAAAATTAGGTAAATTCTGAAAAGAAGCCCATATCACTGCAGGAGAGACCCGCGTCGATTTAAAACTGCGAGCCACATATGGTTTAAGGTAGGAGAAAAACCATTTTAAATGCCTGTGATTAAGCACCGGTGATTTTATACTCTATACATTGTCCAATATATTTTATTTAATTAATAATGCCTTTACTTTAACAATACTTGGATTTATATCTACTTATCATTAATCTAAAAGTTACCGTAGTAGAACTTAAGGTAATCGTTTTATCTTGATCAACATCAAAGAACGTCGTTCCCACACTTCCCATCAGTCACTATGAAATGGACCAGTGCACGTAATGGGAGACAATTCCTTTCTCCACCTGAGCCGATCCTTCTCAAGTAATGTGTCGTATGAATAACAGCGGCTAATATATCTGGAGGCAAAGGTGGAACGATTATTCTACTTCTATACGCTAATAATAATTTTATATCAACAATTACAAATATTGAGCCTGGTAGTTCGATTTTTGGTGTTAGGTTCATACGTTAGTTATCTAAGAATTTAATAATTCCGTACTTGTTTACTATTTAAATTAAAGAAAACCATTCTAAACTTCCTGATTATTTGTTTAAAAAAATATTATTATGCATAAGTGAAGTCTACCAATCCTCGGCCAATGTTGGCTATAATCCACCTATTGTTTAAAACTTTCATATTATAAAAGGAAAATTGTACCCAGCAGTAACCCAAAAATGTATTGTTGATAACGAAGATTTTTTAAAACAAATCTTTCATAAATTTAATACAAATGGAAAGGGAATAAGGGAATAATGTCTATGTAGGCGAGAATAGAGGCAATCGTACGTGATCATGCAACATAAAGTCTGAATAAGACAAACACTACAAACGATATAAGGGTTTCACAAGAGCAATGTAGCTAGAATTTAACAGTTTAGGGAGTTTAACTGTCTAGAACAAATCGTTTGATTAATTGTGACGCAAATTACTTAACTTCGGGCACGGGTAGCTGCGGAATATGTCGAACATTAGACCGGAGCCATTGAACTAGAGTGCACTAAGTACGTTTGGGTACCTACTTCTCATTTACAGTACAACAGACTCGTCTTCCAACGTATCAACGTTTTCTTTGTACGCTGAAAAGCATTCCATAAGGTATAAATGCGGTTGGCGTGATGTCTTAATATATTATTACTATTTTATAATTTAATTTTAACCTAACGATAAGGCAGACGGGCTACCTGATGGAAAGTAGTAACCGTCGCCTATGGACATTCGCAACACCAGAGGAGTCGCCAATGCATCACCGGCTGTGACGGAGAGCTCTTTTCGCACCTTTCTTCAAGAACCCCATATCATAGCGCTCCAAGAATACCTCAGGAGGAAGCTTATTCCACAACTTGCACGTCCGTGGCAAAAACGAGCGTGCAAACCAAACCGTGGAGGACCGCCACGAGTCTAGTTGGTGTGGATGGCACTTCATCCTTCGACGAGTGGTGCGGCGAAGAAAAGAAAAACTATAACTATTCAAATCGTTTCACATAACCGCAGAATATCTACCCGCGTATTAGCAACACAATTTAAAATAACTTTATACATATCTCATAGGATACGTTTTTATTTAACTAGTGAGAGTTATATTAAGTATATTTTCATTCCATTTCCATACTACGAGCATACCTTAAACATGATTCGTCGTCAACCCATTACTGTCCCACTGCTGGGTACGGGTCTTCTCTCGGAATGAGAGAGCTTAGGCCATAGTCCACCGCGCTGGCCAAGTGCGAATTGGTGGTTTAACATGATTACTAGGACATAATTATGATTTGGCATCGAATAGTGTCAAATACTATCGACACAATAATAATTACAATTTAATGACAAGCGGAGGTAGTAGTAAAATCTTATTACTTAATAAATAGGTAAGTACAGAAAACAAAGTACCAGTTTTCACATTTCGGTGCTCAACCTTCACAGCGGTATTATTTTAATAGAATTCGGTGTTATTTACGTCGAATCAAGTAACAATGCTTGAATTGGTAGAAATGGTTCGCTTTCAACTAAAATGTAATTCTCAATTCCAAGAAATACAATTATACTAACATTACAGTCTGTATTTTGCTAAATTCCATCGATAATGATACGTAAACATATTTTACTGTACAGATATTTGTATTCCTTGGAATCAGTAAGTTTTAAATTGTATCGAAAGTGTAATATGTTGTTGAATTACTTTAAATAATATGTCTTATATTTTCTCCTACATAAGACTTATTTAAGTATCATCCGTAACTTGAGGGTGATGTAGCTTGCCCCAATAAAATGTGTATATTTAGTAAATGAAAATCAGTATATGATGTAACAATATCCAAATTTCCTAAATATATAAGATAAGATATGAGTATGTTTGAGAATTATTAATATAATGTGCATAGTGCATTGCATATGTGCAAGATACGGATGATGAATTTCTTCGTCATCTATATCCAAGGATATAGTGTAAAAAAATTAACAAACAGTACCGACAGTAGGGTAAGGCGCGGTTGGGCCACCACTCAGGGCGCCGGACACGAAAGGGCGCCGCAGACGCAGATATTTGTACCGTGGTAATACTAAACCCGGCACTGACTACAAACTGAAAATAACATTTTCACATATTAAAAGCAAACTTTTACCTCCTTAGTAGGTGCAGAAAAATGGTTAAATTTAGTAACAATTTAGTACATACATTTGGACTTTACATGTATGCTTTAGTCCTTCAATCTTGGTTTTAACTAATCTAATTTAGTGAGATGCGACAACTAAAATAAAATTAAGCGAGTAGTTAAATCCTTTTAGTACCTTAATAGAAAATAATATTATAAATCAAAAGTTAATAGTATAAAGAGAGTGGAAAACATATCATCCTAAGAAAACATTTTATTCCTAACTTATTCGTGTTTACGTAGTATTAATAACTATCTTCAGCTGTAGGTAATAATTTCTAGTCTGTGCCTATTACTTCTAGTCTCAAGCACACTACGGTAGCCTTACATGATAATATAAATAGCTTTGCCAAGTTTAGATTTCAATGATAATTTATATTTGAGTAAATTATTTTCGTAAAGCATTTTATATTAATCGTAAATTATTATATTTTAGTACTTCGATACTTATGTGATTTCAATATACAAGGAAAATAGAAATATGAGTGTGTGCTGAAAGAAATAATATTTTTGCACATACATTCGTTGAGATGTTCAGATTTGATAATCAATATATTTAAAAGTTCTCAAAAATATGAAATGCATATTATTTTACATTTTAATACAGTTTTGATTATTAAAAGTAGGAAGTAATATGCCTGGTGGTTCGTAACTCGATCTTAGTATAGACTAAGGGTCGAGGGTTCAATTTGCTTGCTTTAACGGCGAAGGAACATAGTAACAGGTGTGAGGGTTGTCTCAAGAAGTTTGCAAAGGCGTGCCAATTCTATTATATAATCTTCATTTGGGGATGGAAGGGGAGGAAAGAAAGGTCCTCAAACGGCGACCACGTTTAGGCAAAAGAAGTACAGGTCGCCCCCCTACCAGATGGACCGATGACTTGAAGAAGACAGCGGGAAACCGTTGGATTCAGAGTGCACTGGACCGGTTGGAATGGCGCCATTTAGGGGAGGCAGTGGACATCAAAAGGCTGATGGATGGATGGATTTAGGATGGATTTGGGGATAGTGGTCTACGTTCTAAAGCCATCTCATTCTCATAGGAGGCCTGTATTCAGCAGTGGGAAAATATTGGTTGATTATGTATTTGAATGTTTTTGTTAGCGAGATTTGTGGATTAATTTTCTATGTAGCAAAAACACTCTTTATTTAGTATGAAAGCAACCGCCGTCTTTCATCAAACACTGCAATACATTAGACGTCAGGGTTCCAATTTAAACGTCAAAACAACATTTTGACTGAACGCGCTTTATTACTGACATTTTTATTAAAGAAAGATGTTAAAAATATTATTTTTTAAACTTCACGATGTCGCGTCGCTTTGTATTTATGATAAGGTAATAAGATCGAAAATTGATTGTATCGGGTGCCGCCGTGAAATGCAATATCTACAACAAATGAACCTTGTACCAGCCACGGACTGCCACGATTTAGTTCGTGAAGCAAAGTGATTAAGGGTCTCCGAATTCTTTTAAATATACGACTTTTGTAATAGGGAACCTTTCTAGACTCATTAAACGAATTGCTTTGTATCACTATAATTAATGTTAACTTCTTTTATTTATTACTTTTTTCATCGAAAATGTAGTTAGTAGTATGAGTTGGACAGATGATGTAAATTCGATCGCTTAGTTGCTGGCTAATCTTTTTAAATTTTATTGTTTCGCCCTCAAATCTGAAAAAACAAAAGACTTTTTTTCAAAAAGAAAGGTAGATTGCTGAAAAAGTGTATTTTACACTGGCTAACAGAATCACCTATATTGGCCATATGGGTAAACAGATACACATTTATGGTAAAATAATATAGTTTCCATGTTTCAAAACGATTATATATTACTAAAGCCGATTGTGCTGTGTGGTGACCTCTTTACGGTAACTGATTACCATAATTCGTTTAAAGGGTGCGCAGAACCGTAGCAGATAGAAATATGAATATACAAAGTGTTTACTTTGCGGCAGTGAATAAATGTATTCCTTTATAAAAAACGACAAATTTATTTAATAAATAGTTATTTATTTTTACCGAGAATGTTTCCAAAATACACACGACCGTAAACACATATTTTCAGGGTAAAATTCTTTCGATTTAATTGTTTAAGCTCTATGTTTACATGTACGACCAAAATCGGCTCAGTCCTTAAAACAACAAATATTTTTGCTTTGTTCTTGAGCAAATAAGGCAGCGAGCTTACAAAGGTACTTGTAAATTTTGTATAAAAATCATTAAATGTACTGGTTTTATTGACTCTCACTTTTGTGCTATAATAAATAGTTTTGTGCTATAATATATTAACGATGAAATAATAGTTATTTCCATAAAAAAAACGTTGTGTCAAATCTACCTATCTATCTAAATTTAAACTTAGCCAGCGCGGTGAACTACGGTTCAAAACTTACACAACCTAAGAACAGACCCAGCAGTTTGAGAAATGCTTTAATTTACTGATTGCCTTGAAAATGTTTCAATATTTAAATCATACACAAAAGTAAGTAAAATTTGCAAGTAAATTCGATGTATTTACGTACGTAAAAGTCAATAATAAATACATCCCTCCTTTAATCACATTACAGCTATTATTGAAATGAAACGCCACTTTGCGTATCAATATTAAAACGTAAAATTTTAAAAGCAAAATGATTGCACAGGGTATAATTTACACGGTGTAAAAGCCTTCCTCTTTGATTTAATAATACAATATTCGCAGCGGGAAATGATAAAATTCACGGGATACCGGATGTAAATGCGGGCGCTGGCATAAAATGTTGATAAGCCCGTGGATTACAATCGCGAGTGATATTGCTGCTGGAAACTGAGATTTTCGAGGGAAATTATGGCCTGGTGGCATATAATGGTAAGTATTACTGTTGGTTTGAAGGTATAGGCGAATTGGGATCGACTGGGGAGGTACCATTACACATCTATCTAGCGTGAAGCATTTCTTAGGTTTCGGTGGCAGGATGGTAGTTGCCAGCTCACTTTTATATTAAACGAAACTGTCAGTCCTCAACAGTAGCAAAGCATCTGTAATTTAATTTAAATAGAAGCCATGTTCTTCCATGGGCGGCATTGACCACTTGCCATCAGGTGGACTGCAGCTGGTGGTTGTTTGCTACTTCAGTCAGATATAAAAAACATTGAAAATACTTATTCGTTAATGACCAGGTGTGCTAAATAATGTTTATAGCATATCTATCAAGTAATACAATTGTTAAATAATAATATGTAATAGAAATTAAGTGATTTATTTCTAAATTCCACCAACATGCTTGAAATGTTACATCTCCTAAAGCCGTGAAACACAAGCTTCATACATTTTACATTAGATGGAAAGATGTGAGAAAATCGGATACCTATTTGTTACTCACGATCAATTTGAAGATGACAGTGCAAGTTTCTTCGAGTGACGATTTATCAAGTGTATGAGCTAAATGTTGGAGCGTCGAATCTTCGATCGAGCAGCACTTGAGTGTCGAAACTACGTGAGTGTTCATAAATATGTTGAGATAAGTAAGGTGCCTCCATTTGTTCGGGCTGATTTATAAGCAATTGGTAAAAATACGTTTTTGTTTCTAATTAAAAACATATGCATACTTTTTAGCTTTCTGTCTTATTTATCCCGCATGAAAATATGTGCAAATTAACTAACAAATAGGTCCCAAAGTCATATAAAAGATCGCTATAGAACACATCCTATAAAACTTAATACTACAGGATAATCTAAAAGTCGATAAACACATTTGTTCGCAACAGTCATAGTCGTAAAAATTCATGCGTACTTGCCGAGCGTACAGTTACGAGTTCGTCCATAACCGTTACTGAAGCTATCTAAAAATACATCGAACTTCTTACGCCATTCCCGTCACTTTTTACATTATATAATAACGCGGAAACTTAGACTAGAATACTTTTAAGTTCACGTTTGGAACGGGAGGTCTACTCTGAACAGCCGCCAACGAAGTTTCGGAATGTCGAAAATAAATTTCGATGTAACCTCTCGACGGTGTTTACTTTTTCTCGCATGATCTCAGAATACCAGGTAGAACCAGTGTAGTTTAATCGGAGAAGTACCACTGTCTCACATATTTCCAGAGTGAAGCAGTTTATGCGCTTCAGTGGAAAGTTGGAATTTCCGGCTCAATTTTATATGAGATGACCATCTTAGTCCAAGTAAGTAGTAAACTAGCGACGCATCTGTGATTTGATTTCAAATACAACCCGTACTCTGCATAAGGTTGGTTGGTTGGTTTACAAATATTCAAGAATAGCAGTAACCAATTACCATCACGTGGACGATAGTTTTCACTTAAATCAGATAAAAAAAACAATTTTGGAAATATTAGTTACGTGGCTAATTTCGGTTGTTTTTCAAGAAACAAGTATAACAAACATGTGAAGTTATTTAACTATTCGTGAACGTACACACCACTGCCAACCTTGCTTCTATTTTATAATAGTACACTTAAGTGTTGCTGTGTTTTGGTTTGTACGGTTTGGTGAGGAAGATATATTTATTGGACCTATTTCAACTTCTTCCTCAGAGTCGACATCATACAAGATAAGAGACCTAGATCTGGGGCTTAATATAAATGTTCATAGTCAGCAGGACTTCTGTAGCATAAAAAACGACGCGTGAATAGTCCGAAAGAGTACACCTACTGTGTACATTATAACAAATGAATTTAGTTTTTGACTGCCACCTCCACATTATCACTGTTATGAAATGTGGCATTAAACAAGAACAAATAAAAACAACAATGAAACAAGCACTAATTATATTCAAATCGTTAAATGTCTTTCCATAGCAAATTTTAAGGACTTCGAATGAAACTAGAAATTTTGTACATACCGAGTATATGAACGAATCCGACCGTGTCACGACTTGACACAAGAGCGTCCGAAACTTCGTGCGAATCTTCATCCGAAACTACAAATTCCGTGTAGACCTCCGGAGGATAGTAGGACCCATAACGGCTGGCACAAATCCAACCACCGAGCATCCCAGTCACGACGCTGTTTTAAATTACTTTATGACTTTACGACACTAGAAAAATGTTTTCCACGTTCAACTAGGTACTATGTCTCTCGTTATGTATGACGGGAATGAAAGTACGAACATTGGACGTTTAGATGATTTTTGCCGTCCCTGTAGTTCTGGGATAAGAATAGGACTACGGTATCCCTGCCTGTCGTAAGAGGCGACTAAAGACTAGACGGAGCGGTGGGCCCAGCCGCCCATCTAGGAGGAGCCCGATGGGACAACGCACTCAGACGATTCCGGTTGCGTTCCTTTGGAGATCCCGGAGTCCTCTTTGTAGCGCCGAGGACGGCAAATGGAGTGGTTTTAGAGCGGTAAAAATCATACATCACCCTGCGTCGCTCGAGAAAACAAGATGATTTTTGCAGCGCAAACAGCGCTTGCAGTTTTGTCGCACAATGGTAGCGGAATTGATATTAAAGTTTAAGTTACATACTACGCTTTATTTTATTCACAACATCTAGTAATTAATAGATTTTCAGTCAGCAGTAGAGTCAAATACTAAATATTTTGCGATTAAATTTTACATCATAATTGAGAATACGAAATTAATACTAAATAGGGACTGCAAGTTCGTCCCTGTAGCTTCGGGGTCAGAATAGGGCTACGGTATCCCCTGCCTGTCGTAAGAGGCGACTAAAAGGGGCTTCCGGGGTTGCAGACGGCTAGAGTGGGAGCTCGAACCGTTCGGTCAGGCAATCCCGGGAAGGGCGGCGGTATGTGTGGTCGCATACCGTCGTAAAGACTAGACGGAGCGGTGGGCCCAGCCGCCCATCTGGGAGGAGCCCGATGGGGCAGCGCGCTCGGAGGATTCCGGTTGAAGTCGTTTCGAGATCCCGGAGTCCTCCTTTTCAGCGCCGAGGACGGCCACCAGGGGGGTTTTAGTGCGGTAAAAATCCCACATAACCCTGCGTCGCTTCCACGGCGTCGGGTACCTTTGGAAGGTTTCCCCCTCGAAAACAAAAAAAAAGGGACTGCAAGTTAAATTCACGTATGATATGATATTGAATAACGTCACACATAAGCATCCTATTCTAAAAGTTTCTCGATATTACGAAGTAATAATAGTGATTATAAAAAAATACCAGTCAATAGTAGTTAATGTAAGTGACATTATAAAGTACGTTATTGTACAACAACCACTTTATTTTACTGTTCCTCAAAATTTTAACCCTACAACGAAGTCACAGCCAGTTCAAATATAACATCAGGCTTGACGATATTCCCCGTTACAAGTCCGACATCGAGCCACGTCGATAACATTACTGTTGCTAACGGGTGCAATAAAGGCCAATTGCGTCCCTCCGAAGTTGTCGCCCGGAGTGCAATGTGCAATTCAATTTGCATACCGCCCAATTAGGTATAGTATACCGTAGCAATATCGGCGTAGTAATACCCTAGATTGTGTACATAACCCATATGTAGCTTCTGAGCTGTGCCTACCTCTCTAAGTAATGGTTATACGTGAGCTCGATATTCAAACCTCTGTATTCAAAATTTGAAAACGCAATACTTTGAACCTCTACAGTTTGATGACGTATTTAAGTTGGAGTATTTTTTTGTCATTTTTGTACAGTGAACTATTTTTATGCAAGGCTGTTCGGTTATTATTAGGTATATATTAATAAACTACTTGTACCGATTGAAAATTTTACTTATTAGTGTCGATTTGCTCCAGTACACTTTTGATGTTATAACCAAAATTAATCTTACCTCTAAATATCCAAATAGGTATTGCTTTTAATCTACATGTCATTTATGTTTCATAAATCAGACTGTAAAATTAGTTTTATTGTAAAATAAGTAATTATGTTTGAAAATCATGACATAACTATGTAGTTGTAAAATGTTATCGAAGGATTTTGAAAACATTGTAAAACTCTCGAGGAGTCATTCGGGTTAGTATTGATATACCTTTACTGCTGGCTGAATAATGGGTTTAATTGAAAAATTACATAGAACCTAATCACAATAAAAATACTATTATTTATTAAAGATTATCATTAAATTGACTTTCATTGGGACTTCATTATCTTGCGATAAAATTTAGAAAATATGTAAAGTCTACTAAGAAAAAGAGGAACTATGTACAATACCCATAAAATAAAAATCGTCATTAAAGTCACACAAACGGTCTTGTCACTTAGTAATCTTCAATCAGTCAAAGTGACCAATTGCCTTCCGCTTTGATTATTCAACTACATGACACAGATAATCAAATCCATTCGCATAATTTCGATGATTACGTGGTAACGTGGACGGTGATAATTCACTGAATTATACAATACTAACATGCATTCGACACGACGTAGGAGATTGTATATATGAGATGTATATTCGCTAATTATATAGAAGCCCAGTTCTCTCTTGGGTTTTTAGACAAACCTATGAGAGTCAATGACGATTTCGTAGTCTTTACAAAAAAATATTACCTATATATAAAAAAAAATCGGTATCTAGCCTTTTTTATCGTGGAAAGCTTAATTTCTTGTCTTGCTATTCAGTATGTACATATGCGAGGATCATATTTTACGAGAACGTAGTCCACCTGATGGTAAGTGGTCACTGCCGCCGATGGACATTTGTAAGCAATTTCAAATAGAATATCGGTTCTATATGAAGTCAATCAAGATTCGTTGCTACTCTCGAGGACTATGATGGTCTTACCAAATAAAAGTGTCCCGGCAACCACACCTTTCCATCGAAATTCAAGAAATGCTTTGCGATAGAAATAGATGTGTCGGTGGTACTCCTCGGACGGTCGAATTACACTGGTTTACCCACTTGTATAAAATATCTTCCAACTAAAGTTTAAACCAATTTACTCAAATGGGTATGATTCAGTGAACTTATTGAAAATCCAATATTGCGAATACCCCTAGAAGGATTAATTTCACGGACAAGCGCCTTGCGCCGACGCATATGCTACCAGTATAAGCGTCGGCGCAGGGCGCTTGATGATTGACTTAGAAAAATGCTACAATTAAAGTAATGTTGTTATTCTTTTTCTAAATATAAAATTGTATTGTTCCATGACCAAACCTCAATAAATGAAAGAGACGTGAGTATACTCAACCAACTGCTCAAATGTATATAAGTAAATCTCTACCAATATACATTCACCTCTCATATTTTAGGCCAACCCAAAAAAGTACATTAAATTAAAATGCACAAAAACAGTTGCAAGTTGCTCTTATTTATTACTCTGTGTATCCAATAAGGCCTTTGGAAGTAATAATATAAGAGTTATGAACTTATATTTTCACATGAATGCAGAAAATTTCATAACCGTCTACTTTATTTTATCATAACTCGAGTATTCTGTACTAAAAGAACAATGACTTGTAGAAAAATCGATAGATACAATGTGTATAAAAATACAATCAGGTCTTGTAACGGCACTGCGGTAGTTAATTGCGCATTTTTCGCCGACAGTTAATAGTTATTGCCGCTCAGTTCTTACCTGGAACACAAAATTAAATAGAAATTAATTATGTTCTTTCAGGGAAACGTTAAGTCTGCTACTAGCACAAGACATTTTTTTTAATATACCGAAAATCGGTCACCGAGTGTCTGTTTGGCATATATTATTCCACTTCGCTGCCTAAACCTAATAAAAGGTATAAAGCAGTTGTTCAATGCAGATATGATAGATTAAGATTTAAATATGCAATTTTAACATGGAAATTCTCGGAAGATTGTAGCGATTACTATCTTCAAGGACAGGGCCGTCGTCCCATTGTAGAATATCTAGTTATACTTCGGGACTGCGTGATCATGACTCTGGTATAACGGAATAAATTATGTTGTAATTATCAAAATATTCATAAAGTGTATAGGAGGTGTCGATGTTTGAGTTTCAAGTTTCCTGACATTTCGCTAATTATAGTTCTTTAAGATTACCTTTTTTATGTACCTAATATTTTAGTCAATTTTTATGTAAAAATAATTTCTTATTTATTCTTATTTATTCGTTTATTTATTTATCCTTATACTTATTTATTTATTATTATTATATATATTTATTTATTTATTCTTATATTTATTTATTTATTCTTATTTATTCGTTTATTCTATTACAAGAAGTGCAATAACAACATTTATTGCACATCATTAACTCATCTTAAATTTTACTTTGCAACAAAACTTGCAATAAAATTTTACTTCAAAAATTATGTCTGCGTGTTTTGGTAAATTACTGAACCTATTGGTTATTCTCGTCTACCTATATCCAAAATTTGATTACATTTTTAAAGCTGTTATTTTACTTTAATAATTTAATTTAATGTGTTAAAATCTCACTCAAATCTCTCGATAACACACCTAAAGAGTTACGTATAGCCTCAAAATATGTGTTGGCTAAAATGCTAACGAGGTAGAGTTCAACGGCCGTTGAAATATTATTTTCAAAGGATCCGCGGCGCGAAGCTTTTACGTTTGCTTTGACTGATTCCGGGCTCAAGTGACCACCGCAACCGTTTGTTAGTGGATTTGAATCGGAAAACTTTGCGACCAGACAAACTGACTGCAGTTTTTGAAATTCAAATAACTGAATAAGTTTACCGGTTTTACTGCGAGGGTCTGTGCTCCCATTAGCCAAGCTTAAGGCAATTGGGAATAATTAGGACTTTGCAAATATTCTGATGCGTTTTTACTAGTTCACACACACGTACACAAATGCGTGCAAGCTGCGCGTGTACGCATAAATACACATACAAATACATTTATAATATGAACATAACTTTTCTCTTAAAGCAATTAATAAAGGAAATGTTTTTATTTCATTACTACTCACTCACCCAAGCCATGTTATGTCGGAATAAAACCTTTTCTAACTGAAATGATTAAGCTCAGGCCACTCTGTGTCTGCAGGAACACGAACACTTCCTAGCCAGAGTAATTCGAGATCGTCCGAGCACTAACATTCTTTGCAACGTGAAGACACGACGTGATCCGAATTTTACACCCTCAAGAATTCTGAATCACAAGATTCCACGCTAGCTTCTCTAACAAGAAACTTCTGGAAATGAAACTTTTACGAGATATTCATGCAAATGCTTATAACCACTTAACAATTTTTCCTTACCTGTTTTCATACTTCAAAAAGCAAATCGTTTCTGTTTTCGGTTATTATTGAACTCATGTTAGTCGAAAATACGTTTAAGTTTTACTGGTCTTGACGACCCGCATGGCACAGCGGTTACCGTACCGGTCTGACACGTAGTGGGTCCCGGGTTCGATTCCCGGCCAGACAGGTATCTGAATGATGAGTTTAGATTCTTGTTCTGGGTCTGGGTGTTTGTGTATTCGTCTTTGTCACGACACAGGAGAAAATCCTACGGTGGGGCTATGAGTGTAGAAAGCGTCTTTTTAAAAAAAAAACACTGGTCTGGTAGCATAATAACTACAGGTGGTAGAACCAGTGTAGTTCGACCGGGGAAGGACCACCTCCAATCCTATTTTTAGCGTGAAGCTTTCCTTGCATTTCGATGGAAGGGTGTGGTTACCGGGACACTTTTGTATGAGTCAACCATGCCCTCTGGTGTGTCAATAACGCATCTGTTATTGACTTCAGATAGAAACCATGTCCTGTTTGAAGTTTCTGACAGATGTCCATGAGAGGTAGTGACCACTTACCATCAGGCGGACTGCATGCTCGTTTGTTACTTCAATCAGATATATTAATAAAGTATCTATGTTCCAGTCCCTTCTCGGATCCAGCAGTTTGATATTAAAAGGGTTGCAAGTAATGTAATAGCATACTATCATTTAAGGGTAAAATGTATCTATACAATATAATATATTTTTGTCTTTTATTTTGTTCAAAATAATTACTTTCATATTTATTTATTGAAATTCAGTCACTTTTTTAATTTTTTCGGACACATCTTATTCTTTACCATTATAACTCTGATACTGCGATGATGCCTATATTTCGTCAAACTTCAAATACTAAATATCAACTTAAAAAGTAAAAAATCTAAAAATATTTTAAAACCCTAAGTCGTAACAAAGGGTGATCGATCGACAGGTCATCAGGGTGCGCTACCACATGTGGGGACAATCGGGTACTTCGTTCCGTCTCGCCGGCTGTTCCCCTCAACGTGACTTGTATCTAAAGTTTAACATTATATTTCCGTCGTGAAAGCGTAAAAACGGTTTTTCGATATCCGGTTTTAAGGATGCACAATTTTGTGCAAATCATACTAATATTAAAAAGGCGAAAGTTTGTGAGTGTGTGTTTGTTACTTCTTCACGTCTAAATGGGTAGAGCGATTTTCATAAAATTTATTAGGGAATTAGTTGACACTCTGGCTTATATATAGGTAACTTTTTACTGTAAGAAAATATCTTATTCCCACGGCACAATCGATACATCGTTTTTTTTAAAGCAGACGAAACTGCGGGATTCATCTAGTTAAATACAAGTGTTTTTTACAATAATCATCTTAGTACAATAATAAGAAGATAATGATGTTACATACTGAGCCAAACTGAAAAGGACGATACATATATAACATGAACACAAAGGAGATTAGGAAAAAAATAAGTACTAAGAACAACACAATAGGTTGCAACTAATTCCTCTACTATTCTCGCTTAGATACTCATACTTACAATACATTACACGCTTTCTACACTCATAGCCCCACAGTAGGATTTTCTCCTGTGTCGTGGGTACCATGGACACACACAAGACGAATACACAAACACCCAGACCCAGAACATGAATCTAAACTCATCATTCAGATCAGTCTGGCCGGGAATCGAACCCGGGACCCATTGCGCGTCAGACCGGTATAGTAACCGTTCCGCCACGCGGGTCGTCATTATTATTGACTCTAAAATAATTTGATCGTAAATACTAATTTCTGCGTGGTTTTAATAGGAGGTGATATTTTCCGGGAGAGGGAATTCCATAAAACCGACTCGCTGTCCATTCCAGCTCGAGCTTTGTTGTCCGGCTTGTAGTAAATAACGTGAAATTCCATTACAATAATACCGTGGAAAATGTGGAAACAGAAACACGCATTCCCATATATTTTAATTGAAAAATCTTGTAATATTCCCATGAAAATGATTTGCGGCATACATTCCTCTTGGTATTAGTTCATGCAAGCTTGATATTGTGTAGTGTAGGTCTGAAATAAAGATTACAATTACCGTGCTGATAAAAGTTTCGAGTTTGAATAGGCTACAATTATTTAAGATGCAAGTAGCATACGGGCATGCAGCCCACCTGATGGTAAATGGTCACTTTTTCTATAAACATCTGTTACAACTTTATATAGAACGAAGATTATACATATTAAGATCTCAGATGCGATGCTACTTTTGAGGACTAAGACGCTCGTCTCACGTAATGCAATTGATATGCACATTCTTCAATCAGAATGTGAGAACTGCATCATGTTCGAAAGAAGTGCCACATTTATTGTTTTCTAGGTTGAAACTTACTTTTTCCCTCTTATTTATGATATCAAAATATCAAAAGATTTCTGATGTGCATCTTTGTGCTTATGTGCTTGCTTGCATGTGTCTATAGCAGATATAATAAAAGGAATCCTATTATGCAGCTACAGATAAAGATATAAGCGTCTTCGTCTCACCGTAACTTTTTATTATTCCTATTTATCACTTTATACATATCTGATATACATATACATATCATAATGACTCTAAATGAAATACCCTCTCATATTTCCAACAAATCTGGTTAAATACAGAACCTCTCCACATGTATTTGATAAAAATGAATCATATGTTGAATAAAATACGTGAAAAGCCTTTTATGTAACTTTTTAGCGTATTCAGAAATGCCTTATTCAATGGTGAATGAGTAAAAAAGATTTACCTCGTATAATACATTTCGGATTTCATGTAGGAAATATCTGGCATATTTGATCTAAAAATACACAATTGAGGAAATTCAATGTTATGTAAGATTATTTATGAGGGTTATCAAAATACGTCTTGAGATTTTCAGTGAAATGTCACAGAATATTACGACATAAATTGAAATGAAAGTATTATTTACGTATATTTATCTTTGTTCCACGATTTTGAGTCTCATGACTACATTAAGATCGAATAATTTTGTAATACGAATTATGTTAAAAAGATCAAAAGACGTGTTGAACATTGAGTTTTCAATTCATGAAATTAAAACAAAATTTACGACAGAATGTCCAATGTAAACGTTTGTGTTTTTATATGTATGTGTCATCTGTCAAGCTTTTTTTGCAGTCAATTTCAGAGCAAATTCACGTTTATGAAATACTAGCACTTACCCGCGGCTTTGCTCGCACAATCAAAAGGAATTAACATTAGCATTTGATAGCGAGACTTGCAAATAAATTTTACTAACGCCATCTATTAACAACGTCTAGAACAACCAAATATGTATCAACTAACAAATCATCGGTATTCTCATGTGAATGAGAGAGCGCGGTAATAAGTAACCCACGTCACTCTCGGCCCTCCTAACTATCTCCCAGCATATAAACCATAATTATCATATAATAGCTATGTGGCGACGTGAAAGAGGAACAAACAAACACACTTTCACATTTGGACCTAATTTTGCAAAAACGACCCAAAGAGTTTTCCTCCTGTACTGTTAAAAACGTTGATGATTTTTAATAATATCATATTTATATACATAGAACAAATTATTTTGTGCAATATTGTAAATAGATTTTATGAAAAATAAACCTAAATTTATACAGTAAACAAAATTTTATCAAAATTGGCTTTTTCTCAAAACTGTCCTTGTGTGGGTTGATTCTGTTGTGCATATACTAATATTATAAATGGACTAAGTCCATTTATAATATTACTATGGAGTATGAATTCTAGACAGAAACTTCGATAGCGTGATTCAGTACGAGTAGCGCCATCTCTTATTGGCCGGGGCAAGCTGTCAAAATAGGAACGCAACATCCAAACTTAAGTAATTTACGTCACAATTAATCAAGCTATTTGTTCTAGCCAGTTTAACTCCCCAAACTGCTAAACTCTGGCTATGTTCGCCCGTGCAACCCTTATTTATTGGTTTTAGTAAGCTATTTATAACCTGACACAATTTCACAATAACTTGTACATTAAATTTATTTTGTATCTCGTTTATAAACTTTTTCTTTTAATTAAGCCACACGCGGTAGCCGTCATAATTCTATTATTTTTAGAAGTTATATCCAAGTGTAAGTTTTGAAAAGATCTTCTGGTAATCTCAAGTTATCCTGAAGTTGGTTTAGCCATTCGCCGTATTTACACTGATCTGCATAAAGCGACTTACTGCAGTCCTTTTTTCCGATCAACCGACGTAATCTTCTATTAAACACTGCGCATTAATATGCGAGTATAAAGAGAAAATATTTATAGATAATTATAATTAATACATTCGTAGGTGTTATAATCTCCGATTTAAACAATGTAGATATGGCTATCGATTTAATTTTGCACAAAGTAATAATGTAATACTTTGTTTTCCTTTCATTGTTTTCCAGAAAGGAATGCCAATGACAGGGTACAGAGAGTGGTTGAACAATCGAGATATGATTGAATTCAAATTCAGGAAAATGAAACACAATGATATAATGAATTAATACTTATTTGTGGTTTTATATCCGATTGAAGTATCAAGAGATCATGTAGTGGACCTGTTAGTTAGTGGTCTGTAAGCGAATTTGTACATAACATGAGTTCCATTTTATTTCATGGTGATCTGAAATATAATTGAGTTTACAGTGTAGTAATCTTGTCCACACTCCGCCGGCACCGCGGTTGTTTAGCCTAATTAAAAAAGATTTTTACGGCCAAACACCATACGTCATCTATGGACACTGGCAACACCGAAGTCTCACTTCTTTTTCGCGCTTTTATGGCATCGCGCTATTATTTTTTCAAAGTTTTGTAAAATGTGTAAAACTAAGCAAAACTTATGGAAAAATGGAAGAAAATGGAAAGTGACAAAGAAAAGCCAGGACGGAATAGTGGAAATCGCAGGAGCAGCACTCTACAAAACAATTTCTCAGACCGGAGGATTCATTGGTTATGTTTCAACAAAAAGGTATGTAAGAAAATAATGATTTACTGTAATAGTAACAATACATAAGTGTGAACAATATAATAAACAATAACTTAAGAACTCGTACTTCAAGTTACAAATTCTGTAAGCGGACTTGGAACTGTAATGTCAGAACTAATAAAGTACTCACTGGATATTTTGTGTCAATTTGTTGACACAATATTTTGCTAATATTCAATAATGAATAAAATGCAATATACTTAACTTAATATGCAACAAATATTTTTATATATTACGCACCAGAGTCATAAAATACGAGGTGATCGTATCAATTCGACAAAAAATAGTGCTATGAATATAATATAGGTAGGTACCTAAAGTGATATTGTTTTCAGGAACCTAAAGTGATATTGTTTGCATAAGGAGAATGCAAGTTGTAATATTGTTTTCAGGTAGCAAATGTGTTAAAACACTGCTCACCATAACCATTGAGTACGAGATACTCGTGTGTTGCATTGCCAACACTAAATGGTTTTCATATTTACCATTAAGCACGAGATGCTTGCGCTAACATATTTATGTGGCAAATGGTGAATATGTAACGCACCTGGACCGTCGAGTACGAGATACTCTTAGTGTTACATTGTTGACACTAAACGGTTCTCTCATTCGCCATTGGGTACGAGATACCTGAGTTAACATTTTTATGTGACAAATGGCTTGAATGCTTACTTCACTCTAACTGTACAAGCAATCACACAGCGCAAGAAAAGGTTTGCTATCCATGGATGACCCACACCATGCTATACCTAATGGAACATTAAACTAGCTCTGTCATGTTTACATTATTAAGTAACCATTAAGAGAGAAAGCCTTCATGATGCCATTGCAAAACAAAAACATGTGGCTACTGTCAAAAGACATAAATTAAAGTTTATCCACATCGGGGACATTGGTACCTATACTATATGGAAAACTTTCAACCATCTGAGATCTCTAAAATTGGCCAACTTGTGGGTAGCAACTGTACAAGTGATATACTGTAATGGAATACTTAGTACAAGTATAAAATAACAATAAATGGGGTTTAATGGTATACATAAAAATAGTTATTCTATAACAGGTGTATTAACTTCAAAGCAAATGTAACTTAGAATATAACAATCTTAACGAGGCTCACCGGACAGCATTAATGTTATATTCATGCAACAGAATCATTCTGGAAGTCTGATATCTGCATTACTATTCTACAATTGCTTGGAACTTAATTTTTACTTCATTAAATAACTTTACCAAGCATATTTAAACATGGAAGTGATATATTGTAATACTATTGCATTCATATTACCTGTAATAGTAGTTGTGCTAGTGTGTAAAAATGAATAAATATTGGTTGATATTGACCTATACATAAATATAAAGCAATATACTTTTCTGATACTTTTGAGTTACATCTACTGTGTTAAAAATTGAACTAGTAAGTGATAAAACATATCCTAATGTATAAAATTTGCATTTACAATACAACAAAGTTCAGTTCAATGAAACTCATCAGAAGTATTTACCTGTGACAGGTAAGGGTATTTAAAATAAAACCACTAGCATTAACTATTCCAGAAAGAAGATATTTGGTTAACAACAGAATAAACAACATTTTATATGTATCAGGTGACTGGGCTATGTACAAAATTATTCTTTTTGCAGCAATATAAAGTGAAGTTAATGCAATTTTTTCAGATTTCTGACTGTAGTAGGTTGTGTTATCTATTTTGTAGTATCCCTACCACAGCATTGGTTCTGCAGAATAAATTAGGTCATAGATGGGACTACAGTTACCTCTACCTAATCTGATCTACCAGTAAGTTCAAGCAGGCACATTCATTGGGCTTATCAATGAATATGCTATCCATGTAGATGGGTTTCATGGAATTTAATTTTTACTGACTTACATGTACATGTCACAAAAATAAAACTTTGCAGCTATATAAAGTTGGATTTTGTACATTAAACCAAAATCTATATCAGTACAGTCTTAAGGGTCCTAAGGGTGTAAAGAGAAATATTAATGACAGTTACCTATATCATATAAGTACCCAAATTGCAAATAACCTTAGCATTGGGTTCGAAGTAAAATCAAGTTAGAAGTATTTAATTGGAACAAATTAAAAGTTAATTAACTCCATAAATACCTACAATGTAATAGTTGACAGTAGAAATTACCTCTGGAGACTGTCCTGGGAGACAAAAGACTGTCATAATTATTATAAAATTTCAAATGACACCATCTAGTTCTGGAGCATATAATTAACTCACATAAAATAGTTAATTCCCATGTGAATATCAAGTCTTGTTATCAAATAATGAAAATATATGCTTACACCTATTGTACTCAGATTTAGACTGTCATACCTTCATATTTAATGGTCAGGAATAATCACAGGGCTGGAAACTCAGTCTTATAACTTATGGGATAAGTTTAACATCTGCAAATAATCCCTACTTACATCATTGTAAAACATAATTATGATAATAACATGATGTATAATTCCACCAGCATCACAAGTATATAGAAATTAAATATACAAATCTCATACCATCTCTAGTAAACTAATTTTAATTTCAAATTAACAGTTTAACAATTCATTTAGCAATATTAGTTACAGATAACAACATTTATCGTATATTTAGGCACTTGTCATCAAAGTAGCATATTATGTAACAGACCATTAATTCTGACATACAAATAGGGCAATCTTATGAAGATACCCAGTCTCTTAAATTTTAGTTTGAGGAAAAATAATAATAATAAAAAAAAAAAAAAATATGAAAAACAAATCTGCTTTGTTTGCTAGCAAAACTTAAGTTACGACACATTATTTGCATTACAAACTCACATCAAGCATGTATGTGATTATAATACAATAATAATAATGTTATTACATTTCTGTATATTGGTCCAGTGATTACCTAAATATTTTGCAGAGGCACAGAGATTGAACACTAGGTGTCTGTATGAGATTTAAAACAAGAGAACAAATATGATGTCAGTGTATTTAGTATACAAATCAAACACTGGTGGAATTTACAGAGGAAATTACAATAATTATACTTATTGATATTTCAACATCACTACATCTTTTTATTTTCCAGGAAAATAGTACTACATCGCTTCATTCATATGGATTCATAAGATGTGAAACTTCTTCGGACTGGAATATGGGAAAATATATGTCAAGATATAAAGGAATGATCTGCATTAATACAAAAATGATAAACATGAAGAATATATAAGTAACAACTTTATTATTGTCAGTCATTATGTATGTAACTATTGAAGAGCAATGGATTCCTGTCTTCAGGGATCCTTATAGACTATAAAAGTCATACCCCATGTAAGTAAAACTGTTTAACTAAATCACCATGCAGTACTGAATGACCTCATGAGGGATTAAAACAATTCAGTACTATGGGGACTGAAAATATTATATACATTAAGAATGATAATACAACTAACATCTAATTACTGAAAGGTATGAATATTTTATTAACACTACAGCTGGAACTTATTATGCGCCTCACTGAGGCTTGATACACATTATAATCATGTGGATACACTATTTGAGTCTACACATATTTAAGTTAACATTGCCAAAATATAACCAACATATGTACAAGTAAGACTACATAAGTTCAGCATATAACAAATTGGTTATTAAGCATTAAGAATCCTTTACTATATAAACAAATATATATTATTCTATCTATTCATAAATATTCAAGGAGTGTATCAATAAGCACTAAGACCAGCTTTGTAAAAGATAGCTTTAGATCATTCATTTATATATATGTATAAGATAGTATGGGAATTATACTTACTAGCAATGAATTTAGATAGTTATAATATACTATTATCTGTACACATATGGATAATACTTTTATATTCTTAGTATACAGCCATATGATAAGTAATTTAAATTTACATTGTAGTTCATACATACTTACCAGATCTTATTTGATCTGAATAGTTCGGAAGTGCTGTAATAAATTATGACAAAAAAAAAAAAAAAAAATTTTTGAGATTTACTGCAGGATAGATTCTTATTGAGATCAACTTAATCACATTAATTACTATTAATGTGTCAAATAATATGTGTACTAAGCTTGTTCTATATTAAATTATTTACATAGTTATATACATATATTATGACATTATTTATAAAATTTATGTAATGCAGTTATTTTTCTTTTTCTATTTTTAATAAAGAAAGGAAAACAATATTATCTAGACAAGGAAATTATCCATTAAATTCAATTCTATTTACAAATGTTGTATAATGCATTATGATTATGCTATCACATTTGTTTCATCAAAATTTGTGGACGTTAAGACATAAGCCTAGAGCAGTAAACATTCCTAAATTAATCATTATTACTGCCTTTCGCAGTATTAAATTAAACCATTTTTTTAGTAAAGCACATATTGATTGTCATCATTGGCATTCACTATGTCTAGTTATAATATTGTAAATATTTAATGTGAGTTTCCCTATTATGGATTTTAGAATATCTTTTACCCATAAGATACCGTAACAATAAATGTTTAATTATTTGAATTAGTTTAATTCCATTAAATATATATATTGTTGCAGCAGACTCTAAACATCTACACTGTAAACTCAATTATATTTCAGATCACCATGAAATAAAATTGAGAATTAGACGAGCTTACCTGTAAGTGAAGTCTGATTCTAATTTTATGAATGGTGATCTGAAATATAATCACCCACCCACCCAAATCGAATAAATCGATACCCAAACTGCAACAATAAAACATATTATAATTCCCAACTGTTTATTATGTAATATAACTCAATTACATTATTTTAAATCATATAATTCAACAGTAAACAGTAAAGTGTCTCCTTGATGAGGAAATGGATATCATCAAGGATAGCAAGGGGAAATAATACTCTCTAAAGCAAGTGAGACTTCGGTGTTGCCAGTGTCCATAGATGACGTATGGTGTTTGGCCGTAAAAATCTTTTTTAATTAGGCTAAACAACCGCGGTGCCGGCGGAGTGTGGACAAGATTACTACACTGTAAACTCAATTATATTTCAGATCACCATTCATAAAATTAGAATCAGACTTCACTTACAGGTAAGCTCGTCTAATTCTCAATTTGAAGTCAATCATAGGTTCGTTGCTACTTTCGAGGACTAAGACGGTCATCTCATATAAAAGTGAGGTGACAATCACACCCTTCTACAGAAACATACAAACTACTTCACGCTCGAAATAAGTTTGGTTCTAACACCTCGTAGTGTAAGGAGATTTTGCGTTGCGTTGGACTTTTGGAAATGTGTGGCAATTCATGTGTCACAATTTACTATACCAATCTGTAATAGCTTTCAGTACACTGGCCAAGTAAATGTTTTAAAACTTGTTACGTTTGGTAGTCTAAATGACATTTAATCGATGCATTCAAACTTAGTCCTGAGGATATCAACCTTTTTTTTTTGTTCTCGAGGCGGAAACCTTCAAAAGGTACCCGACGCCGTGGGAGCGACGCAGGGTTATGTGGGATTTTTACCGCACTAAAACCCCCCCGGTGGCCGTCTTCGGCGCTATAAAGAGGACTCCGGGTACTCGGTCCGACCGCAACCGGAATCCTCTAAGGGCGTTGCCCCATCGGGCTCCTCCCAGATGGGTGGCTGGGCCCACCGCTCCGTCTAGTCTTTACGACGGTATGCGACCACATATACCGCCGTCCTTCCCGGGATCGCCTGACCGAACGGTTCGAGCTCCCACTCTAGCCGCCTGCAACCCCGGAAGCCCCTTTTAGTCGCCTCTTATGACAGGCAGGGGTTGCCATAGCCCTATTCTGATCCCGGAACTACAGGGACAGAGGATATCAACTTATATGTGGCCACTCATAGGTAAGGCTAATCTTATCTGGGGTTGAACGCCGGTAACGCTATGTTACGGCTTTATATTGTAGCGACCTCATTTTGTATATAATTTTTACTCTTAATAAAACTATTTTGATAGTATAATTTTATATACAAATTTAGAATATTGTAATTTAACATTTAAAAAGAAGATTATTGTTTGATTATGGAATAGATAGAATGTTTTGTGTTTATTTAAATACATTTAATTATTGTTATTATTAAATATGGGTATGAAATAGGAAAATAGAAAAGCAAGTTTCCTTTCCCCCTATAATATATTTAATAGTGTTGTATTCAAACATTTTGTTATTGATCAAAACAGATCAACATTTGTTGTGTTGCTTGACGTGCACACAATAACGAGATTAAAGATCTCTCTGGCATAGAATTTCTGACAGGAAAATTTAGTATTCAGGTCTGTTTATAACCATTATTCATTCTAGTGTTCGCAGCTCATCCAGACCTCAATGGACCATATTTTAATGTCGTGAAAATTTGTTGCGCAACGAACCATTCCCACCCTAGATTAAAATAAACTGAAACGAAATTTGCTTCGTGTTTTTAACAGAATTTTATAATATTTGATCAGGAGGTAGGCAGTAAAAACAAAATTTAACGTAATTTTTTCGTGGGTAAGAAAATTATTGCTACGTAATAATGTAATAACTATAATTAGCGAAAACCTGTTTAAGATTAAACAGCCACAAGCTTAGTATCTTTACTTTTCAATTACATTAATAAAATAAAAATTATGTCCTTAAAACTGTTGGTACATCCAATTTCATAATTATACATTTTAGCTCATAAAATTATTTATGAAAGTAGTATGAAAAATCTCTTTATTAGTTGAGTAAAGGTAGCGTTGTTGTTGTTGTTCTTAATACATTCATATTATTCATCCATATTAGACATTAATTTGCGTAAAATAATACTATCGTTTACACGTAAACCGACTGTTCAATCCAAATGAAGAACACCTGTTATTCCGCGACACATTACCCGAGAAGGGATGTCTCAGGTGTGGAAAGGAATTGTCCCCCATTACGTGCCTCGGACCATTTCATAGCGACTCATGGCAAATTGTTTGGAACGTAGAAGACGCTGCTTAATATTCATGTCTCGGGTGCTACGGATATATAAAATCCTACGAACGAGATTATTGCTCCAGTTTTGTTTTATTCGTCTGTGTGCGAGACAGCGTTATTGCGGAGATGTGAGTTGTGAGACAATGTCGCTTTTGTATTAGCTTCTTAATACTCGCTGGCCTCAACATGTTCAAATAAGCGTTTGATATTAATGTTATAAGGAATATTCGAAAATAATATTGCGTGTATTATTTATAACTGCGTATTACTATTTATATTTGAAACAGCGAAAGGCGCGTTTTTTGCAGTAATTTGTACGGTTTAAGATATACAAAACTTATTTATTATACTTACTCAAAATGATACATAACAGTCAAAGTAATAAAAGATACATAACGGTAACGAAAATTACAATAGACGCTATTATCACTAAAATAGTGATCTCTTCCAAATGAACTTTGAGTTGTTATAAGAAAAGATATTAGGTGCAAGAGATACCTACAGGATATGAAGGTACAAATAATGTACTTACATATAATTAAACGGCTCGATAATGAGAACAGCAAAATAATTAACAATAGACGGAGGACAAAAATAATAGAAAATTAAATACATTAAATGAGAGTACTTCGTAGAATCGTGTGGTGAATACAAAAATACCGTAGCACAGGAAGAAAATAAAATATATAGACAGGTAACGTGGTATTATTTTAAATTACACACGAGCTATTTTTTAACGAATTTGCTTAACAAAAATATCTGTAAACAGAGATCTATTTATACTCTAAAATTCTACGTAGAAGAAAGGATAAATACGTTACTGTCAACTTTGTAACATAGATATTGCACGGCCTTATCTTTTTAAGTTTTGAGGTCGACCCCCGCAAATGGCTCGAGGCGGGGTCTCGTCATGTAAAACCCATTAAGTGTGGGTCACACACAAATTTGACGTTACGTGATCTCGACCCACAAGTTGTAACATTTGTTGGGAAAAGACCGTGATTCTATTTTTAAATTCATATTATTTTACAATGAGAGGATATTAATATGTAACTGGGTAGACAATTATACCTACTATAACATAGAATAACAAATGTATTTTCGTACCCGTACCGAAATAATGTTAACATCATATTATTTCATACGCCAAAAATCAGAACGTCGCAATACGTTGCCTTACCGCAAAATAAAATCAAGCTTTCCAAACATTTCCACCAGATAAATTTAAACTCAAAAGAGAGAGTCGGTGAATCGTCGTCAATAGCTGAGAATTACGTCATTAGACGCGGGCTTTTAAGAGCTGTTGACTCCACTAGAGTCCCGTAAGAAGCAAAATACAGTTGTTAAGAAGTGCCACAGTCACATAATTGCGACCACCATCAAGGGCGGATGAATGCGCCGTGACGAGCGCTGATGGCGCCGGCTGCATACCGGTCTTTTGATGAAACCATGATTACACCATACATACGCATACTATAATGCATGGATGCTATGGTACTGGAAGTGACAGGATATGGATTAAATAGTTCGCTGAGTAAATGTGTTTGTCATTTCGGACTTTTTTTTATAAGATTGAAGTAACAAACGAGCATGCAATCCACCTGATGGTAAGTGGTCACTGCCGCCCATGGACATCTGCAAGCAACTTCATACAGAACATGGTTCTATCTGAAGTCAATCACAGATGCGTCGCTACTCCCGAGGACTAAAATGGTCGCCTCATGTAAAAGTGTGCTGGCAACCACACCCTTCTATCGAAACGCAAAAACTGCTTCACGCTAGAAATAGGTGTGGCGGTGGTACTTCCCTGGTCGAACTACACTCGTTCTACCACCTATAAATAATGTAATGTAAAAATGTACGAAGAAAATATGACATTAGTTTTGTGGCCCTTCAAACGAATCATATAGCTGGTATCGTGTATGTATAATATATAATGTCAGTTGAAGTTGTCAGTTTTATTAAGTACATCTTATGCTATGACTTTTAGGAATCTATTAATACATCGTTGAAAGCATCACCAGCCTCTGCCAAGTTTTAGGATATCTTTTTAAGAGAAATAATTTTCTAAAATATTTTTACCTTTGCACGTCTTTTCTTTTATGATAGTCAACCGGCGTGCAGTTATTCTCTGGATAAGTGGCCACTTTCGTCCATTAGCATTTGCTATGAACCCCAGATAAGACCATTCATACCCGCTGGAGGCCACAGATGTAGCGCTATCACTGAAAATTACCTTGAACCTACTCGAATACGAACGAGTTTTTACAATACCTACCAATTAGATAAAAGCGGTGCCTAACATAGTTGTTATAAGGGAAAATATGGCAGTGGTGCGTTTTGAATCAAGCCATGTAAGCTTCTTAGACGTTTAAAAGACAGTTGCTGTTATGCCATATTAAGCTGTCGCAAGAGCAGTGTTAGCCTAATGGTTGAAACTTGCCCTTTTGATCGGAGGTCCGAGGTTCGGACCCAGGCATGCACCACTGTTTTTATAAAATTATGTGCCTATTAGAAATTAATTATGACTGCTTTTTGATGAAGGAAAACATCGCGAGGCAACCTACACACCCGAGAGTTTTATGAACTCAAAAAAAAGTTGCCAGAGGTGTATGAAGTCCATCAATTCGCACTATGCGCCTTAACTCTCTCATTCTGAGAGAAGACCCGTGCCCAGCAGTGGGACAATAATGGGTTTACGAGAAGCTGACATAGTCCCTTCTAGTCTAGCTATATCTTTTGTATTAACATACATACCAGTTGACGAGGCTTTGTACCGCGCATTCGAGCGAGCTAAATAAAAACTGCTCGCGAAACGTGAATATGAGAACTGCTGGCTGTGTTTCGGAATACGTATTTCTCGGTTTAGATTGCGATTGCTAGCTTTGAATCTGTTGCAGATTAAAAATAAATCGCTAAAAATCTTACGTATCTTCCTTATACGACATTTTGTCAATTATTCATATATATTTTTTGCACGTCGCAGTGCTCTAAATTTAAACACAAAAATGCAAATAAATATTAATTTATTTATGGAAGATTGTAGATATTTTATTGAAAACCTAATTTATTAAAACATTTAGTTTCGCTTTTGCGTCTGCGTCAATTTCTGAATTACATTGAATGTAGAAAACAATAAGTTTTGCTTGGCTAAGCCAAATCCAAACAAGTAATATTGTTGAATTATAACCCAAAAATATTAAAAAAACGCGACTGCTAAAAACAAATCAATCGCTTTTTTAGTTTTTGTTATCATTTTTTTATCTGGCTGAAGTAGCAAAAGAGCATGCAGTCCACTTGATGGTAAGTGGCTACTGCTGCTCATGGACATCTGTAATCAAATAGGTGCAGAACATGGGTTCCATCTGAAGTCAATTACAGATGCATTGCTACTCCCGAGGACTATGATGGTCACCTCATGTGAAAGTGTGCCGGCAATCACAACCTTCTATCGAAACGCAAGAAATACTTCACGCTAGAAATAGGTGTGGCAGTGGTACTGCCCCGGTCTCCCCATCCCCGGTATACTTTTAAAAATAACTTATGTCGTGTAACAGACACACTGCTGAACACATTCAGATAGAATCCATGTTCAATATGAAGTTGATTACAAAAGTCCATGGACGGCAGTGAACATTTACCAGCAGGTGAACTGCAAGCTCGTGTGCTACTTCAGTCATAAAAAAAGGTATATACCTCCATAGCTTTTACGTTTTATTAATCACAGAAGATACCTTTATGTCCCTGCGACTTAATTAAAACCTAGATTGGTACACCAATTATTTGTAATCATCGAAGAAATCTACATAGGTATATCAAATTCCACTAAACACCATTGAAACATAAAGCCTTTTTAATACTTCTGAATAAGTTAACCTGTAAATTTCATGTATGAAATATAACAACAGTTACTCAATTTTAGTAGGTTCCTATTTTATTATTCTTCTTACAATTTGTATCAAGTATATTATTTTTTAAAACCTTATTGCTATAAAACATATTAGAAGCACTCGCATAAACTAATAAATCTCTTTGTTGGATAAACGGAATTCTCATAAAACCTTTTAATGTCTCAGGCAGAAATATTATGTTTTCATTTATACGATCGTAAAGGCGAAATAATATCGTCTGTGAAAATAATGTTACCTAATAATTTGTTATTAGTATTTTAAAAAGTAAATATTTAAAATAATTTGGTTTTTATACAGTGATACAGTAGTTTGTTAGATAGATTCAAGTAGGTGGTTCAAGATTCTAATCCAGGGATCCATTAATTTTCAAGTTAAGTGCTTATTTGACATTAAGTACCATTAACCCTTTTCGTTATGAGAGAATACTTATTCCCAGCAGAGAAACTACAATAGTTTATTACGATATTTTATTTTATAGATATGTGTATGCAATATTATACAAAAACGTATATAAGTTATAAATATATAAAGTTATAAAACTTAAAAAAGGCTATATTTTGATAGTGAAATAGATTTTATCATATTCTTTCCACCAATCTTTCAGCATTTTAACTTCTAGTTATAGATAAAGGCTTCCCTTAATAGAAGGTTTTAAAAATACTTACTCGAGTAACTCCATGCGATAAAACTTTTTTTCCTAATGTTTAAACTATAGGAAAATGTAAAAACCTTATAGGAATACTTATTCTTTCTATCATCTAATCTACCAAACCTAATAGGTTTCCGCGAAGCTCGAGTACGTCCACATTTAGAATCATGGGCTCCCCTAGTATTAATAATGATTATTATGTATCCGAAACCAAAAGAAGTAATTTGCCTTGCTATTACCAAATAAAATAATTAATAAATGAGAAAGGAGTTATTAAAAAATATTCTAAAGTAATATATATTTCGATTACGTAATATGTTCTTAAACATCTTCTCACTTTAATAACGTTCACCTTACTAATTGAATCCCACATCAAGAAAGCCGTAATATTTTTAATTTATTCGCTACGAAAATGAAGAATTGATTGAAACCTCCGCAGTTTCTACTGTAGATTAATTATATTCCTTAATGAAGTCCAATTAGTGGGTGAAGCCATCAATCTTCGGCTCGGCGGGGTGATGTATGACCCCCGAGGCATTGGCAGAGAGGTCATAAATTATTTTAGCTTGTATCCCTGTAAATTTCAATATTGTTTTGAAAGGAACGGGGGCTTTATATTGAAATAAAATGAAGAATGTTTTCAAACATTTATTCAAACAATAATATTTGAAGATATTATTGTTTTAGGATATAGCTGAGCCAATATTCAGTGGGGGATTTTATAATTTAACAAAACTAAAGCGATTCCGGGTGGCGTTTACCGACAATATAACCGAGCCTTTTTGTTTACATTCTCCAATATTTTGAACACGCTCAACATACGTCGGCAGACCAGGTAAATGCGCTGTCCAAACACACACGTAGCCTGCTACCGACAGGCTCATGCCATAAAATATTGTGCAAACTAACAACATATCGACAAAGAGCCCGTCGAAGTAATCCTACGGGGAACATCGCAAAACATTTGTTTACAAAACCTGTCAGCCTGAAAAACGAATTGGAGGTAAATACAGATGCCGCAAATGTAGACCGAAAATAAACTTTTTTCTATTTCCCTTTGCGAGTTGTTCTAACGGCGCGAGTGAATTTTAATCGAACTATCTATTTATTTTGTGTTGCGTTTTGGTGCGTAAATTGCGTACGAATAAGCCCCAAATTTATTTGTTTTGTCTAATTGGTTCACGAAGCACAACATAATATGTTCGAGCGAAAGCATGTATGCATCGACATAATAATGTCATAATAATTTCTACCTAATTTTAATAGGCCTTATCCTTATAAGTCATTGTGGTTTGTGGTGCCCCCAAAGGCATGTAACAATGCCTCGGCGCTGAAAAGGAGGACTCCGGGATCTCGAAACGACTTCAACCGGAATCCTCGAGCGCGCTGCCCCATCGGGCTCCTCCCAGATGGGCGGCTGGGCCCACCGCTCCGTCTAATCTTTACAACGGTATGCGACCACACATACCGCCGTCCTTCCCGAGATTGCCTGACCGAACGGTTCGAGCTCCCACTCTAGCCGTCTGCAACCCCGGAAGCCCCTTTTAGTCGCCTCTTACGACAGGCAGGGGATACCGTAGCCCTATTCTGACATGTAACAATGCCTAATTTAAGCACGCCTCGTTTATACATATTTAAACAAAACTCCTGTATTGTTGTGGGTTTAATATTTCCTTAATAAA
This sequence comes from Spicauda simplicius, assembly GCA_949699795.1. Classification (NCBI taxonomy): domain Eukaryota; kingdom Metazoa; phylum Arthropoda; class Insecta; order Lepidoptera; family Hesperiidae; genus Spicauda; species Spicauda simplicius. The sequence goes on along the minus strand of OX453067.1, from coordinate 9,439,317 downwards.
ACTCTTTAGTTATAGTAAGTAAAAAAATATAATAAAATTGTTTATTGCAAAATTTTAATTTAATGTTTTTAAAAGTAAAAGCTGGTAACAACTTACGAGGGTTTCTTTTTTACTTTCCGTCAAGTGAATGCATAGCTATTAGTGGGGATGGAAAGCTGTTGCTTGAAATTGCTTTCCGAGCAAATGGCTGACATTGAATTGATGCAAAAAGTTTAAAAGGCGTAAGAGCCATAACTGTTAGCAGCAGCTCTTCATAAATATGAAAACGTTATAAATTTAAAATCACTATAGTGTATTTTAATGCAGCTTCAGTGCTATATATAAAAACGGTAGTACAGTTTAATATTGTTGCATCAATTGTTTGGTACTATACAGTACGTTTGTTATAATTTGCAGATCTAATTTGGTAATTTTATCGTAATCGCACTTGGCTTTGACCTATTATTATAGTAAAGAAGTACTACAAATGTATTTCTAATAAATGCTCTTATAAGATGAAAATTGGTATTGACAAAGCCTTTAAAGAATCAGAAAAAAAATATGGTGCCAAGAACGGTTCTAATGTACCTACACTTTTCTGACAGCTATTGATGCTCAAAAGATATAGAGATCCCGAGGTTCTCTTTGTAGCGCTGAGGACGGCCACCGGGGGGGGTTTAGTGCGGTAAAAATCCTAGATATCCCTGCGTGCGTCTCCCACGGCGTCGGGTACCTTTTGGAGGTATACCCCCCCCCAAACACACACCTATTTCTAGCGTGACGCATTTCCGCGTTTCGATGGAAGATTGTGGTTGCCGGCACACTTTTATATGAGGCGACCATCATAGTCCTCGTGAGTAGCATCTGTGATCGAATTCAAATAGAACCCATGTTTTATTTGAAGTTGCTTACAGGGTTCCATGGGCGGCAGTGACCACCTACCATCAGGTGGACTGCATGCTCGTTCCTTTAAGCAAATAAAAAAAATCTATGTTTGCTCCTCTACTAGAAATAATTTGAAAACGATTTCTTCCTTCTAAATATAAAAGTGAATTTTCAAGCATTGAAACTTTGTTACCAAACTCTCTACTCAATAAATTTACTGCACAAATTTGAGCTTTTAAATCTCACATTATTCTTGCCAAACTACTTCGGCAAAAGATGACGTGAACAACGTTCCGAAAGCGATAAAGCCAGCGATAACTCGATGCTATCTCTAAACTTTGGTTTGTTTTCACCAATTTTTCCGATGGCTTATGTTTAGACATCATGAGAATGCACCACCGTGAACATGGGTTTTAGTGTTTGAAAATATCCCCCGAAACCATCGCTTTTGCTATCGGAAAACAATTTTCTCAGTATATTGCTTGTTGAAAATGTATTGCCATATTTTCAACCAAGTATAATCGTAACAACTGATCTTACTTTTATGGTGGCTTTATAAAATGAAATTTCCATTAGTAAAATAGTGCTGGTTCAAGAGCTAATAAGCAAATATAAAGTAATATAATACGTTTATGTTACACAAATTAACGAATTTAAATACTTGGAAATTGTAAATATCTATGGCCATTATTGTCAATGATTGTTTAAACGGCGAGCGATTATACCAAATTATAAACTGTAATCAACTCGGCGCGCTAGTATTATTTATTAGGTATATGAATTTTTCTCTCACTCTCATCAACCCATTATTAGCCCACTGCTTGGCACGGGTACTGTCTCAGAATGAGAAAGTTAAGGCCATAATCCACCGCGCTGGCCAAGCGCGAATTGGTGGACTTAACACACCTCTGAGAACTTTTTTTTTAAGAACTCTCGGCTGTGTAGGTTCCCTCACGATGTTTTCCTTCACCAAAAAGCAGTGATAATTAATTTGTACTACGCATATAAATCAGTGGTGCGTGCCTAGGTTTTAACATCGGACCTCCCAATCGAGATGGCAAGTTTCAACTATTAGGCTATCACTGGTCTATGAATTTTAGTGCATAAAATTGATAAAATAGCAACATTTGGAATTGAAGAAAAATGCCGTAACTCAGGATGCAACGAATAACTCTAACGTTATTTGACGCGACGTAAAGGAGTATCGTGAAGGTTTGAAAGGAGTTCATTTGAATGCAATACGTGTCTTCGTAGTGAAGACGGGCGTCTATAGTGATACTATCAGGTCGCACGCCATCGGTTTTGTAAGGTAAAAATGTATCTGGAATTTGCTCCTTCTAAAGTAGTCAAGGAATATGGTTCAAATTTTATATTTCGATTTACATTTTGCCGCTGCTCAAAACCAATACCAATAAACTTAATAATGAATTAGGATATTATTCATGTTTTTTAATTGTCTTTAATGCTTGCTAGAATTATCTTGCATAATAGACAATAAAAAAAATATCTGGACTTATAAAAAGAGCAAGCTAGAGACAGGCATGCTTTTTAAGTTATAATAAACCTTATTTTTTTCCTTTAAACGTTCTTGTGACATTATAAAAGAAAAGGAACTTAAAACAAAACAAAATCTACGATTTTTGTCACATAGAATGGGTGGAATACTGATGCTTCACTCTGAATGGAATATGAAAACAAATACAAAACCAATCAAAACGCACGGTTCGTTTGTATAGAATTAATAAAATATTTGTGTACAAACAAAAAAATCGGGTTACATCTCCACAACAACGCTAAACTATTTTAAAAATTCGGTTTAGTCGACGTGCGATTTTGCGTGAATGAAACGTGGTTTTTGCAACGCATAGATTTTTATATAGATTTGCATTGCTTATTCATACAAAAAAAAACATAACCAAAAATAAAAATAAAAAGTTCTTATACTAGAATAAAGCAGCCAGGATATTCGGAATCGACTATTTAACCACAAAATTCTCGCTCAAAGTCTCAAGAAGTCAAGAAACAAATGAATGCATCACATCTTATATTGCCACGATAGTTTGCTGCAAATTTAAGATCATTCAACATATAGATCAACATCAACACATTATAGAGCTTAAACAGCCCTTAAATAGCTTTTTCTTAAAATTTAGATCCTTTCGCTGGTCAACTTTAGAATTTATAGCAACGCATGAATTGTTATTTCAAATGTGAAAGTTATAGCTAAAATTCGTTTCAAATTACTCACCCTGGTACCAAATACCCCGACATTAATCCAACTTCGGTCCTATCCCGATCTGATTTGAGGGTAATTAAAGATTTATCCAGACATTACTTGCCGCTTACAATATAGTTAAAGAAATCATCGATTGCATCAATTCTATACAAAATATTAATAATAAATAAATATATTTGTTTCTATTTATAGTTTTGTGTGACATTGATAGATAAAATTTTCATCAATAAATACATATGGATCATTTACATTTCTAGGATCAAAAACGCGTTTAAATTTCATCAGATTAAATTAGTTTTTAAATCCAAAACAAAACATTCACCCTCAATACTTATTATTTTCAAAATCATTTAAAATACAAGCTAACTTTGTACAGCATTAGATGAGTAGAGTTCCCCACCTGTACTAAACTTTGAGGACAGCGGGTCGACAGGCAGTGAATAATGAAGGCGCGCAGATTGTGTGCCGCCATGTGGTAAGTGTGCGGTTACTAATACTACCACTACATCTATTTAAATCTGGTGAATAATAGCCGTCCCTTTCACAATCTACGTATAATATGTTGAACTAGCATTTCAAGTATTTTCGAGATCCTTGTACATATATTTTATAAAGATATTGTTTAGACGGAGACACACAATTGTGGAGGCTTTACCACCGGATTATAAATACTCTTATTCATTGAAATACGACATTCCTTGATGCTGCTTCACACACGATTATATAAACAATATTATCTTAATTTATTTTACAATCTATTTTAAAAATTAATCCATGCTCAATTGTATCCTGTTTCGTGCAATCTAATAGAGCATGACAAAGAATTTGCCGATGATATAGCCATCTTGGCAGATTCGCTAACAGACCTCAGCACAATGCTAGGCGACCTCAACAGTGCCTCACAACGGGTGGGTCTTAAGATGAACATGGACAGGACGAAAATCATGTCTAATGTCCATATCACACCTGTACTGGTAGTTGTAGACGACGCTCCTGTCAAAGTTGTTGACGAGTATATTTACCTGGGACAAATGATCTGGATGGATAAGTCCAACTTTGAGGGGGTGGTCACTCGAAGAATCCAACTAGGCTGGGCTGCGTTCGGGAAATTACGTAGTATCTTCTCGTCCACAATTCTTTAGTGCCTGAATTCGAAATTATTCGAGCAATTTGTATTGCCAGTGATGACCTACGGCGCCGAAACGTGGTCCTTCACTGTATGCCTCATTCAGTTAAAATCATAACATTTAAATTTGTTCTTAGGTTACAAATCTACTGGTTTTTAAAAGGTAACTTGTGTACAATAACTATAATATAACTATAGGAAATTAGTATCATTCTTCATGTAAATATCTACTCATTAAAGTAGTTAAGTACATACTTTTATCGCTTTTTCATTAAACGGTAAGCTGTAAAGTTTTCCCGTACACTAAATATACATGAAACCGCTAAAGTTTCAGAAGTACCTGGCTACAATTCCCGAACGAAGTCGTGTGAGTTGGCGAACAATTTTCAAGTTTGCAAGTTGGAACTTTATTTTGCAGTGTTATGTTCACGCAGTCATGTTAATCGCTTGCCGTCTACAAGTTTAGAGTTTTCTTTAATTATTTCTTTGGTTACTTTTCAAACTTAGTATATATCTAGTGACAGTTATGTGTTTACATCATGCTTGTATTTCGAGCCAGAGGAAGGTAATACTAGCATGAGATAATCATCAAACTTGTTGCTACACTGTTGAATCTTATTGTCGCATATGGTTTGTATTTGTAACATATACCTTTTTATCTGATTGAAGTAGCAAACGAGCATCCAGTCCACCTGATGGTAAGTGCTCACTGCTGCTCATGGCGATCTGTAAGCAACTTGACATAGAATATTGGTTCTATTTGAAATCAATCACAGATGCGTTGCTACTCCCGAGAACTATGATGGTCGCCTCATATAAAAGTGTGCCGGCAACCACACCCTTCCATCGAAGCGCAAGAAATGCTTCACGGTAGAAATAGGTGTGGCAGTTGTCTGTCCACGATCGAACTACACGCGTTCTACCACCTGTAAACTAAATATGTTTATATTTGTTAATCATACATTAGCATTTGTCTTTTAAATTGGTGTAGTTAAAATAAAGCAAAAAAATACTAAATAATCTTAGATTTACTTATGTAATAATACGTTTAATAAGACAATTTTATTTTGCATGTAGCTCTACCGACTACTACACCTTTTTTGTTTTTTTTTTGTTTTCGTGGAGGAAATCTTCAGAAGGTACCCGACGCCGTGAGAGCGACGCAGGCTTATGTCGGATTTGTACTGCACTAACCTGGGTCGTTCCCCGGTGGCCTTCGCCGGCGGTACAGAGAGGTCTCCGGGATCTCCAAAGGAACGCAAACGGAGTCTTCTGAACGCTTTGCCCCATCGGGCTCTTTCCAGACGGGTGGCTGGGCCCCCCGTTCCGTCTATTCTTTAGGATGGTATGCGACCACACAAACTGTCGTGCTTCCCGGGGTCGCCAGACCGAACGGTTCGAGCTCCCATTCTATCCGCCCGCAACCCCGGAAGCCTCTTTTAGTCGCCTCTTACGACAGTCACGGGATATCGCAGCCCTATTGTAATCCCGGAACTACAGGGACGATCGACTACTACACCTACTTATTACAAAATCATCTTGTATTCTAAACTTATGCATAAAGTACTGTAGAGAACGGGTTATTTGTCAAGATCAAAACAATATTCATAGTGTGATTAGTGGGATTCGCAAGACAAGGACATATTGCCGTCATTTCAGAATACGTCATAACAACCACATTCCGGGAGTTGTCAGTTCGTTAAACTCGTGACTTATCTCGACGTCAACTGGAATAACGAATTAAGGGTAAATTCAGACTTGCGACTAGCAAGTATTTGTTTGATAAATGCAATAAAGGTCGCATTGACCATTCATATAAACTTATAGAAGTTTACATAACGAATAACTAATAGGGCCTTATGGGTATTTCAAAGCAATTTAATTAAGACGTGTGTTCTTGCTGAATTTGAATAATAATTGTGTAAATAATAGTAAATAATAAATTGAATAAATATTTGTGAGTATCATCCGTAAAATAGTTCTCAATGTTATTTTCACATGAACAAAGTGGTAGGCTGTAACTTAAAACTCTCTCAAGAGGAAACTCTTGTCCAGCGGTAGGATTTCAATTAATGGATAACATCATTGGTGCACTTCCTAAATAAATATTTAAAGTGTCTTTCCTATACTATCTTACGTATTTACATTTAAATATTAACAATTTTATGTACGTAATTTTTATGTAATATGACAATACTTATCAAATCAATTTGAGGTGTTACCCAAATCATTTATTTTACATTATCTTTAAAACTTCATCTGAAACTGTCCTTAAAATTTAGTCCTCAGAGGAGTAACTCCCTGTAATACTATCCAAAACCCCTACATTTAATCTAACACAATAAGTGAATATAGCCCTTAGAATATGCATCATAAAGTTCAAATTGCCTTTCTAGAGAATAATGATGATTTGTTTCATCAAATCTTAGTTTGAATTAAATATTAACAATACTCAAAACGCATTTTCAATGAATGACATTAAAATAAAAAGTTAAAAACTAGTAAATTGCCGCCCATAGACAATCAACTTCATACAGAACAAAGGTTCTATCTGTAGTAAATTACAGGTAACTACTTTACACGTTAACTACGTACAGAAGACAAACGAAGACTAACATGGTCGTATAAAAGTGAGTCGTATTCAAAACAACAAACATGTAGTTTCGGGAGGGGGGAAAACCTTCATAAGGTACCCGATTTATGTATAATTTGGATATACCCGGGTTATGTGGGATTCTTACCACACTAAAACCCCCCGGTGGCCGTCCTCAGCACTGCGTGGAGTACTCCGGGATCTCCAACGTAACACAGCCGGAGTCCTCCGAGCGCGATGCCCCTTTCTTACTCTTCCCTGGTGGGTGTGAAACGCTCACCACACCTTCTGGTCTTTATGAATTGGCGACTAAATGGGGGCTTCTGGATTCCCAAGCAGCAAGAGTGAGAACTCGAACCATCCAGACAGGCGACCCCGGGACGGACGGTCGGCATGAGTCGCATACCGTCGTAAAGACGAGATAGAGCGGTGGGCCTAGCCACTCACCTAGGTGGGACGGTCACCTGGGGGTTTTAGTGCGGTAAGAATCCCACGTAACCCTGCGTTGCCCTCACGGCATCAAGTACCTTTGGAATGTTCCCCGTCGAGAAAAAAAACCGAAACAAATTTAATATTCCACATAAAACTTAAACCCAGTTAACTGACTGCATTTCGATTTCCACACTTCACTGATTCTACCCATTAAACACTGCACTGGAGATAACAAGCAACGTGCTACCACAGCACTTTGCTACTCGAGTGCACAGCGTCAGCGATTACCAAACAAACACGCTATTTCAACTCTGTGACTTTTATGGCTACAAGAATCGAACACTGGTTTTGAAGTATTCATATTTAATTATTTCACGTTATCGACACCCGGCAGTGCGTCAGCCAAGTCCGAGAGAAAAGGGCGAAGCATGGTCAGTTTATAAACTAAACAGGAAAATATTGTATTATAAATACTGTGTTAGATTTTTTTTATAATTTATCAAGTGTGGTAATTTTCTACTAATAATTGGCACAGTATCTTGATTTGTTCTATAAGTGAAGTTAAAGGTGTTCTAAGAATTGTCACTCCTAATATCTTAGTTGAAATATCCCATACCTATACGTAAATCTTTTCACCATGCTTTGAAAATAATTATAAAAAAATGTTGCTAGTATCATTGCACCATTTAGGGAGATAGCTACATAAATATTGTTTAAATAAAATTTCAATGATCTCTTTTTCGCTGTCAAAGTATTTAGAATTAAGTCCATAATAATTTATAGGGTTTCACAATTTAATCATAAATTAGAATACATAAGCAAACTTCAAACAAATACAAAGGTAAGGTTAGTATTCACAACTGATACTGAGATTAAAAATTTTGTCATAATATTGTAAGGCCCAGCAAAGCCGAAAAAAAAATTAAACAAAAAATAAATTTCCTAACAAAGGATACTACTACAAAATGTGTAACAAAATGCTAACTTATTTTGAAGGTAATTAAACAACAGTATTTTCAAAGCAGAAAGCATGGTCAATATCTTTTTTATATGCATAGTATCCTTACACATGTATCATACAATGGGCACTCGCCAAATGCACGAGCTTTAAATTATTTTCGGCTACAGTAATTTGCTTGTACAAAGTGCAGTTGCCGCTCACGTACAAACCAATTTAACCTCTAACGACGCTTGGTTATCGACGGGCACATAGTTAATCGCATGAGCTTATATCTGTGCACACAATGAAAACAGTTGTAAGTCTGATTTTTGCAAAATTGACGTCTAACAAATTTTTTTAGATAACAGAGATCTTTTGGTAGATATCCGTTTTTCTAACACGAAGAACTATTAATAGATAATGTTTTGCAAGAACTCTTAGAGAGTCCGAGATTGATGGATAGAAAAGCAGATATTTTTCTCACAATTTTGGTATATTAAGTCAATTTGGCAAAATCTGATTTATACCCGTTTTCAGTAGGGGCATAGATATTCCCTTTAATTAACAACGAACTGGGCGCAACAGATTACGCAGACAAATATTTTGCCGTCAGCGATATTAACGACCGCAGATAATCAAAGGAGGTTTATTTGTTTTTGTATGTTTTTCGATAAATAAAAAATAACTGTCACGGTAAGCCTGGTAGATGTTAAATATCGAAATTATTTTGTACCAACAATACGCAAAAAAGCATAGCTTACGACAGGAGAAAACGTGGCATAAATATGACCGTTTATTTAATAAGCATTTATTTTTGTTAAATAAATGCATAAATTCAAATTTTTTTCGAACTGCAACCACTCAATTCAGCGTGGCTACGCCACAGTGATGCGTGGCGACGCCAACAGTTGATCTCATCCGCCGCTATAGGTGTTTCATCTAAAAGAATATTTATAGTTTATTCAACAATAACGAAGAATAAAAAAGCAAAAGTAAGCAAATCTGTTTTCGAATCACGTTTAAAGTATTATGTTGTTAACGCTACAGGTTCTGTTACTTCCAAAAATCTCTGCATACATAAATATTCGTGCTTCTAACTCGATAAACCCGGACTGCTACGCATTAAATGAACGCCACGTTGACTGTTGCCGCAGCGTAAAGCAAATTCATTTTATGCGTTAGAATAAATGTATTCGTCCGATATTAAAAGACCTTATACACTCATTGGTTGTATTCGTATATGTTGTGTCTGTTGACAAACACCCGGAATCAGAACAGAAATCTAAATTCATCATTCAGATATGTCCGGCCGAGGATCCAACCCGGAACCTAAAGCCCGAACACCGGTAAGATGACCAATGCACCACAGCAACATTGTAACGAAAGGTAAAAAAATGTTTCTTTAATTTTTAGGGTAATCCAGTGGCGCATTTTTTTCACCTAATTAAGCACCGTAGAGTACGATAGTACGTAGAGGACGACTTGGATAGATGAACACTATTGATGTATTTAGTTTACATACGCTTTTATGTGTTGCAGATACTTCGGCCAGTCAGTAAAATTAATCGAAAGTCTTTTAATAAAGTCCATATAAACACTACTAAAAACCTAAGCATACATGTTACATCTACGTAGTATAATTAATCTATATTTATTACTTTTACGTTGTTAATATTATATACCTTTTATCATAATGTTATTACGAGTACATTGTTATCTATATGTAAAAAATATTAGCAACTTTCAGGTCAAAATGTTGAATAATAGACTGGAAAATCTAGAATAATAATAAAGTTATAGTTTGTACGTGAACCTTAAATACCAAAATGCTTATTGTTTCTATGTTATTACTGACATATGCCCGAGGCACGGTCTACGAAACAATGTGTTGTATTAGAAATATCTTACATATAGTTCATAGATTATAATATGATCAAATTATTTAAAAAATAGGCAACCGAAATTTATTATTAAAGAAGAATAATGTTCAATACAACAACATTAGAATAATGTACTAAGGACCCGTTTCTTTTATACTAACGAGCTACTCGATAGTATTCGTATAAAATTATTATCTACTAATATTTTTATGAAAAAAAATACATCTCTAAGATTTTTAAAAACTTTATTAAAGGTTTGTTTAGACTCACAAAAATTACATTTGTAGACAGGTAGACTATAGACTGAAATCTTTGCAATCTTAAATAACTATTCCCAGTATCTCACCGGTGATGATAATACAAAACAAATATATGAATAAACGTATCCACAGTAGGTGTCGAAATTATTTATTTATTAGAAAATAGCCGGGAATCGAACCCGATACTATCCCATCAACATTTATTCAAACAGACAATATGTCTGATCGATTACATGTACGTACACGACAATGCTCTTGTTCTTGCAAGTACATTATAATTTATAATTTCCAAAAGCTGAGGTATACGTAAATATTCAAGCTAAATTAATAGCTGCAAGGAATTTATTGCATTTAAGCACAGTAATAGTATTAGGCATGTGAACGGAAGCAAATAGTATGTAGGAGTACATACTTTAACGTAATAATATCGTACGTAACGTTCAGAATTTTATTACCCATAGCAGCCAGTTAAAAGAAGGAGACTGAGGACTAGTGATGTAACGATGTAATGATTGGCATTCACATTCAAGAATATTCCCATGTTTTTTTTTATTTGTTCGTATGAGTTCATGAACATATGAGTTCCATCTGAAGTCAATTACAGATGCGTTGCTACTGACGAGGCGTATGATGGTCATCTCATCTAAAAGTGTGCCGGCAACCACACCCTTCTATCAAAACGCAAGAAATGCTTCACGCCAGAAATAGGTGTGGCGGTGGTACTTCTCCGGTCGAACTATACTGGTTTTACCACCTTAAAATGTTTTTAGGCATTTGCATTCGCAAGAATTGGTGCGAATATTTTTCGAATATTGCATTTCAAAGTTTCGCAAAAAAAGGTCGCCAAATCTATCCAACTTGAAATCGAGCTGCAGTTTGACGACCTAAGGTCGTCAAATCTAGATCCTTCGGCCGAAGGATTTAGATTTGACGACCTTAGGTCCCCCTATACCAAAAACTGAAAAGAAAACAACATTCGCGATCGCATTCGTTGGTAACGGATATTCACATTCTAAATGGCATTCGGGAATGTGCAAATAAACACATTCGATAGACCACTAAAATATTAACACAGTAGGTATTAGCAATAAACTGTGCTATGAAGACGAATAAATAATTTTAATAACAAGCATTTTAGAAAACTCAATTTAATTGGCGGTTTGCATTTCTGAAAGAAATTATTTTATTACCTATATAATGGAGCCTAAGCAACAACTGACATACATAATAACAGTAATTGGTTTTATCTTGAGACGAGGTATTTAAATTAGTGTTTGTCATAAGTCATAAAGCTTATTATTATTATTCAAACCAAACATACACGTTTATTCGAGTAAACTCTAATAAAATTTTATGTTTTATTTACTAAGGGAAGTAACACACAAGAGACAGACGGCGCGCGGCGTCGGCCGAAGGTCACTAACGACAAACAGTGACAAACGGTGACATAAACTTTTGATCGTGTGTTAGGTAAGTTTTATACCTGGGATCGGTTATTAGTCTATGGACTATGATTAATTCCACAGTATTTATTAAAATATAATTTTAATATAACGGTATGCTTTACGCTAGGAATATGCAGTTTTTCGTCCCTGGAGCTCCGGGATCAGAATAGGACTACGGCATCCACTGCCTGTCATAAGAGGCGACTAAAAGGGGCTTCCGGGGTTGCAGACGGCTAGAGTGGGAGCTCGAACCGTTCAGTCAGGCAATCCCAGGAAGGACGGCGGTATGTGTGGTCGCATACCGTCGTAAAGACTAGATGGAGCGATGGGCCCAGCAGCCCATTTGGGAGGAGCCCGATGGGGCAGCGCGCTCGCACATAATCCTGCGTCGCTCCCACGGCGTCGGGTACCTTTTGAAGGTTTCCCCCTCGAAAACAAAAAAAAAAGGAATATGCAGTTTGGCATAGAATAGTAGCACTAGTTTCTCATCGATATCGTAAATAACTTAAAAACAGTAAATCTATGGACTGTTGCAAAGCGTAATAATGACAGCACAAACTCATTCTAAGAAAGCCCTATCCCCAGTAGTGATTAGCCAGTGAGTGCCTAGCACATTCCTCAGGATGGGTAAATATCAATTTATCCTCCTAATGCATTCTATAGTAGGCAAATGAGGTAAAATAGGATAAACCCGGTAAAGAAGACCTAAAGTAATGGATCTTACTTTACCAGATAATTATATATATGAATACAAATGGAGCTACGAATAAAGAGACCCTTCGTAAAAATGTCTGCCTATGCATTATAAATAGCCCTTCCATTTCCAAATCTTTCTCGAGATTAGCAAGGCCGAAGTGAATTTACTATTCCACCTTTCAGTGGAATAAAATGTATTACTGCCTTGAATATGAATACATACTTATGATTATGTACTTCTGAAAACCCTTTCTAGAACTAGGCCGCTACAAACTTATGCCTTTTGCTTCCCCCACATTATATGTAATTTTTATGTAAATATTTTTAAGTAAACCGTCAAAACGTTAAGCATGTAAACATCGTCATTGAATAGCCTTAATTAAGTAGCACATGTGAACATGCAATTTTTTTTATCTGATTGAAGTGGCAAACGAGCATGCAGTCTACCTGATGGTAAGTGGTCATTGTCGGTCATGGTCATCTGTATTCAACTTCATACAGAATATAGGTTCTATCTGAAGTCAATCACAGATGCGTTGCTACTCTCGAGAACAATGATGGTCGCCTCAAATAAAACTGTACCGGCAACCACACCCTTCCATCGAAACATAAGAAATGCTTCACGCTAGAAATAGGTGTGGCAGTGGTACTTCCCCGGTCGAACTACACCGGTTCTACCACCTTCAAAAAGTACTTGATTAATATTTATCATTGTTGGATGCCGTGGGCAACATAATTGCATGGTCAAAAAAAGGTTTTAATAAAACTGTATAATATTTATAGAATTGTACCAATAGATCTAGGTAATTGCATAAATGTTACACTTTCTTCTAAAACGATTGTTATCTAAAAGGATATCTTGCCTAAGCTTAATGAAATTTATCTCATTATAAAAACACTGGAAAATACAGCTTGCACGTTTTAATTGTATTTTACAGCCACAAATAAGCTACTCTTGGAATTACAAGAAAAATCTGGAAAACGCGGTAATGAATCTATAATTGCCGTCCTATTTTGTTCGAGGCAACATCTTGAGTCTCTTACGTAAATTGTTTCCGGTAATGTACCTGCCGCCAGAGGAAAAATATTTGCCTCGTTTTTGTAATTACCTTCGTTTTGTATAATGTCCTCTTTGTATATTACCTTTATATTAAAAGGGCAATTTTGAACTTGCTACGGGAATGAAGGAAAGAAATGAATTTTTGGATTGTGTGCAGAACCATAAAGGGAGCTATTATGGATAATGTTAAAGGCTTCGAAATATACATGGTTGTATGTAAAGTATTACATTCGTTAAAGGGTAATCATTAATTACTCTGCGTCCTGATTGCGCTACCTTATATTATAAAGCATATTATATTAAATCATACCATTATATATACGGCGAGGTAATAAAATATATCAATTTTGATTATTGAATCTGGGCAATTTATATTCCGGTTCTTTGGGTTATAAGAACCTACTAGAAACTTTTATGCGATTGGATGAAATAAGGTAAATTAATGCGGATAATTTAATTAGGGAAAATTCCGGTGTGAATTCAGTTTCCTTTCTATTTCCTTTCTGGGTCACCTTTTTATTTTTAAATTGTTTTGTATAGAAGGATATTATTCGATTTATATGTAGAAATACTCCTCCATCCATCCATGCATCAGTCATTTGATGTCCACTGCTGGACATAGGCTTCCCCTAAATGGCGCCACTCCAACCGGTCCTGTGCCCTCTGAATCCAACGGTTTCTCGCTGTCTTCTTCAGGTCATCGGTCCACCTGGTAGGGGGGCGACCTGTACTCCTTTTGCCTAACCGTGGTCGCCGCTCGAGGACCTTTTTTCCCTATCGGTTATCGGCCGTTCGAGCGATATGGCCGGCCCACTGCCACTTCAGCTTGCTGATTTTGAGAGCTATGTCGGTAACCTTCGTTCGTCTCGTAGCGAAATTCCGAGCATATAGAAATACTCCTCTCTAAGTGTTAATCTCAATGTCAGCTAAGTTGTACTTAGTGTTGATAATATACTTTCATGAAAATGTATATGTTAACCCATAAATAGGTAATTTTAAAAATTAGTAACGTTTAACGTGGTCGTGGTTTGCTTCGTTGGACGTTAGTAGCCACATTTAGCGCGCGTTTCATTATTGTTGTGTAGCAATCTTAAACTCGTTATAAATTATTTGAGGTCTATAACGCCATACACAGAAGTGAGATATAAAATGGTAAAGGTGTAGAGAAACATTCACAAGTAACATTTTTTAACACTAGATAGAATCCATGCCAACTTTTTATCCACATTACACGTTTCGCGTAAAAATTTACAAAGTTACTTATCGAAGAGTTTAAGAAAACTGTACATTTTATTTCCACTCAATTAATTGGCTCAATGGTATAGAAATGCGGGTGAAGGCAGATTTAATCACAGACATTCCGGTCTCATTTCGGTTTGCCTTTCATGTGTAATTTCCCACGGCTGAGGTCAGACCCACATCTCGATTATTTCCACTTCAATACACTCCTTGTTTTGTTTCGACTTATTCTCTGATTCTTTTGTCAGGTGAGTATTGTATTTGACTTTTTATTGTGAACAAACTTCGCGGATTGGCGACATTGTCGCAGTAAATGGGTATTACGTATTATTTGTCTCTTGTTTTCAGTACTCTTAAATATTTTGTAAAAAAAAAAACGTTTAGTTTAACTAAATAGTACAGTTATCAATATTTTAGTGCTGGTGGTAAAAATATCACATTTTTATTTAATAATTCTAGATCCTATTTATTTGACTGTTTCTATAAATTATTTATTTCTTGTTGTCTAACAATTAGAAAAAAGATAATCCTTAGAATTCTTAGAAAAAAGATAATAAAATACAGTCAAATAGTATGAAATGGCTAAGATGGTAATTGAAATCGTTTATTTAAAAAGAAATCGAAGTTTGAAGCTAGTGATATCAGCTTTCGAAGTTAAATGTGTCAGTAATTTTTTTCCGAGATTCTGTCAGTTTTCTAGGAAGATATTAAATAGAAATTTATTTCAACTTCTTCGAAAGTTGTATTAAGAGCGACAGACTGATAATATTATCTCTTTTAATTTAACATACTCTAATTAGTTAAAGTAAAATATTTTGTTGTAAATTTTATGTCTGATATTTTTAAAATAATTTTGTAATTATCAGTGATATATTTTTTAATTTTCAGACTGCATTGAATATTATCTGCGATTTGTATTAAGAAACATTATTGGTAATTATTCACTTGCTGTAACGAAAAAGGAAAACATCATAAGAACCTACGTGCCTGAATTATAAACAGTTTTCTAAAGTGTATGAAGACTTTAGCTCAAATGCGATTTGAGGAGGCTGCATCTTGCCCTTTATCTAAAATCTACAAGTAAAAAATCTAATTGTGTACCTAAATAACATACCAAACTAAAAATAGTTACATAAACTAAAGTCACCGAAGTTGATTTTAATTTACTTTTTTTATATGATTAAAGTAGCAAATGAGCATGCAGTCCACTTGATGGTAATTGGTCACTGCCACCCATGGACACCTATAAGGAACTTCATACAGAACACAAGTTCTATCTGAAGTCAATCACACACCCTACCATCGAAACGCAAAAAATGCTTCACGCTAGAAATAAGTTTGTTGGTGGTACTTCCCCGGTCGAACTACACTGGTTCTATTTATTTATTTATTTATATATTTATTAAACAAAGTTCGAACATTAGAGGTAAAATTTAAATTTTACATTACCATTTAGCAAGGTGGTACAACAAATATGGATCAATTGGAGTGTTATCGTCATATATGTTAACTAGTGTGAAGCATATTTCGTTGTTGGCGACTCAATGGTGTTGTTGCCGACTCAGTTTCATATAAGGCGCCCATTTTAGTCCTCAGGAGTGGCAACACATTGACGACTGTCTTAAAAAAGAATCGCTGGTTTATGATGTTACTACAGATATCCATTGCCAGTGACCGCTTATCACCAGTTAGATTCGTTTACTACTTCAATCATTAAAAAATATTGCTTAGCTTGTCCAACAAATAAGCTTGACAATTTCAGTAATACTGCTAGTTTCATTGATCGCATCTATAAAATACAAATTAAAATACATTTGGTGATTATAAATTGTTAGTTATTAGATGTATAAAAACATTATTAATGTAGATTTAAAACTTCATATAGTTAAAATTTCCAGTCTTGCCATTTCTAAGGATCTTTTCTTACACTTTTTTTAATGTTCGAGTAAAATTAAATATTCATCAGAATCTTGTCTTTATATCAATGAATGACTTGTTAATTGCGAAAAATGGATGGCTTGGGAAAATTGAATTCTTGAATGTTTAAGTAGACATTCATCTTGACGATCGATTTTGTTCGGTTCTTTATACTTAATCGCTTAATTTTTGTAGGTAATTCTTTATACGACACCTATTATTATTTGTGTCTCTGTTGTTCTAGGTTAACGCTTTCCACCAGAAGTAGTATTTTGTGGTTATGATTTTTTAGTTATCTGTTATATGAACTAGGCGCAGCAACATACGACTTCAGGGAGGATTATTGTTATATCTGTGGTCTTATTATACTTAGTTATTATTTGATAGACTTTTAAAATTTCTGACATATAAAAATTTAAAATACCTTTATACTGTCATCATTTTGGTTTCATAACTAGACTATTCTAACAGAATTATTAGTCATCACTATGTAAGTTTTTTGTAGCTTTAAAACAGGGTCTTTCATTAAAAAACTACCTCAAAGTTATTAATCCACAGTACTTAGCTACCTAATCATCGCGTTAGAAAGAAGTGGCAAATATACCACAAAAACTATTATTATCGCAATATTGCTCGTAAAAATCTCATTAAGACTGGATCCCCGTGTATCTACACACAACCATCCACTTATTCCTGCACTCAAACCACGTTCGCATCACAAACAACCGGAATAAATGGTCGAAGATGGCCGATTTTATTGCTAGCGGAAGCCATCTCTTCTTATTCCGGCTTCGAACTGTAATTTTTTTACGGAAAGGTCTTGTGTATCCTCAAAGACCGTAATTTGAATTGCTAATGGCCGATAACTATCGCAATTTCAGTTTGGTCTCAGAGAGCAATTTCGCCCTTACTTTTTCCGCAATAGCCACTTATAACTTGTGTAGTGTATAAATTATACCGCTTTTGAATTTATGTGCATCTATAATGCTGCGTGCCGCCTTTACAAATAATTTAATTAAGTTTGATATATGTTTTAAGAAATCATTGTTTCGCGAATCAATTTTAGTTATTTTAAAAGGTTGTTATATTTAAAAGTAACAAGTGATGGCTTAAAACTTTAACGGGTTAACTTAAATATTAAAATATCGTTATAACTTAAATATTTATATCTGGAGAAAGTGGAATTGTAATATTTTAATATATCTTTTAAGGCAAAGGAAACCCAAAGTTAATTGATTATATCAAGCGTTGTACCTATGAAACGTTACACAATCTTGAAATCTCTATTGTTGATTAGTGGTTTCGTAGGTATATCAGATTTTAATCATAATTATTCTTGTACATTCCGTGATACGCAAAATTGTAAGCGAAATACTTAAGTGAGACTTTTTATTTATTTTTTTCATTATTTTGATTTGCTTTTATGACCGTGGTATATATTTTTTGTTGTTTTGAAATTACTTTTCCAAATCTAAGTGTAAAATAATTTTTAACATCTGTATGGACTAATCAAAATGAATTGATAAATGTTTAACGAAAAAACTTTTGAATACGATTCGTTATAATTCGTTATTTTAGTAAAGATTTTTCTCGCCATAAAAGGCCTATTACAGAAATAACAAGTTATTACTTCACGCAAAAGGAATATGAAAGTAGTTTAACAACGGAAAAGTACTCGTGTATGTACTTAGCAGTTAGCGAAGCCATAATGGCGGTGTGGATGGCCACTCATTTATTTGGTGCTAATCGGTTTTCCAAATTTACTAAAGAATTTAAGTATATTGTTTTTATCTCACCATACTTTTCCAACTAGGACACATACACATACACATCTTGGCAGAAAATACCACTTAAAGGAACTGAAACTTTTAAGATGTTAAAATACTTTTCTAGTATCAATAGCACTTAATTATCAAAATACTGTTAAAGTTGTGTATTATCTTTATACACAATATGTCTTACTTTACGAGTTTATTCTTGCCTTTAGCTCTATCTCTATAGTTTATTAAATACGATAAATTATAACTATCAAAACAATGGACGTGTTAAAATAACTAAACATATGTATATACATACATACAGTACATATAGTAAGCGCTGGGGTCATTAAAGATATTGCATTGTTACCTCGATAACACCGAACTACAGTCGACAAATGAGCAACACCCCTAAAAGTAAATTGATGTCATTATGAAAATGTAGGCGAGTCAACTAATGGTAACTGTGCAAACTCATAATTGGGGCTTGGGGCAATGGCGGTCTAAGTGGCATAGTACCTTTCAAATTAGTGAAGTAATTACTGACGATTAGTTGGAACAAACCGAAGATCACAGGTTCAGGTGAATAAGTTCTGATTCTACAGTTCCAATGTTATTTTCGATTCAAACAGAGATTGTTTGAAACTTGAGGACTTTTCCTTTATCTCAATAGGAACCTGGTCACAGGACTGGCGGATAGTTAAAGTATACTGATAAAAACGCTTTCTACACTCATAGCCCCACACTAGCATTTACTCTTGTCATGTGGGTACGTGTGTACTATGGCCACACACATACAAATACACAAACACCCAGACCCAGAGCCTGAACCCAAACTATTCACATACCTGTCTGGCCAGGAATCGAACCCGGGACCCAATGCGCGTCAGACCGGTACAGTAATCGCTCCGCCACGCGGGCCGTCAAATTGTAGATACTGTACTGGAAATTTAAATTTTTCATAAAAGTCCAACACAATGCATGACCAACCGTCATTTAATTTTAATTTTAATTAATTTTATTGTCGACCATTGTTCGAGTTAAAGTTTTTAGAAATTGCGTGAGAACAATCGCATGCATTCCTTAGCCCAACATTTCTAAAGTACTGGAAATGTTTTATTAAAAAGTTCTTTTAAGCTTTAAAAATATTAATTGTTTCATGCAATTCAGTCGTGCGAAATTTGCTTTTAAGTGTAATTAAATAAGTTTTGAGCGTAATTCTCACATAAACATCGTTAGCAGCTTGGATTGTCAATATTTTACTGAAATGTTTATGGGTACGGAACATTTTTATTTTCTTAATTTTGATTCTTAAAGTGATAGCATCAGATCACAGAAAAAAATCCTAAGTATAAATATTCGAACACAAAAAGTGTCTTTAAGTTATTTGTACCTTATTTTGTTCTAAGCATTTTTTTTTTGAAGTGAAACTTCTTTATCGGGGTTGGAAAAAAATTTAGTGTAACATTTTTTCGTTACGCGCCATCTTTTTCCGTTACGCGCCATCTTTTTTTTATTTTTTAATAAGGAATTGTAAATCCCAAGAATTATATAAGATTCATTTTTTATTCTTAACACACAGAAGACTTGGGAATGACTCCGGGCTATGCGGGATTTTTGACTTACCTTCGCGCTGGCAGGGGACCTCGGGATCACAATTGGAACGCACCGGTGCCCCCTACTTTGGCGCCCCCCCCCCCCATGGGCTCATCTCTTGGGGGGCGTGTAACTGACTCCCTGCACATTCCGGTGACTATGACAACGTGCAGCCGCACATGCCGCCGTCGACTGAAGCTCTCACTCTAGCCGTTTGCAAGCTTAGAATCGCCTAGTCGCTTCTTACGACAGGATACATGAGATGCTAGATCAAATATTCTGATTACTTATGCTTAGTCATTTATTGTTAAAGGTTATTGCTCTCCAATATACTTCGCGCAACGAAGACATTTTGTATAGTGATTTTATTAGAAAATTTATTTGTTTGTCTTTATAGTCGATTGGAAATACTTGACTCCATTTACATTATTGCCCATTTCACAGACGATTGCGCTACATTAGCCTGTTCACTTTAATAGTTCCACTTAGCCTCCTTCAGATTTATGAGACCGGCAACTGAGCATAATTTTAATGTTCACTTTTTAACGAACTATAAAATATTATGGCTTTACTTTTAAAATTATACATTTTAAAACTTTTGTGAGATATTGTACAAAATTAAAGCCCACTTTAACTATAAGACATATTTTATTCAAATAAGCATTCAATAAAACTATTTTTTTAGTTTTCTTATAATACAGAATATTTTTTTTATACGACCTATTAATTTCTATTATATGATATTGGGTTTTAATACAATCTTTATAATGTGAGTTATTAATTCATGACTCGTAACTTTATCAAGTATTAGTAATGTAGAACATAACGTAGTCGTAAATTTTCTCTGCTGATATACATAAGCTAAAAATATTTAAAGCAACGATTCTTGTAAATTAATTGTAAGTACCTATGCGCCGCTATTGTTGCGCTTTGTCCACCTATTCGCACTTGGCCAGCGTGGTTGACTATGGCCAAAACTCTTTCATTCCGAGGGAAAACCCGTGCGTAGCAATGGGACAATAATGGGTTGGTGATAGAAAAACAATAGGTTTTTCTATCGCCAACCCATTATTGCGAACAAATTAATGCTTCTGTGAAGTTAAGTTTGACGTGATAAATTAGAAAGACGAAGTAAGGTAAGTAAGAAATTAAACTTGGCCTTCTGAAAGGCACTTACTTACTATTCAATAGCTAAGCAAGGACTATTTAAAAAACTAGCTTAGTGTAAGTCAGACTCACGCACAAAGGTTTCCGCACCATTTTCCATAAAAAATGACAAATAAATAACGTTTTTTTTTAACTGACTGAACTACATGTACGAACATGCAGTCCACCTGATGGTAAGTGGTCACTGCCGCCCATGGACAACTGTAAGCAACTTCATGTAGAACACTATAGATGCGTTGTTACTCCCGAGGACTATTATGGTCGCCTCATATAAAAGTGTGCCGGCAACCACACCCTTCCATCGAAACGCAAGAAATGTTTCAAGCTAGAAATAGGTGTGGCGGTGGTACTTCCCCCGGGCGAACTACACTGGTTCTACCACCGTGAATGTATGTTTCTATTATTATTTACGTTATTGTATGGGAGGCCCTTAAATATTTATTTTATTCTGTTTTTAGTATTTCTTGTATAGCGGCAATTGAAATACATCATCTGTGAAAATTTCAACTGCCTAGTTACCACGCTTCATGAAATACAGCCTGGTTATAGACATACAGACCGACGGACGGACAGGGGATTCTTAGTAACGGGGATCCATTTTTACCCTGTGGGTACCCTAATTATAATTGTTAGACGAATACCCCAAAAGAAAATCCTTATTTAGGAGTTCGTAAACAATTGGCGTCATTTCACTTTTTATAAACCTGATCGTTAGAATTTTATCGTTTCGCACTGAAACTATGTGCTTTATTTGAGTTTATTTTAGAACTTCTGGTTTGATCTTATTAAATAAAATCCCCTTTCGCTTTGGAGAGGGAAAAGAGTATAGGCTGCTATCGGCTGTAACTCCACGGCGCTTCTCTGGACGTTCTTTCATGGATCATGAGAAGTGTTTGCATTAGATTCGTAGCCGCAACAGAACCTAGTTTTAGTTAAAACAAAAACTAACATATTCGTTATAAATATGACATATTTTAAACGTTATAATTCTTGTCATTTCTGACACTAACTTTTTTTTACATCGCATATATCGCACATATTGAAAAAAAACACGCTTTCTACACTCACAGCCCCACAGTAGGATTTTCTCCTGTATCGTGGGTACCAGGGGCAAGACGAATACACAAACACCCAGACCCAGAACAGGAATATATACTCATCATTTAGATTCCTGTTTGGCCGGGAATCGAACCCGGGACCCATTGCGCGTCAGACCGGTATGGTAACCGCTGCGCGACGCGGGTCGTTCGGAACTAATACTATTTAGGAATCATAGAAAGAAAGTAAATTGCGCCTTATTCTATATTTTACTCTTAGCCATTCCAACCAAATGAATTATTCTACAAATTAAGACTGAAACACGTCAGAACCGAAACGAATTGAGTAAAACTTTCTGAGTCGGCTTTTTCCGAACGCTGCCTGCAATTAGTATTCTGTTTGTACGAAAGGGCTAATTGGATTGTTGCTTAAATTGACGAACAAACATTGCGGCAGGCGATATGTCATTTATTCTCTTCGACCTTTTGGTTTGGTACTTTTTAATGTGTTAACCATTTTTTAAACGAATGGTAGAATAGAGCATGCATCTTTGACGCTAAGTATTGATTGCCTTCAATTGAAATTTACATTCAACTCCAAATGGAACTTAATACAACATATCTAAGTTTTATTAAAATAAATTGATATTAAACATAACTACATGAGAACTACCCGAGTCTTTAAGTTTTTCAAATTAGAACATAATGCTTAATATTAATGTCTTAATATCGCTATTATTTGAATAGCACTTAATATACTACTGTATAATAATAAATGAAAAATTAATAATATTTTAATAGTAATTAACATCATAAAAAAATATATTCATAAGTACATGCAGACCATACCTGTTTTCAAGTCTCACGTAACTGAGAAGATATTTAAAGTCTACTCATGGTAAGACAACATTTTCCAAGTCTAAGGTGTTTACTTGAGTACGGAGAAGAACATTGTTTTCTTACCTACGTTCGTTGTTTAATATCATAGAGCAGATTATCGGATAGAAATTCATGGACATATTGTATATTTCAATTCTAAAAAAAACTTTGTGTTAATTTCTTCGTATTGATATACTTAATATTGATATGCCTGTCGTCGGCAAACAAATTCATGAAAGGGTATGATTAAACTTTATTTAAATAAATTTCATTAACGTACGTAACTTACCTGAATGATTATGATATCGAAAAATCTCTTAATTATATATTAATTAAATATTATTTGTTACGTATAGTCGACATTATTATATTGTCTTATTAAAGACAGTGATAAAAGTGAGTTTTTCCTTCCCAAGAATTTATTAAATGAACATAGGTGCCAGTTATTTTAAGTTGCGGTGGAAATTGGTGTGTGGCTTTTGAGTAGAGTCAATTTGAAAAAAAACCTACGTTCATTCCGAATATCAGCATACGGAAATATTCTCATAAACACGCTTTTCACGCTTTCACGCTTTCTACACTCATAGTCCCACAGTAGGATTTTCTCCTGTGTAGTGGGTACCATGGACATACACAAGACAAATACACAAACACCCAGACCCAGAACAGGAATCTAAACTCATCATTCAAATACCTGTCTTGCCGGGAATCGAACCCGGGTCATATTTCGCGTCAGACAGGTACGATAACCGCTGCGGGTCGTCATAGAGATACGGCAACGCGATACGATAATTATTTTCGGTATTTCTATTTCATACTTAGTCTTTGCTGTACCTACAATGGGTATATACTGTAGTGGAGTTCATTTAGAGAAGCCATTGCCTACTCCGGGTTCATATGTGGACGTTCCGTTGTTTCACTAACAGGTAGAATGGTGCAGCACATTAAGATTCAGTGTAAGTAGGTACTACAACAAATGAGAACTAACACGTTTGGTGGCTAATATACATGCCTGGTGGCGGACTGAAAAGCATTAGACAAATTAAGTGAAGGATTAGAAACATTTTTAATAATAGCATTACGTTATTTACCAAGTGTGAGAAAACTACAGTTGATTGATATCTGCATTGCACTTTGATGTATCGTTACCTTGATATAAATATACAATAGTGTTTTTAGAATATAAGAAAAATTAAATTGATATCCCTTTGTTTTGTGTGGTGAAATTGTCAAAATTGAATTGATTAAGGCTAGTAATCGTTTTCTAAAGCACGATATGTAACATTTACGGTATAATATTTTTAAAAAAGTACATTATGATATTTACTTGATTTTCTTTCGAAAATTTCGAAAATTCTCAGTGTAATCAAATATTATTTTCTCTTAAAACCTTTACACCTATAGTTCGTTAGAGAAACGCACATACGATTTCCAAATATATACTCGTATTACAATCATGATGTATTAATTCACTAATATTTTTCCAGTCAATATAGTTACCAATTCTATTGAAACAAACAAGTCCCTGACAATTCTAAGCTAGCGTGTGTGGGAGTGATGCAGACATTAGGAGATATCGCCGTTCACGCTCCATAAAGCAAATGTATTCAATACAACACTACCACGAATACACAACACAACGTAATACAAAACAAATACACAATGATGCTACATTTAAATATACGCGAAATGGGACACAATGTTTGGTTTACAAAGGCAAGTCTGTTTGCATTTCAAATGTAAGTTTGGCTGGCACGTTTACTCCCACTTTAGACGCTCGATGCTAATAACTAACGAAAACAAAATTTATTTCTAGCGGATTCAAAGTAAACAAAATTTGTTCCAAGCAGATTTAGGTGTACGAAATGGGTGAAGTAATTTGAATATTAATATTATACTACAGCACCAACCTACGCCTCTATCACTCTTATTTCTTCTATTTATATACGGGGTAAAGGTTACATTGTTTTCAATTATTTGACGACCTGCGTGGCGGAGCGGTTACCATACGCGCGACGCGCAATGGGTCCAGGTTCGATTCGATTGAGTAACGATCATCAATACATCGTCATTATTTTTTTGCCTTTATTATATTAGTATAATGTAAAGTGCCGTGTTTTTCATGTACAGGTTCTATCTGAAGTCTTTTTTTATTTATTTTTTATCTGTCTGAACGGGCATGCAGTCCATCTGATGGTAAGTGATCACTGCCGTACATGGGCATCGGAAATAAATTTCCTACAGAACATGGGTTCTATATGAAGTCAAATGCGTTGCTACTCCCGAGGACTAGGATGGTCGCCTCATATAAAAGTGTGCCGCTGAACTCTTCCATCAAAATCCAAAAAATGCTCCACGCTAGAAATAGGTGTGGCGGTAGTACTACGGCAAAAACTGTGTACTACTAGGCTTGAACAAAACCACTTGAATTCTTTTCTAAAGAGGCGACTAACGGACAAAATGCAGGAAATAGGTAGTAGCATCCTGCGGTGTAACATCAAAATCCACTGCATTCCAATCCTTTGCGTGGATTTCAAAAGACTTAAGAGCCACTAATATTACGCCAAGGTTTTTGTTTGGGTGTCAACTCAAGCAATTTCATGTATTCAGATCTTAAAATTGAAAAAAGTAAAATAATCGTTTCTATCAAACTAAAATTAGGTATAATATGGCATTTAGGGATTGCAACCGGAAAACCGGATCCGGTAATCCCGCGGATCCGGCTCAAATTTACGCAAACCAGATCCGGTACCAATTCACCACCGTATCTGGACCTCCACCGGATCCGGTGATTGTATATTTTGACAAAGATTTCACATTACAAAAATAATTACCGTTAGAAATCGATCCTTTTTTTACACTGTTTTAACCTTTCGATTAATGCCCCGGACCAAGTCGGATTCGGCCGGATTGAGAAAAAAACGGCCGGATCCGGAAAATGATTCCGGATTGCAATCCCTAGTGGCATTATTATGATAGCCTAAAATAATGAGCAAGTTTGCAAGTCAGATGGATAAATTGATCGCCGCGTTACGAGGGCCGTCTGTGCTTAGTTAATTATGCCTGTAATTAAATTATATTAAATTCCTTTTGCAGGAATTTCCTTAATAGAGGTAAAATAAATGAACCGTTCAACCTTTCACATACATCGTCAATCGGTCTGATTGTTTTAATATACTGCCGGAAGCAGGAAGTTGTAGAAATTAATCTCGCAGATATTGACGACAGTTGATTTCAGAGAACATATTAAGCTGCTTGAATTGGCTGCTTGCGGCTTTGTACTCTGATTCTGATAAATGTCTAATGGAACTTGATATATTGTGTTAAAGTCAGTTATTCCTAAATAATATCTATATACTACATATTAATATCTGAAATATGTAAGAAGTACCTACATTTCGGTGAAAGAATGTCCTTGTCACTTTCGTATAAGACTTTGGGAATACCAAAGCACCTGTGCTTGATTTAATATAGAACCTTAGTTTTATTCTATGCCATTCTGCACGCGTTGCTACGTCATAAAAAACACCAGAAGCCTTCGCGAGCTCATGAATAACAACTTTACTAAAGATCGTCACTGATAAAATTAATAGTTTCCGATTCTATAGAGGACATACATAAATATTCATTTTTATATATAAGAAGATATAATTACATGTTGATGGGCAGCATTCAAAGACTACTTTTCCTCAGATATACTACATGCGCGTTTGCCTTTTCAATTTAATACAGCAAAACTTTTCCTTAACGCCCCTTATTTTATGTGCAAGAACATTTCTTTTATGGGAATATTCCTTTTATAATACGGAAGTAACAAAGACGCACATGGTAGACGCACAAGAGTTCATTTGATGGTAAGTGGCCACTGCCATCAATTTATATCTGTAATCAACGACAGATAAAAATAGTCTTGCCGGGGGTTAGCCACAGATATGTTACGTCTGTGTTATACCTAAGGAACAACATAAAGATTCTTGGATCTATAAATTTCCCTTACCACGGCCTTCATAACAAATACTGCAGCGCATAACACTAGGCATAACGCTTAGGCAGAAATAGCAATGTAGAGCTTATTGTAGTAATTTAAGGAATGTATCCGCAAAATCTATGAAGTTATAGCACTGTGTTTTATATCCGAAAATAGTATTGTGTAATAAGATTTAAAATAATTATATCTTTAACATAACATTGATGAATTTTTAATTGTAAGGATATTAACGCTTAATATCTGTACGATCTGGGACTCTCAATGCCAGGGTGAATAAACTATTTCTTAAAAAGAAATTGTGTTTTAGACAGTATAAATGCTTTCAATAAGATGATATCGCGAAGAAACGAAAAAATATCCACACATGAAAATAAATAATGTTTTGGGGGAACAACTAGATGAAGATAAATATGTTATACTCACATGATTGTAGGGTTGGCATTTATGATCATAAAGCAGAATTATTTTTTATACTGAAAAAATATTATGAAAGCTTCATAAATAAATACAGATTTAATGTAATGTAGCCGCATTAAGTGGAAACAGACGTGGACGTCCCTGGAGCAACAAAAGCAGTGTCACTATTGCGACAAGCCAAAGATAGAGGTTAAATGGATGGTGCATAGTTTTTGTACTGTGGCACAAAATAACAGTTTTACAAGTGGAAATTTAATAAATTCGTTACTAAGACAGAACTAACCATGACACGCATCTTAAAGAAAAAAGTTTAAAAAGGTTATCAAAAAACGTTTTGTGAAACAGGGAATAAGACAATTAATATATTTTATCAATAAAAATGTATGAAAAGATGTCGATAAAGCTCGTAAGGTGTGTGACGTGGTAAATTATAACTCTAAATATGTGTTATGGAACTACTTTCGTCGCTTTTACTCCATAACTTGCAAAGTGGTAGAAGATGCATGATGTTCAAAAATCATTTCGTAAGAGTCCCATCAACCTATTATTGTCCCACTGCTGGGCAAGGGTCTTCTCTCAGAATGAGAGAGTTTAGGCCATAGTCCACCGCGCTGGCCAAGTGCGAATTGGTGGACTTCACACACCTCCGAGAACTGTTTTTTTTTTAAGAACTCTCGGGTGTGTAGGTTTCCTCACGATGTTTTCCTTCACCGAAAAGCAGTGATAATTAATTTATAATACGCACATAAATTAGTGGTGCGTGCCTGGGTTTGAACCTCGGACCTCCCGATCGAGAGGGCAAGTTTCAACCATTAGGCTATCACTGCTCCTAAGAGTATTTACTCTTAATTAATGCATCAACTCGCAACTTTTTTTAAATGATTAATAACATTATTTAATTTACAGTTAATAAAGCGAGCGGCAACTTTTTTTAACACTACAATATATAGGTATAGTAGCTACACGAGGTAATAGCGGACCACATTCGAATTAGTCTCTGAAATTTGTTTACAAAATAAAATTGACGGTTAAAAAATTTGTTGGCAAAACAAAAAGTATTATAGAAACGGCTACTATATATCAATAGAAACAGCTCGCGGATAGCAAAGTAAGGACGAGGGTAAAGGAATCTAGGCTGCGATTCTAGGTAAAATAACACTAACGAAGATGGACCTATAACCTAGGGAAGGTAAAACGACATTTGTTGAATTCAAAAAGCACAGTACAAATCCATTAGTGCCAATGATACAAACTTATACCTAACAGGCCCGTCCAAAGTCTGATGGATATCCAGACCATTCCAGTAAATTTTACTCTTCGTAGTTCTATTTGCTAGCCGGCCGAGAGGGATTGAGCTAATGCAGGCAATGCCAGTGCTGGCTGTATTTCCTACTGCCGACATAATGCTATAATCCCACCTGAAAAAACACGCGACTTGATGGGTTGAAGTGGGGAGTTTGAAGGCTATTAAAAGATTAAAAGCTTTGTGAACATTTCGCACTCATTTTTAGTATTATTACTTTTCAGGTCAATGTACTACAGCTGGTCATTGTTGTTTTATACTTCTGTATGTTTCCGTATTGTGGATGTTAACGGTTACCAGTGTGATAACTAATTCAAAAGAGCTGAATTAAGAATAGTCATAATATGTAGCAAACATTAACGTTATCCTAATTCGGATATGATTACAAAGTAAAATGCTAAACATGCTTAAAACTGAAGTGCGCTATAAATTAAATTAAAGATATACTTTTTATTAATAAATAGTCCGTAAATAAAGTTAATATTCAAAAGCACACAAATGTATTGAAGAAAGCAAATAAAATTAGAAAGTTTGCTACTATACTGCTACGCTCCACGCTACTTCGTAGCAGGGTCTATAAAATCATAGCCTAATGGTTAAAATGGCCTCCCAATCGAGAGTCCTATATTCGAATCCCTGGTACATACTTCAGATTTTTCTCAAGTGCATATTGAAAAAGATATTGTTACTTTACTGTTTAGGAAAATATGGTAAGGAAACTTACACGTGGTTTTCAAAGTTTTTAAAGGTGTTCGAATTCAACTCATTTGCATTGGCCAGCGCTTTGCACTTTCTCCTAAAACTCACTTATACTAAGAGAAGCGCCGAGCAGCAACAGGACAGTAATGGGTTGACGACAGTATAATATGATAACACGATCCTCAGTTGCATAACTTTTAAAGTAGCGTTGAAATATCCAAGCATTGAAGAGTAGACATTTGTGTGCAGTTTTATTCGTTATATTTTTTCAACATACACACATATATTTTTTAAGGAACCTTATAACTTATTCAACTAATTTACGGTAACTCTTATTAAGCGAACGCTGTAGCACCTTGCACGAAAGTAACCCGAGTTAATTAAATTTGTTTGTTTACCCAATCAAGTATCAATGGACTATATTCCTGTTATTTGTCGGAAAATTATGGCCCTCTAATCTTAATTGCGTACCGCTAATCTAGCGAGTAAACAGGGCTATAAGTTCAAGAGCTATTAATAACGATTTGGCTCTTAACCAAGTTACAGAACGGTCGCTCGGAAGTACTTACGGTCTAGCCGTGCTCCAGTTTGCAGCCTTAAAGCCATAAGGCAACTTAAGACATTTATAAGGTCTGTTACACATCATGCGGAAACTTGGGAGTGCGCTTAGTTATTTTGTATTCGCTACCATTGTTAGTTCGGAATATAGGTCTTTTTTTTAGTAGTGGGCTTAACTTAGTTTAGTAGCGTAAATTGGTAGAAATTCCTGTGATTAAACTTCGAACTCAATACTGCCACACCTACCGCCTAATAACATCAGTATTTAACACTGATTTTATTAGACGATAGGTGTGGCGCAAAAAACGTTGCTGTGTTGTGATTTGGAAGGTATGGTAAGAGAGATATACCTACTTCTCTAAGGCCTTTCGACATAGTCCATAGAAGTAGTATCGCGTCTGTTTCCAACCTCAGTTAAGCTCTTAAAATTATCTGGGGTTGATTGTACATGTTCATGGACAATGACCACTTACAGATTGACTCTAAATATTTGTAAGTCTATTTTATGTGAAAATATAATTCAAGGATTACTTGGTTGTTAGTGCAGTACATTTATTTTATTTTTATTAGGCTATGTATAGCCGAGTGCCGGATTAACGGCTTTTACGGACGTTAAGGGGTAGCTAACGATTTTCTAACACCGGAAAATTGAACTACGGATGCTGTTTCACGAATTGAAACATAAAATTCAGTATAATGTTTTTTTGAAAAAAATAATAATGAATGATACTGCTAGGCGGTTTTCATAGATAACTATTATAAAAACTCTTGCGAATATAATAATCTTTAATTAAATAAATTAACACTTTGGTCATAAAAGCGTCATACTCGTTACTCTAATTTTATAACAAAAAAACCTCACTCAAATCGGTTCACCCGTTGAGGAGCTTTGTTTCCACAGACAGACATAAGTGAGACAGAGACAGATATAACGGTCAAATTTATAACACCCCTCTTTTTGGGTCAGAGGTTAATAAAAGGAGAGTAAAATGTGTAATTCTCCTATACAGTTAGTCATGATACATAAAATATTAAAAAAATCCAAATACAATTTAAGTGAAATTTTATCACAACGCTAAAAATATCGAATAAAAATATTTATTCTTCAGGCAGACAGTTTAAATTGCTCTTGGCCCGAATTCAACAAAAGTCGAGACCAATACTCTTGTAGACTGATTTCTATGTGTAACTTCTCTTATTAAAAAGATTTTCCTGTATCTCTAAAATCCTAGTAGTACTAGTAGTTGACAAAATACTATTACTTAGTACCATTCTACTAACTAGTTGATGAGAAATACATATTACATACTTACAGAAGTACGAAATGAGCACGCAGTTAAGGCATGAGGCATGAGGCAAAAAAATATTTACAAAGAAAAAAGACAAACCCACTGTGTTACTTGCCGGATCTTCTCAGTTGAGATCGTGTTACGATCCGGTGGCAATGTAAGAAAAAAGATGTTGCTAACAATTTGTAAGTGCCTCCGTAGGCCTATGCAAAATAAATACATTTAATGTCCACTGTCACTCAAGAGATAGATAGCTTTGATCAACTTCATAGTAGATTAATATACTATCTGACTTTGCGATGTGTTGCTGCCTCTTAGGACTAAGTAGGAACGTCTCGCTTCTCAACACACTTTGCGAACCAGGTCGCAACGCTTTTGCTAGTAGCTGAACCCCGCAGCTTCGTCTGCATTAAAAAAATCGATGTATCGATTGTCCCATGCGAATAAGATATTTTCTACAATAAAAAGTAGCGTATATGTTAATCCAGAGTATCAGCAAACTCCTTACCAAATTTTATGAAAATCGCTCCAGCCGTTTAGACGTGAAGAAGTAAGAAACAAACATTCGCAAAGTTTCGCCTTTATAATATTAGTATGAGTATGATAACTAGGTGGAGTGGTGGTGCTGCCAGAGTCGACCCACAAAGGGTTCAATCATCTTTCTTTCTACTTCTATCTGGAACCTGAAAGTAAAAAAAAATACAACCGCCTTCCATAACAAAAAATAAATAAAAAAAATATTTTAATATATGTTGATTCGGAACATACTGAGCATTTAGAACATAGTCCCGAAGTCAGCGCTCAATATACTTTGCTGTTTCACGACGACGAAACTATGTCCCATATGAGCGACTACTTTACAACTATGTACTAAGTACTAACGGTTCAAAAAGGAATACATATGGCGCACTTGCTATAGCATATAATTTTAGCCAGCATCACAAAGCTATATGTACATCGAAATGCATTTTGGTTTTACAAACAAACATTACTAGCATAATTCACGTATCGGCTTAGGCCACGTGAATTATTCCCAAAATTTATTTGCAGGTTTCGAATTTAGATAAATGCATAAAGTTATTTGGCTTATGTTACACATTGGAATTGAAATCCGTTCCTATTTTATTGTTTTCAACTACATAGTTTAAGATATAGACATATACTAACAGAGTTAGAGATAACAAATCCCGTACTATGAGAATACGTTGTGTTATAAACCAGTAATGCATATCGAAAGAAATTTGAAGTTTACTGTATACAGCAATGAAAATCTTCATAAGCTTAAGCGTATGTTCAGCAGTGCGTGTTAAAGGGCTAATAAACGAATGCATAATTACGTACCTATTATTTATGGCCGAAACGAAAATCACGATGAGAATGCTTTCAATGATACTAAAAAACTATTAGCTCCAGTATGAGTATACATCTGATTGGTATTGATTGGTAACAGAAAGGAAAAAAGTAATTTAAGAAGGGATAAAGAATTTTAAAAGTTTTTTAATTAAAAAATTAAAGAAAATACGAGAGAAAAAGTTAGAAGACCAATTTAGAGACAGGCGGATCAATAGATGGATGACTAAAAAATATTCTGTTAAAAAAATAAGTGAGAAGAAGAGCTCGCTAACCTCGACAATTACAAATAATAATACACTACAGAAAGAAATTTCAAATAAAAATAACTCAATATCTGTCTAAGAAATTCAACAAGAAAAAGGCAAAGAGAGTAATTTCTTGAAAACGAGGATAAAACAACAATTCGTAATTGAGAAATGGTACTTTTGTGGCGGTAACTTGAAATTCTCATCATAATCATAAAAAATATTAGAATTCTAAATGAGTGCTTATCTGAAATCCCCTTGATTGACATTTCATTAAAGCGGGATCATAATTTGAAAGCTAGGTAATCATTCCCCGATTTCAGTAAGTTCGACAATTTAATCTCTTATCTTGATTTGGCAAACTTAATTTGAGAGCGATTTTCCGACGATCTCTAGAGAAATGTGACAGAGACGGGATCCATTAAAAATGTTTAATTTTAAAACCTTTAAACGTGCCTCGCCTCGAGTGCGGTGGATAAAATGCACAATGCGTTTAAAAGCTTGCAACGTAACCCTCCGGGTTATCGCTGTGGTTTATAAGAAAACTGGATGTGCCAAAAAAAATGTAATATAAATATAGTCTTAATATTAGTACCAAAAAAATTTTTTTTCATGTAAAACAAAATATTCTGTATACGACTCATGTTGTGGTAAAATTTATACATTTTATTATGTAACGGATGCTCCCGATACTATGTATGAATTTTATAATGAACCGTAAAATGTACACAGGTTCAAGTGCTTGCTTGAATTTGATTAATGCGTAATTAATATTTAATATTTAAGGCAAATTATATATTAATACGTTAAGCAAAAACTTGGGATACGTTTTTAAGAAACTGCCGCGAACAGAGGAGTACGAAATTTAGCACGATTATAGTTTATGTAGAGAAGGAGTACCAAATGCTAATATTTTTTTCAAATAATGCATAAAACATACATAAATCCACTAAAACGCATTACACACACCACTGTGCATTTGACACAAACACATAGATATATAATAAACGAAATAAAGCATTAAAACTCCTACTCTAAGGGCTCTTTCAATTTAGACGTTTCGTGTCGGACCGCTGCGGTGCGTAAGCGGTGCGTTTGTCGTATGGCACACGGACGTTCGTTTGTTTTCATACAAAACGCTCGGTGCGGCAACAGTGCGGCGTCCGTACCGCAAACGCCCGACAACAGGACGGCAACGTCGCAAACCCCGAGTGTTCATTTCGCTATTGAATAGTGCGGTGACAAGACATAAGAGGTAATTTCTTCGAATTTTCAAGTTTATCACTTCCTTAAAATGGATGATATAAACGTAGAGGAGTTTATAAATGAAATTGAAATACATCCTGCAATATGGAACTCCAAAAGCGACAAACACAGTAATCGCACGGAAACAAAAAATGCTTGGGAAGATGTTTGTGAGAAATTTATAGAGGATTTTAAAAATAAAACTACTGGTGAAAAAAACTCAGCAGGTAACTATTTATTTAAATCAAATTTTGTTATTTTGCCATGATAATTGTCCTTCGTTAACAAAGTATTCCGCAAATTTATTACGAACTGATGTTGCTGTCAAATTCGGTTCATTTTGAACCACGTGATCTATCTGCCTGCCTTGAATCAATAGATTCCCATTAGACATTTCGTTGCAGTCACGTTGTAAGAAATTATGTAAAACACAGATAGCTTGAACAATATCTGTAGCAAACGATACATGTACATTTATTGGTCGATGTAATATTCGCCATTTATTAGTCATAATTCCGAACGTACACTCGATGTATCTTCGAGCACGTGATAAGCGGTAGTTGAAATTTTTTTGTTGTTTATTCAAATAATTGCCACTATAGGGGCGTTGTATGAAATTACTGATACCAAATGCTTCATCACCAACAAAAACAAACGGTAGTGGTAAACCATTTTCTGTTATTGGCGTAGAAATTGGTATATTTAGTCTGTTGTCTTGAAGTTTCTTGAAAAACCCGCTGTTTTTAAATATTTGTGAATCTGATGCTTTTCCATATGAACCAACATCGATAAAAATGAATTTGTAATTTGAATCACAAATAGCCAATAATACAATAGAGAAAAAATTCTTATAGTTGTAATATAGAGAACCGCTTTTAGGGGGCTTAATTATCCGTACATGTTTCCCATCAATAGCGCCCAAACAATTAGGGAAGTTTGCATTAGTTGCAAAACCATGAGCAATTCTTAACCAATCTTCATTTTTCAGTTCAGGTAAACAAGTTTCTCGAAGGGTTCTGTAGATCTGTTGACATGTATCTTTTACAATTCCAGAAATAGTTGAGATTCCATGCTGATAAGAATGATGGAATTCGGTCATACTACAACCTGCGGATAAATACCTGCAATAAAATATTTTCTTTTTTTTTCAACAAGAGCACTAACAGTAATGTTTCTTCGTCAGAGTCCATGGCTTAACTGCGGTCGAATAAATTTATAACATCACTAGCATACAAACGCACGGTAATAAAATACGCTTTCAATTTAGGCGTTTGGTGTCGGACGGCAAACGTACTGCAGCGGCACGGAGCGGATTATAACCAGCGGCACGGAAAACGTGCGGCAGCGGTCCGACACGAAACGTCTAAATTGAAAGAGCCCTAAAAACACATATGGTTTTAACTGTCATTTGTCTTTTTCAAAATACCCGTTACTGCTTTTAAACGCAGTTTGGTCAATTAAAACCTCTTTTACCTTTCGGTTGTATTTAAAATAACTTGAAAATTAATTAAATCGAGAAATATTCGTGTTACTTTGGACGATACAAAGTTTAGTTTTTGAGTTGAATTACGGTGGAATTTTGACCATTGCGACGACTAGTTTAATTTATCGCATAAACTACTTAGTTTTACTTATAGTACTTATTATTATAGAACGCACTATCTAACGTATAGATCCTTGAGATAGCACATAGTATTGTTGTATAATACTAATGACCAATTTAGATATTGGCCCAATATGGGTGGATGTGTATTATAGGGATTGTTTACTTGGGGTAATACCTAAGTAAGCGAAGAAACCGTTTGAATTATTAATACCCTCTAGTGTGAAGTTTGGGAATAATCACTGTTCCAGTTAATAAGCTTCATTAAGCTAGCTAGGCTGATCACGTAAAGACCTTTTGAGAATATAGCCAACTTCTCATTATCAGACAGTATAAGAAACTATGGCTGTAAGACTAATGTTGTATTCAATGAGATATTTCTTATACAAAATATAATAAATTAGGACGGCCATTTCAAACAATATCCGTGCAATCATAAAATTGATCGTTTTTCTTAAAATTTAAGTTACCTTGTATTAAAATATATTTGTAGTATTTATTTTAACATAGTTAAGGCAAATTGCCTTTATATTTAGAACAAGACTACTATTGCAAGATATTTGCCGTATTTGGCAAATTTACATGCTATGTTTTGTTCTGGGTAGCAGTATTGCTTAATATAATAAGTAAAACGTAATCAACAGCATATCCAAGCCTTAATTTAAAATATTAGTTAATTTATGTCATCATCATAACCTACGTACATTACACTATTTCAATTTGCGAAAATGAAGTATTCATATGAGTAAATTGTGTCCGTCAGATCTATTAGACTATTCCAGTTAAACCTAGGCAAAGGTCAGAGACCGGCGGAACCATTAGGAGATTAAAACGAGACACACCTGTAACGGCGAACCATCCCCTCAGCCGTCAGTCGGTACTTGTTCTATCGCCAAAGAGCGACTAATAAATAAATATGGTCTCAGTATTGCTTTAAAGGAGTAATTTAACTCCCATAAAAAGAAAGGAGAAATTTAAATGAACGACAATATTTGTTGATTATTTAAACTATCATTAATCTATTACATAAACTAATAAAAAGTACATTCAATTTTGTGTTAGACAGATTGAGGAGGTCACTTGTGACTAGACATTAATTTGTAAATGAGTATACCTTACAAAACTATTAAAGATTTGATAGAGACCTCTCAATAACTTTTTTTACTATTTGTTTCAAATTATATTTTTTTATATCCGTTGACTGCATTCATAGAGACACAGTTGTTAGCATAAAATAAAATGCTATTTATAAAATTAAGGGGAATGACCATCATAAACTAGCCGTAGTGTTAAATACTCTTGGGTATGTTATGTACCCATTAAAAACGAAATAAATGTATGGAATGATTTCAGAGGAATTAAATTGGATAGATTTTATCGCATATCGTTTCTCGTTTACCGTCGAAATTCAACAATTAATGCAATTACTTTTCAAGTTTTCTTGCTTTTAAGAAATTTTACCTTTAGCTTTCGCCGGGAAACCCGTATATTAATACTACCCCACCTGTACAAAATCAGAGAAGAAAAAGTGTATTGTAGTTAAAAAAATACTGTTTTTTAATCTTGGTACCAGGAAGTTCTTTTTTGTTGATTGTTCGAAATGAATTAAAAAAATACTTCCATTTTATTTTTTTACCTCGAAGATAGTACAAGTTCACGGCTGTGTTGTAAAAACATTTAATATAAAATAATCCGTTAAAATTATATAAAACTCCTTAAACATCTAGCTTGTTCTTAGGCTGTACTTTAATCCGTAAGTCCATATAGTATAATGATTGTAACAAAAATATGACTGCGTCATACATAATGTTTATTTACTTTTATCGTATATTTAATTGGATTGCCTAATCAATGTTCAAGTTCCATTATTTTTATCCCTACAAGCTTTTTTATATTATTAATACAATTTTTATACTAATATAAATTCAATTTTTTCATCCTCTTAATTAGTAAATGCGACATCGATGGTCATATAAAAGCTATACAGCTAAAAGAAGAACCTAAGAGAGATTTTCAAAACTGGTTTAAAATACAAATCTCGCAACAATAACAAACAATACAACCCATGTGACATGAAAAGTACACACACAAAGCTTGCAATAAAACGTAAAATATGACGTTCTACGAAGCTATGAATTTTTATAACTAAATTATGTTTCGTGACAATGCGTCGTAAAATTGACACGCATAATAAAATCACGATATCTAGAGTTTGTAAAATTGACTGCGTGCTCCTCGACGTAAAATATGTTTTACTAGCTGTACCCGCGGCTTTGCCCGCGTGCAAATCAATGTATCACAAAGTTTTTCCCGCGCAAATCTCGACACCGTGGGAATTCTATGATAAAAAGTAGTAACATTAAAATCGGTTTGGTCACTCAAGGATTACCTGGAGAAACACAGAGTGAAAAACGAATTTAAAGTGTGTATTTTTGGGTAAGAACGTATTGTTATGTAAAAAAAAAAATTAGACAAATTCGAATATTGTAAATCGCTTTTTTGAACCAATTTACATTCTTAGTGGTCTAATTCACAATATCGGGATACATATTTTCAATCAACTCCTCCACATTTGAACCAAAACGTATCGATTATAAAGATTGATTTGAACTTTTCCGAATTGGAAAATACTATTTGAAGTAATTTCTAAGTAAGATTATAGGTAAAACTACTTTTAATATTAATTTGTGTTGAGGAGTTCCAAAGGGCATTAAGAAATGTAAAAATTCGTTTGGATATTAGATCTGTGACGCTGCTTTAAATTTGGAAAAAAATAAATTATTTATTTTTATCGACACTATTACTTGAAGTAAATAATTAGAAAATTGGAATATCACTGAACAGCGACATATATTCTAAGTTCATATTTTGTTTCATGTGGCCAAAGATAAGATCGTTTAAGAGATGCGGTGGCGAAGAACAAATCTGTGCAATCACCCATCGGGCTATTTGTGTGCGTAAATTCCGCATTGTTCTTTGTAAAGCAGAAGGCAGAATCAAAACACTTTTACAATTCATACGAACAGGGCGTACCGCTCGCAGGGCGCTGCCGCACCCTGCTCGCTTATTTTTTATGTTTTCTTTTATGTTCCAACCTGATCTAACCCATCCTGTTTAAAAAGCTACAGCTAAATCCATCTCTTAACAATAACATGACAATACTCCTGCACTTTCAGGATTTAGATATTCAAAGTGACACTTTTCATAATTATGTCCTCTCAGGAACGGGTTGTAATGTATTGTAATCAATAAGTACCAAACTCATACGGCTTAAGTAGGTTGCGTACTTAGATTATCAGGGTTGATGAATTGAAGTTTAATTTATTAATCACATTTCAGTTTAATGAGCTGTCATTAAACTTATAATATATACTAAAAACAACCGTAAGCATTATGTGACTAACTTTTATAATTTAGGCTTGCACTATCCCGCATCATCAGGGAGGAGTTGAAGGTAAAAAAAAATATCCCGTGTCTTTACTTAGTATTCTTATTGCTTATACGTAAGCACTTGCGAGACAACTTCTTGGGCTTGCAGTACCTTGCATCATCAGGGCTGAGGAGCTTAAGGTCGAAATTGTAATCATGTGTCTGTGCTTAGTAATTATATTACATACCCGAAAGCATTAAATGGCCAACTCCTATGGCTTAGGCTTGCAGTACCCTGCATCATCAGGCTTGAGGAGTTGAAGATCAAAATTTTCATCTTGTGTCTTTGCTTAGTAATTATATTACATACCCGAAAGCACTAAATAGCTAACTGCTATGGCTTAAGCTTGAAGCACCCCTGCATCATCAGGGTTGAGGAGATGATGGTCAAAATTTTCATCTTGTGTCTTTGCTTAGTAATTATATTACATACCCGAAAGCATTAAGTGGCCAACTCCTATGGCTTAGGCTTGCAGTACTCTGCATCATCAGGCTTGAGGAGTTGAAGGTCGAAATTTTCATCTTGTGTCTTTGCTTAGTAATTATATTACATACCCAAAAGCACTAAATAGCTAACTTCTATGGTTTAGGCTTAAAGTACCCCTGCATCATCAGGGTTGAGGAGTTAAAGGTCAAAATTGTCATCATGTGTCTTTGCTTAATAATTATATTAAATACCTGAAAGCACCAAATGTCCATCTTGTATAGTTTAGGCTAGCAGTATCCTGCATCATCAGGGGTGAGGAGTTGAAGGTCGAAATTTTCATTTTGTGTCTTTGCTTAGTAATCATATTACATACCCGAAAGCACCAAATGGCCATCTTTTATGGCTTAGGCTTGAAGTAACCCTGCATCATCAGGGTTTTAGGAGTTGAAGGTCAAAATTTTTACCATGTATCTTTGCTTGGTATTTTTATTACATAACCGTAAGTACCTAATAGCCAACTCTTACGGTTTAGTCTTGAAATACCCTTACATTATCAGGGTTGAGGAGTTGAAGATCAAATTTTTGTCCCATGAATTTGTTTAACAATCTTATTATATATCCATAAAAACAAATTGACTTACTTCTACGGTTCAAGCTAGCAGTACCCCTGCATCATCAGGATTGAAGAGTTGAAGGTCATTTTTTTTAGGAAATATCTGCTTAGTAATCTCATTCTACATTCAACCCAATTGGACTCCTACAGCTTAAGTTTGGCCGAGTATCGCTAATTTCGTTAATTTGCTTCAAAGAAATGGATCCTATGATCAGAACCGTATCAAACTCATGAGAGTAA
Organism: Spicauda simplicius; assembly: GCA_949699795.1. Taxonomy (NCBI): domain Eukaryota; kingdom Metazoa; phylum Arthropoda; class Insecta; order Lepidoptera; family Hesperiidae; genus Spicauda; species Spicauda simplicius. The sequence continues at coordinate 9,398,784 of OX453067.1, read as the reverse complement.
GTACCCTTGAAGTACATTCTTTCAAATAAAAGAAAAATCATCAAAATTTGTTGGCGGGAAATTGAGTTATTCATCTATTTATCGCGCACATCGTTAATGCAAATACCAGACTTATACGGTTTTCTTATGGATGCCACTGTCAAAAGTGAACTAAAAATAAATGAGACCCCATGACACGCACTACCTTTCAAAGGAAAAAAAAATCATCCAAATCCGTTCACCCAGTGCGGAGAAATCGAGTAACAAATATAAATTAAAAAAAAAAAATAAAAAAAAATACAGACGAATTGATAACCTCCTCCTTTTTGGAAGTCGGTTTAAAACTGTTTTAACATAAAAATCAAAGCGAAATATTAAATTTTATTGAGGTGGCCTCAAAATTGACTGACTTTCATACAAACTTACATCTCCTATTTGGGTTAAATTGGGGGGGGGGAGATCAGAAAATTCATTCTTAACTGACGTCTACGTCATAAAAGGAACCCCTAGTAAAAATCATATTCGTATCTTTAGCAGTTTAGGCTCTACGATGTTTATTCAATAGATGAGTGAGAGAGCATCCTTTCGTTTTTATATAAGTATATATAGATATAGAGATATAGATTTGTATAGTATCAAATAACATAGGTACACACATAACCAATAAAAATACATAACAAAGGAATACATTTTACAGACCATAACATGTTTAATTTCAACCAATTCAACTATGCAGTTACTTATCTTATTAACACTTATCGAACACAGAATAAATACTGCGTAGTTTTAAATTGACATAACTTTTTTATTTATAAACCGATTTACATAAAATAAACACTAAATGTTAAGTGAAGTTTCCCACAACACATCAATGAAAATTATATTCAAATTGGATAAGCCGTTTCTGAGATTAGCGTTTTCAAACACACAGACAAACAGACAAACAGACAAACAGACAAACAGATAAACAGACAAACAGACAAACAGAAAAGATTTCTAAAAACCATTATTTTGTGTTCTATATCGTATTAAAGACCTCTAGAAATGGTTTTCACCTAAATTTATTCCATGTACAGACAGCGACCTCTTACAGATTTATTATAGTATAGATTTATTGATAAAGTAACCTTTATCGAATAACACGCTTTCTACACTCATAGTCCGACAGTAGGATTTTCTCCTGTGTCGTGGGTACCATGGACACACACAAGACGAATACACAAACACCCAGACCCAGAACAGGAATCTAAACTCATCATTCAGATACCTGTCTGGCCGGGAATCGAACCCGGGACCCATTGCGCGTCAGAACGGTATGGTAACCGCTGCGCCACGCGGGTCGTCAAATAATTTATGTTACGTCAGTATTTATAGGTGATAGAACCAGTATAGTTCGCCCGGGGAAGTACTACCGTCACATTAATTTCTAGCATGAAGCAGTTTTTGCGTTTCGATAGAAGGGTGTGTTTGCCGGCACACTTTATATGAGGCCGACGACGAGGGCGACCATCTTAGTCCTCGGGAGTAGCGACGCATCTGTGATTGACTTCAGATAAAACCCCGTGTTCTGTATGAAGTTTCTTACAGATGTCCATTGGCGGCCAGTGGCCACTTACCATCAGGTGGACTGCATGCTCGTTTGCTACTTCAATCTTAAAATATAAGAAAAACGTCAAAAAGGTCATATTTTACATATATCTTCTAGATCTTATTAACAAAAAAGGATTTTTTTATGCCACGATGAAAAATCTCATTCTTACCAGCATTTCATTGAGTTAAAAAGTAATAAATAGATATCATCATCATTTACTTTTAACTATGTCACTATACTTATTATGATAACTAAATTAAACAATTTAATAAAAGGTGAAATGTATGGGTGCAATGCGTAAAGCTCACTGGAATGTAGAGTTAAGCCTTCCACAGTAGTAGAAATACCTTAATGTCCAGAAGTAAAAAAGACTTGCGTTATATTTCGTTTTTATTACTATACTATATCCGGCAAACTTTGTTCAACCTAAAAGTTAAAAATCCAAAATTATCAGTGTCTTACTTCTATAGTATACATGTATTATACATAAAAACCTTCCGCTTGAATCACTCTATTTATTAAAACATTGCATTAAAATCCATAACGTAGTTTTAAAAATCAAAGCATACATAGGGACAGACAGCGAGAAGCGACTTTGTTTTATACTTACTAGTTGAATTCCGCAGCTTCGCCCGGGTTAACAAAAACCGATTGTTGATGTTTACACGTGAAGAAGTAACAAATATACACACTCACAAACTATGATAGTGAAAACATGTCTTTGGAATAATTTTGAGGTCTAATGATACGTATTTGACCGACGTATTGGACCATCCCTAAAATTATCTTCACTATATTTTATTGTTTGGTGGGAGGAATATAGTCTTTCTGAGGAATTACCATCGTCACACCTATTTCTAAAGAGAAACAGTTCCTTCATGTGGAGTGGAGGTTTTTTTTTATACTTAAACCTAACGATAAGGCAGACGCGCTACCTGATAGAAAGTAGTCACCGTCACCTATGGACGTTTGCAACACCAGAGGTGACGCCAATGCATCGCCGGCTTTGAAGAAGAGGTCTTTTCGCACCTTTTTTGAAGAGCCTCATCTTGCACGTCCGCCGTGATAGAAACAAGCGTGCAAACCTAAACGTGGAGGACCGCCACGGGTCCGGTTGACGTGGATGGAATTTCATCCTTTTGTACGTGTTGCGGTGCGATTTGTCTCACTTTCATATGAGACGATAATAATCGTAACGACGATAATATAAATAACGGAATAGCAACAAATCTGTGGCTAACTTTAGATCAAACCCCTCTATATAAAGTTATTTCCGGATACCAATGACTGACAGTGACCACGTGCCATCAGGTGGCTACATGTTCGTTTGTTCTAATAGGAGATCTGAGCCCGGCAGTAAATGAAGTTAATGAGTATGGCTGTAAATAGAACATTTACTATCGATGTTCTATTTACAGCCATAATTATTATATTAAATCTTCAAAACTTGTTACCTATCTGGAATAGTTTCTTAACTATTAATTAAACAGCTTGTCATGTTCGCGTGGAGCTTACAGCTATAAGGCACCTTCGTCTTATGTTACGGACCCAAGCCTTCACTGCATAATACACCTTTCAAACATAAGCTTACGGATTTGGAAGTCACAACTAAACTCACACGGTCTTCGTAATGTACTACCATATGGTAATAATCCTCAAATTTAAAAAAAAAACTTAATTTAAGGTAAATATTTAAATAATTAAATGGTATTAAATTTTATCTGCGACTTCTATTGCAGTTTAAAAGCTGTAACAATAGAATAACGGTATACCTATGTCCTAAATCCTAGCTAAAGTAAACACTTCATCATTAATCAAAACGGTGTATTTAATAACTGCATTTAGTGTGCTGCAATTTAACAGTGAATTTACCTTATAATTTCATTTAGACTTACTCCATGTATTGTTAACTACATTTGTAAAACTATTATATTTTCTATATTATTGAAGTACCATACCAGCATGCAGTCCACCTAATGTAGTCACTTCTACGCATGAACTTCGGACCAAGGAACACATTTATATATAAAAGAACAAGCGTTTTATCTGAAGTCAGTCACACGTGCGCTACTAATTCCAACGACTGAAATGATCTTCTTCTCGTCAACCCATTATTGTCCCACTGCTGGGCATAGGTATTCTCTTAGAATGAGAGAGTTTAGGCCATAGCCCACCGCGCTGGCCAAGTGCGAATTGGTGGACTTCACACACCTTCAAGAACTTTTTTTATAAAGAACTCTCGGCTGTGTGTGTTCCGGTGAAGGAAAACATCGTGAGGGGTTTTCTCACGATGTTTTCCTCTACCGAAAAGCAGTAAAAAATAATTATTAATACGCACATAGTTTCAACTATTAGGCTATCACTGCTCTAAGTAAAACGTGAAATGTATATATGTATATCGTTGTATAAAGTTTAATACGCCTGCCTCTTATCACTTCTACTCGTAGACAATGTAACGTAAGCCATATAGCGTCACGTTTTACTAATAAGTTCGTCTTAACGTACATACTTTGCTGTATATATATTCTCTGAACCACATATATCAGGCTTTAATCCTGTAAAACCATGACAAAAGAATTTTCCGCTTTTCTTCTCAGTTGAATAGGGGAGTTAAGGAAGTTCATAAATAAAAACCAGACAAGGGAAATGAAGCAAACAACGAGGGTCAGGTTCCGTTTATATAGAAATGCCTTAACAGCGCTGACTTTTTTGCATTTTTATATGGCTCACTGGCTTGAAGTTTTAATGAGAAATAAATGACGTTTCTATTTGTTGATATAACAAATATAACATGTGTATAAACGGACTTCGACTCAGTATCTTATTATTTTTATGGTAATTCTAAGCATTTATTTTTTTACCGGTCCCAATGCCTATCCTAATTAGTAACCCAATGTGTATCCTAACTAGGTCAAAAACTATGTGTATAGCAAATTTCAGATAAAATTCGACCGATACATTTTGCGTGGATGAGCACACGACATCCTTTTTTTTGTTTTTTGAGGGGGAAACCTTCAAAAGGTACCCGACGCCGTGGGAGCGACGCAGGGTTATGTGGAATTAAAGCACACGACATCCTTAATATAATATGAAATAGATATGTGGCTTAAATGTGAAACCGGCTGTAAAAAATATTATCTTTTGAGAAAACTAATTTACATTCCAAATGACTTGTGTAATAACAATTCATTTTCGTTCTGGTTTAATCGAGTTTCATAGGTAGTTTTATATTTTCTGTTAATTATATACAAGTATACTTACAGCCTTATATGCGGTTAAAGCTATTCATAATGTAAGTGCAATCATACATCACAGTTAGAATCCGGACGTAGGATTAAGTTGACATCTTACATTTTTCTTTGGATTATCTAAAGTACTATAACATTGTATTGTTAATTTATTGGGGTACTTAGGTACAGGGACTACTAAAAATCGCAATTAACCAAAAAGGGAACTTCATTCATTTTCATTTATTCGTTAAGTTTATACACATTTAACTATTACACGAAAACAATATTTACAAAGAGAAAAGTAGGTGCAAAACATCACGAATTGGACACTGCTCAGCATTATGTTGGCATCCGAGGACAACCAGTGCTGATCTTCCGCAGTATCCGACAGGTGACATCACGGCAAAAAAAAAATAAAAATAATACAAACATAAAAATATTAAAACAAAAAACTAGAAAAAGGTGCATCGACCAACCATCTGTATTGTGGCACCGATGTTGACATGGACATACTTCACAAGTGCTAGTTCGCAATTAAAGCACAGCACTTACATGATAAATAATTTAAGTTCATGGTGATGTATTCATACATTTTTTTTTATAATAATGAAGTAGCACACGAGCATGTCATACGACTGAGGGTAAGTGGCCACTGCCGCCCATCGACATCTGCAAGCAACTTCACATAGAACATAGGTTCTATCAGAAGTTAATCACAGATGCGTTGCTACTCCCGAGGACTAGGTTGCTCGCCGCATATAAAAGTGTGCCGGCAACCACACTCTTCCATCGGAACGCAAGGAATGCTTCACGTTAGAAATCACGTAGTGTGGCGGTGGTACCTCCCCGGTCGAACTACACTGGTTCTATCATCTTTCAATACATTACTCACCCGAGTTCTATTACCATTAAAACAAAAATGGACGGGGTATTTTTTTTTGTTTTTGTTTCTTATTTCTTCTTATTTATATTTATAACCGGACGTGGTTATTTTTCTACGGCAGGAAAATGCGACGAACCCGGGAATTGCCGTCCCTTTAATTTCCGGTTGCACTCAACTCTTGTATCTCGCTTGTTCTCATTTTAGAAATTGCGTTTATATCATCAATCATTCTCTGTTTCATTAAATGTTATAATTTAAATATTTATTTTAAGTAAGAATAATGTCTGTAAAAATATTTTATGTTACATATAATGTCTATAGGCATCCATATACCTATGTATGTACCTTATAATGCATTCCACACTTATAGTCGCACTTCTTTATCCTGGTTGCCATAGACATACACTAAGACGAATACAGAAGCACACAGATCCAGAATAGAAATCTAAATACATCATTCAGATATTTGTCTCTCTTGGGATCGAACTCGTTGGTTGGTCGTTGGGTTAGTAAGACAAATAATTTTTACTAAACTGGTATTAGTAAATACCAGTTTAGTAAAAATTATTTCTCTTTAGAACAAAAATTGTAGCTAACTTTGACTTCAAGTAACCATATTGACCCACAAGAATAATTTAAGTTATAAAACATTCCTAAATAAATTAAAAAGAAAATTAAAATTCGTATTACAATATATATTTTTATACGTTGCCATCCTATATCGCATTTATCTTTTAATATTCGATTTGATTCAATTCGATCGACATTCGTACACCTTTGTCATAGGCATTTACACATTATAGAATACAATTTCCCTCGAAATATATAGCCATTTAGATTGTGCAATTTTATCGTTATTCCTTGTTTAAGCTATGTTTCTTACTACTCTAGTCAAACTAATTATTGAGCACATGTACTCATTAAAATCAGTCTATTCCTCTTTATTTGATACCTTAAATAACAGACAAACAACAACTCTATAATATGATATCATTCTCGTTAGTAACATGGGTTTATGATTAAGATGCTATTGAACGAAGATAATTAATCTTTGATCAACGTTAACGCACGAACACGGTAAAGATAACAAGATCTGATTAAAAGCGATGCCTATCAATCCAACAAAGGCGAAGGGGATTCGTAGACTAATTAGTCTATATGACATATCCAATTACGTTCAAAATGGTTTTGTATATATACAACACCAGATACTGAAGTACGCTTTTGTATCAAAATCGCGTTGTATTTGATTTTCGTTTGCTACTATTATAGCTACATTGACATAAGTATAATTTTATTTTCGGTATATTTATCTATATACTATTACGTGAAGCAAAAATTTATGATTCATTTTTAAGATACTTGCCGCAGGCGGAGGAGTATGACATTACGCACGGCTATAGTCGATGTAGAGAAGGATTGCGCAATGCAAATACACACTACCTTGCACTTGACACACATACATAATAAACGAAATAGAACATTCAATGTCTTACTATGAAAACAAATAACGTCAGAAATGTCAGATGTATTTGTCTAAATACCCGCTATCGCTTTTAAATGCAGCCTAGCTAATTAATCCTTAGTTTACCTTTAAATTTATTTGTATTTGAGAAATATTCGTGCTACTTTGGACAATATGAAGTTTAGTTTTTTAATTTTAATTACGGTCGAATTTCGACCGTTGCGACGGGTGGCTACTTTGTTTTGATCTTGTAAAACATGATAAAAATACGTTGGTATATAAAAATAGCCTCACCATGCATTTATATCCCAAGGACTCACGATATAATTAGAACATGCGGCTTTTGGTCTGAAAATACTAATTACTCCCTTTGACGTCCCCAATTAAGTCTCGCAGAACATCTGACGCCTGAAATTGGAGCTTTTTTTCAGCGAGCACTCGAGACTGAAGGCAATTCAGCAGACAATGGATTCTACTTTTTAGATCTTGTCCCATTTGTATGGAGAGTCTCATTTCCTTCGGTACAATTCTCGTTTAATTTTTTCTTTGTCTGTGCCGTTATGAATTCTAAATAAAGACGAGTAATTAATTTTATGTTGCGGTTCAAACTACCAGTCTATTATTCTAAGTTTGTTTTTAGACTCCGTCTTAGAAATGAATTCGATCAATGTTTTTTACTTTCTAATTCATAAAATGAACATTTTACGCGCCTATTTAAAGAAATAGAGTTCTCTGAGTCCCCCAAATAAAATAATAAAAAAGCAATATTCTAAGGTGTATAAAACAAAAAAAGACATCAATTATTTTTAGAGACTGACACTTTTTTGAAACGATACATTTAAGCAGTAGTTTTTAAAGCTTTTAAAAATCATGATATTTATCGTAAAATGGGAAGTTTACCGCCTTAATAAACAATTATAAATGACCAAGCAATTGTAAAATGGCTGTGTTAGTCAACACGGTCATTGACTACGTGTGTGCCAAGTTTCAGCAAAAAATCTTGAGTTTCAGTAGAAAATCTTGAAGTTTTTGCATGTAAGACACAAATCCTTACAAACTTTCGCATTTATAATACTACTAGGTGAACCGGCGTCTTCACTCCGCCTAAAAGGTCAAAAAACTAAAATTATCAGTGTTCCTCCACTATATTATTCATGTATTATGCATAAAACCTTCCTCTTAAATCACTCTATCTATTAGAAAAAAACTGCAATAAAATCCGTAGCGTAGTTTTAAAGATCTAAGCGTACATAAAGACAGACAGCAAGAAGCAACTTTGTTTTATACTATGTAGTGATTAATAAAATAAACAAGATATTTAATTTAATCAGACTACAGATTTTAAGTACGCGTAGAGACAAATTTCAAAAACATTCAACCAACTGTGTTGATAAATCAAATTAGCTTTGCCTATGATTTTAATTAATGCTTAGAATCATTTTGTATTTTGAAGGTTGTCTCTGAAATGCTTATTATATGCAGAGTTCTATTGAGGAGCTAGCCATTAAAATATTTATAGGTCTTAATGATAGTAAAGGACTCTCTAATTAACGTTATTTAAATAAAGTTTAGTTAGAACTATTGAACTAGTGAATAATATTTAAGATTAATATTTTTTCTCAAAGACTTTAAAAGAATGATACTGAACTGTTTACGAAAGACTCGGGTTTAATATAATGTTATTTATCTATATAAAAAATTAAATACAAATTTATATTATTAAAAAAAAATACAATGACTTTTAGTAGCTACTTAATATTTAAAAAAATCCAAATGCCAAAACTGAGTTAATTGAGAAAAAGAATAAAAGTTGCACGCCTTATAAACAGGTACTATTATTTCTCTCTATTCGTACATTCTCATTTTTAACAGATTTTCACGAGAAAAGCGTTTAGGTTCGCTTTTTCGGGCTTAAAATGCTAATGAAATGTCACAGAAATGCACACACCAGTTTTCCTAGCACAATTACCAACACATGCTTTAGTTACCTGTGTAATATGCTTAACGCAATGTTATCATATAACATACGTTTAATGGGATTTATTTACATAACAGAAGTGTTGAATGCGATATTTTTATTTTACCAACTAGCTCTTACTAGCTTCGCCCGCACGGTCGAAGAGAATTAACATTAGCATTTGATAGCGTAATTCAGAACTTGCAAATGAATTTTATTAACATCATCTATTAACAACGTCTGGAACTACTAAATATGTATCAACTAACAAAACATCGCTATTCTCATGGGAATGAGAGAGCGCAGTAAAATGTAGCCTACGTCACTCCGCCCTCCTGACTATCTCCCAGCCTAAAAACCATATTATATAATGGCCATGTGGCTATGTGAAAGAGAAACAAACACACTTTCATATTTAAAATATTAATATGGATTAGTTGTTTTGAGCACTACCCAGAATTCGCGAATAATTCGGTTTTGTCCGAGATTTGATTAACAATGTATGTCTATAAAGATATTAAACCGAGATGATTTTGGTAATTTGAAAGAGGTAGCAAAATTAAGCTATGAGAGATGTTCTGGGGCGGTAATAGGTCTAGCATTCGTCTTCAATTCAGTAAGGAAATCATTTTGAAATATTTTAACCAATCAGTATAATTCTGAACAATTTTGGCCAAGTTGCAAGAGTATGTTAGATGCCACAAGACACGTTTTGGACAGATTCAAGTATATTGATATAAACGCTATAAAACGGGTTCCACGCTACGTTACAATACTCGAAACCACGCACAAGAACATTATTAAGTATTTTTTTTGTTTTGTGATATTTAAAGTCTCTTCAGTTACGCAACATAAAACCAAGGCATTTGAAGGCTTTGGAGTAGATAATGTCGATATTACTTATTTTTTTCTGACTGAAGTTGCAAACAAGCATGCAGTCTACCTGATGGTAAGTGGTCACTACCGCCCATGGACATATGTAATCAACTTCTTACAGAACATATGGAACCCCTGAAGTCAATCACAGATGCGTTGCTACTCCCAAAGACTATTATGATTATTTCGATATAAAATGAGTGAATGGGTAAGAACGAAACATCTAAAAAAAATGAATTCAAGCAAATAACTTTTACGTCTTTTGGCACGAATTGAATTGAATAATCTTGATTTTTTCATTTGTATGAGTATAAACACTAAAATCAGTACTACATCAATTCATCAAAGTTGTCGCATTGAAAAGCACTCACCCATTTTATGAGAAAAACTGAACATTTGGCTCTGACAGCTAGAATATTGAATTGATATCCTTTGGTCCCGCGACCGTCATGTGTTTTTTCCATACAGCTTGAAAGAATATTGAAAATCTCGCCATTTTTCTATCATCTGTAAGTTTTGCTAGAAAAGTGGAACGTTAAAGCGTAACAAAAGTTAACGTTAACATTTCTCAATACTTAATATCTGACAATGAGTTTCATAAAACTTGTGTCTTCTAGCGAATGCATGCAACTTTATTTGTGTGAAGTCATAATTGTATCAAGAGATAAATGAAAAACGAAAGTAATAAAAAAAAATTAAAAAAAAAAAAACAAATTAAAAACCCTAGTGCAATTAACCATAAGTCGTATTGTATTTTTTTATAATAATGAAGTTGCAAACGAGCATGCAGCCCACCTGTTAATAAGTGGTCGCCGTCGCCCATAGACACCTGTAAGCAACTTCAGATAGAACATAAGCTCTATCTGAACTTAATCACAGATGCGTAGCTACTCCCGAGGAATAGGATGGTCGCCTCATATAAAAGTGTGCCGGCAACCACACCTTTTCATCAAAACGCAAGAAATGCTTCACGCTAGAAATAGGTGTGGCGGTGGTACTTAGGTACTATAGGTACCCGGTCGAACTACACTGGTTCTACCACCTTCATAAATATATGTATTTCGTAATGTCATAATCTAAGTACTAAACCATTTGTAAATTAAATTTTATTTAAACTCATTCAGATGTATTGCATGATTGAGTTATAAACGTCCAAAAATATAAGCTTTTAATGTATTATACTAATAATAGCAGCGCATTTATATATATATGTAATCACTAAAAATGAACAGATGTTTTTTGAAACTTAATCGAATTTTCGTTTCTGTAATCAAATGCGAAAAGAAAAAAGTAAAACTTACCATCCGCTTGTTAGCGTCACGAGTCATAATTGTAGGAACCATTAAAAACGAAAATTTTACATGAAATTAAAAATGTTTAACGAGTTTTCTACTACCCAATTACAGAACACGGCCATATCTTAAAGGAATATTGTTATAGGATTTTTAAGTACAGTAAAGTAATATTAATTATAATTTATATTTCTTCCTTCCAAGATTTGTAATTGTTTTTGAGTGATTCGGGATTTTATTACCCAGTTACAATAAGTATATTTAACAATTCCATCGATTTATGTAAGAACTTTAGGGTTCTGAACAATTGTTTTGTAAATTTACGTTTTTTTGCAAGTTTTGTAAATGTACTCCTCATCGTAGGACTCGTCGCTTCTAGAGGGACTCTAGATGGGCTGAACTGATTTTTTTAATTTTGAAAGGTTGGTATTTACCTTAAATAATAGAATAGAATGATATAATAACTCTTATAAAACTGGCTATTGGCTGATAATAAATATCTAAACCTCAATATTAAATTTAAAAATCCGTAATAAAATTAAATGTTCCATTTACAAAATTCTGAGGCAGTACAAAATTCACTTTGTAGTAGTACGTAATTTCTATCACAAAATTACTTTCTCTAATGAGAATATAGTAGCACCATACGGCCTCTTAGCGCATAGATATATTGACTTTTGTTATTAAATTTAACAAGAAAACAGACAAGTGCCTAAAATTTTACCCAGTACAAAGAATTCTATAAAAGAAAAAAATTAAGGATTTTCTACATTCCAAACAGTAAATCACAAAGTTATGTTTTCTCATTATAGATCAAAGAAAATCTTCTAAATATTTATTTGAATAATGCAAAATTCAAAGCCCTTTGCTAACTGAAACATAACAATATACCAAGGGCAACATAGTTTTTGATATGTTAAACCCTCATTTACCCCACTCGACTCTTCTCCATAGTTTCGTTAAATTGCTTTAATTGTATAAAATATCTTCCGGGAAATCTTGCGTTAAATGAGTTTCTATTACTATTCCAAGAACTTCAAATGGTTTGAACTTTTCGCTGGGAATCTAAATAGTGTAGGTACAACTTAACTAAATAACTTTATAATAATTTCCAACATGGAAAACAGTGTTAAACTTCAATATTCGTTGACTCGATGTGGTTAATGTTAAGTTTATTAAATAAAGAGTTTCAACTTGGTCTAGAGAAGCAGAAACCCATCTGTTCTTCACTTCAAACACTATTCTACAGTGTTAGTTTTTGTAGTTGCTACCTATATGTGCTAAAATGTAGACATATATATAAACATACGAACATCCCACAGTTACCCCTTTCTGATGTAGCCGAGTAAATATAAAATATCATCATCAATCTAACTTATTGGTAAGTGGTCACTGCCCCCCATGGACATCTGTCACAAACTACATACAGAAAATGGGTTCCATCTGAAGTAAATCACAGGTGTCTTGCTTCTCCCGAGGACTATGATGGTCGCCTCATGTGAAGGTGTGGCGGTGGTACTTCCCCGATCGAACTACACTGGTTCTACCGCCTTGAATACTAACAAATAAGCAAAAAAGGTAACTTAATTAGTAAAAAGCTGCACTGTTTTTAGGAAATTTTATAGAACTTATTAGGTAAAATAAAAAGATGAGTGACTGCCGTTAAAACTTTTATAAAAGCCTTAAAATAACTTTATTGTCAAAAACATATACTATCAATAACACTTGTTTATACATATAAATCCACCGAACAATTTCACATATTTTCACTCGAAACGATGTAATTATATTAAAATGGAATATGAATAAAAGTAATATTTTTCTCTCCATAAAACAGTCGCTGTGACAGGCCAGATTTAATTTACAATTGTTAAACGCCTCTCACCGGAGTCTACTCCGCACGCCATTTTGCAACATGTCAAGTGGTTCTCCACGAAGCGTCACGCGTAGTCTCTTTGACGGTTTAAATTATATTATATTCGAAATAAATTCGAAATAAACTCGTTTATTTGCTGAATTTCTACTCACTGTGTTTACGTCCTTTGAATTGGTTTATATCCTTAACCACTGTTGAATAATAACTGTAATGAAGGTAACGTTAGATGTGCAATAAAAAATATTTTTTAAGTATTGTATACATAGTTTATGTGATTATTTTTACTTCAAACATGATTATTATTTAAGAAGATGTATGTATAAATTAAGTACAAAACGTTTTTACCATAGGTAGGTATATAGAATTTGTTATTTTGACCATCCTGTGTGAAGCGATAAATTACTTAAACAATCTTTAAAAATAATGGAATCATTTGCGATAGAGCAGTGATAGCCTAATGGTTAAAACTTGCCCTCTCAATCGGGAGGTCCGAGGTTTAAACCTAGGCACGCACTACTGATTTTTGTGCGTATTAGAAATATATTCGAAAAATATAGAAATAATTATCACAGTTTTTCGGTGAACAAAAACATCGTGAGGAAACCTACACACCCGAGAGTTCTTTGGAAAAACAATATTAAAAAAAAAGGTTGTAAACCCTACCCTCCTTGCGATTTGACTTCGACGACACTGCCGCGAAACCTATGCCATAAATGCTTTAAAATGTTGAGTAATAAAAAAAATAACGCTCTAAAGACTAGAGGTATAGCGGGATAGCTTTGTAGACATAATTATGTTCAAATGTACAGGCTTTATTCAGTTCATGTGTACCAGTCACATAAGCGTTCACTACGCCCAATCGAATCTCGTTAAACAAGAATTGGGTCATTCGTTCAGATTTCTGTTGTAGTCCCCTAATTTACAGAGTTTACGCTTGCAATCGCTCGCTTTACCAGCTCTCATGTTTGAGTCAAATAGTCATTGTGTCCCTCTGTACGTTCTTGATTAAATAAATGGTAATAACGATTTTTGTACATAAATTTAACGTTTTTGATTTATCAATAGAAAATAACGATTTTTGTAGACAATTATTCTGAAAAAAAACAGTATTTTTTACAAACTAATAGAACAACAATATTGCTTATTTTTTTTCTTATTGATTATTTACATTCTTTGACAAAATAAATTCGTAACACCTTTAAATTTATAATTAATATTTATAGGCTTCTTAAAGGCTTAATAAAAGTATGATACACCCGCTTTGTCTGCTTTAGTGTTAAGTATAAGCTAAAGTGTGTAAAAAGTATAATGGTCAGCAAACTCGGAATTGCCTTTTGTAGCGTGCAGTCCACTGCATGTTCGCTAGCTTTGGATGAATTTTATAATGAATTCCAGCCAAAATTGTAGCACTATTTGTGTAAGATCACATATGCGGTGAAGGTGGTAAAACCAGTGTAGTTCGATCGGGGAAGTTACACCGCCACACCTATTTCTAGCGTGAAGTGTTTCGATGGAAGCGTGTGGTTGCCGTCACTCTTTCACATGGGGCGACCATCATAGTCCTCGGGAGTAGCAATGCATCTGTGATAGACTTCAGATGGAACCGAAGTTCTGTATGAAGTCGATTACAGACGTCCATGGGCGGCTGTGACCACTTACCATCAGGTGGACTGCATGTTCTTTTGCTACTTCAGTTAGATAAACAAAAATGCATTAATATCTCTGGGGGCTAAAGTCGTAGTACTGTATCAACTGTAACTCTTCAAACTATAGTACAACCACGCTGAACACGTTTGTTATAAGGCAAATGTGTGTGGCGACGGTACCATTGAAGTGGAAAATAGGTTTTGCTTCTGCCACATAAAATGTGTTATTGTTAGTGTCATCTTGTCAATAAATAAACATACTAATGTTGTAACGAATATTCGTAGTAGTTGTAGCGAATTTTTTGTGAATATTGAATTGCAATACTTTGCAAAAGAGGTCGCCAAAATCCAAGTTGAAATCGAACTTCAGTTTGACGACCTAAAAGAGAAAGGTCTTTAATTCTATATCCTCCTGCCTTCTGCCTGCCTGCCTGCCTCCTGCCTGCCTCAATCCTCAATCCTCCTTAATCCTCATTTGCATTTACATTTATGAACGTTCAAATAATGACATTCGTTAATGACAATATCTATACACATACCTATATTTATGTACATCAAATAAGGTGACTTAATACAACAAAATAAAATCAGTAGCATAATAATGCCATAAGCATCCAGAATATAATTATATTGATTGACAATACAAATGCTATAAGATATGTAGATAATGAGTATGTAACAGCACGATTGGATGTGTTGTTGAACACGAAATTGGGTCATACGTTTCTGTTGTTATCTCCTAATTTACAGAGCTCGAAATCGCTCGTGATCGCGTAGCTGTATTAAAATTTTGTACCCATGAACGATGTACTCTTATATTCCTGTATATCGATAAGTTTCAGATAAAAAAAATGTGCTGAAGAGCAGATAATAGTTAATAGGTAGTTATAGTTTTGTAGGTGGTAGAGCCAGTGTAGTTAGATGTACGGGGAGCATTTCTTGCGTTTAGCTGGAAGGGTGTGATGGCGGCACATTTCTGTATGAGGCGATCATCTTAGTCCTTGGGAGTAGCAAGGTTCTGTTATTGGCTTGTGATAGAAACCATGTTTTATATAAAGTTGCTTACAGATTTTCATGGGCGGCAGTAAGGCGATCATCCTTGGGAGTAGCAATGCCTCTGTTATTGGCTTGTGATAAAAACCATGTTTTATATAAAGTTGCTTACAGATTTTCATGGACGGCGGAGATGCTCGTGTTTCTATGTCAATCAAATAAAAAAAATATGGTGTAAATTTAATCAATGTAACAAGCCGTCAATTCGACAATCCTAAAAAATTACAATACTATTATAATCGTATTGTACAGTTCATTTATTTGATCCAAGTAATCCTTATAAACAGTGGCATGTGGTAATAACTCAAACAAAGCCTTCAATCACGATCCGTTTCTGCTCTCTAACCACTCCCATGTTCAATCATTCCGACTGTGAAAGGTGTAATTCCTATCTTTTCATTCTTTCGGATTAGCGGTCGGTTCGTAGCACAAACTGTATGAAGCTATTAAGAGCATAGTGCATGGGATTTGTATTTTATTCATTATGGAATATTGCTTAATGATACCATAATATTTTGTACAGTATGTTACATTTATTTTACGTGTTAAATTCCAATTTTGGATTTTTGATGGTATAAATTAGTCTATGACTAAATTAGCACCTTACTTACTTTTTCAGTATATTTTTAGTTTTATTTTAGCGAATGATATGATAAAGTCCTAAGTAATTATCATAAAATACTTTTAATTTTTTATTTAAAAGTTTTATGGAGGATATCTTTTACAGTTTGACAAAAATGTATGCATTTCCTGTAAAATAATTGCATTATCGACCCGTCGACCTTGTCTAGGGCATTCAGTGTTCCGTTAATTCTCCTACATTGTGTATAAAACACACTGAAATATATAACATCGGCAGACAGAATGGAAAATCGTAATCAGTGATAAGTGCCCATACAAAAAATAAAATTACCCTCGTTCTGTAGAACAATTGCTTTGTAACACTACAACAATTGAACGATAAGCGAGAAACAAAATTGAGAAAGGATAAATATAAAAATTAACAAAAAAAATAAAGTTTAACTTTATTTTAGTAGGTACAAAAAAATACAGAATAGAAGTAGGTAACGAGTCTGCAGTCCACATGATGCTATGTGGTAACTGGGTTCTGTCTGAAGTCAATCACAGAGGTGTGTTGCTCTTGTAAACTAAGATCATGGGATCTTACTCATGGGATCTTTACAAAGGAAAAACATGAATGTGAAAATAAAAGAGCAAGTTCTCTGATAAACCAAGTGTGATTGTTTTCTTCGTGTAAAAAAAATTGATCTACAAATTTACCAAGTTCTGAATAAAATCGCCGATACAATACACTAGTAGGTTGTATAAATAATACAGTTCAGTGCTTTTTAGTGCTATTTTATCAGGCGTCAATATTAAACGATAAATAAATTAATACATATTTATAAAATTCAAAAGTTAAATTTTTTTTTCCTTGGTTTACTGTTCGACGCCAAATATCAAGTTTCTAGGTCATCTTTGAAGTTAGTTAGGTGTTTGATGTGTATGTCATTCAGTCAGTGATAAAAATTCCGATTTTCGTACCTGAATATTTCAATAACCGATCGTACTATAGGTATTTATGAAATCTGAGATTACAATTCGTTTCTGGGGTTTTAATAAATAAACCAAATTTCATACATCCATAGATAGATTTCAAGTTATTAGGGGGGGGGGGGAAGTCAAATTACGGCTGCCTAATGGTTTCAACAAGATAACACGTATTAGCGTATTGCTTGTTAAAGAACTTGCAACACGCTGCCGCGTGTTTTGATCTTCGACGTACACAATGATGAGACAGCAACCAAATTCTTCTCCCAAAATGCAATAAATGCTTTACGCTAGAAATAAACGTAGCGGTGGTAACTCTCCGATCAATAATATATGTTATACAATAATGTAAAATATAAGATAAATACTGCAAAATTCATACATTTAAATACTAATATTAAACGTATCAAACTGTGTTGTGGTAATTGCAGTTGTATTAATAAAGAAGAACAATTAAATAATTAGAATACTAGTGGGATCAATATATTAATGAATATGATACATTATCTCGTTGACCTCGTTAAGGAAAATACCTTACGTACCCCTATTTCATATATCTATCACTGGTTGAAATCTCTTTAAACTTGCATTTGATGCTAGTTTAATTAAGTTCATTTGAAAACGACGTGTATATTTTTGCTTACTAGCAAAAGCTAATTCAATTACGAAAAATGTTATTTGTTGATTTATTTTTGCACTGCTTTGGCTGTTACTTTTATTATTAGGATATGGACTGATAATGTCTTAAACCATTTACTCGTATACTTTTCATTTTTTATAGCTCCTCAAATCATGGTTAAACAAATCCTTTACGTCATAGGCTTACTAAGCTTTCCGATCTTATTCCGAGAAAGACATTCTGAAGATAATGTTCATTATAGGAAGTGAGGCTCCCTTTAGGGCTATTACATGGGTGATATGAATCGTCCTTACTTTCCTAAGCGAGACAAGTGTAATTGTATATGTTTTATTAACTGTTATAAATTTCACGTCTGTAAAACAAATTAAGATTAGAAAAGTACTTTGTTCTTGTTTAAAAGGTTACCATACTACCGTTAGGCAGATACAGGGTTATCTAGTAATGTATCTGTGACCAACCCCAGGAAGAACTTCAAATATCTTTGATTATAGTTCCGATAGAAAAGCAATGTTAAAAAGGTGTATCTGATAATTTGTAAATGTCAAGTAAAATGCTAATATAAGTAAGCCTATATAGAATATAAAATAATTCATTTAATTTTTTTTCACTATCACATAGAGCGCATACTTGTTTAGCTCTCCAATTTTATAAAAAACTAGCAGTACCCGCGGTTTCACCCGCGTAAAAAAGATACCTAATATGTGGATGATCTAGGAAATTGAAAGTTTTCTTTCATATCCTACTCTTCCCATTTTGCTCCTGTGTCTTGTAAAAAATATAAAACAATTTTTATTGCACTTCATCGTATACGACGGCGCATGCGGCATATACTGCGGGTGGATCAACATGAGGTTAATATTTTGCTCTAAAATATATCTAACCAATAAATATAATTGTATAGTCTAAAGCCTTCGTCGATAAACGGTCTATTCAACACAAAAATAATTTTTCAATTCGAACCAGTAGTTCCTGAGATTAGCGCGTTCAAACAAACAAACAAACAAACAAACTCTTCAGCTTTGTAATATTAGTATAGATACTTATACTAGATACGTCCCACTGCTAGGCACGGGTTTTGTCTCAGAATGAGATGGTTTAAGCCATAGTCCACCGCGCTGGCCAAGTACGAATTGGTGGAATTTACACACCTCCGATAACGTATTTGCTATTTATTTACCTGAGCTCATTTATACAATTTTCACTGGAATCTATAGCACTCTAAAATATTTGCATATTAATACCAAACTGTTTTCAATTTCCAATTATTCTACTTTAATTATCACTATTATCGTACCAAATAATGCACATGCCGTTGCCAAAAATACCGTTTAATTATAAATTCCTAGATTTAGATTCATAGCGTAGCGGATTAGTGGGATGCTAAAAGGGATTTAAACCCATCCATTGTAAATCTAGTTAACATCGTAGCTCAGGTCCCAATTTGATTAAAACTTTATCTAAAATTTTAATATTCGTCTTGTTTTGTTTTTTGACGATCCGCGTGTCGGTGCGATTACCGTACCGGACTAACGAGCATGGGTTCCGAGTTCGATTCCCAGCCAGACATGTATTTAAATGATGAGTTTAGATTCTTTTTCCGGGTCTGGGTGTTTGTGAATTCGTCTTTGTGTGTGTCCTTGGTACCCGCGATATAAGAGAAAATCCTACTGTGGGGCTATGACTGTGGAAAGCGTTTTTTAAGTTTTTAACGGACGACATTTTTATGGTTGAAACCACGCCTTTGCTTGCAAATAATTCTGCTTTTCCTTAAAATGTCATGTAGTTTTACTTATACGATGTAATCTATATTACTCCCCAGAGGTAGGTCTTTATTATATCCGAATGCTATCTGTAGTTGAATTGAGGTAATCAATCCAAATTAATGCTCAAATTACGTACGCTCAAATGAAAATAATAAATACAGATCAAATTGATTTAATCTGACTTTAAAGCCTCTTAAAATATTTTAACACAAACAAATTGAATCATTTTTTTCTTAAATCAAAACTCTCGTTCGAACTGCTTAACGTTTAATTATGAGCAATGAAATTAGCTGTCAAACAAAATACGGCTATGTTGATGCAAAAAATCATACAATAATTTAATTTCAATGATATGGGAATAACAACAGCCACATCGTGCCACACAGATAGGCAAAATTTTCTTCATGTGATAGAAAATATGTAAAAGGCGATCTAGGGACAGAGGCCAACTCGGTTGCGTTGATTTGGAAATTCTGCAGTACTCTTATAGCGTTAAGGACGGCCACCGGAGAGGTTCTAACGCGTTAAAAATTTCACATATAACCATACGTCGCTCCCACTGAGTCCAGTACTTTTTGAACGTTTCTCCCTCGAGAACAAAAAGGGAGATCCAGGAGATAGGCAGCAACCTTTTTTCCGCATAATTACAACATGCCCAGCATACCATACACAACGTGAGCTATCAAAAATTTTGTAATAAGCGCACAAAAGCCAGAAAAAGACGACTTCTCACACTATACGTAGGTACTGATGTAAGGTTTAGAAACGGGGAAGAATTTTTATATTAGAAAATTGGGCGTTTTGTATGCAACTCGCGCCGCTGTCTGCAGCCCGTCGGATTGCGACGATCAATGTCATGGCGTAGTGCGGATAGACAAAAATTCAATTTCATGTAACGTGTAACACGAACGATTACGGTTTTACACATACATGTTAAGTAGTTATGCCTGGTAGGTACATATTTCTTTATATTTAATCATACGCTTCCTTATAATTTAATGTTAAACATATAAAAGAGAAAACTAACAATGGAAAAGATGATAATTATTAATATACAAGATGAAACCCGGCTTTGCTCGGGTGAAATTTGGCTCTAGAGGCATGTAATTCAGCTTTGAGCCGGATTACTGTAAGGTGGCGCTCATTCAAGATTTAATTGTCATATGTCATTATCAGTCTGTTATCTTCAGTCAAAATCATTAAAAATTAATAAAAAACACGACAATCCGTTTTTTTGCTGTTATGTATGTTGAAACTTGAAATCAATATTTTTTTGTTTTATTATTCGGGTATGATTTATGTCTGATCTATGGTACCCATCGACGGAATTATTAATATAGAAGACGAAATTTGTGTCATTTAAAAATGATTCAATTTACACAAGTTTTGCATCATTTACGAACTTCATGTTTTAACACTTTCTCAATGTGTATTTTGAAATACTGCAGATTTTTCCAGTGAATACAAATCACGCCCGCATCACACAAATACCGTCTCCACATTACGTTGCATATGAAATATGATCACGAGAAAAGGACAATGGCTTGAAAAAATATAGGTACCGCAAGCTAGTGTTGCACAGAAATACTTTCTGTCGATAAATTAATATTTAATGTTATTAGTAGAGGTCTAAATTTTATTGTGTTCACTTTTATTGTATTTTATATCCAGTTTCGATACTTTAAGAGGTATGATAATAGTTGGGATGATAGAACTAAAATAATATTATCAATACCATTTGTTCCTTAAGTCGATAATACTTTCCATATTGATAGTATGTGTTATAACATCTCCATAAGCAATATGGAGGCTAAAAAATATAGATGTATAAGATATTAAAAAAAAAATGGTATAAATATCTTTATTGAAGATTACAAAACTATACAATTGCAGTAACTAGCACTATTGATATTCAATCAATAAAAAAAAACTTTTGTCACAGTTAATAGACATAAATTGCTAATAATAGTATTAAACTAAGCAGTCTGTATTGAATTAAGAATTAATTAACTGTTGATGGCATCGCAGTACTGATTAGTACTGCGATGCAGTCAACAGTGGCATCGAAAGTAATATTAATGAGAAAATTCCCTCGATAAAACGATAGTCGACTTTTTGCAACACTATCAGAGTTACGGGCACTCGAGGCTGGGTATCACATTCAGGCGCAGGTTTATTCAGTTGAGGGCCATTCAGCTCCCTCTCGGCTAGAATAACTGTCGCGTAACTGTGATATAATAGTTCGTAGGGGCAGGTGAGTTAAGGCAGGGTAATGTTTCAGTCCGTTATAGGCCTTAGTCCATTCTCCGATTGGGCACCGTTATGAAGTATGCACTATGTCGCCATTTGCGGGTCACTTGGGTCCAGAGTATAAAAATGTTCACACCTAAAGTGGCTTTAAAGTAGTAGTATATAATGTTAGGAATGGTCCAATGTGTGGTATAAGTTCACATGTCCGAGAGCGTTATTTTTACAGATTAACAACTACAAGTCAAGTAATAACTACAAGTCAGGTCAAGTTAAGAACTACTAATCTTTTCTCAGATATGGTGACTCAAGAATTTATCTCCACTCATTAAAAAAATGCTTAGGTAAGGGGTAGGTAAGAGCCTGATGGGGCAACGCGCTCAGAGGATTCCGGTGGTGGCGTTTCGAGATCCCGGAGTCCTCTTCATAGCGCTGAGGACGGCTACCGGGGGGGGGGGGGGGGGGGGTTCCCCCTCGAAAACAAAAATAAAGTAAGGGGTTAAAACAACGGGTTAATTAAAGAGCTTCGAATATTTGGTAACTAACGTTAAACACCATCCCAACCACCAACACCAAGAAATGAAAATTTGTATCAACTAAATGATATCTGTTGGAAATAAAGTAAAACTCATGAACTTTACAACCAACACTTTTTATTTCATATAATTATAGCAAGACTAACATTGCACCATATACCATTTTAAGTAACATTGTCAAAATACAAAATGACAAACCTCTCTTTTTCTAACGACTGACAATTATAAGTTTGTATATTACAATAATATCAACTTAAATTTGCTTTGAATTTAAAATAAAATCATCTTTGTAAAGAAGAAAATATTTCTTTAAAGCCTCAGGCAACGATGCATTGGCAACTTCTATGTAATTATTAATTTACTCATCATGAAATTTTACATTACATTTATTACATTGAAAATTTTACAGAGTCAATGCAGGAAAATATGTTAAAAGGGACCGTAAAGTTACGGGTGCTCCAGGCTTGAGAAACATTTGGGGTAGGTTTATTCAGTCGAGGGCTATTCGGCTCTCTCTCGTTGGAATAACTGTCACATAACGTTGATATAACGCAGCCCGTAGCAGGTGAGTAGAATTACACCGACAATATAATATGGTAAAACTGATTTTACTAGGTAAAATTATAGTTAGTGGCATTACTTCAAGATTTTATATGTTCCGTTTCTGTTGTGCTATTTAGAAAAATCACAGATCACATTTTCTTGTCTATAAATCTAGTTTTACTTCATGGTGATCTGAAATATAATTGAGTTTACAGTGTAGTAATCTTGTCCACACTCCGCCGGCACCGCGGTTGTTTAGCCTAATTAAAAAAGATTTTTACGGCCAAACACCATACGTCATCTATGGACACTGGCAACACCGAATTCTCACTTCTTTTTCGCGCTTTTATGGCATCGCGCTATTATTTTTTCAAAGTTTTGTAAAATGTGTAAAACTAAGCAAAACTTATGGAAAAATGGAAGAAAATGGAAAGTGACAAAGAAAAGCCAGGACGGAATAGTGGAAATCGCAGGAGCAGCACTCTACAAAGCAATTTCTCAGACCGGAGGATTCATTGGTTATGTTTCAACAAAAAGGTATGTAAGAAAATAATGATTTACTGTAATAGTAACAATACATAAGTGTGAACAATATAATAAACAATAACTTAAGAACTCGTACTTCAAGTTACAAATTCTGTAAGCGGACTTGGAACTGTAATGTCAGAACTAATAAAGTACCTACTCACTGGATATTTTGTGTCAATTTGTTGACACAATATTTTGCTAATATTCAATAATGAATAAAAAGCAATATACTTAACTTAATATGCAACAAATATTTTTATATATTACGCACCAGAGTCATAAAATACGAGGTGCTCGTATCAATTCGACAAAAAATAGTGCTATGAATATAATATAGGTAGGTACCTAAAGTGATATTGTTTTCAGGAACCTAAAGTGATATTGTTTGCATAAGGAGCATGCAAGTTGTAATATTGTTTTCAGGTAGCAAATGTGTTAAAACACTGCTCACCATAACCATTGAGTACGAGATACTCATGTGTTGCATTGCCAACACTAAATGGTTTTCGTATTTACCATTAAGCACGAGATGCTTGCGCTAACATATCTATGTGGCAAATGGTGAATATGTAACGCACCTGGACCGTCGAGTACGAGATACTCTTAGTGTTACATTGTTGACACTAAACGGTTCTCTCATTCGCCATTGGGTACGAGATACCTGTGTTAACATTTTTATGTGACAAATGGCTTGAATGTTTACTTCACTCTAACTGTACAAGCAATCACACAGCACAAGAAAAGGTTTGCTATCCATGGATGACCCACACCATGCTATACCTAATGGAACATTAAACTAGCTCTGTCATGCTTACATTATTAAGTAACCATTAAGAGAGTCAGAAAGCCTTCATGATGCCATTGCAAAACAAAAACATGTGGCTACTGTCAAAAGAGATAAATTAAAGTTTATCCACATCGGGGACATTGGTACCTATACTATATGGAAAACTTTCAACCATCTGAGATCTCTAAAATTGGCCAACTTGTGGGTAGCAACTGTACAAGTGATATACTGTAATGGAATATTTAGTACAAGTATAAAATAACAATAAATGGGGTTTAATGGTATACATAAAAATAGTTATTCTATAACAGGTGTATTAACTTCAAAGCAAATGTAACTTAGAATATAACAATCTTAACGAGGCTCACCGGACAGCATTAATGTTATATTCGTGCAACAGAATCATTCTGGAAGTCTGATATCTGCATTACTATTCTACAATTGCTTGGAACTTAATTTTTACTTCATTAAATAACTTTACCAAGCATATTTAAACGTGGAAGTGATATATTGTAATACTATTGCATTCATATTACCTGTAATAGTAGTTGTGCTAGTGTGTAAAAATGAATAAATATTGGTTGATATTGACCTATACATAAATATAAAGCAATATACTTTTCTGATACTTTTGAGTTACATCTACTGTGTTAAAAATTGAACTAGAAAGTGATAAAACATATTCTAATTTATAAAATTTGCATTTACAATACAACAAAGTTCAGTTCAATGAAACTCATCAGAAGTATTTACCTGTGACAGGTAGGGGTATTTAAAATAAAACCACTAGCATCAACCATTCCAGAAAGAAGATATTTGGTTAACAACAGAATAAACAACATTTTATATGTATCAGGTGACTGGGCTATGTACAAAATTATTCTTTTTGCAGCAATATAAAGTGAAGTTAATGCAATTTTTTCAGATTTCTGACTGTAGTAGGTTGTGTTATCTATTTTGTAGTATCCCTACCACAGCATTGGTTCTGCAGAATAAATTAGGTCATAGATGGGACTACAGTTACCTCTACCTAATCTGATCTGCCAGTAAGTTCAAGCAGGCACATTCATTGGGCTTATCAATGAATATGCTATCCATGTAGATGGGTTTCATGGAATTTAATTTTTACTGACTTACATGTACATGTCACAAAAATAAAACTTTGCAGTTATATAAAGTTGGATTTCGTACATTAAACCAAAATCTATATCAGTACAGTCTTAAGGGTCCTAAGGGTGTAAAGAGAAATATTAATGACAGTTACCTATATCATATAAGTACCCATATTGCAAATAACCTTAGCATTGGGTTCGAAGTAAAATCAAGTTAGAAGTATTTAATTGGAACAAACCATTTAAAAGTTAATTAACTCCATAAATACCTACAATGTAATAGTTGACAGTGGAAATTACCTCTGGAGACTGTCCTGGGAGACAAAACACTGTCATAATTATTATAAAATTTCAAATGACACCATCATCTAGTTCTGGAGCATATAATTAACTTACATAAAATAGTTAATTCCCATGTGAATATCAAGTCTTGTTATCAAATAATGAAAATATATGCTTACACCTATTGTACTCAGATTTAGACTGTCATACCTTCATATTTAATGGTCAGGAATAATCACAGGGCTGGAAACTCAGTCTTATAACTTATGGGATAAGTTTAACATCTGCAAATAATCCCTACTTACATCATTGTAAAACATAATAATGATAATAACATGATGTATAATTCCACCAGCATCACAAGTATATAGAAATTAAATATACAAATCTCATACCATCTCTAGTAAACTAATTTTAATTTCAAATTAACAGTTTAACAATTCATTTAGCAATATTGGTTACAGATAACAACATTTATCGTATATTTAGGCACTTGTCATCAAAGTAGCATATTATGTAACAGACCATTAACTCTGACATACAAATAGGGCAATCTTATGAAGATACCCAGTCTCTTAAATTTTAGTTTGAGGAAAAATAATAATAATAAAAAAAAAAAAAATGAAAAACAAATCTGCTTTGTTTGCTAGCAAAACTTAAGTTACGAAACATTATTTGCATTACAAACTCACATCAAGCATGTATGTGATTATAATACAATAATAATAATGTTATTACATTTCTGTATATTGGTCCAGTGATTACCTAAATATTTTGCAGAGGCACAGAGATTGAACACTAGGTGTCTGTATGAGTTTTAAAACAAGAGAACAAATATGATGTCAGTGTATTTAGTATACAAATCAAACACTGGTGGAATTTACAGAGGAAATTATAATAATTATACTTATTGATATTTCAACATCACTACATCTTTTTATTTTCCAGGAAAATAGTGCTACATCGCTTCATTCATATGGATTCATAAGATGTGAAACTTCTTCGGACTGGAATATGGGAAAATATATGTCAAGATATAAAGGAATGATCTGCATTAATACAAAAATGATAAACATGAAGAATATATAAGTAACAACTTTATTATTGTCAGTCATTATGTATGTAACTATTGAAGAGCAATGGATTCCTGTCTTCAGGGATCCTTATAGACTATAAAAGTCATACCCCATGTAAGTAAAACTGTTTAACTAAATCACCATGCAGTACTGAATGACCTCATGAGGGATTAAAACAATTCAGTACTATGGGGACTGAAAATATTACATTAAGAATGATAATACAACTAACATCTAATACATATTACTGAAAGGTATGAATATTTTATTAACACTACAGCTGGAACTTATTATGCGCCTCACTGAGGCTTGATACACATTATAATCATGTGGATACACTATTTGAGTCTACACATATTTAAGTTAATATTGCCAAAATATAACCAACATATGTACAAGTAAGACTACATAAGTTCAGCATATAACAAATTGGTTATTAAGCATTAAGAATCCTTTACTATATAAACAAATATATATTATTCTATCTATTCATAAATATTCAAGGAGTGTATCAATAAGCACTAAGACCAGCTTTGTAAAAGATAGCTTTAGATCATTCATTTATATATATGTATAAGATAGTATGGGAATTATACTTACTAGCAATGAATTTAGATAGTTATAATAAACTATTATCTGTACACATATGGATAATACTTTTATATTCTTAGTATACAGCCATATGATAAGTAATTTAAATTTTCATTGTAGTTCATACATACTTACCAGATCTAATTTGATCTGAATAGTTCGGAAGTGCTGTAATAAATTATGACAAAAATCTTTTTTTTTTGAGATTTACTGCAGGATAGGTTCTTATTGAGATCAACTTGATCACATTAATTACTATTAATGTGTCAAATAATATGTGTACAAAGCTTGTTCTATATTAAATTATTTACATAGTTGTATACATATATTATGACATTATTTATAAAATTTATGTAATGCAGTTATTTTTCTTTTTCTACTTTAATAAAGAAAGGAAAACAATATTATCTAGACAAGGAAATTATCCATTAAATTCAATTCTATTTACAAATGTTGTATAATGCATTATGATTATGCTATCACATTTGTTTCATCAAAATTTGTGGACGTTAAGACATAAGCCTAGAGCAGTAAACATTTAAATTAATCATTATTACTGCCTTTCGCAGTATTAAATTAAACCAATTTTTTTAGTAAAGCACATATTGATTGTCATCATTGGCATTCACTATGTCTAGTTATTATATTGTAAATATTTAATGTGAGTTTCCCTATTATGGATTTTAGAATATATTTTATCCTTAACATACCGTAACAATAAATGTTTAATTATTTGAATTAGTTTAATTTCATTAAATATATATATTGTTGCAGCAGACTCTAAACATCTACACTGTAAACTCAATTATATTTCAGATCACCATGAAGTAAAATTGAGAATTAGACGAACTTACCTGTAAGTGAAGTCTGATTCTAATTTTATGAATGGTGATCTGAAATATAATCACCCACCCACCCAAATCGAATAAATCGATACCCAAACTGCAACAATAAAACATATTATAATTCACAACTGTTTATTATGTAATATAACTCAATTACATTATTAAATCATATAATTCAACAGTAAACAGTAAAGTGTCTCCTTGATGAGGAAATGGATATCATCAAGGATAGCAAGGGGAAATAATACTCTCTAAAGCAAGTGAGAATTCGGTGTTGCCAGTGTCCATAGATGACGTATGGTGTTTGGCCGTAAAAATCTTTTTTAATTAGGCTAAACAACCGCGGTGCCGGCGGAGTGTGGACAAGATTACTACACTGTAAACTCAATTATATTTCAGATCACCATTCATAAAATTAGAATCAGACTTCACTTACAGGTAAGTTCGCCTAATTCTCAATTATTTGAAAGAAAGAAAGAAATCGTATTTATTCACGATGAATGATAAACAATAAAGTTAGAAAACTAAACATAAAGATAAGCTAAGTAATACCGACAAGAACAGGGTAACAATAAAGTTTAGTGTTCAAGTAACTCGTGCTGTGACATAATAGCATCGTGAAATGGACGAGAATCAGCTATCGCTATATTTAATGCTTTTAGTAATATGCTTACCATATTTGGATTTCATAAAGAGAGATTAAGTTTTAATTTGAAGAAATCTATTCTTAATAGATTATTTCAATAGAATCTGAACTCACTTTAAACGCCTATTTAAAAGTCACATTAGGAGAATATTGAACGGAAAAAGTAATGAGCACCGTAAGTAGTATAAAGTACGTCTAAAGACATCCCTTGCGTATTCAACGCATTTGTGTAAGGGAGACATAAGCCAGTATCATTCAATGAAATGAGGTACTTACCGAACAAATGGGATGAAGTTACCTAATTTGGGAAATAGGCGCCCGGCGTACCGTGTCTCCTACACCTGTCGGGTACACACGCTCTGTAAAAGTTAAACGATGTTCAGATGTTCATTGTTACGAGTTTACGTAGAGGTATTGTTTGGAATTGTTTGCTTAGTACGCTTATTTTAAATCTTGTAGAGGTAACAAAATCTTGCACATTTAATTTGATGTATGTAAACATAGTAATTCTGTGCTTTAAAGGCCAAATTATAGAAAATAAGTTAATTTTAAAGTCGATCAAAAGTTGTCTTACATAATTTTGATTCTAATTTATTTATTGATCTTGAAATTTACAAGACATTTGGCGCTGACTAAGTAGACTTCAATCACATTCAAGGTAGACAACTTATGTCTATGAGCAGCAGAAATTTTATATTACTATCACTTCGTTTTTTTTTATCTGATTGAAGTAACAAAAGAGCATGCAGTCCACCTGATGGTAAGTGGTCACAGCCGCCCATGGACATCAGTAATCAACTTCATACATAACATGGATTTCATCTGAAGTCACAGATGCGTTGCTACTCCCGAGGACTGTGATGGTCGCCTCTCGTGAAAGTATGGCGGCAACCACACCCTTCCATCGAAACGCAAGAAATGCTTCACGCTAGAAATAGGCGTGGCGGTGGTACTTCCCCCGTTGAACTACACTGGTTCTACCACCTCGAAAACCTTGTGTTCTTTACTACTTTTATTTTTGGTCAGTGGTCAGTGGTCTGACGCGCATGTGTTCTGAGTTCGATCTCTACTTACGTGTTGAGTATTTTGAGTATTTTGAGTATTCGTTTTAGGGCATGACGAGTTGCACTCGCACAGTAGAACATCCTAGTGTGGGGCTAGGAATGTAGATTGTATAAAGACTAATTTATAATTTATAATATAATTATAAATATAATAATAAATATATATATATATATAGGGCTATATGAAAAAAGGCACGGACGATCCGTCTGTGGAGCTGTAATTTTAATAATGATAAAAAAAAGACTAATTTAATAAAAACAATATTGTGTCTACAAAAGACGATAAGTACTGAATTATTTTTTGCCACGTAAGAATTGTATTTTATGTCTGGTAAAAATAATCATAATCTTAAATCATACTTAAGGAATCGATATTACTTAGATTTTCAGTAAATGGAAAAAACTATACTTGTCCGTTTAAATATATTAGGCCTAACCTTTTAAAAGTACCTACTCCCATATTTTTTTACTAGTCAACGAATTGATAATAGACATTTACTATTCAGTAGAACTTTCACTACATGCATATATGAACTCCCTAGAGGAAGGCATCTTCCATTTACCCACATGCATCTCGAAGTCTAACTAATAAACTTCAGATATTATGCACCTGCACTTAGAACTAACAACTATTTACTCTATAAACCGCAGTGCAGTAATTACTACATCGTTCCCTCGCTGAAACAGCACGATACATTTTCAAAACTGCGCAAGCTTGTTCGAAATTACGAACTGTTATTGCATATTCATTGGGCAAAAACCTGCCGTGATTCTCACTATTACCAAGTTGAGGCTTTAAGGCTACACTAGGGCTATGCGCTAATAGTAGTTAAAAGGTTAATACCTCCTTTGAACTCGGAAAATATCAATGTGCCTACTTTAAATGTAAATCACGTTTTTATTTACATGGAAAATCAAAAAATCTGATTTAATGACATTTTAACCTACTAAGTTTCAAAACAAATACTTTCATACTATCGATGGTATACAATACACTGCCCTTGACGCTTTTGACAAGTTCCAATACTAACAATTAAGGCTTGGACTAGGTTTTAATTTCTATGGCGACTAGTGATTATTTTTAAAAGATTTACATTGATGATTTGGCCTGACATTAAGCAGTCACTTCCGCATTATTGCCGGCTCACTTTAATATAAAACAAACATCATATCCTTTGGAAGAAGCACCACATCTGTGATTGTCTTCAAATAGAACAATTGTTTGATATGAAGTTGTTAACAGACGGCCGCAGTGACCAGTAACTATAAGATGGACCACACAGAGCTTGTTCGCTATTTTAATATTACAAAAAAAAAATAAACAAAAAATACAACCAACATTCATTTCACAAAAAAGTAAAGTATAATTTTAATACATGCTGGTTTAGAGGATACACAGTATACAGGTATTCAGTACATAGTCTCGACTCGAGTCACAAATAGATAACCTCTTTGCTTTGGGAAGTCGCTTTAAAAATATAATCTACTGCGGATTATTGATTATACATAAGTAACACATTGCTGTAGTGAATATTAAATAACACGGTATTTTTATGCATAATATTTCATATTTTATAATTTTGGTGTATAATGTATCCCCATTTATTCACACAAGAATGACTTAAACAAAAAATATACCCAATTCATACATTCATTTTACTATAGTTGATCTTCTATTCCCGTTTTCAAAAATCACAGTTACCTCTGCTCCAATTCAACCTTATAAAGTTCAGCGAGTTATCCTTATGCGCCATTCGCGTTTAAAATGTGAAAGCGTGCCTGGCGGAAGTAATTGGCCCTAATTACCATTATTCTCCATACAAATTGCATGGAACTAAAATGTGGCTGAAAAGTTAAACGAGGGCTTTCATCATTATGGTATAATGCTAAGATAAAACGACTTCGGTCTTTGTACAAGATGAACTAAACGTAGCGTGAAATTCACAGTCTCTACTACCTGCGATTTAGGTACGTACCTATAGGCGAAAAAAAAAGAAAGAGACTTGATGAAAGATGATATTTTGTCTATATCTATTATCTATTACTGATAATATAAATACAAAGAAGTTCTAAAGGTGCATGGATAGAGCAGTAATAGCCTAATGATTGAAACTTGCCCTCTTGATCGGGAGGTCCGACATTCAAAACTCAGGCACGCACCACAGATTTTTCTAAAACTATGTGTATTATTAGAAATTAATTATCCCTGCTATTTGATGAAAGAAAACATCGCGAGGAAATTCATTTACCCGATAGGTCTTTAAAAATAGAAACAGAGTTATCACAGGTGTGTGAAGTCCACCAAA
Source organism: Spicauda simplicius (assembly GCA_949699795.1). Taxonomy (NCBI): domain Eukaryota; kingdom Metazoa; phylum Arthropoda; class Insecta; order Lepidoptera; family Hesperiidae; genus Spicauda; species Spicauda simplicius. The sequence goes on along the minus strand of OX453067.1, from coordinate 9,366,419 downwards.
TCGCACTTGGCCAGCGCGGTAGACTATGGCCTTAAAACTCTCTCATTCTGAGAAAAGACCCGTGCCCAGCAGTGGGACAATAATTGGTTGACGAGAGATAGTTTATGGCATGAATTAACACATTGAGTAGGTACTCTTTAACAAGGTAAATGTGACCCTAGCAGGCGAGGCCACAGAATGATGTTAGTTAGTAATATGTGTACACTGTAGATCATATTAAACTTAAGCACATGAACTTAGGTAGATATATTTATAAGCGCGTTGGTCTTATTAAAAAATATGCCTATTCCCTTTTTCGTTAATTTATCCGGAATATTGTTTATATTTCTAACACAAATTATCTACAGCACAGTAAAGATTATTTCAGATGAGTTGTTACCTATGAAAGAAAATACTGATGTTTGTATATAGGTACACAATTATGTATATAACATCAATATTTTTATATTTCACATTCTTTTCCTTTTTAGTATTTTTTTGTTCTAATACGGCGATCACATCGTTAAACCAACTTATGTACGACATTAGCAAAACATTGCTAAGGTATATAAAAGATGTAATAAAATGGAAATTCTAATATGAAGCAATCCAATTTAGACCTAACACGCAGCAACGCATCTGTGTTCAACCTCAAATAATTCTCTTTGACTGTTTCGGGTAGTTTCGAATGTTCTGAGGCAGAAGTGACCACTTAATGTCTGTAGAGTTACATGCTCGCTTATTGAAGCAAAATGGTGCATACATTGCGAATAGTAGCACGTACTATTTTGACGCCAGGAGTTAAAGACAAAATATATCAAAAAATAAATCTATTAACTAATAAAAATCCAAAATATTTGCAAAATTTAACAATAATTTTAAAGGGCGAGGCACATAGCCGGTCACTTATAGAATAATTTCGTCTAATACAGGTTAAATTCAAATTCAAATTCAAATTTATTTATTTTAGAATAACATACATGCGTGTGTAACACTTTAGTTATTTTACAATTACAAACAAACAAGAGAATTTAAACTATAATCCGTGGCTGGGACCATCCTATTAAGCATTGTCAAAACGCCTGTAGCAGGAGGTCCCGCTCTTCCTTATCATATAATATGTATTTATATAAGGTTATTTATAGATACGTTAAGCGGAATGTACAAAATCACAAGGCTTGCACCTGCATTTCCCAAGGGAAACGTTTTCGCGTTTCGTCCTCGAGAATAAATATATCTCCGCTGTGTACCCGCTGGAACATGTTTGCTCTTACGTCAGTTTGTCATTGGTACACTGCAGATTGTTCGAGATTGCTTTTGTTTGTGCACAAAAGTTTTATAGTATCGTTTAGTATAAATTGTTGTATTTTCAGTTCTGATTTTAATAATTCCTTATATACACCTATTAAAGTATTAGGTAAAGTGGCTAGAACCGATTAAAATTAATTTCGTTAAAAGGTAAAAAGAGGTTTAATTAGCTAAGCAGCGTTTAAAAGCGATAACGGGTATTTTGACGAAGTCATCTGTCCTTTTTGACGTTATGAGTTTTCTTAATAAGACATTGAATGTTCTATTTCGTTTATTGAAGTGAAACTTCTTTAGGCGCATGAGGGTAAAATTTTTACAGATGAAACGTCACGCCGGTATGCAACGGAAGTGTCGGAAAAGAGAGAGAGAGTGATCGAGACCGATTGAGAGAGAGTAAGACAGGGCAAACGTAGCATGAGCAACTAGCCGTGGAGTGAGAGTAGGGAGCAAGCGAGTGAGAAAGATTGAGAGAAAAAGTGAGACAGAGCGAACGTCGTATCACGCCTTTTTCCCTTCCTCTTAATCTTGGAAATTTAAAGTTTTAGATTTGTATAAATATAAACAAGATTTATAAATTAGTTCGCCAAAGAAGTTTCACTTCTGACATGTGTACTTTGTACGCACGCATGTTTTTTTTGTATGTGTTTGTGTCGAATGCAAGGTAGTGTGTGTAATGTGTTTTAAGTTGATTTTATGTATGTTTTATGCATTATTTGAAAAAAATATTAGCATTGGGCATTCTCTACATTAACTATAACCGTGCATAATTTCATATTCCTCTGTCGCAATGACAAAATTGATGCTTCACGTATTAATATATAGATTTTAGTACACTTTTGTAAGCATCTAATATATAAAATTCTCGTGCCACAGTTTTTGTTGCCATACTCCTCCGAATCGGCTTGACCGTTTTTTTACCAAATTTTATATGCTTAATAGCTAGCTAGTAATAATATAATAATTTATTAATAACATTGTCATAGTCAGATTCGTTATATGTAGTTTAAAGTTCTTAAAGCGATAATAGGTTGTTTTCTTAAATCTGATTTAGATATTAGACACGGTGAATGATAAGACCATAAGTGTAAATACTGGAGAGTTTTCCTTTTATATCAATTTCTTCAGCCTTGTGTTATAATATTTTGAAGATGGGTCATTATTTCAACATGTTATCTATGTGAAAAAAAAGGAACGCGATTCAACATCTGTGTGAAAATAGAGGAACATGATTATCAGACTTTTGCAAATTAAAATGTACACCGCATGCACATGTAATTTTGTAATAGGTCTGAGGACTGAAGTGGAATATAAAATAGCTCATTATACGCTTTGAAATCTGCGATATAATTGTACCCCTACAATAGTGAGGACAATGCAATTAGCCATTTCACCGAGGTCGTTGTCACTCCTCTAAACGCGTCTACCAACTCGCTAAAAGTTCACAGCGCGAATTTTAATATTTTTACTTTTTGTCGTTTAATTTCTACCCTGAAAAATTTCAATGAAATCGTGAAATGAATAAATAAAAGGCTTCAAATAAAAGCTTAACTGAAAACGAAACTCTAAAAGCTTTTTAGGCTGGGTTTGATTTATACCGCTTACATTTAAACTGCAATAAAAATTGTCATAATTATTATCAGTACTGTATGTGAGTATTTGGTGTATACGTGCATTCATGTAGACGGATAAGCTATAATACATATAATCACTCTTATAATTTTTTTTTTCTGACTGTAGTAGCAAACGAGCATGAAGTCCACCTGATTGTAAGTGGTCACTGCCGCCCATGGACATCTGTAATCAACTACATACAGAACATGGGTTCCATCTGAAGTCAATCACAAATACGTTGCTACTCCCGAGGACTATGATGGTCGCATCATATGAAAGTGTGCCGGCAACCACACCCTTCTATCAAAACGTAAGAAATGCTTCACGCTAGAAATAGGTGTGGCGGTGGTACTTTCCCGGTCGAACTACACTGGTTCTACCACCTTTAAAATACATACATATAATCATCAACTTATTATTGTCCCACTACTGGGCATGGGTCTTCTCTCAGAATGAGAGAGTTTAGGCCATAGTCCACCGTGCCGGCCAATTGCGAATTGGTGGACGTATAATCACTAAGATGGTAAATATGTTATAAAATTTAAATTTTAGTTTTGAAGTTTAATTTTAAAGATACTCAATTACATTTTAGCTTTGACGTACTTTTTAAACATAACTTCAATAACTTGAACGAACAAACTTTTGCAGGACAACTTCATGAATTCCTAATAAAGTAGTACAAGCATTATATTAAAATTAAAGAGTTCGGAATCAATATAGGCAAAATAAAAGTAAAATTTCAGTTAAAACCAGTACTGATTCAGAAAGGTAAAAGTTTTGTTCAGCGGTGCTCTTACCTCTGCTCGCTTTACGTTTCGGAATAATTCAGGTATAATATAATATAAGTATAATAATAATAATAATTCAGGTATAATAATAATATAGGTATAATAATAATTCAGGTATAGTATAGGTATTTAGGTATAGGATATGGTGTTTGTTAAATGTAGTCATTGTTTGAAATTTATCTAGTTTACATTTACTTGGTATTTCATGGCTTCACTGCATGCTCTCATATACATATTTTATTTGCAATGGTGATAATCTAATGTTTCAATGTTGTGCGTGTGTAAGGTATGTATGTATTCGTACTATGTACGTAAAATTAAAGTGAAAACGGTCCTTATCCACGGGAACGCTGCCGTTAAGCTATTTCACAGTTTGGCAGGCATAAGTGTATGCGTTACTGTATTTTTTTTTATTGTGCGATAGTTAAAAAATTAAAAAACGTTTCATATGCTTGAAAAGCAACATCGTGACCCTTTCAAACCATCGCGAATCGAAAACCTTTAAGCCCCAGAGTTTTCTAAATAAGTTTACATCCCTTAAAGAGTCTACCAATTCACATTTCCCCGTGTCTACTAATGTGGTCGAATATAGCTTTAAGCCTCCTCATTCTGAGATTAGACGTATGCCTACCTAGAACAATATCTAATGTGTATCGACACATTAAATATTTTTCTAGGTAGGTAGGTATAATCATCGCATTATTGTTATAACTTTACTGATTATAAAATATGTATTGTATAAAAATTGTAAAATGCCATAAAAAATATTTCGGTATTTTACAATTTTATGCAATATTTAAATAATAAACACTTATTTTAGTTAATTGTATATTCCTATTGCAACTTTACTACAAGGGATTCAATTAACAGCAATAATAATAAATAATAACGTAGAAAATAATAAATCACGATTAATTCTAGGGCAATTAATCCACCTATATCCTTCTTTCTTTGCAATAAAATATTTATAAGTTAAAGTGGAGAGCAATAACGGTTGGTAAAGAGCCGAATAGAGGGGAATTAGATCCTCTTGCATGTATTATCCAAACACCATAACTTACGGCTTACTGCTAATTAGACTAATCCCAGAGTTTGTTATCTGTAATACATTTCCAGGTTAGGTAAAAGAAATATATAGTCTCATTTTGTAAATTGAAAACAAAATACGATTAGTATTTATTATTTATATTTTTACATTACTTTCATATGAGGCGACTATCTTAGTCCCCGAGTCCAGTGAAGGTCGGCGGTACGTGTGGTCGCATGCCGTCGTAAAGACTAGACGGAGCAGTGGGCCCAGCCGCCCATCTGGAAGGAGCCCGATGGGGCATCACGGTCAGAGGATTCCGGTTGTGTTCCTTTGGAGATCCTGGAGTTCCCTTTGTAGCGCCGAGGACGGCCACCGGGAGGGTTTTAATGCGGTAAAAATCTCACATAAGCCTGCGTCGGTCCCACGGCGTCGGGTACCTTTGAAAGTTTCCCTAACGAGAACAAAAATATTCTTAGTCCTCGGGAGTAGCAATGCAACTGTACTTTAGATATAAAACGTGTTTTATTTGAAACGGAAGTAACCAATTATTCGTACCAAAAGGTGGACTGCATGTTCCTTTCATATTTCAGGAATATAAAATACCTTTAATATGAATCCAACCTTTTGAGGTCTATTGTGTGGACCTGAAACTTCCCAAATTAACACCACTCCAAGTGGTTCTGTGTCCTCTGAATTCAAAAAATTACTGCTGGTCTCCTTCAGGTCATCTATCCATCTAGTCCGACGACCTGTGCTCCTTTGCTTAAACGTAGTCTCCACTCTGAAAAAAGAAACTAATATTATTTTCCTTTAATGAAATCACATTTGGAAATGAGAGGTCCAAAATAAGCAATTATTTACTTATCTAGGGGCACAGCAGTGCCCCCACCAAGTCGACCAAAAAAGCGGCACGGCCGTACCATACTTTTCTCGAAGCAATTCGGGCCATTGTCAACCCCCTATAACTTCGTTCTGGATAAAAGTACAGGCCCAAATTTTTAATACCCAAGAAAGCATTGTATAACACGGTATAGTTCAAATTTCATTCAATTTTAACCAGTAGTTTAAGAATTATAACGAGTTCCTTATTTTGTCATTCACTCACTCACTCACTGACCGATCATCCAAAATCTAAGGTACTTCTAGGAGGTATAGAAGCGTCAAACTTAGAATACACTTAGTGTTTGGTGTATGAATCGAGGAAAAACTGAAATATTTTTCAATTTCCATCCAGTTTCCTTCATAAGTAAAGTTGTAATCCCATATAAATATATACAATTACAAAGTTATATTGGTAGTTAAATAATTAGTGTACCCGTATACATGTATAATATAATGTATAATGTATATAATGTGTGTATAAGCAAAGAAAATTGCCCAAAATTACATAATTACATAGAGACGTTTGACGAGGGCGGCCTTAAAAATTACTTACTTTAAGAAAACTTGTTGTTAGTATACAAGATGTACCGGATAGGAAAAATGTAGGGCTATCTACAAAAAGAAATGAGATGCAATAAAAATCAATACTTAAAAAAAATTCAAGTCTCGCAAGACAGTTTTCCTACCGAAAAAAGTTGTGAGATCCATGTATAATACCAAGTCGATTATCAATTTATTCAGTCCCTGCTTTATATATTTGCGTAATCGTATATATTTGCGTTTAGGTTAGGTAACCTACTACGATTTTAGACTAATATTATCGCGGAATAGACACATTTTAATAATTAACGGGTACTCACGGTATGCGGTTTTTGAATCCTTTTGGAATTCTTTTTGCCGATATTTCGATTCAGCTGCATGAAACTCAGTTTAGTACCCGTTAAGTATTAAAAATATATACGAGTATTCCATCCCTGTCGTACCAGGATAGGGCCAAAGTAGGGCTATGGTATATATCACCTGCCTGTGGTAAGAGACGACTATAAGGCGGCTTCCGGGGTTGCGGGCTAGAGTCGGAGCTCGAACCACCTGGTCAAGTAACGCCGGCAAGTACGGCAATATGTGTGGTCGCATATCATCGTAAAGACCCAAGGAGCGGCGAGCCTAGCCGCTCACCTAGGAGGAGCCCAATGGGGCAGCGCGCTCATAGGACTCCGGCTACATTCTTTTGGAGATCTCGGTAACCGCATAACTCTCAGTTGCCCCCATAGCGTCGGGTACTTCTTGAAGGTTTCCCTCTCGGGAACAAAGCTAAAAAAACCTAAACGCAACACAACACTCGTTAGCCAAACCATATTTGTACATGTGTTGGCTAACAAGTTAGTTTAAAAAGTTATCTTTTTCAAACGTACTGTATTTTTGTATAGTGTCTGACATAGTTTAACTATTGATTTCAATAATAATAGCCGAAAACAATGGTTAACGTGTCCTTCAAAGCATAGCAGTACATCTCCATAGAACTTCCAATCCTATTTGAGGTTTTTTAACTTTGTATTTTAGCTGAACTTTACGCAAAAAGTAAGACTATACTTTTTAATTACTTCTGTAGATGCATGACGCAATAAAATATGTAAGATATTTTGCGAAAATTTTAACCTGTGCCTAAATTCATGCCCCTAACACTAATAAGACGCTCCCGCAGATAATTGCATAAAATATCGTACTACAACATTGCTCCTTAGCACGTCTAGCTAAGAATAATTTAATACGTCTGGAAAAATCCAGAATATAGACTGATTAATGATGAAAAGTGTATATAATAAACTCCGAGATTAGACGCTGAAAGTAATTTCAAGTTGGGTGTACTTCTACATCTAGACTGAATATGTTTTCATAAATATTCCCGCATCTGCATAGAAATGTAGGATCAGATACTAAAAGATTTTATTACAAGTCAGATTTTACATGTTTTTTTAGTTTTACGAGAGCAACCAACTTTATGTGAAATATTTTCATGTTGCAATGCAAAAATGTGTAGGTACAGTTATTTAAATTTATTTTCCAAATCCAAACTAGAGTGAAACTTTGTGGTATCTATATCATATAAAAATGTGGAATTGGTTTTTTGTTTGATTGGTAAGCTAAATAACGAGCAATGTTCTACGCATTTTTTTTACAAATATACTGATATTTTTGCTATAAAAGTACCAATTATGCCACTTTCACACAGTCTTCTTCTTTTACAAGTCTTTTGAGAACAGTTGCAGTTGTTTTGAAGTTTGGATGCAAACAAGTATCCTAACATCCGTAGAATGAGATTACTCTACGATTAATAAATAAAAAAAATATCTTTAATATCCATATTTTTAGATTGTATAAAATAGCGAAGATTCCGCAAGCAATCCAATTAAGGCGATAAAAGATAAACCATGAATTTCCTTAACCCGTTCTCGGAGTATTAAATTTTATTTTTATCTTTAAATATTTTTAATAATAATATCTGAGAACCTTGAACTGCCTTTTGTTAATGAGTTTTTAATGACATTATATAATGCTGTTACGGTTTTATTCCTTCATGAAATGTGTGAATTATGTATTCTAGAATAAAAATATGATTTACCTAATAAAATAGACTTTTGTTTTCTTGACTAATAAAATTCTCAACACCACGTACATATACAAATTAAAATACAAAAAAATGTGCACAAACTACATAAGTGCTAAGTAAGTACTAATGTATGTAATAATAATAATATACTTTATTGTACCCAGAAAAGAGAAAAATAATACAGTGAAATCACAATATAAAAATACAAAAGGCGGCCTTATCGCTCAACAGCGATTTCTTCCAGGCAACCTCACGGTTCGGAGTTAAGATTTATGGGAAAATAAAGAATATGTGTTTACAAATTAAATATCTATATCACTAGAACTGATTACGGAAGATCAACTTGAAAATGGAAACATATTTCATTCATTAGTTATTTTCGTTAGACACCAAAGCACAAAATACAGGTGTTTGTTTTTAAAGTAGCGCAAAATAAGCACAAAACGAGATGTTCTAATGGATCTATTTTGCAAAACCCGGGTTTTTATGCTTATTAAAAGTCCGGGATTCTGCTGAGTGTCGTATAATTACGTGCCCACAATTGTGAGGACAATGCAATTAGCCATTTCACTGGAGCCCTCGTCACTCCGCCTCTAATGCTCTCAGTGTCTGTAATCCCGATTTAAGATTACAAAGAGATTTGGAGATAATTTTGTTTTGTTACTTTGCACGTCTAATTTTGCTATATAAATTAATTACATATTGTAGTCTCTCGCGGCATAAAAATAATCGTATGTAATTGTTTGATATATTACAATTTCACGCATATCGCAAATCGTTGTTATGTATTTAAAGCAATCTGCTGTTTACGAATTTAATTACTTATTAAAAGTAACACTTAATGATGATTGTTGTTTGTTTATTTCATATTACATCAACATATCGGCGCCTTATTGTACAGTATTAGAGAGTTACGGCATAAATTTAATTACGAAAATACTAATGATTTATCTTACTGTGTACTATTGTAAGTATTGCATTTATAAGACCAACTACATACATTTACATGATATTAAAATGGTTCAAACAGTGTGATTCTTAATATCCGAAATGAAATAATCTGACAACCCGCGATTCATATCGAGAAGGTATATTTCTACCCACGTACAAGTAGCAGGTATAATAGTAGAAACTAATATACTACTCATAAAAATGGAAATTTCTTGCATTATATTTATATAATCAATGTAATAAGTACAAAAAAAATTTAAACACTGTTAAATAATATAAAACGGCTATGTAGTTAAACTGCAAACATAAACCGTTCACTTACATTCCTAGTATCTCGTAAAATGTTTACATCTCTGCTAGAATTTCCTTTTAAATTGAGGAACCTAGCTCGTCAGAAGAGCCAAGCATAAATTACGTAGGAAGCAACTCGAAAACATTTGTGTCGTCAAATCAAGAGGAGTGCCAGCTTTTAGTTGAAGTGTGTTGGTTTTACAGCCAAAGGAAAAGTTTTAAACTGAACTATCTCTTACTCGCTTTTTAAGTTTTTAGTTTTTAGTTGGGGTACAAGCCATTATTGCTGGGCAATATTGCTGGTCTTTCCTCAGAATGAGAAAGTTTTAGGCCATAGTCCACCGCGCTGACCAAGTGCGAATTGGTGGACTTCACACATCTCCGAGAACTTTTTTTTACTATCGGGTGTGTAAGTTTCCTCGCGATCTTTTCACTTCCTTGACTTTCCTTCACCAAAAAGCAGTGACAATTGATTTCTAATACCCACATAAATCAGTGCATAATCAGTGCTCATAATTCATACCATTTTCTACCAGTCAAGCTTTAGGAAGTGCAGAAAAAAATTGTCACTCGCAAAAAATATTATCATAAAACTAAGTTGAGGATTTTTAGCTATTATAAAGTTATTGATTTTTATATATATAATTACATATAAATACATAATTTTATGTCTAAGTATCCAAGATTGAATGTAACGCACTATTATTAAAATCATACTGAATATGTTAAGTGTAAAGTTTATGACAATTTCATTGTAAGCATAGCGTAGTAATAGCTGTACCAATCTTTTCTTAATTAGAGTAGGTTAAGGGTATGTGTTCATTGGCACCTATGGACATTTGCAATCGACCCCAGATAAGATTGCATGATCATGACCGAGGTCAGCCACAAATGCTTTCCTACCTTTCTGTGTTTAGGAAAAGTTGTAGTGTAAATTGTCTTCATTAAGAGTCTAGTATGGAAAGCAGAGATGGGCATAACTAGTTACTTAAGTAATGTAATTAATAATGAAATTACAAATTACAATTAAGTTAAATATAATTGAATTACACAACAATCAATTAAATTGTAATTGAGTTACTACCAACGTGCAATGTAACTGATTACAACATATTTAATTACAAAATAATTTAATTACAACATAACCTAATTACCTAGTAATCTGTTTAATTGTAACCTTAACTTTGCATATGAAATATATTTATTTGTTCTATCTGTAATGTTTGTTGTTTACAATGATAAGCAAAACAAGATGTATTTAATATTTCAACAAAACATCTGATACACATGTTTTTTTTAGAAATGAGCGTATAAAACTTTTTTTTTTAATATTAAATAAAATAAAAATATAACATCTTCGCTTAGTGTAGTAGCGTATGTAGGATTGTAGGTAAAGCAGGCACGGTCTGCAACTTCGGCAAGTACGAATTTAAGAGCAAACGTTCCAGTCTAATACTGATTTAAATATTAAATAACTTTGCAACAAATTACTTATGTAATCTGTTATAATGTAATTAGATTAACTTGTAATTAAATTATTTTTAATTAGTTACAGTAAATACTTATTGTAATTAGTTACCTATGTAACCTGTTACAAATTATTTTGAATACTAATTACAAAGTAACTGTAACTTGTAATTGTTAATTCAATTGCTTTTTGCCCATCACTGATGGAAAGACAAGCAAATAAGGGCAAAACAGTCTTTGTGAAAGCATATCTCTTCATAGTACAAGGCGTAGCGTAGCATAACGTGGCGTAGCACTGCACAACGCAAAGCGTATCACGACGTAGCCAAAATTTTACTTTCGTAACCTAAAAGAGAATAGTGTTTCCCAACTTTTCGTACCTGCTATGAGTTATCGCTGCTCGTAATAAAGCTTTCATACCGTCCTCATACGGATTTCAAATGGAAATAGTGATCCTTTTCTATCATCTAAATGGAATTTTCTTTTGCTGCTTTGTTCACCGACTCACTTTTATTTGAGGTTGACCATCTTGGTCCACGGGAGTTGCAACACGTCTGCGAGTCATCGCGTCGGCGAGGTCAGCCAGCTTCCTCCTTCGCCCAGTGCTCTCATCGAAGCTCTCGCTGGGCATGAAAAGGGCCGTGTACTTGCAGTACATCCGCTCGCGCCTGACGTACGCGGCGCCGGCCTGGTATGCGCTGGCGAGTGAACCGCTCCGCAAACGTCTGCGGGCGGTACAATCGCTAGCGCTGCGCAGGATAACTGGTGCGCCGTGATGCGTCAGGAACACGGTCCTCCAGCGCGATCTTCGAGTTGAGAGCCTGGACGACTTTATTTGCCGCCTCGCCACGCAGATGTTCGAGCGTGTCGACGCGGCGCGATTCCCGCATTTGCGAGATCTTGCGCCGCTCCACGCGCGTCCACCCGACCGCAGAGCGTTCCCGCGCGACTTACTGGCGCGGGACCAGCCAGCGGACCCCGGGATCACATGTTGATACCCGGTTCTCGGGACTGACCTGCGGCACTGGTGCCGCCCACACAGAACTCCATTACACAACACTACACACAACATTACTCACCACATTACACACCACACTTCATGCACAAACAACATAAACAACGAGACACATAACACTACACAAACAGTCACCCCCACAGATTCCCACATTTTTGTAATGGTTGCCAGGGGGTATTTCAAAAAAAAGAAAAAGAGATAAAAAAACTAAAGAAAAAAAAAGAGATAGATATATATATTATAATAAAGATGATTGATAAAAACTTAAAAAAAAATATATATATTCAAAAAATACTCATAAAAAAAAAAAAATAAAAATAATAAAAAAAAAAAAAATGCTAACCCTGGCAAACCAACCCCCCAATGACCTGCCTGTGTTCACGGGCAGCGGTGGCTCTCCACATGAAAAGGGCGTGGCCCTCACCATGTTTCCCCGCGGAGCTGCGCTCCGCGAGAAGAAGTCCCAGTTCCACGTCTGCGATTGACTTCATATTGAACCCCTGTTCTATATGAAGTTGCTTACAGATGTCCATGGAAGTTGGTGACCACCTACCATCAGATAGACTTTATACCCATTTGCAACTTAAATCTTATAGGTACATAAAAAAGCAAAATCTTACGAATCATTACTTACAAAACATTAAGCGCTGTAGTCGTATTTTCAAAATAAAACGATTGTCAATTTATTGACTCGAACACCAAGTGCTCTATCAAAGCGGACAAGGGGATCAACGTTGAGACGCGGAGACAAATTGTCACGACTCTCAAAACCCATTACTCTGTATCGGTAGTATTTGATTAGGTTCCCATACGAACAAGGATTTTGTAGTTGTTTGGGGGAAATGATAACATCAACAAAATTTATGAAAAAGGTTTCTTTCTATATAAAGATTTGAATCTTGAAATATCTCTTATATAATCAGCATGCATGGTAAATCATCTTTGTAGCGCTCAAGACGGCCACCAGGGTGATTTTGAGTGTGGTAAGAATCCCTCATAACCCTTCACCGCTCCCAATGCGTCGGGTACCTTTTGATTCAAACTTCGGATCCATGATTAATCGAAATTATATCTACTATTATATCACAACTTTTATACTTTACCTTAAGAATTTAGTTTAGTCAACATTAGACGAAAAATCTATTTATTTTTCTAAATTGCGATTGTAATCCCGAAGTCTGTTATAAAAAACAATATAATGCTAAGCAGCCTCCAAGAAATCCAATTAAGCTGATGAAAGATAAACCACGAATTTTCCAAACCCTTCAAAGTAACTTCGTTAATCTCTTTTGCTTAAGCTTTCTTTATTGCCACCGAGAAATTATCGATGATCTGTTAAGGTAAGACTATCAATTTCGTAAATTCAACCAAATCCGACGTTAGAATATGTATAAAATTAATGTTCAAAGATTCCATTACATTAATTTATAGGAACATACATAAATACATACGAGTCAAGTAAATAAAAATAATATACTTTATTATACCCAACAAAACAAAAATTACAAAAGAAAATGCAATTTTAAAACAATACAAAAGGCGGTCTTATCGCTAAACAGCGATTTCTCCCAGACAACCTAAAGGTGTGGTGTTAAAGTAGGGATGAAAACTAGAATAGGTATAGAATAGGGTGTAAATAATAGTTTATGATTTAAGACTAATAATACAATAAACATACAGGAATAGATTATAGAAGGTAATAATAATGATAATATATAAATAAATAATTAAAGTAGGTATAATACAACGTGAAAGAAAATAAAGAAAAATTTAAAGAAAAGTTTTAGGAGTCAAATGTAGTATTGAATTAATAAATTAAGCATTAAAATAATTAATTAAGTTAAACGTGTAAAAAGATGTACCAGAAGAACTATTTAAATACTTGTTTATAGAAGAATCGTTGGGGGAAAATGTACAATAAGAGTTAACTTCAGTCATACGCATGAGCACTCAATACCAGATGTGCATACATCCATTTGCTGGTTAATTTCTTTAAAACAAAGTGAACAAATGTTATCGGATCGTTGAGAGTAATTTACTAGAGTAGTTAATCATTAAAGCCCATTAAAGACCTTTAGCACCATTTATCCAGGAACTACAAAAACTTTGACCATTTTCTCGGCGAATCGACGGAGTTTGGAAGTAACAACAATAATCTATTAAACTGCCAATATTACTTTGTTTGAGAAGAATAATTCAAATTGTCTATATAAGAATAATCGTAATTTAATATAGCTATAATATATCAGTTACAAGTTTTGTTTGTCCATTAAACTATGTAGGAATCTATTATAGAGGGATAGAGTATCCTACTCCACAGCATTACATTATGAAAACTTTACGTGCTCTATTACTTGAAAATAATTATTATCAGTAAACTTTCCACGGCATTAGAAACATATGTTCATATGTATATCTTTAGGTACATCGATGTGGCATCAAAATATTGTTTACTCCTTCAGAACCTTACTAAAGGGAAAATATATAATCCAAATGGCAAGTACTCGCGTTAAATCAAAAACCTAAAAATCCCAATCTAAAAAAAATGCGACTGCTTTGATTCGTCGTTAGTATTTCCCGTGCGTAAGGTCGTCTCTGACAATCACGCAAAATGACATTCCGATACTGGATGCTATGATCATAATCGATATATTATTCAAATTACGGTTACGCTGGGAAGATTTCGTAATAAAAAGAAACTTTGGCCCGCAATACCCTGTTACCCGGAGTAATAAAGCGAAGCAATTTTCGACCGCTTATTCCTCTTGTTTGTGACGCAAACGTGTTAGAACCACCGAGTTTTCGGAAACTTTTCGCATGGAAGCTGATAAAACAAATGTAATTCCGCCACAATATTATGCCGAAACTCAATTTAGACTTGACCGTGTAGTAAGGAATTATTTCCTACCATTTTTTTCTTCAATTAAATTTTGCTACGTCAATCGTTATTATGGCGTCCGATGTCCAAACAAACGAATTAAATGAACGGGGCAACAATGGAACGCCTTTTCCCATTAGTCTAAAGTAAACCCTAGTAATTGAGTTTGGATTGCTTTAAAGATTTATGCCACTATTTCTGCCTCCGTCAGTGTAAACATTAACCAATTCAGTCATTTTAATCGAATCCAAACTCACCATTATTCTATTTTGTGTAACAAATTTTAAAAGCACTTTACAAACTAAATTGTCCCACAAAGTTTTTATTCGTGTGGTTGTTTTGTAAATGATATTTCTATAATTGAAATAGAACTTTGCGAGAACACGAAATAAGCATTAAGCGGGACGAGGAATACTTGAAATTTCGAAGCAAATGACATGGAATAATTTTATTATTAAGTTCACACCGAATTGTACTCGGTTTTATCATAACTGTTTTCTTGTTAACTATAGTTAATATACATTGCGACATTTCAAATTAAACAATTTGTAATAATAAGCATTTATGATCCATCCATCTATCCATCAGTCGTTTGAAGTCCACCGCTGGACATACTCCTGTCCTAAATGGCACCACTCCAACCGGTCCTCTGCCTTCTATTACCAACGCTGTCTTCTTCAGGTCATCGATCCACTTGGCCAATCGAGGACCTTTCTTCCCCATTATTTATCGGTCCTTTGAACGATGTGGCCGGACCATTGCCAGTTCAGCTTACTAATTTTAAGAGCTATGTTGGTAAGCTTAGTTCGTTCTAGGGATTTCATCGTTGCGAATCATGTCTCCTAGCAAAATTCCTATCATATCCCATAGGACGCTTAATGACGCGGAGATGACTTCAAACTAACACATCTCAATGTTTCACTGTTGTTGTAATAAAATATAGTTGTAACAAATAATAAACCACGAAAATTGTATATCAACTTTTTTGTCATAATAAGCAAAAGAAGGCGAAATACATTACATACCTTTAAGCACATAGTTTACTTCATACATAGTGAAAACTGTTCCAGACTAAAAGTCCATGATGGATGTGTTACCCGTCGTCTCCTGTCAGCTTACAAAATGTATCGCGGTTATTAGCTAAGTAGAAAACGTATTCTCGGACGAAAAAATAAACTTCTAACCCTCTAAACACAAACTTTGTAGATAACTAATATAATTATATAAACTTTGTTGGACTCGTGTCTGATATTTTATCAATGTGGCTAAGTAAGTATTATTAATTTTTATAAGTATTATCATTTTTATAGCCTTATTCTCTTTTTGTGTAAGAAATTCAAAACGCGATTTATAAAACAAAATTCCTATGTTTTCTCTTCATAATATTATACTTGTAAAATATTCTAGCCGTTAATAATTTTAGCCTAGATTTTAATTTTAATCTAAATTTAAAAAATACTAAGAAAAAGAAGCAATATATTAGAAGACGAATAGAAGTGATAAGTTACTTTTTTAAATTATTTAATAAAAAAAGTTCTTATATTAATGATAATCATAATAAATGAGATGTAAAGCGTGAAAATTAGTAGCTACGTAGCTGGCATCAGTAAATTCAAATGCATGGAGCGCGTATAAGTGATGTATGAGTTTCATGAATGTGGAGGAATGAAAACGATTCATCTTGCACGTTGTTGCTAGTACTACCTGCACTTCGTCTTTGAGTGACTTTATATTAGTTGCAATGGTTTACGTTTGCATTATAGTTTAGGTAATTTTGACAGTATATATATATTGTATATTATGAAATTACCCGTTGTAGAAACTTGAACTTCATTAAAAATACCAGTTTTAAAATAAACTCGATAGTGTGCAATTTAAATATAAACATTCGCAACATTTTCATACGTTCTTTAAATATCTTCTACTATATATACTTAAAATATAAAATGAGATAGTGTGTGTTCTTATGTTTATTACTCAATCACGTAAGAACAACTAGTCCGATTTAAATGAAATTTGGAATGGATGTAGCTTATTTATAGGTCAGTGGTGCGTGCCTGGGTTTGAACCTCGGACCTCCCGATTGAGACGGCAAGTTTCAACCATTAGGCTATCACAGCTCTATTGGCCAATAAACACGACCTTTACGCATAAAGGTCGTGTTTATTGGCCAATGGGTTTAGTTTCTCATAATGTTTGTTAGTTGGCCTTTTTGTACAACGTTGAACTTATATGTTCTAAATAAGAATTTTAACATTTTACGTGTATTTCTCATACAAGTTATATCACACTAGTAATTTCAGATGAATTCAGCACGCATAAGTGATAAACGAGGTCTACCAAGCAGGATTAATGAATGCGATTCATCTTGTGCCGCGGCCGCTAATACTCTTCCGCGCTTAATTTTGCATAGTCATGTGAGGTATTGCTTGGTATTAGTAGTACAATTATTTACAAATCAAATGTTTAGTAAATGTACTCGTAAAATTAATTGGTAATCAACGAATCATTTATTTCAATTGTTTGAAGTGCATCTTATGGATATATTCCAATAAAATGTAGGCACTTAGCACAAGTAGCAAGATGTCCATATGTACTTATGTAAAGAATTTTGAATTTACCCTCAGGAGTCCTCAGGAGTACGTGTCTGGGTTCGATCTCAGGTAAGAATATCATTTTATCTTTTATATCGGTTTTAAGGTACAACCCATTATTGTCCCACTACTTGGCACGCGTCTCCTCTCAGAATGAAAGAGTTTTTAGGCCATAGTCCACCACGCTGGCCAAGTGCGAATTAGTGGACTATTCTGCATATAGATTATTAGACTTATTACTATGCGGACTAATGGGTTGTACCTAATGATTTTTGGTACCCACAAGTACAGTGGTTACATATATCAGATACATCAGGTAGACTGCATTATCATTTGCTGCTACAATAACTATATATAAGTATATAGACAAATGTTTTAGCAGGTAGGGAATAAACAGGAAAAGTTTTTAGTTATACGAGTATACCCAATATACTCATAGTCAGTTCATCTGTCGAAGCGGCAGCAACTCTCCTAATGTGATTACTTCGAGGGAACTGCTTTGCGACTAGTAAAACTCCAAAGTTATTTGGTAATTATGGTTATCCTATTTTCACGTCTTTTACGTTATCTTCAGAAAATAGTGCAACTTTTTTAGTTTACAAGCTTTACTAGTCTTTGTTACATAATATGTATTATATTATGTAACATGTATTTTAAAAGTATATATAGAAGAAGTCAAATATACATACGAGCAGATACTTGTATTTGTCATTCTGTAGTAGTAGTAGTAGTATGTGTTGTCCCTGTAGTTCCGGGACCAGAATAGGACTACGGTACCCTCTGCCTGTCGTAAGAGGTGAGTAAAAGGGGCTTCCGGGGTTGCGGGCGGGAAGAGTGGGAGCTCGAACCGTCCGGCCAAGCGACCCCAGGAAGGACGGCGGAATGTGTGGTTGCATGCTGCCGTAAAAACTAGTAGGTGCGGTGAGCAGTTCACGCCCACCAGGGAAGAGCCCGATGGGGCACACGCTGAGGACACCGGCGGCGGTCAATTGGTGTTCCCGGAGTCCTCTTCGCAGCGTCGAGGTCGGCCACCGGGGGGGTTTTAGTGCGATAAGAATCCCACATAACCCGCGTCGCTCCCACGACGTCGAGTACTTTTTGAAAGTTTACGAAAACAAAAAAATAAAAGTAGTAATATGTGTATTTTGTATGACTTCATACAAAAACCATTATATCTTGAACATGGTTGTTATACGAATACGAAGTCATACAAAATACATGATCTTTTATGATCTGGATTATCACATTGATTACCATGGGCAACAAGAGAGCGGGCCGAGTCCCGTGAATTTACTAGTATTTTATATTTTTACTGTGTTCGTATACAACAATTCAAGACTATTTCAATACTATTTTTGACAAGCTGTATTCACATTGATTATTACCGATTTCCCTACATGTCGGTTATGAAAATACATAATTTATTAAATAGACGCCATTTGAAGGAATACATAAGATCTAGGCAAACACAAAACTACACGAAAACTTATCTTTATTATTATAAACAATATGAGCACATTTGTTTTTATTTTAACGAATTAATTTCGATAGTATTTTTATCTCTTATTACTATAAATTAACGATCACTTATATCCAAACAATTCAATCAGAATACTTCAACTACACGCAACTTCAAATCTATTATTTATTTACGCTTCGATTCTATTACGCACGCAAGTAAATAATAGTACACAGTAGGATCAATTTTATTACAGTCTGTTTCTTCTAAGATATGTACTTGAAACATAATTCTTCAAAGATATTCGTCTACGTGCAACGAGATTCTTCCAATAATATTTAGTATACAAATAAAAATACTTTCGATGCCGTAAACATCTCTAAAATCGGATTTTAGTAACATTGAATAGATAATAGTTGGGCATTCATGCCTCGCTAATGGTTTTTCAATCGTGGTCAGATACTTCACTTAATATTCACTTAACTCTGCTTTGACTGTAGTAAATAAATTACCCTGAAAAATTATTTATTACAGTTGCTTTAATTCATAGTGCTGTATCGCTTGAAGCAAGAATGTGCAAAACAATTTCGGTATAGCTCTGAAGCATAGAAAATTGTCGATTATTATTATTTTAAACCCAATTCTACTCTGTTTTTGAGTGAAACTATTACTTGCTCAAAATTTTATAGATAATGTTTTGTTTTCTTGTAGTTTTTGATACTCGTAGGAGTTGTGGCGACCTCCCGCAACTCATCAAAAGATAGCATTACTAGTATTCTGAAACACGCTATCGAAGTATTCTAAATACAAGTATTCCCTTTGCCAAAGAGTAAATGATATATATATTTTTAATCTCTTATTTTGAGACAACTTTTTAATATGGGTAAATAACACTAGTGTCTTAATTTCTTTCGTTCGCCTATCCACATTAATTGTCTCTATCCTCTTACATTTTCATCAGTTCTTGGGTCTAAACAAGCATATCAGGCGGTAGACGCTCTGAATAAAGACCAGACGATGCGGTGTGACCGATGGCGCCAAGAGGATTCTGGTTACATTTCATTTGGAGATCCCGGAGTCCTCTTTGCAGGAGGGCCGGGGTTTAAGTGTGTTAGGAATCCCATATAACCAGGCTTCGCTCCCACGGCGTCGGCTACCTTTCGAAGGTTTCCCTGTCGAAAAAAAGGCGCTATGAATAATAAAATCAATCCATAAATGCTCATTCACCTATAAATTTTATGTCTGTGAAAAAATAATAAAATATAATATTAATGCATTTTTTTAACACACTATTTGTTAATTTTGATACGGTATACGGTACGTGATTCGTGGAATCAGCAGCGGCTGGAATTAAAAAAAAAAACTATTTAAATACATTACGATATTAATGTTTTAAAAAAATACCGGTATGTTCTATAAATAACATAATCTTTTTACACCATTGCAAATAATTGAGTATCTATCGGCCCTGTCCTTACCGACGTTGTCGGGGGTGCGACTTATATCCCCTCTTGTTTTCTGTCTCATCCAGCCAAGTTCTTTGTTAGAAAAGCCATCAAGCGGCCTAATCAAGTAAGAAATTGGTAACCGGACGAAACTCTGGTCCTTTTTCCCGTCTGTGTCGGAAGGAGGTAATGTTTATCGAGCGAATGTTTTCACGGTACTCCGTTACTATAGATAAGATTTATGATCGACGAATATTTTTGATTAAAATTGTAAACAGCAGATTCATATGACTGTCATATTTTTTGATTGCTTTTACAAAACGAATATATTTATATCTTATTTACTTAACATATCAGTTTTTTGTTATTATTTTGTTAAAAATATTTTCTAAGTAACATTCTAGAACATATTTTAGTATTGCAAAAGCGATTCGTAACATTAGTACTTTTAGAATGAAAGTATTGGATATTTCCAGTCAGAAATTTGATAAAGGTCGCTTCTTTGAATCAGAATAACTCTTAAAGTCAAATTGTATTGCTACTCACAGATGCAGAACACGGTTCCGGCGAGGCGTTTCCGCAAACTACAGGATGTTAAACCGAGTTGCAAGCAAGAACCAATCTCCTTTTCAAACGTAATGCAATTTCTCTTTTATAGGCATTAAATAAATTATCTATATAACCTAATTACTTAAGTAGTTACCTAATTACTCTTTGGTTTTGGGATAACTATGGTTTTTGTCATCAACCCCTTACTGTCCCAATGCGGGGCACGGGTTTTTGACGACCCGCGTGGCCGAGCAGTTACCATACCGGTTCAATGGGTTCCGGGTTCGATTCCTAATTACTTAAGTAGTTACCTAATTACTCTTTGGTTTTGGGATAACTATGGTTTTTGTCATCAACCCCTTACTGTGCCAATGCGGGGCACGGGTTTTTGACGACCCGCGTAGCCGAGCGGTTACCATACCGGTCTGTCGTTCAATGGGTTCCGGGTTCGACTCCCGGCCAGACAGGTATCTGAATGATGAGTTTAGATTCATGTTCTGAGTCTGGGTGTTTGATTATTCGTCTTTGTGTGTGTCTATGGTATCCACGACACAGTAGAAAATCCTACTGAGGGAACGTGGTTTAAGCTATAGTCTACCCCGCTGGCCAAATGTGAATTAGTAGACTTCACACACCATAGAGATTTTTTTCAAAAACTCTCTGGTATGTTTCCATACGATGTTTTCCTTCACTGTAAAGCAATAATTAATTTCTAATACGCCCATAATTTTAGAAAATCAGTGGTGCATGCCTGGGATTTTAACCTTGGACCTCTCGATCAAGAGAGCAAGTTTCAACCATAAGGCTATCACTGCTCTGTTGTGTGTAGTTCTTTAGCTGAGTAAATCTTGCCTGAATCGCGCGTTACCTTCGATTGTGTAGGTTATAAACGAATCATAAATTTAAGCAACACCGAGCACGATTGGCAGTTAAAGGTTGATCGGTAACGGCTTTTCTGATTCAGATAGGACGTTACATGGGCCCGGTACTTCCGATGTCAGTCGATTGATTTTGTCGGAGCTGTTGTTTCAATTCAACCAAACAATCTATTTTTCTTATTCTAGTATCAAGTTTGAATGATTACAAATAAATAAAGAGACGTAGGTATTCTCACGAAATATCTAAATATTATATATTTGTATCAATAGAACAAAATGGTTTAAGACTTAATATGGATATGAATAATTCTGATTTTATGAATAAGATATTCATCAAATCAGAATTGTTAAATTTTGAGCTTTTTGATATCTGAACTTCTTAATTTGAACTCTTATAATCAATTTGTTTCAAATATATCTACGATAGACAAACATCCTAACTTTTGTTATAAGAGTATTAAATAAGATACGTCAACACGCAATTTCCATCGAATATTATGTAGCGTGATGCCGATATGAGCTGTTTTATCGAGATTTCGCATATCATATTCACATATTTTATACGACGTATAAGCATTTTTCTGGATAAAATTCTCTTAGAAACGTATTGATAAGGGCTTTGTCGTGCGAAAATGTGTCGTGTACGTTATGACATAAATATGTCGTCAGAATATTATCAGATTATTGAAGGAATATTTAATGTTTTCGTTGGTCTATCAAACCGGCGTTAGTGACACCTGTTGGGACTGTCCTTAAAATATTCCTAGGAAGAAATACCTACTTTTTTATCTAACTGAAGTAGCAAACGAGCATGCAGTCCACGTGATGGTAAGTGGTCACTGCCGCCAATGGACATCTGTAATCAACTTCATACAGAACATGGGTTCCACCTGAAGTCACTCACAGATGCGTTGCTACTCCCAAGGACTATTATGGTCGCCTCATGTGAGTGTGCCGGCAACTACTGCTCTCAGATATTCCACCTTAGTCCCGAAGAGAGCATCTGTGACCTACCTCAGGTAAATTCATATCTGGGTTCGTTTCCAGACACCCTTGGATGACAATAACAACAGCATTCTCGTTTGCTACTTATAAAAAGGCTGTTATTTTATTTATTTAGCTGTTATTAAAAAAAACCTTAATGATGTTTTTAAGCAATAATTCAAAGGAACGCGATTAGTATGAATAAGAACAATAATTATGGCTCTTAAATATCCAAGAACAAATTTAATTTCAAGGCTTCTCTTGCAATTCATGTCCAAGAAGTAATGAAATTAAAAATTAATGAAAAACACCAAAACTAATTTACAAATGTTGCCGAATCTGTTCCAAACATGGAAATTTAATCAAATTCATATTCTAACGCAACTTTGTGTATTCGGATTTAAATCCTGAATATTTTGAAAACTACAGAGCAAACAGAGCGAAGGATAGTGCCTTTTTGTTTAGCATAATTTTTGGTTTGTAGGGCCTTATTAAATGTACCCCTCATCCAAAGATCAAAGGCATAGAATGGACTCATAAATGAATGTAATAAATAATATAACAAATAACAACGAAGCAGCGAACGGTATTTCATTAATATTTACGAGAAAGTCTCCAAAACCGCGACATTATTGCGGGCCATTTATAATATTGGAGTCAGTATACTTGTATAGTTATACATTTATTCTATTCATAAAATCTTATTTAAGCAGATTTAATATAGCAATGGGTTACTGAACTTTTCAAGTAACGTACTTAATGATTCTGTCATCAACTTCAGAAATGGCCACGTGTTATTTTAAGCTAGATACAGATGTGTTTCTAAAGCCTCGGATAAGTACGTCTCCCCAACCTCAAATTTCAGACCAGAACACAGTACCGCAAAAAAACTGCAGCTATTAGGTAAAAACAGGTGATCTGTGTTTTTGGAGTCAAACCACGAAGAGTTTTACTTAAAAATGAAATCAAAAAGTAATTTCCTAAAAGTATCTCCCTAACATATAGGAGCATTCAACGCAGTCGTTTTAAAACATGTGAGGACGTTTCCCCTCCGTATTCATTTAGAATCCGAATGGCCTCATCTGCTCTTACGAATGCCAATTTTTAATCATGGAGATTGAAGCGAAGTCTACGCGCTCTTATCAGAAGGTTATCGTTGATGGAAATTGTGTCTTATGTGTCATTACTTTATATGAATATAATTTGTTATGAACGAGTTACAGTAGGTACTTTTAATATTCGTCCCTGTAGCCTCGGGGTCAGAATAGGGCTACGGTATCCCCTGCCTGTCGTAAGAGGCGACTAAAAGGGGCTTCCGGGGTTGCAGACGGCTAGAGTGGGAGCTCGAACCGTTCGGTCAGGCAATCCCGGGAAGGATGGCGGTATGTGTGGTCGCATACCGTTGTAAAGATTAGACGGAGCGGTGGGCCCAGCCGCCCATCTGGGAGGAGCCCGATGGGGCAGCGCGCTCGAGGATTCCGGTTGAAGTCGTTTCGAGATCCCGGAGTCCTCCTTTTCAGCGCCGAGGACGGCCACCGGGGGGTTTTAGTGCGGTAAAAATCCCACATAACCCGGCGTCGCTCCCACGGAGTCGGGTACCTTTGGAAGGTTTCCCCCTCGAAAACAAAAAAAAAGGTACTTTTAATATTGTCCCTGTAGTTCCGGGACCAGAATAGCGCTACGGTACCCTCTGCCTGTCGTAAGAGGCGACTAAATGGGGCTTTCGAGGTTGCTGGTGGGAAGAGTGGGGGAGCTCGAGCTGTCCGGCCAAGCAACTCCGGGATGGACAGCGGCATGTGTGGTCGCATGCGGCCGTAAAGACCAGAAGAGAGACCACCGGGGAAGAGACCAAAAGGGGCATCGTGCTCGGAGGACTCCGGCTGTGTTCCGTTTTAGATCCCAGAGTTCTCCACGCCGTGCTGAGGTCAGTATTCCACAGCATAACAGTAGCTTTTCCTGTTATTTCTTCACGGTACAAACATCAGACAAGCCACATGCCGGAGCACGTTCAAGGCGCTTTTACCGGAACTTATTATATTAACTATATAATTATATGAGTATATATTAATATTGTATGATTATTTTACCAATTAATAGATTATAGTTACTTTTTATATACCTAGCACAAATTATCGCTATCGCCCAGGGTTGACTGGCAGAGAATGCCATTAGGCAGGGGACCCCGGAGCCAGGGGACCAGGGGTGAACCCGGAGGGGTTTTAGTGCGGTAAGAATCTCACATGACCCGCGTCGCTCCCACGACGTCGGGTACCTTTTGAAGGTTCCCCTCGCAAAAAAAGGTACTTTTCATATATTTAGTAAGTAATATTCATAAAAGTCATATCCCACCTGATACAAGTTACCCGCATGGGAAAAAAGTCACAAAGGCCCGTAGAGAGTTATCGGAATGAAAACCTGTCAACTAAATGATGAACATAGTTTTCTGATCCGAGTTTGGGTGTTTTGTTCTATTTTTGGGACTCTTTTCGTCATGCGGATTTACGAACGTTTGCGTATTTTATCCATTTTTGTGAATTAACCCGCTACAGCGGAGTCAAAATATTTGCATGGATACAGCTTTTGTTTTTTACAAATCGGGAGGGGAGACCCAAAAATATATTGTAGTTATTTTAGATAACCCAAAATTTCATCAATGTTTCATGAATTAAATAGATTTATTACAATGTCTTTTTTTTCAGATATTGGAAATTACTCCGTATAAGATCAAGCAGTAAGCAAGCACTTCGTGCTTCCCGTTGTTTTTTAACAATATGCATAGTACATGAAATATAGTCTTTACTTCTTTACCTAGTAACACCATCAGGACATTCTAGGAACTAGCAAACAGACTACTGCTGTCCAACTGATGGTAAGGGCCACTGACGTCAATGGATACCTGCAAAAACTCCATATAGAACGGGGTTTCTATCTGAAGTTATTCGTTACTATTCCCGACGAAGTAAGTTGCCTCGTATAAAAAGTATGTCGATTACCAGGAACTGCTTTTCGCTAGAAATAGTTGTGGCGGGAATATCTCCCCAGTCCAACTATATATGCTGTACTACCTAACAATATTATGTATTGTTAGGTAGAATAGGTAATATACCTATTCTACCTAACAATACATATTATTGTACACTACCACAAATTATCGACAGAGCGTTGGAGCTCATACTTTGCGTGACGACTATAGGAAGTCGTCGTAAAGTGGGTACTGGATGTGTCAAGCGGCTTGGCGTGCCTCCAACTAGGTCTGTAGACTAAATTACCAAAACTCGGCACAAAATAAACAATAGGCAAAATAAAACTTATATATAGTATTACAAAATAAAATGTTTTGTGCATATTTTGCAATAGAATGGCGATTGAAATTAATATTAATAAGAAAATAATAGTTTGTGTTCAAATGAATGTACCCGTAAGTAAGACGTTCATCGCCGTTTAAATCTACTTAGCGGAACATTAGTTTTTTTAATACTAGTTATAATTTGTTCAAATTTTCATTAGTTAATTCCTATGAAGTGGGACTGTGATTTTTCATCAAAGTCTTACCTAATTATCACTTGGGCCATAATTCCTATTCCCGCTAATGAATGCTACCATGGCTGATAAGGCCACCCTGCCTATAAATACATTTAATGCTTTACTATAAATAAATTATTTATTATTTCTTGGAGATATCTAATTAAACGATATGTCAAAATCTTACCTAATTCGTTTTACTTATAGACAAATTGTAATTAAGACACTAATTGGGGTCTTAGTGACATTTGTGCTAAGTTGAAAATATCTTATTATTAAATTTCAGTTACAAGTTGGTATTTTATCAGTAATCTATCTTCTTCTATACTATAATAAATCTGTAAGAGGTCGCTGTCTGTACATGGAATAAATTTAGGTGAAAACCATTTCTAGAGGTCTTTAATACGATATAAAACCCAAAATAATGGTTTTTAGAAATCTTGTCTGTTTGTCTGTTTGTCTGTTTGTCTGTGTGTTTGAAAACGCTAATCTCAGAAACGGCTTATCCAATTTGAATATAATTTTCACTGATATGTAGTGGGAAACTTCACTTAACATTTAGTGTATATTTTATGTAAATCGGTTTATAAATAAAAAAGTTATGTCAATTTAAAACTACGCAGTATTTATTCTGTGTTCGATAAGTGTTAATAAGTAACTGCATAGTTGAATTGGTTGAAACTAAACATATTATGGTCTGTAAAATGTATTCCTTTGTTATGTATTTTTTATTAGTTATGTGTGTACCTGTGTTATTTGATACTATACAAATCTATATCTCTATATCTATATATACTTATATAAAAACGAAAGGATGCTCTCTCACTTATCTATTGAATAAACATCGCAGAGCCTAAACTGCTAAAGATACGAATATGATTTTTACTAGGGGTTCCTTTTATGACGTAGACGTCAGTTAAGAATGAATTTTCTGATCCCCCCCCCCCACTTTAACCCAAATAGGAGATGTAAGTTTGTATGAAAGTCAGTCAATTTTGAGGCCACCTCAATAAAATTTAGTATTTTATTTTTATGTTAAAACATGGTTTTAAACCGACTTCCAAGAAGGAGAAGGTTATCAATTCGTCTGCATTTTTTTAATTTTTTTTTAAATTTTATATTTGTTACTCGATTCCTCCGCACTGGGTGAACGGATTTGGATGATTTTTTTTTTTCATTTGAAAGGTAGTGCGTGTCATGGGGTCCCATTTATTTTTAGTTCACTTTTGACAGTGGCATCCATAAGAAAAGCGCATAAGTCTGATATTTGCATTAACGATGTGCGCGATAAATAGATGAATAACTCAATTTCCCGCCAACCCATTTTGATGATTTTTCTTTTATTTGAAAGAATGTACTTCAAGGGTACCCTGATGAGTTTGATACGGTTCTGATCATAGGATCCATTTCTTTGAAGCAAATTAACGAAATTAGCGATACTCGGCCAAACCTAAGCTGTAGGAGTCCAATTGGGTTGAATGTGGAATGAGATTACTAAGCAGATATTTCCTAAAAAAATTGACCTTCATTCAACTCTTCAATCCTGATGATGCAGGGGTACTGCTAGCCTGAACCGTAGAAGTAAGTCAATTTATTTTTATGGATATTTAATAAGATTGTTAAACAAATTCATGAGACAAAAATTTGATCTTCAACTCCTCAACCCTGATGATGTAAGGGTATTTCAAGACTAAACCGTAAGAGTTGGCTATTTGGTACTTACGGTTATGTAATAAAAATACCAAGCAAAGATACACGGTAAAAATTTTGACCTTCAACTCCTCAACCCTGATGATGCAGGGTTACTTCAAGCCTAAGCCATAGGAGATGGCCATTTGGTGCTTTCGGGTATGTAATATGATTACTAAGCAAAGACACAAAATGAAAATTTCGACCTTCAACTCTTCACCCCTGATGATGCAGGATACTGCTAGCCTAAACTGTACAAGATGGGCATTTGGTGCTTTCAGGTATGTAATATAATTACTGAGCAAAGACACAGTATGAAAATTTTGACATTTAACTCCTCAACCCTGATGATGCAGGGGTACTTCAAGCCTAAGCCATAGAAGTTAGCTATTTAGTGCTTTCAGGTATGTAATATAATTACTAAGCAAAGACACATGATGAAAATTTTGACCTTTAACTCCTCAACCGTGATGATGCAGGGGTACTTCAAGCCTAAGCCGTAGAAGTTAGCTATTTAGTGCTTTCAGGTATGTAATATAATTACTAAGCAAAGACACATGATGAAAATTTTGACCTTCAACTCCTCAAGCCTGATGATGCAGGGTACTGCAAGCCTAAGTCATAGGAGTTGGCCATTTAATGATTTCGGGTATGTAATATAATTACTAAGCAAAGTCATATGATGACAATTTCGACCTTAAGCTCCTCAATCCTGATGATGAAGGGATATATATATATATATATATCCCTTCATCATCAGGGATATATATATATATATATATATATATTGATGATACTGCAAGCCCAAGCTGTAGAAGTTGATTCTCAAGTGCTTACGTATAAGTAATAAGAATACTAAGCAAAGACACGGGATATTTTTTTTTACCTTCAACTCCTCCCTGATTATGCGGGATAGTGCAAGCCTAAATTATGAAAGGTAGTCACATAAAGCTTACGGTTGTTGTTGGTATATATTATAAGTTTAATTTAATGACAGTTCATTAAACTCAAATGTGATTAATAAATTAAACTTCTATTCATCAACCCTGATAATCTAAGTACACAACCTACTTAAGCCGTATGAGTTTGGTACTTATTGATTACAATACATTACAACCCATTCCTGAGAGAACTTTATGATGAAAAGTGTCACTTTGGATACCTAAAGTATATAGTA
The DNA here is from genome assembly GCA_949699795.1 of Spicauda simplicius. Lineage (NCBI taxonomy): Eukaryota > Metazoa > Arthropoda > Insecta > Lepidoptera > Hesperiidae > Spicauda > Spicauda simplicius. Next base: position 9,337,314 of record OX453067.1, on the reverse strand, counting down.
GACTTCAAGTAGATAATAGTGCTTTGTTATCCGAAAAAGTTAAAATCAATCTTTATATCTATACGTCTTCGTTTAAATGTGGAGGAGTTGGTTGAAAAAGTATATCCCGATATTGTTAATACAACCAATAACACTATAAATTTGTTCCAAAAGACAGCTATATACCCAATGAACGTGTCGATAAAATAAATGATTTTTTTTTTCAAAATTTAAAGCAGCGTCACAGATCTACTATTCGGTAGACACAGTCATTGAGATGGAGGAAGCATTACATTATCCAACAGAATTTTTTAATTCCTTAATGCCTTCCGGAACTCCTGAACACAAATTAATATTAAAAGTAGGTTTACGTATAATCTTACTTAGAAATTTGAATCCACCAAAATTACTTCAAATAGTATTTTCCAATTCGGAAAAGTTCAATTCAAGTCAATCAGTTGGTTCAAATGTGGAGGAGTTGATTGAAAAAAGTATCCCGATATTGTGAATTAGACCACTAAGAATGTAAATTGGTTCAAAAAAGCGGTTTACAATATTAGAATTCGTCTAATTTAAACAAAAAAAATACAAAACAATACGTTCCTACCCACAAATACACACTTTAAATTCGTTTTTTCACTCTGTGTTTGACCAGGTAATCGTTGAGCGGCCAAACCGATTTTAAAGTTACTACTTTTAATCATAGAATTCCCACGGTGTCGAGATTTGCGCGAGTAAAACTTTGTGACACGTTGATTTGCACGCGGGCAAAGCCGCGGGTACAGCTAGTTTAATATAAGTTTCTACTACAAATTATATTTTACACTATCGTAAACAAATTGTATGCTGTTTTTTTAAAGACTGAATTGAAATTTCTCTGACAAATACTGTAACGCTTAATATTGATGTAAAAAAATGAGGCTAGAGGGCTATAACAAGCGAACTACAAAGCATTCTACTGATATCATAACTTTACTTTAGATTTAACTGACTGTCTGTTCATCAACAGATCTAAAAATAACAAAAAGATATCTTTCGAGTTTCAATTATTTATCATTAGATCATTTAGTAAGGCTTATCGCCTTAAGATTTGCACTCTTATCTCCTTTACAGATGATGGACTTGGAGGTACCGATGAGGGACAGTAACTTATTTAAAAATACAGTCACAACGGTCGAAATTCGACCGTAATTTAAATTAAAAAATTAAACTTCATATTGTCCAAAACAGCACCAATATTTCTCTAATTTAAATAAATTGCAACAAGCTATTTTGAACGCACCCGATAAAGGTAAAAAGAGGTTTATTAAATAAGCTGCATTTAGAAGCAATAGCGGGTATTTTCACAAAGACATCAGATATTTTTGACGTTATGTGTTTTCATAGTAAGACATTGAATGTTCTATTTCTTTTATTATGTGTGTGTGTTTGTGTCAAATGCAAGGTGGTACGTGTAATGTGTTTTTAGTAGATTTTTTGTATGATTTATGCATTATTTGAAAAAACTATTAACATTGAGCAATCCTTCTCTACATCAACTATAACCGTGCGTAACTTCATACTCCTCTGCCTGTGGCAAGTATTTGAAAACGAATCACAAGTTTTTGCTTCACGTATTAATATATAGATATTTAAACCAAAGTATGTTCGCGTAATAACGTACAAGGCAACACACTTAAAACTATAAAATAAAATGAATGCGAAAATATTTGTTTTTATTCCTGTAATCATGTATTCACTTTTATGCTTTCTTTTAGATACACATACCAAGAATATATTGAGTTTACGAGCTCTGTTATATTGTTATGTTTTATTGTCGCATGAATTGAGATAGCTCATACAATATTTATAATCCGATTATTCGTTATAAACCGGTCAACGTTTCATAACCGTTATTCCGTTTTTCGTTTAACAGTTTATAACCGTTAACTGCTTTTACACTAAAAGTATTTCTTGTCTATTGACAAAGTACAAGGTAGTCCTTTTAGCACGAGTCAATAATTTATCAAATTCTTTCCTCGTCCTATTTCGAGACACTTCACTCAATTTCGCGACGGTTTGCGACGGATCTTACTGATTACATTTCGTGACACGGACAACAAGGTTCAAGGCTTCTGTTATAAAACTCTGCAGATATATTCCAAAAATAGAATTGATTAAAGGTATTACGAAAATTAGGTTATAATTTGATAAGACAAAACCTATGAATATTGTGGTACTTATCTTTTGTATTCATTTACGTCAAAGTATAATCATTTTTATTATTTAACAAAGGAAATAAATGAACTTCATGTTCGTTTTAAAATAAACATAAAACGAAGTTAATTAGTACTATAAGTAGGTAGTCTTATGTCCTTGTTCGGGCTATAGCCGTCCCTGTACATACCCGTCTTTAAGTGCCATATAGTGCCATCTGGCTAACTGCCTTAATGTTTTCGTCGAACTGCCCTGTCCTACACGTGGCATCGTTAAGCACAGACCCCTATCTAGTAGGAGGAAATTTAATGATATATATTCTTGGTGAACAAGTCGTAGAGACTTATTTCTAATAAATAATGATTTTTTTGTACAATTAAAATAAAAAAAATGCACTCCACCAGATAGTAAGTGATCACTGCCGCTCATGGTCACCTGTAGTTATTTTCGTATAAAACGAGGGTTCTATTTGTACTCAAACACAGTTGCCTGGTTACACTCTAACACTCACATGGTAGCCTCATTTAAAAGTAAGCGAGTAACCACACCTTTCCAACAAATCCAAGAACGAAAAAAATGCTATGCAATAGCTTTACCGCGGCAGTCCCCGAGTGCCCCACGTTATTATTTTTTTATAAGTTTGAAGCAGCAAACGAGCTTACAGTTCATCTTATGGTAAGGAATAATTACCGTCCATGGACATCGGTAAACATTTTCATATAGAACAGGGGTTCTATCTGAAGTCAATCACAGATGTGTTACTACACTCGAGGACTAAGATGTTCGCCTCATATAAAAGTGTGTCGGCAACCACACCCTTCCACCGAAATGCAAGAACTGCTAATAATAGAAATACGTATGGTGGTGCTACTTTCCCGGTCAAGCCATTATTCTATCACCTACTGAACAATTATTACCAACAAGTAGTCCTTATGTTAAAGTGTAACAAACTCACGTACAATTTCCATACATGTTTATACCACCAAATTTTCAAAATAAAATGCTATGAGAAGGGGAAAAACTCATTATTTTATATTAAATGTATACGGAAATCAAATAAAAGCGAAATGTTTCAGTAATGTCTTTATGATGTTACGGCGTGTAACTCATAATAATGAAATATCTTTGGGTTGGCCACGGACGTGTGGGCGAAACACATTGATACAAAAACAAAATTGTATTTTACGTCTATATTTGCAATGAATAAGATTACTATTCCACACAGATTACTTCTAAATAATAAAATAATTAAAATAAAATCGAGTTTACTTGAATCATTACTATCAAGAGAAATAGTAAAAGCAGACTATTACTTTCAGAATCTTATTACGGTTACACAAATAATTTATGATATACTAAGATGACGATCTGTTACCTAAGCATAAAAAATCACCGATAAATTCTATAGATTTATAAGTAAAATATAGCCACACGAAACGATCGAATTATATAATCCGATATGTCATCGTATAACGGTTACACATTGAGTCAGCTTTCATGACTACAACTTTATTAGCGCTCTGTCGCAAAGTACCCGGATCTATGATATCCATCTGAATTAAAGCCTTCGAAAATCCGGGTTGACGTCTCCACGCGTCACTTTCACCCTTAAAGAAATACAATCTAGCGAAGATTGCAAAAATGTGTCAAAATGTGTAGATTGAATTTTCACGAAAATTTGTAATAAAATTTTAAACTTTTTTAATGTAAAACAATAATATTTAAAAGTTAACAATTTGCTTCTTTACAAAATCTTATTAAATGGGTCATATATACTACCGATTTCGACGAGATAAAAAGCCTTGCGTAAAGATCAAATTATACAGCCCTTTATGTCATCGTAACAGTTAACGTAACATGAATAAAACACACGCGTCGGACGTAACCGCGTTATTAGCCCTCTGCTGCAAAGTACCCAGATCTATGACGTCCATCCTGATTTAAACCTAAGACTCGGGTTGACGTTTCAACGCGTCACTTTCACCCTAAACGAAATACAATCTGGCGATGATTGGAGAAATGTATGAAAATATGTTGATTGAAATTGAAAGTAATACAAATTTTGATCTTTTATTTCACGGAGAACAATTATATTTACCAGTTAAGAATTTGCTTCTATACAAAATCTTAATTAATTGGTGATATATGCTACCAATTTAAGAAGGGATAAAAAACCTTGCTTATAGATCAAATTATACAGCCTTGTATGTCATCGAACGTAACATGAATAAAACACACGCGTCGGACGTAACCGCTTTATTAACGCTCTGCCACAAAGTACCCGGATCTATGACGTCCTTCCGAATTTAAACCTTCTAAGACTCGAGCTGACGTCCCCACGCGTCACTTTCACCCTAAAGGAAATACAAGTTATTTATTATTTATTTATAATTAGCACGGTAGACTGACAGCCAATTACACTAATTATTATAATATAATGTAGAAAAATTAAAAAAATAGAATAGAATGAATTATATTACATTATATTACTCAGGCATACATCACGTATTCATTTCACAATACTGCAGGCATACTGATAAAATCGTCTTCCATCTGTAAACATATCAAAGTAAGCCGCTCTGTGAAGGAGACTGTTAAATGTTTTAACAGTTCTAGGTATAGGAGATTGAATTGAACAATCTGGCGAAGATTGCAAAAATGTATCAAAATATGTTGATAGACATTTCACTCATTTTTCATTCTTTTCATTTCATCTTTGTAATATTTTTTTTTTTTGACGGAGCACAATAATATTTACCCGTTAAGAATTTGTAAAATATTAAAAAATGGGTAATATATCCTACCGATTTAAGAAGGGATAAAGAGCCTTGCGTAAAGATCGAATTATACAACCCGATATGTCATCGTAACGGTTACACATTGAGGCGGCGTTCATGAATAAAACACACGCGTCGGACGTAACCGCTTTATTAGCGCTCTGCCGCAAAGTACCCGGATCTTTGTGATCCATCCGGATCTAAGGCTTCTTCGACCCGAGTTGATAAACAAATCTTTACCCCTCACTCTTAGCCTTAACGAAATAAAATCGGACGAAGAATGCTTAAAATATTTTGGTTGGAATTTCACAAGAATTTGTAGCGAAAACCTAATCTACTTTTATTTTAAAGGTAAAGGTAACACTTCTCTAAGCTCTCTATTTCTTTCTCTCTCTCTCTCTCTCTGTGTGTGTGTGTGTAAGTGTGTGTGTCTAATCTAACCTGTAATCTTGATAAATCGCTAATATATGCCAACAATTTAAGCGTAAGCCCGCGGGCGCAACAGGCCGCGCGGCTAGCCGCTTTTCCAGTTTAATATGAAACCACCCCAAAATTTCAACCGCGGCGTCTTAAAATTTTGGGGCGGTAATAGGTTAGCCCTATTACCGCCCCGAAAGAGGACTACACTATTGACATAAAGTCGTAACCGCTTTCTTAGCCACTCTGTCGCAAAGTACCCGGATCTGTGATCCGTGCAAACCACCCCAAAATTTCAACCGCGGCGTCTTAAAATTTTGGAGCGGTAATAAGGCTAAAGAAGAGGACTACATTATTGACATAAAGTGCAAGCGCAGACGTATCTTTCATTAACAAAACGCTTGTCGATCGTAACCGCTTTCTTAGCCACTCTGTCGCAAAGTACCTGGATCTGTGATACAAGGCACTGGCCTAACAATCGCCGTGGATTTTAATTTGTACGCAACTTACACGCTAAAAGTAACTAAGTGGAAGATTGCAGACAAATATAATTGAATAAATACATGTGTGTAAAATATTAGTGATTATTCCTTTGTATATAGATTCCGCATAAATATCTAATATGTATAAATATCGCACTTAACAAGTACTGTTACTGGCACAGATGGGTTGCTGCATATAGAGGATAAAAAGTTATTAATTTTTTTCCAAATTACTAAAATATTTTATTTAATTACGTTAAGCCAAACTATTATATATATATATATATATATATATATATATGATATCGATATAGAAAAACCCAAGATACACATTCAGCGTCTCAAAACTGTCCGGTGAAAAGGAGCGCCCAATTTCAAAATTGAGCGCTCATTTCAAGTAGTAAAATTATGTTTTGCTTTTTGCTTAAAGCTTTGTAAATACAACTTCAGATCATGGACGTAAGGTTGTATTGCAAAAATAATGGTCGTTATGACCATCTATACATAACTACGTACATTTGACGATATGTTCGAGACTGTGTATCTAGTGTATTGCTGTATCGATGATATATTAATGCTGATTTTATATTTACCTTGCAATTATGAAATATTTTAACATTATTGCAAATAAAACATATATAATTATATGCTTTAAATTTATTATTCTAGAAATTATTCATAATTCGTCAGAGAAATAAATAATATGGAAATAAAATATAATCATAGAAATAAAATTGTCAGCGAAATGATTTAGTAAAGGGATATTTTTCATTAAATCTCAAAAGTAGGACGGTGAGTTTCGTATTAAACTAGAGAGAAATCTTTACTTATTGTAAATTAGCTTGATCCTTATCCCTACGAATTATTCTAGCGATGCGAGGTCATTGGAAACTGGTCAGGGGAATCAACGCTTAATAGCCTGCCTTTGGGAAATCAGGTAATGAAAACGGTGAAATATGTGAATATTCCACATTTTTTTGATATAAAGGTTTATTTATGCTAAGTATTCTCGATCCAGTCGCGGGCTATAATATTTTAAGTTAATCGTGAAAATTCATATTATATACTTATTCTATGCTGAAGTTTTCTGTATAACATATCGTAAACGGTAGAATTTAGTTTAAATGGGGAACTTTTTATAAATATTATAATATTATTATATCAGAAGTAACCACGATAGATATTGTCCACCAACCTAACTAGCACGGTGGACTATGGCCTAAACTCTCTCATTCTGAGAGTAGACCCGTGCCCATCAGTGGGGTAACAATGGGTTGATGAGAATCACGGTAGATATCTATTAATCTTAATATACATATAATAATTATACAATAAGGATTTCGTGGTATCTTTATTATATCTTATAAAGTACGTATAAAAATATCATGTTACGCAATAAAATAAATAGGTAAAATCTTACAGAAATTAGGTATTTTTTGGTCATAGATACAATAAAGCTAAGTTGAAATTTAAGTTAATTTAAATTACTGCCTAAATCAAGATAATAAACTTAGCTGAATGAAGGATTATACCTTACTAGTTATCCATCGCAACGGTCCTAATTGGACCGTAATTCTACTTAAAAATTAAACTTGAAATTGTCCAGCAAGAATATTTCTCAAATTCAATTAAATTGATTTCAAGTTATTGCGAGTTGTGTTAAAGGTAAAATAAGTTTAATTAACTAAGATGAATTTAAAAGCAATAGCGGGTTTTGTGACAAAGACATCTGACATTGCAGTATTTTTTATTCATACGTTGCTATTTCCGGTTACTAAGCATCTCATGAAGTTTATACCTTTTTTTTTTTTTGTTTTCGAGGGGGAAACTTTCAAAAAGTACCCGACGTCGTGGGAGCGACGCGGGTTATGTCGGATTCATACCGCACTAAAACCCCCCCGGTGGCCGACCTCGACGCTGCGAAGAGGACTCCGGGAACTCCAGTTGACCGTCGCCGGTGTCCTCAGCATGTGCCCCATCGGGCTCTTCTCTGGTGGGCGTGAACTGCTCACCGCACCTTCTGGTTTTTACGGCAACATGCAACCACACATGCCGCCGTCCTTCCCACTCTTCCCGCCCGCAACCCCGGAAGCCTCTTTTAGTCGCCTTTTACGACAGGCAGAGGGTACCGTAGTCCTATTCTGGTCCCGGAACTACAGGGACAATGAAGTTTATACCTGGAGCGGTCATTTTGTCGTTCGCAGCAATTATACTGTTATATCACACCAAGATAGAAATATGCGTCTGTTTATATCGTAGAAATTAGGGAAAAAAGATTATGCCGAACATAAATCGCACGAGCGTGGCAAATAAATTTGTAATTAGGACATCGCGCGGAGTCTAATTAGTTAAATGGTAAGGTAGAAAATGTATGTTACGAAAGTGTTTTTACGAACAACAAAGGGTACCGCTACATTTATTGTAAACGTAGGCAAACTAAAGTATTCGAATTAGTTATTATTTAACTCAGGAAGTCACTTGTTTAATGCAGAAAGACGCTTGTTTAGCCGACACACATATATAACACACGCCTTATAACAGCAGTATAAAACGCTGCTGTGCCCCGATCTGAAGGGTGTAGTAAGGGTAGATATTTATAGCAAGCATTCCAAATTAGTTAATCAGAGATAAGGGTTGTTACCTGATTTCCATGGGCGGTTGTAGCCATTTACCATCAGGTTGACTGTATGTGTAAACGTCAGGATAGTCTAGGGTGTCTTCATTATTTTCCATTCTTGAACATTTCAAGTAAAACAAAGGAGTAAACTTCTTCGATTTATTCACAATTTACGAGGTCCGATCGCTTCAACGGTTAAACAAGAAATCTTTTTCTACCGGCGTTCGCTCGCCTTTTTATAACAATGTTTGGTGGTGTGACAATAACAAATTTATTGTGGGTAAACAAGATTACAATTCTAAAAATCACTAAATGTTGCTAATTCAATAAACAAACAATTTTCGATCTTTAAACTAACTAAAATAATTATTATCGGCGACGTGTTTTTCATAAATACGGGGTGTCGCGCCGACATACATATGTAAGCGTGCGACGGACACGAGAAACTAAATTGAAAAGTAAAAAGAAAACATTCGGTTTGACATCTGTTTGAAAAATCGCTTGGTCTCGCGCCCGCCGCTCGCCTTGTTGTATATGTTTTTATAATAATTTCGGATTATATCTTTAAAATTGTGCACGATAGTTTTCTTTACTGCCGTCTTGGCCCCACAGTTTACAGCATGCTTATTTGCTACTTACATATTATAAAAAATAATTTAGCATTTGTTTCAATTCTAAATTTTACCTTCCCAATAAATGCAGTTTCATACAACAGAAGCAAGCGACATGTCACGTATCGACAAGCGAGCAAACCGTGATCAAAGACTAGTATTATATAACGACAGCACCTTTTGTTTCGAGCAGAAAACAACCGACAAATAAAGTTAGTTCGCGTCTAGAAATTGTGAGTTACTGAAAGTTTGCGTGAAGGTGAACCGTGTTCATTACTCAAGTTTCGTTGGATAGAATTTCGTACGAAGCTAAGCCGCAATTTAGATGTCGAAATTGACTTGAAGTTTGCCGAAGAGCTGACTAGATGAGTTTTCCAAAGCAACATTGTTACTAAATTATTCAATAGGCTTTAGTTTACATAGTACCTAATCCTTCGTAAACATAAAGTAAGTGAATTATACGTTCAGTGATTGTATACAAAGATATTTTACAGTAAACTTTATCGGCAATCTTATTTGGAATTCCGTACTTGGAATGTTAAGCTGAAAATGTAAGTAAATAATTCAATAACAAAATTCTTTGATCAACTTACTTTCGTAATCTTATCTTTGGCAGTGGTCAATTTATGCTTTTAATCTGGTGTAATATACTTATAATATTTACATATTTAAATAAAATAGGCAAGAAATAGATGCAAGTATATTGTATTGTATTTTACCAGTTACTGCCATAATTTTGATCATATTGAAGTCCAGCGGGGAAGCAGTGTGGTATAGTAGGATTCATGTCTCTCCTACTCATGAAAAGATACCTGCGCTAAAAAGTTATATGCATAAAGAATTGCAGCCATGAATTTAAACCCTGAAATTCATTTTATACTATCAAAAACAATCTTACAGAGCGTAATAGTGTTTTATTGCGTAGCTCGTAAACGCCAGGGTGGAGCGTTTATGTTTTTGTTTTATTTGGAATCCGTATATTGCGAACATAGCATATAAATGCTCTTGTATTGAGGATAAACAGTGGGCACTAATTAAATGTTTGTGCAGCAGTTAAAAAAGCAGCCAAAATTCCAACCACCTTCTATTCCCAATGTATTTAAAAAATATTTTGTACTAATCTATACTATTCACTAGTGCCATTTCCTATCCATATCGATATGATGGAATTATTTACCTCATTTTTCTATTTTCCTACTTGTAATCACCAGATTAAAAATTGATATATCTATTGTCACTTTAAGAAATTTTAGAGCCACTCCATATTATTTAAATCCATCAATCCGTTTCGATTGTGGACCGTAGATCCAAGAAAATGAACATACGATCAAAACAATTTACATTGTTCGTTGAAAGCCATTGATTTAGAAATAAAGTAAATTTTCTTGTTACATTTTAACACAATGGAATATATTTACAGTAACTTCCTTCACACGAAAAGACTGCAATGCGTACAACTTCGGCAGTCGAAATAAGAAAAATCAACTCGACTGAACACTTAACTTTAAATTCAACACGACGGTTCTTTGCGCTTTCCAACTGCAATTGTTTAAATAGAAGTTAAAGGCGCATAACCATTTAATTTAACGTAACGTTATTTATTCACAAGTAAACTACGGGGCTGACTGTATGCAAAGCCAAAAAGCTAACAATATCCTTTGAATGTAACCGGGTATTTTTTACTATGCAACCGAATTCACACTTTGTGTTTCTAGACTTATGGTACAAATGTTCCTTGGCTAAAATTTATCCCTGATTATGGTTGGTTTCCTGTGGGCAGGCGTGGATACTTCCCGTTATGAATGGCTGGCAATAATGTCGCGGTTTCGTTGACTTTCTCGGAAATATTAATGAAATGTATCCCATTGTCGGTTGTTTGACCTTACAGTATTTATTGCTTTCATCCCTGGTACTCCTGTCTTTGATCTTTACGAGAAATAATTGTGAAGTTACTGAACCTTTGATACGTATGGCAATAATGAAAATACGATTAAAGGGTGTTTTAATATGATATAATATTATTCTAAGGTTGAGTGTACAAATGCGAGTAAAAACTAAGTCCCTAAATATAAGTAATATATACATACAATGACAGTGACTTATGTTAAAATATACAACTTACGAGTTCGATATAAAAATATATCGCATTCTAATACCATTGTTAAGAGTAGGCAACAGCAAAAGCTTTGGTTTTGTTATTCATAAGAGATTACTTACTGCGTTCTGGGTTAAAGAACATGGTTTGGGAGACATACTCAACCAAAGGATTCTCACTTTATTTACAGGGCTAACAAAGCCCCTGGAATCGAATGTCTTTGTGTACAAATTGATAGTAGTTCTTTTTTCACTGGAACATCTCATTGGTATTGCCATTCAAAGAGGAAACGCTGCCAGCATCTTGGGAACCTTGCCCAGGGACTGCGATGGTGATAATTATTTGTGGTAGTGTTTTTGTTTATATGTTTTTGTTTTTCTTTTTTGTATATATGTACATTTTGTAAATAGTTTTTTTTTCTTTTTAAATTTTGTTAAATTAAATAATCAGTACTTTAATTTATATGTAATATAACATAAATTAAATAAAAGTATCTATACATCTCATAAGAAATATAAATGCATAAACTTGAGAATATAAGTAGAAACTGTAAAAAAAGACAAATATTATATATGCTTTAGTAAACAACACTTAACAATGGAGTTCAAAAAAAAAAACAAAAAATATGTTGTCAAGTATTCTGAAATAAGAAATTTAGGGCCAAAAACATCTGAACACAACGAACAATTCTTTACACGTCCTAAAAGGCACTCGTCCCTTCCATAACTTATAGAGTAAGGTTTCCGACGCTGTCAACGAAAGAAAACTTTGTAGATTTAGGGAGGTCTCCGACTTTTACCTATTCACAACAATCTAACCCCTCTTCGGTTACCGCCACTTGTGTGGGGATCTAACAAAATCTTGTAACTGAACTCGAAATAGTTGAATTCAGACATATTGCTTTGAATCTTAGGAAGTGAATGGCCGTGAGCCAGTTTAGTTAAGCTTATATCTACAGACGTGGATAGTGAGAGTGGCAGAAAATGCAAACTAATTTATTTGTACATATCGTAACGTTACAAAAATATCTAAAATATATGATTTTGTCAGCTATGTTACGTCTGAGAATATGAAAGACTTCTCAGTCAATTTATCTGTTTTCAAATCGCTGATAACGGAAAATACCATCTTTTGTATTGATTAAAATTATCCTTCATCGTTCTATTGTCATGGTACTACAAAGTGTATTATAATTTCTTATAATTACTAAGCGTTGTTCGTCATTATGATTACTCGCAACTTTCAATTAATTCTACCAGATTAAGCTTAAAGTTATGATTTAACCAAAGTTACTAACCAATAATTTTCATTGATCTTTTTGAATTAAATACGTTTATATTGTGTATACAGCCCGCTGAAGAAAGCATTTTAGGACAGCAATATAGTAAAATATATTAAGTGTACGTTATTCTAATTTCAGGGCAATAAGTCTTTAGTTTTTTCAGAAGCTACTTATTGTTTCTTCTAACAACTTCAAAAAGATACTTCATTATTCCAAAGTAATATTATATTGTAATGTAAGAAGTTTGCTGAATACAAAAAGATCTATCATAACTTTGTAAAAATATATACGAGAATAATAAATACGATACAATTTATTAGGTTACCTACGTACTTAATTATGTATACAGGTATACATACTCTACATACTACAACCGATACTATACTCTGAACTATATGACACAATTTTTAATTGACTTTAATTCATACATATAGTCAAATTTCTGCGATTGTATATCGTGTTTCTTTGTAAAAATAGTTTGAAAGATTCCGGATGAGCAACAATATAAATGTATATTCTACATAGATTATTCATAGTCTGTTTATACTTTTGTGATCTAAATATTTCATATCAAATAAAAAAAACCTTCTGATAGTTCTTACATGTTTAAAATATAATGAAATCCTAAAGTAACATATGTGTTAATTTCATTACAATCCGTTTTAAACGTCAGTGGAACTGTAGAGCGTAGTATACTGAAAATAAAAGTTAGTAATTGTATTGTACGTGCATAGTGCAAACTTGATTAGTGTAATCTAATTTAAATGTACCAATGAATACATTCGACAGCATTTGAAATGCCAGTATGGATATAATTAGCTCGTAATCAAAAGTTCGAAATAAATTGGGCACAGAATTAAACGTTTATTATTAATTTGTTATTTCGATTTCACGTCTCGTAAAAGTGAGCAATTTTTTTTATCAGCTCTTCCAAAATACAATATGTGTCATGTTAAACATATATATCAAACTTAACCTTAAGTCGTTTACATAAGTAAGAAAATCTCAAATGCCCTTTAGGGGCCAAATTTTATCTAGGAATATACATTAATTATACAATTATATAATTTACCCTCTTTTTTGTGATAGGGAGGAGACCTTAAAAAGGTACCCCGAAGCCTTGGTAGAGCCTCCGGATTATGTGTGATTTTTGCCTATTAAAACCTCCTCGGTGGCGCTTACATTGGATTTCGGGATCTCCTCTTGCAACATGCAGGGGATACCTTAGCCGTACTCTACTCCTCGGCTACAGGGAAATATACATTTAAAACCTACCAATCTTCAAGTAACATTTTTGCATGTGGAATATAGATAGAAAAAGATTGCACACACACACACGTTTAAAATAATGTTAAATAATTATACTTTAATCTGTCTGTTAAATAACACATGTATTATGCCTTGGTGGATGAGCGGGGTACCTGTAACACAGGTCTCGTACCTAGTACAGGGCTCTTGCGACTTGTTCAATGTGAATTTGTGTTAAATCATTTTTTTTATTACCTATAGAATCCTATATATACCATACCATTGAAATAACTTTGGACAAATATTATCTGGGAATTATCATTTTTATACGAACCTAACTGATACTGATAATAAGAGGTTTTTCATTACTTTACTGCCACTATTTCGACGCAGTTGTAGGAAGCAACCGACAGAGTGTATTTTGCACCATAGCAGAAATACACGAAAGTTAACACAAATATCTTATACAGGCTAGCTTTAAAGTACTTTAAACGCTAACATTTCATGCCTCAAAGTATAATACTGTTCCTGTGTTCTCACTTGCCGGGTCAGATTGGCGTCTTATAATAGAAGATTCGTCGACTCATACAAGTTATTGTACTGCCCACCGTTTAGTTGGGATTGGGCAGACTTCTTAACCACTTGGAAGCACGCCAATTCGCTTGACACATCTAGCGTACATTTTATAACGATGAAACGTGTAGTAAACTGTCAAAACTTAGTCTACTTCGTGCAATGTGTGTTTGAAAATAACTAGAAATTATATCTTTGCTTTTAATATGAAGTTCTAATGTAACTAATTTTAACTACATCTTAGGAGCGTTCAGGCACTTTTAGAGGCTAGCCAAATTTACATTTAATTTGACTTGATGGATAAATATATAACAATGAGTACTACTTATGTATATTACAATCATTATTATAACTTTTTTAAAGTTATTTGGACTAAATGCCATCATCATTCGTAAAACAGCATTATTTTGTAGGACGTAGTTTAGTAGAGTATTTTGACCACGCGGAATTTTTGGGGTGCATTAGAACTGCTCCATTTGGACGTACGCCAACTATCTCTCTCGTTATAGCTAGAGCAGTGTCTCTGTAACTTATTCTATGAAATGAAAATCGAAATCATCAAAAGAAAGAGTGCTAAGAGTTGATCGGCAAGCATTACTTCTTTTATCCCGAAAGTATTGCCGAAGATGAACAATAAATTTAAGAAATACACTTAGTATCGCCGAGTATATACACATACCAAAAAGTTTATAATTATTTAAAATTGTCCTTAAGTTTGTTAGTAAATTAAGTGTTTCGGAACTATATCTGTACCCTAATCTACTCCGTACATATCATCAATGTTTAGGGGATTAAAGACAAAAATGGGCAACAGTGTCCTCTTTCATAAATTTTCTAAGAAAAAGCCAAAACTTTTTCCATAAAGAATGGCTTTACTTCAGCCCATCCATAACATGACTAAGTTTGCCTATTAGGAGTTTTCGGGCAGTTTAGACCATAGTCCCGTTTGGAAATACGCCAGCCCTCTCAACACATCTAGTGCCCACTTTACGACAACTCGGCAATGTACCCGTAATCATGCATGTGAGAATCATATTACTAATACTATATTATAAGTATAAATTAACACATAACATTGAGTAGTAGGTATCTACTACTCAATGTTATGATATGAATATGAAGGCTACTACGAGTTCTTAAAATTCTTATGCCGGCTGCACTATTTCTTTTTTAGAAGATTACTAGTCGACCCGGCGAACTTGGTTCAGCCTAAAAGTCAAAAATCTAAAATTATCTGTGTTTTTCCACTATATTATACATGTATTACATACATACATGTATTACGTACATAAAAACCTTCCTGTTGAATCACTCTATCTATTAAAAAAAATATTTGAAGATCTTTAAAAAATAGTTTTAAAGATCTAAGCATACATAGAGACAGACAGCGGGAAGGGACTTTGTTTTATACTATGTACCCTATGTACAACTGTAAGCAACTTCATACAGAATAAAGGTTTTACCAGAAGCCAATCGCAGAGGTGTTGCTGCTCCCAAGGAATAAAATGGTCGCCTCATAAAACAGTGAGCTGGCTACCAAAGCTAAAAAAGAACATTCTATATACTTAGATAATAGAAATGGATTACTATATCCATTTGAAAGCCTACTGAACGATCAATAAATAAATACAAATAACAACGAACATCATAATGCAGTTATATTACGCGTCTAATCGGTAGGTAATAAATTTTATATGAACCCAAATATTAATCTGTATAGGTATTGTATCGTCAACCCATTATTGTCTCACTGCTGGGCATGGGTCTTCTCTCAGAATGAGAGAGTTTTAGGCCACAGTCCAACGCGCTGGCAAAGTGCGAATTGGTGGACTTCACACACCTCCGAGAACTTATTTTTTAAAGATCTCTCGGTTGTGTAGATTTTCTTACGACGTTTTCCTTTACCGAGAGGCAGTGATAATTAATTTTAATACGCATATAAATCAGTGGTGCGTGCCTAGGTTTGAACCTCGGACCTTCCCATTGAGAGGGGAAGTTTCAACTATTAGGCTATTAGGCTATTATATTAAGCACGTATGACGTGTTCAGTCAATATTCCATATTGACTTGAACACGTCATACGTGGGTGTTACTCATTGGATTTTCCAGGTGATTCTAACGCCAGTCATGAAATATCCACCCATTTGAGGTAATTAAGGATCATTATGACTGAAAAAAGGCTCAAAATCTTTTACTAAAAGCTTATGGGCTTTTGAATCCAAATATAGGAGTTAGTCCCATGCTATTCTGGTACAGATACCAAAATAGTAATTAATTCTTATTGTATTTGCAGCAACAATTATTTCTGTACTAACTTCTGGTATGAAGAGTTTCCGACTCATTTTTGTATGCAGCAATCATTCAATCATTAGTCCTCGTTAATAGCAACGCATCTGTAATTGAATTTACTCCTGTTTATGATTATATTTCTATCTATCTGATATATCTAGATATCTGATAAATGGATGTTGTCATTTATTTTTGAAGATACACGCTTTCTACACTCATAGTCCCACAGTAGGATATTCTCCTGTGTCGTGGGTGTCATGGACACACACAAGGCGAATACACAAACACCCAGACCCAGAACAAGAATCTAAACTCATCATTGAGATAACTGATAGATGATAGATAGATAGATGAGGTCGGGAATCGACCCCGGGACCCATAGAGCGTCAGACCGGTATGGTAACCGCAGCGCCACGTGGGTCGTCATTTTATATCTTGTTGATTTAAATCTCATCCAAGGTTGGTTAAAATGCGACAAAATCCAATGAACTAAAAAATTCAAAGGAGTAAGCGGGAGAATATTAAAAAGAAGAAGTGTACTTACGCCGAACAAAGGCTAAGAAGATGCTGCAATAAGACCTTAAGTACTGAGATGAACTTTCTCGAAAAGCTTTAACATCTAAGCAGAATTTTCTTAAAACTTCTTTTAAAGTACGCGTTTACTTTGTAATATTAAATTATGGTAATGAAATAGGCAGTAATCATGATTGTATCATAGTTATGTTCTTGTACTGACGACCCGCGTGGCGCAGCGGTTACCAAACCGGTTTGACACGCAGTGGGTCCCGGGTTTGATTCCCGGCCAGACAGGTATCTGAATTATGAGTTTAGATTCTTGTTCTGGGCCTGGGTGTTTGTGTATACGTCTTTGTGTGTGTCCATGGCACCCACGACACAGGAGCAAATCCTACTGTGGGGCTATGAGTATAAAAAAAAAGTGTGTTATGTGAACCTTCTGTTCAGTTATTTAATTACTTCCAGTAGAATATATTATTGGAACGCTTGTTAAGATTTATCTAGTTTTAAGTAAACAATATTTTTCTCAGTAACGTTCTATTGATTGGAATCTTACGTTACACGGAGTTGATTAAAGAATACTTGAAAGTGTTTCTCGCAGAGAATATAGCACAATTGTTACGTAATAAAATTTGTAGGAGCAATTTTGTAAAGTACCCTAGTATCAAAACCTTTGATACATCATGTTTTTACCACTACCTGTTTCTGCTTTGAATAACAGTATTCTACACTTTTTTGGGCCAAAATTAAAAAAAATAAATCAAAACACTATAAAATGATTTAACAGAGATAGTATATTGGAATTAATTTTAAATCTCTGCTATCCTGACCCAGAGGGCACGTATTACTACATACGAGTAGTATAAAACAATGTCCCTTCACGCTGTCTGTCCATATGCATGCTTAGACCTTTAAAAATACGCTACGGATTTTAATGTAGTTTTTTAATAGATAGAGTGATTCAAAAAGAAGGTTTTTATGTATAATACATGTATAGAAAAACATTGATAATTTTAGACTTTAGACTTTTAGGCGGAATGAAATTAGCCGGGTCAACTAGTGAAAGACAAAGTTAAAAAGATAATAATCACTTGAGTGAACGACGGAACAAATATCAAAAAGTAGCAATCTGGCAATCTTGGATACCATGTCTATTTCTACCTTTTAAAAACACTTAAACAATGTTAAAAAAATATTTGAGGTGCCCTAATCACTTTCTTTAATATTGTTTGGGGTTGATTAAATTATAAATATCTTATCATCAGGCCGACAGTATACTAGGTTGTTGCACCTATAGTACAAAAGTTTCAAAAATAATATATATCCATAAGACAAGAGAATGTTAAACTCTATTTCTTGATATGACGACCCGTGTTGCCATACCAGTCTGACGCGCAATGGGTTCTGGGTTCGATTCTCGGCTAGACAGGTATCTGAATGATGAGTTCAAATTAATGTTCTGGGTCAGGGTGTGTTTGTGTATTCGTCATCGAGAAAATCCTAGTGTGGGACTATGAGTGTTGAAAGCGTTTGATATGATAGATTAGATTTTGTTTCTTTATCATTGTCGGAATTCATTCGTATTATTATGAATAACAACTCATGTTAACATTGCATCTTATTTCTCGCAGATAAAAATACTTTTTGGTGGATTTGGCACGGAACAGATACATTAAATATTTTTTTCAGTAATATCACTAGACAAATCTTAGTGTTCTCAAAGATCGCAAAGAACGAGAAGTAAAATACGCAATAGAGTCCAAAAAACTAAAATCCAGAATTAAGCTTATTCGTAAAATAAAGGTACGATGGCTTATCCGTGGCCTTATCATATTACAGAGACCCGCAAATATACATCATAAAGCAAACGACGTTAATCCGACCTTTTGTTTCGAAATCTATTGTTACATTTCCTTCTTGCAGGCTCTCGATATTGAATTATTGTGCCTAACAATAGCCACCATAGGAGTCCTTACGTGAAAAAAATACTGGGTGGGTTCCGTTTTATTAAATGTAGAATTTTTTTCGTTTAACTAAGATCGTTATAAGGTTTTGGAATAGTTATATGCAAATGTCCTATTGTTTTATGAATTATTGAAATTAGTAGAAGCTGCCTGTGTGGTGCGTATTGATTAATTAAATTGATTAGTAGTAAATATTGGTCAATGTAGTAAATGAAAGTCTGCTTCTCCAAAATTTGAAATTATTTGATTTATTATCGAAGATGCTTTTAGCGTGACTATGTTCAATACATTCATGAAACTTGCCCTCTCTATCGGGAGATCCGAGGTTGAAACCCAGGCACGCAAAACTAATTTTTCTAAAAATTATGTGCGTATTAGAAATTAAACACCCGAGAGTTCTTTAAAAAAAGGTTTTTGGAGGTGTGTGAAGTCCACCAATTTGCACTTGGCCAGCGCGGTGGACTATGGCCTAAACTCTTATTCTGAGAGAAGACCTGTGTTCAGCAGTGGGAAAATAATGGGTTGAGGAAAATTATATTAGAAGCAATTCTAAATGATTACAATGTGTGGCTTGTATATATCGTAAAAAATAAAATGTTTCTATTTATATCGTGAGGTCAATGACCGTTAAGCTGGTATAAGTAATGTCACTATCGCATATTTCTGAGTCTGATCCCTTTAGTACGTAGGTATCCAATACGCTCGTCTTGCTAATGCAATCACAAGTTATGAGTCCTTTGATCCTGACTCTGGCAGATTGTACATATATGACATAGTGTGTATTGATCTGCTATGTTCCCGTTAAGTGCTATGGCATATTCGAAGAGATAAGTTATTTCCTATTATTCCTTAGCAAGCAAAGAATAATAGGACGTAACATATTAGAGCAAGTTTAACGAAAACTTTACGAATTCGAATCTAAAACTATTTTTTTTTCAGTCGTTATAGTTCTTGAAAATTTTACGTAAACCATTAATAAACTGTATCAACCCCCGTTGTGTTTTACTTTAGTCTTGTTTACTTAAATAATATCCTTATTTCATCAATGAGTTAATAGTTTTTATTTATTAATGACATGACATCTAAGCAAATAATCAATTATTTTATTTAGTAGTTTTTAGGTCACTATTCCATATATCAGCCTTCTGGAGTTCACTACTGGATTAAATTACATACAAAATACTCACTGTATTGATATTAATTACATAAGGTATGCCCGCTACCCAACTTATGGTTTTTATCGTCTAGTCGCCATCTACTCTGGAAAAGAGACGGAGTGATGCTATTTAAAGTAGACACTACTGGGCCACTACCGGCTCTTAAATATAGGTAAATTGAAACAATTCTATTATCATATTCAAAGTTCTTCTTAATCGCTAAGTTGTTTAACATAAAGTTCAAAATATAGTCTTAAAGAATTAAAAATTCGACCGATTTGTGAGTCTGTTGGATTTTTATACCCTTAGAGTTACAAAGGAGATTGCATAGATTTATTGTCATCTCGACGAGTATTAGAACAAAGAGTAGATATGAAATAGAAATGTAATCCGCAGTATTTCCATTGGAACTTAAACCATCTAATCGAGCTATATATAACATTATATATCTATACATTATAAATGTTAAGTAAATTAGTCCTGAGATTTATTGTTTTATTATTTACATATTATTATATACAAATAAGAACAATACTTATTTGTATTGTAATGTAATTGTAATGAAAAAATATTGTAAGCTTACATTTTATTTGCTGTGAATCATAAAGTATTATTAAGAACTCTTTCCTGCTTTCCCTTTCTCAATTTTCTCTTTATCTGTAATCCTCTTATACCTAAATGTATTCTAAACATTTTTAAATATTAATATTTTTCGTTACTACAAACCTAAGATGTGAGATAGTTGAATGTACACATAAAAGTAGAATATGATTACTAGTTTGCATATCAATTATAATTTACGTCTGTACCATTTCTACATAGTCGTTATTCTATGGCCTGAAATCGTAATCATCTGGAAACGTTAATCCGAGTATGAGTGCGTGTCCCTTTACGGCTCGGTCACGCGACACGTAAACATCGCACGAAACCATCGTACAAACACTCACTGACACTGAGTGGATGAGATTTCTTCCCAAATTGTATTCGGTTATGGGTAATTGAATAATAAAATCTGCGATGGGTACATCTTCTTTTGTTTGTATGGGTTATGTAAACATGATTTTATTTCGGACCCTTTTTTCAATAGACACAAATTTAGTTTTATTCGTAAACCAGCACCGTCTTTGACACCCAATATAGATATATATTGCTACTTAAATCGAATTTTAATAAAAAGATATAAAAATACAGACAGAATAGTACAGATTTTGTATAAGATACAAATATAAATACTTAAACATATATAAAATTTCAATGAAAAGACTAAAGATGTACCAAATATTTTTATGCATGAATGAATTTATGATTTAAGGGTTTGTTTCATCTGAGATCAAAGCCTGAAACGTTCATGGTTTAATTCGGGATCAAAGCCAGAAAAGTTCAGGGTTTGATCCCGGGTTGATGATCGTTTCTTCGCCTGCTATACATAAGGATGTAAAGTTAGACTGGTGTGGAACCTATCATCATACATAGGGGAAGTCACATAATATTAGATGCTATGAAAGTGTTTCCTTTAGACGAGGTCGCGGAAGGTAATTTAGAAAGGTGGCAAATGTAATCTAAGTGCGGGCGTGTCATTTTACGACGGTCGTGGATCACAAGCTATTACGTCATAACCATTTTAGCGCCTTTAATCTGGTTAATGTTCTTCGTAACTAAATGTTATTACTGTACGGTTACTCGTTATCTGAAATTTACTTTAGTAGAACTCTAGAACGATCGGGTCGACACTTTCGGAACATAAAATCTTAATTTAATCAAACAGATGTTAATACTCGTACATTCTTCGTTGCATTAAAGAAATAATTTTGACACTTAAATCGGCAGTATTTAAGCCTGAATGTAGTATATCATTTTATTAAGCCAGGTGGTCTAACACAATGAATATATACGGAATAATAATTGTTTAATTTAGCAATGTATCTATTGTTTGGTTTTTTGGCAATTTTTTTTTATGAAAGAATTGAGATGAGATATAAATTTCTGAATTGATGATCTGATCGAATCGAGAAATGTGAGCTTAATGAGTGATTGAGTCAACACTAACCAATAACTATGCATATTAATTTAAAATAAGGTTCGGTAGTCAAAAAAGAGTAAAATATTCTGTGTGGTATTTAAGGTCATATTTATGACGGCAACAAAGACAATGACCATAATGATGATGATGAGAATGGCGATAACAATGGCTATGAAGTTGATAATGGCGTACACGGTGGTAGCCATGATGACGATATTAACTTTAATAAAGAAATTGAGGATGACGATGACAATAATGATATCATCAGACAGGAAATGTAAATAAATGGTAATACCGAATATTAAAATTTATGACGGCAACAATGACAATGACAGTAATGATGATGTTGAGAATGGCGATAACAATGGCTATGAAGTTGATAGTGGCGTACACGGTGGTAGCTTTGATGACGATATTAACTATAATAAAGAATTTGAGGATGACGATGACAATAATAATATCATCAGACAGGAAATGTAAATAAATGGTAATACCGAATATTAAAATTTATGACGGCAACAAAGACAATGATAATAATGATGATGATGAGAATGGCGATAACAATGGCTATGAAGTTGATAATGACGTACACTATGGTAGCCATGATGACGATATTAACTTTAATAAAGAAATTGAGGATGACGATGACAATAATGATATCATCAGACAAGAAATGTAAATAAATGGTAATACCGAATATTAAAATTTATGACGGCAACAAAGACAATGACAATAATGATGATGATGAGAATGGCGATAACAATGGCTATGAAGTTGATAATGGCGTACACGATGGTAGCCATGATGACGATAGTAACTATAATAAAGAAATTGAGAATGACGACGACTATGACAATAATGATATCATCAGACAGGAAATGTAAATACATGGTAATACCGAATATTAAAATTCTAGAATACGAGTAATTTAGGAAGCGCTAAAGGGATGGAAGTATTTATTGTTTTACTGTGAAATTTCGATCCTTTATACTTCATCCATTTCCATTTCTTTCCATAATTTTATAACACCTAATTGGTAATATAAAATTACTAAGTCCATTTAAAGAAAAGAGAGCAACACAAAACGCTTTTTTTTATAAACGCTTTCTACACTCATAGCCCCACAGTAGTATTTTCTCCTGTGTCGTGAGTGCCATGGACACAAACAAAGACAAATACACAAACACCCAGACCCAGAACAAGAATCTAAACTCATCATTCAGACACCTGTCTGGCCGGGAATCGAACCCGGGACCCACTGCGTGTCAGACCGGTACGGTAACCGCTGCGCCACGCGGGTCGTCAAATTATATGATGTATATTATAAACACAGTTTATAATCATAGCATAATTTGAGATAAAATGGTGGGAAACTTTAAATGTTGTTCTTATATTGGGCCGTTTCTTCTACACACAAACATTCCGTTAATCTCATCTCTTTCCTGTTTGTCACGCGTGTGCTCTGGAGCGTAAATATTTGTACACTACTACTTGGTATAAACGAAAGCTATATTCGTACTGTTATCGGTCTCACAGAGAGGGATTGTGAGTGATTATAGCAGGCATGAATTTGATGTGGGTGATTGTTTCCAGATGCTAAGCGGAGATTTCCCGGAACTAGAGCGATATTTTGTGATCATTAAAATTAAAGGAGTGTGATAGATATATATATATATATATATCTATTTCTATTTAGTGCCATTGGAAAGTACACTAATTTAAAGCAATTATTATATTATAATACATCCTCATGAACCTATGGCCGTTTTACAACTAGGCACGTATAAAAATTTGAACTTCAAAACCCCTAAAATGCCGATTGGTGATGATGATATAATATTTATGTAATATAATATTTTCTGCTTGGTGATATTAGATGGCCTAAGTATATTTTAAAACCAAAATATAAAACTTTTCAAACCATATCACCTTCAACTATATTTCTTATACAATTAAGGTAGCAAATCAAGTATGGCAATACTGATACGTGATAAAGAAGTTCAGTCTCATAGCTATGTGCCTTGACACAGTTCATCGAGCGAGAGAAATGAAAATAACAACCCCGCGGCTTCCAGGAACACAAATATTTCTTATTTTTATTATTATTCGATGTATTCCAATAAGGGTAAGAGAATTTATCTTTTAACGTAATTCAATATATTTTAACTACTTAGAAATATATCGACTTTTAACGTTACTTTCGTATAGTTATTACCACATTTACTTACTATCTTGAGTCATAAATCGTCAACAATTTCTAATTAACACATCCATGAACTGTGCATAAATTTACCAAGTAGATCTTATTTTAATTTATTTAAGCATACGATAATGAATATAAATATATGCAATTTAAACCTCAATTAATTTACATCGACATATGTACGAAAATAATATATATTTAGTAATAATGTTATGCAATTCGTTTTTTTAAATAGTCACATGTTATAAATTTATATATATAAAATTCTCGTGTCACAATGTTCGTTCCCGTACTCCTCTGAAACGGCTTGACCGATTCTCATGAAATTTTGTAAGCATATTGCGTAAGTAGGTCTGAGAATCGGCCAACATCCATTTTTCATACATCACCCTTAGTGATAAGAGTTGTCTACTCTTAACATTTTTAATTTTTTTTTATATGGCAAAACAAAGTATGCCGGGTCAGAGGGTAATGTGTATAAATAGCGAACGTCACCTGCAGTACGTCTTATAGTATGAAATCTGGAATCAACCCGAAAATCGATTAGCATTCTACTTTTTTTTTTGTTTTCGAGGGGGAAACTTTCAAAAAGTACCCGATGTCGTGGGAGCGACGCGGGTTATGTGGGATTCTTACCGCACTAAAACACCCCCGGTGGCCGACCTCGACGCTGCGAAGAGGACTCCGGGTACTCCACCGGACCGCCGCCGGTGTCCTCTCAGCGTGTTGCCCCATCGGGCTCTTCCCTGGTGGGCGTGCACCGCTCACCGCACCTTCTGGTATTTACGGCAGCATGCAACGACACATGCCGCCGTCCTTCCCGGGGTCGCTTGGCCGGACGGTTCGAGCTCCCACTCTTCCCGCCCGCAACCCCAGAAGCCCCTTTGAGTCGCCTCTTACGACAGGCAGAGGGTACCGTAGCCCTATTCTACCGGAAATACAGGGACAGCAAGAATGCTGTTTACACTGTGTTGTTCTACCAAAACATAAAATGTACCATGCAATGGTGAGACTAATTTTTAACAATATACATATTATTATGTAGTTTTGAAGTAATGTAATAAACTCGTACTGGTAGTAGAAACTACCAGTACGAGTTTATTACATTACTTACATTACATACATACATATTATTATGTAGTTTTGAAGTAATGTAATAAACTCGTACTGGTAGTAGAAACTACCAGTACGAGTTTATTACATTACTTCAAAACTACATAATAATATGTATATTGTTAAAAATTAGTCTCACCATTGCATGGTACATTTTATGTTTTGGTAGAACAACACAGTGTAAACATTGGTGGGAAACCACATTGAAATCTACAGCGACTACGGCGACCCTTAAAACTGATATTCTTAACCAGAAATAGGTTCCGATAATATTTTGCTAATACCGAAAATTTCTGGTGTAAAATTTTAATATGCAGGTATAAGAAATCTCAGTAAACACATGCATTAAGCTTTTTCCGATTCTTGTATAATGATAATGAACTTTTAAGTTTTCCTCGCTATCATGTTTATTCATTTGAATTTAAATCCCTAAGTATTATTTATTAACCCACTTAGCCACGTTTGGGATGTGGTTAGAATAACACTTAAGATGTATTTATTGAAACATAATGGGCTCATGTACTCTGATATATGTTGTGCTGTGTTAAACGGTTAAGGATTTCTATATGGTACAAATTTAATTATAAAATGGGCTTTTGTTTTATTTGTGTGTTGTGTTAGGAAGGGGTTATTTATGTAAAAAAAACATTGTCATATAAGGAGGCCGCGGATTGTACGTATATGCATATATATTTTTTTTATCTGACTGAAATAGCAAACGAGCATGCAGTCTACCTGATAGAAAGTGGTCACTGCCGTACAGAAACATACAGAAACATAGGACTATGATGGTCGCCTCATGTGAAAGTGTGCCGGCAACCAAACCCTCCTATCGAAAGGCAAGGAATGCTTTGCGCTAGAAATAGGTGTGGCGGTGGTACTTCCCTGGTCAAACTACACTGGTTCTACCACACTACACTGGTTTGATAATATGGTAACATACAATAATTTACTTCATTATAATTTTGACTACAATTTGATGTAATCTCTATTAAATAGAAACTGTATTTGACTAAGTAAATTCACAACTTAGTGCAAACAGATTTTCCAAGCAACGCGTAAGACTGGATCAACTTAGTAAAGATAAATTATTAGAGTTGCGGTTTGTATATCCAGATTATCTATATATTTGCGCCTATAATTAAAGTAGCACTTTTATTGTATATTATGCATGTGTAAACATAATTTTGTAAAGTGTATACTTTGTTGGTGCAATTTTTAATAAATAAATAAATAAATATTAATAAGTGAAGCAAAAACTTGGGATTCATCTTTAAGATACTTGCCGCGGACGGAGAATTATTAAAATTACACACGGTTATAGTTGATGTAGAGAAGGAGTACCAAATACTAATATATTTTCAAATAATGTATAAAAAATACAAAAAATCCGCTAAAAACACATTACATTTGACACAAACACATATATAACAAAAGAAAGAAAACATTCAATGTCTTATTATGAAAACACAACGACAAAAATGTCGGATGTCTTTGTCAAAATTTGTCTGAAAGTCTGAATTTTAAAGCGATAGCGGGGCTTTCAAATTCAGCTTAGTTAATAAAACAACTTTTTACCTTTAACGGGTGTATTTAAAATAACTTGAGAATTAATACAATTTAATAGAATATGAGAATTCTTGCTATTTTGAACAAAATCAAGTTTAGTTTTTGAGTTGAATTACGGTCGAATTTCGACCGTTGCGACGGGTGACTAGTTAGTAGAAACTTAAATGGTTAATGTTATCTATATTTTACAAACCTATCATTTCTTAATAATACTATTTGATGCAAATCATAAAAATGTAATACTTAATACTGGGGTAATGTTTTTCCTTTCTCGACCTCGTATCCTCCTAATTGCCTAATTAGGAGAATATAATAACAAATACTCAAAGAGGAAGCCTATAATTCGCAAATCATCTACTAACAGGGTACTTAATTGTTATAATCGATAGGAACTTGTTATAATTATATATTGAGTTCTTATTGCCTATAATTAAATAATTTCCATACAGAATAGATCCTACTATTATCTTTACCTTTAGGAAAATTACAGGAACTGTTTTCCAAGTTTTCTTAAAAGAGTAATACAGAAATATGGTTTTATAATTTATATTACTTATTACTGACCATTTTATACAGGTCTACGATATGGTGTAGTTATTTAAGCAAATTGTTCCATACATTTTTTGATAAGCGGGAACTATCTGGATATTGCTTTCATCAGCTTAAAAGCACTCAAATACGAACGAAGTGCAGGCAATGCTACTCGTATATTATCACTATTTTTCACTACGAATAAATTAATGTCAATTTGTTGTATCATATATGTATCGAATGAAATTAGTTTACATAAAACTAATTTAGAAACGTTTGCTTCACGCAATATTTACCCATGAGTATAAAGAATAGAATAACATTCACCAGAATAACACCACATCTATTTCTAGCCATTCTTGCGTTTCGATGGAAGTGTGTGGTCGCCGACACACATTTATACGAGGCGAGCATCTTAGTCTTCAGGAGTGGCAACTGATCTGTGATTGACTTCAGATAGAACCCAAGTTCTATATGAAAATGCTTACAGATGACCATGGGCGGCAGTGACCACTTACCATCAAGTGGGCTGCATGCTCGTTTGCTACGTCAATGAGATAAAAAGTCATACATAAGGTACTGCTAAACGAAATCAATACTCTTAATTTATTTTTATTTTTGCATCAAAGCAGTATCGTAAAAGTTTTTTAATATACATATGTACATAAACTCGAAAAACATTAGCTTCATTCTGACGTCAATTAATAATTAAACATTAGCACCGCTAGTGAAAGTCAAATCATAATATCAGCGTTTCGAAGTCATGAATAAATTTCATGTCAATTTATAGTAGGTTGTATAAAATGCAAATTAATATTCTGATTTGATGGGTGTTGATTTAGGGAGTTGGGAACTCCGTCGCCTTGTACTGAAACTTTGATGAGCCTCAAGCTGTGCGCTAATCCTCTTTACTGTTTTCTGTGATAATCAAAATTTTAATGGATGCACGTTTTGATAGGCCCTTGTTTAGGGCAATTTGGATTAGTCAGAAATTATCAAGGAATATACTTAAAATTAAAAGGTTCTGCTTGTGTTCTGTGAAAATAATGTTAAACGGAGATTTAATTTTTGAATGTAAATGAAATAGTTTGCTTTTTTTTTACTGAAGTAGCAAACGAGCATGCAGTCCACCTGATGGTAAGAGGTCACTGCCGCCCATGGACATCTGTAATCAACTTCATGGGTTCCATCTGACGTCAATCACAGATGCGTTGCTACTCCCGTTGGACTATGATGGTCACATCATATAAAAG
Source organism: Spicauda simplicius (assembly GCA_949699795.1). Lineage (NCBI taxonomy): Eukaryota > Metazoa > Arthropoda > Insecta > Lepidoptera > Hesperiidae > Spicauda > Spicauda simplicius. Next base: position 9,308,422 of record OX453067.1, on the reverse strand, counting down.
TGTGCCGGCAACCACACCCGTCCATCAAAACGCAAGAAATGCTTCACTAAAAATAGGTGTGGCAGTGGTACTTTCCCGGTCGAACTACACTGGTTCTACCACCTTGCAGGTATGCCATTTAAAGGCAGATTGTATAACTGTTAATAAATTTATAAAATAGAAATGGTATAATCTATTAAAAATTAGCTTTTAGAAAATATAATTTAAAATGTATGATTTGTTTCTTAACTTTACACTATATACATGTAAATATTTTCCACGATTGGTTCAGTATTAGCTAGCAAAATTCCAAGTAAATACCATACACCCCACCCTTGTGACCCCAAAATGGTCCATGACGATCTCGGACTTTATCAGCTGGCACCAACAACTCCTGAGGAACTTAATAAGATAATTGATAGTTTAGAAATTAATTCAAGTTCAGGTATAGATGGAATCAATGTCAAATCTATTAAATGCGTGAAATTCTTGATAATTGACGAACTTACTCAATGTTTTAATACATGCTTAGACAAAGGTACATTTCCTGATAAGTTAAAAGTGGCGAAAGTGACTCCAATTTATAAATCTGGAGATAAATGTGACCCTTCAAATTACCGGCCCATCTCAGTATTGCCAGTTATTTCAAAACTCTTCGAAAAAATTATCTATCAGCGTCTAGAAAAATATTTAAATTCAATAAATTTCCTTTACGACAAGCAATACGGGTTTAGACCAAAATCGAATACTTTGGCTGCAACTGTTGATCTCGTTACAAATATTAAAGTAAATATAGACCAAAAACAAATAGCGCTCGGTATTTTCATCGACCTCAAAAAAGCATTCGATACAGTAAGCCACGAATTGCTAATACGTAAACTAAATAACATTGGTATACATGGATCCGCTCTTGACATATTTAAAACTTACCTCTTAAATCGATATCAAAGTGTTAAACTAGGAGATGAAACAAGTAGCCCCAAAGTCGTTCCATGCGGCGTGCCTCAAGGATCGATTCTTGGCCCGTTGCTATTTCTAATATACGTAAATAGCATTAAAGATTAAAAGGATACTTAACTTTGTATGCCGATGACACCAATTTGTTTTATTTCGCTAATACGATCGAAAATGTCGTAACACAAGCTCAAAATGATTTAAACTTAATAAATGAATGGTTTCAGTCTAATCTTTTAACAATAAATATCACAAAAACAAATTATATAATATTTTTACCAAAAAATAAGAAAATTCCTAATTACGAACCACTAAAGATAAACAATCAAAAAATTAAAAGAGTTGAAAAAGAAAAATATCTTGGCCTTATCTTGGATAAAAATCTCAATTGGAAGCCACACATAGAAAAAATTAAATTAAAAATGACTTCTTTAACGGGAGCTCTTCGTAACGTCGCAAAATATTTGCCTAAACAAGTGCGGTACATGATATATAACGCTCTTATCAAACCACACATCGACTATTTAATTGCAGTTTGGGGGTCAGTTGCTAAAGTTCATCTCGATTCAATACAAATTAGCCAGAACAAATTGATTAAAGTACTATTTAACTATAATTTTTTAACACCTACAAAAAATATATACAGAGAAACTAAAATAATGAATGTAACACAATCATATAGATATAACACTTGCATTTTAATACATAAAATTTTAAACAAAAATATACTTACCCAAATTGAATTTAAAAGAAAATCTAGTCATCAAAAAATTAAACTAAGAAGTGCAAATAATTTGTTGTTACGACCACCAAGAACTAACTACGGTAAAAAAAGTCTAGTATATGAATCGGCACAATTGTACAATAATCTACCAAATAACATCAAAGAATCCAAATCAATTAACATTTTTAAAAAATTACTCAAGCAACATATCTTAATAACACAATAAAATGAACATAATATAGAGATTATATCATCGCAATACTATAAGTACCTATATAAAGCTAAAAAAAATCATATACGAAAAATAATATATATCCTTTATATACATACATATAATAAACTTAAATACAATATTATGTAGTAGTGTATTATTTAAACATCCACTATTAAAAAATAAAAATAAATAAAAAACTACAACAAAGTATAGCATTTATAATTTTTCACTTACCTGAATACTAAACCTAAATAAATAAAAATAAACACAACATGTAACAATACTACACAAATCACATAAAATATAAAAGTAAAATAAAACAAACAAAAATAGACGACTACGGTCACCTTTCTGCAATTAACTTGAAGTCACATCTAGCCGACACTATCGCTACGTTATCTTTTGTTAACAGATTCCACCTATACCGCCGTCCCAGTGTTGTCAACAAGTAGCAAAATCAAAATATTATTGGTAGTCTACCCTCATGCTCATTACTTATGAATGTTTTTTATTAATCTTAAGTTCTCATATAAGTGAATTGTAAACAATTCTTTTGAGAATAAATGATCTTTAACCATAATATTTCCATGATTCATTGTACCACTACTTCGTACCTATATCATATTTTAATATTGTTTACAAGATTTGTATAATTATTATAATAGCACTATTAAGCGAGTGCGAACTCTGCCATGGCCGGTCCCAAGCCCGGGTGAGAAAAGAGGAGGGTTGGTTCAGAGGAGACCTACCTGCCGTAAAATGTCAACGCCGAGCACCGGGCGGCGGTTAAATAACCTGGAAACTCTGCAAGGAGCGGTTCGCAATGGCCGTGAGAGACTAAATCCTCTCAAAAATATTGATACGGAAGGACGTGGGAGCCCACCGTGATTATTTTCCCAAGAAAACCACCTCATGAAATCACAACTAGCGCATATGGAGACGTCTGGCGACCCGACTGACAATCGGCGCTATCCGGTTACCGGGCTGGGTAGTGTGAAATTGGCTACCGAAGCTTCCGAAGGGGTTTCTCACCGGGCCCCTGCAGGAAGAAATGCTACTGGTGAAAAACTCAACATAGCCAAGAAAGCAGCAATACGTAACCATCTTCGTATTGGAGCCTGGAACGTCAGAGGACTTCTAAAACCAGGAAAACTGAACATCGTGGAGAAAGAAATGGAACAACACCAGCTAAGTATCCTGTGCGTCAGCGAGACACACATGCGTGACCAAGGCCATTTCACTACTGACGCAGGGAACACCATGTACTTCGCAGGTGCTGACAATTCCAGTGTGAATGGTGTGGGCATCATTGTACCACGCAAACTCAACGCGCACGTCCTTGCATACAACCCTGTTTCAGATCGAATCATAACTTTAAAGATGGACGCCAGACCGTGCAAACTTAACATCGTTGCAGTTTACGCGCCAACCTCAGAATCAACTGAAGAGGAAATCGATAGGTTCTACGGGATGCTGGAAAAAGTACTGGATCAACTACCCAACCGGGAGATCACAATGATTCTCGGCGATCTTAATGCTAAAATAGGCAACACAGATGCTGATACCCACATACGGCAAATAGTTGGAAGATACGGTCTCGGAGATAGAAACGATAGAGGGGAGAGATTTCTAGAGTTTTGCATTGAAAGGAGTCTTACCATTCTCAACTCCTGTTTTCAGCATCACCCAAGGCGCCTGTATACTTGGAAGTCTCCCGGAGACAGGTACAGGAACCAAATCGATTACATTCTCATCGGAGCACGTTGGAAGTCATCTGTCACAAACACAAGGACATTCCCTGGAGCCGACTGCGGTTCTGACCACAACTTGCTCGTAGCTTTTCTCGCACTCCGTCTGAAGTCACCCAAATTAGCAGTGAGGAAACCAAGGCAGCTAGAAGGCTCTGAAAGGGCAGTTTTTCGTACAGCTATGGAATCAAAGCTGAATGAACACCCACCAGAACAACACAACTGTGCTAATGAACAATGGGAGGTGTTCAAGTCACAAATTTCTGTCACGCTAAGGGACATCACTCAGGCTAGGATAGCAGACCAGAAGAAAAAGACGTGGATTTCAGAGCACACGTGGGAGCTTATCCAACGCAGGAAAGAGCTTAAGGCAAGGTACATGGAGCATGATGACTTCAACAGAGTCTACTCAGAGTTATCCGCCGAAATTGATAGTCGTTGCAAAGAAGACAAGAACAACTATCTTGGAAACATCTGCCGCGAGATTGAAGACCATTCCCTCAGATATCACACAGCAGACCTTTTCAAAAAAGTCAGGCTGCTCACAAGGCAGTTCAAACCCAAAGCCTGGTCAATTGAAGGGAATGATGGACATCTCATTCATGATCTCGAGGGCGTAGCGGAAGCATGGCGTATCTACTGTTCCCAGTTGTACTCCAGCCCACGTAGCGACACCGAAAATGCAGATCTGGAATGGGGAGCACTCGAGTTGGAGCCAGAAATTATCCGCTCAGAAGTGGCAGATGCTCTAAAGCGACTAAAACCAATGAAGGCACCAGGGCCAGACGAAATTACAGCGGAGGTGCTCATAGCTCTAGGTGAGAAAGGAGTAAGCATCTTGCACGTGATTTGCAAATCCATCTGGCGCACCGGCGTATGGCCTAATGACTGGACAAAATCTATAATCATACCCCTACACAAAAAGGGAGCAACAACGAAATGTGACAACTACAGGACACTCTCTCTTATATCCCACGCCAGTAAAATCCTCTTGCACATTGTGAATAATCGCATTCGCTACTACTTAGATTGGCAGATTCCACAGGAGCAAGCAGGATTTGTGAAGGGCAGAGGGACGCGCGAACAAATCCTGAACGTGAGACAGATCATAGAGAAGGCATACGAATTTGACACACCGGTGATATTATGCTTCGTCGATTATAGCAAGGCCTTTGATTGCGTAAACTGGCAACATCTATGGCGGGTACTTGGCCAGCTAGGTGTGCCACGACATCTTACAGCACTCCTCCAAGCTCTGTACTACAACAGCCAAGGAGCCGTCAGAGTGGAAAAATGCTTGTCGAAACCCTTCAGTTTTGAAAAAGGTGTTCGGCAGGGCTGCATCTTATCCCCGATCCTCTTCAATGCATATGGAGAGTACATCATCCGTAAATCTTGTGATGACTGGGACGGTGGTGTCAGCGTGGGCGGGGTGAAGGTATCAAATCTCCGTTATGCAGACGACACGACCCTTCTCGCTGCAAATGAAGAGGAGCTAAAGACCATCTTGGAGAGGATAGAGCGAGTTAGCAACGACCTAGGCCTATCTATAAACAGATCCAAAACCAAAATCTTGGTGGTTGATCGCTCCAACAAACTACAACTCAGCGATACACTCAATTTAGAAGTAGTTGACAGTTTCACATACTTGGGATCAACCATCAGCAACAATGGATCCTGCGAAACAGAAGTGCGAAGACGCATAGGCATGTCCAAAAATGCCATGACACAATTAAAGCGAATCTGGAAGGACAGAAGCGTCTCACTTAAAACGAAACAAAGGCTGGTTCGCACTTTAGTGTTCTCCATATTTCTGTATGGCGCAGAATCTTGGACTCTCAGGACAGCAGACAGACGTCGCATTGATGCGTTTGAAATGTGGTGCTGGAGAAGAATGCTACGCATCCCTTGGACAGCCTACAGAACAAACGCATCCATACTGAAACAACTGGAAATAAAGACCAGGCTGTCCACTACGTGTCTTCAGAGGATCCTACAATATTTCGGTCACATCTCCAGGAAGCAAGGAGATAATCTCGAAAAGCTGATTGTGACCGGAAAAGTAGAAGGAAAAAGACCTCGTGGTCGCAGCCCTATGCGATGGTCAGACCAGATTCGCGCTGCCCTTGAGTCAAAGAAGCTGTACGATGCTCTGCACACTGCCGAAGACAGAGCCCAGTGGCGCAATATTGTGCACTCAAGTGCAATTCATGGAGGAGGTCACGACCCTCAGTAATGAGGAATACGAAGCAAGGAGGAGGAGGACTATTAAGCGAAGATTTGTATATGCTTTTTGATAGCACTATTAAGTGCTAACAAAAAGCATATATGCTGGACCTTAGTTTTAGTCATTATTTTTATGAGTGGAAACGTTATTGACATTTGGTATGAAGCCTGCCCTAATTGAGGTTGATTGCAACCAAAATATCCTCTTAAACCAGGTGAAGCGTATTTCAATCATATCCATCATCCATTTAAAAGTCTATACAAACATGTACAATCAAAGTTTATTTTTTCCCACCAAGCAATTTTTCGCACCGATACAAGCAGAGACATGTGCCATCTAAATAACACTTCAAATAATTTTATTCAAATTGCATTGGAAAATGGAGAAACTTTAAATCGCTACGTTCACACGTGTTCGCTGAAAGTTCTTCTGCTATGCAATAAGCTCGAGGCGGTCATGCACGCACAACTCGCAAGCTTCTTTGATTCAAACTTCAGCATCCTGGAATAAGGGCCGGGTCACACAAACTGCAATAAGGACAGCAGATCTAGCGCGATTCATATTTTACGTAATCTATATATTAATACGTAAAGCAAAAACTTGTAATTCGTTTTTAAGATACTTCCCGCAGGTGGAGAGTATGAAATTACGCATGGTTATAGTTGATGTAGACAAGGATTGCGCAATGCTTATATTTTTTTTTCAAATAATGCATAAAATATACCTAAAATCAACTAAAACACATTACACTCACTACCTTGCATTTGACACAAACACATACATAATAAACGAAACATAACATTCAATGTTTTACTATGAAAACACATGACGTCAAAAATGTCAGATATCTTTGTCAAAATACCTGCTATTGCTTTTAAATGCAGTTTAGTTAATAAACCTTCTTTTTACTTTTAACGGATGCTTTCAAAATATTAAAATTATTATTATTTATTTAAATTAGAGAAATATTGGTGCTACTTTGGACAATGTGAAGTTTAGTTTTTAATTTAAATTACGGTCGAATTGCGACCGTTGCGACGGGTGACTTGTTCATATTTATTAGGCGATTTAATATTCAATATATGTTTGCCTCAAGATATGATTTGATGTACGTTTCATATGTAAATTTGTTAGGATTTCAAAGTTAATATATAAATTTTAATTAGTGTGTCTTTGTATGTACATTTGTTCACGCATTACTTCAAAACTATTGTATGGACTGTGACCATTTTTATGGCTTACATTCACTTCAAGTTTAGGAATAGAGCAAGTTTTCCTCAAATTTGCTGAACCAATTTGCTTGAAAGGTATGGACGAGCGCGCGTAAATATGTCGCTAATTAGCGTGAGTGTTTTTTTTTACCAAAAACATAATTGATTTCTATATCACACATTCAAAGTAAAAAACAAATTAAATACAATGTTGGGTTAGTACATTACTTTATAAGTCGACATATTGCTAAATCACGATGAAATATACGATTTACCGATTAAAAAATCGCTAAATCGCATTGCGATTGATAGTGACAATTCTTACTTACTGCACATACTGAGACGGGAGGGAAAAAGTCGATCACGCGTAAAAGTTAGTACCGACTAATGCTAAGCGTTGAGTCTTGGTCACGGGTTTAACGAAGTTTGCTAAGTATGGTGGAATATGTGAAAACTGTCTTCTGTCGAATAGACGCTTAAGTTCTAAATGTTCATATCAGCATATTAACGAAGAAACTATCTTTAGATCGAATGTCCGTTGTAGCGTATTGTCAAACGAATGTTATAAAGGCGAAAGTTTGTGAGTGTGTATGTTTGTTACTTCTTCACGTCTAAACGGCTGGAGCGATTTTCATAAAATTTGGTAGTGAGTTAGCTGATGATCTGGATTAACATATAGGCTATTTTTTAGTGTAGGAAAATATCTTATTCCCACGGGACAATTGATACATCGATTTTTTTTAACGCGGGCGAAGCTGCGGGGTTCGGCTAGTGTAATATAAAACTTAAACCCCAACATGAGAGATGGAAAAGGGGTGAGTAACTCAAAAATAAAAATAGTTTTCAGTTGGTAATCGACTCCTTTTCATTAAAGCACTGACGAGTATATTTAAGTACTAGAAAATACTAGAATATCATATTACGCAAGGCTTACCGAGTGCTGAAAAGCGCTCCCTACTCATTATTATAACATAAACGGTTCAAAAGTTTCTGCCGCAGTTTAATCACGAGAAGAGCATTTAAATGTTTTATACTCTACGGAACCTCATTACAAGTTTTAATATTAAATTATGAAAATGATTCCTGTTTGCTAATAAAATTACTCTCTATAGTAAGGTTCTTGATGCACCGTCATATTCCACGATCGTTAAAAAAGCACTTAGGAGCATTAAATAATTTTATTACATGACCCTATTTTAATTTAAAAGTGCAATCATTCTTTAATTAACGATGCCTTTTTTTTGTTTTCGAGGGGGAAACCTTCCAAAGGTACCCAACGCCGTAGGAGCGACGCATGGTTATGTGGGATTTTTACCGCACTAAAACCCCCCCGGTGGCCGTCCTCGGCGCTGAAACGGAGGACTCCGGGATCTCGAAACGACTTCAACCGGAATCCTGCGAGCGCGCTGCCTCATGGGGCTCCTCCCAGATGGGTGGCTGGGCCCACCGCTCCGTCTAGTCTTTACGACGGTATACGACGGTATACCGCCGTCCTTCCCGGGATTGCCTCACCGAACGGTTCGAGCTCCCACTCTAGCCGTCTGCAACCCCGGAAGCCCCTTTTAGTCGCCTCTTACGACAGGCAGGGGATACCGTAGCCCTATTCTGACCCCGAGGCTACAGGGACGTGATAAACGATGCCTATCGTCTTATTTTGCAACTGATGTGTTCATCATTTGTAGCAGGTTTTCTCATAAAATGGCATTTAACTGAAATATATAAATCTACAGGAGTATTTTTAAATTGGTTTTATTTTTATAGATCGAGGTTTTAAATAAGATTACGATTACGAAGATACGATTACGATGGATGGATGGATCCAAAGGCATAAAATAATAGTATGAAAAGGGTAATGAACAATGATAATAATATGTAACATACATATTTGTTATCTACTGTTGAATCCAAATATATCCTCTACTAAGTTATCTAATTGTTTTTTTTTTCATTCCGAACGACTTATTTTCCATGCGATAAAAACACAAATGCACAGCATATAAATTATATTGTGTATGGAGCTTATGAGCTTAATAACATACTTTATATATTTTATCTGATGATCTAAATGATACTTTGTATCTAAGCAGGTCAATTTTCTTTTCTAGACCATTATTAAACACACATCGTACACATATAAATCTGTGAAGTTTCTATTTACTGTTTGAATATTTTACCTAAATATTTCACAAAAATATCATAATTATTTTCCTCCGGTGAAGATTTCCAATCCCATTTGCGGGCGCAGCGCTACATTTTATCTGACGGGAAAACTTTCAGGTCACCTAAAATTTGTATGAACCGAGAGTTCTCCATGAAAATATTTTTACATAGATAAGAAATCTGTAAAAATATCGTTCGTATGTCCAGAATATTTGCAAAAAAGTAATAAAAGTACTTCTCGTCAACCAATTATGGTCTCTCTGCTGGGCACGGGTCTTCTTTTTTTATCTGACTAAAGTAGCAAACGAACATGAAGTCCACTTGATGGTAAGTGACCACTCACAGATGCGTTGCTACTCCCGAGAACTGTGATGGTTGCCTCATGTGAAAATGTGCCGGCAACCACAACCTTCTCAAAATGGGATCGTTTAATCCATCGTCCACCGCTCTGGCCAAGTACGAATAGGTGGAAAAGTACTTATGCTCACCTATCTCAAAGAATAGCTTATTTTTTATTTAGAATCGACATATTTTTGCATGAATATATTGGAACCCTGCGTCAGGTATTAGTAACATTCATTTTTATACACATCGTTTAATTTAAATCCTTTTATACCCAATATATCTGAGATTTAATAATAATTTAATTCAGAATATTTTCGAGCAACATAACAATTTGTTCAACTCAACGTAACTATTGCTATAAGTCCTTAAATTATTTTATATTTGAATACGAATATCAAGAAAGATAATAAGACTAGTTGCCCCGAGAATTTGATTAGATATAAAGATATGGCGGGCGCGATAGAAGTTCATTCACGTTTTATTGAACGGATCACCTTGTAAAACTACGTAACCTTAACGAACCAGACAAGTTCAAAGTTTAATGTTATTTTGTGTATGCAGTAAAATATCGTGCTTACAAACTACTATTGAATGTTGCGTCCGCGGGGCGGAGCGGTTATCACACCGGTCTGACGCGCAATGGGTCCAGGCTTCGATTCCCGGCCAGACAGGTATCTGAATGATGAGTATATTTATGTTCTGGCTCTATGTGTTTGTGTATTCGTCTTGTGTGTGTCCATGGTACCCATGACCCAGGAGAAAATGCTTGTGTGGGGCTATGAGTGTTGAAAGCGTGTTATTTAAGGATTTATTTCTTGACAAAAACAGTTACACAATTGATATTGTCGTAAACAGCGAGAATAGTATAAAAGTATCTCTCACTATTTACGAAATATAAATATTGATAAGTTTAGTATGTATACAAAAAGAATTAAGAATCCCACTTATCGTGTGTCCCGTTACATATTGTCATGTATCCGCGTATGTATAAATTCCGCTATAATATTTTGATAATAATTAAGATTCCTTGGCAGTTTTTCAACCCACCACCCACCTTCAAATTTTTTTCGAGCTTTTATAAGTTTACAAAATAGATAAAAAAAAAACAATTATTTTAACTTGACGATTACGTAAAAGCTTGTTGCTGAGTAAAAGTATAAAATATAAGAGTATCTTAATTACTTTTGCTAAAAGTGAAGTGAAGTAAAAAATTGTTTCACTTTAGCCAATCACTGTGTTTAAAGCGGATGGGATACTTTGAAGCTTTTCCTTTGATATCTGAGCTGCTCCGTCCACTTAATGAAGCCCGGTAATATAAAAAGAATACAATGTAAAACGAACATCTTTTTTCTGTTCCGGATTTGATCCACGGTCAAGATAAATTTATACCTGTTATCTCAATTTGGAATAAACAAGAGATAAACACATTACAAGGTATGCCTAATACAAAGTAAAAATTTATATAATTCTACCTCATAATAATATGATAAATAAATATTAAATATTTAAAAAAATGTAAGAGATAATACTAAAGAAAATCTTCTTGAAAATTATTAAAAAACCTTTGTTGCTTTTAAGATATTTTTATTAAATAAAATTCTCGCTTATTACACCTATTAAAAACCTCATTGTTTTACATGGTGTTATTAAGTACCAGAGCTACTATTAATTGCGGAATATTGGTAGGTATTGTCCAAATACCAACTTAACCCACTTGACTCCGTGCAGAAACATGCGATCCGAATCGTCAACGACTCAACAATCACCGATCGGTTAGAACCCTTAAGCCTGCGGAGGGACATAGGCTCCCTCTGCGTGTTCTACCGGCATTACAATGGCGAGTGTTCTGAGGAACTTTTTGGCCTGGTGCCTTCGTCACCTTTTCTTCACCGCACCACTCACAGAAGGATGAAGTTCCATCCACACCAACTGTACTCGTGGCGGTCCTCCACCGTTCGGTTTGCACGCTCGTTTTTGCCACGGACGTGCAAGGTGTGGAATGAGCTTCCTCCTAAGGTATTCCCGGAGCGCTATGGCATGGGGTTCTTCAAGAAAGGTGCGAAAAGAGCTCTCCTACAAAGGCGATGCATTGGCGACTCCTCTGGTGTTGCGTATGTCCACAGGCGACGGCGACTGCTTTCCATCAGGTAGCCCGTCTGCCTTATCGTTAGGTTAAATTATAAAAAAAAAATCATAATCAAATCACAAAGAACTAAGTTACCAAGTTTGTAACGAAAAATTAATAAACTTTGATTTTGGTATGGTAAATATAAAATGATAAAATAAACTTTTCAGGACATATAACCGTAAACATATTTTTTTTTGTAACATTTTAATATGAGTAAATTTGTATTAAATCAAATGGGTCGAATTTACTTCCTGTTTATAAGGGTTTTATTAAATTTTGCAAAGTTTCACAACAAATGACCAATTTAGCGATGGAGGTAACCGCTTTCATCCCGACCACCTCAAAATAATTTAAATTTCAATCTTTGTTGTTTCCGGAAACAATTCTGAGTAATTGTTTAATATTGTCTTGATTATTTTGATATCACAACAATTTTATTTTAAAACCCTAACGCCATTTTCGTTAGTGATTATTTATAGAAACAACAATTCTATAGCTATTCGCCTTTTTGCATAGAAATGTTATCAATTCTTTTAATATTTTTGATTGGTCATTTCAACTTTGCATATAGACTTAAATATGTAATATTTAAGTAAAAAATCATTAGAAAGTAAATGAAATGAGGAGTAGTGATAGCTTAATGGTTCAAACTTGCCCTCTCGGTCGGGAAGTCCGAGATTCAAACCCCAAGCATTCACCACTGATTCTAAAATTATGTTCGTATTAAAAATTAATTATCCCTGTTTAAGGTGAAGTTCACACTTTAAAGTGAAGGAAAATATCGCGAGGAAACCTACACACCCTAGAGTTCTTTAATAAAAGTTCTCCAAGGTGTGTGAAGTGTACCGAGAAGACCCGTGCCCAGCAGTGAGACAATAAAGGGTTGACGACGACAAATGAAATGACAATTATCCTAACTTAAGTGTAAGTATTGTAAGGGTCACAAGTGCATAGCTATTCCTAGGGACTGAGTTGAAACCATGTGTTTGAAATGTTTGAAATCAGTACCTACTTAGTAGGACTTATCATTGATTGGTGTTGCAAGTCCAACCCGAACGGGTTGTTTGCTTGACTGTATGAATTTATTATTAATTTTTAATATAATTATCTATAAACGAAAAAACATCTGATACACACACAAACCACATACCCACGTAACTGACGATATTGGATATTAATTAGCTTCATCATTCCTCGACGTTACGCAGCACGTTTTGAATTACAAAGCGCCAGAGGCGACAGACGCGAGCTGCGGGCTACAGAGATATCAGGTAACTGTTGAAACCGATCGTTTATCCGGATCCCGGTAACGATGTTCCGCATCTTCATCTCGCAGCCTTTGGTATTTCTAATAACTATACTTATATTTCTAAAGCAAAAGAAATTATGTTTTGCTCTAAAATGAAGTTCTATGTACCTGGGTTTTCCGTGATATTCTTACAAATGAACTACAAGCCGTTTTAGCGCCTCTGCTGACGTGGATAAGGTAAAGAACATTTTGTGTATTAATCAAGTATAATTATAATAATTAGTCTTTATGCCAAAGTGAATCGAAATGTCTTAATCGTTTTTGCGTAAAAAATAGCAGCTAATTATTTAATATATGAAATATTAGTGAAATTACATTCGTCGTCAAAAGATTATCGTGCTACTGCTGGGCACGAGTCTTATCGCAGAATGAAAGAGATTAAAGCCATAGTCGACTGCGCTAGCCAAGTGTGAATTGACTCCACACACTGTTGAGAACGTTTTTAAAGACCTTGGGTGTGTAGGTTTCAGGGTATCAAATCAGTAATGAAAGTTCTAGAAATAAATAAGATATAAGACTATCAATATGTGTTTCTAAAAATAGTAGTAGAAGAGCTGCACATCCAGTAGTGGGATATTAATAATGCATGTTGCTAGGGTAAGTCTATACTGGCCAGTATTATTATATATATTCTTAAAATCAGTGCCAATAGCGACTTTTCATCATAAATATTAAGACTATAATCGTTTGTTACTTCTATATGGTTACAAAATAATTTTTGTTTATTCACGTTAGAAGCCCCTTGTATCAAAATAATTAAAACTCTAATTTACATAAAAAGTTCTCAACTATTTACTACTAATAACCTACTCTATTAGATAATTAAAACTTGTTCATGTAATTATTTAATTGATAATATGATATGGACGACGTACAGCCTATTCAGCTGACAATCAAATGTTATTAAAATTGTATAGCAATACAATTATTAATTACTTTAACGCATTAATTATTTTAATCCCATGTGTTTTAATACACGTGTGCTAAATCATTGCAAATTTATTACAAATTGATAATTGAATTCCACTCTATACAATACAATAATACACATAATTATGACCGTTTAACACTCGTTCCTTGGAAACAGGGGAGGTCACTTATATGGGATGCAACCTGGGTTGATACGCTCACTCCATCTCATATATCAGAGACCACGACGCGCGCAGATGGTGCGGCAGAAACAACTGAATCTACTAAGCAGCGTAAATATGCAGCTTTTAGGGAGCGTTACACTTGTGCCATTTACGATAGAGACTTAATAGATAAGAGATAAGTCCATGGGGGCCAGAAATACAGTTCTGCAAAGAACTATCGTCGTGACTGGTTGACGATTCAGGAGATCCAAGTGTTGGTACGTATTTTGGCGAACGAATCATTTTCGCTATACAAAGAGGTAACGCTGTCAGCATTCTTGGGACTCTCCCAAGAGGCAGCAATACGGACTCTTCGTTTTATTTGAATTTGCTATCTATACTTTGCTGTTAAGATTATATGAAAATAATATTTGTTTGTTATGTCAATATGTCAATAACGAGTATACACATAGCATTAATATTTTGTATATTCCATCCATCCATCTATCCATCAGCTCGGACAAAGGCCTCGCCAACTAACGACTTTGCCCAATAATCATCGCATTGGGGACGTGTCTTGTTGACCGCTATGGGTGTTGATGTTATACAAGAAGACGTTGCTGATCATTAACTGAATAATATTCCTAAGTCCTATGGCTCCTATGACATTCGCTGAAAATAGGTATTGGTGCTTTTTAAAAACGACACCACACGTTACGTACTATCATTTTCACTAAAGTATCTCGCATGATAATAAATCTCGCATGTACATAAAATTAAGTATTAAAACTTTTAATTGTGATGGTTTAATTGATGTAGGTATTGAGTAGATTATAAATATTTACATGATGTTTCTTAAAAGTATATTGGTGTTCGTTTTGTTATTAATACGTCAATTTCATTAATGAAATGTGAACTAATAAAGCCCAAAATAAATTGCGTGTACAGATTTTAGTTACTCAAATTAACTGACAAATTTCTCACTCTTATATTTTTATCAGTAATAAATATATATAGGTTTTCCATTTACTTTAAATAAGATATACTTCATTGAAAACCTGCTACGCTAAATCTTATTATAATATAGGTACCTAATTTATGTTTTAATACAAATCGTTAGTAAATGTAACAAATCATTCCTTTATACATAAAATGAGAGTATACTGACTATATGTAGGTACGCGTACTATTTCTATTTAATATTTGTACTGTGGCATATATTTTTAACAGAACAAACGGAATTCGTAAAGCATAATTTCACGCATCGGGGAACACTAATGTTTTCAGTGAGAGTGCATGCGTGGGGATTGGATTTCATTTGTGTAGGCAGTATTGGATTCTCTCTCGGGGTTGTATATAATTTATTTTATTCAAACAAACGTTGAACCTATTAAAATATTATTACTTAGCCATAGCTGCAGTGTTATTTTTCTTATATTGAAGTAGGAACGATGACGACTCGCGCGGCGGAACGGTTACTATACCGGTCTGACGCGCAATGGGTCCCGGGTTCGATTCCTGGCCAGACAGGTATCAGAATGATGAGTTTAGATTCATTTTCTGGGTCTGGGTGTTTGTGTATTCGTCTTATGTGTGTCTATGGTACCCACGACACAGGAGAAAATCCTAGTATGGGGCTATGAGTGTAGAAAGCGTCTGTTTAAAAGCGTCTGATTTTACAATCCATCTCTTAATCCTTATTCAAGGTGGTAGAACCAGTGTAGTTCAGCCGAGGAAGTACCAACGCCACACCTATTTCTAGCGTGGAGCATTTATTGCGTTGCGGTGGAAGGGTATGCTTGCTGGCACACTTTCACATGAGGCGACCATCATAGTCCTCGGGAGTTGCAATCAGTGATTGACTTCAGATGTAACCCATGTTATGTATGTAGTTGATGACAGATTTCTATGGGCTGTAGTGACCACTTACCATCAGGTGGACTGCCTGCTCGTTTGCTACTTCAGAAAAAACAAATCCTATTAAATTTTAAAATAATATTTTGTTACAATCTGAACCCAACTCTAATCACACGGTGTGGTTCTTACGGAAATACATTTACGTAATTTCCTAACATAAATACAAGTAGATTTTCGTAGTCTTTTCATTTCTCTCTCGAAATTGGATGTTCCTTGGAATATTTCATGTTGTCTCATAACCGAAAAACTGAGCAAACATTCGCATTACACGAATTCCGCCGACCCACAATATCAAAGTTACGTTGCAATTAATCTGCTTGGCTAAGCGGGATGCTGTGAAACTCTGAAAGCATGAATCATTTTACATGCATTGGTTATTTCAGTGTGCACATGCCAACAAAAAGCTGTAGAGTTTGAAGATAAAAGGCTGATGTAACATAAATGTATGCATTGCTGCAATGCAAGCGATTCCGGGGCAGTTTTAGCGATTACATGCTAAAAGTTGTATTTAGTGGGCTTTAGCGCGCAGTGATTAATGTACGTAATTTTGTATTTATTTTGTAGTAATGCTTGTGTTGTCGGTTTTGTCGTATTTTAACAATCAATATATTTGTTCAATCCGAGGATCTGTCTCAACAAGGCCATGTCAAATAATAATAAAATAATTACACGATAAAATTATGCAAATAAAACTAACAGCTAAAAATTAAATTTCCGCATTCTAATTACGTCCGCTCTCTAACAATTATCCGCTAGTAGTTGAATGGATCTTTAGTAACGATTCCTTGCTATCCGCAGTGCACTATTTTATTATTTTCTCTAGCTACCCTCTAAAATCATTTCTCGTCCGAAACGTAATATTTCTGTTACTAAATACAATTATGTTAACGCACTATAATGTAACCTACGCTAAGTGACATGTTATTTGTTTAAGAAAAATGTATTTTTCTCTGTAAGTGAATTTGTAATTCTTATGAGAAATAAAGTCTTTAACCTTAAGGCCATGTTACTATATTACATTTCATAGATTTCTTAGACAGCATCAGTGGTTTTAATGTCGAAGTGTATTTACAGATAAGACAGGTATAAGATTTACATCAATATACTTTGCAGATGGGTAGCATAAGTATATTATTCTTAATCTTGAATACTTTGTTCCGTTTGAAATAAAATATTAATATGTTATAAATATGTAAATATCAGTTACAAGCAAACACAGACAGTAAATTAATCAATTCTGAAATGACTATATGTATTGATCACAATTATATGAGTAAAAAAATATTGATTCCAAATTATGTAACAGAATTTCGAAATACTAAGGTAAAGTCGCTTGAGTACAATTGATACCGACGACCGATACGTATCTACGCCTATATTTGCGAGTTTTGTATCTTCCAAATAATTTATGAACTCTCCTTTGTGTATTCTGTTCTGATTTCATCGTGATAAATGTGTGTTCCCGTGACGTATCGTATTTGCGTTCATTTGATTAATGGTTCCTTGTAGAAAACTATTGTATGAACGACAAAGTTGTGTAGCATACAACTATAGGCATATTAACATAAAAATAAACCTCATACACCAAATACGCGTACCACGATTTACATTTATAAAGGTACGTAAAAGGATTGAACCAAAATGCTGATAGTTGATATTCCATGCCAATGTAATTTACTGTTTTGCTCGCTTTTCACCCCAGGGCTTGTGTTTTGTCACTACATTCTATCTGATTTTTCAACCTTGTTGGAGAAACAAACAAAAATTAAAAAACAACAAAAATTAACATACATAAGTTTGAAAACAAACTTATGTATGTTAATTTTTGTTGCACGCCCAAAGTTGATTAGTTTACGATATGAGGTGATATCGAAAGTTGGAGTAATTTATATGATCGTTCGTCTGAATTGACGAAATAAATTATATATATATGTAAAATTATTAATATTATACACAATTAACCTACGTAAGAGAAATTAGATTAAATAAAAATAAATTTATAATATATGGTGCTGCCAGCACGGACAAATCATAAGATATTTTTGACAGAAAAAATACATTAAACAAATTAAATTAATTATGTATGTATGTTGGTAATACTTCAGAAATATATACTAAATATAATTCTGAAGTAGAAATTTTTGATACATATCCGTTTTTAAACATAATCTCGTTATAAAAAAGCTTAGAAGAAAGACATCATTTAAATATCCCGTTTTTTAACTTTGTTATAAAATGCAATTTGGCAGATAGTACATTTTAGTCCCATAAATTATTATCAGGTACACGTTTTACACTATAGTTGTAGTTACAATAATTGTATACTAGTGACTCAATGCCAAGATATAACAAAAATACAATAAAAGCGTTATTTTTTAACCCCATTTAGAACACAGATCGAAGCCGTCAAAGTCAATTGCGTCTGCGTCATAAATCATTTCAGTTTATTGACGTCATTGACGTCGCGTGATTGATGGCGTTACATAAATTGACACATTATTTAATTCAACTTTTGTATACAACTAATAAGGGAATAAAAGCGTCGATAAATCTAGATTTAACTTTACAATGTATTTCTTTGCGGTTACACATAATAATGTAGGTACGTGCATTATCTTCTTTCTTCCTTTTTTCTGCTTTATTTTCAAAATTCAGAGAACTAGATGGTTAGAATCACTAAATAATATGAAAAAACAAAATCATTTATGATGTGACATATCACTTCATAAATGTTTTTTTTTTGTATACGTGAACTACATATAGTTCACGCGGATTTAATACGTTGGATTTAATACGTGAACTGCATATAGTTCACGTATTAAATCCAACATACAATGGTCGTTTACACATCACTTTGTTTAAAAAAATAAATCAAATAAGTACAAGCTGTAATAAGTACAAATTTAAGGTTAAAATAATATTCTTGAATGTAACTTAAGTAAAGGTAGAGATTTTTGATTTTATATATGCGGTGTTTCAGGTATTGCAAGAACAAATATTTACGACACGGACGGAAAATGTTAATAAAATTTTTAAATAATTGTAATATAACCTCACGTCCCATCAAAAAAAACATAAGTCCGTTTGAACATATCACCAGAACCAAGCGAATCATTGCAACACCTGAGACTGCAAATTACGGGAAGTGTCCATACGTCTATGCAATTTATGCCACCTTGCAGCCGATTGGGTTGTTTCAATCTTGCAAGGATGGCGCTCGGCCACATGTGGGATTTAAGCCAAATGTTCGTTTCTTTGAATTTTATGATTATGACGTTGCACTTACTACTCGGAGCCTGCGCGTCCACTTTATATTTATTATTGCACAATAAGCGTGACTTGAACGTAAATTTTGATTTGAAAATGTATTTTAATTTTTGTATTTTCAGTCTAGCCGAAATATTATGAGAAATAAAATAGTAAAATTTTGATGCCATAAAAAATATTGCCACAGTCAGAGTCAGATTTATTGTATCTTTTACATATTTTTGGTGCTCGTGGACCTTTCAGAACATTAGTGATGTAGTAAGTGGATCAGACTAACTCGTCGTCAAATTATTGCACGGAGAACGGTGGTATTTATATATAATCACACCTGTGTCTATTGTCCTATTATTATACCTCGAAGTATGAACGAGTCTCTCTCGTCAACCCATTATTGTCCCACTGCTGGGCACGGGTCTTCTCTCCGAATGAGAGAGTTTTAGGCCATAGTCCACCGCGCTGGCCAAGTGCGAATTGGTGGACTTCACACACCTCCGAAAACTTTTTTTTTAAGTACTCTCTGGTGTGTAAGTTTCCTCACGATATTTTCCTTCACCGAAAAGCAGTGATGAATTTCTAATACGCACATAATTTTAGAAAAATCAGTGGTGCGTGCCTGAGTTTGAACCTCGGACCTCCCGATCGAGAGGGCAAGTTTCAACCATTAGGCTATCACTGCTCTTGAACGAGTATTAATAATTAAATTGTCATTTGAATTAAAATGGGCATTCTAAAACCCAAAACGTTGCTTAGATCTTAAGTAAATGTAACAAGTTGTGCGAAAATTGATTAGGTTATAAAGTTATAGCCGTAAACTTTAGACAATTATTATTACTCAAAGTAAGCTAAAGGCAAGTTTCTACTGCCTTTTTATGAAATCATTATTTGTATTACATATCACTTGTAAACGTTTCATCTTTACAATTGTAGTTGGTTAACATACATGGAATCAATGTGTTTCGAAGAGATAGCGACAATTATTCTCACTTGATAAATTTATATTATCGATTTCAAATTCAGTAATATAAGATGCAGATAATTAATTTAGCACGTAAATATTTAAATGGTATTAGCTACTGATATGTAGAGGAGTAATAGGCCTATAAAAATATTAGGCACATAAAGTTGGTAACAATACGTGACGATAGGGTGTCGACATCAATCACTTAACGTCATTGTTCTAGAACGATGTATTATGAAACACAATGAGCTTAGAGCGATCTGAAGGGGATATAGTACTTACAAAGCCAAAATCTGTGTTTCATTTTTATTTTATTGTCCATCATTTTTTCAGTGTGAGTACAATGAAGGCATACAATGAATAGCATTTTGATATGCAAATACTTCACTTATGTTTTTAATAGTGACGATTTCTGTAACTGAATTAAAATTAGGATAGGTATACAGACAACGTCGGTGCCTGCTGCACATTAAGATACAGCGAATACAGCGAAAACGTTAAAAGCTCATATTTTATATAATAATTGTATCATTGTATCATTAGAATTTTATTTGTATTTGACTGAAGTAACAAACGAGCATTCAGTCCACCTGATGGTAAGTGGTCACTGTCGCCCATAGACATCTGTAATGAACTTCATACAGAAACTGGATTCCATCTGAAGTCAATCACAGATGCGTTGCTACTCCCGAGGACTATGATGGTCGCCTCATGTGAAAGTGTGCAGGCAACCACACTCTTCTATCGAAACGCAAGAAATGCTTCACGCTAGAAATCGGTGTGGCAGTGGTACTTCACCGGTCGAACTACACTTGTTCTACCACCTTAAAAAAAATTGTAAATTTTATACAACTGCAAAGTGTCATTAGAAGTTATTTAACCTACAATCAATTTTAAGGTGTGTAGTAAGGTGGTGGTAGCATTCCAATTTGACCGGAGAGTTAACTCCACTACACTTATCTGTAGTGCGAAGAAGTTTAACATTTTACTAGACGAGTATGAATGCTGACTGACAACTGCTTCACAATTAAAAAAGTCCAATTACTAAATAAAACTGATATGTTAAACTATAAATTAAAAACCTCACTCTATGTAAGTATAAGGTTTAAATTCTCGGTAAGCACCATAGATTTCCTGAAATTATGAGAGAAACCATCCATTTCAATCCATTGCAAAAAAAGAATTAACACTTGTGTTGTCAACTGAACATCAACAACTATCTCACAGCTGGGCTTATGTCTCCTCTAAGAAGGACAGGGTTGTAGGCAAAATCTATTGCGCTTGCTAAGTGCGAGTTGGTAGACTTCATATACCTTTGACAATTTATTTTTAGACTAGCTGTGCCCGCGACTTCGTCCGCGTGGAATAGTTTTTTTGGGCATAATTTATTTTTGCAAACAACCTCCTCAGCTTTATAAATTATAGCTGTTACCCACGACTTTGTCCGTTTCATTTTCTATTATTATTTTAGACAATTTAGTTTTGAAAAGAACATAGCTAACTCATATAGCTCATATATTAAAAAATAATTGTGAAATTATTAGAACCTAAAACAAAATATCCTTAAAACAAAATCAAATAGTATTTAAAAAGTATTATTACACGACGATAAAACGACGCAAGATCTCTAAGATCTATATCTTCTAAGATAATAATTGAAAGTAAGTGATGTCAAAGACAATTTTGTTCACAATTAAATACTCTTAATCAACAACACATTTATTTGGACAAATATTAATATTATTACGTTGATACAACTCTTAACTAATTTCGACCGAATTTGATTACCATGAAAACGGTTCTAGTGAGTTAATCTTAAAAGATAGACATATACTGTCGCGGACATTTTTTAGATCATTTTAAGAGAAATAATTCTTTCATACATATATTTTTGGTATCTTGTACCGTTTTCGCAGCGCACGCAACGGAAGCCCTCAAGGATGAATAATTTGCCCCGTTTTTTTCACATTTTCCATTATTTCTTTGCTCCTAATAGTTGCAGCGTGATGTTATATAGCCTAAAGCCTTCCTTGATAAATGGTGTATTCAATACAAAAAGAATTTTTAAATTCGAACCAGTAGTTCGTGAGATTAGCGCGTTCAAACAAACAAACTCTTCAGCTTTATATATTAGTATAGATATCGGGATATACTTTTTCAACCAACTCTTCCGCATTTGAACGAAGACGTACCGATATAAAGATTGATTTTGACTTTTCCGGGTAACAAAGCACTATTATCTACTTAAATCTTTAGAAAATTGGAATATCACTGAACAGCGACATATATCCTAAGTTCATATTTTGTTTCATGTGGTCAAAGATAAGATCTTTTAAGAGGTGCATCGGGCTATTTGTGCGCGTAAATTGTTCTTTGTAAAGCAGAAGACAGAATCAAAACACTTTTACAATTCATATGAACAGGGCGCACCCGCTCGCAGGGCGCTGCCGCACCCTGCTCGCTTATTTTTTATGTTTTTTTTTATGTTCCAACCTAACCTAACCCATCCTCTTGAAAAAGCTACAGCTAAATCCAACTCTTAATAATAACATGACAATACTCCTGCATTTTCAGGATTTAGGTATTCAAAGTGACACTTTTCATCATAATGTTCTCTCAGTAACGGGTCGTAATGTATTGTAATCAATAAGTACCAAACTCATACGGCTTAAGTAGGTTGTGTACTTAGATTGTCAGGGTTGATGAATTGAAGTTTAATTTATTAATCACATTTCAGTTTAATGAGCTGTCATTAAACTCATAATATATACTAAAAACAACCGTAAGCATTATGTGACTACCTTTTATAATTTAGGCTTGCACTATCCCGCATCATCAGGGAGGAGTTGAAGGTAAAAAAATATCCCGCGTCTTTGTTTAGTATTCTTATTACCTATACGTAAGCACTTGCGAGCCAACTTCTATAGCTTGGGCTTGCAGTATCCTGCATCATCAGGGCTGAGGAGCTTATGGTCGAAATTGTCATCATGTGTCTTTGCTTAGTAATTATATTACATACCCGAAAGCATTAAATGGCCAACTCCTATGGCTTAGGCTTGCAATACCCTGCATCATCAGGCTTGAGGAGTTGAAGATCGAAATGTTCATCTTGTGTCTTTGCTTAGTAATTATATTACATACCCGAAAGCACTAAATAGCTAACTTCTATGGCTTAGACTTGAAGCACCCCTGTATCATCAGGGTTGAGGAGATGATGGTCAAAATTTTCATCTTGTGTCTTTGCTTAGTAATTATATTACATACCCGAAAGCACTAAATAGCTAACTCCTATGGCTTAGGCTAGCAGTACCCTGCATCATCAGGCTTGAGGAGTTGAAGATCAAAATTTTCATCTTGTGTTTTTGCTTAGTAATTATATTACATACCCGAAAGCACTAAATAGCTAACTTCTATGGCTTAGGCTTGAAGCACCCGTGCATAATCAGGGTTGAGGAGTTAGAGGTCAAAATTGTCATCATTTGTCTTTGCTTAGTAATTATATTAAATACCTGAAAGCACCAAATGCCCATCTCGTATAGTTTAGGCTAGCAGCATCCTGCATCATCAGGGGTGAGGAGTTGAAGGTCGAAATTTTCATTTTGTGTCTTTGCTTAGTAATCATATTACATACCCGAAAGCATTAAATGGCCATCTCCTATGGCTATGGCTTGAAATAACCCTTCATCATCAGGGTTGAGGAGTTGAAGGTCAAAATTTTTACCGTTCATCTTTGCTTGGTATTTTTATTACATAACCGTAAGTACCAAATAGCCAACTCTTACGGTTTAGTCTTGAAATACCCTTACATCATCAGGGTTGAGGAGTTGAAGATCAAATTTTTGTCCCACGAATTTGTTTAACAATCTCATTATATATCCATAAAAACAAATTGACTTACTTCTACGGTTCAGGCTAGCAGTACCCCTGCATCATCAGGATTGAAGAGTTGAAGGTCAATTTTTTTAGGAAAAAAATTGACCTTCTTTTTTTTGCTTAATAATCTCATTCTACATTCAACCCAATTGGACTCCTACAGCTTAGGTTTGGCCGAGTATCGCTAATTTCGTTAATTTGCTTCATGGAAATGGATCCTGTGATCAGAACCGTATCAAACTCATCAGAGTACCCTTGAAGTACATTCTTTCAAATAAAAGAAAAATCATCAAAATCGGTTGGCGGGAAATTGAGTTATTCATCTATTTATCGCGCACATCGTTAATGCAAATATCAGACTTATGCGCTTTTCTTATGGATGCCACTGTCAAAAGTGAACTAAAAATAAATGGAACCTCATGACACGCACTACCTTTCAAATGAAAAAAAAAATCATCCAAATCCGTTCACCCAGTGCGGAGAAATAGGGTAACAAATATAAAATAAAAAAATATATATATATACAGACGAATTGATAACCTCCTCCTTTTTGGAAGTCGGTTTAAAACTATGTTTTAACATAAAAATCAAAGCAAAATACTAAATTTTATTGAGGTGGCCTCCCTCAAAATTGACTGACTTTCATACAAACTTACATCTCCTATTTGGGTTAACTTGGGGGGGGGGGGATCAGAAAATTCATTCTTAACTGACGTCTACGTCATAAAAGGAACCCTTAGTAAAAATTATATTCGTATCTATAGCAGTTTAGGCTCTACGATGTTTATTCAAAAGATGAGTGAGAGAGCATCCTTTCGTTTTTATATAAGTATATATAGATATAGAGATATAGATTTGTATAGTATCAAATAACATAGGTACACACATAACCAATAAAAAATACATAACAAAGGAATACATTTTACAGACCATAACATGTTTAGTTTCAACCAATTCAACTATGCAGTTACATATCTTGTTAACACTCATCGAACACAGAATAAATACTGCGTAGTTTTAAATTGACACAACTTTTTTATTTATAAACCGATTTACATAAATTAAACACTAAATGTTAAGTGAAGTTTCCCACAACACATCAGTGAAAATTATATACAAATTGGATAAGCCGTTTCTGAGATTAGCGTTTTCAAACACACAGACAAACAGACAAACAGACAAACAGACAAACAGAAAAGATTTCTAAAAACTATTATTTTGGGTTCTATATCGTATTAAAGACCTCTAGAAATGGTTTTCACCTAAATTTATTCCATGTACAGACAGCGACCTCTTACAGATTTATTATAGTATAGATATCTCTTAGCTATGTAGGTTTAATCAAGACGTTTTCCTTCATCTTTAAAGCGGCTGCGTGCTTGAGATTCTTACCTAGGACTCTCGATTGAAGAGCCGAATTGCAACCATAAGGCTATTAGTTCTTATTTTTCGGCTGTAAAAATGTGCCAGAGATAATTTGTAACTTCCCTCGTAATTTGTAACTCTACATAAAATGTTTTTATTATTTATGATGATGATAATGATGATCATTTATGATGATGATGGACAAATTAAAAAAATAATGCATGTACAACACTTTATTGAATTCCTTTGGAAGCCGACTGGTCCATTAGGCTAATAGCCTGGGGAGATTAAGGTGTGCGCAGTCATCGTTCGCCTTTCTGCTTTTATTTCATAAGCGTTGTTCAGACTGATTGCTAATCATGGTTAGTTAATGAGTCCATTAATCGGCAACGGAAAAATGTGCTGACGAAGAAGGGTTACGTTCAATATTTGCCTAAGTTTTCAAGATTGAATGCTGGAATGTTTTTCTTAAGTAAGTTTAAATTAAAATTTAATGTAGGTATGTAATAAAATGATAGAGATCCCTTTTTATTTGTAAAGTGAAGAATACTTGAATCATTTTGCATCAAACTTATATAAATTGGTAATGAAAGCTCTGTAGCTTTCATTAACAATTTGTATAAGTTTTCGAAATATTATGACCAGTAGCCTATGCTATCATAATATTTCGAATGCTTTCATACTGCCCTTATGCTCTTAGGCGAAACTGGAAAACAAAATTTTGTTTTTAATTTAAATTTACATCAATTGCACTAAATATATCGATATCGACATGAAATTAACCGATAATTATTATTCGTGGTTTCGACCACGTTGCTTTTAATTTATTTATTTCCAGTTCAGCATTACAGACCGGTCGCTCTGTTTATGTTTAAGACTTAGTATAATTTTCTCCGTGTCTTCATTTGTCATACAGCTTGCATTTACTTCTACCATATGTACAAAAATATACAAGCACAAATGTTTTCAACCAAAAGCAAAAAAATAATAATCAATTTTATTTTTTGAACAGTATCCCTTCCACCAATTGTGTATGTCCACCATTTCGCACTGGGCCAGGGCGGTGGACTATGGCGTAAAAACTCTCTCATTCTGAGAGAAGACCCGTGCCCAGCAGTGGGACAATAATTGGTTGACGAGACAGTATCCTTTATCAAAATGTCTCTTTGACCCGAGCAAAATCGCTAGATTGGAATTTATTTCGAAACGTAGCGCTCTTGATTGTAATCGAAACTGATGGAAATTGATACATTTTGTTGCTTTTAGTTTTGATTTAATGCATATACAGCATATGCTTGTTTATCCAATTGACGAAATTTAATTATAAGATACCTGTTGTCAGCAAAGGGGCAGAACTCGAGAAACTAAACTCATAGAGTTCATATAAGCTTGAATATATTACGATTACGATAGGTAGGTACCTCGTGAAATAAATATGTTGGAAGCAAAAGTATAAGTAAGTTGCCAGCACACTTTTATATGAGGCGACCATCCTAGTCCTCGGAAGTAGCAACGCGTCTGTGATTGACTTTAGATAGAACTCATGTTCTATTTTAAGTTGCTTACAGGTGTCCATCGGCGGCAGTGACCACTTACCATCAGGTCGAATGCATGTTCGTTTGCTACTTCATTCAGATAAAAAAAAGTATATTTTGTAGAGATCAAGATTTTTGTTGAGTCAACTCATTTTACTCGCACTTTTTTGTTTTCCGGTGTAGTCACCAGGTCATTTTCATATGAAGCCATCATCTCAGTCCTCCGGAGTAGCGTCGGTTATAGACGTCAAATAGAACCCTGTTTTTATATGAAACTAGCTGTACCCTGCACGCGTTGCTATGCCATCACAAAAAAATACACCAGAATCCTTGGCGAGTTCATGAATATCAACTTTGCTAAAGGTTATCACATGATCAAATGAATAGTTTACGATTCTAAAAAGGACATACAGACAAATATTCGTTTTTATAAAGAAGAAGAAAGAAGAAGAAGAAGATTGCTTACAGATGTCTTTGGGCGGCAGTGATCCTTCCTATCAAGTGGACTTTATGTACGTTTGCTACGTCAATCAGATAAATGAAAAACATTTTTAATCAATTCGTTCGAAAATGAGAAAAATCTCTATTAATATTTATTCTACAATAAATTATACTGTGAAAACAAAAGAGCTTTCATCCAATACAGCAGAATCCTCTTTTATTTACAAAATCTGTAAAGGAAATTAATTTAATTATTATTTATGACCGAGAACAAAAAATATTTCACCAGAATATCAGGCATTCAGATTTCAAAAGCGCGGAACTCGTCCGGGGTAATTATTAAAGTCGTATAAATTACGTCTCATAATAAATTCTGACAAATTGGAGTAGTATTCGGAAATATGTCCGATCGCACAGTCGCCTGTCGCATATCGTTTGTTTTATGCGTTCAGAGCTCGACGGAATTGATTATTATCACAATGTGCTGAATAAGGAATATAACAATTTTCCTGCTCTTTTGTCTTCCGGACCTTAATTGTGAACAAATAAATAATACAAAAAACTTATTTCAATACCCATTTCCTTTCTAACAACATTTACCTACGAGTTTACGAGCTACGTGTTTGACTTGTTTAAGTAAAAGTCTAAACTCTTCGTTATTTCCATATGGATTAATTTAACAAAAATAAATCCAATGTCTAAATTACGTGTTGGTAGCTTCAGTATATAGGCTGTGCAGTGATAAACCAATGCGGTGACGAACCAAAGTAAAGACAAATACATATATAGTAGATAGATATAAAAGTTATACACTACTAATGATATTTTATTACTTTCCATTTATATTAACACTACACGACCCGGTGAACTTCGTTCAGATTAAAAGTCAAAAATCTAAAATTATCTAAATATATAAAAAACGTCATCAAAATCGGCAGCGTAGCTTTAAAGATCTAAGCATACATAGGGACAGTCACCGAGAAAAACTTTGTTTTATACTATGTAGTAATATTGATTAAGAATCTACTGCTGTACGCAATTGCAATCGTTATACATTATTTTAACAAACATCGTTCTATTGTAATCAACCCAGCAATGCAATTCATAGTAATAGGTACCTAAAATAGATAAAATATGTTAAAATATATTTGTTTTTACTTCTTAATGGAAACATATTAAATTATGTTTTACTACGAGTACAATTTGTCACTGAAATTACCATCATCACACGTCATAAAAGCAGAACAAATAGCCGTTCAAAATAAATTATTAAGGTTCTTATTATTCTTCATTCAAAATTCAAAACATAAAGAGTATTTATTATATTTTATGGCATATGAACTGATAAAAGATCATTTTTTGTTTATTCTTTAGAAGCCTCTTAATTAAGACAAATGGTTTGCCTTTATGCAGTTAGTTTCTATAAATTTACGTTACCCCTTTGTACATTTTCATTAACATTTAATTATGCCAGTCTCACAGGTAACGAAGTGCTAGTCTCTGACGCATGATAATTATATTGCCTCTTAAGACTAATAACAATTAAAATTGTCTCAAATTTAATAAGGATACTCCTTTCGCTTTGTGTCAATTTTACAGACGTTTCATTTACGAAACAGCTAATTATGACATAATTTAGTCTTTAGCTACAAAAAAAACTTACTATCGCATCACAGAATTTCGCTCGTTTGACCTCACCTTTATAAGAGACGACCAACATAGTTCTGAGGAGCATCAGCGCATATTTGATTGACTTCAAATAGAAGCCATGTTCTATTTGACGTTGCTTAAAGATGTCCATGGGCGGCAGTAAACAAAAACCTACCATCAAGTAGACAGCATCCTCGATAGCTGTTTTAATCAGATAAAAAAGTACTTTAAAAATAAGATTTAAGACTTTTACTATAAGACGCGAGACTTTAAGAGGTGTTTGTTTTATACTCAATAACGTGGTAGACGTGATTGAAGCGAGCGAAACCGCGGAAATATCTTACCTTTCTATACTTTCATTATAGTTGATCATCATCCTTATATATGTGTAAAGTTGCAGTTGAAATATTAAAATATAAATTTATTGAACTGGTTATAAGTAAGTAAAAGTAAAATTATTGAATTATCAAATAACTATACAATGAAAGAAATTTACATCAACTGCAGTGATCACTTAATATATTTCAGATATTTTGAATTTTATTTGGTTTACAAAATAAATATCTGCTCTGATGCAACTCTTCAGTCTATCTCAACTGACTTCACTGAATGGACATCGAGTACTTTTCTTTGAATAGTTCTTTTATTGATCCCAATGGAAACTTGTTGGAACTAAAAATTTACTCGTATTCACCAAGTTATTGCCTCAATTCGTTTCGTCGAGTTTCATAATGATTCCGGCTTGCTTGCCAATGGGCAATCCTGGTGCGCAAAAGTTTTTGTAGTAGTTAAAGATATTCAAGTAAGGTAGTTTTACAAGTTGGAATTATATTCATAATTGTAGTGTATTTTTGCAAACTTTTACTTAATTTTACTGTTTGTATGTAACTAAATATGTGTTGTTGCTTGTACCTTATCTGTTCTTTAGATAGGCCACCTATCTAAAGATCATCAGTGTATAAAAAATCCCTTAATCTGACTTCGGTCAGCCCCAGAAGTGAGATTAAAGCCGTCCAGCCACCCAGTTGGTGGACGCGTATCCTACACTTGCAGTACCCTTTATCATCAAGGTTGAGAAGTTGAAGGTGAAAGTTTTCATCAAATGTCTCTGCTTAGTAATCCTATTACATATCGGTAAGCACCCAATGGTTAACATTTATGGTTTAAGCTAGCAGCAACCCTGCATCATCAGGATCGAGGAGTTGAAGGTCAAGTTTTTCATCATATCATAAAGCCGTAGATATTATTCAAGGTGGTAGAACCAGTGTAGTTCGATCTTTAAAGTACCACCGCCACACCTATTTCTAGCGTGAAGCAATTCTTGCGTTTCGATAGAAGGGTGTGGTTGCCGGCACACTTTCACATGAGGCGACCATCATAGTCCTCTTTGACTTCAAAAGGAACCCATGTTCTGTATGTAGTTGATTACAGTTCTCCATGGGCAGCAG
The DNA here is from genome assembly GCA_949699795.1 of Spicauda simplicius. Taxonomy (NCBI): domain Eukaryota; kingdom Metazoa; phylum Arthropoda; class Insecta; order Lepidoptera; family Hesperiidae; genus Spicauda; species Spicauda simplicius. The sequence continues at coordinate 9,277,896 of OX453067.1, read as the reverse complement.
TGACCACTTACCATCAGGTGCACTGCATACTCGTTTGCTACTTCAGTCAGATAAAAAAAAATGCACATTTCAAGTTTTACAAGAATCAAATTGGCAGAAGCTGAGTAATGTCAAACATTCTAAAAAAAATGAGGAGTGGTGATGGATTCCACGTCATAACTCGAAGAGTAAAGCATCACAGCATACAAATATCTGAGTTAAAAAGTTATGTGATAAAATTCTCTATCAAAATAAAGAAATAAAATTGAAATCGGTCCATAAACACCCAAGTCAATCGTTCAGTCACCTCTTTACCAAAGCATCACATCTTCCCCGATTTCCGTATTTTTTTATTATTTTTTGTCCAATTGTAATAAAATATAGCTAATAGCACTCCTAAATAGTGCAAATTTCTGATTATAAAAGAATTTTCATGATCAGTTTGGTATTTCCGAAGATTACCCCTTATAAACAAAGTTACAAACTTTACCTCTTTATAATATTAATATAGATAGTATATAAGTATAGATTTCATTAAATGGAAAATCATATCAGCTTTAAAGACTTGAAACACGAATTGACGAGAGGCAATTGGTTATGTAGTTATACAATAAATTCGTACTCAACATTCGAATGTAATTTATTCCTGTAAAGTTGCAGAGTTACATAAAGATTGGAACGCAAAAATGTCTTCTATCCCAACAAATTCGAGTGAGACCGCGCTGTGGGTTCAACGACGATATCTATCGACTTATTATACAAATGGCCGATATCTTGGCAGGAATAACAATATCTTAGCATGAGAAATAACCACTATACGGTGTTGCGGTCTCTTGGCTCCATTCGGCTATAAAACTGCGTCACAGTTCACGATATTTCCGATTCCCGCCGCGGACGTCGACTGATCCTTTACACGAGAACCAATTCTGTCGAACAGAGCTTGGGAGAAAATGACGCAATGTAAAAATTTCTTTGAAACGAATTGGCTGATATCGGTCGCGATGAAATTGGAAGCGATTTAAACGAGTAAAAGCCACCGTTTGTCGTTGATTCGAATGGTATAATATAGATGGATTTGAAAGCACAAAAAAGATACTTAAGAAAAAGTTAGGAGATTGCATTTTTATACAGTAAATAAGATGTTATTTACTTCACTTAGTGTATATTTATTATCATTGAGTAAAATATTATAGTCATGAAAAATTGTTAGGATGTATGTGTCTTACACTTTAAGGCAAAAAAAATATGTAGATTCCATTTCGATGAAACTTGCTAACCTTCAAATAGTATATAAAATGGATTAACACATAGGATCACACATCGGATACTCTTTACTTTAGTCTTTAAATAGTCCATGAATCTAGTCTTTTATGATACCCATAAAGTATTGTTAATCTACAAGTAAGATGCTAACGATATTTAAAATTAGAAATAATATGTTACTTACTGATAGCTTCGCCGATTTTAATTTATGTTAAGTTTTAGTGGTACTAATTATAATGTTAGTAAATCACGTTCGTGTCTATAGGCTTCATTGCAGCGAGGACGGACACGCAGACAGAATTGATTAAGTCATTGTACATATGCAAATTAGATCAACAACCACACCACAAGCTGTAGCGTATTTCGTATTAACACTCTAGACACTAATGGATGTAGACATTATTTGACCAACTACGGCTCGGACTACTAAATTGACACATCTAATTTATTTTTAGTAGTGGTACCTAAACCCTTATTGGTATTGACATTATTTCACCAGTTAAATTTAAGACTATAAAAGTGAAAGTTCGCATTAATAGTTATATATATTATTAGTGGTCCATCACTCCTCAGTGATGGAGAAGGTTGCAGGCTCGGTTGAAGGCGCCACCTTCCACCTTTGACCGTCAACTCAAGATTTTTAGCGACGATTTCTCTAGCATTTGTTAAATTTAAATCAAAGGAATACTTGAAAATCAATGCGGGATTGTTATTTGATTATTCGCGATGAAGTTTCTGTGATTTTTCTTTAGAAAGAACAAGGTGGAATTTACGCTCAGAAACAGTCCGATGGGTGGTTGCACTGTTTTGTTCTCCGAAGTTATAGCAAAAGGGACCAGAGCAAACAAAGTCAACGCATCTCTTAAAAGATCTTTTTTTTGGCTACATGTAACAAAAATTAAAGCAATCAATCATTCAGATACCTGTCTTGCCGAGAATCGAACCCGGAACCCATTGCGCGTCACACCTGTATGGTAACTGCTAACCGCTGCGCCACGCGGGTCGTCAAATGTGGAGGACATTTGACGACCCGCGTGGCGCAGCGGTTGGTTGAAAAAGTATATCCCGATATGGTAATATAACCACTAAGATTATGAATTGGTTTAAAAAGAGGGCTTATTGGCACCTACCAATGAACAGGTCTATAAAATAAATGATTTAATTCTTTCCAAATTGGAAGCAACGTCACAGATCTACTAATCGGTACATACAGTCGTCGACATGGAGGACGCAGTACATTATCCAACTGAATTTTTGAATTTTTTAATGCTTTTCTTAATGCTAAGAACTTCTCCACTCGAATTAATGTTAAAAATAAGTTCACCTGTGATCTTATTTGTAGTTTTAATATGTGTAGGAACATTTTAATTCGTCGAAATATAAAAATATTTTTACAAAACAATAAGTTCGTACCCGCAAATACATAGGTACTTTAAATTCGTTTCTTCACTTTGTTTGTCCAGGTGATCTCCTGAGCGGCTAAACCGATTTTGATGGAACTTCCACGGAGTTGACCCCGTTGCGTGGAAAAACTTTACACTGATTTACACTGGTTTGTTTTATAAATGTCCTACGATTCTCTCTCAACTACTTAACATTAAGATAAATGCATGCTCGTTTATTTTTTATGAAATTCAAAATTTCCTTTCCTCCATTATATCTACCAAATTATTCTTTATTACAAGATGATTCAACATCTAAAAGTACACAACATCTTACGAAATTGAATATAAATAGGACTCCAAGTACAAAGTTTTCTTTTATTTGCCGACATTACATTCTCTTTCGTTACACCCACTTTCGAAGTTGGGGATTTATAGACCTGTTATTATTACGAAAATTACTAAAATGAAACAAATATATTTTGGGGATGATAAGTGTATAATTCTATATGACTTGAGTTTATATTATATTCTATAAAGATGTACTTCAAATAGTAATAATATCAGAAAATTTACTACCAAATTTACCTACACCTTATCAGCAGATTAACAAAAAGTGACAATTGTATATTAATTACTATTACTTTAAAATGCAATAGGTTTAAAACTTAATAAATTATTATAATCTAGAAATGGCTACGTGAATGGTATTAGGCAAGTGTCTGATTCAACTATAATAATAATAATAATAATATAACACTTTATTGTACCCAACAAAACAAAAATTACAAAAGAAAAATACAATTCAAAACAATACAATAGGCGGTCTTATCGCTAATCAGCGATTTCTTCCAGAAAACCTTATGGTGCGGAGTTAAAGTGTGGAAGAGAACAATAATAGGTAGGGTGCAAATAATAGATAATTTATTAGAAATAATAATTCTATAAATAAAGACATAATACATTTTTGATTAAAATAATTAAAACTCATGCATAGGGTGACTACAAACTGAAAATTGTTTTAATGTTGGATATTTCGCGATAATCTTCACATGATCACATAGAAGTTCAATGACTTACATCGGTATTATTCAATAGGAGTCGAGTATCCAATCCATTTGGCAGGAATGTGATATTAACTACGTGTTTGCCCTTAGAGCCATATGAGTCTTTGTGCACCGTTAATTCAAAGTAAAGCACAAATTTCAAAGCAATGTATATAGATAAGTACCTGGATGACCGAGCCTTGCTCGGTGTTTTTGTTTACTAAGAGTACATCATGTTTTTTTGGAATTATATTAATATTATACTTTTATATGCAAATTTCTTACTGATGACCATATGAACAATTTATTGTGATCTTATCGACATTATAATAATAAAAAATAATAACAACAATAAAATAATAATAATAATAAAATATAGTAATAAAATAATACAGAACTCTCGTTTAAATGGATTAAAAAGCAGCAAATATCTCCAACTACAGAATCGTCAGTATTCGCCATACAGCATCAATGTATAATGACACGCCAACATAGACGGGACATATTGAAAGAACCAATATGTCCCGTCTATGTTGCAATCTAAGAAATTAGCAGGAAATTATTATGTAAAGCGGCACAATAATCTTGTGCAGTACGTCTACTGGTGTTTAGCTAGAAAGCATAAAATAGAAGTATCTAGCCTTTGGTGGAAGGAAATGATCACACAGCCCCGAGTGAAAGATAATGAGACTGCTAAAATTCTTTGCGAGATGCCAGTTCAAACCAATGTCACTATTACACACAATAGACCAGATTTAATATATATAGACAAAACTAATAACCGAACCTACTTAATAGACGTATCTGTACCATCCAATTATAATATAGGACCTAAACAAATCGAAAAATTAAGTAAATACCACGTTCTCAAAAATGAAATTAGCCGTTCGTGGAAAACGCAAACGGCAATCATCCCAATAATTATTGGTGCAACTGTACATACATACATACATACATACATACATTCAGCAACCATAATCAGTAAAGTGCTAGGAGATACTGTCTTCCCCCTCGAAGGGATCTCCACCTTGTCGTCGCTCTGGATGCATCCGAGGCGGCTGTGGAGGTCGGTGTTTTCTGCCCTCTGCAGCCAGGAGGGGTCGCGGGAGGAGAGGTGTCTCGGTGTGTCGTTGCCGTACACCCTATCTCCCGCGACCGAGCGGGGGCGCACCGTCATATGCGTTGGCGGTGGGGCCGCAGAGAAAGAGGAGATGCGGTGTGTCGTTGCCGTCCTCACTGTCCTCTGCGGCCGTTTGGTGATTTGCGGCGGAACCAAAGAACGGATCTGCCGCTGGGTGTGGGAGGTCGATGCCTTATGGGATGCCTTGCGGGTGTCGGCTTGCCATGCCCACGGCCCCTGGGTGGTGGTCTCGGGGTTGGACCGTCGCCTTGCGGATGGGGGCTTTGGAGGTAAGGCGCGCCTTTGTGTTTTCTGGCGCGCCTTGCTGTTGGAGGGGAGCTTTATGCTCCACGCGGGGAGGGGTTGCAGGAGCCGAGCAACCGGCCGAGCACCGGCGGGTTCGCGGATGACTGCGAAAGCTTACCCGTGTTCCCACCGTACGGTGCTAGGAGAAAACATAGTCGGGGTTTAGCCGGTATGAGTTAACCCAGCTGCCACCCCGGGTGGCTGGGTATCCATGAGGATTACCCACTTAAAAAAAAAACGGGAGATACTGATCTTTGTAAACAACAGACAAAAATATACCCAGTACACAGAGCAACTAACACATACAGGACAAGAAACAAACATACAGAATAAATCAGAACAATTATTTACAAGCACAACAGATTCAATCATTCCACATCCAAAAAATACAGGAGAATTTAATTGCAATGCGCCGCCGGAGAAATGTAAGAAGAAGAGGTAGATTAAAGTTAGCCTGTATATTATTATATATTACATCCTATAGTTTTATAGTTTATTTACTCTATTTAATACTTAATTAGTAGCGGGGACATAGATACCTTTTTTCTTGTGGGTTACAGGACGGAGTATCTATAAATATCGGCAACAGCAGCCGTGAAGGTGAAAATCACAATTTACTAATGTAAAATAAAATATAATGATAAAACTACCAAATAAAAATATAATGATAAAATACCAAAAAAAGAACTAAAAAAAAATGTAGAGCTAAAAATAGAAAATAGAACTAAAAATAAAAAATAAAACTCGAAAAAAAGAGAAAAAATAAAAAAAAAAACAATCCGACCGACATTTGAAACCCGACTTCCTGCGGTCCGATTTCCCAACCGAGCCTAACCTAACCTAACCAATTTCCTAACTTCGTAAATGGTGACAAAATTTCTCTTCGTATTCGGTCTCTTCGATCTTTATGCAATGAAAACACGGACAAAACGACATTTTCTGAAAATGAAACTTTGCTAGATCGATTTATCGCCCCCTAAACCCCCTAAAAACGAAATTTCAAGAAAATCGTTGGAGCCGTTTCCGAGATCGTTGATATATATATATATATATATATATATATATATATATATATATATATATATATATATATATATATATATATATATATATACTTATATACAAGAATTGCTCGTTTAAAGGTATTAGATAGATAGAACAACTATATTTTGACTGGTGAGGTATTACACAACTCTATTTCCAGTATGAAGTTATTCAGCGTTTTGTCGGAAGGGTGTGTTTGACAATTCAGTTACAAAGAAACAATCGTAAATCAGGAGTAGTAACGCATGTGTGACTTCAGACATAATCGCTGTTTAACATGAAGTTTGTTAGAAATATGTTGGATGTGACCACTCACCATCTGTGCCCATTTTTTAATTAAAGATAGAAATAGTAATACTTACCACTTTGTAAGCAAAAAGCAATCAATCTTACGACATATTCATCAAGTCAAACGACGCTTAAAGCATTTAGCCTCACAAATAACTTTGAAAAATATTTACTACATAGCCATGGCATATTCATTCACACGCATGTGATATAGAATCTTTAAAAAAAATGTCCGTTGTTTAACACATATCTACTTCAAAACTATCTTATATTTACTTCGGAAGCAGTACAGTTTTACAGATAGTCAATCAGATAAAAAATCTTTATTTGACAAATAAGGTACAAATGTATGTTGGAATGCCGAAAATAAATGTTTTTATTATCTGTTACCGCTAAATACAGGTAAGTATCGTATAATATCACGTCTAAGTTTTTGACATGAAATACACATTTAAGACCATTGAATGGGTCAAAAAGCGAGATATAAACAAAAAATGTTATCCTTTCCCTTCAATAATAAATGTTCCTTTTTCCAATGCAACCGTTCGTTACGCACTCGTTGTGTATCCAGACCGATATTGTATTCGACTTTGCTGACCTTTCATTTAAACATTCAGAGGGTAACCACTGACACAATGGGATTTGCTATATCCTTCCACAAACAGTGCTATCAACAGACGTGAATTTAACCAATGTTTGACAAAGACAAATATGTCTTTGTTGAATTATTACATACCTGCTATATTAAAGCTTGCTTCTTGTTAATAATAGAATAAATGTTATTAGGAGGTTGTAGAAACATATTTATATCGACTGCAATGCTGAAGGAATACTATAATTATGTATACCATATATTTTAACCTTACAAACAATAGTCGATAACTGATGCGTTGGTATGGCTAAGTTGATTCGTCTAATTATTCCACAGACTAAAACTTTAAGACTAATGAGGAACCTAAAATACATTGCTAAAAATATTGCAAATATCATCTGAATACCTCTAACACAATTCAAATATGACTCAAATTTTTCATTTTAAAATTCTAAGAAATATTTACGTATAGACGGTTTTTAATAAAAAAAATGAAAGGACTTACGTTTGTGTTATTGGACATAACTTGCAATGTACTTTAAAATGACGAGCGAAAACAAGAATAATGTTTGTTTTAAAGAAAAGTAATAAACTCATACTAAGGTTACAGCTGTTTAGTTCTATTGCCAGATTGAACCAGTTTCTGTAAATTAAAATATATTTTTTTTCAGGTACGTCAGTTAATCCTCATTTTAATTCAAATAACACATGTGCAGTTTTAAATTAGCTTTGAGAGTTTATTTCTTGTTAGTTTATTTCAAGTTTCTGATAGAGCTGGAAAGGTAAAGTGGATTTTAATTAACATTAGATTTTTAAAGTACAGTAAGGAAATATGTACCTATTATCAGGGGTTAATAGAATATCTTAATATTTTGTGAGTTCTGAAGGCGAGCAACTTATATATATTTATTAGTAAAATAACAGCTCAAATAAATATGGGTAGCCTTCCTTCCTACATGAGTTGTATGTGACGGAATCAACAAATACCTATAGACTCAATATTATTTTTCTCAATATCTGTTACTTTTCATTTAAATCCTTTATTCCGTTGCCATTTTAAATTTTCGTTCGCATAAATCACTGAAAGCTTGAAAACGTTTTATCGCCATAAATCTTTAACTTAATCGACATTTCAAAATTTATTAAACGCAAAATAATCATTGAGCGGAAAAATGGAGCATAAATCCCCAAAGATTTCTTTCTAAGTCATAAAACGTGACGTGATCCGATTTACAATGCTTTCAGCGATACCGGCGAGTTATCAACGCCAATGGACGAATTTATTACAAACTAACTGTGTCCCGCTGCTTCACCCGTGCTACAAATAAATATAACAGGATAGTATGACTTATAATAGTATGACTTTGTTATTACTTATGATAGTATAACTCTGGAATTTCGCACCATTAACAATTTTATAAATACTTAGAAATACCGTTACCGTTACAGAATAGTTGTTTTTAAATATAAGCTACTGTACTTTTGATATAATAAATAAGTTTTAAGTAATTGACGTGAAATTTTCATATATTTTTGTTTCTTAAAACTATACATGTAGCTTTGTTTCGGAACAAATTTAAAAACACATAAACGAATATCCTAAAGTATTATCAGTTATATTTTCAGTTCCGCAAGTCGTCTCTTTTCTCATAAAATTAGAGTAGCAAATGCGAATTCAGTCGACCTAGAAGTAGACAATCATCGCTGACCATATGCATAGAAAAACTTAAATTGAAAATAATTACACCCGTACCGTTAATATCGACGAAAACTACTTAATTCATATCCGACATATATAAAACTAAGTAGCTTGATTGATGTAGAATATACATAAGTGTTTTTTTACTACATTAATTTTTTTTTTTTTCTTTTTTTTTTTTTTTGCGCCCAGACAAATGGAGAAAGGGCTACCCTCCGTGCGGGAAGGGTGGTGGTGAATGCTCATGCATACCAATGCGGCCGTCCGCATTGGTTATGTGGGACTCACGAAAAACCTACGTGCCTACCCACTAAACACCACCAGAGGTTGACTTTAGCCTATGAGGCTTTTAAGTCTTCATCGGATAATGGCCCCGAGGGGCAGACAAGGGGCTTTGACGGAGCTCCATAAGGGAGCACCGCTGGATATTAACACTTGCGTGTAGAAGGTTGAGCTCAGTGTTATCGGGAGATAACTACTGTGCTGGGCACCTAAGTTGTCTGATAACTGGCCCGCCAAGGGGCGTACCAGTTCAGACTCTAAAAGGAAAGGGACAAGGATGGAAGAGGGATGCGTTCCCCCGTCCCCGCCCGAGGCAAACTGAGGGAATAGCGATAAGCGCTAAGCTCTTTATTTAAGAGCGCGAACTAAGGCGTGATGGTCGGCAAGAGCGTATACGCGCTCCTCGACCGTGGTCGCCCTACGGAGCTTCCCAGCCAGGAGAAGCAACTCATCCAGATCGATGTCCTGGATGATCCCGAGGGCGAAGTCTAAGTCCTCTTTAAGAGAGGGCTTCGGCAGACCCCGTGGTTGGGATTTGGAGGGTTGGGGGGCAGCAGGTGAAGCCTGCTTTGCCGGCCGTGTGGGGGGACGGGACGACGCCGCCGAGACCCCACTGGAACGCCCCCATGGGTTACATGAGGTCGGCTTTGGCACTTTGAGTGCCGGGTAATTGGTCGAGTCGACCGGAGGGGGTGCTGGCTTTGGCTTAGGGCCTTGAGCCGCGGGTTGTCTCTTTTTGCGAGAGATACGAGGGGCTTTTGGGCAGCCACGGTAATTAGCCGGGTGCCCGGACTGTCCACACAGGACACACGCGGGAGGGGACTCCGCGTCTTTGGTACGAGGACAATCCTTCGTACCATGACTGCCGAGGCACTTCACGCACCTGGGAGTGGCAGCACAATTTGCCGCTGCGTGGCCGTAGAGCTGGCAGCGGTGGCATTGGCCTGGGAAACCCCTACGATTCGGGGGCTCTACTCTGGCCAGTGAAAGGCCGCAGACCTCGCTAACATCCTTAAAGATGCTGCGAGCGGAGTCCGTATTGGACAGGACAACAAGTGCTAGCGGGTACTTAGTCCCGGTGCGGCTGTGCAGCTTGTGCACCGCCTCTACAGGGAAACCCTTCGCGATGAGGTCATCCCGGATGGCCTCATTAGGGAGTTCATGGGGCAGCCCACGGAGGACTGCTCGGACTTTACGGCCCTCGGGAAGGGCGTAAGTATGATAGGCAATCTGCCTGTCTGAGAGGAGCCTCGTCAGGGCTCGGAAAGCATCCGTGGACGCGAGTGTTATCTGTATAGCCTCGCCGGTATTGCGGGCTTTGGTGAAATGCACCTTATATTCGGTGCAAAGTTGGGAAACGGTTTGCCACATGGCCTTATCCCGAAGGAAGACCGGAGGTGGCGGCTTGTTTTTAATGTGGGCAGGGGGGCCGCGGGAAGCGGGCTTCCCCTGAGACGGACCGGGGGTAGCGGGCTCAGTGCCCGGACGTGCCTTAGGGGCACGTTTGGTGAGGCGCTTAGGGCGCTTTCCGACTTGGGTATAGTCCTCGTCGGGAGTGATGGTACTGTCGTCCTCATCCTCATTCAACCCCTGAAAGGAGTTGCGAGTTGGGACTCCAGCGGGAATGGCAGCGGTACGCTTGCGCGGCCGCGAAGTGGAGGCATCGGAAGCCTCACAGTCAGACGCCTCCGCGGCGGAAACCGCGGCGGGGGCGTGGACGGGGGACGCATCCGGGGACGCGGGGGAATGAGAGTTAGCGAACCTATTCGCAAACAACCTGTCTAGGATAGGGTTGGGGTCTTGGACTCCTTGTTCCTTCATGATGCGAAGAGCGGTTTTCATGTCTATTTTTATATCCATTCCGGAAGCCTCCCTGCCTAAGGCAGGGAGCGAAGAGGTGGGAGGGTGGGGCTAATCCCCGGCAGAATGCTGCCTACCGTCACCCTTGGGTCTAAACCCAAGTGCAGTGGGATCGGGTCAGCCGGTTTGCTTAAGCCAAGAGGCTTAAGAAGCGCACCGGGTCCGCGCTAACTGGCTTCGTTGTCACCGTTAAGTTTCCACCAGTTAGAATCGAATTGAAAACTACTCGCGGCGCGACGGGCGTTCCTCTATTTATTTCCAATAAATTGGCTATAAATAGATTCCCGCCCGAACGACGTGAACAGTCGTACGGTTTAGAGACGCGTATACTTTACGTAATGACGCGTAGCACGCAGCGTAGCTCGTAGCACGAAGCGTAGCGCGTAGCACGGGGCGTAGCACACGGAGCTCGTCGGACGCGGAGCGGAGAACCGAAGCGGGCGAGCGCGCAGGCCGGAATCGACTACATTAATCAAACGACAACCAGTTATCTTACGAACACAGAAAACATCTTCAATGTTTCTACGTAGAACAAAAAACTAAATTACCAAGTTCGTACAACATTACACTGTAAAACTCACTAAAGATTTGTACAGCTACCTTTTTGATAACTTTGAGTAGCTTTATGAAACTCCGAATGTCCTTTCGGATTGTAGTTTGTACCATCTTCTTTCAGATGCAAATTATTTTGGGTTAAAACTTTCCCTCTTCTTGTTTGTGAATAAGAAAAGTTTTCATGTCTCCATTAGCATTGGAGTTATGGTTGTAGAAAATAGTCGTGGAATATATCGGAATATTATGCCGATCACGCGATAGACACGGAGTAGTATAACTTCCCAAGTGTAAAAGTTTAAATGACTATCCAACTTTGCAGCGAGCAAGCCGCTAGGGATTACAGATGTGTCATAAAGTATCTAGAATTATTACATTTCTGCGATAAGTCTGAAAAGAATTGAACTTTGTAATGCTATAATCGAAAAGCTTTACGTATTTGTTGCGTATTCTAACAATCAATTGTATACATTGTTGAAGATTGTATGCCTTCAAAAGTATGACTCAGGGCAAATATAATAAATGAATAGATTTTTCTTTAAGCATCCTCTTATTATGCCGAGAAAAAGGTCCATCACACGGGATCTCAGTACAATGTTCGTTATTAAAAGCTTGATATTTATAAATTATATAGCATACTGTACTATTATTGGAAAGCTGTAATAAAATTACGTATGTGTACATCGTCCGTCATTACGTATTCCCGTGCACGTCCGGAGCCGGCCACGGCGCTCAAATTGCGACCATTGTTGACGACCACTGGGCTGTGCGAATATAAACTCGTAGGTACGCGTTGGTACTTGGTGGTATTAATTTGCGAGAAACGTTATATTAGTAGTTCCAGTAGTGTATAGGAGTTTTTATAGAGAAAATTGAATTATCTTAATAACGTGGCCATTAAAAATTGATTGATAAATCAATTTAATATTGTAAAGCGTACGAGATTGATCGTTTGTTTGTTTGTATGCTATAATATTTAAAAGTACTGATCAAACATTCAGTTTGAAGATGGTAAAACCCTTTCTTCGACCAAAGGGACAACCTTATCTGCCCAATAACAGCAATGGTATGCACTGTTGTTTTTTGTGTTGAATGGGATGGTAAGGGCAATAACCCAGGCATTTCAATTAGGATTTAATTTTTTAGAGAGAAATTAGTTCGGTAGTAATAATGGAAATGAACTGAAAGTCAGTTCTTGAAGGAGATATATACACATAAAAACTAAATAAAGTTATATGAAGTTGTCAAAATGACTGCGCCCCGGTACCTGAGTGTCGATAACTATAGTAAGAATAAGAAGTTGAAACTTTACCAGGAAAACCAGATGCCCATGTTCTGGTTTAATATTTTATCCAATTAATGCAATATCATCATAGACTAATATTTTTCTAGGCTGAAAGTTTACTGTTATGTAATAATATAATATAGAATAAATGCATTTAAAACACGCTTTTTGCATTTTGAAATGGTGTGTGCATCCAAATGGTATCCGAATTTAAATAATAAAACGGACACAGACAAAACCACATACTGCACCGTCCGCTTAAAATGTTTCAGAACAGAATTTTAAAAACCCTACATCACCGCTTCCCTTCCACATTGTAAAGGATTTATTAATAAGAGCCTTTTTGTGGTATCCTCGTAATAAATAGGAATGCGTCCCTGATATCCTTTAGTCACAAATGTATATAATATATATTTGAACTATAGTCAAATGAATTTATTTGTTGTTTTTATTTACCTGTTCTGTCGTTTCCTAGTGGCCTTCCGTAATATTTTGTTACTAGGTGGAATATTTTTTCGTGCCTGTAGTCCCGGGACCAGAATAGCGCTATGGTATCCCCTGCCAGTCATAAGTGGCGAAAGGGGGCTTCTGAGATTGCGAGTGGAGTGAGAAGAGTGGCTCGAACCGACCAGCCGGGCGAGCCCGGGGAATACGGTGGTATGCTTGGTCGCATATCGTCATAAAGACCAGACGGTGCGGTGGGCCCAGCTGCTCACCTTGGTGGAGCTTGATGGGGCAACGTGCTTAGAGGACTTTGAAGATCCCAGAGTCCTCTTTGCAGCGCCAAGTACGGCCACCGGGGGAATTTACTGACGTGACGTTCTAGTGACGTCGTTAATACATGATAGGCAATTTTACAACAAAAAGTCGTACCGTTATTTTTCTATAATGCAAATAAAGAAGAATAATATATTTTTTCATGGTCTACTTTCTGTATACCTACGTAGTGCATTGAACTCAATCATATTTTTTTTATCTGATTTAAGAAGCAAACGAGCATGCAGTCCACTTGATGGTAAGTGGTCATTGCCGCGCATGGACATCTATAATCCACTACATACAGAACATGGGTTCCATCTGAAGTCAATCACAGATGCGTTGCTACTCCCGAGGACTGTGATGGTCGCCTCATGCGAAAGTGTGCCGGCAACCACACCCTTGTATCGAAACGCAAGAAATGCTTCACGCTAGAAATAGGTGTGGCGGTGGAACTTTGAACTACACTGGTTCTACCACCTTTAAATCACCTTTTATGTCTTCACAGAATACTTTAAAATTTTCAATGTGTGCGAATAAAGCCTTTAAAAGGGCAATAAGCGTCTCTTAAGCAGGTGGGTGCTCAGAATTCAACGTAAAGGGCGATATTAGGCTCAAAGAGAGTCAGTTTCATCGTGTAAAGGACCAAAGAAAGAGGTTAAATGAATGTTAACGAGCACAACGAATGGCGCGCTGAGAGATAATCCTGGTACAGATTTAAAAATATTGCGACCATCTTTTGTTATTGTAAATGGTACGGCATTCAGCTAGCAGATTAGCAAGCGGCTTTTTAGCTTTTATTTCAGAGATAACAATTCTGTGGATTTAAATGATATTAAAAATAACTTATTGCTTGAGATGTTAAGTTAACAGTTATTCATATTAATAACTGTGCTTGTTGTTTAACATAACGATGACATTGATGGGAGATGTTTAACTATGTATCATATTGAATAGGAATGAAATTGTGACTGCCCAAGGTAAGATGTATAATTAGTAATATTTTAGAGCTCAGCTATGCTATGCTGCAAAATACTAAGAGGCGTGAAATTGTAAATAGTTTTCATTCAATTAGTAATGTTACATCTATACAAATGATTTTTTACGTAACATTACAAGAATTACTACAGAGGAAACTTGTCTTCTAATGTACAATTCAATGTCAATTGCATTTGATTTAAAACATGAAAAGTAGTAAAAAGGCTTTGCATTGTCTAGCAAAATAAACACACATTTGTAATGTATATTAACTGCGAAGGATTCTTATTCTACAAGTTTGGTTTTATTCCATAATACTTCCAAAGTAACCAAACATTAATAGTTATTACTCGATTACTTTGTTACAGTCCCCCTCCCCCACCAGGTGGAACGATGACCTGAAAAAACACCCGAAGACTCTTGGATTCAGTGGGCACAGGACCGATTGGAGTAGTGCCATTTAAGAGAGGCCTATGTCCAGCAGTGGACCTCAAAAGGCTGGTGAATGGATGGATGGATGAGCCGAGCAAGCTCGTGGCAATTTTTTTTGGTGTGCCTTGGGCATACAAAGCTTTATATCACTGTTGACTAAAGTTTCAGAAAGTTTTCTTTGGTCTTTCCCGTTTTGCAACAAACCGTTGCTTACTATTTATTACGCCTTTAATTGTTACCTTCTTACGACAATACTGGCTTCTTAAAAGATCTGGAACAGGCTTTAATAAAATAGCTTTTTCAGGAATAATGAAGCTGGCTGGCAATATTTTTAAGTAATTCAAAAGTTAAAAACTGACTTATATTACCAACGGCTTGTAATTACACAAGTAGTTGTAAAACCATTTTTACTGTGACTTCACAATGCTTAATCTGACCTTACTTAATGTTTAATATTGTAATGAACAATAAAAATATATACAATTACGAGCAACAACTACTAGATTACTAATTACTTATTACTACTAGAATACTAGCAAAGTTTTTTTTGCTGTTTAGCAAACCTATTATCAATCCAATTATCACAATAAATACTTTAGGTGCACATACCTATACCATACATTAGTATGTTAATATATGTTTCTTGTAAGACGAACTAGGAATAATAAAAAACTGTAACACTTTTCTAATTCTTTATTATACATATAAAGATTGTATTTATTTATGCTTCGATACTAATCACATTTGATGATACTTTATGGTAATTTACTGTGAATATTTCCGTATTTACCTTACGTATCTAATAGCGTGTTAACTAAGTATTGTATGTGAGTTTATTTGTGCGCAATCAATCTTAATGAAGCCTACACGGCTTGCGATACGACTCGTATAGGTAAACTATATGACTGTTTGAAATCCTTATACGAAACAAGTAATTTGCCCGAGTTCTATCAAATGAGTTGCCCCACTAATGAAGTTAGACACTTGTATGCTGGTCGTTCCCACTCGCGTCGGAAAGTTGAAGGTATAATTAGGAACATGAAAATGCAATTTCGTGAATGCGGTCTTTTGTTTTTTGCTAGTACCGTGTATTAAACGGTGCATTTGGAGTGTTTTTGTGTAGTTCAAATAAGATATTATTATGCGAGATGAATTAGCACCTTCGCTTTTAAGACTTTCTGTCATTCTCATTGTGTCGTTTAGTTAGTAATTGTTTAAATAAAAGTTAATTTATATATAATATAAATTTAAATAAAAGTAAATTACCTTGTGCTGCCTTCTTACATCATTGCATTACTATATTTTTTTAAGTCTTTAAAATATTATTGTTTAAATAAAAGTTAATTATTATTCATTAATATTATGCTACCTTCTGATATCACCTGCATAACTATATTTTTAAGATTTCGCTGTCCGTGAGTTTGTCTGTCTGTCTGTCACCAGGCTGTATCTCATGAACAGTTATAGCTAAACAGTTGAAATTTGGACAGATGATGTATTTCGCTTGTCGCTATCTTTAGAAAGGCTGTAACATAAGCTATTCGTTTATATTTGCTATGGATTTAATATATGGTCTATGGTCTAATAAATAATAATACTATGGATATAACAAATAAACATTATCTCCTTAATTTTATTTTTTTCGAGCAATATTGTTAATATCAAAATCGCGTTTAACATATTATACATACCAATAAAACATGGGAAATCTAGCAAAACATAATAGCCTTCTCGGTGGCCGTCATTAAATACTTATTGTATTTGATGACGGCTTAATGTTATTAAGAAGCTTTTTGCATTTCGTTAAATATTATTTATTAATTTAAGTATCATCATCATCATCATCATCATCAGCCCGTTTTAGTCCACTGCTGGACATAGGCCTCTCCCATGTCGCGCCACTGAGCCCGATCTTCGGCTATCCGCATCCAGGTACTTCCCGCCGCCCGGCGCAGATCGTCGCGCCAACGAGCAGGAGGGCGTCCCACGCTACGTTTACCGACGCGGTCTCCACTCTAATAACCGCTTACTCCAACGATTGTCGGTTGTACGGCAGATGTGACTTATTAGTATTAGTTATTAGTCTTATTTATTTCATATTTTGAACACACAAGTTACGATCACAGTAGGTATAGCTTATAACAGTGATTTACGATAACTTGAACTTTTACGACAACTCGTAACTTTTCAAGTAACATTATTCTCGCTACTCAAAGTTTTCTTAACAACATAACTGAAAATATAATGAGATAAAACTTTCCAATGTACCAACGTTCGTTTATTTATTGATAGTGGAAAATAAAAGAAAAGATAAACTAGATATAAGTTCATAAACTTTGTAAGTTTCAAAAATTACGAAGAGAAGCCTGGCAAACATGAGTAAGCTTCTGCTAACTTCAGAAAATATTTTTTATTACACCTCCACTCCCCGACTCGTGAGAGGATAAACTTGTTCTCTACTTTCTTTTTAAATGATTTTCGTTAAATTTTAGATTCTTTTTCACGATTACTGTAAATGGTTGACAATACAGGAATAATTGAGAAAAAATTACGGAGTTGGACTGCGTCAGAATCAACAAGTACCTATGGCTTAGTAGTTACCTATTACGTTCATAGGCTTCTATTTCGCATGGCTGTGGATTATTTTAATGTTAAATAATACTGAATCGCAAAGACTGAGCGAATTTTAAGATCAAATTCCGAAGTATTTAATAACCAATGAACTTTCAACTAAACTAAACTAACATTGCCTCTGGTTCTGTGTTTAAACATTAATTTTAATTCTATGGCGCTATCACGCAATCCGTTCATGTCCCAACAAAATTCCGTAGCATTATGTTAACCAAAGCGTAAAATTGTATGCGACGACACAGCGGTCAATATAATTTTAGGGCACCGATACATTAATGAATATTAATTAACTTATTATGTTGGAGACTGTCTTGCTGTAACTAACTGATCTAGTTAATGAAGCAATAACTACATTGATACTCAATAAATAAAGTAATTACGTCGTTTAGTTAAAATAAAATCTGCTTAAATGTAAATAAAATAAATCCATACTAATATTATAAATGTGAAAGTGTGTTTGTTTGTTCCTCTTTCACGTCGCCACATAGCTATTATATGATATGATTTATATGCTGGGAGATAGTTAAGAGGGTTGAGAGTGGCTTAGGCTTTTTACCGCACTCTCTCATTCCCATGAGAATATCGAAGTTTTGTCAGTTGATACATATTTAGTAGTTCCAGACGTTGTTAATAGATGGCATTAATAAAATTTACTTGCAAGTTCTCAATCACGCTATGAAATGCTAATGTTAATTCACATCAACCTTGCAGGCGAAGCCGCAGGTAAGGGCTAGTAACTTATAATTAATTCGTTAAGTAAAAAAACGAGATCCCTGTTTAGCATCCAATGTTAACAAATTACTTAACTAGACATTTAGAGCACTAACGAAAATACAGATATAAAAACTTCGTAGGAAATAAAACGGTCTTTAAATTATATACCTATGTTGTCTAAAATAAAATATAATCCATTCAAATTTATAGTCATGCATATTACAGCCCTGTGATCAAGTTTTGTTCTTATTTGATTTAAGTTACCTAGACATCGTTTTTTTTTATTTATTTGACTGAAGTAGCAAACGAAAATGCAGTCCACCTGATGGTAAGTGGTCACTGCCGCCCGTGGACATCTGTAATCAACTTCATACAGAACATGGGTTCCATCTGAAGTCAATCACCGACGCGTTGCTGCTCCCGAGGACTATGATGGTCACCTCATGCGAAAGTGTGCCGGCAACCACGCCCTTCTATCGAAACGCAAGAAATGCTTCACGCTAGAAATAGTTGTGGCGGTGGTACTTCCCCGGTCGAACTACACTGGTTCTACCACCTTGACCTTCTATTTCAATTCCTATCTCTATCTGCTGTTTATAATTATTAAAGAAGGAATGCAAGTTTTCCGAATACCATACAAAAATAGTCTGCATAATTTTTGCATTCTTATTACGAAGTGGAAATTTGAATCCAATGTGCTCTTAACTATGCCATTACATAAAAAAATAAGAACTTCTTAATTTTATGGTACAGTCCGATAAAATGATGAATATTTATAATCTGTCAAGGTATAACAGTAAGTCTACGTGGAGTGGCAAACCGAGGCCCGCGGGAAATTACACGTGAAAGGAAATACGAGAATACGAGTTAGATTGGAATGTCTTCTGGGTACCAGTTCGTTAGCGGTCAGTGTTACAGCACATTTGTAAATATCTAGGTATAACTCATCGAGATTCGTTTGTTTATTCATAATTGCGAATTATTTAATTGGGTCTTCGTCTTCAACCCGTTATTGTCCCACTGCTGAGCACGGGTCTTCTCTCGGAATGAATTTAGGCCATAGTCTACCGCACTGGCCAAGTGCGAATTGGTGAATTTAATTCGGTATATATCTCTAATAGAGCAGTGATAGCCTAATGGTTAAAACTTGCCTCCCCATCGGGCGGTCTAAGGTGCAAATCCCAAGCACGCAATAACGATTTTTCTAAGATTATCTGTGTATTAGAAATTAATTATCTACGCTCAACGTCAAAGGAAAATATCATGAAGAAACTTACACATCTGAGAGTTCTTAAAAACAAAGTTGCCAAAGGTGTGTGAAGTCTACAAATTCATACTTGGCCGGCGCGATGAAATATGACCTAAAACTTCATTCTGAGAGAAGAACAAATCTTCGCACAGGCTCAGCAGTGGGAAAATAAGGGTTGACAATATACACACAAATAGATAATTCGCATTTGACTTTAAAATTTGAGATAGTTTTGACATTGAGTTTCCATTGCAATCTTAAAGTTAACGCAAACACCAAGATCCAGATAATTTATTCCAATTTCTCACTATGTTCTGCTGCGTGGCGGGTACAGATATGTCCATAACAATATTAAGAAAGAAAACATGAGAATGAAAATTTGCATCCTAGTATGTAGAATGTTTTTCTTTTTTTATTAGGACATAATTATATCCTGGAAGAGAAACGATTGTATTGAGGCGATTTTAATACCAACTTAAACTTTTGATACCTAAATTATGAACATTTTGATATGACGTTCAAAATAATCAGATGTTCTGAAATATATATAATTTCTTTCATTCATACTGTGTATAAAGTCCTTATTATTGAAATGAGTTGCTACAAAATCGCTGGTAGCTGATAACTTGTTTAATAGTTTTGTGATAAAATCAACGGTCAGCTTCTTCCAATTAATTCGTGAGGCTAGTTGAATAGCCTCTTTTATAGTCACAAACTAGTTAGCCAATATAGTGTTATATTACTGGTGGGAATTGGGATCATTGTCTATGGTAATATTTTTTAGGGTTCCATACCCAAAGGGCAAAACCCTCTACTAAGACTCTGCTGTCCGTGTTTTTTGTATATTTGTATGTACCTAACGATAAAGCAGACGGGCCACCTGATTTAAAGTGGTTACCGTCGCCCATGGACATTTGCAACACCAGAGGAGTCGCCAATGCATCGCCGGCCTTGAAGGAGAGCTCTTTTTGCACCTTTCCGTCTTTCTGTCTGTTACAAGGCTGTATCTTATGAACTATGAAAGCTAGACAAGTGTATTTTTACAGATTATTCCTTATAGTACAAGAACAACAAATAGTAAAAGCAGAATGAAATAATTATTTAGGGGGAGAGCCCCACAAACTCAATATTTTTAATAGAAAATACTTTTTTTCTTGAAATGCTTTCAGAGTTACAGTACATTAGATATATTTTTTTCAACAAAACTTAATAAGATACTTTCTATCATAATGTAAACAAGAACAAAAGCTTCACTTTACTATGTAATCAAAAAATAGGTAAATGTGACGTGAAAGCGAGTACGTAATGCTTTTTTACCCTTCATAAGTATGTAATGCTATAATATTTAAAAGTAACTAGAGACTATTTGTGCAGTACCTAACAGGGCCCAAAGGGCATTTGAAGATAGTATTATTTTTTTTTTCATATAAAATCACGATCAAAAAAATTTAAGCACAAACGTTTCATTACGTAATATCCAGAGAGGTCATATTACGTAATGAAACGTTTGTGCATAAATTTTTTTTAAAGCCATGAAAGTCCTATTTCAATAGGTATCAACCTCATGGTAACAATTACTTTTCCTTATAATTCAGTACCAGTATTTCCTACATGAATTGATAACGGTCCACTTACATTTTTTATCGTCATATATTATAAACCTCAATTTATTTTACTGCATAGGTATAACTTCAAATAAAAAAATATAGTTTTATTATTTCTACAATTTAAAAGTGTATAAATCAAAATAAAAACAAACGTGCATTTTATCACAGATTATAAACACATTCTTATGTCACTCTTTCAACGTAGAAACGTTGTCCGAAATAATTATGCGGATTTTTGAAATAGTGATATAATTTTCAAGAAACGGCGAGCTTTATTAAGTAGGATCAACGACGAGCGCGCCTCATATTTATTAAAAGGCTTCTAACCAGATTTAAGCTTGTTACCCTCTCTACCACCAATTTTTAATGAATAAACATTTGATTCTTAAATTACGTATTTGAATGTTGTTTCTCGAAATTCTTGTTAGTGGACACTAGTGCCATGGAGAGAGTACCAGGTTTGACCCTTGAGCAAACAGACAAAATTATATTTTTTTCTGTCCTTAATTTTACTTTGTATACTAGTCTTTATGTATTTGTGAAAATATAATTGTATGTATGTACATATTTTTAAGCTGTCTTTGAATACACCTATAATGACACATTTGCAACGTATAACTCGTCGCTATGATTTAAGAATGGAATGTGACTATGAAAAGAAGTTCGTTTCACTGTGCACGTTCTATGGTACCATTATGGTTTTCTAGTGACCTTTAGGGTTTAAAGCAACAAGTGTAAGGTAAGAAAGAAAGTAAAGCGAAACTGAAAAAACGAAACAAAGCAAGTTGGAATTTTTTTATTACATAATAATATGAGTCGTGTCACAGAAATATGAAGTCAATTCATCCGCAAAGCATATTCAAGTTCTACTGCCGAATACCCGAATTGGTCCTTCACAAAATCTAGAAACTATTATCTAGAAAATGTTATTAAAGATAACATTTTCTAGTTAATACTTATTTGTACAATTTTACTATAAAGTAGTGATAAGTAACTTCTGATACGCACCGGCATGCACCACATTTTTATAAAAAAGTGTGGTTTATGTCTAGGATTCGCACCTAGGACCCTCAATTCAGACGCCGAATTTCAAACATTAGACTATCACTGCTTTATACTTTTATAGATGCTAGATTTTGCTACTTTTAGACACAAATATTTATTTAAATAGACTCTTCCCTTTCGTTTATTTATAATTCTCATTGATGTAATTATATATTGAATATATATTGGTTTCGTTATCTAAACTCCAGCCTAACATCTAATAAATAAATTACATTTGCAATGTGTAGAAAACCTTTTCAATTATCAAATGAATAAAATCTGTGCTAGTGTCTTAGCGAACTCTGCTGAGGACGACGCCGATGTTGAAGGAGACGTGAAAGTAGAAAAATCATAATTACCTAATTACTTTTGAGTTTCACTCTTCGCGAAGTAGTTTCCTCGTCCAATTACATTACTAGAGCTACTACCGCTTCGGCTGATGTACTTGCAATACCAGAAAAAGTTAAAAACTAGAAACTTTTCAACCTTATTTCTCCTAAATATATTTGTCAAATTTATTGAATCTCCATTATTAAAAAGGATGTTGAATTGAAGTCAATTGATGTTGAATTAAAAAGGTAATAAAGTTTTAATATCGTATATTTTCTTGTTCTTCAGATAATTTGCTGACAATAAAAACTATATTTTCTATTTATGATGGTGAAGGAGTCGAGTATCTTAACCATTTGGTGGGATTGCGATATTAACAACGTGCTTGCCTTTAGAGTCATATAATCCATTATGCATCGTAAGTTAATTTAAAGTACAAATTTCAAAGCAATGTAACCAGATTATAGAACAACTATCGTTTGACTGGTTAGGTATAACCACTACGTCTAAACATTTCCAGTGTGAATCTATTCAGCGCAATTCAGCGTTTAGATAGTAGGGTGTGGTTGCCAGTTCACTTACATAGAAACAATCTTACATCAAGAGTAGTAAGGCATGCGTGATTGACTTCTGACATAATCCCTGTTTAATATGAACTTGGTTAGAAATATTAATGGGTGGCTGCGACCACTTACCATCTGGTGCTCATTTTCTACTTAAATTTGATAGAATTAGAAATACTTACCACTTAGTAGGCAAACAGCAATCAATCTTACGACATATTTATCATTTTGATAAAAGTCGAACGAAGTCGAACGAAGCATAAAGCTTTTAGCCTCACAAAAAACTTTAAAAAATATTAACTACATAGTCATGGATGGCATCTTCAATCACACGCATGTTATATTGAATCATTCTAAAAAAATGTCCGTTGTTTTATAAATATCTATCTACTTCAAAACTAGCATTTATTTACTTGAATTTTCTTCAAAAACAATACAGTTTTACAGATAGTCAAATGAAATCAAAAATCTTTATTTGCCAAATAAGGTACTCATGTATGTTGAAATGTCAAAAACTAATATTTTTATTACCAGTTACCGTTAAAAATAAGTATTGCGTCATATCATGTCTAAGTTTTCGGCATGAAATATGATGTAAAAACATTGACGACCGTTCAATGAGGTCAAAAAGCGAGATATAAACAAAAAATGTTATCCTTTCCCTTCAATAATAAATATTCATTTTTCCAATGCAACCGTTCGTTACGCAACCGTTGTGTTTCCAGGCCGATATTGTATTTGACTTTGCTGACCTTTAATTTAAACATTCAGAGGGTAACCACTGACACAATGGGATTTGTTATCCTTCTACAAACAGTGCTATCAACAGACGTGAATTTTAACATTGTTTGACAAAGACAAACATGTCTTTGTTGAATTGTATACCTGCTATAATATAGAATGCTTCTTATAAATAATCAAACATTAATAGCAGGTTGTGGAAACCTATTTGATTTTGATGGCAATCCTGAAAGAATACCATAACCATTATATTGATGTAATTTATATTGATAAGAACCTTGCACCCATATGGATTTTAAATGTCATTACAGGTCTGATTATGAAGACCATAGACAGTTGAGGGAATTCTTAAAATATTTACAGAAGTTACCTTTAAAATAGTACCTTATATGTTTAATTAATGTGCATATGTGGATACACGAAGCAAACTTCAAGACTTTATTTGAATACAAATATCACTATATACTCACTAAAAAGCGTGAAATAAAAACTTTTTAACAAAAATATCTACCAACACACACATGAGATATAGTTTCATCACCGTCATCTAGCGAAATATGTTGAGCGCCGACTTCAGAACTATGAATTCAGAATATTAAGTACTGAGTATGTTGTAAACCAAAATTAATTTAAATATTTTTTTGCTTTCTTGTGACATAGAAGTCGGTGGATATTTTTTGTTAATTTTTTTTATTCATTGTTATTGGTTGGTAATATCACATTCCATTCTGGTTAAACAAATACTTAGTAACTGAGCGTTAATGTCTTTTAAAGGCTGCAATGGTTGTAATCTCCCATTGCTGGTATGAGTTTTTTTTTCCTTTAATTGCGACTAGATCAGAACATGCACTTCTATGATGCACCTGCATAAAGATGTTGTAGTATAGAAGATAATAAATTCATTTATTATATGGATTTTAAGTATATCTCTTAATATTGTTTCTCTTTCTGTAAATTAACGCGGATATGTTTTTGTTTCAGGTACGTTAGCTTAATCCACAATTGAATTCAAGAATCAATATCAAGTTTATGATGATGCTGGAATGGTGAAGATGGATTTTAATTTAGTTTGCTTTTCAATGTACAATAATCAAATATGTATATAATATCAAGTCAATATAATATCTTAATACTTTGTAGGTCATAAAGATGAGCAACTTATATTTATTAGTAACATAATAGATCAAATGAATTTGGGTAACCCATACATGAGTCCTATATGTTGGAATGGACATATACCTATCAACTTAATATTCCTTTTCTCAGTATCTGTTACCTTTCATTTAAAACTATAATTTTGAAGCGGTTTAAAATTTTCGTTCGCATTAATTACTGAAAGGTTGAAAATGTATTAATGCCATAAATCTTAAACTTAATCGACATTTTAAAATTTATTAAACGCGAAATAATCATTGAGCGGAAAAATGGAGCATAAATCCCCAAAGATTTTCTTTCTAAGTCATAAAACGTGACGTGATCCGATTTACAATGCTTTCAGCGATACCGTTGAATTATCAACGTCAATGGACGAATTTATTACTAACACAGATAATGATTTTAAACACACAGACACGAAAATCCGAAAATAATTGAATAAATAAAGTATCGCCTATTCTCAGATCCGAAAGTCATCGATTTTCTTTTTAAAATTAGAAAAGTAAATGAGAATTCAGTCAATTGGACAAGTTTTTATATGCATATAACAAAACCTTAAATTAAAAGGATTATGTCTCGTATCTTAGAGTGATGTCCACAAAGACTACTTAATACGTTTCGAGTATACATAAAAGTTTGATTGATGTAGAAGATAGAAGTGGCTTTGTACTAAATAAAGCAAACGACGACCTGTTATCTTAAGATCACAAAAAGTCTTCAATGTTTCTACGTTAAAAAAACTAAATTACCAAGTTCGGATAACTTTACGATGTAAAACTCACTATAGATTTGTACAATTACGTTTTTGTAACAACTTCAAGTAGCTTTATGAAACTCCGAATGTCCTCTCGGGTAGTAGTTTGTACCATCCTCTTTCAGATGCAATTTATTTTGGGTTAAAACTTTCCCTCTTTTTGTTTGTGTATAAGTTTTTGTGTCTCTATTAGCATTGAAGTTACGGTCATAGACAATAGTCGTGGAATATACCGGAATATTATGCCAATCACGCGATAGACATAGAGTAGTATAACTTTTCAAGTGTAAAAGTTTAAATGACTATCCAACTTTGGAGTGAGCAAGCCGCTAGGGATTACAGATGTGTCATAAAGTATCTAGAATTATAACATTTCTGCGATAAGTCTGAAAAGAATTGAACTTAGTAATGCTATAATCGAAAAGGTTTGCGTCGGTGTTACGTAGTCGAACAATCAATTGTATATCTTGTTAGAGATTGAATGCTTCAAATGACTCACTAGGTAAATGTAGGTAATAAGTGAATAGATTCTTCCTTTAAGCATCCTCTTACTATGTCGAAATAAAGCTCCATCACCCGAGATCGCAGTACAATGTTCCTTTTTAAAAGCGTGATGTTTATAAATTATATAGCACACTGTACTATTATTGGAAAGCTGTAATAAAATTACGTATGTGTACATCGTCCGTCATTACGTATTCCCGTGCACGTCCGGAGCCGGCCGCGGCGCTCAAATTGCGACCATTGTTGACGACCACTGGGCTGTGTGAATATAAACTCGTAGGTACGCGTTGGTACTTGATGGCATTAATTTGAGAGAAACGTTATAAGTATTGAACCAAAAGTCTATATGAGATTTTACAAAGAAAATTAGGAGTGCTGCTGATAAATCTGTAGATACTAATATTATAACGTGGTGTGGGCGAGATTGTTTGTTTATTGGTATATTTGTTTGAATGGGCTGATATCTAGTCCAATTAGAAGAAATATTATTACCTAAGTTTGAAGGTGGTGGAATCCTTTGCCCGACTATATGCACCACCAGCACTTTTCTGCCCAATAACAGCAGTGCTACACTTTTTTGTCTTGTTCTGACTGACATGGTAAAGACGACATATCCCAGGCGTTCCAATTTAGAACTTGATTTATTGAAAAGAACTCTTATGTCAGCTTTGTCAGTTCATAATGATCAAATGAGATATTATTAAATTCTTAAAAATTCGAAAAGAATGATATTGAGTTGTCAAAAATGACATTAATCAAAGATGTCTAACTATGTATTAAATTGAATACGACTGAAATTGTAACTGCCCAAGGTGAACCCTTAAACATCTACAAATGTTAGATACATTTGTACAGATCTTTTAGGGCTCAGGTGTTAGAAAATACTAAGAGCCGTGAAATAGTAAATAGTTTTCCTTCAATTAGTAATGTTACACCTACACAAATGTTATCTTTGTAGCTATATATCATAAGAATTACTACAGAAGAAAATTTCGGCTAATGTGTTATTCGACGTCAATTAAAATTAACTCAAAACTTGGAATATAGTAAAAAGCCTCATCATTTTTGAATTGTGTCTCATAATACTTACACATTTGTACTTATTAAACAGAGAATAAACAAAGTTGTGTAACGCATAATTTTAAAAGATTATGTGAAGTGTGAAAATCAGTTATAATGTATATTAACTGCAAAGGATTCATATTCCACGAGTTTGGTCTTATTCCATAATTCTTCCAAAATAAGCATTTGCTCATAGTGAATCATGGGTGTGCCTTGGGCATACAAATGTTTGAGGTTTATCTCGCTGTTGACTAAAGTTTCAAGAAGTTTTCTTTGGTCTATGCCGGTTTGCAACAAATCTTTGCTTATTATTCATTACACTTTTAATTGTTACCTTCTTACGACAATACTGGCTTCTTAAAAGATCTGGAACAGGCTTTAGTAAAATAGCTTTTTCAGGGATAATGAAACGGGCTAGCAATATTTTTAAGTAATTAAAAAGTTGAAAACGGGCGTATATTACGAACGCCTTGTTATCACACAAGTAGTTGTAAAACCATTTTCACTGTTCCGTTACAATGTGTAATCTGAGTGTACTTAACGTTAAATATTTAAATTTACAAAATAGATAAAAATGTATCATGACGAGCAACTTTTCCTCATTAGGTACATAAAGAACCTAAAAAAACTAATTATTGCAACGCGAAAAGTCGAATTAGGAATAATAAAAAACTGTAACACTTAACGAATTTTGAATTAAATTTCGTGTAAATAATGCTTTTTTGTGCTTTGATACTGGTTATATTAGATGCTACTCTATGCTAATTTACAACGAATATTTCCGTATTTACCTTACATATCTAATAGCGTGTTAACTAAGTATTGTATATGGGTTGATTCGTGCGCAGTAAATCTTAATAAAACCTTACTTGCTTGGCTTGCGATACGACTGATATAGGTATACTATATGAAATACTTATACGAAACAAGCGATTTGCACGAGTTCTATCTCAAATGAGTTGCCCCACTAATGAAGTTAGACACTTGTATGCTGGTCGTTCCCGCTAGCGTCGGAAAGTTGAAGGTATAATTAGGAACATGAAAACGCAATTTCGTGAATGCGGTCTTTTGTTTTTTGCAAGTTCGTTCCGTGTATTAAGCGGCCCAATTTAAATACTTTTATGTAGGTGTTCAAGTTAGATATTGTTGTGAGAAATGAGTTAGTGCCTCCGCTTTTAAGAATTTTTGTTGTTCTCATTGTGCCTTTAAAGTTTGTAGTCGTAATATTCCGTAAGAATTAAAAAGATGCTAGTGGATGTTTGTTTTTTATCTAAAATAAAACGTTTTTAAAAAGTATATATTTTTTATTTTACAAGCTGATCAAACTGAAGAGAAATCCTATTTCATTTTCTTCAAAGACAGAATATATTAAGTTTATTTCTTTTTTTATTCTTTAAAATATTTGTTGCTTCAATAAAAGGTAAATATTATTGATTAAGATTTTGCCACCCTCATATATCACCTGATTAACTACATTTGAATAACTTATTTTTTATAACATTAAAAGTGTAAGCGTATAATCTCCAATCTAGTAGTAAATGGTCACTGCAGCCTCATGTACAACTTGATACAGACCATGGGTTCTGTCTGAAGTCAATGAGGACTAAAATGGTCGCCTCATATAAATTGAGCCACCAACGACATCTCCTGATCATTACACAATAGTAGTAGGTATTGCGGTGGTACCTTTTCAGGCGAACCATATATGTTATACCACTTTGCGATAGATACAGTACGATATTTTTTTTTGTATAGGTACTATGGGTATTATACGGGACCGTCTCTGTAGTTTTGGGACCTGAATAGGGCTACGGCGACTAAAAGGGGCTTCTGGGGTTGCGACAGGTACCTCAGTGTAGTAGCTCGAACCGACCAGCCGACGACCCCGGGTAGGACGAAGACATGTGTGGCCACATGCTGTTGTAAACACCAGGAGGCGCAGAGAGTACAAATGCCCACTGGGAAGAGCCCAAGTGGAGCATCGTGCTCGAAAGCCTTTGGTTGTGTTCCATTGGAGATCCGGTGTCCTCCACGCAGCGCTGAGGATGGTCACCGGGAGATTTATTGGCGTAAAAAACCCACATAATCCGGCGTTGCTCCCACGGCGTCGTGTACCTTTTAAAGGGTTCACCTTTGATAACAAAAAAACGGGTATTATATGGGACATTAACGTGTTTTATCTTTAAGATACCTCAAAATATACCTATTCATAATATTTAAAAATACAAATGCAATGCGGTTTCGTATAATGAGTATTGACTTATAGGGTTCCGTAACCAAAGGGTAAAATATGATACCCTATTGTTAAGATTTTGCTGTCTGTCTAGGATAGACAGTTAAATTTGTACAGATGATGTATTTCAGTTGCCGTTATAAAGACACATACTAAAACAGAATAAAATAAATATTTAAGTGGAGCTCCCATACAACAAACATGATTTTGTGTCCCCTTTCGGAACCCATACGTAGTTGGTTATTATACCTGTTGTGTACTTACAAACAGACCCGCGTGAGTTCATTCGAGTAGACCATAGGTTCCCAAACTCATTTCGTCTAACGCCTACTTTGAAAACCATTTATTTTGTAGCGTTCCTATTTTCTTTCACCTTAAAAACTTTACTAACATATCAGTCACGATTAGAATTAAATTAAACCAGCGTTGCCAAACATCCCGACTTTTAAATGAAAATTAAAGCTCAATCCCATTAGTAGAACTTTTTTTATTGGTTGACCAACTGTGTGAACCAATAAAAAAGGTCGCAAAAGCTGTACAAAATCGTCAAATATTTATTTATCGTATTTAAAGTAAACAAAAATAGAAGTATACATCCCAATTATATTATATGGACGTGGACGTATCCATCAGGTGGACTTCAATCTTATAAAAAGTATGTATAATAATTATGATTTATTATTATCATCATTTTGTTTCATTTTTGAACTCACAAGTTATGATTACAGTAAGTAAAACTGATAACAATAATTTACGCTAACTTGAACTTTTACGACAACTCGTAACTTTACTTTTCAAGTAACATTATTCTCGCCACTCAAAGTTTTCTTAACTGAAAATATAATGAGACAAAACTTTCCACTGTACCAACTTTCGTTTATTTGTTGAAAGTGGAAAATAAAAGAAAAGGTAAACTAGATTTAAGTTCATAAACTTTGTAGGTTTCAAAAATTACGATGAGAATCCTGGCAAACATGAGTGAGCTTCTGCTAACTTCAGAAAATATTTTTTATAACGCCTCCACTCCGCGACTCGTGAAAGGCTAAACTTGTTTCCTAATTTATTTTCAAATAATTGTCGCTAAGTTTCAGATTCTTTCTCTCGATTACTAGAAATATCACTTCATAGCATAAAACTAAGTCGCTTTGCGCTGTCTGTCCCTATGTACGCTTAGATTTTTAAAACTTAGTTACGGATTTTAATGCAGGTTTTTTAATAAATAGAGTGATTCAAGAGCGAGGTTTTTATGTAATTATGTATTAAAATGTGATTCGACTGTGTCAACATCACGAAGTGTGAGATAGTAGCTACCTATTACGTATATTTTTTTTATTTCCGATCACATATTTATTTTATTTTATATGAAACAAAATCGCAAAGACCGAGCAAGTTTAACTTCAAATTGCTAAGTATTTAATAACCAATGAACTTTCAATTAAACAATTGCTCCTGGTTGTGTTTAAGCATTAATTTTAATGCGATGGCGCTATCACGCAATCGGTTCATGTCCCAACAAAATTCCGTAGTATTAAGTTAACCAAAGCGTAAAATTGTATGCGACGACACAGCGGTCAATATAATTTTAGGGCGCTGATACATTAATGAATATTCATAATCTTATTATGTTGTAGTCGGTCTTGCTGTAACATATACTGATCTAGTTAATCAAGCAGTAACTTAATTAAGACTCATCGAAGTGAGTAATTATGCAGTTTTATTAGTCTGAACAGCTGATTTTAGTTTTATAATTTTATATAAAACTAAAATCAGCTTAAAGATGAATAAAATGTTATAAATAACTTACATATTAATACGTTAATTAAAAATCAAACAAACAAAAACTGTTTAGCTTGGCAGTTTTTAAATACTTAATTAGACATTTAGAGAATGAACGAAAATACAGATATAAGAAGTTTGTGGTATTTTTGAATCATTTACCAGTGTTGTCAAATATAATATATAAAGTATTGAAATAGATAGTCATGCATATTACATCCCTGTGATCAATTTAGTGCTTACAAGTTTTCCGAATTACCATCAAAATATAGTCTGCATAGTTTTTGGTTTTTTATTAAGAACTTTCGAAGTGTAACTTTGAATTTATCAATCTGTCCTTAGCTATGCACTTGCACTAATAAACTAAGAAAAAAAAAATTATGCTACAGTCCGATAAAATGATGAATATTTATAGTCTGCCAAGGTATAATAACAATAGCTCTACGCGTAGTGGGAAACCGAAGCCCGCGGGAAATTACACGTGAAAGGAAATACGAGAATACGAGTTAGATTGGAATGTCGTCTGGGTACCAGTTCGTTAGCGGTCAGTGTTACAGCACATTTATAGATATATAAATATAATCTGAGAGATTCGTTTGTTTATTCATGACTGCTAATTATTTAATTCACCGCGAATAAAGTAGTGATAGCCTTATTTTTAAAACTTGCCCTCATCATCGGGGGCTCGAAGTGCAAATCTGCGGCACACACTATCGTTTTCTCTTAAACCATCTGCTTCACGCAGTGAAAGTTAATTTCTAATGGCATGAACTCACGGGTTTGTAGGTTTCCTCACGATGTTTTCCTTCGCTGTAAAAGCAGTGATAATTAATTTCTAATACGCACATTTTAGAAAAACCAGTGGTGCGTGCCAGGGTTTGAACCTTGGACCTCTTGATCGAGAGGGGAAGTTTCAACCATTAGGCTATCACTAGGCTATCACCAGGCTGTATCACATGCTGCTCATTAACCCTGATAGCTAGACAAGTGTATTTTTTACAGATGATTCCTGTTGCCGCTACAACAACAAATACTAAAACAGAATTGAATAATAATTTAGGGTAGTTCCCATACAAAGGACGTAATTTTTTGCCTTTTTCATAGAAAATAGTCTATGTATATTAAAGACTTCGTCCGATTTGCACTTAACCCTTTTTTGTTGAATTCCTTCACGTTACAGTAATATAGATGTAATTTGTTTCACTATACTAAGTAGGTAATCGAAAAATATGTATAGGTATGTATCGCTATACAGAGCGATTTTGTAACGGTTTTTTAACCTTTGTAAGTATGTAATGCTATAATATTTACAAAGGACTAGAGAATATTTGTATAGCGAAATGGCCCAAAGGACATTGCTTGAAGACAGTATTGATGTGTTCATATAAAATCACAGAACCTCTCTAGACCTAATGAATTGTTTGTACATAACGTTTTATTTCAGAGTCATGAAAGTACCTACTATTTTAATGGATATTAACCATAGTATCTATTACTCTTCCTTAAAATTCAGTACAGTAATACTTCGTCTCCAGATGAATTGGTAACGCTCTATGTACATTTTTTTAATCGTCGTATATTATAAACCCCACTTTATTTTACTGCATATAACTTTCTAAATAAAAAATAATAGTTTTATTATTTCTACAATTTAAAATTGTAAAAACCATGTAAAAACAAACGTACATAACTTATCACCAAGTATTATCATGATTATTGAGAAAATGACATGATGATGTATTGACATTGTTATGTCATTCTCTCAACGAAGTGATTGTCCGAAATAATTATGAGGATTTTTTTAATAGTGGTATAATTTTCAAGGAACGGCGCACCTCATTAAGTAGAATCAACGACGAGCGAGCCTCATATTTATTAAAAGGCTTCTAACCAGATTTAAGCTTGTTACCCTCTCTATCGCCAGTTATTTAATGAATAAGCATTTATTTGTTATTAAATTATGTACTTGAATGTTGTTTCTCGAAATTCTTGTTAGTTGTGACAAGTGCCATAAAGAGAGTTCCAGGATTGATCCTTGAGCAGGCACACAAAATTACATTTTTTTCTATTCTAAATTTGGCTTTGTATACTAGTTTTCGTATAGATATACGTCCCTAAGTGAAAAGATAATTGTTCCAATGTACATATTTGTAAGCTGTCTTAGAACATACCTGTAATGACACAATTTTAACGTACATATATTCCTCGCTATGATTTAAGTACGAAAAAGGCGTACTTGGGCTGAAAGACTTACGTCACAAGAGCCTTGGAACGATTGCCTCCAGTTTTGACTTTTTCCTATTTGGGGTAGATTTGATGACTTTATACACTGATAAATTATCACAGCAGCCACATATATAAAAATGGCTGGATGAAAATACTTATATTATTGCAGGCATGTAAAAATGGTGACTAATATAAAAGAGAGTTGTATTTAAGATAACATACGTGTGTACTAATTGTACGAATAAGTATTAACATGCAATATTTAATTACCATTTAATTACTATTGCTTCAACTTAGCAACCAATTTTCACTCGGACTTATAGCTCATAATTTGTACAACTGAAACATATATTTTGTGAACAAATATTATACTTCATTCCCGTTCAGCAAACACGTGTTTTACACATCTGACTTAACAATCTCTTCTGATTCCCATCTTTACGCAGCCACGTAGATTTGTAGAATAATTTTCTGTATTCTTAAGCTCTTAAGCTCGATATGAATAATTAAAATGTGAATTAAATAGCACTTTATCTCTGAGCTCCTGAACATTAAAACAACCTTGATAATAGTTGTTTTACATGGCGATGCAACTAATGCTAATTTGTGGTCTAAACTAGAAATAAGTAACTGACAGTTTCAGTAATACAGTTGGTGTGTATAAACAAACAATATAAATCTGGTGCTAAACCAATATAAATTTAATTATTTTGGTTAAGGCAAAAGATAAAATAATTAGGCAGAAAATGAATTAAATACACTTAATGGATTATCAGAAACCATATACGTTGCAATATCCACTAAAGTTTGAGCAAGTAATATTCCCACTTAACGAAATAGTTATTTCGTCTGAACTAATTATACCACACGGTAATAGCGAACAATATTCTAAAGCTTTCAAACTATTCAGAAATTGTATTGCACGTTCTTGCTTGGAGCGAGATCAAAGTAATTCATCTTGTTCACGTATAGACACAGTAGTTGGCGCTCCCCTTCGTTTTATGAGTTCAAACACATAGTACATTGAACCTTATTTCTTTGAACATGAAGCACTCGCTACAGCAATGTGAATTAAAGCAACTGTAGGAGATAAATTACCAGCATTCAGAGCAGAGTTCAGTGAATAGTGAGACAAGTAGCTCGCAGTGATCGAAAAACCATTAAGGAGGCATGAATGCCCGACTTTTACCCCTACGCATTCAATGTGACGTTGAAAAGAAGTTCGTGTCACCGTGCACATTCTATAGAACCATTATAGTGACCTACCCTTAAGGCATAAAGCGAAAGGTAAGAAAGAAAAGCGAAACTGAAAGAGAAACAAAGCAATTTACACAATTTTTATTACATAATTACTGGAATCGTGTCAAAGGAATTCGAAGTCAATTCATCATCATATTCAAGTTCTACTGCCGAATACAGGGGTCCACATATTGATAGAGTTTTAAGCCATAGTCTAAGTTAGAATTGGTAGACTTCACACAGCTTTAAGTGTTTTTAATAACATTTTTTAGAGAACGCTCATTTGTACAAGTTCCCTCACCACAATTTCCTTCACCGTAAAACAGTGATAACTTCTGATACGCACTTAATTTTATAAAAAATTGAGAGAGATTTAGCGAGGTTTAGACAAAAATATATATTTGAATAGACTCTTCCTTTTCATTTATTTATAATACTCATAAGAATACACTAATAAGAATATATATTGCACTTTTCTGATTTCAATCTAATGTCTAGCTTACAATTCAATAAATAAATAACATTTGCAATGTGTAGCAATGATTTTTAATTACGAAATGAAAAATATTCGTGCTAGTTTTTCGTAGCGAACTCTTCTGTGGACGACGGTAAAGGAGACGTGAAAGTAGAAAAATCATAATTACCTAATTACTTTTGAGTTTTACTTTTTGCGAAGTAGTTTCCTCGAACTAATTACATTACTAGAGCTACTACCGCTTTGGCAGATGTACTTGGAATACCAGAAAAAGTTGAAGTCTAAAAACTTTTCATCTTTATTTCTTTCCAGAAATTATTAATTTTAGTTCAATCTGGTTTATTAAGGAGCGAAGTGATGTTGAACTTAACAAGGAAATAAAGTTTTTAATAAAGTAGGATTTGTTGTTCTTCAGCTAATAATAATTTACTTATAATACATAGAAACCACATAACTACATATGTATCATGATGAATTGGATCATTCGATTATTTTGTCTCGCAGGATTTAGACAGACAGAATTGGCATTTCATAAACAAGGTTTTAATGAGCCCCCACAAGTAAAAAGCAACCAGAGTCAGGTCTGGACACCGTGCAGTCCATGGAACTCCCCCTGCCAATCCAACGCCTCGGGAACGAGGTATCCAGCCACTGTCATACAGTATTTCGATAGTGCGCTGGACAACCATCGTGTTGAAATATCATTCATCTCCTTGTTTGTAAATCCACATTTTCAAGCAGTGGCACATTCTCATTTCTTAAAAAATCCTCATAATTGTCACTATTTAAATTGTTTGGCAGATTGTGGAGACAATTATATAATTATTTATATCTCCCATCCAAACATTAAACGAAAAACGTTTTGGGAACTCGTTGCTTTGACTTTTTCTGAATTCCGTTTACTTTTTTGTGACCAGTAATAAATTTTGTGATACCACCCTGTTCGAATTTTCTGTCATCCGTCCATAAGATTCGCCTAAGCTTGGATCTTCAGCGTCGGTATTCAGTATAAACCTACCATATTCCAATCGCCGTTCTGAATCCCTTTCTTCTTACACCTGCACATAATTATAATGAAATGGTTAGTTAACACTTAATTATTTATTCTACGAAACAATTCAGTAAATAAATATACTACTAATACAAAGCGATACATCACATGACTATGTAAAATAAAACGTAGGAGTATTATTAGCGGCCGCGGCACAAGATGAATCGCATTCATTCATCCTCGTTCGTGGACCTCGTTCATCACTTATGCGCGCTTAATATATCCGCGACAATTTGTTCTTTGGTGTTAGGAATACATTTTAAAGAATTATTATGATTATTGTTACACCGCTATGATCTGTAACCCCGCTGTATTTAAGCAGCGTGGTTCTTTGTAAAGTGTAAGGTAAATTTACTTTCACAAGGCAATTAATCCACAAAGATAGCTACAACGCAAATCTGACCATTTTTTTCATTCTTTTCCGTTTAGCTCTTGGCAGAGTGGTCGTGACCATCATGCAGTCGCATTAATGGCAGATGTAATTTTCCCCACTATCTCACGCCATTTCGCTCTGTTTGAGGTCATTCTGGTACATTCATACAATGGGCCGCCCATGGCGAACTTGATTTGGTCGGTCCATCGCATCGGTGATCTACCTCGTGATCTGGTGCCTTCCACTCTGCCTTGAACTACCAGACGTTCGATGGAGTCGTTTCCTCTCCTAGTGACGTGGCCGAAGAACTTTAGAATGCGACTTTGCACTAGAGCTGATAGTCGTACTCTTATGCCAAGTTCTTTAAGTATAGAGGCGTTTGTGCGGTATTCCGTCCATGATACTCCGAGCATCCTCCTCCAGCACCACATCTTTAGGGCGTCAATCTTTTTCTTTTCGATCTCACGCAGGGTCCACGTCTCTGCGGCGTACAGAAGGATAGGAAAAACGAGGGTTCAAACAAGACGGGTCTTAGTGGTCTTAGTGATATTTCGATTTTTCCAGATCTTTTTTAGATTGTCCATTGCACTTGTCATGGCCATATGCACTTACTTTATCTCCTCCACGCATCCGCCGTTGTTTGAGATTGAAGCTCCCAGGTGTAGGATTGGACCACTTCTGACCAACCTTATTCAAAATTGATTTCAAATGTAACAATTAGTAAAAATACTAAGTGCATGTTTGTATTCTACTTCTATATCCTCAAAAAAAACTGTTTACCAATATACTGCTAAAAACAAGCTATAATTTAAATATCAACAAGTGTAGCTAAAAACATATAAAGTCCCACACTGCAAGATCAAGTAAGGAAGAGTATTAGTGGCAACGCGTTGCAAGATGAATCGTTTTCATTCATTCTCATTCCTGAACCTCGTGCATCACTTATGCACACCCTGGCACACATGGAATGTTTGCTAACTATAAACCAACTTCAATGGTGCGGACATCTCGTGCGAATGGACGATTCTAGGCTACCGCAGGCAATGCTCTATTCTGAACTAGGCAGCGGAAAGCGCAGATCAGGAGGTCAATACTTGCGATACAAAGATGTATTAAAGCGCCACCTTACAGCTTTTGGTATACATGTGCTCTCGTGGGAGAAGACTGCGCAAAACAGGTCGGAATGGCGATGTGCTATCAACTCAAGCGCACAAATCTTTGAACAGAATCGCCATAAAGATCTTGAGGCTAAGCGTGAGCTAAGCAAGTCCCGTCCTAAGCCCTCGTATACATATACCTATAATCAAGATGGGCAACTATATTGTGCATCATGTAATAAAATATTTAAAACCAAATTTGGCTTTGCAAGTCATATCAGGGCGCACGCCAGGCGCACTGCCAGGAGGTCGCCGTAGACGGATACGTCTTGGAGGACATCATCATCATCATATTTGCGTTTACCGATACCAAGAGTAGGTATTTGGAGTCAGAATTATATGCGACATATATGTAAATATATATTAATGTGGTTATGAAAAGCAAACATAATATATCTTCTGACTTAAAAATTCAATGTTTCTCGTGGAGGTGAAAGTGGCTTAAGGCAGGATCCTGCTTTAGAAAACTCAAAAAACCGTTTTTTTTTATTATTATGTAGGCTAATTTGAAATATTTCCAGAGATATAGCACTGCACTTAGTCCGGTATCGAGCAGGTACCATCGAATAACTCCGAACTATGTACTATAAAAAATCGATAAACAATTCAAACAGTATTTTGAATTTATAGCGTGCTAGATAGATAAAAAGGCTTACTTTATGACGCAGAAATAGCTGATTATAATTTTCGACTACATACGGTCACAATCCTACTATCCTACTTTGCCTCTTCGTCTTGTGGCGGAT
The DNA here is from genome assembly GCA_949699795.1 of Spicauda simplicius. Classification (NCBI taxonomy): domain Eukaryota; kingdom Metazoa; phylum Arthropoda; class Insecta; order Lepidoptera; family Hesperiidae; genus Spicauda; species Spicauda simplicius. Next base: position 9,239,402 of record OX453067.1, on the reverse strand, counting down.
AAAATAAAAGGCAATTGAGTGTAGATGAATATATTGTAATATTATATTTTACAATATACAATTGTTGCGACGATCTTACAGTACAGAGTTTGGAAGGCGACTGCCACATAATACATAAAATTAAGCATATCGAATATCGATCTGTTTCTAGCTCCCGATATGGACAACGATTTGTTTACATTCATAAAAGATACACTACTATAATAGGTAGGCACAACACTTCCCTTCCTTTTTAAAACAAAATAAAATAAAATAATAACATATTATGACATAATATTATGAAAGTAAAAATTAACAAAATATAATTCAAAATTTAATTACTTACTACAATTATATAAAATCAAAATGTAGAAGAATAAAATGTGTAAATTTCAGTGTATATCGCGTAAACAAGAAATAAAATGAAGAACGATACAATAAAATAATAAAAATACTACTTTACTTTATAAATATTGAGTACAATCATTTAAAATACGAGTAAATACTGGGTACATTCTTAATTTTTATGCCTATGTTAAATTGCACTTCACTTCATTTAGCACACTTATTTATCTGTGTTATATTGCACGTTATAAAGTCACTTTTCACGTCACGGAATATGCTGGCACTGCGTGGGGTTGTTGAGGAGAACGTGTTCGGTCGGGACCGCTACGACTAGCGCGCAATCCCTGGATTTCTCTTCTCAGGTACCTGGTGTACCTTTGTTTGCAGACTCTCCAACATACAAAACAGGTGACAATGATGGCAGCCGCGATGATTATCATGAATATGAGGTTTAATTTGTCATGCGTAATCTCATGAAGAACGCTGGTGCTCGCCTGATTTGCCTGTCCATTTTGGGCAATGATAACTTCTTCTCTGCTTTGCGTTTTTCCCATCTTGATGTTATTTGTATTTGAGAATGAACGAATTTGTATAGAAGAATGAGTGTTTCAATTACGAAGATACAAATCGCACTGTAGGTTTAATGAGACGTCCGTATCGGGTTCGGATCTGATTGTTATTGTTACCGTGTCCATCTATGCTGTCTCTAGGCACCTCAGAATTTGTTATGAATTCCTTTGACTTATATGGCGGGGCATCTTCTATTACCGAGTGATTCTGTACCAAAAATGCAGGTTTTAATCGATCGATCGATATTGTTTTAATATTATCTGAGATCTTAACTTTGAAACATTTATCTCCTCTTTCTATAACTTTATGAGGCCCTCCATAAGGGGAAGTCAAAGGTTTTGTGACATGGTCGCAACGTACAAATACGTGTGTACATGATGATAAAGCTGGATGTACAAATATATTTCCTTGTCTGTGCGGTCGTTTTGGAATTGCGGCTAAATTTCGAATACGCATACGCAGATCTTGAAGTAATGTCTCGTTATCCGAAGATATTTGCTTTGACGGCTCAAAAAAATCTCCAGGTAACTTGAGAGTAGTACCATAAACCATTTCCGCAGCAGAAATGCCTGTATCATCGCGTAAGCTAGCTCTGAGACCAAATAAAACTGTTGGTAACTCGTTTACCCAGTTTTCGGTATTCCCGCGTGCCATTAATGCTGTTTTTAGCGTTCTGTGCCACCTTTCTATCATACCATTTGCTTGCGGATGGTAAGCGGAAGTACGAATTTTTGATATGCCCAAATATTTTGCCAAATTACAGAACAGATGTGACTCAAATTGACGGCCTTGATCTGTGGTTATTTTCGCGGGACATCCGAATCTCGTAATCCACTGAGTATATAATGCGCTTGCGACGCTTTCGGCGCTTATGTCCTTTAAACATTGAACTTCGGGCCACCCTGTTGTTCTGTCTATCATAGTCAATATGTATCTATATCCTTGACAATACGTTAATGGGCCAACAATATCCATGTGAAGATGTTCGAAACGGCTGGTACATGGAAATGAGCTGAGTGGTGATATTGTGTGACGCTGAATCTTTGATTTTTGGCAATGAATGCAGGTTCTAGTCCACTCGTTGATGTCTGAGTTCATTGACTTCCAAAAATATCGATTTGTTATCATTTTTCTAGTGGCACGTGTACCACTGTGACTAATGCCGTGTATTGCATTAAAGGCTGTAACACGATAGTCACGCGGTAGGTAGGGGCGTGCGCAATTTTTCGATATTTCACAATATATTGGTTCACTGCAATTTGGATATACGATGGCTTTAAAATTTAAATTTTTTGCTTTCAGCAAGTGTTTTAATTCTTCGTCGTTTTGTTGAGCCTTAGATATTTCCGTGTAATCGATTGGCGAAGGCATGTCTATTTGTTCGACTCTAGATAAAGTATCCGCCACGATATTCTGTGAGCCTTGAATATATTCAATAGATTTACAAAACTGACATATGAAATCCAGGTGTCGTAGGCGTCTAGGTGTATCGTTGCCACTCGTAGCTTTCTTGTGTAAGGCATACACGAGTGGTTTGTGGTCAGTAAACACGGTCACTTGCTGACCCTCTATTATATACCTAAAATGTTTTACAGCCATGTATATAGATAGTAGCTCCCGGTCATAGGCACTGTAACGCTGCTGGGCTTCGCTGAATTTGCAGGAAAAGAAAGATAGCGGTTTCCATTTTTCGTCAATTTTTTGTTGAAGAACCGCGCCAGCGCACGTGTTGGATGCGTCAGACATTATAGCTAAAGGTGCTCCGGAAACCGGATGTGACAGTAAAACAGCCTCCTTTAAATTATTTTTGCACAATTCAAATGACTCTTCGGCCTCTTTGCTCCATGTGATTGGCGTTTTATCGTTGCGTTTTGTATTGTGTAAATATGCATTCAAAATTGCATGGTATGTAGCGGCATTAGGTAAATGACTTCTGTAAAAGTTAATCATCCCCATAAAGCGGCGTAATTGTGATACCGTTTCCGGCTTGGGATAGTCTGTAATAACCTTCACTCTATCACTTAAAGGTCGTATTCCATCTTTAGAGACGCGGTATCCCAAAAAATCTACTTCCGACTTTCCAAAATCGCACTTATCCAAGTTTATTGTGACGCCGTATTGATTAAGGCGTTTAAATACGGTATCTAAGTGCATTCGGTGTTCCGATTCCGAGTTTGAAAAAATAATGCTGTCGTCGACGAAATTAAATATGAAATCCAGACCTTCAAAGACCACATGGCTCATAAAACGCTGAAAGGTTTGGGCAGCGTTCCTTAAACCAAAGGTCATTCTCGGAAATTCGTAAAGTCCAAAAGGAGTTATTATTGCAGTTTTTTCAATGTCGTCGGGCGCCGTCAGAATAAAGTGATATGCTCGGTGTAAATCAATTCGGGAAAATATGGTTTTTCCAGCCAGAAGGTATGTAAAGTCGTGGATACGCGGAATTGGATACCTATCTGGCTTAGTGATGGCGTTAAGACTGCGATAATCGCCGCAGGGTCGTATTTCACCATTCTTTTTAGCAACGACGTGGAGTGGGCTTGCCCAACAACTCTTCGAAGGTCGACATATGCCTATTTGTTGCATGTACTCAAACTCTTTCTTCACTTTCAGATACTTTTCTGCAGGGAGAGGTCGAGCGCGTGCGAATACCGGAGGTCCCGTCGTCTCGATGTGGTGCATAACATTATGTTTAGGGATATCTTTGTAGCACAAAGGTTTAGTTATATCCGGATAAGCTGACAGTAAATCATAGTACGGGTTATTGGCCTGTATTGTTTTGATAGTGTCTTGACTGCACTTTACCATAGACCCAATAACATTTAGACTCGTAACAGAATCAATAAGTCTTCGACCGTTTACATCCACTAAGAGTTTATGATAATTTAAAAAATCGGCACCAATTATCGGTTGTTTTACGTCGGCCAGTATAAAGTTCCACGCGTGAGGTCTTCTTAATTTTAAATTTAACTCTAACCGTTTAGTTCCGTAAGTCCGTATTTCACTACCATTTGCGGCATATAGTTTATAACTGTCACTTTCACTATTTCTATACAGTTTTTTTACAGCTGGCAAAACAGAAACGTTGGCTCCCGTGTCCACCAAAAAACGTAGACCACTGTTTAAGTCAGTCACGCACAGGCGGTGGGATGGTGAAAGGGTGCAGACATCCGCCGCTGACTGCACCTTGTTTAGTTTTCCTGGTTCTGGGCATTTCCTTCCTTCCATGCGCACGGCTCTGTACATTTGTTCGCTCTATGGCGAAATCGCGCATGATAATAACAAAGATCATCGCCGCTCCGTGACTTATGTCGCATCAAATTACGGCCACGAGATTTTGATCGATAGCGATTGTGAATATTATAATTTCTTTTCTGACGTTGAAATCCTTTATTTTTCTGCAATTCCATCACTTGTAAAGACAATTGGGCCACTTGTGCTTGCAACGCGGAAATGTTATCAGCTGACGTCGACGGTTTGCTACTGATCTCCGCTACTTGAATAGGCCTTGTATTTTCCATAATTTTGTCTGCGATGGTAGCTAAATTTTCTAAATCCTTCACATCAGTGACGGCGAGGACGGAGCGAACTGCAGCTGGCAAATGACCTTGCCACATGATACGCAGCGTATCGTCAGGAATCTTACCCCTGGCCAAATCTCGCATGCGTCTTAAAAGTTGAGATGGTTTCTCGTCGCCAAGGTCGATTTCGCTCAAAAGTTTTTGGAGTTGACGGTTTTCTGATTCCTCGTGTACCGCTAATAATCTTGATTTCAGAGTGTCATATTTCTTTGCTTGGGGCTGCTGAAGTAGTATGTCGCTAACTTGTTGTATCACATCTTTTCCCAGCTTCGTGACGACTACGTTGAACTTCGCTTCGTCGCTTAATTTTTGAGGTGTTAAAATGGCTTCACATTGCACAAACCATAAACAAGCTTGATCACACCAAAATTCTGGGATTCTTGATGACACCGAGACTGTTGCTAATTCGGATGCTGTGCTGGCTGTTGGTGTTCTATTTTCACTGGTCATTTTGTAATATCCTTATAACTTTATCTTTGTAAACTGACCAGACAGGGTCGATCACGTAGGGCGGCGTTGGAATCACGTCGGGGTCACCAATTTGCCTATTCGTCTTGTGGCGGATGAAATAAAAGGCAATTGAGTGTAGATGAATATATTGTAATATTATATTTTACAATATACAATTGTTGCGACGATCTTACAGTACAGAGTTTGGAAGGCGACTGCCACATAATACATAAAATTAAGCATATCGAATATCGATCTGTTTCTAGCTCCCGATATGGACAACGATTTGTTTACATTCATAAAAGATACACTACTATAATAGGTAGGCACACTACTAATATTATAAATGCGAAAGTTTGTGAGGATGTATGTGTATTTGTTATTCTTTCACGCAAAAACTACTCAACGGATTAGGTTGAAACTTTACAGTAGTATAGGTTATACATCAGAATAACACATGGGCTATAATTTATACCGATTTTTTTTTAATTAGGTTATAATATAACGAGAAATATCACGTTAGTCGGAAAAAAAGTTGTGCTCTGAGAGCTATCTTCGCGTACGCTGCCTAAACCGCTGGAGATATCCAAATATAATGTACCGTGGGATTGTTTGGCTCACATAGATCTAAATAAAAGTCCGCGACAGCATATGTCTATATTTTATGTATAACCCACAATAACTCTTTTTATACTTTGAAAATTTTAAAAATATCAAGTTGTTATTTCCATGGGTTTTATACAAACTGAATATTAATCCTTATCAAAATAAATGATTTCAAAAAATCAAGCATCTAATAAAGATTGAATCTGCCTTTTACACCATGTAAATTGGATAAGTAGTTTAGAAGATATTACGAGTATAACATATTGCGTAGTCAATTGATTGACCGGCAGTACGCGCCGTGCGCCGCCGCCGTATACAACGAAGTTGTATGATATTAATATTTGAATGGTTATAAAACACGGAGCAAAATGTGAAAGGTCAATGACGTCTCTGTAGTTCCGGGAATAAGGCTATGGTATCCCCTGTCTGTGGTGAGAGGCAACTAAAAGGGAGCTTTCGGGGTTGCGGGCGGCTAGACGGAGACCTCCAAACACCCAGTCAGCAACTTCGGGAAAGATGTCAGCATGTGTGGTCGCATGCTATCGTGAGAGCCAGGATGGACGGAGCTTGAACCGTCCAGCCAGGCGATCCCGGGAAGGACGGTGGCATACGTGTGGTCGCATATCGTGGTAAAGACCAAATGCAGTGGTGGGCCCAGTCGCTCACTTGGGAGGAGCCCGATGGGGCAATGCACTCAGAGGACTCCAGTTGCGTTCCTTTGAAGATCCCGGAGTCCTGGTATAGGTAATGGTACAGAACATGGGTTCTATCTGAAGTCAAACACAGATGCGTTGCTACTCCCGAGGACTATGATGGTCGCCTCATATAAAAGTGCCGGCAACCACACCCTTCCATCGAAACGCAAGAAATGCATCACGCTAGAAATAGGTGTGGTGGTGGTACTTCCCCGGTCGAACTACATTGGTTCTACCACCTTCAGTTCATTCCAACATGGTTCGACATGTTATTGTATTTTTTTAATATAGCTACGTTTCTATATACTGGTTATTGTACTGTACTGGTAAGACAAACATACCAAATTGTATTAGTCACCCGTCGCATCGGTCGAAATTCGACCGTAATTGATGTTAAAAAACTAAACTTCATATTGTCCAAATTAGTACGAATATTTCTCAAATTCAAATAAAAGAAGATTTGAACGCGCCCGTTAAACATAAAAAGAAGTTAATTATCAAAGCCGCATTTAAAAGCAATAGCAGTATTTTGACAAAGATATCTGACATTTTTGACGATATGTATTTTCTTATTAAGGCATAGAATGTTGTATTTATAGTTTAATATGTATGTGTTTGTGACAAATGCAAGGTAGTGTGTGTAATGTGTTTTTAGTTGTTTTTATGTATGATATGTGCATTATTTAAAAAAAATATTAACATTCTGTACTCCTTCTCTACGTCCACTGTAACCGTGCAAAATTTCATACTAATAACTAGTCCGCGGCATATTACTTAAAAATGCGTCACAAGTTTTAGCTTCATGTATTAATATAATAATTTTAGCCGAGTTTAGATATTACGAAGGTCAAAAATTAGGTGATAAATGTAAATAGTCTATCTCTCATCTCATCAACCCATTATTGGCCCACTGCTGGGCACGGGTCTCCTCTCAGAATGAGAGGGGTTGGGCCATAGTCCACCGCGCTGGCCAAGTGCGGATTGGTGGACTGCACACACCTCCGAGAACTTTTTTTTTTTTAAGAACTCTCGGGTGTGTAGGTTTCCTCACGATGATTTCCTTCACCGAAAAGCAGTGATAATTAATTTCTAATACGCACATAAATCAGTGGTGCGTGCCGGGGTTTGAACCTCGGACCTCCCGATCGAGAGGACAAGTTTCAACCATTAGGCTATCACGGCTCTAAATAGTCTGTAATAGCTATAATATATAGTCAACGCACCACTTAATTTTAAAACCCAAAGTTTAAATAAACTTATATCAACACGAAAGCAGTTATCATAAAAGCCAAGTACAATTCAGCGTGAACATAATAATAAAATTATTCCATGTCATTTACTTCCAAATTCCAAGTATTCCTCGTCCCGCTTAATGCTCATTTCGTGTTCTCGCAAAGTTCCATTTCAATTATAGAAATATCATTTACAAAACAACCACACGGACGAAAACTTCATGGCACAATTTAGTTTTGTAAAGTGCTTTTATAAATTTTCTACGCAAAACAGTATAACGCTAAATAGTAGTTAGATTGGATTCGATTTAATATCTAAATTTGTTAATGATAAGACGAAGGCAGGCAGACGACTCTGACGAAGGCAGAAATAGTGGCGTAAGTATTTAAAGCAATCCAAACTCAATTACTAAGGTTTACTTTTAAATAATATTGTTCTTTTGCTGTATTTAATACAGCAACGGAACAACTTGTACCAATATTTAAGCAAATTTAATTGCCCGTCAGGATATCAAACGCCCTAAAACAATTGAATATCATTGGAATAAAAAACAGTTGGAGATCATTTCGAGTTATTTAGTCAAGTGGAATTGAGTATAGGCATCCCATTTGTTTCATCAGGTGCCATACTAATAGTACCTACCCCAAAAGTAGGTGGTAAAAGAGTGTACTTCCCAAAATCCCATACATCTGCGGAATGTAACTTCGGACTATAAGCATATGTCTTCCAATGTATGCACCATCTATTTATTGAGATACTACGTCATTCAGCAGTCATGCAAAATGAGAGATAGAAAGAACCTTTAATTATAATAATTTAAAATACTAATAGCGACTCCAGGCAGAGATTTATTTTTTTATTTTATACGACTGCGCCTTTGTGTATTCAGCTATTTACATTCAACGATTCTTCTTCTTTTAATTACGCGCTTTTTATAATGTAATTCTCAAATACATGTTGGATATCTATAGATAAGGGTTCAAAAATATTGTCAAATATTTTTCAAAATGGTCATGGATATTAAATTTCAATCTGTAAGTTAGAAAATATTAAATGAAAAACATTCTACGTAATAATATAAGAATGGAATTTTAACTGACTAAGTAGAAATTTATTTATTTTTATTGGTACTTTATTTTAATGTAAAAAATAATGTGAATATTAAAATGTTGGCTACAAAAATGTGATTAGCTTGTAAGAACGATTTAAATTATTAAACTCAAATAAAGTAGCATCGACAGTTTTATAGATTAGTGTTGTTACTTCGAAACTCCGTCGATTTGCCGAGAAAATGATCAAAGTTTTTGTAGTTCTTGAATGAATTGCGCTAAAGGTCTTCAATGTTTAACTGGCTAACCCCGCAGCTTCACTCGCGATAAAAAAAATCGATGTGTCGATTGTCCCGTGGGAATACGATATTGTCCCACAGTAAAAAGTATACGTTAATCCAGAGCGTCAGCTAACTCCCTGCCAAATTTTATGAAAATAGTTCCAATCGTTTAGACGTATAGAAGTAACAAACATACACACTCACAAACTATTGCCTTTATAATACTAAATAATGATTAACTGCGCTTGTAAATTAAACTGAAAGTATCGATAACATTTATTTGCTTTTTGTTTATAGAAATTAAGCTGCAAATTGCTATACCTGGCACTGCCAACACACTGGCTTTGCCAGGTAACGGGAGTGGCAACGCATCTGTAATTGACTTCAGATAGAACCTATGTTAGAACATATTAGAACATGTTAGAACATAGGTTCTATCGTACGTAGCTTACAGATTTCTTTCAGATATCAGATGATTTGGTAGTTCGCTAAAATGTATCTATTTCGTAATAGAAAAGTAAGAAATTCAAACAGATATATAGGGGTCTGAACTGTGGTTTCAATACAAATTGGCCTACAGGGGCACTTACAATTTGTCAGTTACATTTTTTTTATTACTCTACTGCTGGATCGAAATACGCCCTCAACTGAAAAGATCCGGTAAGAAACTCAACGGGTTTGTGTGTAATACAACAAACATTTAATTTAAAATATTAAGTCCAAGTCCTAAGAAATGTCAAAAAAAAACAAATAATAATGCTAATTTACTGGCCTACTCAACTTCATATTACCGATAATACCAAGAAATACTGTTTGATATTGTTATTTTGACATATTTGGAATTGTAGAACGATGTCTAGGTAGTTGTTATTACATTTGATTTTTTATAATGTGATCTATTCTGAATTTACTTTATCAACTTAGCGGTCCTTCGACACAACGACGTTTAGATCAAAATATGGGAGCACACAAACATTTACTTGTTTTTCGCTTTTATGTAAATTGTTGTGCAATCGAGTTTGTTGTTTTTATAGTAATTTATTAAATGATTGCCGCTACTAAGGTGAAACCGGTCAAAAACAATGGTAAATAAAAAAGGTTAATTATATAAGTTCCATCGAAGTATGTAAATCTTTGCTTTTATTTAGAAAATTTAAGATAACATTCTCTGTACAAAATACATTAAAAATTGAGCAAAATTTTTGCACTAATATAACGACCTTAATGCGAAAGAAGCGCAGATAAATTTAAATCAGTCTTGTCATAAATAATAAAATAAACTTTGTATCCAAAGCTGCGCCTCTTCCGCGGCGCCTTGGGAAAGAAATTTTAATTACTTTTGCGGCATTAAACTTTCAACTTTTAATTTTTATAGCCTGATGATGTTTAAATTAATATGGTGTACAATTGTAACTCATCTGCATAAACCGTAAGCAGACTGTATTGTTTAAGGTACAGTAAAGTAAAAGATTATTATTCATAAAATATAATTCCTCAAAATAGTAAAAAATGAAGAATATACTGTTTCTTTAAAAAAATTATGAGCATATAGGCAGGGTGGCCTATCTTATATCAGTCATGGCAGCGTTCAATTGTGGGCGTAAGAATTATGGGCTAGGATATAATTACGACACTGATTTAGTCACACATTATAACACTTTACGGAATTAACATTTGAAATAACGTAGCTGTATAGCTGATATTAACAAGCATAACGCTCCGCTGAGCGAAGTAAGCGACAGCACGTTCAACAAAGTAATCTTTTAGCTAACTCATTCGATCCACTTTTATGCCTTCCGATCGCACGACACAATCTACGCCTACCCGTTAGAACTTAACCACGTTAATCATAAAATGTACGTAGATTTCCCGTCATGCACCGACAGCACATTATGTAACCAAAATATCACATCTTAAAACCTACAGGTTGTGTCGTAAACAAAACAATTTTCATTTTTTTCTACTCAATCAATTTGACATCACTGACACAAACACGCACTTTGACTAATGTAACCTTCTTTCATACCAAATCAATGTTCATATTTTTTCCTTATTCTGCTTTCATAATTTATTTGAGTTCAGTACCACTTTAGGAATTTGATCAGCTTTTTGGATTGAATACGTTTTGTCCCAAGAGAAGACTCAAATCTGTCAGTCTATAGGGAAAGTACCTACTTATTGCGTAATGAAAAACAAATGACCATAACTTTACCTAAAGAAGAATGAAAAAACGTACTTCTTAAACGAAAAGTTTTATACGAAACTATGCATTATTAAATTTAAACATAATAACTTTTTTCTTTGAAAAATGGTTTGTTTATGTGTTTATAAAAAAAAATATTCCTGTTAGAAAAAATATACCACGCTCGTACACCATACACGTCACACGAAAGTTTTTTTTTGTGTTACTTATCCAGTTTCATTGCAAAGAGGCAATTTCTATTTAGCCTACTAGTATACTTTAAATACATACAGATACCTTTTGTAAGTATCTATTTGAGAAATAAATCTTCTTTACCTGTTCATTTAGATCTTTAACGATTATAAAAGAAGTCCCTTAAGCTTAAATGAAAGAGATTAAATAAGTTACTTTAAAGGGTTTGGAAAACTCGTGGTTTATCTTTCATCAGCTTAATTGGATTGGTTGGAGGCTGCTTAGCATTATATTGTTTTTAAACTTTGAAATTCGATTTTGGCCGCAATTTTAAAACAGGTTTGAGAAAAATAGATTCTAATATTATCTCTAAATCTTCTGGTATCCTCGTCAACCCATTATTGTCCCACTGCTGGGCATGAGTCTTCTCTCAGAATGAGAGACTTTTAGGCCATAGTCCACCGCGCTGGCCAAGTGCGGATTGGTGAACTTCACACACCTCCGAGAACTTTTGTATTTTTATTTAAAAACTCTCGGGTGTGTAGGTTTCCTCACGATGTTTCCCTTGACCGAAAAGCAGTGATAATTAATTTCTAATACGCACATGAATCAGTGGTGCGTGACTGGGTTTGAACCTCGAACTTCCCGATCGAGAGTTTCAACCATTAGGCTATCACTGCTCTTATTAGGCTATGACTGCTCTGCTGTCTTCTGGTATACTAAATGAAATTTACAAAAAATAACTAATAACATTAAGCAGACTTATTAAAAACTAAAATTATAAATAAATAACAGTAAGGAACTTATTATTAGCAATAAAACAAGCCATCTAAAATGTCCGTATGGGACGTAGTTCCCAAAATACTGGCGTCATTACCTTGCTGTATGTCGAGACTATATCAAATAAGGTTTCCGCAATAATTAGACAAAAACAAACCATTTTGTGTATGTTCTTTCGTAGAATAATATTGCTATGTTTAAATTTAATTAATCTTTAAAGAAATTTTGTTAATTGAACTTACCAGTTTAAAGTCAATTTTTAAATCCTACAGAAGTGATTGGCGCACGTCATTTCAGCAGCCCTGCTATTAATCAGTATCTAGTGTTAGCGTGAAATGAATGCTCAGACAACCAAAAACAGGAATTACGTACCATTCAACTTTACAATATACTGACGTCTTAGATATGATGGTATTAATAAGCCTTAGTATGTTAACGTTGGAAAAGACTACATTTACACTTCGCTGCTGAATTAGATCACAGTAAGCTCGTCTACATCCCTGGACAGTGTGTATCGTTCAAAAACGACATGACTTTATATAATATCTTCCAATATGTAAATATATATATAATTTATATAGTATCTCCCAGTATTTAAAAAATAATACACCAGAAAAACTTTAATTTTTACCAGTTTTAAAGTGGTAGAACCAGTGTAGTACCACCGCCACACCTATTTCTAGCGTGAAGTATTTCTTGCGTTTCGATAGAAGGGTGTTGTTGCCGGCACACGTTCACATTAGGCGACCATCATAGTCCTCGGGAGTAGCATAGCATCTGACTTCAGATGCAACCCATGTTCTGTATGAAGTTGATTACAGATGTCCATGGGCGGCAGTAGCCACTTACCATCAGGTGGACTGCATGCTCGTTTGCTACTTCAGTCAGATAACAAAAAAATAGAAACCTTTGCGAGCTCTTGAATAATAACTTTGCCAAAGATCATCACATGATCAAATTAATAGTTTACGATTCTATAGAGGACGTACAGACAAACAATCATTTTTATATATTTTTTTTATTACATATAAAGTACCGACTGAATAATAGGGTACTCCATATCAATCACAATCTAGCCTTATATAAGGCTAATGAGTAATTCTAATCTAACTTAAACTGCTAAATAATTGTATATTGAAGGAGGCGTCCACTGACACTGCACTTCTTTGTTCTAACATAAAGGGGTAGACACATTGTTCTTGTGTTCTATAATAATTTTTTATATAAAAAGATAATTTAAAACAAAGTAAATGTAATATTACAATTATATAATATTTACAATACAGCAAAAAGCAATATGCCGGTAAATCACGACACCAAACCTAATATTTGCTATGTTCATTTAACGATTTATGTTTACAAGATAAACAGTTAATGAAATACATCATTAGTACAGTTTATCGGTTTGCGGTCCTACTGGATTATAGCATCATTTTCTGTCAGCACCTTCCTGTTACGCATGATTGTAACCTTTATGTCATACGAGATACAAATCATATTATCTTGCATCCCAGATACCAATTTTATCAACATTATATCAAATTGTACCCGTTATTACTCAGTTGCAGTTTGGAAATGTAATAAAAATATCGAATTCGTGAATAGCATGAATAATTTATTTTCAACGTTTTGTATGTATTAAATAGGTCACATGATAAGAATTCGGTAGACCTCAGCAGTAGCTTGTTTTATTCGTGTTTTACGTGTCAGTAAAACTATGGTATTTTCTTTATACGTACCACCGCCACACCTATTTCTAGCGTGAAGCATTTCTTGCGTTTCGATAGAAGGGTGTAGTTGCCGGCACACTTTCACATGAGGCGACCATCATAGTCCTCGGGAGTAGAAACGCATCTGTGATTGACTTCAGATAGAACCCATGTTCTATTTGAAGTTGCTCACCGATGTCCATGAGCGGCAGTGACCACTTACTATCAGGTAGACTGCATGCTTGTTTGCTACTTCATTCAGATAAAAAAAAAACTATTCTCTTGTCAACCCATTCTTATCCCACTGCTGGCCACGCATCTTCCCTCGGAATGAGAGAGTTTTAGGCTATAGTCCACCGAGCTGGCCGAGAACTTATTTTAAAGAACTGTCAAGTGTGTAGGTTTCCTTATGATGTTTTTCTTGACCGAAAAGTAGTGATAATTAATTTCTAATATACACATAATTTTTAGACAAATGAGTTGTGCGTGCGTGACATTAATACTATTATTTCAATAATATTATATTTATCAAATTTTATTAATCTGATATGTACAACGTAACAATAATGTAAATAAGAAAATATGAAGCCGTTAACAAAAAATAACCATTTTTTTAAATAACGACAATATGCTTGTGCGTGTGTGTATTTGTGTATGTGTATGCGTTTGTATCTATATACATATATACTATGTTTGTACTACACATATATGTGATAATTTTGACAATTGTATCAATTTGTCTCCGCGTCCCAGTGATGATTTCTTTGTTCGATATTATGCTTTTATGTTTAAATAAAATAAAAAAATCTTCTTATTTTAAAAATATCGCTTGTGGGCCTACTGATCTACGAGTACAAAATCTTAATATATAGGTTTTGATTTCAATTTAAAACTCTTTTGCACAGTAAGATACTCTGTTCTATATCCATGCTTCTAATAAATACTGGTTTCGATGTATTTTTTCTAAACTGATTATTTTTACCAAAATTCTTAGAAAAAAATCGAGAATTTTTCATACAACCACGTTTATCTATCACGCAGTTGTATCGATAGATCTCATTTTGGAAAAACGCCATAGCAATTCAGATACAATAAATCAAGTTGGCTAAAATCAGACTACGTGTTTTCACTAACGGCAAAGATATAAGGTTACGAAAATCTACACGTTGTACGAAGAGCTACGCTGTGCTACGCATTTCTCTACGACGCGTAGTACTAAGTTTCGTTGGAGGGCTACGCCAAGCGCCGTGTTGTTGCTGTGGCGTAGCCCTCCAACCAACGCTTGGCCACATAATTCAGCTAGTTTATATTTTTATATTTAGTACATTCATAAATATAATTGATTTAAATTACTAGTCTTCTTCTTCTTCTATACTATAATAAATCTGTAAGAGGTCGCTGTCTGTACATGGAATAAATTTTGGTGAAAACCATTTCTAGAGGTCTTTAATACGATATAGAACCCAAAATAATAGTTTTTAGAAATCTTTTCTGTTTGTCTGTTTGTCTGTTTGTCTGTTTATCTGTTTGTCTGTTTGTCTGTTTGTCTGTTTGTCTGTTTGTCTGTTTGTCTGTGTGTTTGAAAACGCTAATCTCAGAAACGGCTTATCCAATTTGAATATAATTTTCACCGATGTGTTGTGGGAAACTTCACTTAACATTTAGTGTTTATTTTATGTAAATCGGTTTATAAATAAAAAAGGTATGTCAATTTAAAACTACGCAGTATTTATTCTGTGTTCGATAAGTGTTAATATAAGTAACTGCATAGTTGAATTGGTTGAAACTAAACATGTTATGGTCTGTAAAATGTATTCCTGTGCAAGGCAAGATACTGGAGCTAACTTTCATTACCATGTAAAAAAAACATGATTGTAATAATATTAAAAAAATGAATATAAATAAGAAAAAAAGACAAACCCGCTGAGTTTCTTGCCGGATCTTCTCAGTTGAGGTCGTATTCCGATCCGGTGGTAGTTTAAGAAAAAAAAATGTAACTGACAATTTGTAAGTGCCCCCGCAGGCCTATACAAAATAAAGACATTTCATTTCATTTCATTTCCTTTGTTATGTATTTTTATTGGTTATGTGTGTACCTATGTTATTTGATACTATACAAATCTATATCTCTGTATCTATATATACTTAAATAAAAAGGAAAGGATGCTCTCTCACTCATCTATTGAATAAACATCGTAGAGCCTAAACTGCTAAAGATACGAATATGATTTTTACTAGAGGTTCATTTTATGGCGTAGACGTCAGTTAAGAATGAATTTTCTCATCCCCCCCCCCCCCAATTTAACCCAAATAGGAGATGTAAGTTTGTATGAAAGTCAGTCAATTTTGGGGCCACCTCAATAAAATTTAGTATTTCGCTTTGATTTTTATGTTAAAACATCGTTTTAAACCGACTTCCAAAAAGGAGGAGGTTATCAATTCGTCTGTATTTTTTTTTTATTTTTTTTTTTTAAATTTTATATTTGTTACTCGATTTCTCCGCACTGGGTGAACGGATTTGGATGTTTTTTTTTTCATTTGAAAGGTAGTGCGTGTCATCGGTTCCCATTTATTTTTAGTTCACTTTTGACAGTGACATCCATAAGAAAAGCGCATAAGTCTGATATTTGCATTAAAGATGTGCGCGATAAATAGATGAATAACTCAATTTCCCGCCAACCGATTTTGATGATTTTTCTTTTATTTGAAAGAATGTACTTCAAGGGTACTCTGATGAGTTACGGTTCTGATCACAGGACCCATTTCTTTGAAGCAAATTAACGAAATTAGCGATACTCGGCCAAACCTAAGCTGTAGGAGTCCAATTGGGTTGAATGTAGAATGAAATTACTAAGCAGATATTTCCTAAAAAAAATGACCTTCAACTCTTCAATCCTGATGATGCAGGGGTACTGCTAGCCTGAACCGCAGAAGTAAGTCAATTTGTTTTTATGGATATTTAATAAGATTATTAAACAAATTCATGGGACAAAAATTTGATCTTCAACTCCTCAACCCTGATGATGCAAGGGTATTTCAAGACTAAGCCATAGGAGATAGCCATTTGGTGCTTTCGGGTATGTAATATGATTACTAAGCAAAGACACAAAATGAAAATTTCGACCTTCAACTCCTCACCCCTGATGATGCAGGATACTGCTAGCCTAAACTATACGAGATGAGCATTTGGTGCTTTCAGGTATTGAATATAATTACTAAGCAAAGACACATGATGACAATTTTGACCTTAAGCTCCTCAGCCCTGATGATGCAGGGTACTGCAAGCCCAAGCTATAGAAGTTGGCTCGCAAGTGCTTACGTATAAGTAATAAGAATACTAAGCAAAGACACGGGATATTTTTTTTTACCTTCAACTCCTCCCTGATGATGCGGGATAGTGCAAGCCTAAATTATAAAAGGTAGTTACATAATGCTTTCGGTTGTTTTTAGTATATATTATAAGTTTAATGACAGCTCATTAAACTGAAATGTGATTAATAAATTAAACTTCAATTCATCAACCCTGATAATTGAGTACACAACCTACTTAAGCCGTATGAGTTTGGTACTTATTGATTACAATACATTACAACCCGTTGAGAGAACATTATGATGAAAAGTGTCACATTGAATACCTAAATCCTGAAAATGCAGGATTATTGTCATGTTATTGTTAAGAGTTGGATTTAGCTGTAGCTTTTTAAACAGGATGGGTTAGGTTAGGTTGGAACATAAAAGAAAACATAAAAAATAAGCGAGCAGGGTGCGGCAGCGCCCTGCGAGCGGGTGCGCCCTGTTCGTATGAATTGTAAAAGTGTTTTGATTATGTCTTCCGCTTTACAAAGAACAATGCGGTATTTACGCACACAAATAGCCCGATGCACCTCTTAAAAGATTTTATATTTGGCCACATGAAACAAAATATGAACTTAGAATATGAACTTATGTCGCTGTTCAGTGGTATTCCAATTTTCTAATGATTTACTTCAAGTAGATTATTGTGCTTTGTTATCCGGAAAAATTAAAATCAATCTTTATATCGATACGTCTTCGTTTAAATGTGGAGGAGTTGGTTGAAAAAGTATATCCCGATATTGTTAATACAACCAATAACACTATAAATTGGTTCCAAAAGACGGCTATATACCCACCCACCAATGAACGTGTCGATAAAATAAATGATTTTTTTTTTCAAAATTTAAAGCAGCGCCACAGATCTACTATTCGGTAGACACAGTCATTGAGATGGAGGAAGCAGTACAGTATCCAACAGAATTTTTGAATTCCTTAATGCCTTCCGGAACTCCTGGACACAAATTAATATTAAATTACTTAGAAATTTGAATCCGCCAAAATTACTTCAAATAGTTTCCAATTCGGAAAAGTTCAAATCAATCTTTATAATCGTTACGTTTTGGTTTAAATGTGGAGGAGTTGATTGAAAAAAGTATCCCGATATTGTGAATTAGACCACTAAGAATGTAAATTGGTTCAAAAAAGCGATTTACAATATTAGAATTCGTCTATTTAAAAAAATACATAACAATACGTTCCTACCCACAAATACACACTTTAAATTCGTTTTTACAATATGTGTTTGACCAGGTAATCCTTGAGCAGCCAAACCGATATTAATGACACTTTTGAAAAACTTTGTGACACGTTGATTTCCACGCGGGCAAAGCCGCGGGTACAGCTAGTAAGTACATATAATCTTGTATTATCACCATAACTTTAAACCAAAATAGAAATTGAAACATTTAAATGCAAAGAGTACAAAAATTAAAGACTAGCCAATGATCGAAGTCGGAACAATCATTATATCAGATCGGTGTGTTAAACGCTACATTATGCAAGTTGATGATTAGCTAGCATTCTTTTAAATTAATTAAAGTGTAGAAAGCGTTTTAAATTAATTAAAATATTTCAAATTGTAAAGCACAGGTAACATAGAATTGATTCTGCATGTCTAGGCAGTCGTTGAAAACCATACAATTTAGTTATAACTGTAATAAATCAATATTCTATACGTACTTATGTATATATATTAGTACTTGAAACAAAAACTTGTGATTCTTTTGTAAGATACTTGCTGCGGATGGAGGAGGATGAAATTATCCACCAAGGATTACCAAATGCTAATATTTTTCTTAAATAATGCATAAAACGTACCTAAAATCAATTAAAAATGCATTACACACGCTGCCTTGAATTTGACATAAACACATAATAATAAACGAAATAAAACATTCAATGTCTTACTATGAAAACACATAACTTCAAAAATGTCTGATGTCTTTGTCAAAATACCCGCTATTACTTTCAAATAATAATAATAATAATAACGTTTATTTCAGACGTTGTTACATCCATATATTATTAGTACACTAGTAACAATTGTGCTTAAATTCTATGTTAGTATTATTAGTAATTATTTTAGACCAACGGCTATCTCCACCCAATGGAGACAGCCGTTGGTCTAAAATAATTAGTCTAAAATAATGCAGCTTAGTTAAATAAAACCACTTTATACCTTTAACGGGTGATTTTAATCAATCAATACAATTTATTAATTAAGAAATATTCGTGCTTCTTTGGACTATATGAAGTTTAGTTTTTTAAGTTAAATTACGGTCGACTTTCGACCGTTCTGATGGGTGACTAGTAATTATAATATCCCTTAAATGTAAACTAAAGGCATAACTGTGTGCGATATTAACGAGAGTTAGAAACGGCGTGAATTTCTTATGAACCTGTTAACCGTTCCTATATTTCAGCGGTACTATTTTTTTCTCACCTTTTGAATTAAAATTTTGTGGAAAAATAAAGCGTTAAGTGTGACTCAAAAAACAATGTTAATGCTTTTACTAATTAAGCGTTTATTGACGTCTTAGTACCCTTTGACTTCATTAATACAGTCATTGAAAATATAAATGAATTTAAATAAACAATGCAAATAGTTTTATACTAATTACACTAGACCACAGAACCCCATGCGGTACCGTCACGGCTGGATTGACGCGTTGTGGGATAAATTCATTCGTGATGTCAACAACCTCATTGTTAACTGGTAATAAATAGGATAACTACCTATAAATATATCTATATTCACGTATAAACAAAAAACATTATAATATACGGAGGAATTGAACATAAGTATCTGCGTGATTAAAAGAACAAATGTCTAAGTAATTTAAAATAAAATAATATGTACTCACAGGTATAATGTGAATTGAGAAATAGGAATATAACATTCACGACACGTCATTTTGCAATAAATAAGTATAATAATAAAAGCAATTGCATATTATGTGATCGATAGACAGATTAAAATTGAGTGGCATGTAACTTTAATACATACGTCATTTTTATTATGCGTTTACATTTAAAAAAAAACTTATAATGTAGTCGTTTATATTATCATAACGTAAGCAATGTATAAACAAAAATAAATTCAAAATCTCTCTGTAGTCGTTAAAGGGAGCATTAGAGATGTAGTGGCGATGACTACAGTAAAATAGCTAATCGCATTGTCATTATAATTGTGGGCATGAGTGGGAGTGTTATAATTATAAGGCACTCAGCAGAACCCCGATCTTTAATAAGCATAAAAACCCAGTTCTGAAAAAAAAACTCATTAGAACATCTCTTTTGTGATTATGTTGCACTGCTTTAAAAACAAGCAAATGTTGATGATTACCCGCGTGGCAGAGCGGTTACCATACCGGTCGGACAAGCAATGGGTCATGGGTTCGATTCCCGGCCAGACAGGTATCTGAATGATGAGTTTAGATTCGTGTTCTGGGTCTGGGTGTTTGTGTATCGTCTTGTGTACCCACGACACAGGAGAATATCCTAGTGTGGGGCTATGAGTGTAGAAAGCGTACGTGTGTGTTTTTTTTGATTTCTGATTTAAAAGAAAAAAAATGATTCTCAATGAAAAAGTCTTACTGTCTTATTTTAAAAACGTTTGATTTCCATTTATTGTATGTTATATAGATAGATAATTAAATCAACGAAATCTTTGCGTGCCTATATTACAGTATTGCACAGGAATTCGTATTTCAAATCGTTGATATACGAATGTATGATACAAAAGATGAAGATATAAATATTTTTAGATCTAAAATCTAATTTTTAAGGTTTTTTATAAAATGTATTTTACAAACAAAAGACGTTTTTGATTCAATATGAAAGGAGACCTGATTAACAGTTGCATATCTCAAAGTATAGAAATACGAGTATATAAAATTCTTTCTTTAACAATTGAATATCTGTAAAGCTCAAAAATAAAAAGCTTAACTTCATTAGAACTCAACGGCAAAATGATCTTGTTCTTAAAAAATACTTCAAAAATAAAAATAACTTTTAATACTGAGAAAACAGGTTGAAGAAATTCATGGTTTATCTTTCATCGCTTTAATTGGATCGCTTGCGGAATCTCGCTCTCGGAATGTTTATTATATTTTGTAGAGCTACTAGAGTTTGGATAAAATTGTATTTAGTGTTTAGTAATATATTATTTTATTATTACATATAATGAGCTCAAAGCCTAATTGCATTTTTATAAAACCGAGCTCATATTATATTCTACACATAATAATTTTGAGTGGTAAAATTTAAATTAGCAAATTTTATATAAGTAATATTGCCTATGTTATTCAATTAGTGATGAAAATACTCTGTTTTATCATGAAAAATAAAAAATATTAATAAGTGTAATTATATAATAGTTAATAATTATTAATGCTCTTTTTATACCTAACAAATTAAGCAAGAAATTATTCATCTGACTTTTTTTTGTTTTCGAGTGAGAAACCTACAAAAGGTACCCGACACCGTGGGAGTGACGTAGGGTTATGTGGGATTTTTACTAAAAGCCCCGGTGGCCGTCCTCAGCGCTACAAAGCGGACTCTGGGATCTCTAAAGGAACGCAACCAGAGTCCTCTGAATGCGTTGTCCCATCGGGCTCATCCCAGGTGAGCGGCTGAGCCTACAGCTCCATTTGGTCTTTACGACGGTATGTAACCGCGCACCGCCGTCCTTCCCAGGGTCGTCTGACCGAACGCTTCGAGCTCCCACTCTATCCACCCGCAACTCCCTTTTAGTCACCTCTTACGACAGGCAGGGAATTGCGTAGCTCTATTTTGATCCAGGAACTACAGGGCCATATCCATCTGACTAATAGCTAAATCACATTTTCATATATAATACATATATCACGTTTAGTTATATATATAATACATATTCACATTTAGGTTTGGATGTACTAAATTTAATTTCATATACCTACATTGTATTTTTGCATTTCAACATGAAAATATTTCACGTAAACTAAGTTGCGGTGCACTCGTGAAACTAAAATAATATGTAAAACCTGACTTGTAATAAAATCTTTTAGTATCTGATCCTACATTTCTGTGCATGTGCGGGAATATTTATGGAAACTTATTCAGTCTAGATGTAAAAGTAAACTGAATTTGCTTTTAGCATGTAATCCTAGATGAGGTTTATGATAAAGATATTTTTTATCATAAATCACTCTATAATGATCAGCGACAACATAGCATATTAGACACCCTAAGAAACATTTCAGTCAAAGCACTGAGGTATGCGGGGCGGGAGAGCGGTAAAAGAAAGCATTGCAATTGGTCGATTCAAGGTCGCAATAAATCATAAATTACAATTAGTGCTGGGAACGTTTTTATAATGGGTTATTGATTAGAAATAATGAAATAATTATAATTGATTATGACGATTAATAAATAGCTCATAGTAGGTATAGTAGTACTAATATTGAATTATTGAGAAAAATAATGAAAACATCATTTATCAATCAAAACCTTTAATACACTACATAATGCAATTCAAACTAGTACTAACATTGTTGTATAAAATCTATTTAAGAAAAAAATGAATTAATTATTCTTAAAATGAATTATACTTGGTATAAATTCTTCTAATTGTAGGTTTCGGATCTACGGATTTTGTAATAAATAAAAAAAAAATAAACAAAAAATACAACCGACTTCCATGCAACAAAAAAGTAAAAAAATATCTAAATACATGTTGGTTTAGAGCATACACAGTAGGTACTTAGTAGTAGTTCCGAAGTCGGTGCTTACATAGGACACATGTGGTTTCGTCGTGATCTAGCGAAATATGGTGAGCGCCGACTTCAGGACTACTACTAAGTACCTACTGTGTATACTCTAAACCAACATGTATTTAGATTATTTTTTACTTTTTTGTTGCATTAAAGTCGGTTGTATTTTTTGTTTAAAAATTTTTGTTCACCCTTTTTAGTGACGATAAACTCACTTTTACTAGTATCGCAATAAGATCAATGAGATAACATGGTGCATACATAAATGGAAATATTAATTCAATCTCAACCTTACATGACAAATTGAACATAAACCTAAGCCCTAACATACAATATTTTTATCTATACTAATATATAAAGCTGAAGAGTTTGTTTGTTTGTTTGTTTGAACGCGATAATCTCAGGAACTACTGGTTCGAATTTAAAAATTCTTTTTGTATTGAATAGACTATTTATCGAGGAAGACTTTAGGCTATATAACATCACGCTGCAACTATTAGGAGCGAAGAAATAATGGAAAATGTGAAAAAAACGGGGGAAAATTATCCATCCTTGAGGGCTTGCGTTGCGTGCCCACGCGGACGAAGTCGCGGGCACAGCTAGTAATTCATATGAACTGAGCGCACCCTTTATGTTTTCTTGTAAGTTCCAACCTAACCTAACCCATCCTATATAAAAAAGCTGACAGGGGAAGTCGGTTACACTTTTTATACAAAAGTTTTTTTTTCATTTCTATATGTACGTATGTTCTTCTGATCATAGCTAGTAAGTAAGTAATTCAATTTCATTAGTACCTACACCAAATGTCTTCAAACACAACTCAATTATTCCCATCGGTTGAGGAGTTACATATTTTGTCTCCGAGACACATCTTCAGACCCTTAAATAGTCAATGATAAATTGGCTTTGCAATTTCATTCGACATTATTTAGACATTAGAGTCATCAAATAACTATAATTATTGGCAGTTTATGATTAAAAGATAAAAACTATAATTATTTTAAATTCAATTAAAGTAATATTAATTGCATTAGTTGTCATCTTTCACCAGTTAGCTGAGGTGTACATCACTACCAAAATGGACGAAAAGGATAGAAATATTTAATTTAATGAAAAGGAAAGGGATGCACTGTAAAAAAACATCAACGGGCGCTGTTTAAGACCAGTATAAGTTGAGCTCCAAGATAATTTGATTCCTGAAATTATAATTGTGAAAATAGTTTACATGTGAAATGTTATGCCGTCTTTTTTGCAATTAGATGTTTTGCTACATTTTTACACCATCTTAATGATCAGGAAGTCATTTTGCTTCACTTTTTTTATTTTTTAAAGAATTTATTTCGCGCTGTATATAGTCTCGTAATACGATGTTTACAGGTCACATAAGTGGTCCGTACTGAAGTGTAGCTCGCGCTCGGTTTATTATATAAGTGCTAATAAACTGATGTGTTGCCCGAAAGTGTTCGCCTTAGATGCGGTGTCTATTAGGCTGTGTTGTCGTTGATAATGATAATCGTAAGCATTTTTTTAAAGCAATGATTTATTGCTCAACGAAGAACGTTTTTTTCCACTATTTGAATCGTAATAAGTACTTTCCTGAAAATCATATCATATTTATACTACAAGGCGAATACTACAAAAAGTGACAACTAATAATATTATTAGAAGACACAGGTCTACAACTTATAAGATCCTTAATAAACTTAAAAGATAAATAGCGTCTCATGTGTATTTTTCAGCTTTGAGTTACAGGAAGGAGCTACAGCCGTTTCATAATAGCAATCGTTAAACATCGAAATTTCTTGCAGACCATCTAAAAACATTTAACAAGTGTTTGATAATGAAATATTATCCAACACCTATTTTTAATTCACCTACTTGTTACCACTAATGCATTGGTGTAACGTTGGAGTTTACATACCACTTTTGCTTAGAAAGACAAACCCATTTTAGCAATGTTATAAAATGGTTACACCAACTAAAACATACGTGCAAAATTTGACATTACAATCGTATTCTCGATACAAAAGGGTGGCTACCCTTTTATTTATATTTTATTATATTTTATATTTAATTTATCGACTTAAAAGGATCGAAACTTGACTTATCCTTTATCAACACAGACAGGGCGCTGTCGCAGAGATAAATCGTTACGTTCCGAACCTGGTGCTCAGTATTGCATTAGATAATTCTCCAATAAACCAAGATTGCCATTAGGAAAAACTATATACTTTACTCAGTTTCTGAGTAATGCAAATGATAATATTAGTAGGCAATGTTTTTCATTTGCAATTTATGTATATAAAAAAGTAAGTACAGAAATAATTTTAATATTAATTTATTGGATACATGTAAAGTGAGTGCACGTTTCTAAGTTTTATTGGTATTTAAGATCTAGAGCAGAGTAAATGTACCAACTCAAAAGCCATATTATGAAGTTGTAATAATTTTACAATCAAAATTATAAAATAACATTAGATATTTATGTATATATTTTTTGTACATTAAACCGAAGTAACAAATGAGCTTGTAGTCGACTGATGGTAAGATCGGCAGTAACCACCGTCGTTCATGGACTTTTGGACTCAATTACATATAAAACAGGGGCTCTTTCTCAGCTAAATCACAGATTTATTGCTCGAGAGGACTGAGATGGTCACCTGTAATTCAAATTAACATCTACACCCTTTCAATGAAATGCAAGAAGTGAATAAGTACGACGTTACCGCCTCGGTCAATCCACAATAATTCTGGCAGATTGCGATAAAAAGAATTAATAAAACAAATTTTGGATTAGTCTAATTAGCAGTACAACTTAACTTATGTTAAAGGTGGGCTGAATAATGCAGAGGAATATTCCCCTCTATTCGGTCTTCCTTCGAACGTAATTGGTTTCGAATTCGTAATTGACTCCAACTTATACATATTTTATTGGAAAGAGAGTAAGATGTATGTTTATTGCCCTAATTTTAACCGTAATAAATTAGTTTCCTTTGTTTTGTTACTGTATTATAACGGTATGATATTAAAATAAGACATATAACGCATTCAAAATTGGTGAAGTTTTAAGCGAACCCACATCATTTTTTTTACCTTTCTTTTGTTTTTTGATATTTTTTGGTAACTTTTTGGTATTTTTTGGTACAAGTATTGAAGTACACACATGTAGTTTGAAAATATAAACTGATAAAGGTTGAATATCAGTTGCTCTTGTACGAACCCTCTTATTATTTTAATGTTGTAGGGACTATAAACACACTGTAAAAAATTAAGTAATTATCTATTAATGAAGAGCTAGAGTGCTCTGAAAAAAGGAGTTGCGCAAGTATTTCATGAAATTTGGTAAAATAAAAAAAGTAGTAGAATATTACACAATAATTAGAATTTCGAATTTCAAAATGAAATGGAGTTAGGTTTTAGTCAAATGTGGATTGGATTGACTTGATATACCGATGAGAACGTTCAGAGAATATTAAATCCCACAAAAACATTTCATGTTAAATGTTGCCAAGACGAGACCATATAGCTCGCACTGTCAAAAAGTAATCAGATCCCGTGTAGAGCCAAGTTTCTAACCCTACATGCCCAGACCTAAATCGATAAGCCCTAATTTCACACTCAAGTTACGGGGAAATTCTACAGCCATAGCTCGTACTGCGTTGTTCGTAGCGCGTAGCAGAGTTTTTACGCTATAATCTCGTAGGCGTGCAAACCTTGGACGTAACTGGCGAGATGGCCGCACGGAAAGAGTTTAGAAGATTGAATAGATTTTTAAGCTCAAGCCCATATGACGAATAGCAAAAAGTCCGTGCGGCCGACTCGCCAGTTACGTCCAAGGTTTGCACGCCTACGAGATTATAGCGTAAAAACTCTGCTACGCGCTACGAACAACGCAGTACGAGCTATGGCTGTAGAATTTCCCCGTAACTTGAGTGTGAAATTAGGGCTTATCGATTTAGGTCTGGGCATGTAGGGTTAGAAACTTGGCTCTACACGGGATCTGATTACTTTTTGACAGTGCGAGCTATATGGTCTCGTCTTGGCAACATTTAACATGAAATGTTTTTGTGGGATTTCATTTCTTTTTGTAGGTTGCTTATGATAGAAAGATAAAATGAGCGACAAATACAAGTATTTTTTTGTCGCTCATTTTTTCTTTCTTTTTTTGGGGTATATTTCTTGTGCATCTGAGATGCCTTTTTTTATAGCCTATTCTCTATCTTTGCCTTTATTTTTCGTTGGCTTACTATTTACAATATGCGATAGTTCAGGGTGATACTTGGATCTTAGACGATTATATTCGACTATCGCAGTCTGTTGTGCCTTAATACTACTGAAGTCTATATTTATAAGGTGAACACCTTGTAAACTAGTCACTCTAGAGAGAGCTACATAAGCCTGCCCACAAGAGAATGTGGATGACCCGATTATTTTTAGCTACTGCGCGGGGACGAGGGGGCAGGCGGCGGGCGTTGGCGCATACTATACTTACGATGCTTATGTTCAAAAGTATAGGTTGATTAATAAACACTTACCGAAGTGAAGTGTAGTAATATTATTCATATCTAAGTACTTATGGGTAGGATAATGTTTTGATTTGATGAAAAGTTTGTGTTCTATGTACTTGTGTATAATTTTCAGATCTCAAGCAGGAAATAGGGAATTAAGTTTCCCTATTTCAGATTTTTACCCCTCCGCGGCCGCATTCAGACCTCTAGCGTCAAAAGTTGCGGAAGTCTCGAACAAACTTTCACCCCCTAGTTTAAGGGGTTGGGGGGTAAAAGTTCCAAGTTTTAGGATTTTTTTGTTGTTTGGGTACTAATACTAGCTTACATACCAAATTTCAGTTTTCTAGGACTTCAGGAAGTACCTTAAGAATTTTGTTGATCATCAGTGAGTGAGTGACGAAATCGGGGTATTTTAGATATCAATAAAATCTAAAGTATAAGGGCTATGCAATTGAAACTTTAGAGGTTTATTAAGTCTACCACTGACATTATATCCTGAAAATTTTGTCTGGTATAACCCAACCAAACTCAAGTTATGAAGGTTCAAAAATACGACGAAGCGCTTCGAGAAAAGGTAGGTAGTGCCCTTGCGCTTGCGCTTCGCTTGGCTCGTCTTGGCGGGGGCACTACCGTGCCCCCAGAAAAAATCTCTATTTATTTCTACATGTAAATTTATTTACTTGTTCCTTTTAGTGACTAATTAATAGAAAAATATAAATATACGTCCCTATCTTAGGTCACGTATTATCATTACACATATGCCTATATCTTCTTTATATATTTCCGTCGTTTACCACTTTTGTCATTTCTATACTTACATTTCAAAACCCTAAAAATTGGCTAGCTAGTGGTAAGGTGGTAAGGCTAGAATTGAGGCCGTTTTATAAGTTTTATTAAATAAAAAACCGGTGATCAAAAATCATGCAATCTATAAGGTGCTGATAATATACTTTACAGTACTGTAAAAGTAAACTAATTTCAAATCAACGTAGCTTATAATATCAAAGTGTTTTCTACATTCAGCAAATATTTCATATCGTATACATAGTATCTAAACTAGCTCAACTGTTCCGAAACGCAAAGCGAGGCAAAGGTAACAGCGAGGTTGAATAAAACTTTCACCTTTGTGAAATCAGTACTCGTTTCAACTGTAACTAGAGTTTCATTCCCTGTTTTGATTCGAACACTTTACGAACATGATGCTCGTAGTACTTAAATAGGAATTATATTATCCTGCGAAAATTTGTTCTCTCAATTTGCTTGGGTTGGAAAATTTATGTTATTATATACTAAAACAGTTTACAGGTAAAAATAGTATAAAGGTTACACGGTTACGTGTTTTGAGAATTCATCTAAATTACAAATGTTATATATTATAGGAACGCAACTATACTTATAATTAGCGTCGAAGCGGAAATAAAGTTACGCACATGTTACATGTATAAAGAAAGTAATATAAACCCATATACCTTATTCTGCTTGTGTCAAAAAAATCAGTTCATTAACCATTAACTGGACTTAGGCCTCCCATAACAGTGGTATTTTTTTTATCTGAGTGAAGTAGCAAACGAACATGCAGTTCACCTGATGGTAAGTGGCCACTGCCGCCCATGGACATCTGTAATCAACTTCATACACAACATGGGTTCCATATGAAGTAAATCACAGATGTGTTGCTACTTCCGAGGACTATTGTCGCCTCATGTAAAAGTGTGCCGGCAACGACACCATTCTATAGAAACGCAAGAAGTGCTTCACGCTAGAAATAGATGTGGCGGTGGTACTTCCCCGGTCGAACTACACTGGTTCTACTAACTTAATGTATGTGCTAATAGTTCCCCATTAAAGTATTCATGTTTGCGATCGTAGTATGTATAGTGGGTTAAATGCTGCTGCTCATCTCCGGGATTTTGCTACATCTTGTGACATCCACACCAAGAGAGGAAGTGGGAGCTATTCAATACTGACATCACACGATACTTGTGTATATAAATACATGTTAAAAATAATTCGTGATGATGCATCAATTTTCATGACGGTCTTGCAACTAGACAAAGTGCGTCCACTTCTATACTTCTATAGTTCTATAGTATGGACGTCTCCATATAGCATTATGTTGCAATGTAAAGGAGATAGCGTCTTTTTGTTAAAGGCTCTATAAAAACATTCTTATGTGCCAAATTTCTTAGTGATCTAACAAGCACTATTGGAGTTGAACGGTCAATTGAATATAGGCATACGTATATGATATATAAACGAAACTAATACAAAATCAAAATATAGTTAAATATAGTTATGTTGTAATGATCACGGGTGAATGACAAGTATTCAATGATAACTAAATTAACAAACAATTAAAACCAAACATTTATGGTTCGAAAAAATACCTGTACTTGCACCAATGCTATACAGATAATAATAAAACTACAGCGTAAAACCAGTTTTACTGCACGTTAAACGTAAACATAATATTGCCAATACGGCCTAAAAGGTTTACAGAAATACGGTTTCAGTAAAACTTTTATTTAACGCATCTTTTATTCGTATATTTCACGATTACGCTGAAATGTTTCGGGGTAAATTACGAGATAAAAAGTAAAAATATTAAAATTCTCAGAATGATAGAGGCATTTAGAGTAAAAGTGACAGCGACCTCGGTGAAACGGCTATTTTCATTGTCCTCACTATTGTTAGGACAGCATTATATAGCAGTTTTAGACGCTTTTAAGAGGCTTTTTAAATTCTAATTTCAGTTAATATTGTACTCTTTCCTTTAAATAAGCACATGTAGATCTTTTATTTAAATAAACACACGTATTGCACGTTTTCATAATAGTTTATACAAATACCATTATGATGAGCGACACACACAGGCGATGGTGACTACTTTCCATCAGGTAGCCCATCGGCCTTATCGTTAGGTTAAAGTATAAAAAAAAATTGCGACTAAATTCGTATCGATAAATTCATTAAATTAAACTTATCTTGGTGACCCTTCACCTGATGTAAAGATTTCTAAAATCACAGCCCCACATATTTTTTTCTGTCATGCATTTATACAAATTACCTGGTTCCAAACATGCCGCCCATGGACATCCATAGGTATTTTTGTAGGACGGAGGTCCATCTTAAATCAATCATAGACGCGTTGATACTCTCGATGAACACCTCATTTGAAACTGAACTGTCAACCATACCCGGTTGCCGGTTCAGTTTCAAATGACGCGTTCATGTGCCACCGAAACGCAGAATTGCTTCACACCAAAAATGCTTAAGTAGAATTATATAAAATATTAGTCTAATAAAAACAGGAAATAGATAAGCCGCTTCTAACTTCTAACATTCGCGCTTCAAAACTCAGCTATGAGTTTGAACAAGTTGAAATACGACTGTGCATATCTCCGAGCTTCTAATATTAGTTTAAGTCTAATCGTATTAAAAACGTTACAAAAGCATGAATCTTAAATAAATTTAAATAATAAAACCAATCTAAAAATATGAGAGAGCTGTATGGCGAACATGCTTTGGTATTTGGTATTGACAGTAAACAATGCCTTTACAAAAAAGTGGTTTACAAGTACGCATTTGCGATAAGAAACTATTGGATTTTATTGAACTATTTTGAGTAAAACCGATTAGAAGACATTCAATGGAGGACCTCAAAGGGCTGATAACCAAATTGAACAGAATTTTAAATTCCCAAATTTAAATTTAAATTATTTCTAATAGCGCAATGTAGTGGCACTAAACCATAACTATTAAATTTACGCCGCTATTTATTTAGGACATTTAAGTTAATATTGTACGGGCTAGTTCATATCTAAAGTGGGATATAATTTACAAAGTTGAGGATAATATGGAGCAATCCGCGGGGTCTAATATGGAGCAGTTACTGCCACATTAGGCTATTACACAGCAATTATACCTACACATTAGTTTCCCACGAAATGAGGTTTCTTATTCACAATAATATTACTATACGGCAAAATGGTACATATTTTATAATTATGATACGGATTTAAGTTATAGAAATGATATACGACGGTAGTTTTTGTTATCTTTTTTTATCTGATTGAAGTAGTAAACGAGCATGCAGTCCACCTGATGGTAAGTGGTTACTGCCTTCCATGGACATCGGTGAGCAACTTCAAATCGTCTTCTGTATTAAGTTGATTACAGATGTCCATGGGCAGCAGTGACTACTTACCGTCAGGTGGACTGAATGCTCGTTTACTACTTCAGTCAGATAAAAAAATCTACTTTATTGCTTATTTTTTTACAATAGAATGTATTATTTATTAGTATTATTTTTTTCATCATATAAAGACAATTTCAAACATCAATATAACGCTGCCTCCAACAAAGAAACAATATCTTACGCTGTTGTCTCAGGGGATTACATCAGGGTTTTATAGATGGTACATCCGACACGGGACATTAAGGTTATGGGTGCGCGTAACGACATCTTTGCTCATAATCTTATACGTTAGGCGATGACAAATCACCGCGGGAAACTGACGCGCTTATGTACATGATATATTAGATACATTGTAGCGTAAAGGTCACAGGAGCATAGACACATTTAGCACTATATTAATGTAAATGTAAAAAATGTCTTTATGCATAATCCGCAAGGAAGTGTACTGTTCGACGGGGAGGTAAACAATACATATCAACATTTTCAATTTCCGTGTAGTTCGACCGGGGAGCTACCATCACCACACTTATTTCTTATGTGTAGCAGTTCTTTCGTTTCAGTGAAAGGGTTTGGTGGCTGGCCCACTCTCATATGAGGTGACTATCTTACTCCTCAGAAGTAACAACGAATCTGTAATTGAATTCAGATTCCCTTCATCAAGAATCATTCAGGAGCCCTTGTTCTGTGTGATAGTTGGTTAGTTGGCTACTTACCATGAGGTGGACTGTGTGTTTGTATGCTGCTACTTTAAACTTGTATAAAAAATCCATTGGGTCTATTTGGGTCCTAAGTATGGATAGGCAATCACATAATCTGTATAAATAAAATAATAAGGCATGTAAGATGATTAATATATAGGAATTCAGATGATTAATAGATTTATATTCTGTTTTAAATAAGTTAGAGAGTTAGTATTTCTACCTTACTTCTCCTTTCAAACCAGAACACATATATTTTGCTTAACATTCCTTTTTAAAGTAAGAAGCTATACTTAGTAGCGATAGATACAACTTAGTCAAGCAATGGATTAAAGTCGTCTTTATTTTAATATTCCCCTCTAACAAACACAAAACACAAAGTAAAATAAAATATAAAATGTATCATTTTACACTCTAGGTTACTATTAATAAATGGTTTAAACAAAAGTAATCTCGAACAATCTGTGTACCAATGACAAACTGACGTGTGAGCAAACATGTTCCAGCGGGTACACAGCGGAGATATATTTATTCTCGAGGACGAAACGCGAAACCGTTTCCCTTGGGAAATGCAGGTGCAAGAGCCCGTGATTTTGTACATTCACCTTACCGTATCTTTGACCAACCTGTATTGGACGAACTTGTTCTATAAGTGTGCTGTTATAATCCTAGCTTTTGAAATGTCGTCGGAAATTGTAGTTCATTTTTATTTTCTGTACTTACACAGATTTAAAATTACTGTGTTTAAAATCTAAAAATAGAAGTAATAAACTAGCGAATAACTCCTGATGAGTTATTAATTTCTGCCCGTAAATATCTGAGATAACCCCAAATACGCAGACATATTTGTATTGAATTCAAATTAGAATTTAAATTTCATTTAACTTTCAAATAAAACGTAGCAAAACTTCACTTATGTTGAAAAAAAAACTAAATATGATGGTATTATTGTAAATAACAAGACGTTACTTGTAACGTGTAACTTATTTTTTCATAGATAAAAACTCATTGCACACTTCCATAAATATTGTCACTCTCCTTTTAAATGTGTTGACTATAAATATACTACAAACGTTATAACAGTAGAGTAACGAAGTAGACAATAGTCACAAGCTGTGACATAACATAAAATTAGACAACTAAACATAATCGGTTTGACTAAATTACTAATACACAATGTACACATTATATGAGAAGCAAAAACTTGTGATGCGTTTATACTTACCGCGGACGGAGGAGTATGAAATAACGCACGATTATACATAGTTCATGTATGGAAGAATTACGGAATGCTAATATTTTTTTTAAATAATGCATTAAACATACATAAAATCAACTAAAACATATAACACACACTACCGTGTATTTGACACAAATACAATAAAACATTTAATGTCTTACTATGAAAACACGTAATGTCAAAAATGTCAAAGATGACTTTGTCAAAATACACGCTATTGCTTTTAAATAAAGTTTATTTGGTTAAAGTTGTTTTTACCTTTAATGAGTGTGTTTAAAATAACTTGAAAAGTAATAAAATTTAACCGAATTTGAGAAATATTCGTGCTACTTTGGACAACAATATCAAGTACTTATAGTTTTTGAGTTGAATTAGGTGCGGTCGAATTTCGACCATTGTGACGGGTGACTAGTAAAGGTTATTGCTTGCATACAGTTCTTTTGTTTATTTCTCGGTAACTGCATCCTGGGTAGCAGTGTCTTCAGTTAATTTCATGCTCCGTTTAGTGCATCCAAAGAACAATGTCGTTTTATCTTACGGCATACCATAATGATGAAAGTCCTCGTTTAACTGTTCAGCCACATTTTAGTTCCATGCAATTTATAAGGAGAATAATGGTAATTAGGGCCAATTACTTCCGCCAGGCCCGCTTTCACATTTTAAACGCGAATGGCGCATAAGGATAACTCCGTAAATTTTATAAGGTTGAACGAAAACAGAAGTAACTTTTACTTTTTTCTATTATGACTTATAATATACTAGAATATTCGTTTTTTAATCGGTAGTAGATAATAGTTAGTCACGTTCTGCTATTTAGTACTCTTTAACTTGATAGTTAAAACCAAGGCAGATTTTTGCTCAATAATCAGCTACTGTTTCAGTTAGAGAACGATGTATTAGTATGCTTTACTTAACATTCAAAGAAACATCCTAATAAGGGTAATATATAAGTTAAAAAAAAGTGTCGGCGATTCGAATGATAAAGAACTGTAAAAAGTAGCATTAGCTAGATTAGTAAAAACGATTCTCATATAGAAGGTCATTTTTACGACTTTAACTAATACAACATTATATCTGCACGTTTATGATACTATCCTAACTGTTAATACAGTACACTAGTACCTCAGAACACTAGTACCTACATATAGAATAATTACCTATTTTAGACCGTATTGTATCAACGCGGCGTGACATTTATTCCAATGAGAGATTTATACAAACCTTCCCTGTATGTTCATCCAGCTTAGAGCCTTTGCAGTCCTTTTAACCTTTTCCTAAGTTGACTTCGTGAAAGTTTCGGGTAGTTTCATTCTAAACGTATTTATCGTATATAAATGAAGAATTTAATACGAAGAAGCAGCCAAAGTGTGTCCGATTATAAAGAATATTATAACTTAATAAATTTATTTTATAGAGACGTACAAATCAAATTTGCAAACCTTGACCTATATTGAACCTGCAAATATGAATTACGCAAAAAAGTAGTCATGTTTGTAAGTAAGTTCTATAATTAAGAAGGTTTTATCAACCATATCAAACAACCATCAACGCTGATTACAAACAAGTGAGCTTCGTGAAATCAAGAGTATTCCTTAAAAAAACTATAACAACTATATTCAGTCACAATCGACAAGAATATGATGATAGATTTTAAACACATTGTGGTAATTATTATAGACGAGCCCTGATTATTTATGTTTTTTTTATAATTTTTCAATTATAAGCTTCCTTAACTATTTCATTTACGAAATAAAATGACTACTTACATTAGTAGCGACTTTTTGACTTCGACTTTTCTTTAATAGATCTTTGAAGTAGTTCAAAGATCTATTAAAGAAAAGAATAAAGAAAAAATAAGTTTATTCGTGATAAGTAGGTACGACACATGATCGGTATTACTAAACTATAAACAAATACAATCGAAAGACATACAACAGAACAATAGGTTTTTTGAATATACATATAATACATACAGACAGCCGATATTACCGAAATTATTTTATGTAGGTATAACTGGGCGCCGATTACTTGCAACAATTAGAGGCCTTGTACATTCTTCATAACGGTGCTGAAATGCAAAATTGACGAGATTATTAGGTAATTAGTTAGGTTACGGTAGTTAGAGCTACCCTAACGCTAAGTACTCACGGAGCGATTTTCACCCGCGGCCGCCGCGGTTGCGGGACCGCAGCTTCTGTAGGATGCAGATATAAATGTAAAAAATTAAAGCAATACTCACGACGCGTTTGGCTACGTATTCACGGCGCGGTTTTCACCCGCGGCCGCCGCGGTTGCGGGCCCGCAGCTTCTGTAGGATGCAGATATTAATGTAAAAAATTAAAGCAATACTCACGACGCGTTTTTCGCCCGCGATGCGCGCGGTTGTTTGCGGCTCCCGCTGCGCCGGCGGGCAACCTGTAGAACCGCGCGGGCCGCGGTCAGCCGCAGCCGCGGCGGTTTGCGCCCGCGCGCTCTGCGGTCAGTTGGCGGGCGAGTACAGTAGTCAGGACCTCAACTAATGGTAGACCGCCCGTCTTGCGGTTTTCGCCCGCCACGTTTGCGGTCGATAATCGCAACCGCGACGGCAGCGGAACCGCAAAAATAGGCGGTCTCGTGAGTTTCGCACAAAAGCTGCGGGCCCGCAACCGCGGCGGCCGCGGGTGAAAACCGCTCCGTGAGTACGTAGCCTTTATCGCCCGCTATGCGCGCGGTTGTTTGCGGCTCCTGCTGCACCGGCGGGGAACCTGTAGAACCGCGCGGGCCGCGGTCAGCCGCGGCCGCGGCGGTTTGCGCCCGCGCGCTCTGCGATCAGTTGGCGGGCGAGTGCAGTAGTCAGGAACTCAACTGATGGTAAACCGCCCGTCTTGCGGTTTTCGCCCGCCACGTTTGTGGTCGATAACCGCAACCGCGACGGCAGCGTAACCGCGCAAATAAGCGGTCTCGTGAGTTTATAAATAAAACCGCAGTTCCGCGACCGCGGCGGGCACGGGACAAAAACGCTCTATGAGTACGTAGCCTAACTAAAAATTACTATGACCAAACTCACCTGCCCCTACGCACTATTAATCACAGTTACGCGACAGTTATTTCAACCGAGAGGGAGCTGAATGACCCTCGACTGAATAAGCCTGCGCCTGAATATGATACCCTGTCTGAGTGTCCGTAACTCTGCGCTAGTGTTGCAGAAAATCGGCTCAAACTATCGATAGAGTTTGCCTTATGAAACTATTGATTATACTTTTGAGTTACTGAATACAATACCAATTGTAGTAATATTTTCTTTTTTAACCGACTTCCAAAAAGGAGGAGGTTATCAATTCGTCTGTATTTTTATTTTTTTATTTTTTTTTTTTTATATTTGTTACCTCATTTCTCCGGACTGGGTGAACCGATTTAGATGATTTTTTTTTTATTTGAAAGGTAGTGCGTGTCATAGGGTCCCATTTTTTTTTAGTATTTTTTTGACTAGGGCATCCATAAGAAAAACGCATAAGTCTTAAATTTGCATTTTCAATGTACGCGATAAATGTATGAATAACTCAATATCCTGCCAACCGATTTTGATGATTCTTTTTTTATTAGAAAGGATGTACTCCAGGGGTAGTCTGATAAGAGTTTGATAAGGTTCTAATCATAGGATCTTCAACTTTTTGGAGCAAAATAATAAAATTAGTGATAGTCGGCCGAACCTTAGCTGGAGAAGTCCAATTGAGTAAAATATAGAATAAAATTACTATGTAGGTATTTACTATGAAAAATTTGACCTTCAACTCTTCAATCCTGATGATGCAGGGGTACTGCTAGCCTGAACTATAAAAGTTGGTCGTTTGATGTTTGCGAATATATAATGAAATTGTTAAGCAAATTCATGGGACAAAAATTTGACCTTCAACTCCTCAACCCTGATGATGCAGGGGTACTTAAAGCCAAAACCATAGGAATAAGCCATTTGGTGCTTACGTATATGTTATAAGATTACTGAGCAAAAACATAAGATGAAAAATTTGACCTTCAACTCCTCAACCCTGATGATGGAGGGGTACTTCAATCCTAAACCATAGAAGTTGTCAATTTGGTGCTTACGGTTATGTAAAGAAAATACTAAGCAAAAATATAAAATCAAAAATTTGACCTTCAACTCCTCAACCCTGATGATGAAGGGGTACTTCAATCCTAAACCATAGGAGTTGGCAATTTGGTGCTTACGGTTATGTAAAAATAATACTAAGCAGAGGCACAAAATTAAAATTTTGACCTTCAACTCCTCGACCCTGATGATGAAGGGGTACTTCAATTCTAAACCATAGGAGTTGGCAATTTGGTGCTTACGGGTATGTAAAAATAATACCAAACAGAGGCACAAAATTAAAATTTTGACCTTCAACTCCTAAACCCTGATGATGCAGGGTACTGCAAGCCTGAGCCATAGAAGTTAGCCACCTGGTACTAACGTATATGTTATAAGATTACTAAGCAACAATATAAGATGAAAAATTTGACCTTCAACTCCTCAACCCTGATGATGGAGGGGTACTTCCAGAGGGGGCGCCCTGTTTGTATGAATTGTAAAAGTGTTATATGGTTAATTTTTGTGAATATGTAGATGCACAAAGCAAACTTAGAGGCTTTATTTAAATACAAACATAAAAATATAGTCACTAAAAAGTGTAAAATAAAAACTTTTTAACAAAAAATATCTACCGACTTCCATGTCACAAAAAAGTAAAAAATAATTTAAATATATTTTGGTCTAGAACATACTCAGTACTTAGTACATAGTTCTGAAGTCGGTGCTCATATAGGACGTAGTTACCGTCGTCCAGCGAAATATGTCGAGCACCGACTTCAGGACTATGTACTAAGTACTGAGTATGTTCTAGACCAAAATATATTTAAATTATTTTTTACTTTTTTGTGACATGGAAGTCGGTAGATATTTTTTGTTAAAAAGTTTTTATTGTGTTATTGCTTTCTTAATTAACTATCGATTTTGCTTGTGTTATTCTATCGATAGTTTTATTATTCGAAGGTGGTAGAACCAGTGTAGTTCGACCGGGGAAGTACCACCGCCACACCTATTTCTAGCGTGAAGCATTTCTTGCGTTTCGATAGAAGGTTGTGGTTGCCGGCACACTTTAACATGAGGCGACCATCATAGTCCTCGGGAGTAGCAACGCATCTGTGTTTGACTTCAGATAGAACCCATGTTCTGTATGAAGTTGGTTACAGATGTCCATGAGCGGCAGTGACCCCTTACCATCAGGTGGACTGCATGCTCGTTTGCTACTTCAGTCAAATAAAAAAAAAATAAAAAAATGCAGTATTTTTTTATTTATGAGGTAAACGATTATGTATAACGAAGTGGAAGCGTGACCTGTGACGTCTGGAAGGCCAGGAGTCTTCATTAGTAGCCATTCTTGAAGATTTCAAATAAAAAACAGGAGTAAACTTCTTCGATTTATTCACACTTGAGGATGTCCGATCGCTTCGACGGTTAAACAATAATCTTATTCTACCGACCGGCGCTCGCCTTTTTATAACAATGTTTGGTGACAATAACAAATTTATGGAGGGTAAACTAAATTACAATTCTTAAAATCACTAAATATTGCTAATTTAATAAACAAACAATTTTTCGATCTTTAAACTAACTAAAATAATTATTTTCGGCGACGTGTTTTTCATAAATACGCGATGTCGCGCCGAAATGCATAATAGTTCAATAAATTACATGTTTTATAGTTTTTATTATCCCTGCATCTACATTACGTTATCGATTGCGCATATCGTACAAAAAATTAACACGTATTAACATAAATACCTCATTTTGGCGAGAGGATTGTCTCATGATCTCAATTAGTAACACGCTTTATTTAAGAATTGACAGATTAATACCTTCTTGATATAATTAATATAATTATATTAACTTAGTACAACACTACACTATTTATTTTTTACTTCTGGTCATCCAGATTATCATAGGTCTTATTACGGTTCATCTTATTGATGTATGTACATTTGATACTATTTCACGGAAAAACTATTAATCGGTGTTATATAATCGGTACTATTAAACTATGTGTATTTACTTTTATACATGAGTTATTCATTAATGTGGTAAAGTTAACCGAAGCGGGAATACGCTAGTAGGTCCTACTGAATTTGTTTGCTTATGGTCATAGCGGCTGGCACGCATTTATATATATTTTTTATTTGACTGAAGTAGCAAACGGGCATGCAGTCCACCTGATGGTACGTGGTCACTGCCGCCCATGGGCATCTGTAATCAACTTCATACAGAACATGGGTTCCATCGAAAGTCAATCACAGATGCGTTGCTGCTCCCGAGGCCTATGATGGTCGCCTCATGTGAAAGTGTGCCGGCAACCACACCCTTCTATCGAAACGCAAGAAATGCTTTACGCTAGAAATAGGTATGGCGGTGGTACTTCCCCGGTCGAATTACACTGGTTCTACCACCTTGAAAATATAAAATATTAAGAAAACGGTAAGAAACAAGTGTTACCATAATAACTAATCGGCATAATTATGTAATATAAAGTAACGTTAAATTACTATATATCTCATATTTTTTATGTAACGAGTAAAATATTCATAAACATACAGGAGTGAACATAAAGTGAAAATGTATTTTTTTTTTCTCTGCTAACATAGTTTATAAGCTTTTTTGTTATATACTAACAAAATGTATGGACACAACATGGTCTGAAATAAATATATATTATTATTATTATTATAAAGATCCGTGTTGGAATAAATTGAATTTTTGTGTATCTGCACTACGCCATGACATTGATCGTCGCAATCCGACGGGCTGCAGACAGCGGCGCAAGTCGCATACAAAACGCCCAATTTTCTAATACAGAAGTCTTCGCTATTTCTACACCTTACATTAGCAGCTACGTACAGTTTGGAATGTCTTTATATGACCTATGTGACTTTTGTGCATTTGTCTTATAGAAAAACGTGCGGCATTCGGGGACTGCCACGGTTGCATTATAGCATAGCTTTTTTTTATTTACTTATATATTTTTTTCTTTGATATTTTTCATGTTTTTTTCTTTCATACTTTATACTTTCTCACAAATAGCTGCTTACATATTCGTGCGATTTCCGAGCAGCTCGTTTCGATTACTGCGAGCTTCGTACCTTCGTACCATATACATACAGGTTAAGCGAACGCTCGGCCGCGCTACGAAAGTGAGTTAGGTTTTTTCCGTTACGCAATTTTTTGATTCGGTCGCCGCGCTCAAAGCCCGCGATAAAAGCTATGCAATAACTTAAAAAACTAAGCAATGACAAATAAAACAATATACAATAAAATAATATCGAACGCTAGTTAGAAAATAGACCGTTACAAACTTTTAGGTTATTGATTTAACGCGAACTCTTAAAAGCGATATATAAAATTACTAATAGAAAACAAAATAAAAAATTAACATTGGGACACTTATAACGACTTATTAATTAATAATTATAATTACAGTTACTGTTAAAAATGTATGTATGTATATGTTCGTAGCCGAATATGCTTAAATCACTTTCTATACTCACAACTCCACTACTCCAACACATATGTCTATTTTCTCATGTGTCATGCGTAACATGTTCACACATAGACGAAGGGTTTGGGTGTCTTTGTAAACACTCAAAACAGGACAAAAATTTAAATTCATAATTCAGTCTGGCCGGGAATCGAACCCGGAACTCAATGCATATAAGACCAGTATGGTGACCGCTAAGCTATTAGATACTACTTACAATAATTTCAATGAAGATACAAGCACATATTTGAACTATTAAAAAACGCAATGACGCAAAAAAATGCTTGTGAAAGTTATTAGAGCGTAGCGGCAATATTGTTGCTACAAAAAGGTGGTAGAACGAGTGTAGTTCGACCAGGGAGGTACCACCGCCACACCTATTTCTAACGAGAAGCATTCCTTGCGTTTCGATGGAAGTATGTGGTTGCCGGCACACTTTATATGAGGCGACTATCCTAGTCCTCGGGAATAGCAACGCATCGGTGATTGACTTCAGATAAAGCCTATGTTCTATAAGAAGTTGCTTACAAATGTACATGGACGGCAGTGACCACTTACCATCAGGTCGACTGCATGCTCGTGATTGAAGTAGTCATATAAAAAAAATCCTACATCTTATTTTTTACTTCAATTTTAACGTTTATTTAAAGCTTACGTTTTTCATACCAAGTAATAACCTTATTGTAATTATAATGAAGTTTAAGATTTCATAAATATGAATTTAACGTTAATTAATTATTTTAATTTTATACAAAACGTCATTACCGCTTGCTGATAATTAATACCTCAGCTTTAAAACGACCCCGTTGTAAAGAGTGAATAATGAATGTGCAATTATTTTTATACACAAAGGGTTCATATTGAAGAGAACA
Organism: Spicauda simplicius; assembly: GCA_949699795.1. Lineage (NCBI taxonomy): Eukaryota > Metazoa > Arthropoda > Insecta > Lepidoptera > Hesperiidae > Spicauda > Spicauda simplicius. The sequence continues at coordinate 9,197,562 of OX453067.1, read as the reverse complement.
TTTTCATTGTTCATAATGAAACGTAAATTCATATTTCTGCAGTTCGAACAAGAGATCGAGTTTTATTCGATTAAATCACCATATTATTTTTTACAAAGGCTTTAAATTATTATCATATGATCGTATAAATTTATATTGTTCTTAGTTTTAATCATGTCAATCATAGCAACAATGAGCTTAGCTTAGTCGATAGATACAAAAGAAATGTAGATTTATCATGTAACTGTATTAAATTATATAGTTAACATGGAGCAAAATACTGTAGATTTTATTTGATGTTAATTTATTGTCTTATTAAAGTATATATTATGTACCTAAAAGCATTAATTACAAAAGTATGTTGTTGCTTCTCTTTAATCTAAGATAACTGTTGTGAGACTTCAAGTACAATGTATAAAAGTAATACTATTTTATGATAACTAATAATACAACATTTGGTATTTATTTTTAATGTGGTCATTGCGAAAGTATACAGCTACTTAATGCCACTAATAAAAATCATTGAGGTACCTGACTCACTCAAAAATTATCTCATAATCAAACACCTCAAAATAAACGTTATAATTAAAAATACAACCATTCATACTCTGGTCAGCTCCATAAAGCCATTGTGCTCTATGCAATAGAGCATAATAGATTTGAGAATAATCTTCATAATAAATATACTAGAAAAAATATTTAAAAAGAGCTACCACCGTCAAACCTTTTGAGGAAAAAATTTGATATAGATCATAAACAAAACTACCTTATCGTTTTGGGTTAACAGAACACAGTTGCGAATGTAGCGTTGTTGCGAGGCGAGGCTTCAATAATTGAACTACCAGACCGTGACGAATAAGATGAATATTTTAATATTTAAGAACTAATTTACATTCGGGACCTAAACTAGATTTACAATGGGTAGGTTTAATGCTTATTAGCATTCTACCACTCAGCTGCGCTGTGTTGTAGGAATCTATAATGAGAATGCTGATGTCATTTGGTCCCATTCAATAGTGATGATATAAATAGAACAACTCGTGATTAACAATAGTTTGTTATTAATATGTAAATATTTAAAAATATAACAGCATTCTGTTTAAACTGAATTATATGATCTCTAATAATTAATTGCAATGAGGATTGCAAGGGATAGATCAATGTGAAGAACACTTTGCGAGGCCTATGGTAAAGAGCAAAACAATCAGAAAACCGATGTCTAATGATAAGAAATAACAGATAACATTTAAATGGTATTAAATGTTTTCATAAACAAATATTAGCACTACATACACAGTTAAAAAATGTAACATGTTGCATTGTTAATAAAGGCTTTATTATTATTACTGTCGCAACAGTCGAAATTCGACCGTAATTTAAATTAAAAAACTATACTTCATATTGTCCAAAGAAATACCAATATTTTTCCAATATAAATAAGTTGTAATAATTTTCAAGTTATTTTGAACGCACTCGTTAAAGGTAAAAAGAGGTTTATTAATTAAGCTGCATTTAAAAGCATGCTATTGCTTATTGAGGACTAGGTAAGATTGCCTTGAGTTTCTTTAATTTATATTATTGTTATGAAATCTACAAAACTGAGTTTCATTTATCTAACATTTACAATACTAAACATGAAAGTTAAAAACAAATAAGAGAACGTTCAAAATAGCCCCTGAGTGAACCTCATTTCTTAAAATGAACATCTTCTCGGAACAAGACCGAAAAGCTTAGTAAGCCTTAAGACAAAAGACTTTAACTATGTTTTATAAAGTTATCAAAAATGAAATATATGGACGTAACATAAAACTAATTTATACATTAGTAATCACAGATATGACCCGTCATGTGTTTAAATATGTAATTAGAAAAATAATATATACAGTTAAATTGTTATGAATAGTTATTTTGTAGAAGTGATCGTTTCTTATAAAATAACACTATAACACTATTTTTAGATATCCTATAAAAAAATATACAGTAAACTAAATTTTTTTGATGCGATTTTAAATACACAAACATGCAGATAAACATTCTTAAAATTGTACAAAGTTCTACCATTACTTATTTTCAATTCACACATATTTATATCCTATTGAAACTTTTGAAGAATATTGAAATGTAATTAAGTACTGTTAAATTTACGAGGTATACAGGTCAGTTTAAATACTAATAGGCACAATTACATTTCTGCTCAATCACGGAACATTGAAAGCGTAAGCTCTGTAAATTAGGGGACTACAAGAGAAATCGGAACGGATGTCCCGAATTTTTGTTCAACGACATTCGAATGAACAGCGTGGATACTCATGTGTTAAATTTAGGACGTGGCATCTAGGCCAGTTTAAGTACTATAGGGCACAATTCGACGACGATTGACACAATTGACAAATCGATTTAAAAATGTATAGCGTATTTTGAGGTAGCTTAAGTCCTCTACTTATTACTGTATTTTTATTTTCAAAAGCGATTTTCATAACTGTGTTTGTATTTGACAAGCATAATTTTCAAAATCATTTTCATCGCTCTTAATGTGCTTATTTCAATTATATAAACGTATAATGCGTGTTTTCACCCTAATACAAAAACACATTTAGCTAGTTCAGAATTCTGTCCTCAATTCTTTTTTTAAAACATAATTATTAAATCACGCAAAGTTTCCAACTGCAGTAGACAGCAAAATAATAAGGTTTGTTCCAACAAATATAATAAAATTTTAGTCGTCAAGAAGACTACGTGTGACGTTTCGTGGAGAACCACTTGACATGTTGCAAAATGGCGTGCGGAGTAGACTCCGGTGAGAGGCGTTTAACAATTGTAAATTAAATCTGGCCTGTCACAGCGACTGTTTTATGGAGAAAAAAATTACTTTTATTCACATTAAATATTCAACTATTTACGTGTTATTATGGATATTACGAATACGTGTGCGCTTTTATACTAATGTAAGATGAATTATGTAATATTAACGTTCAATTATTTCTTAAAATTTTAGTTTTAGCTGTACGTTAATTTAGATATTATGAATCTCGACATACTTATAATTCCTTAATAAAAAAAGAAAAGAAAAATTTCACTAACAAACTAAAAAAATCTTATATCCTATTTTCAAGGTGGTAGAACCAGTGTAGTTCGAGCGGGGAAGTACCACATCCACATCTATTTTCAGCGTGAAGCATTTCTTGCGTTTTGATAGAAGAGTGTGGTTGCCACTTTCACATGACGCGACCATCATAGTCCCCGGGAGTAGCAACGCATCTGTGATTGACTTCAGATGGAACCCATGTTCTGTATGTCTTGTGATTACAGATGGCCATGGGCGGCAGTGACCACTTTCCATCAGGTGGACTGCATGGTCATTTGGTACTTTAGTCAGATAAAAAAGTAAAATTTTGACATGTTTAAAAGTATATTAAACCAAATATATGTTAGAACAGGTTGTTTACATAAAGCATGATGTGATCTGGTTTTATGTTGTCTATCCCTAAAACATTTTCATCATCAAAGCATATGTGGTCAATCTCAAGAAAAACTTTTAATTTTGTCTGGAGTTCATTACATATGTTCATAAGCGTCAATACCCACATATCACTACTACCCACATGTCCCTATGTATGCTTAGATCTTTAAAACTGCGCTACGGATTTTAATACATTTTTTTAATAGATAGAGTGATTCAAGTGGAAGATTTTTATGTATAATACTTGCATTATATAACGGAGGAATACTGATAATTTTAGATTTTTTGAGTATAAGGCGGATTGACGTTCGCCGGGTCAGCTAGTCATGTAATAAAACTGGTACCTGACTCTATGGGCATAATAGATTTCGACAGAGAGGTCGGCATTATTCTCATTCATTTGAATAAATCTAACCGTAACATAAAATAAATTAATTGTCTTTATATAGAATTCATAACGGCACAGACAATGAAAAAATATATATATATATCGATATAAAAAAAACACGCTTTCTTCACTCATAGCCCCACAGTAGGATTTTCTCCTGTGTTGTGGGTACCATGGATACACACGAGACGAATACACAAACACCCAGACCCAGAACAGGATTCTAAACTCATCATTCAGATACCTGTCTGGCCGGGAATCGAACCCGGAACCCATTGCGTGTCAGACCGGTATGGTAACCGCTCCGCCATGCAGGTCGTCAAATACAGACAAAACGAGGACAAAATAATTATGTATAATTCGATTCTTACTAAGAAGTATTATATAGTGCTAGATTCATACCATGTTACGAAAGTAACATGGTATGAAACTAATTAGTCTATGAATCCCGTATGCCTTTGTGTTACGATTGATAGACATCGCTTTTATTGTATTCTTGTGATATGTTTACAACATTCGTACACTAAAGATTTATAATGGTCGTTCAATGGCATTTTATTTGACGAACACGTGGTTGCGTCTTAAAAGTCAATCTAATGTCCTACAACACTATTGTACTTTATCCATAGCTTTCTCTCTTCTCTTCACTCTTCAAACATAAGTTTTTGAAGAGTGAAGTGAACACTACTCTTTAAATTTTATATAGCTTATTAATAGTAGTACTATATGTATATAAAACAACAATTTTTTTCAAAGGTGACATTTCGTGCTTTGTTCTGTTTTTTCGAAAAGACGTTCAATGACGATTCCTTAAACATCATGTATTGTTTAAAACAGGTATCCTTTCTGTGCAAAATAAATATGTTGAAATAAGCGCATTTAATGAAACTGCGGATGATTGACGATGTTAACGAAATTTCTAAAATGAGAACAAGCGAGATACAAGAGTCGAGTGCAACCGGAAATTAAAGGGACGGCAATTCGGGGTTCGTCGGATTTTCCTGTCGAAGTAAAATAACCACGTCCGGTTATAAATACAAATAAGAACAAATACAAATAAATTACCTTCACCTACATTTCTGTTCATTCGTGAATTCACTTGGGAACGGAGAATATACATTTTACGATAATAGGTCAAGTAATCAAATAGAACCTTAGAAAAGAAGAAGATATTTAGGTACTGATTATTCGAAGTAATACTTCTTCGAACTGTAATTGAACATATTATAATAATATTTGTGTCGTCAACCCATTATTGTCCCACTGCTGGGCACGGGTCTTCTCTCGGAATGAGAGAGTTTAGGGCATAGTCTACCGCGCTGGCGTGCGAATTGGTGGACTTCACACACCTACAAGAACTTTTTTTAAAGAACTCTCGGGTGTGTAGGTTTCCTCACGATGTTTTCCTTCACCGAAAAGCAGTGATAATTAATGTATAATATGCACATAAATCAGTGGTGCGTGCCTGGGTTTGAACCTCGGACCTCCCGGTTGAGAGGACAAGTTTTAACCATTAGACTATCACTGCTTGCTAATGCAAATAATATTTACGGAGCTTAAAATCTTTCAAAAAGGTTTTCAAGTACGTATAACTTCCTTTTAAAACCAAGGTGCCTGTGAAAACTTTATAGAAAACACGGGCTTTATAGAAGGGTTTGACGGTTGAAACAATAAGAGAACAAAATTTATTTTAACAAACTATTGAATATTTTTGTATTTCCTTGTATTCTGTTCATTTCATTGATCATGGTTATAATTATAGGTTTTTCTGCACCACTCGCCGAAGGATGAAGTTCCATCCGCATCAACTGGACCCGTGGCGGTCCTCCACGGTTCGGTTTGCACGCTCGTTGTTGCCACGGACGTGCAAGATGTGGAATGAATTTCCTCTTGAGGTATTCCCGGAGAGTTATGACATGGATCTCTTCAAAAAAGGTGCGAAAAGAGCTCTCCTTCAAAGCCGGCGATGCATTGGCAACTCATCTGGTGATGCAAATGTCCATAGGTGACGATGACTGCTTTCCATCAGGTAGCCCGTCTGCCTTATCGCGAGGTTCAACTATTAAAAAAAATTGATTTGCGTAAAACCTATTTTAAATTTCAATCGACCTCCATCTCTGCTTCAGAGATGTCACTGTTATTAAATATAATGAAGACACTGTAGCTGATAAACAAAATGAAATAATACAATATTTGTACATACCACGATCAAATGTAATACATTAGTGGTCTTTAAATTCTGCTATGAAAAATATAGGGACAAAGTTTCAGTCAAAGCCCACATTAGAATTCTGTCTGTGAAATATGACGGCACTCACATTAGGAATTGCCGTAGCATCAACCGAACGTAAAGTAGCGTTTTAACACTACGGATTCATTTTATAAAACAGATTCAGACATACATAAGACGCTAAAATAATACTATAAGCATATCTCAATCTTTATATTTTTAATCCTGATATGTATGACGAATTACTAAAGTGAGCAGTATGTAATTTACGCACAGGAAAGTAAGCGCTGGTAAGTCGTTTGTGTATAAACGCACCCTCGATGTTTGCTTCATTTTCCTTGTCTAGTTTTTATTTATGATCTTCCATAACTCCCCTATTCAACTGTGAAGAAAGGAAAAAATGTTTTGTCATGAATTAACAGGATTAAAATCTGCTATATGTGGCTCAGAGAATACATAGAGTACGTTTAGGGCAAATCCTATAGTAAAGTACTTTGACTTCTTTATTCTTGAACTAAAAAGCTAATAACAAAGTAAACATAGAAACAAATTATAAACGGTCCGTTTTAATTTCCCATCGTGTTAGACCGAAGCGGGCAAAGTCACGGGAATAACCTTGTGTAATTGTAAGTTTTAAGGATCTAAATGTATACTATTGTGTTCTGCATGTAAAACAAAACATTCGTTGATACATACATTTTTAACCGACTTCCCAAAGGAAAGAGGTTATCTATTCGTCACGTATATTTTTTTTTTTTTTTTTTTTTTTTTTTTTTTTTTTATGTATGTTCGGGCGAAATGGCTAGAAATCGTCGACCTACCGACACGATTCATACGACATTGTATGCGGCTAGTTTCACAGGCAGTCCCATATTGAGGAAAATGAAAACCTTCCGGCGGTTTTCCCGGAAAATTGGAAAATGTCGGTTTCTTAAAATCTTGAATAACTTGGGTGTTTCTAAACCGATTTCCATTTTCTTTCTTTCATTTGATAGGAAATTTTGTCACGCAACTTTTTCTCTTGGACATGGGTATGCTGTGATGCTTAACTCTTTGAGTTATGGGGGGGAAACCACCACCACTCCTCAAGTTTTTTAGACAATTCGAGATAACTCGGCTTCTGCCGAATCGATTCTTATGAAACTTGGAATATGTATTATACATCTATGCTTATATAGGTTGACGAAAAATTTGACCTTCAACTCTTCGATCCTGATGATGCAGGGTTACAGCTATCCTAAACTATAACATTAGCTATTTGGTGCTTACATATATGTAATAAGACTACTAAGCAGAGACATGTGATGAAAAATTTGACCTTCAACTCCTCAATCCTGATGATGCAGGGGTGCCTCAAGCCTAAACCATAGGGGTTGACCATTTGGTGCTTATGGGTATGTAATAACAATACTAAGCAAAGACATATTATAAAAAAATTGACCTTCAACTCCTCAACCCTGATGATGCAGGGTGCTGTAAGCCCAAGCCGTAGGTGATGGCCATTTGTTGCTTACGGATATATAATAAGATAGTAAGGCAAAGATGTACGATGACAAATTTGACCTTCAACTCCTCAACCCTGATGATGCAGGGGTACTGCAGGCTTAAACCATAAACGTTAGACATTTGTTGCTCACGGATTTGTAATAACATTGCTAAGCAAAGGTATACAACGAAAAATTGGACCTTCAACTCCTCAATCCTGATGATGCAGGGGTATTGAATGCCTAAGCCATAAAACTTAGCTATTTCATCCTTACGCATTCAAAATGATATTTAAAAAATGTAAGGTAGAACATTAGAAAAATGGTTGTATACAGTGGAAAATTGGACCTTCAACTCCTCAATCCTGATGATGTTGGGGTGCTTCAAGCTTAAACTATAGGCGTTAGCTACATGATCGCTACGTATATCTGATAAGATTACTAAGCAAAGATAAAAGATGAAAGATTTGACCTTCAACTCCTCAACTCTGATGATGCAGGGGTACTTCAGGCTTACTATAGGCGTTGGCCATTTGATGCTTATGGGTATGTAATATATTTACAAAGCGAAGACGTATGATAAAAAAAATGACCTTCAACTCCTCAAGCCTGATGATGCAGGGTGCTATAAGCCCAAGCCGTAGGTGATGGTTATTTGGTGCTTACGGGTAAATAATAAGATAGCAAAGCATAGATGTACGACAACAAATTTGACCTTCAACTCTTCAACCCTGATGATGCAGGGGTACTGCAGGCCTAAACCATAAACGTTAGACATTTGTTGCTCACGGATTTTTAATAACATTGCTAAGCAAAGGTATACGACGAAAAATTGGACCTTCAACTCCTCGATCCTGATGATGCAGGGGTATTGAATGCCTAAGCCATAAAACTTAGCTATTTCATGCTTACGCATTTAAAATGAGGTTAAACAGATTAAAGGTAGAACATTAGACTAATGGTTGTATACAGTGGAAAATTGGACCTTCAACTCCTCAACTCTGATGATGATGGGGTGCTTCAAGTTTAAACTATAGGCGTTGGCCACATGGTGTTTAGGTATATCTGATAAGATTACTATGCAAAGATAAAAAATGAAAAATTTGACCTTTAACTCCTCAACTCTGATGATGCAGGGGTACTTCAAGCTTAAACCATAGGTATTGGCCATTTGATTCTTATGGGTCTATTCTTTAAATAAATGTTTACTCAGAAAAAGTTGTTTTATTCGGTTAGGTTAGGTTCGAACATTTTTTTCCAATTCAGAATCTAAGGGAGGGGGCGCGGTAGCGCCCCCGACCGGTTGTGTCAAAGAAGTCTATTTCTAGATGATGACGTCAGCACATATCGTGACTCGTTTATCGTGACTGAAAAGCGTGAAAAAAAAATTTTTAAACAAAAAATACAACCGACTTCCATGCCACATAAAAGTAAAAAATAATTTAAATACATGTTGGTTTAGAGCAAACACAGTACTTAGTACATAGTCCCGAAGTCGGCGCTCATATAAGATACATGTAGTTTCGTCATGATCCAGCAAAATATGGTGAGCGCCGACTTCGGGACTATGTACTAAGTACTGTGTTTGCTCTAAACCAACATGTATTTAAATTATTTTTTACTTTTATGTGGCATGGAAGTCGGTTGTATTTTTTGTTTAAAAATTTTTTTATATTCTACTGGTAGGCACATATCTTTCTTGACAGGTAGAGGAAACCTAGTATAATTGTATGTACCCGTATTTGCTTCTATTTTTTAGGTTTTGGCCAGCGATAAATGTATTAAGTTAGTAACAAAATAATATTGACATCTGAGTAGTTCCCCATTTGACATCCTTAGTAGATGTAAGACTTATGGGCGTTTTTTTCGATAATCACCGTACATACAGTAGGTGTTAATGATATAATTATAGGTGGACGTTGCTGGTATCTCCTGGAATTTATCCCCTTTTTTTTCAAGGGGGAAACCTTATAAAGGTACCCGACGCCGTGGGAGCGACGCAGGGTTATGTGGGATTTTTACCGCACTAAAACCCCCCCGGTGGCCGTCCTCGGCGCCATGAAGAGGACTCCGGGAACTCCAAAGGACTGCAGCCGGAATCCTCTGAGCGCGTTGCCCCATCGGGCTCCTCTCAGATGGGCAGCTGGGCCCACCGCTCCGTCTAGTCTTTACGACGATATGCGAACACACATACCACCGTCTTTCCCGGGATCGCCTGGCTGGACGGTTCAAGCTCCGACTCTAGCTGCCCGCAACCTCGGAAGCCCCATTTAGTCGTCTCTTACGACAGGCAGAGGATACTAGCCCTATTCTGAACCCGGAACTACAGGGACGGGAATTTATCCCCTATTCCTCTTCTACGGTATCCACAGAAAGAGAGAGAATGGCGCTATTCGATATCGAAAAAACACGTCGCACATTTCAATAATTGAATACGTTAGTTCTATGCATTATATCTTCGTTCCAAATATGCTGTATATTATTTGACAAGGTTTACATTGTTAATAAGTAACGTGGCTTTTGGATTAAGATGAAGTCAATTGTACAAAATGTAGACATTGTGATTGTATTAAACATGTCAATTTTACTACACGTCATTAAACATTATTTTGGTATAAAAGATTCATAGCTTCGTAGAATGTCGTATTTTATATTTTTTTGGAGTTTTCTTGTGTATTTTTACATAGTGTAAAACAAAGTCGCTTCTCGCTGTCTGTTCTATGTATGCTTAGATCTTTAAAACTACGCTATGGATTTAAAAATTGTTAAGCATTCATCAGATATCCATACAAATATTATAAATGTGAAAGTGTGTTTGTTCCTCTTTCACGTCGCCTCATAGCTATTATATGATATGGTTTGTATGCTGGGAGAAAGTTAGGAGGGCGGAGAGTGACGTAGGCTACTTTTTACCGCGCTCTCATGCCCATGAGAATATCGGTGTTTTGTTAGTTGATATATATTTAGTAATTCCAGACATTGTTAATAGATGGCGTTAGTAAAATTCATTTGCAAGTTTGAATCATGCTATCAAATGCTAATGTTAATTCCCTTTGACCGTGCGGGCGAAGCCTCGGGTAAGAGCTAGTATCCATATAAATGCTTCACATACTCCGCATCCATCTGCTCGAAATAAACAATTGTGTTTACTTCGTATCCGACCGTAATGAATAATTTGTTTTCTTTACTTATTAGCATCGAGCAAACGTCTAAAGTAGGAGTAAACGTGCCAACCAAACTTACATTTGAAATGCAAACAGACATACTTTTGCTAACCAAATAATGTGCCACATTTGGTGTATATTTAAATGTAGCATCATTGTGTATTAGTTTTGTGTTACGTTATATGTGTATTCGTCGTGGTAGTGTAGTATTGTATACATGTGCTTTATGGAGCATCAAAGGCGAATTATCTAATTAGCGAATAACTCAATTAATTCTTATACCGTTTATGGCAAACTAGTTGAACCCCGCAGCTTCGCCCGCGTTATAAAAATCGATGTATCAATTGTCCCGAAGAAATAAAATATGTTCCTACAGTAAAAAGTAGCCTATATGTTAATCCAGAGTTTTAGCTGACTCCTTACCAAATTTTATGAAAATCGCTCAAGCCGTTTAGACGTGAAGAAGTAACAAACATACACACACAAACTTTCGCCTTTATAATATTAGTATGATACCTGCATCACTCCCAGACTAGCTAGTTTAGCTTTGCCAGGAACTCGTTTTACTCAGTTAACCTAGGAAAACTGTACTGAATGAGAAGATATTTATGAAACAATTAAATAAAATATCTAAACCTTTGATAAAATTTTGAACTTAGTTGTCTTTTTATAATGCACTGTTAGCGCAATGGCTATATAGATTCGAGTGACTAGCATAGGATTGTGATTTCTGGTATAGGAATACTCCCAAATTCTCCATTGTGTATTTATGACAGTTGTTATTGTAGAAATTTGTATATTATATTATATTTATTTGTATTTATTCGTATATACATATAACTCTAAGTATTTACAATCTCTTACAAGATCACTTGCTAACATACTCGTAATATCTAATATAACCATAATATCATAATATAAGTTTTACATATTGCCTACAAAGAACACACAATGCCTACAAAATAGACGTGTATAATTTATTTTCGAGTAAGTGCATGCTACACGAGATTTTTTTCTAAGTAAATGTTAAAAGTTTTTTTCTAAGTAAATGTAAAAATCGATTTTTATAGAAAAGTCCTAAATCTATATAGCATTTACAACCTAAGTCATAGAAACTATGAAATACCTTAAACAACCTAATTGACACTATTCAGGCAGATAGTTTAGGAAGCCTTAGTTGACCTTAATCTAGTCCTTACGGAGCTGCTAGGCTGTGATTGTCGGATTCACCTCACATAAGCACCCGAGAGAATTACTACAGCCATTTACTGATTGAGGACTGCCCGAATTACCCCGATCGAACGACCAGCGACGCCTTATCAGCAGATTAGATTTACCTAGTACGTGATTATTTTTACAAAATAATGGTCTTGTTTCACCAGAGCTTTGAGGCTGTAACAGAAATCGATAAATAAATGTCCGATTCATGATCGACTTTAATTTAAGTCAGTGAAGTATAGAGTTCATTTCAATTCTTATTTATTTATTTATTAGTTTTTGTACAGAGAGACATAACAGAAATCATAGAATTACAAAAATACTTATTACAAAGGGCTACTTATTCCAAAAAGAAATTTCTTCCAGCAGCCCTGTGATCGGAATAGGTATATGAAAAGCAAAATTAGCGTGCACAAAATAAAATAAATATAGATAAATACATAAATACACATGTAATAAATATATTAAATATAATAAAAAAATATATAATAATAATAAATAATATAGTATAAAGTATAAATTATGAAAGCGACAAGAAATGCGCTTTGACTCTTCGTTTAAATAAAGCGATAGTTTTAGTTCTTGTATTTTAAAAAGTTAAAACCTGAAATTACAACTTTAAAGTTTCTTGTTTGTATCTCTTACGGTTGAAAAAGTAAATGGATAATAAGGTAATGTAGTTTAATTTATTTTCAGTAAACAATAAAGAAATTTACTAGGAATATCTGAATAAATACGAACATTTTTTTTTAGAATAAGGTTTTAGATAATTCTTCTCACATCACCAAAAGCTTTAAAACGTTATATCCGCATAAATACAAAACTTAAAATGACACTTCAAAATTTATTAAGCGCAAAATAATCATTGAGCGGAAAAATGTAGCATGAATCCCCAAAGATTTTCTTTCTAAGTCATAAAACGTGACGTGATCCGATTTACAATGTATTTGCGGTTTTGTTACAAAGACGAATTTATTACGAAGACCAACTTTCGCGAATTCTGGATAGGTATTTTGGAAGTACAATAGCCCATTTTGACCTAGAAAGTATATATACTTATTAAAGTTTGACTATTTTCAAGATAAGCCAGAAAAAACAAGCATTTTATTATTATTATTTATCTATGAATGTATTCTTGGATACACAACTGCAATGAGAAACTTTTATTTTTAATTTCTAACTGAAGTTGTAAACGAGCATGCAGTCCACCTGATGGTAAATGGTCGGTGCCGCTCATGAACATCTGTAATCAACTTCATACAGAACATGGGTTCTATCTAAAGTCAATCACAGATGCGTTGCTACTCCCGAGGACTATGATGGTCGCCTCATATAAAAGTGTGCCGGCAACCACACCCTTCCACCAAAATTCAAGAAATGCTTCACGCTAGAAATAGGTGTGGGGGTGGTACTTCTCCAGTCGAACTGCACTAGTTCTACCACCTTCCAGAACCTATAGCTATTTTAATGACATTAAAGTGGCCAACAACTGTATAACCTGCTTTTGCTGAAAATATATTTGTGTAGATAAAGTAACTTTAATAATCAGGATCCACTTATTTTAAAGTTACAGAAGAAAGCTTCAAAATTCCTCCGTTAAACGAAATACAAAGTTACCTAGTTTAGAGAAAATTACGCTTAAAACTCACTAAAGATTTGTACAAGTTTGTTTCTGTTAACTACGAGTGGCTTCCAAATGTCCTTTCTCGGACACTAGTTTGTACCATCGTCTTTCAGGTATAAATATTTCAGATATAAATTATTTTGAGCTAAAACTTATCTCGTTGTTTATCAATAAGGAACATTTTTGTGGATCCATTAGGAGTCAAAATAAACCAAATGATGCTTCTCAAGTGTAGATGTCAAAATAAATGCCTAAGTTTGCTTCGAGGAGGGAGGGGGATAACACATGTCTTTTTAAATATATGACTTTGATATATTAATAGGTGTAAATTTAGGTATGCTTGGATTTTGGACAACAGTCGAATGAAAGAAAGATGTATCTGATTTCATCTTATTGTTGGCTTATTGTTGGCGTGTTGGCTATGATTAGACGGAGCGGTGGGACCTGCCGCCCACCTGGAAGGAGCCCGATGGGGGACCGTGCTCAAAGGATTGTGGTTGCGTTTTTTTGGAGATCCAAGAGTTCTCTTTGTAGCGCCGTAGACGGCCACCGGGGAGGTTTTAGTGCGGTAAAAATCTCACATAACCTTGCGTCGCTCCTACGGTGTGTGGTACTCGCGTGTGGTACTCGGCGTGAGTACTCGATCGGCGGTCTTCAAATTTTCGTTCAAATTTTTTGTTTTGCTGAGTTCTCTACAGATGTCTATGGGCGTCGTTAAACACTTACTATTATGTAGACTGCATAATCGTTAGCTACTTTTATTGTATAATAAAAAGTCACTGACTTTACCTCATAGAGATTTGGGGAGCGCAACAAAAACAAAACTTATACATTACTTTTTTTAATTATAATGTTTTAAAGGCATCCACAAAAATATACTTAGATATAAAATACGAACATTATGCAATTATGTGTTTATAATTATGTATTTTTATAAAGATAATATTGAGAAGCTCACTCCATAATAACCAATCATTAATGAAGGTACGTCAAATAACATCGAGGTCATCACGTCGAGCGAGTTATTAATTCTACCCAAAAAACGTACAAATTATGGCAAAATATGATTACGTTTGAAGGAGCACAGTTTTATAAGAAAAAACCGCCATCCATTAAAAATATTAGATCACCAAGTGTGTTTAAAACAAAATTAGCCGATTATGTTATTAATATTTACGCTTAACATTCGACCTATCCACGAGCAAACAAACGAATTATCCATACATTTATCCTTATTATAAATTAAAAAAAAAAACTTAATGAGATTATTCGGAAATTTTCATGATTTTGGGAATGTCATATGAGGGTTTCTGCTGACAGTTACGTAACATCAGCTTTATGCTACGCAATGTATCTATTTAAATTGCGCTCTTTGCATTTGAAAAGAGTATATATGCATTCGAATGGAATCCGGATTTAAATAATAAAGCAAGCACATACAAAACCGCATGCCACGCCGTCCGCTTAAAATGTTTTAGCAGGCGAAAGAATTTTTAAACCTAACATCACCGCTTCCCTTTTACGTTGTAAATATTGTACGTAAAATGGTATACTTTTATGCTTAAGTTTGTGGACTTAAACAATAACTTCTATTATTTTAATAGGACATGAAATATTATTATACTCCTTATCCTATCATATTACAATGTAAAAAAAAACATGATTGAAAAAAAAATACAACATAACAAAAAAGACAAACCCGCTTGACTTTGACTTTGTAAGTCGTCCTATGCCGCGGCGTGGCGTCGCCGCTTGGCGTAAGGTCTGCGAGCCTCGAGGATCCCCTCCTTACCCGGGCAATTCCCTCAGTGGAAGCACTGTCCACCGGTGATGTAGGCTGCCGTTAGGTAGTGTTGCAGCCTTCGGCCTTCTGTGACCGCGCTATGCTGCTACGCAGATTTAATCGTCCAGATGGTCGGAGGACACCTGGCCCTCGAGTTCACGAGGGAGCGGACGCCCCTCGGGGGGACAAACCCGCTGAGTTTCTTGCCGTATCTACTCAGTTACGGTCGCGTTCCGATCCGGTGGTAGTGTGAAAAAAAAATTGTAACTGTCAATTTTAAGTGCCCTCGTTGGCCTATACAAAATAAAAACATTTCATTTCATTTCATTTCATTTCATCCATTTTCCTTTTATTGCACGTCTCTGACGCTAGGCATTGGAGATGCTCTACTCGCTCTTTTTAATTAGTCGTTTTGTTGTAAGTTTGCACGTATGGATATGTGCAATCAATTGTACATCGAATAGACGTTTTATTTGAAATCAGTCACAGATGCATTCGCCCCTCGTAAGGACTAAAATAGCTGCCCCGAATTAAGGTCAGCAGGTGTCCACAACAATTCCAACAAAACTCATGAACTGCTTCACGTTAGAAATGAGTGTCATGGTTGTACCTTCCCGGTTAAACCAAACTGACTCTAAAATTTTGACAAATGTAGGTTAAATTAAAGAAAGCCTATTCAGCAATGTATACTATGTTAAACTCAATTATCTCTGTGCGGAGTACTTTAAAATTACAATGCGTTATTAAAGTTTCAAAAAGGGCCATTAGCGTCTTTAAAGCAGGTGAGTGCTCAGGACTCATCGTAAAGGGCGATATTAAACCCAGAAAGATTCGGGTTAAACGTGTAAAGGACCAAAGAAAGAGATTAAATTAATGTTTAAACGAGCACAACGAATGGCGGCCTGAGAGATAAGCCTGGTACAGATTTAAAAATATTGCCACATCTTTATTATTAGGAATGATAGGCATTTTGCTAGCAAGCGGCTTTTTAGGAGAAGGCATGTAAACTCACAATATTTTTTTGATGTTAAATTAACAAAATAATTTTATGTTAAATAGAATCGGTATCGAAACAAAAGAAGATTCTCAATTCGACTGTATTTTTTAACATTTTACCTCGGAGGTTTTAACTGGGTGTACCGATTTTAATGATTCTCTTTTCATTTAAAAGCTGTTGCTTTCCATATTATCCCATTGATTGACCATCTCTTTAGTTTAATCATCTGTCACATCTGTCATTACTGCGATAGAAGTGAATTCATGACAGATATCGTCCTTACAAAATAAAATAAAAATGCCTTATCGTTAGGTAAAAATAAAAAAAGGGTTTAAATGATGTATAGCAATTTCACATTTTTGAAATTAAAAGCATGAAATTTAGACATTTGGTTAGAAATAAAGATTAAGTTTATTTTTTCGTAACTTAGCTTTCGTAGATGAAAAATAGAGGTTTGAACTTCCTATTAGCAAGAATATCTTTTTACGTCGCATCAACACTGATAGTGGACAGTTGGACACCAATACTAATGACACAATAATCAGACACGATTGTTTGTGTAAAAAAACTCCTATATTCGCTCTGGTGGATGAGTTTTATTATAGTCTAAGCAAACGAAGTCGCGGGTACTAGTACGGGTACTAGTATGAAATTAAATTATTGCGCAAATACTGTATGTGGAAACGTAGCTCAGAAATATGTGAACTGATTTGAGCAGGTTTTTTGTTAGAAAGCAAGTTTTTAAGCACTGATTCTTAATCATGTTTAATCAGTTCAGCCATTTATTAAATATCTACTACCTATGTTTGTGATAATATTGGTATTTATGATATGAAACTATATATGAAAGGTAGAAACAATGTAATTCGACCGGGGAATTACCACCGCCACACCTATTTCTACCGTGAAGCATTTCTTGCGTCTCGATAGAAGGGTGTGGTTGCCGGCACACTTTCACATGAGGCGACCATCATAGTCCTCGGGAGTAGGACGCATCTGTGATTGATGTCAGATGGAACCCATGTTCTGTATGAAGTTGATTACAGATGTCCATGAGCGGCAGTGAGCACTTACCATCAGGTGGACTGCATGCTCGTTTGCTACTTACGTCATATTTATATTTATATATGAAACACGCGATTTGTTTGAGTTCTACATATATCAAATAATAACCCCATTAATGAAGCTAGACACTTGCATGTTAGTCGTTCCCACCAGCGTATAGTTAGGGTAAAGTTTAGGTATAATTAGGAACATGAAAACGCAGTTTCGCGAATGCTGTTTTGTTTTTTGCGAGTTCGTGCCGTGTGTTAAACGGTGCATTTTGAGTGCCTTTGTACCGGTGTCCCAGTTGGATAAGAGTGTGAAAAAGAACTAGTTTCTGCGCTTTTAAGTATTTGCCTTCTCATTACGTTTTTTGAAGTTTTTTAGTCATTATGAACCAGACGTTCGTATGCGGGCAAGTGCGTTTTTTTGTAGAACACAGCGCTTTTTGATTGTATTGTCGTGAACTTTCAGACCGTTGCATTGTTTACAAGATTACTACTTTTATATTAAAAATTCTGAATCACGTGATAAGCACGCACTTCTCATTATTCAAAGTTATATACATAATCTGCGTCTTTCATTTTGAGGGGTTTTGTTGTAAGTTTTCAGGTGGGCCGATGACTTGAAAAAGACAGCGGGAAACCCCTTGGATTCAGAAGGCACAGGACCGGTTTGAGTGGCGTCATTTAGGGGAGGGCTTATGTCCAGCAATGGACCTCAAAGGGCTGACAGATGGATGGATGATATACATACCTAAAATTAATACTTGTTGTCCCTCAGAAAATTCCCAAAGATATCTTGAAGATAAAATATTTTAAAAAATGTCAATTAATTCGGAATTTACTTGAGCAGTAGGTATGTACGCTTAGTCCACCATGGCCTAAACCACTCTCACTCTGAGAGAAGGATCCATGCTCAGTGAGACAGTAGTTGACGACGTGAGTGACGTATGTTAAGTAGATCGATAGCTGTTATTGAACAAAAATAAACTAAACAATCATCTACATTTATAAAATCGCTTGTACGTACTATATAACCATACAGGTCGTTAACATAAAAGTCATAGGTGAAAGACCATTCCCCCTCCCCATCCCCCCTCGAAGGGATCTCCACCTTGTCGTGGTGAGGGGGCTCAGTAACCGTGGCTGGGGACGCCGCGGTGAAGCCAAGAGGGATCCCAGGGAGGGGACGCTCCGAGCGGGCTTGGCTGAGGGCCCGCTCTGGACGCATCCGAGGGGGCTGTGGAGGTTGGTGTTTTCTGGCCTCTGCAGCCAGGAGGGGTCGCGGGAGAGAGGTGTATCGGTGTGTCGTTGCCGTGCACCCTGTCTCCCGCGACCGAACGGGGGCGCACCGTCAGATGCGTTGGCGGTGGGGCCGCAGAGGAAGAGGAGATGCGGTGTGTCGTTGCCGTCCTCCCTATCCTCTGCGGCCGTTTGGTGGTTTGCGGCGGAACCAAAGAACGGATCCGCCGCTGGGTGTGGGGGTCGATGCCTGTAGGGATGCCTTGCGGTTGTCGGCTTGCCATGCCCACGGCCCCTGGGTGGCGGTCTCGGGGTTGGACCGACGCCCTGCGGATGGGGCCTTGGAGGTAAGGCGCGCCTTTTGTTTTCTGGCGCGCCTTGCTGTTGGATGGGACCTTTATGCTCCACGTGGGGAGGGGCTGCGGGAGCGCCCAGGCACTGGCGGGTTCGCGGATGACTGCGAAAGCTTACCCGTGTTCCCGCCGTAAGGTGCGAGGAGAAAACACAATGGGGGTTTAGCCGGTAAGAGTCCGGCATAACCCAGCTGCCGCCCCGGGTGGCTGGGTATCCATGAGGATTACCCACTTTAAAAAAAAAAAAGGTGAAAGACCATTTCTTAACATAGGTAAATATAAATATTTTTTGTCATTTTATATTTATTTTCTTCCTTATTTAGAATTTTCGCATAAGTGCTATACTACCTTGATTTGACTCTACAATATGTATATTTTTTTACAAATATGGGTGCATCAGCACTTAGCCGCAATGTTATAGAAGTATTATTATAGACCAAATAAAAAGAACCGTTTTCGTATTATTTACATTATTAATCACCTCTCAATCCTATATACAACACAAATAAGGTTTTATGAAAATATCCGATCAACTAGTAACAAATAAAATAAAAAAAAAAAACATCATTTTCTGTAAAGAAAAGATCTGAGAGAATATTGGATTCATTATTGGATTTAATTAACTGGATAAACTATAAGAATGACAAAGTAAACAAAATGGGCAATCCAGTAAAAATTAATGCTTTCACGGAGGCCGTCGTCAAATATTTATTAAATGTAATCAAGGAAAGCGATCTGCAAACATCCTTTCACCCCGAGATTATCTTAGGCTTTATAAGGGTACTTAATATTCATAAGGCATCTTCAGAACCGCTTCGTATTAATTTTGTTATTATTAACAGCGACAATAATTATTTTAATCTTCTATGATATTGCGTTTAGTATTATAATTATTTTCTTTGTAAAGAAAATAATTATAAGCTTATTTTTCTTGTATTGTCAAAAAAAAAGTATTTATATTTAGATCTCTGAACCAATTTATATAACTATAGATAGATTTAGAGTTTGTAAGAAAGATGATTTACTTTTATATAAAAATTTACGTTTTGAAGGTGGTAGAACCAGTGTAGTTCGACCGGGGAAGTTCCACCGCCACACCTTTTTCTAGCGTGAAGCATTTCTTGCTTTTCGATAGAAGGGTTTGGTTGCTAGCACACTTTCACATGAGGCGACCATCATAGTCCTCGGAAGTAGCAACGCATCTGTAATTGACTTCAGATGGAACCCATGTTCTGTATAAAGTTGATTACAGACGTTCATGGGCGGCAGTGACCACTTATCATCAGGTGGGCTGCATGCTCGTTTGCTACTTCAGTTAGATAAAAAAAAAATGATTGAATGTTCTACCCATAAGAATATTTAAAGCGTATAATAAAACTAGTCAGATAATTTTAACTCAACTTAAATTTAGTTTACTTTATATTTCACTATAGGTACTTGAAATATATTGAGTTAAAGTTTCACAGTAAGACGTTAGTTTATTTGTTAGAAGTGTAAAAATAAAGTACAAGAGAACTGAATTAAAGTTCGTAAACTTCTGTAGTGAGTTTCAACAATTACGAAGAGAAGTCTGGCAAACATGAGTAAGCGTCTACTTAATTTCAAAAATATTTATATTGGATCGCAAAGTACTATATAAAAGTAAAAGAAACAATTTAACATTCCGATTTTTTAATACTTAATGTTGTTTTGCAGGAAATTTTAAGAGCGCTATATAGATTTCTAAGGTGGTAGAACCAGTGTAGTTCAACCGGGGAAGTACCACCGCCACATCTATTTCTACCGTGAAGCATTTCTGGCGTTTCGATAGATGGAATAAAAAAGGCTTAATATAGGTGGTCGAAATTGAGTAGACACTTATGTTGTAGTCAACAATAATATACCGGCACTTTTTAATCCGAAAAAGATAACGGTTTCCGTGGTATTTATTTGAGATTTTCATGGTATTTTTGCATTACGATTGCTAAAATTAATCTGGATGGTTTTAGGGTACCGTATCTAACGGGTGCATAGAAAACCCTATTTATGCCTCCACTGTCTGTCACTTTTTATTTATTTATTAAGGTTCACCAAGACAACATACACCATGATTTCTTAATTTATAGTACCTTTAATATTGTTCAATAGGGTTCTTGGAATTACAGGTGAACCCATCTTACATATTTATTTTTACAAAAAATCGTTTAATATCACTACATTATTATTATTATAAATCTAAATATCAATATAATGATTATTCTCTTACACCTTAGCTCTTTAAAATGTTACGAGGTCAATAAATAATCAATTAAATCTAAATAATTAACTAAATATATTTTTATGGTCAAAATAACAAGAAGATAATTAATTACAGTTCATTGGTATATTGATAATGTCATTATTATAATTGTTAATTAGTCCACTCCTCTTTTGTCAAATATTTTGTAAATTTTGTTTATGTATCTCCAAATATATGTATTGTATGATTAGAGGAAATGAGAGTATTGTACTGCTCGCACGATCTATTAACTTTTACAATGCATGTATTTATGTGATATTAAAATTAAAGAAAAAGGTAAAGATTTCATAGTATGAAACTCTTCAACGAGGAATCAACTCGCAGTCAGCCCTTAATAAGTATAATGATATGATTACAATATCCTTAATTGTTATTTCTTTTTACTGTACTAAAATTATTTAAGCATTTCATACCTAAAGTCCCTTCGTGTTTAAAGCCTTTTTTTTTTGACTTTGAAAGTCGTCCTATGCCGCGGCGTGGCGTCGCCGCTTGGCGTAAGGTCTGCGGGCCTCGAGGATCCCCTCCTTACCCGGGCAATTCCCTCAGTGGAAGCACTGTCCACCGGTGATGTGAGCTGCCGTCAGGCAGTGTTGCAGCCTTCGGCCTTCTGTGACCGCGCTATGCTGCTACGCAGATTTAGTCCTCCAGATGGTCGGAGGATACCTGGCCCTCGAGTTCACGAGGGAGCGGACGCCCCTCGGGGGGTCGAGCGTGAAGGGGCGCGAAACCTCGTAGATGGGCATGTGGCCCACTGTCAGCGCGTTCGTACATACGACGCGCCAACTGGGCCACAAACCTGTCCAAGGTTTGCACCTTAAGGTCGCGCTCCAACACGTCGTTCCGAACGAAGCGACCCGCCCCGACGATCGCCCGGAGGGACAGGCTCTGCTGCGCGCGGAGGCGTTTTCTGTTGGACTCCGACACCAACGCGTACCACGCCGGCGCCGCGTAGGTCAATCGGGATCGGACGTACAGCTTGTACACCTTTAGTTTTGTTCGGAGCGGCAGATGAGATGCAAGCACCGGTCGGAGCATCGCACGTGCAACACGGGCCTGTCGGATCACGTGGTCCACCTGAGGCACCATGTGCAACGTGCGATCGATGTTACATCCCAAGTACCTAACTGTGGGCTGCCAAGCTACCTCCCGATCACGAAGACGTAGCGGCGGCGGCATGCTGCGTTTGCGGCTGAAAAGTGTCGCGACCGTCTTACCGACATTGACGGCCATACGCCACTTATCCAGCCACTCCGGTAAGAGATCCAACAGTCGTTGCATCCTGCGTGTAGCTATTGCGGGATCACGAGAAGACGCGAAGTATGCGCTGTCGTCCGCGAACAGCGCGAGCTCCACGTCCCTTTCCCATTCCTCGAGGTGACCTTCGAGGGTGGGAATGTCGTTCGTGTAGAAGGCGTAGAGTAGTGGCGAAAGGCAGCTACCCTGTGGCACACCAGCACGTATTGGGCGGGGGGTTGAGGCGACGTTCTCAACCGATACATAGAACTGCCGCCCATCTAAAAATGACGCCACTAACCTCACCAATAGCGCCGACAGGGGTGACTCCAACAGCTTGAAAACGAGCCCAGGGTGCCATACGCGGTCGAACGCCTTCTCGATATCGAGGAAGACGCCGACCGTGTGTCTACCGTAGTTGGTCTCGCTTGCAAGATGGTGGAGCACTCGTGTCAGCTGCAGCGTAGTCGAGTGGCCGGCGCGGAAGCCGAACTGCTCGTCCCTTAAAACAAGTGACGGCCGCAGTCGCTTCAACGCCAGCCTCTCGAAGAGCTTTGCTATGGTGGGCAGCAACGTGATGGGACGGTAGCTGGCCGGGAGACGTCTGTCTTTCCCCGGCTTCGGGAGAACTATCACCTTACCCATCTTCCAGGTGGTCGGGAAGTAGCCGGTGCGTAGTATGCCATTGAAGAGCCTTGTCATTACGACTAAGGCCCTCCTCGGGAGCATCGCCAATGCCATATTTGGGACTCCATCGGGGCCTGGCGCCTTGCGCTTCGGTAAACGCAAGGCGGCCTTCCGCGTCTCCGAGGGCGAGATGAACTCCAATCCCTGGGGTGGCGGTGTCGGGCGTCCAAGGAAGTCCTCTACCCACGCCTCTACGATCTCGTGGTGTTCGGCGACGGCAGCGGCTGCGGGGTGTGGAGAGAATTGCTCTTCCAAGTGCCCCGCATGAATCTCCGCCCTTTCCTTAGGGGAATAGCATCGTCTGCCCTCACCATTCAGGAGTGGGCAGACGGTCTCCTTCGTTCGGGTGAGCTGCCTGGTGAGATGGAAGAGCGACGTCTCGTGCTCACCTGCCTGGTCGACTCTCGCCTCCCAGGAGGCGCCACGGTACTCCGCCATCTCAGCAGACAACTCCTCCGCCAGGTTGTTGAGGTCACGCTTCACCCGGGGGCAGCGGGTGCGCGCCCATAAACGACGTAATAGCCTTTTCTTGGCCAATTTCCTCTCCAGGTGAGCCGGGAGTCTTGCGCGTCTTGCTGTCTTCGGTATGAGAGTGGTCGCCGCGTCCAACGCCTCCCGGACTGAAGCCGTGAACGCGCCGGCCGCGGCTTCCACTCCCCCCGGTGAATTGAGCGCCTGGGTGAGTTTGACCCCACCCATGGTTAACTGAAAAGACTCCCAGTCCACCCTTCGAGTAAAGGTTTCGAAGGCCACCGCATTAGCCCCCAGACCAAGCGTGACCAGAATGGGGAGGTGCTGCGTGTCCAGATCATACAACACCTCCACGTGTATAGGGCTTCGGAGATTCCTGTGGAGCACTATGTCCAGGACATCAGGGCGAGAGGACTCAGCCGTGGGGATGTGCGTAGGCGATTCTGGCCCAATCACCTCGTAGCCCATCTCCTCGGCGTCAAAGTACAGCATGCGTCCCGCTGTATTGGTGATTCTGGAACCCCAAGCCGGATGTTTGGCATTGAGATCACCAGCCAGTAAGGTCGCAGCGCTCTCGTCCAAGATGGTGTGGATGTCCTGCTGGAATCCTGGCTGTCCTGGAATAAGTTGGGGACCAGGCGGTCGGTATGCGGCAAACAGTCGCAGTTCCCGTCCCCCGGCGTTCACAACGGCCCCGATGGAGCGCGTGCTCACGTACGGGGGCAGTGGAAGCACGTCGTGTACCAGATCGCGGCGAATCGCTATGGCTGTGCCCCTGTAAGGGAGCCCTGCATGCGATATTTCGTCGCGCCGGTACACGGCGTAGTTCGGGAGCGTAAAGGCCAGTCCCGGTCGCAGCTTCGTCTCGCCCAGCAGCACGACCTGTATGTCCTGCTCCCGGACGAGCCGCCGCAGCGCCGGGATATGTTGGCGGACTCCTCCCGGATTCCAATATAGAAGTCTAAGTTGAACTGCCATAGTGGAACCCGAGAGTGTCAGCCAGGATGGACTTTATGGTGCCTACAAGCGCTGGGTACCGCGCAATAGCCTCACTGATGGTTGCTATTGCCGCCACCAGATCATCGGCCGGTGTTTAAAGCCATCACTTTGCGTAATTGGTATAATCCCCAGTGTATCATACGTATTTACCGTAAAAGCTATAAGTTCAAAATATTAATCAACGAAATCCAATTTACGACTGCATTTTATTCTAATTTTCAGTGGGTTCAGATACAAAAATCTTTATTTTCTCTGTAACTTATCTCGTAATTGGTTTTCGTACAGTTAATAACAAAACAATTAATATTTTGTCGAGGCTAATCACAACATGTTACTAAAAAAATGTCATACCATATTTAGATGTCACTCTCTACCATGATGTACTTGTCCACCAATTCGCACTTGGCCAGCGCAGTGGACTGTGGTCTCGCTTGTGCTGCCGGCTTGCTATAAATATAGCGCGGGTTGCTAGCGCGCGCATCCTCGGATCGGCGGCGGCGACGTGTGGACATCTCTCAGCGGCGGGGAATGCTCCAGCAAAGCGGAGGCGAGTTCCGGCGATGATGCTGCGTGATGAAGATTATCCATGCTGAAGATATTTTGCCGGCGATGGAGTTGTTTCTTGTTTCGAAAACAAATTATTCAGAACGTCTTTAGATGGTTTCCTCTTCGGAAGAAATCAAAATATCATTGTAACCATAGCCGGGGGTAGTTGCATAATAAATGTCATGTTGGTACTTGATGCAAGTCATTGTTACCATAGCCGGGGGTAGTCACAAAATAAATATTGTGCGGTACTTGCACTGCCGCTACAACTCTCTCATTCTGAGAGAAGACCCGTGCCCAGTGGGACAATATTTTGTTGACAAGAGATGTTACTCAACAGGTTTTGTTCATAGGTAGCGGGTGTGATTTTTTGAGTCCAGATATTTGCGTATATAAAGTAAGCCTTTTGGTCATTGTTATTTTACTTACATTTAGTATGTTTAGTTTAGTGTCTAAGCTTAACTTTAAATCCTATGACGACATCATGCCAGCGGTTCATGACTCAACAAAATTTCGTAGCATTAAAACTACCAAAGCGTAAAATTGTATGCGATGGCACAGCGGTCAATATACTCGTATATAATTTTAGGATGCCGATACAGTAATGAATATTAATAAGCAGGTTTTGGTAAAACAAAGCAGGTTCTAATAAGGCTTTAATGAATAGATAAAATACAATTCTTCGAACTCATATTGTAGATGGTAGACCCAGCGTAGTTTGACAGGGGGAGTACCACCGCCATAACTACTTCTATGAGGCCGGCACACTTTTATATGAGGCTACCTTCATAGTCCTCGGGAGTAGCAACGAATCTGTGAATGACTTCAGATAGAACCCATGTTCTATTTGAGTTCTAGTAGCAAACGAGCATGCAGTCCACCTGATAGTAAGTGGTCACTGCCGCCCATGGACTCGTATACGACGTATATATTAGAATTAGTACGTAATTATCTACATATATTGGTATAAATAAATTGTTTCTTTATTATCATCTGCGCTAAATTATTTTGTAACTGTGTTATTCGAAATAATTATGAGGTTCCGAGAAATAGTGCTATAATTTTCCACGAATAGCGAGTCTCCTTAAGTAGGATCAACGACGAGCAACAAGCTTCATATTTATTAAAAGGCTTCCATCTAGTTTTAAGCTCGTTAGCCTCTCTATTGTCTGTTATGAATTAAATATTATTTAATTTGATTATCAAATTAATGCCAATAATTAAAGCAAATATAACAACATTGGGACAATCTTCCATTTTCTTAATAAGAAAAAAAGGAAGATAGTACTTCGTTCCAGCGCTTCTTCTAATAAAACTTGTTTTTTTTTCTTTTTCTGGGGATTGATATATAAAAACAGCGAAGTAGAAGTGATAGTTTAAACTAGCAAACTAAAACACAACACAATTGAGACCTTTGATATGAAAAGGCAAAATTCGTTAATGGCATCACTGCTACATACCTATGCAAATAGCTTTATTTTATTAAAAGAAAACCAGAGATTGAATAAATTGTACTTTAAATTATCAACGACTTCGAGAAACGATGCAGTGTTTATTAAAGTTTAAGCAAGTAATATTCATACTTAGCGAAATATCATACTAATCATCCCATAGCGTTTCAATTTATCAACCAAGGGGTAATATTGATAATATTCTAAAGCTTCCAAGCTACTCCAAAATTGTATTGCATATGCTTGCTTGGAGTGAGATCAAAGTAATTCATCTTGTTCACGTATAGACACGACTTAGCGTTTTTTTTTTTTACATTTAATGCATCGATATAGGAAAAGCCAAGATACAAGATACACGTTCAGCGTCTCAAAATTGTCCGGTGAAAAAGAGCGCTCAATTTCAAAAATTAAGCGCTCATAGTCAGTATTGCATTAGTATACATTCGTTGTAAATACAACTTTAAATTATGAACATAAGGTTGTATTGCTAAAATATACGGTCGTTATGACCTTCTATAAATAACTACGTAAATTTGACGACAGTTTAAGTTGTAATTTTTGTTCGAGACTGTATATCTAGTGTATTTCTATTTAATGACTCAAAAGTTAAGGTATTCTACCGTATTTCCTCGAATGAAACACACGCTGATATAATGCATTAGCGAATTAAAGCAACTATAGTGGATAAAGTACCAGCATTCAGCACAGAGTTCAGTGAATAGTGGGACAAGTATAGTTCGCTATGATCGAAAAACCATTAAAGAGGCATGAATGCCCGACTTTTACCTTTAAGCATTCAATGTTACGTTGAAAAGAAGATCGTGTCACTGTGCTCGTTCTATAGACCCATTTAGCGACCTACTTATGATAGGCATCTGTAAACCAACAGCAAAAAACAGAGTTTTTTTTTTTTTATTTGACTGAAGTAGCAAACGAGCATGCAGTCCACCCGATGGTAAGTGGTCACTGCCGCCCATGGACATCTGTAATCAACTTCATACAGAACATGGGTTCCATCTGAAGTCAATCACAGATGCGTTGCTACTCCTGAGGACTATGATGGTCGCCTCATGTGAAAGTGGGCCGGCAACCACACCCTTCTATCGAAACGCAAGAAATGCTTCACGCTAGAAATAGGAAAGGAATAGGAAAGAGTAATATACTACTTTGGACTGAACAGAGTAAGAGTGCCTTGTAATGGAATTGTGCCTATTTAACCCATTCTTGTTTCATGTAGGATAGTGGTTAGATTAAAGTGGAATATAAAAAAATAATGCAATAAGTAGGTACAGTATCGCTTTGCGAGATAATGCATCTTAAATCGCCGCAGTCAAAGTTGATAGTAACCAATGAATACAGCAAGAAGTATCCGATGCATTACACAAGTTTATTTTAAAAATATCAAAATTATTACTATTTATATTTTTTTAAGTAGCCTTTGTCAAGTTATTCAGTATGCACTCAAATAAATCAATGTTACGAGCCACCGTATTAAATGTTTGTACGTATGTATGTATGTGTGTGGCACCTCTCGCAATGGCTTAGTAAGGGCGCGGTAAATGTACCCTTATTACGATTTTATTACATCTCCAAATTATCGCCATTTCCATTTCTACGGGTAAAACATAAATTGTACGAGCAATGTACGAGCGAAAACAGTACCGTTGATCGATTAACGAAACGCTATAAACTTTTTGTAATTAGGTAAATTTTAACTAGGTACACATTGCCTCTTTACAATAACAATGTGTTATCTTGAAATCTACAATTTTTATTGGAGAATCTACAAGTTTCACAAAACAAAATTCCTTAAAATGAATGGACTTACACAGACTTAATACGATCGTTATAAATATTACTTCATGACTTACCGGCAAATTTAAGAAAAAACATGATATTTATAAAATTTAACAAAAAAATCTATTTGTACTTGCCACGTTGTTGTAGTAAACAGGCGATATATACTCGTATGTATAAAATTGTTCATAAATGATTATTTTAGCAACATTTGTATGTTGTTTTATTCAGTTTAGATAAATATAAGACAGTATATGAAGATGCTTTTTATCTGATAGAAATAGCAAACGAGCATGCAATCCACCTGAAGGTAAGTGTCACTGCCGCTCATGGACATCTGTAACCAACGTCATATAGATAATGGATTCTAACAGAAGTCAATCACCGATGCGTTACTACTCCCGAGGATTAGGATGGTTGCCTCATATGAAAAGTGGGCCGGCAACCACACCATTCTATCGAATCGCAAGAAATGTATTACGCTAGGAATAGGTGTGGCGGTGGTACCTTCTACAAACTACACTAGTTCTCCCACCTGGTAAATAAGTAATTTATAATCGTATTTTATAACTACGGGTGTAATAATTTAAGATACATAACGATGTTACATCGTATTAGGTATATCTTTTAAAATTAATGACGGAACCGAACATTTAAAACCATATTTAAAATTTCTCCGTGAGTTTTACGATTAACATAATTTACTCCTGTATCCTCGTAACTGTAAACTATTATGCAGCAAAGAGGCCTATTTATTAAGTTATACGCCATTATTTATCCAACTAGAGCGACAAATAACATTTAGCTCATTTCAGTCCAGGAATTGGGCACTTAAGAGAATAAACTTCTAAAAATATACGTTATATTATAACGTCTTTATTGCTACTTTTTTTCAAAGAAAAGTTGATATAAGATGATAAAGATTTTCTTTAATCTTTTAGGGCCTTTAAAAGGAATTTAAGTGTATATCGTTTGAATGGATAGGAACCACTGCCACACTTAAATCTAGCGTAAAGCAGTTCTTGCATTTCGGTGAAATGGTTGTCGAAATTTTGTACTTAAGTAAGATTTTTTTTAACCATGTGGTTAAAAAAATGTGATGCAAATGTGTGCATGGTGAAAGTGAAAATAATTTCCTCAAAGGGTATTCTCTGAGTGATATAACATGACGCTTTACTCAAATCGGACCAACTAATAACATGGGGCTTAAGTCGGACCAATATAAGTATTTAAATTGTTTGTACTAAAAAGGTTTGACTATAGGACAACAAACTTAAATTGTGGACTGCAAGCATATTCATTAAGGAAAGCAGTAAAGTATAATTTTGTTTATTATTCCTCGATAAGATTGGTTCTAAGCATTTTGTCTTTAGAAACCATATCAGTGTAAATACATATTAAGAGTCTAGACCAATAAATCTCTTTATAAGATAAACAGAATTCTTACGTCTTACCACGATACAAATATGATATTAATATAATATTAATACTGTGGTCTTACTCAGAAATATTCTGCTTCAATCATATGACCGTATATCAACATTTTTTGTGTGGTTATTGCTACCTACTCGTATTTTTAAAAGAAGTTAATTGATTTGCGTTTATTTATTACTAGCTGACCCGGCGAACTTCGTTCCGCCTAAAAGTTAAAAATCTAAAATAATCAGTATTCCTCCACTATATGCATGTATTATACACAAAAACCTTTTTCTTGGATTAAAAAAACTGCATTAAAATCCATAGCGTTGTTTTAAAAATCTAAGCATACATAGGGACAGACAGTTTGAAGCAACTGTGTTTTATACTATGTAGTGATGCGGTGATGGTATATTGTTTTAAATACCTAGGCTATGCCAATATAGCATAGAAGTGCAATTCATGTTCAAGTTCTTAAGTGCGTGAAGTCTACCTATCCGCATATGGTCAGCATTTTTGACTATAGCGTGAGACTATTCTCATTTTAACAACAGATGACCAGTAGTGGTACAGTATATATGGTTGCTAATAATTATTATGTCTTAGATCTATTTTAAAATAAATAACAATAGAAAATTGACAATGCGATACTCTTTTTACGGGACTTTTTATATTTGCTTAGTAAATAAGGAATTGATAGAAACCTCTGCATTTTGTACGCCAGATTAATTATACTTCGTAATGAAGTCAAGTTAGTACGCGAAACCAGCAATCTTTGACTATGTGGAGTGATGTATGAAAGAAGGCATGGGCACAGGGGTCGTAAATTATTTCACTTCATATCCCTGAAACTTTCACTATTGTTATAAAGGAAATCGGGCATTAAATTAAAACATACTGGCTAAAAAATTAAGCTGTTTATAGACACTCAGTGTAGGTAAAAAATATTGTGTTTTTAATAAAGTTCATACATTTTTTTTAAATAACTTTCCGTATTTATACTCTAATACCCGTAATATATATCTATAAAAGTATGTGTGTTTATTTAAAATAAATTATATATGTACTATTTCAATAATCATAACAGTATACATAATGTAAAAAATAGTCACTGTATTTTGTATATCAAATACTATTATTATTTTAGCATTATCTAAACCTATAAGTATAAATTAATAATTGAAATAAAACAATAACCATGTACAACAAGGAGAGTTTATTTTTACTTAACTCCATGTCTCGATGTAACAGAAGCTTAAAGATATTCCGAATAGCATTTGGGGGTACAACCCACTGCTGGGCACGGGTCTCCTCTCAGAATCAATATAACCGAGCCTTATTGTTAACGCCCAAATTCTGAACAAGCTCAAAATACGTCAGTAGGCCAGTTTAATGCGGTGTCCAAACACATACGAAGCCTGCTACTGACAGGCGTATGCTATAGAATATTGTGAAAACTAACAAAGTACCGACAAAGAGCCTGTCGAAGTAATCCTACGGGGAGCATTGTAAAGTATTTGTTTACAAAACCTGTCAGCCTCAAAAACGAATAGGAAGTAAATACAGATGTCGCAAATTTAGACCGAAAATATTTTCTTCTATTTCCTTTTGCGACTTTTTCTAACGACCTGAATCAAATTTAATCATGCTACCAATAAATTTTTTGCATGGTTTTGATGAGGCAATTAGGTATAGGCGAACCCAAAATATATTTTTGTTTTGTTTAATTGGTACCTGAATCATTATTGTACATGATTAAGAGGGCGTTATTTTATTGTAGTATGTGGGTTTTTGAAGATGGTAGAACCAGTGTAGTTTGACCGGGGAAGTACCCCCGTCACACCTTTTTCTAGCGTGAAGCAACTGTTGCGTTTCAATGGAAGGGTGTGGTTGCCGATACACTTTTATATGAATTCTCGGGAGTAGCAACGCATCTGTGATTGACTTCAGATAGAACCTATGTTCTGTATGTAGTTAAGTAAAGAAATCCATGGGCGGCAGTGACCACTTACCATCAGGTGGACTGAATGCTCGTTTGCTATTTCAGTCAGATATAAAAACAAGTATACCTTAAAGTACGTGTGGGTTGCCTTTAAAATTCACGTTACAATGTCTTCGTTAACTGTACTTTACACACTTAAGGCCTACGAAATATTCGCTTTACGACCTTCATACGACAATAGCTCTACGCTATAAGCGGTGCGTTTGCAAAATACTAGTCTGGCGGCAGCAGTCTTACGAAGCCACGAAATGTCGTTGCTAATTATGATGAAATTTGTCATAATTCGCTTGGTGCTAACGCATTTCGCCCCATACCAATGTTTCATGGCCGATCGGTAACATTTTGATAAAAAACCGGAGCTTAGAGACACTCTTACATCAATGTTTACAAAAATCTATAGTTAAAAGAACTCGTTATAATATTTTGATCTTAGTATATAAAATTACCGTCTCCATAAATTTTATAATTTTTTAAGTTATTCTCGCGGCCGCTTCAGTCACGTCTACCTCTGTAATAAGTAAGTCAAGTGTTAATCTAGGTTATAAACTATATGTGTGTCCAGTAAAGTGTGTTAGCTGTGTGAGAGAGTAACAAACACACAAACTTTCGCATTTATGATATGCATAAGATAATAAGATTTCCATAACAGAAATTGTCATGCGTATGCATCATTCCTAAAATGTTTGATTTCGATTAAATGACAATTAAAATTGTCTCTTTACATAACACGAACATAAAACATAACATAAATATAAAGTGATTCTATTGTTAAGAAGCACTTATTTAAAAGTAGGACATCGACTAATACTGTTTCTTCAAATAATATACAAGCTGCAAAGTTAAATATTAAGCATAGTAACATATAGTTAAAATTTAATATTACTTTTTATTTTATTCATAAAAGCGCCACAAAAGATTTCGCTAAATATGCATTATGATTTCATAGTACATATTATATAAATTTTATTTCAATAATTATAATTTGAAACTACGCATTATTAATTAATGAATTCTCCAATCTAGTTATCTCATATCAGTCGTGAATGAAGTGGATGGATTTCAATTAGCATTCACATTGAATCCCATTAATTAGCACCGATTAGTGGATTCCGACTGCCCGTGGCGCATGCAATTGTGTGACTTCTAGGTATATACTCGTACCTATTGAATTAACCAAAAAGTTTTCAAAAATTTTATTAAAAAGATTTTTTAAAACTATTGCATTGTTGTTTTTATAATCTTCATTTGACTAACATTTACCTAACCTAACTAATCCGATTAAAAAATAGTTTAACATTTAGCTTTGTGGTTAACGTTATGAAAATATATGGACATATTTAAAAAAGTAAATAAATACAAAAATCGTACAAATAAAGAAAGAAAGAAAGAAAGAAAAAAAAATACTTTATTCGGTACAGTACAAAAAGTTATACAAAAACAGATACATCTAATAGCAAACATGTGTAATTATTATTAACTAATACTTAATGATGTAAGTTACATTACATTGACCGAAAGGGTCTCCACTCAGCTTATTGCTGCAGGTAATCGAGGTCACCTGCAGCGCTGGTATTCTGTGGAGCCAAGTCTTCGCTTGCGCGCAAGCGGTACAGGTAGATCTAAAAAACACGTCTACATTCAAAAATAACACAAGCTAGTCTAATGGAGGTTAATCTAATGAATATTCTTCACACAAGGATCATTCATCACTTGTACCTTGCAGTTGCCACTCATCTGTAAATCAATTTAACCTCTAACGACACTTCATTATCGACGAATCCGTAGTAAATTGCTTCAGCTTATATTCCCTTTGATTAAACAATGAACTGGGCGCAACAGATTACACAGACAAATATTTTCGGTCAGCTATATTTACTACCACTAAAGTTACAAAAATAAATGTATTTAAAAAAAATTAGACCGCCCCATTTTCCAGAGCTATCGTGATCTTACAGAGAGTGGCAAATTTCACCTTTGTATTCTAATGACATTAGAGCAGTCTTTCAACAGCATACTTTTGCCTCACTCAGACGTTAGTACGATATATATCTATTTGCTTGTTGAACAATCAAACGTCACACATTTTAAATTTTGTCACATTTCATCCGTAAATGATTATTATCATGTATGCGAAAAAAATAAAATTTAAAAATGAAAAATGACAACAAATACAACAAATACAACCATGCTACAAAAAATCGATAAAATGTCTATCAGGGCATCGCGCATTATTGCAGAACATACATAATTCGCACTTGGCCAGCGCGGAGGACTAAGGCCTAAAACTCTCTCATTCTGAGAGAAGACCCGTGCCCAGCAGTGGGACAGTAATAGGTTGTACCCCAAAAATATAATTAATTGATTAAGTTAAATGTGGAGCGCGATCGGTAACGAGGTGACTCCAAGTGATCATATGCACACATTAATATGTTTCTGGTATTTTGAAGAATCCTATACCTTTAGACAACGACTCTTATTACAATCTGTAAAATGCAAAAACTAAAATGTTAAACCACACGTTTTTCTATTGATATTATATTTTTTTTATTCATTATAAAACGCTTTCTACACTCATAGCCCCACAGTAGGATTTGCTCCTGTGTCGTGGGTGCCATGGACACACACAAAGACGAATACACAAACACCCAGACCCAGAACAAGAAATTTAACCCATCATTCAGATACCTGTCAGGCCGGGTATCGAACCCGGGACCCAGTTCGTGTCAGACCGGTAAGGTAAGCGCTG
The DNA here is from genome assembly GCA_949699795.1 of Spicauda simplicius. NCBI lineage: Eukaryota > Metazoa > Arthropoda > Insecta > Lepidoptera > Hesperiidae > Spicauda > Spicauda simplicius. The sequence goes on along the minus strand of OX453067.1, from coordinate 9,162,968 downwards.
CGCCACGCGGGTCGTCTAATTCATTTCTTCGTTTACATATATTTGCAAATATTTTTAGACAATAATTTCGTACTTATTGTAGTTGAAAGATATAACCCTTAAAATGTTGGAATTATCTGTGGACAGCCTCTATTAAAGGGATTCTTTACGTACATAACTCTTAAATGTAATCCGAAAACAACGTTTCAGCTTTATAATTCTCATGATATTGCCAACATATTTCAGCCTTGGGCAGGGTAAAGAAACATTATATCGTCTTAGGAATACCCCAGATACGTTACTTAGATTAAGTTCTGATCTACAACACTTGAAACTTTGGGAACCAAAACTAGTTATAGAGGCGGAATAGTTTATGATACAACAATATTATAATAATGTACTGAAGAGCCATCTACTTTACATGTAAAGTTAGTATTACATTGTTATTGTGAAACTATCTGTGCTCGATGGTTTCGCCTATGTTTAAAAACTTAAGGTTAAGTTTTTAATACTTACCTACCTTTTGATTTTCATCAATTTGAATGAAACGACTAAATGTTGCCTTAAGATATAGATTCTAAAAAAATCAGTTCTTCAAATTAAAATCAGTAACTGTAATTACATAATAATTACAACATACAAATAAACAGACAGGCAAGTAATCAAAAAAATGTTGAATTTTATATAATTACTCGTTGTAAATGTATGCGACGAATAGCGGATTTTTTATTATTATTTTAATTATATATAGATAGATATACTAGATGGTCTCTGCGACTATGCGTTTCTTCTGCCATTACTCGGAATTATGTTCTACTGTTTAGCATGCATCTGTTCTTGAAAAGAGTAAAAAATATTTTAATATCTAGATTTAACGTTCATGTATTTCTTATCCCGATAATATTTAGATTACTCGCTGAAATTCAAAAGTCTCGCGGTTAACTGAAAGCTCTTCTTTGTTCTTAAACAGGGATTAACGATATCCCGCCTGATAAAACAAGCGTCGGAAACTTTTGTGAAGTTGGAAATAAAATTCATTTTACGGAAAAGTTAGGAAACTGATAAAATTTTAATCATAATGACCATGATATAATGACCGACTCGTTAATAACCTATTACTAGGCAAAAATCGCAACTCGACAGGAAATAGGTTTAGAGCATAGTCCGCTACTCGTATGTTACCGATTGAATAAAGATTGGTAGACGTCGCATATATTAGGAGCTTTATTTTTTCAAGTCTTTGATACATTTTTGGAACCTTTGCCGCTAAAATCTATTACTTTATACTTATTGTTACTCAATATCGAATATGTATGTACAAATTTGAACGTTGGACCACTGGTCTACGTAGCAAAACTGATGTCTTAGTAATCTAACGGAGCTCGCTTAGGCTGGCCACATCGCTCAAAAGACGACCGACGGGAAAGAAAGATCCTAGAGTGAGCAAAAGCGGCACAGGTCGTCACCAACCAGGTGGGTCTGACCTGGGACCTGAGGAAGATAGGAGGAAACCTTTTGATTCAGAGGGCACAGGAACGGCTAGAGTGGCGCCATTTACGAGAGGCCTATGTCCAGCAGTCAAATTCAAAAGGCTAATGGGTGGCTAATCTCAGAAAACTGACCAGATTAGAAAAAAATGTTAGCACTTGTATAGGTTCTTCGAAGTGGAACAGTATCGACAATGAGACAGTAAAGCTTAAAAAACTTAATTTTATACACAACAATGTATTTAGTACCCATTAAAGAAAAGTAATCTATATATTAATATGTGAAGCAAAAACTTGTAATCCGTTTTTAAGATACTTGCCGGAGACGTAAGAGTCTGAAATTACGTACGACTATAGTTGATGTATAGAAAAGGATTACGCAATGCTATTGCTTTTAAATGCGGCTTAGTTAGTCAAACCTCTTTTTACCTTTAACGATCCGTGATACTTTGGACAATAAGGAATTTAGTTTTTCAATATAAATTATGGTCGAATTTTGACCGTTGCGACTGGTGACTAATAATTAATAATACCTGTTCACTCATTGGTTTTACCTTATAGAACTCCGGCGAAAAAATAAGATAATACCGACACAAACACGAGCAAATCAACAAAGAAAAGTTTTGATCAAAATAAAAAAGTCGAATACAATACTCACCTGATAAAATAATTGGGAAATAAGTCGAAACAAAACAAGGAGTGAATTGAAGTGGAAATAATCAAGATGTGGGTCTGACCCCGGCCGTGGGAAATTACACATGAAAGGCAAACCGGAATAAGACCGGCAGGTCGCCGATTAAATCTGCTTTCATCCGCATTTCTATACCTTTGAGCCGATTAATTAAGCGGAAACAAATGTACTGTTTTCTCAAACTCTCTGATAGGACACACTTAAATGTTGATATATTTATCAAAAGAAATTTAGAAGAATTTTGTGGTCGATGGAAATGAGCAGTGCATTTAGAGATGTAAATTCAGAGCTGCTTATGAAAGTCGAGGAATAAAATTCCTTCATAACACACACCTGCATAGGGTATGTTCAAACAGTTAATACTGAATCCGATAAGACAAATACTTTTACGATTGCTGTGCCTTAGTAATAATTAGAACTAACAATTTATTCGATATAACATTAAATAATATTGTTAATGTTTCTCTGAGAAAGACATCTAATATCCCGCAAACCATCTGTGAAAAATTAACAAAACAAGTCTGTGTATCGTCGCACAGGGAAGTGAACATGAAATTTAGCTATCTGCAGTGCCTATTATGTTTCAGATTTTATGTATACAATACACATAAAGTCTGAAACATAAATTTACACCTTAGTAAATTATAAATTGCCTTTCAACAAATACATATAATTCTACATATATAATAGTTAAACTTTTCAATCTTCATTATTATGCTTTGTTATTTGTATGCAAAATGCTAAGCAAAATCTGCAAGCAAATTCTTTTTTCAGTAATTCTCGTAGCATACTTAAAATTTCCCTTTCAATAGAAAGGAATATAATATATACATTATACAAAACGACGCAATATTTTTTTTCGCTGCCAGAAGATACATTACTCGAAACAATTTATGTAACAGACTCAAGATGGAAAAACAAAATAGGAAAAATTAAGACTATCTGGACTAGAACACAAAAAAGTTTGCCTACATATTTCAAAGGGAAAAGTGACCTAACTATTGACAAATCAACGCACAGCCGAAACTACTTTATCTAGAAACTTGAAATTTATGTAAGTAAGAATTAAAAAAGGATCTTTGGAAATTGGTCCCTTATGGGCACCCCCTTAGGGGGCGAATTTCCAAAGAACGAGGGCAAAGTTTGTATGGGACACGTGATTTCTTGGTGCAATCTACTTCAAATTTCTGATAGACCTTCTGGAACAGAATTGATTAAAGGCGTATTTCGTATTTTATTGAAATTATTGGCCTAACGGGGTAGACATTTATTTTGGGGATTTTTGAATCAATACAATACTCTTCAGCGCTTTTGCATTAAATTACATTTCTATTATGTCACATATTTGCAAAACTAAATCTAACTGACATGATTGACATATCAAGGCACAGCCAACTAAAGCTACGTACTCACGGCGCGGTTTTCACCCGCGGCCGCCGCGGTTGCGGGCCCGCAGCTTCTGTGCGAAACTCACGAGACCGGTTATTTACGCGGTTAGAAGGTAAAATAGCTCAATTTCATGCAAGCTCAATTAAACTTAGTAATTGGCTTTGGGGTTTAGTATACTGGTGTCTGTTAACGAAAAAGGGAGGGGACATGTCCAGCAGTGGATTTTAAAAGATACACTGTTTTAGTAATTAGTAGTTTAAACAGCAAGGTGATAGACATCGCTGTGTAAAGAAACATTAAATGATAATAAGTAGTTTGATATATTTCTTATGATTTTAATACCTCATGTTCTTAAAGGACTTACATAACTGCCTTGATTACAAGGTTTGAAGTTGGGTTTAATATTGCTAGCATATGAACATTCCTCAATACATACTCTACGTTCCAACGCCCAATACGATTACTGGACGCTGACTGGAGTAATAAATTCCATACATCCAATAATTTGGTGATACCCAGTGCCAGTAAATAACGGGGATAACTATTACAAGTAGACGTCTACTTTAAGTTTTCGTTATAATCATACTAATATAAAAAGGCAAAAGTTTGTGAGCGTGTATGTTTGTTACTTCATCACGTCTAAACGGCTGGAGCGATTTTCATAAAATTTAGTAGGGAGTTTGCTGACACTCTGGATTAACATATAGACTACTTTTTAGTGTGGGAAAATATCTTATTCCCACGGGACAATCGATACATCGAATTTTTTAACGCGGGCGAAGCTGCGGTGTCCGGCTAGTACTACCATAATTTAACTATAAAATACAATATTTCATAACATCAGGGATATTATATTTAAATCCATCAAACATTAGTTACTTTATAGACAACGGCACTCGGATATCAAGTATCAAAGGAAGTTTGCGCTTCCGTCACTTTGTGTATACAATGTATTAGCATGTATATCTGCATTATCGTCCAACGTACATAGGTCTGTGTCGTCTCCTCCATTTCCATGCCTTTGTGCTTTGACGATTACTTTGGGGGTATCAAGTTAAGTTGGAAGCCTGTAACTAGTTGTTCGTTAGCTGGGATCGGCTTCCGGTTTCCTTATCAGCTCGCATCCGGCGGTGGGCCGTTTTGTTTCTTTGCGGGCGCCGGAAGTCCGGGAGCTAGGGATGAGCGGTAAACGAGCACAGAGTCGTTAATAACATTCAAACTGTAATGAGTAACCTTACTTTGAGCAGGTTTGCGAACTACGATTTATTTATTTCCATTTCATTATTTTATTACATTACATTTTAGATCAATATCTATACTAATATTATAAAGAGGAAAACTTTGTATTTTTGTGTGTTTGTCGTGAATTACCTTAAAAACAACTGCCCCGATTTTTATTTTTTTTTGACATTAGAATGCTACATTATCTCTGAACAACATAGGCTATATATTTTACTTCTAGAATATATAAGGCGCCTTTGCTAAAACTTGTGTAATGTGATTCAAAGTGTCAAAAATTTTGCTCAATTTTTTTTTCATTGCATACACTGCGATATCTATTGATAATAGAACAAAAAAAATGTTCTACAATATAAGAGAACAAATCAATATCTACGAAAGACTTGGACACCGCCGCCGCCGCCGCACAATGATCAGTGTACCCTTACGCAAAGCAGTCGTCGCAAAAATGTTTGGGACTACTATCGGAATAGTATCAATACCCACTGCTGAATATGACTATTGACCAAATCCCCATTACGGATGGGGGAAGAACATGTCAAAGAGCTCAAATGTATAATGGTTGGATAGATTACATTATAGTCTGCGCGAAGGAAATCGCGTCAATTCTGCTAGTTGCATAATAAAGTATAACTATATATGATTGGCACTAGAATCCTTCACTACCTGGCGCACTCATTGTTCCTTCACTTGGGTGCTGGGGCGCCCCAAAATAAAAGTGACAATTACAATAAAATAAAACTAGTATTTCAAAAATATTATTTTATTATGTTGATTATTGTTTTAAGATCACAAATCAGCTTTAATACAGCTCCTTTGCCATACTTTTATTTGGTGTTCTAAAAAAATTGTATTTTTGCACTAAATGCATCTAGTCTTGCTTTTCTGGAACAGAAACGGCAACGACTCTGTGTGTGATGGACAGATGTTGAGGAATCCGCCGGCATAGGTATTTTAAAAATAACTCAAATGCGTAATTTTACCTCTTTAACTCTGGGATTGGATATGACTACTATGACTAGGACTCAGATTAATATTATTGCGGAATTGATAAATTTCGTTACGTAATGGGTAACTTTAAAATGGCGAGTTTCGTCGTGACCGCGATCCATGCAACTGAGGCGAAATGTCAGCAAAATAATTCTAATTGAATTTAAAAACCGCATATGACTAGGACTACAGTATTTAACCCTAGATAGCTAACCTTATACTGTACCCTGTTTAAGCTAACCATCCGTCGAAGTGACGGGTATTCAAATAATATTTTTATTTGGCACAAGTTATTAAAAAAGTTGACCTCTTTTTTATGGTTTCGTTTATAAATGTTATTCTAAATAAGAATCATTTTGTAAATTGACTTTCTTTATTATATATTTATATTAAAATAACTTTTTCTAAACTCCTTAAAAAATTTGGAACATTTTTAATGATCTGCTTTGACAAGCAAAATCAACGATAAATTAAAATAAAACAATATTTTTTTTGGCTTCGTATAGTACATAGAAACATTACAAATAATTAAAACATAAAACAAATTATTTCTTCAGCGCAAGTAACACAAAAATCAAACTTTATGTTCACTGCATATGGGAGCGATGCAGTTGGAACACGTGCTTTTGGTCATACGCTTTTTCTCTTAGTGGCACTTCCGAAACGCTTTTTTTTACGACTTTCTCCACTAGATGTTGCTGGCTTTTCTCTGGTGTTATGACCTTGTACAGGAGATGATGATTTGCGATTTTGATTGGTAGATAATGACATAATTTTGACAGATTTTTCGACATTACTCCATTTTACAATATCTTCAAAAATGTCGATGGTTAAAAACTTAAAAAAAGATGCTTCTCCCATTTATCCCTCACAGGAACGGGTAGGTCCCTTCGGAGTATGCACAATGTTCCTTGCCGAAGTTCTTGTGGAAGTGTGACCCAACCGTGCCGATTCCTATCTCGTACCTTCCTTTGAGGAAGTAATATGATGCTACAATGCATGGTTTGTGAAGGTGCAGTATTAGAGATAATAGGTGAATCAGGATCCACGTCTGAAGGAAAGTCTGGTAGTGCGCTTACATAGCATCCCCTCGGAATCTGCACATTATCTTCCACTATAAAATCTTGTCTCGCTAGCAAAACTATAATCAAGGGCAGCGTCACTAAGTTCTTGTTGTAGAAGATCAATTATTTCATCTTCTCGTAAAGAACTTAAAGAAAACATGACGTAAATAAAAAAAAAAACGCAAATTACTTTGAAAATAACCAGTGCAATCGAATTCAATTACTGACGGTAAGGCTAACCACCCGTCGAAACGACGGGCAAAGGTCAGGTACCTCAAAAACTATGACACTTAGCTGTTCGCTGCATGTGCCACTGCAACGGGCTCCCTGGCGGCTGAGTTGGTTAGCCAAGACAGCACGTTCGGATACGCCGTTAAAAAATGCCAGCGATATTTCTTTGCACTGCCCGTCGAATCGACGGAGGTTAGCTATCTAGGGTTAAGATGGCAAAATGTGTAATTTGTTGCTTTAACGTATAAGGTGACAAGACAACAGTATCGTATCGCATTTCGGAACGTAATTGCTACTTCTAATATCATTGTAAATGCATGTGGGTATAAATTACGGATTTATTTTTATCACTGCACAAATATTCAATTAAGGAATTGACCACTGGAACTGGGAAGCAAAAAAACACCATATTTTCAATGCTCGTCGATCGTAAGAAATATTGGCGTATCCTCTGAGGCGTGTAATTAAAATGGCGTAGATAGAGCGCCATCTGTCACTGCACGGAAGAAACCAATGAAGCGTAGATATTGCGAAAATGTCAAAATAAAGTTCAGTTCAGTACACAATTTATTAGGTTTATTTTTATAGAAATAGCATAGAAGACAAATAAAAAAGTTACTAATATAAATGTTTCAACTTTACGCTAAGTAGACAAAAGTAAGTTGGTGGCAATGTAGTGGAATCACGAAGGTTTCAAATACCTTTAAAGTATTAATGTGTGGTAGCGACTCTTACCATCAGTTGGAATGCGTGCTCGTTTGATAGCTACCTTGCGTTGGTAAAAAAGGAAAAAAATATATATGATCTATATTTTAGTAGCGAAGATTTGGAGTTTCTTATTTCCAAAGGTGGGCTTCAAAATGCTATAATAATGAACTTTCATAAAACATAAATTTTATTGTCTTAAAATGAATAATTATTATTTTATTGCATGACTGGATGATTATCAATGATCATCATCTTGCAGCAACTGAGCAGATTTTTTGTACCTTAAAGAAACTTTCAAGTTGAATTTATAAAAAAAATCTAAAATTAGTTTGTTCACAATCAGATGCACAGACGTATATTAAAACTTCGTGCATTGTAATTAAACTATTTTAAGAGGCACGGAAGAAATTATTATAAATGGTTTATGTTTAATTTTAATGGTTTATGTGTATTTTATTGTGTTTTTTGCTTTTCTGTGGAGATAAAATTGATTTCAAATTTGATTTGATTTTTTTTACAGGCATGTATGTGTGTCTAGAATGTTACTCCTTCAAATTTAAGATGGTAGCCTAAAATGAACTTAAGCCGGCAGCGAAATTCTTCCACTTAAAAGCATGATCCTAATCTTCAGGTAGAAATAGGTGTGGCGGTGGAACCTTGCTGATTCAACCATACTTGTATTTTATAATAAATAAGAGATACAATTAGCAATATCGAGATTAAGGAAACCTAACCTCCATACTATTGCAATTGTCTGAATAAGTACATATATAATAACGCAATAATAGTTGGAGTTGATTAAATGCGATCAATAAGATGGACTGCCTTTTAATACCAATTTTATATGAAAAATATAATGTAATATAAGTCGGTACAGTTCAAGTAACTTTTAAAACTTGATTTATTGAAGAGAACTGATAGAATACTATTAAAGGTAGACGTTATCTTTCGGTGGAATTGGATTGACTTGCGGTGTATTAAATTGTAATAGTATTTTTTTAATAAAGACGCGGATATTACGAGTTTTACTTCCGAGTGGTATTTAAATACAGGAACGATCAAGCTTTTCTCATTTCATGGCGAATTGAACTAAAAGGCTTTTAGGGCCAAAGTCGGATGCGGCCGAAACAGGATATCCGGCGTTAGCGGCCGGTGGCTTTGGCTGCTGCACTTTCCCTCTTACTTTTTTTCCTGAAAATTGTATTTATGTTTCGATTAATTGTCTTTATATTTCAATTATATTTGTACAAGATTCATTTTCCTGTTCTATAAATGTGTTGTGTGCGTGTGTTTTTTATTAAAAACTTGATAAGGTGTTATTAAAATGCATAAGTTTTAAAAAATAAATATAGTTAAAAAACTAGAAACACGTATTTAAAGCATATTACAATAAAAAAGTAAATAATAATTCTTAAAATAGGCTGTAGTGCGCGTCAAAGAGATGGTCATTCGTACGGTTTTTTAATCTGATTAAAGAATCGAACGAGCTTGCAGTCCACCTGATGTTAAGTGGTCACTGCCGCCCATTGACATCTGTACAGACAGAACATACGTTCTATCTAAAGTCAATCACCAATGCGTTGCTACTCCTAAGGGCTATGATGGCCGTCTCATATAAATGTGTGCCGGCAACCACACCTTTCCATCGAAACGCAAGAAATGCTTCACGATAAAAATAGATGCGGTGGTACCTCCCCGGTCGAACTACACTGGCTCTACCTGGAAAAAACATTCATACATACGCTCAAAAATGATTACCCTGATACATTTGTTTAAAAATATGTTGTATTAAATATGTCGTATTTGTGATTTTGTCCACCAATTCGCACTTGGCCAGCGCGGTGGACTATGGCCTAAAACTCTCTCAGTTTGAGAGAAGACCCGTGCCCAGCAGTGGGACAATAATGGATTGACGAGATTTGTGATTTCCGATTGCTTAAAAATATTGCTATGTTATTATTGTAATGCCGAAAAACAGTCGATAAATAACCAACAGTCCCGGAAGTACGTTTATATCATAATGACAATATGGGCAGCAAGTAAACTGTGCAAACTCATAATTGAGGCTTAGGGCAATGGCACTCAATGTGGCCCAGTACCATTTAAGGTGGTGATGCTAATGACTGACGATTAGGTAGAATACTAACCGAACATCACAAAATCTAGTGAATTAGTTCTAATTCCACAGTTTTCTATTCAAATAGTGATTTTTTGAAACTTTGAGACTTCTCGGGCCTTATATCTGATATATTACTGATAGGAGATGGGGTCTAATTTACAGAATGTACTAGCTATGGAATAATTCATTGTTTTATATAAAATGTATATTAGAACAGAATTATTGTAAAAAAAATCTACTCAATTCGACTACTTTTACTTTTTTTTACAAATACGTGTTTACAATCTCATATATTTGTAATACAATATTTGTAAAGTAGTGAGTTGGTACATTAAAAAGTGTTTCAGTCACATGCTTTCTGAAATGTCTTTCTTTCAAGCAATCTAGTGACACCTAAAATAAAAATGTATGATCACTGAAATAAAGTTTGCAGACCTAAATTACTGATTACCTTATTGGTTCAATAATATTCTGAAATAATAAGACTAATAATAAAACTTGAGAATTTCGTTAAAATATTAACGTCTTAACCATTATTAAATTAATTGATTCTGGAAAACAATATTTAGGCAATTTGTATTATATCCGCCTTAGTTATGCAATTAAGACGTTAAAGTTGATAATTAATTAACTGTAGATGAACCCGTCTTAAAACCTTTTTCATATCTGAAATTGATATCGACAAGTAAAACTTGTTAGTTAATTAAATTTAATTTTCTTTTCCGTAAAATTTCACACCACCAATCGTGATTAATTCCATTTCTTTCGTTATTTCCTATCGAGTCAAAGTCATAACAATTCTACCAAGTGTATAATTCTACAAATTAAGACTGAAACACGTCAGAAACGAAACGAGTTGAGTAAAATGTTCTGAGTCGGCTTTTTCCGAACGGAGTTTGTAATTAGTATTCTGTTTGTAGGGAAGGGCTAATTGGATTGTTACTTAAATTGACAAACAAACATTGCGGTAGGCGATGCGTCATTTATTTTCTCCAACATTTTGGATTCGGAATTTCGTATAATATTTATTCTGTGAATGTTTATGCATAATTTGAAAAAAAATAGCATTCCGTAATCCTTTTCTACATCAACATAACCGTGCGTAATTCTCCGTCCTGCCTATAATCTTCCGTCTGCGGCAAGTATCTTTAAAACGGTTCCCAAGTCTTTGCTTCACGTATCTAGGTATATATAAATATATTGAAGGTGGTAGAACCAGTGTAGTTCGACCGGGGAGGTACCACCGCCAGACCTATTTCTAGCGTGAAGCATTTCTTGCGTTTCGATAGAAGGGTGTGGTTGCCAGCACACTTTTATATGAGGCGAGGACTATGAGGGTCCTCGGGAGTAGGAACGCATCTGTGATTGACTTCAGATAGAACCCATGTTCTACCCAAGTTGCTTACAAATGTAAGCAACTTGGGTAGCAGTGACCACTTCACATCAGGCGGACTGCATGCTGATTTGCTACTTCAGTCAGATAAAAAAAATCTTAAAAACGGATCTCAAGTTTTTTTTTTTTTTGCTTTACGTATTAATATATAGATATATTGGTATACCCACTAGTGCATAAGAAGTAGGTATACACGCATGCGTACTCTCCGATGACAAGTATGACTTATCACTAACATTTCGTCATCGTTACATCTAACGAATGTTAGTATTTGATAATTCGCAGACGCGAATGCGAACTCGAATATCCCTTAACACTATTGACGAATGCGAATGTATTTTTTACAATTTTTGGTTTAGGGGGCCGGAGTATTTAGGTTTGGGGACCTCCTTTATCGACAAACGTCAGTTTGATTTTAATTTGGATAGATTTGGCGACTTGTTTTTGCAAAGCACTGCAATTAAATATTCGCAAAATGATACTAATATTATGACGGCGAATGTTAGTTTGTGAGTGTGTATGTTTGATATTTCTTCACGTCTAAACGGCTGGAGCGATTTTCATAAAATTTGGTAGGACAGACTGACAATTTAGATTAAAATATAGGCTACTTTTTGCTGTGGGAAAATATCTTATTATCATGTGATAATCGATTTTTATTAACGCGGGCGAAGATTATCATTTAAATAGTTATCCTGTTAATAAGAACAAAAAACTTCTTTCTAGACCAAAGCTTAATTGATTTAAGAACACATTACTTATGAAAGGTGGTTTAAAGAGGACAATTAATTGGGGCACATAACAGTGATATTAGATAATATTTGAAATATATATTACACTAGGATAACCAGTGGGTCCTACGTAGTCTTTAATGTACCCACATTAGCCATATATTCTCAGGAGTTCATTTAGAGAAGACATTGCTTACGCCATGTTAATGAGGACGGTCCGTTGTTTCACTAACAGGTAGAAAGGTGCAGCACATTAAGATTCAGCGTAAGTGGGTATTACGGCAAATGAGAACTAGCACGTTTGTTGGTTAATTTACATGCCTGCTCACTGGCTGAAAAGCGTTAGATGAAATAAGACAAGTTGAAATCAGAAATGTTTTTCAATTGTAATGTTTATAAATTATTCACGAAGAGCAAAGAAAATTAATCTGTCAGTTGATTCTGAAACTATGTTGCTCTTTTCATAACATTGTCACAACTAAGAACTGCAGTATCATTCCTGTAGTTCCGGGATCAGAATAGGGCTACGGCATCCCCTGCCTGTCGTAGAGGCGACTAAAGGGGCTTCCGCGGTTGCAGGCGGCTAGAGCTCGAACCGTTCGGTCAGGCGATCCCGGGAAGGACGGCAGTATGTGTGGTCGCATACCGTCGTAAAGACTAGCTGTGAGCCCAACCACCCATCTGAGAGAAGCCCGATGGGGCAACGCGCTCAGAGGATTCCGGTTGCGGTCATTTCGAGATCTTGGAGTCCTCTTTATAGCGCCGAGGACGGCCACCGGGGGGGTTTTAGTGCGGTAAAAATCCCAAATAACCCTACGTCGCTCCCACGGCATCAGGTACCTCTAAAAGGTTTCTCCCTTGAGAATAAAAAACGAATTGGAGTATAAGCTTAAATATAACGAGGCTACGAAGATCGTCATTAACATTCAGATTCGTTTCCAATATTCTAACAACCCTCCCTAACTTTGCTGCAAACACCAACGAACTCAAAGTTGAATCCAATACATTTCCATATTTCTTTACTGCAGTGATACCTGTAGTATCGGTGACAAAAGCCTCGCGAGCTACAAAGTTGGCAAGTCATTTAAACTTTGCTCGAAATTTGTATACGATTTCACGTCTGATGCGTGATCGAAATAAAAATCAACATGTTTCACAATACTTTTTGAAACGTTGGAGCGAAATATCTTCGCCTACACAAGTATGTATAAATAAAGAAACACGTGTTAAATTATAGGATATCCTATAATTGTATACGAGAATTGTAGTAATATGTTTATATTTTAAAATTCTTTATGTGAGTTAATAAATAGAAAACGTCTAAAAAGTGTCACAGTTGCTGATTTCACCTTCCAGGTAGTGGTATTTTATTTATTATTTACCTTAAACCATTTTACAGCTTATAAAGTATCTTACTGTACGTAATAACTTCATTTTTCGGTTATCGGTTATCGAACCGTTAAGATACGTATTCAACGAACAGTACTATTAAAGTAACATTTAGTATCTTTTTCTTACATAAAAACGTTCCATTCATTCACACGTCAAGGCGATAATTGGATTATTAGGAATCTAATCACAGGTTAAGTACATAGTTGGTAGGTTACCACATTTTTTACTATCCTTGAATGTATCTGTCCAAACGCATAATTTAAACCATGTAGAACTTGACATTAGAATAGTAAAAAATAATTATGTCTACCGCCGCAGACGACTGCAGAGACCAATGTACGTACTGCAATCTTATATATATTTTTTATTTTATTATTATTTACAATCACCGTGACATAAACATGTAATATACAACAAAGGCATATTTGCCTAATTTTGTTTGTCTTTGTCAAACACTGGTTAAATTTACGTCCTTACTGCGCTGTTTGTGGAAGGATATCGGAAATTCCATTATGTCAGTGGTTACCCTCTGAATGTTTTAACTGAAAGGTCAGCAAAGTCAAATACAATATCGGTCTGGGAACAAAACGAGTGCGTAACGAATGGATGCATTGGAAAAGGGAACATTTAATAAAGAAGGGGAGGAATAACATTTTTTGCTGGTCTCGCGTTTCCTTGACCTCAATAAATGATTATCTGAAATTGTTACATCGCATTTTGGATCAGTCTTGAAATACTTAGTATATCTACGTATAGAAACAGTTCAAAAATTACAAAATCCATTAATTCAATTTAATCAAAATTTATACGTGAAGCAAAAACTTGTGAAGCATTTTTAAGTAATATGCCGCGAACGAATTAGTATGAAACTTTGCACGTTTATAGTGGACGTAGAGAAGGAGTGCATATATTTTTTTCAAATAATGCATAGACCATACATAAAATCAACTAAAACACATTTACACACACTATCGTGTATTTGTAACAAACACATAAATAATAAACGAAATATAACATTCAATGTCATACTATGAAAACACAACGTCAAAAATGTCACTGTTTTTGTCCAAATCCCCGCTATTGCTTTATATGCGTTTCAGTTTTTTAATTTAAATTACGGTCGACTTTCGACCGATGTGACGGGTCTCCCGTAGTAGTCATAAAATTACGATTCCTATCAAGATATTATTGCTACAATATCGCTAGCTTACAAAATACATTTCAAACTTTCCGTTTCTTTCTCTTTTTATAAATGGTACGATAAATACAACATTAGCTGCTTATACTAACTACTAATACTAACACTAACTTATAATACGTGTATTAGTATTGCTTCGAAATATAAACTTGGAATTAACTGAATTAGTCGAAACGATATCAAGTAGCACTAAAGGCTAACATATGATCATATCGCTCGACTTCTATTGTTTAAAATTAGTACATGTCATTGAACTCCTATGTGATATTGTGGAATGATGATGATATGTCTACTATTGAAAATAGTTTGTAAAGGAGATGTTTCAATCTTGGCTAGGTATATGTACACTATCTCAAAAAATCGAGAAAAATCTCAAGAATCCTAAAAAAATACTTAAAATTCATGAAAACGTGTACTTTTCTGGTACAAAACCAATTAAAATCAACTACTTTCTTCGTTTTCCAATATGGCGGAACAACTGATTTAGACAGTCTGTGGATAAAACTGTGATTGTCATTATCTGACAACTGTCATATTGATTCTTTTACTAGATCCATTTATCTGTTTTGAATATGAATGTGTCAAGTGCAAGGCTAAAACGGCATAATTATTAATTATAGTTATGACACTTAATTAATATGACTGCGTTGGATCAGATGATCATTGACAACTGATTGTCATTGTCACAGTTTGTTTATAACTTCAACTGTCAAAATGCAATATTATCGCCGCCATTATATTGTGTTGCAATTTTTACTTAAAATTCTAGTCTTGTACCAATAAACCCAGTCGATTATAATAAAATGCTTAGTTAAAAAGTGTTCTATACTTTATTGGCATTTTTATCATATGGTGTACAGATACCTGGCCAAAGGTCCATACATTTTGAAACATCTCCTTTATGTCCTACGCAAATCAATAATAAAACTCTCATTAAGGCGAATATAGGCGTCATTCGCTCTTAGCATATTTTTTTCTAAAACCGTAGATATCCATCTAGTACAGTGTATGTATTTAGGTACTTCTATTTTAATTGTGCCTGCCCAGTTAAATCACCATAGGTTCTGCCTTTAAAGCTTAGTAAGTAAATTTCATTATAAACTCCTATTCCTCATAGATAAAACAAATCAAAAGTCAATGTCAATATCCATTAGCGTCTAATGTGTCACTGCAAAACAACACAAGAGCTAGAAATGTAGTTACTGATCTAATTTACATATGAACTATGACTTTTTTTTTTTTTGTTCTCGAGGGGGAAACCTTCAAAAGGTACCCGACGCCGTGGGAGCGACGCAGGGTTATGTGGGATTTTTACCGCACTAAAACCCCCCCGGTGGCCGTCCTCGGCGCTATAAAGAGGACTCCGGGAACTCGGTCCGACCGCTACCAGAATCCTCGAGCGCGTTGCCCCATCGGGCTCCTCCCAGATGGGCGGCTGGGCCCACCGCCCCGTCTAGTCTTTACGACGGTATGTGACCACATATACCGCCGTCCTTCTCGGGATCGCCTGACCGAACGGTTCGAGCTCCCACTCTAGCCGCCTGCAACCCCGGAAGCCCCTTTTAGTCGCCTCTTACGACAGGCAGGGGATACCGTAGCCCTATTCTGATCCCGGAACTACAGGGACGATGTACTATGACTTAATGAATTCTGTCTGCGTGTCCGTCCTCAGTGAAGCAAAGCCTATTGACTTAAACGTGTTGTTACATTGTGGCGAAGGCCACTATAGCTTAGATTTAATTAAAATCGGTTACACTATTAATATGCATGTACCAAGTAAAGTTATAAAATATTTACTCTTGAATTTACCATT
This sequence comes from Spicauda simplicius, assembly GCA_949699795.1. Classification (NCBI taxonomy): domain Eukaryota; kingdom Metazoa; phylum Arthropoda; class Insecta; order Lepidoptera; family Hesperiidae; genus Spicauda; species Spicauda simplicius. Next base: position 9,146,544 of record OX453067.1, on the reverse strand, counting down.
AAAATATATGTATTCATAAAGCTTATTGAATCACGCTAACAGAATGAAAAATACATGCATTAGGTAAAAATAAAGTGCCAGCATACATTACTGAAGAATTAAATAATTTTGATAATAATAATAATAAAATACGGATTACTTTGTTGTAAGCGTTTAGTTGCTTATAAAGCCAAAATGTAAAATCCAAAATTAAATCCAAGATATATTTAACTTAATAATAATAAATATCTTATAGAAAGTTCTCTAAATCATATTTAATATACCGTAGAAAAATGCTATGTCATAAGCAACATTTCCTAAATCATTTTTTCGTGCTTTCCAATTATCCATCTATATATTATATTATATATTATATATACTATTCAAACCAACGAACAATCGTGGCTTTTACTCGTTCAAATCGCTTCCAATTTCATCGCGACCGATATCAGCCAATTCGTTTCAAAGACACTTTTACATTGCGTCATTTTCTCCCAAGCTCTGTTCGACTGAATTGGTTCTCGTGTAAAGGATCAGTCGACGTCCGCGGCGGGAATCGGAAATATCATGAACTGTGACGCATTTTTATAGCCGAATAAAACCAAAAGACCGCAACACTGTGGAGAAGTTATTCGTCATGCAAAGATAGTGTTACTCCTGCCAAGATATAGGCAATTTGTATAATAATTCAATAGAAATCGTCGTTGAAACTACACCGCGGTGGCATTTAAATTTAGTGACCTTACTTTCTGCCTGCATTCTCTTGCAATCTGCTTTAAACTTCTAGTGAGTTTACACGAATGAACATCATTAAGTAAAATCACTAGAAGTAAACTCAAAGGATTGTCACAGTGGCATAAATACAGATATATTTTTCTTTCATAATATAAATTAAATAAAATAAAAAAAAACATATTTCTAAATATATGTTGATGTCGTATCAAGCTCACCGCTACAATCGATGTAGCGGTGACCATGCTAGAGTGGTGGCGAGCGATGGTACCAATATTTATTGATTTGGATTAATAGAACCTAGTTCTTAATTTTTCTTTTATATTTCGAATAAATATGATCTAAATTTTATATAATTAAAAATAATATCTTGAAACCAAGTTCCATGAAGCAATTCTCAACTTACTGGTATTTTACATTCCAATTAAATTAAATGGTCACAAAAACTAGATTCCTCAAACTTTTAGAGTGGTTCTTTGAAAGTATAAATATCTTCCTTTACAAACAAGTCGTTTGCACCGCTCGCTTTTCCATGCAAATATTTTTGGTAGCTAAAAGTTTTCCTCTTCGACTTCGTGAATTGAAATATATTTTCGCAATGTCATTTGGACCTTTAAAAATACCCGAAGTGTACACCTTTTTATGCTGGCCACGTGACAGACGTGAAATTTCGAACAAGGAAGTTTAAATGACTTACAAACTCATCGGCAATATGAATCGCGAAATCGAGATTGCCTATGTATAGGTATGATTTTGTATTTAGTTTGCAGTGGTTTCATTTAATATATCTAATCGTAATACCAAGTTAGATTTCTGACAGACGTTATCTAGTCTGCGGGTTCTACATCTCGAAGCTGTATATCTCAATTTTACTTTTTCTAGATTTTTTTCACTGACGGACTATATCAAAGTTCTCTATTACTTTCTATTTAATATTTATGACAAATATGAAAACTTGTTAGATTAGACTAAATGAAAATGTCGAAACTGTCATGATGATTATACTCTGACCGTACAAACCACTCACATTGTAGTTTTGCTGAGGGCAGGCTGGGATCGACAAAAGATCGCTAAAACTAAGTTTAAACCAATCTACGATTTCTAGCGTATACCAAAAGTTTATAGATATAGGTGCTTCACCCATACCGGCAGAACTTGACTAACCACCCATCACGACGTTGATTTATTGTTTCAACTTCTCCGTGCTTCGAAACAGAAATGACTTGTGATTTATCCGACATTACCTTTTAGTCCCAATTGGATTTGACTGTCCGATTTACCCGTGTAATGCGCGTAAGTGAATCATTACTGGATAAGGACTCAAAATTAGGCCGATTCAACGAGCATGTCTGTTGAGTTCGTGAAAGAATTCTCGGCACACTTTCACACGAGGCGACCATCCTAGTCCTCGGGAGAAGCAACGCATCTGTGAATGACTTCAGATGGAACCCAGGTTCTGTATGTAGTTGATTACAGATGCCCATGGGCGGCAATGACCACTTACCATCAGGTGAACTACATGTTCGTTTGCTACTTCAGTCAGATAAAAAAAAACACTCTGTTTCATACTACTAATCAATGTTCCATTATTCATTGATACTTTACTGATACTGATTCCGTAATTATAAGGTAAATATTATAAACATTATAAACAGGTTGTCTTCATAAAAGAATAACATACACATGACACGTAGAAAAGTAATTACGAGTGCACGTTTTTTTTCCTATAAGTTGACTTCAAGGTCAATGTTCAATGAGGTCAATTTCTTTTATCTATACTTATAAGCCTTTACGTTGCAGAGTATTTTAATAGTTAGAACTTTACGTTTACCATATATCTTTATAGTATGGTCCCAATTATTCCAATGCTCTACTCCAACAACTCTTTCATGGTTAGTAACGAGGTGATTTTTAATTACTAATATAAGTATGTATTTAAAAACTCTTGAAACAAAATGTATCTCAAATAATAAAGGCCGATTTTCAGGCCTCATATTGTGGTATATACCTAAATCGTTTTTTTGTTATTTATCTTAACATGACACATATTAAGAAAGTCATGGCGGTGCACAAAACAACCATACGACAAACATTGAGGTTGATTCAAGAAATCCATAAGTAAATCACCAGCGATCAGATAATAAATGCGTGTTCGATTTAATTGACTATCATGAACTTTAATAAATAATATATTGCCACCTAATATTGCTTAGATCAGGCGTAATTTTAATTAACATTAACTTGGTTCAATATCATTTTAGGTTGGTCAAACAGCAATTTACGTCAGTCGTTCTTTAAGTGTTACGTTAGTAATTAGCTAATGGATAATAATTATGAATTGGAATTTCAAGATGGCTCTGCTAACGATAAGACGTTAATGGCAATTAAAATATCTGTTCGAAAGAAGAGATAATGATTATTAAAACGTTAGTGATATGTTTGCGTATTTAATCCACAATTTTATCAATATCTAACTGTTGCGCTAAACGTAACTTCATATGTGCAGACTTTACCTCCTATTTTACCCTTAGTTGAAGTATCAAGAAATACTTTCATAATGGTTGTCTATATAATAAAAAGAACCATATTATCCAATATTCCTGCGTTTGTAATATTTACTTTAGTAAGAAGAAATTGGGAGACCAAATAATGACTATAACTACCATAAGATAAATCTGATGACATAGTGAATAACATAATTTATCATTAATTTCTATTTAGTTTATTATTCATTGATAAGTCATATACTGTGGAGCAGTGCTTGCGTTATACTGTGATAGAAAAGCGGTAACCACGCTTTTCTTTTATATGAGGCGATAATCTTAGTTCTCATGAGAAGAAACGTATTTGTGATTTGCTTCAGAGATCCTTTGTTTAATATAAAGTTATCACTTACAACCTGTTGGATTGCATGCTCATTTGTTACTTTAATCTTATAAAAATATCTTAACTTGTAGATGAATAGGGATATTAGTTTTACTGTCTTTATTATTTTACGAGTATCTTAAATGTTATCTATATCAAGTATAGTATAAGTTATCTATATTAAATACTCTGTCATGTTATGTCATAGATGAGTTTATTTTTTCATGATAATACATCTATTACGTTTTGTAAAGCTATAAATCGATATTATACGTGTCATTTTATTCCTAATAAATTCCATATATACCTACTCCTACACCTACTCCAGGAATTCAACAAATTATTGATATGTCATAAGGAAACAAAGCATCTACTAAAATAGCAAATGAACTCTTCCATTTATTTTGTTTGCAAACACTTATTTTCAGTAGTCAAATTACCGATATAGTGCTGATGCTGATGCTATGCTGTATATATAGGAAAAAGCAGAACTAAAAGCAACAAAACGAATCAATTTTCACCAGTTCCGAACGCAATTAAACGCGCTGCGATTCAAAATAAATTCCAATCTAGCCTCGATTTTGCTCGGGCCAAAGTGAAATTTTGATAACGAATTCTGTACAAATTAAAGTCGATGATTGCATTGGAAGACTTTCAAACCTATATTCTATTTATGCATACCTCTAGATAGCATACTTGTGTTTTTCGACTTAGTCTACGTGGTTTTTAGAGACGAGAATTCTTATTAACAAGTAATTGACCGAAAATAGCTCAACCGTGGAGGTATGACTACCCCATTAATTTGGAAAATAAAGTACATTTTGCATTACGATGGAAGGATGTGGTTGCCGTCCGACATTCATGTGAACGAGGTCTAACCATGACAATGACATTTACCACTTACCATCAATTGGACTGCATGCTAGTTTGCTATTCCAATGCTATAAATGTTCTACGTTGTATAAATATGGTTACGGTGTATTAAATATGGCATATATTTTACAATATTAACATTGAAAATTTTCTGTAGATTGTAGTCGATCCAAAAAGTAATGACGGTCAATTTCATTAAAGATCGGAGTGCTGATTTCTGTCAACTAAATTTTTCGCGCTCTTCCGTGCTTTGTAAAACACAATAAGCCGTTGACATTTTCTAAAATCATTGAATGATCAGTCTTAAAACTGTGCCGCAGACCTTATAGAAAGTTCCAAATCACCCCACATAAGTTGGCCACAAATTTTTACCTTCTGCAAATAATCCACATTGAACCATTTCTGTGACATGATCAAACCCAAATTAACAATCAATCTAAATAACGCTTATGAAATAAAAATAGAAAAGCCAAAGACGACGGCGTACAGCTTAATCTGCTTGTGCCGCCTCACTGCGGCTATTAGGGTAATGGACCACTACGCTTGCGAAGGAATTCAATTAAAAAAGTTAAGTACCTATTATACAAAGTTTTTTGTTTTGTCTTAATCCTTTAGGCTTTTGAGATTCACTGCTGGACATAGGCTATAGTCACTGTGTCTTTTTTTTTTTTGTTCTCGAGGGGGAAACCTTCAAAAGGTACCCGACGTCGTGGGAGCGAGGCAGGGTTATGTGGGATTTTTACCACACTAAAACCCCCCCGGTGGCCGTCCTCGGCGCTATAAAGAGGACTCCGGGTACTCGGTCCGACCGCAACCGGAATCCTCTGAGCGCGTTGCCTCATCGGGCTCCTCCCAGATGGGTGGCTGGGCCCACCGCTCCGTCTAGTCTTTACGACGGCATGCGACCACATATACCGCCGTCCTTCCTGGGATCGCTGACCGAACGGTTCGAGCTCCCACTCTAGCCGCCTGCAACCCCGGAAGCCCCTTTTCGTCGCCTCTTATGACTGGCAGGGGATGCCGTAGCCCTATTCTGATCCCGGAACTACAGGGAAGATAGTCACTGTGTCTGGCATGCGTATTGGTGACTACAGTGTTTCTTCATTTTACAAAGGGAGACGCTGCTGCCCATCTTCTAGATTTTCTCATTTAGTCGTCTTAAGGCAGAAAAGACTTAAACAATTTTTGGACACAATTTCTAGTGACAATTATTATTATTTATATTCAATTAAAATTTAAACTTTCATTTAAAATTGAATAAGAAATCGAACGAAACTGTTTAATAACCAACTGTACCTGTAATTTGGGAATTAATTCATTAGATTTGATTTGAAAAAAAATGACGTCCACTCTTATTTTTTTTTCTATTTGTAAACGCCGTACCTAAGAATTATACTTTTTCCTCTAATATTTAAGACGAATCTTATGACATCTTATAATAAAGTTATAAAGCCGTTTAAGCAGTAGAGCGTCTCAAAGAAGTGGACTGGTTGTCCACTTCTTTGAGACGCTTTCTTACATTACAAACATAGGCTCGAAAAATATCACCCTTCTACTGACACAGTCGAATAAAAATATTTTTACAGTGGGTACAACCCATTATTGTCCCACTGCTGGACACGGGTCTTCTCTCAGAATGAAAGAGTTTAGGCCATAGTCTACCGGGCTGGCTAAGTGCGAATTGGTAGACTTTTACGTGGATTTTACAATAACATCCCACAAGATGCAAAATCTAGAATGCTGAGGATAAACAAGTAGCAGGCATAGAGCCAACAATTCAGGTACTGTATTCCAGCATGTTGCTTGATTTATCGACCATTTTGTGGTTTCGGTTATTGATCAACTAGAAACATGAAATTACAGTATATACTCGACATAGTAAATAAAAGCTTAAGATAAAATATTTTGCATCCTGCTTTTCTTGATTTCTGTGAATCAATTAACCTTTAGAGGTTAATTTGAAAAAAAATTGCTAGCTGTAATCCCAAAATATATATCTACGGACAATATATACCAGAGAGACCACAGCACAATGGAAAGCTAAGCAACTATTTAGAAGCATTTTTTTTAAGATTTCGTAATATTGAAATCTTCGTAACTATTAGTGGCAAATTTTTAAATAGTTTTCATATAATTGAAATTTTGAAACCTAATCAGCATTTTTTATACAAATTTCATATAATAGAAAACTTTGCAACTAGCTAGTGCCAAAAAATTTTATAGCTTTTACGTAATGAAACCCACTGTAAGAATAAGGTGGAAGTCCATAAGGTACAATATAAACCAGGAACAACATACGAAAAACTCTTTGAATAAGACCGCATTTTCGCTTAAATTTTTAACTAATTGCGACGTCTACTGCTAAGTGGAAAGTTTTGTATATGAAATAAGTAAGCTATTCAAAGTGAATAACCCTTTAGCGAGAGCTAGACGGACTCGAGTAGTGGGCGGAAAGCAATTCCGCCCACCACTATTTGCCTTCCATGGCCCCGTAAAAATGGTATTTGCTATCTGAAATGTTATGTTTTGTTATTTTATGTCTTAATATTTTTAGCTAAGATATAAAACATATATATGACAAATATTGGTTTTAATTTATTTTAATCTGTCAAGGTGCACTTGATTCCTATACAAAACAATAAGAAAAAATCCGAGTGTACAGATAAGTAAACACTCATAGCCCAACACTAGGATTTTCTCCTGTGTAGTGGGTACCATGGACACAAACAAGACGAATACACTAACACCCAGACCCAGAACATGAATTCAAACATCATTCAGATACCTGTCTGGCCGGGAATCAAACCCGGGACCCATAGCAATAATTTTTTTAAACCTATTTGACTAGCAAAACCCCTCAAAAGAAAATTTGCTGATTGCACATGGTGTTTTTTTTTTTTCATTTTGTCATCGCACTTAATTAGGTTTGATGAGTAATAAACCATTTACGACATACTCCAAGACTACGATTCAACATATAGGTATATGATGAACGCCTCACAACGAATTTAAGCGTGTCGTTAGTACCAAGAATTATTATATTAATACGTGAAGCAAAAACTTGTGACGGATTTTTAAGTATTATGCCGCGGACGGATTAGTCTGAAATTTTGCACGGTTATAGTGGACGTAGAGAAGGAGTGCAGAATGTTAATATTTTTTTCAAATAATGCATTTTTCATACATAAAATCAACTAAAAACACATTACACACACTAACGTGCATTTGTCACAAACACATAGGTACATAGTAAATGAAATAGAACATTCAATGTTTTACTATGAAAACACATAACGTCAAAAATGTCAGATGTCTTTGTCAAAATACCGCTATTGCTTTTAAATGCGGCTTAGATAATTAAACCTCTTTTTATATTTAACGGGCGCGTTCAAAATATTCGTACTGCTTTGGACAATATGAAGTTTAAAATTTTAATTTAAATTACGGTCGAATTTCGACCGATGCTACGGGTGACTAGTATATGAAAATGTATGCATAAATATGAAAAATGAAGTACTTATATTTGGCTTGGAAATCACAAATAACTACTTTTAACTTCAACAGATGGAGCATTCCAAGCTCGTTGTGTTTTCGTAATACATCATTCTAGAAAACGGACGCTAAGTGATTGATGTCGTCACCGTAATCGTCACGTATTGTTACCAACTTTTATAGATAAATCTAATCGTCTTAATGTCAAAATTTACATTATACATTGCACGTATACGATAAACTCGTAGGATGAGAATAATAGCTTATGAAATGTAATTCATGAAATATTTATTGTAACCCGACTGCGTGAAACGTAAGGTACTGTTTTTCAAGCTTGCCCAAACGGCTTAACGGATTGTGTGTCCTGTCGCAAGGTTCGATGAATACTTCAACGGACCTGCGACGTGACCTTGGTCGTACAGTCTGCCTTAGGACCAAGCCATTTACGATCGAACTCGCATACAACCGTATTCCGTTCAACAGTCCGCGCGACCGGTGTAACGTGCAGTGACGTAGGATAAATAATTTTAAAAATATACGAAAACGATATCTTAAAAGCTTAAAGGCTTATTTTAAAGGTGGTAGAACCAGTGTAGTTAGACCGGGGAAGTACCACCTCTACACCTATTTCTAACGTGAAGCAGTTCTTGTGTTTCGATGGAAGTATGTGGTTGCCGGCACACTTTTATATGACGCGAACATCATAGCCCTCGGGAGTAGCAACGCATCTGTGATTGACTTCATTGACACAACCCATGTTTTATATGAAATTGATTACAGATGTCTATGGGCGGCAGTGACCACTTACCACCAGGTGGACTGCATGCTCGTTTGCTATTTCAGTCAGATAAAAAAAAGCTTAGCCAAGTTCTAGAACCGCCTACTGTGCAATAATGAACATAAAGTAACCGTGCAAGCTCGAAGTAGTAAGTGCAACGTCATAATCATAAAATTCAGGGAAGCGAACGTTTGGCGTTAGTCCCACATGTGGCCGAGCGCCATCCTTGCAAGATTAAAACAACCTATCGGCCGCACATGGCATAAATTGTGTAGAGGTAGGGACACTTCTCGGGTATTGCAGTCTCAGGTGTTACAATGATTCGCTTGGTTTGGAAATATGTAAAGCAAAATTTGGTTAACTTTACGAATATAAGTATAAAATCGCATATTAACGGTATTGTAACTGGATATTATTCGATTACGTTTTGATACACCAAGTATTTTACAATTGTACTTTGCGTGAAAGAAACCTGTTTATTTCAATTGCTTTTGTTCTTCAAATAAATATTGTGCATCAAATACTGTTAAACATTGCATAAATATTTTGAGTAAAAATAAACAGCATCTTAATAAAATTTGCACAATGCACAATTATTCACAATGCGTCAGTTAAAACGCATTCTACATGAAGTTACAGGTGTCTATGAGAGACACTTACCGATTAAATAAAAAAAATATATATGAAAAAAAAATGGTTCAAAGATTCGTTAAACAATACTGTACGTAAAATGGGAAAAACCGCTTAACTTACGTGTTACGCGTTTGGGTATACTGAATTTTTACCTCTGATATAGAAACATTGTGTCGAACTGCAAAAATATTACCAACCTTTGGACAATTTTATTTATTCTGACACTTTTATCTATTTGTGTCACGTGACATGTACACTTTGTTCAAGCAACTCGTTTTGAATAACGTCTGTATTTTAGTGGACTATCGGGTCTGACACCAGCATTTCGACTAACGGACGCACAAAACAAACGACTGACATTGACGTACTTTATTCTGGCCAAAAATAACATGTCAGCATAAACCATACAACACGATGTAAGCCCAGTGACGAATTTAAACGTGAACTGCTCAAAAGCTACGCTGGGATTTCTCGAATTAATTTACTTTTGATATTTATCGGTTTAGTCATTTATAAATAAACCACCGTAATAAAGGCTGGTAGCTTATTTCTACAAATCATTACGAAAACAAAAAATCCTGAATACTTAAACTAAAATAAGTAGTCGTGATTTTTTTCTAATATTTTATTTAAATTCACATTTTTTGTGCCCAAATAGTAAAAAATGGTCTAGTTGCTAGCTTTCGTTTGATAAGTTGTTACGATAATAAACACACACACACACGCGCACACACACACTTAAAATAATGTAAAATAATTATACTTTAATCTGTTAAATAACACGTGTATTATGTCTTGGTGGATAAGCGGGGTACCTGTAACACAGGTCTTGTACCTAGTACAGGGCTCTTACGACTTGTTCAATGTGAATGTGTTAAATCAATAAAATATATATATTTTTTTATTTATGTATTTCTCTCTAACCCCAAGGCCATTTCAAAAATCTATAGTCAGATCTCTCTGTAAACCAATTCGATTTGAATGACATATCACATGTTACAATCTTTCAAGCCGATCGATCAAAGAAATGGACATATATACAAGTAGTTATACATACTTACCCTCGAAAAACACTACCCTTCGTCTGACGCAATCGTGAAAACGATCAAATGCAATTTGTAGTGGATTAGTACTTATGGATTTCTGTTTTGATATGAGATCCAACTAAGGAATAGTTACTGGGGGTGCTGAAGATATTTTGGATAGGTAACAAGATAAAACACATGAAAAGTCACGTCAAGGTGAAGTCGAAAACATCAAATAGAACTTAGTAATTTATACACGAAAACAACGGTGGTGGGTGATAACCGAATGTAGATTTCACAAATTGGCGTCGAATATCAACTATCAGCGTTTTGGTTCAATCCTATTTACGAAGCTTTATAAATGCAAATCCAGATAGACGTATTTAGGATAACCTTATCCTAATACTTATTTATTTGTGTTAATATGCGTACAGTTGTCTCTTTTACGGGTCGTTCACACAATAGTTTTCTACAAGAACCCATTTATCAAATGAACGTAAACACGATACGTCACGGGAGCACACATTTATCACGATCAAATCAGAACAGAATTCACAAAGGAGAGTTCATAAATTATTTGGAAGATCCCAAGACCCGCAAATATAAGCTTAGATGTATCTCAGCTCCAGTCCTGCTCAAGCGAATTTATTCTGGAATTGCTATATTCTACACTACTATACACTACACTTGCTACAAAATGTGGATAAAGTTAGATTAAGCGTGATATTCGTTGTCGTTTATATGTAGTAACGGTTTATTGATTAACTTGTTCTCATGCTTAATATATGTAGTTAATAATAATAATAATAATAATAATATACTTTATTGTACCCAACAAGGAAAATAATACAATGAAATCTTAATATTAGAATACAAAAGGCGGCCTTATCGCTCAACAGCGATTTCTTCCAGGCAACCTAAGGTTAAGGAGTTAAGACTAAGGTGAAAATAAATAATAGGTAGGGTGCAAAAATCAGGTTAATGAATTTAAAGCAACGTACAGATTAATAAAAAAAGTAAAAGCGAAACTAGTTTTTTAAATAACAACAATTGTGAAAATAATACAGTTTAAGGATAGCAAAAAGCGTAAGGAGAGGATTGGAAAATTAGAGCTTAAGGTAATGGGACTTCACAAGATTTTTAAACGAGTATAGGGATTGGGCAAGACGGATTGAAACAGGAAGGGAGTTCCATAAATGTATACCTGAAACAGTAAAGGAGTTTTTGTAAAATGAAGTTGAATGGGAAGGAGTGTAAAGAGTAAGGTTATGAGTGGAGCGAAGGGATCTATCATGTGATAGGTGGAGAAAGGGGAAACGTTCCTTGAGGTATGGTGGAGAGGTCGGATTAAATAATATACAGTACAGAAGAGATAGAATGTGAGCATTTCGGCGAAGACGAATTGGGAGCCACTTGAGTTTAGCGCGATACTCTGACACATGGTCATATTTCCGTAAGCCGAATATGAACCGTATACAAATGTGTTGAAGACGCTCAAGCTTATTTAATTGCTCCTCGGTAATATCAGGATAACACACATCAGCATAGTCAAGTATTGGTAGAAGTAGAGATTGCGCAAGCGTAATTTTTGTGGGTATAGGTAAAACATTTTTCAGTTTGCGAAGGGAACCCATAGCAGCAAAGAGCTTTTTACTGACTTCCGTGATCTGTGGTATCCACGAAAAATGTTGGTCCATATAGATACCTAAATTCTTAACCTTATTACTATAGGGAATTGCAACATCATCCAGTGTTATAGGCGGTAACAGGTGCCAATCAATTCTGGCAATCAAACGCGAACTCCCTATAATAATTGCCTGGGATTTAGTGGCATTTAATTTTAATCCGAAGTCTTTGGTCCAAGTCGAAATACAAGTCAGATCCGTGTTAGTAATCTTGATGGCGCTGTGCAAGTTGTTAAGGCTAGCATGATTGTAAATTTGCAAGTCATCCGCATATAGATGGTAGTGAGAAGTTAAGTGAAGACTAATAGAGTTAATGAAGATAGTAAAGAGGAGAGGAGACAACACGCCACCTTGCGGCACGCCAGCAGTTGTACTCGACCAAATGGAAAATTTGTCATCGATTTGAATACGCTGCCGGCGCCCGTACAAGTAACTACGAAACCAATCAATTGCCGTCGGAGATATGTAGAGAGAACGCAAAACCCCCAAGAGGACGTCAAAATCAACAGTGTTGAAAGCATTGCTAAAATCCAACAGAGTTAACACCGTTAGCTGTTGATTATCCATCCCCATGCGAATGTCATCTGTAATTTTCAGCAGGGCAGTAGCCGTACTATGACCAGGGCGGAAACCAGACTGAAGAGGATTTAGTAGGGCTTGAGAGGTAAGAAAGGAGCTAAGCTGAAGGTGGATAAGGCGCTCAAGGACTTTGGATAGGAAAGGTAATATGGATATTGGTCTGAAATCAACAAATTCGGTTGGATTGGATTTTTTGGGTAGGGCAATTATGTTGGCATCTTTCCAGGAGGAGGGGAAGGAATTACTTTGGATAGAACTATTAACCATGAAAGTAATAGTAGGAAGGAGTAAGTCAAGGAGAGGGATGATCATTTTACGGCTAATGCAATCGCTACCTACGGCATTAGAGGGGATGGAGAGTATTGCTCTCTCTACATCACGATCTGAGAATTGATTAAACGAAAATAAAGTAGAATTTGAATTGGGAATATTAGAAAGGTTATTCAGAGTTCTTTCTTTCGTTTTGCTATCAATGCAAGAAGTAACAGAAAAATGACGATTTAAATCGTTTAAATTGAGATTATGTGGAAGAGAGTTTTTCGGCGATTTCCCAATTCCTAAAGTTTTAAGAAATTTCCAGACCCTACTAGGGTCTTCATTATGAACAGAATTATAAATATGGCGTCGTTGTAAATCTCTACACATCATATTGCAACGATTTCTTGCAGATTTGTACCGCTCAAGATTAACCTCACTGGCGTCTAACTTATATTTGGACTTGGCTGAGTTTTTCTTATTGATTAGGGTCCTCACGTCATCAGTAAGCCATGGAGCTGGCGGATATCGAATACGAACTGGGCGAACAGGTGCATGCACGTCATACAGTTGTACTATCAAGGAATTAAACAATGCCACCTGCTCGTCAACAGTGCTCATACTCTTCACGATACCCCAATCGATATTCGCAGCATCGCGGCGGAGTTCTACAATGTCCATCCCACTGAAATTACGCTGAAGAAGAATTCTTGACTTAGCTTTTGGAGGTCGGATTTTATAAGACAAGTAGAGAAGGTCATGGTATGAAAATCCCTCAGCAGCGCACTGGCCATACTTTGCGACATGATCCAATGAAGATACTATCATTAGATCGAGCAAAGAAGGGTCACAGTTTGGGAAGAAGTGTGTTGCACTTAGAGGTAAAATATGTAGATTGGCAGCGTTGACCAAGGACTGTAATTTATGGGATCTGACATCCTGCTTGAGTAGACATGTATTGAAATCACCCATAATAATTGAGTGGTCGAAGAGTGGACAAAGGTCTTCGAGCAGTTTGTCTAAGCAGGGGAAGTAGTCAACGCTGAGAGAGGGGCTATAAAAAGCGCCCAGAAGAAGTTTGGCGTTAGAAAGGTGGACTTCTAAAAATAAATGTTCGGATTCGTTCCCAGAAGTTCCCTGCGGTGACTTACTTATTATTGAAAAAGGGATATGGGAACGAAGGTAGATTGCAACTCCTCCACCGCCCCGACCGGTGCGATCATTGCGGATTAAATGAAATCCAGGGAGAGAATAAGCCGTAGATGGAAGACATGGCTTAAGCCACGACTCCGAAACTAGAATAGCATGGATATGTGTGCTATCAAATGATGACAATAAGTCGGGGTAATGTGCCGGAATACTCTGTGCATTTATATGGATAACATTAAAATTTTTCAGTACATCTGAGAAATAAGAATCTAACGTTTTGTTTAAAGGAGGAATACTTTCAAAGCTGTCATTACTACTTAATCCCTCGGAAGCAGAAGAAAACATGAAAGGATGCTCGTTGCTATCATTAAGTGACATGATAATAAACAAAAATTAAAACTAAGTTTAAATAAACAGTAAAGCAAGTAAATCTAAAATTAAATAACTAACTTTCTCCTACCCGCCAGCAATACAAAAGAAACAAATAAACAATAATTACTTTAAGTAATATGCATTATTAAAAAACAACAACACAAAGAAAAAATAAAATAAAAATAAAATAGAACAGCATAATAATATCAAACTACCAATCACTAGTTTCGCCAAGAAAGCATACAAGGAAGTTTGTAGATAGGAGAAATCGTTTTAATTTATTATTGCATTAAATATTTAATCATGCAACTGGCAACATACCTTACCAAGGCAGTCCGCTTAAAGTAACTTATGACATTGACAGTCTATGGCCAAATATTGAGAGTCTAGGGCAATATTATAATAATTAAACTTCAAATTGACGTTGTCATTTAGTAAAGTGTACTATGATTGATATTAAATTTATACATTAACAATATTTGCTGATAATCAGGGTAAACAATAAATAGCAGACTACCTTGGTTTGATATAAGTAAACAAATATAAACATAAGTAGCTAAATAACACAAGTGTCTAAAAACTGAAAACACTACGCAACTAACAATCTGCAACAAAGTTTCATGGACAACAAAGAGAAGCGAGGAATAAAGATAAAAATATTAATTAAGGACAAGAATACACACTAAGACACATACCAGTCAGGACTACTTATTCTTGTTAACTCGTTTGGTACGAGTTACTTCCCTTCCGTCCTGGGGTTTCGTTGCATTTGAAGCATACAGCACAGATGAGGAAGGTGCCGGCGCTACAGGGATTGCTTCGAGCTCCGCCAATGTTTCAAGCCGATGATGCGAGCCGTCTGGAGCCAGCACATGGATAACACCATCGCGAGTCCAGCATTTGGAGACACCAAAAAGTTGCCTAGCCCGCATAAAAACATTGTGGCGGCTCTTCGTTAGAAATTCCGACTGAGTGATGCCGCTTCCTTTTAATGCCTTTTTAGCGTACCATACCTTATTCCGGATAGAGACCTCTCTAAACTTGACCAACAAAGGTCTGGGTTTGTTCTCCAGAGGACGTCCCAATCGTTGACATCTGCTTATACTGCTCTGGGACATGTCAATGAGCTTCAGTTTGCTAGAGGCAAGTTTCATAAAGGTGTCAGTGTCAGCTTCTCCTTTCTCTTCGGGGACACCATGAAAGAGAACTATCTTGCGTCTGCTCCTCATATCAAGGCGTTCGACCTGGCATGCCACAAATTCAATCTGCTTCTGTATGGTGTCTAAGGCAGAGAGAACAAAAAGTCTGAATGCAGCAAAATCCGTAGCTAAGGCTGAAGTAGATGGAGATGTGGAACTTTGCTGAAGCTGCCTTTGGAATTCATCCATCTTGTTTGCAAATAACTGAGACATGGCTGTAAGTGAACCTTGGAGGGAGTCCATATTGCAGTGATTGGTTTTTGTGTTGTTGCGAAATTAAATGTAATGTGGAATCAGTGCTGGGAGGTAGGTGTACTATCACAGACTCATAAACAACATAAAATTGTAAGTTAATCAATTTATATCAAATTAAAATGTTAAGAGCGATTTCTGTTAGTGTTAACTTATTCACACCTACCCTCGGAAAAACTTAATTTGTTAATTTGTTTTATAAATAAGATACAGAACAGGAAGGTGGTAGAACCAGTGCAGTTCGACCAGGGAAGTACCACCGCCACACCTATTTCTAGCGTGAAGCATTTCTTGCGTTTCGATGGAAGGGTGTGGTTGTCGGCACACTTTCACATGAGGCGACCACCGTTCCTAGGGAGTAGCCACGCATCTGTGATTGACTTCAGATGGAACCCAAGTTCTATATGAGGTTGATTACAGATGTCCATGGGCGGCAGTGGCCACTTACCATCAGGTGGACCGCATGCTCGTTTGCTACTTCAATCAGATAATAAAAATAATAAAAGTTATAAATACAGACATATAAGTAAGTATATAAAACCTGCTTGCAACCGAACATGAAACTAATGACACATTTTAAGTAAGTCATCAAGGAAAAATAGTCTACAATATTCACTAGGTCAGTTCGTCGAATTGAACAACTGAATAAAATACGTTAAATCCGACAACACGGAAGCATTTCGACAAAACAAGCACAAACTCACACACATCCATCACTGCGCGCTAAAGCCCACTGAAATGCAACTTTTAGCATGTAATCGCTAAAACTGCTCTCGAAATGGCTGGCATGGTAGCAATGCATGCATTTATGTTACATCAGCTCTTCCCCCAGCCTTTTTTCTTCAAACTCTATATCTTTTTGCGGGTTTGTGCACACTGAAATAACCAATGCGTGTAAAATGATTCATGCTCTGTGATTCACAGAACTTTGATATTGTGAGTCGTTGGAAACTTGTATATTTTGTCAATATTTGTACAGTTTTTAGGTTTAAGAACTTTAATTATTCCACAGATAATTCTACATTTGCATAAAAAAATCGAGACTAAAGAAGACATATATGTACCAGCATTCGTCTATTTTCGCTTATTTTCTACGTTTAAAACTACGAGGGAGGATAACAATATAGGTAGTAGTGTTTAAATTTTGACACTAATTTAAACCTGAAATATTATTATTACTACATAATATATTTACGACCCTAACAAATTTTTACACATATTATCCGTACAGTCTGACGACCCGCGTGGCGGAGCGGTTACCATACCGGTCTGACGCGCAATGGGTCCCGGGTTCGCTTCCCGGCCAGACAAATATCTGAATGATGAGTTTAGATTCATGTTCTGGGTCTGGGTATTTGTGTGTAATAATTAACAAATGATTCGATTTGTAAACCGTGTCTATAATGTAATTGCATTAGAACGGCAATTTAAAGACCCTTTACATGTATAACAAACCAAAATAATGGTAGGAATCCGCGAACATAACATTAGCTAACAATTAATTAAGAAGCAATGCAACATCATTTCTGATAACAATCAGAACAAAAACAAAGCAATCGGCAGCTATCGCAATATTTATTTTCCTATACCTTGCGGACGACCGGCGTCCTATCCAATTAAATTTCCAATTATGTAGCAAATCGGTTTGTATCAAATAAATACTCGTACTTTCATTTGTTACGATTATTTTGCAAAAACTACAAATGAACTTAGAAAGGTCAAATTAAAAATATTATATCATTATCAGTTATTATTGTCAGAACATTTTTAATTTATTTTACAGAAGAGTTACAAAAAATATGATGTTATAAACTTCTTATGAATTCTGCCCTTTCAGCTATTCAACATATTATTGGTATGTACGTCTAAAGAGGCATAAAGTTGAAAATATTTAATCACAATAAAATAGTGATATTTTGATATTATTTTTATTTTTCACCCAGAGACTGTAAAACACATTTATAAACATAATAATCATTAGCAATTTCTTTTAACCTTTAATTTCAAAAAACAAATATTTCGATGTAAAATTTTTTAGTAGGGCTAAAAGTTGTTACGTCATTTGCCAAGTCTGTAATTAGTTAGCTGAGCTTGCAAAATACTAAAAACAGGAAATAAATTCGCGTTACATCAATTTGATGCCCCACAGAATTTACATGACTGTGTACAAAGTTTATTGTGTCCATTCGTGATTTAACAGATGTTAATTATTTGCACTATATGACCAGTATTGAAACCTCTTCAGATTGTTTTGCGATGTTGTAGGAAAGGATAGAGAAGGGTTTCGTAGTTCTCGTAAAACGGCAGGATTGTCTCGTATACATCTGTCTATATAATATCTATAGAATAACGTGAACCGCTAAGTGTATTCTATTCTGAACAGTTTCGAAAGGTGAACATGCTTAATCGTGGTTTTCTTTCTATGGGCAATTTTAAGAATTACCACAGCAAATAGTATGGTGGTCGTACCTCCCCAGTCGAACGATATACGTTGTAAGATTTTGCAAAAAATATGTACAGTTTCAAAAGAAAAGCTAAATTTTATTTATCATTAAGCCAAGGGAAGACTGTGCCTAAAACACGTGCTTATGATTTAGGCATTATAAAAACGAAATGTTGATACAATAAACATGTATCAACATTAATTTATATAGTAAAGTCATGTAGTAGTCTTATTCATCATTAATATTAATTAGAGACGACCTATTAACTCGTTTTTCTCACTAAAAACGAGTTTAACGAGTTTGGTGTATTAAAAACAATAGCAAGATCCGCAGTAGTTTCTTCCATCACACAGAATATATCTATTACCTATAAGCGACTTTGCGGCTTATTTTGCGACTGTCATTATTTTTCGCAGTTTTAGAAGATGACCCTTTTAATAAAACGTGGATAATTTTATCACGCCCGCTATAACTTTATAGGTAATCTAATTGTCTGGACTTAAAGTTATATTACGTTCTCGACATTAATATTCAGTCCTTGAGATGATCGTCTGGATGGAATTTTAGGGTCCCTACTAATAATAATGATGAAAACATTCCTTAAAATGCTGTCTTATACGATATATTTCTAATTAAAATAAAATTACTCCGACATGAATTTTGCAGCTATATTAAACTATGAATAAATCAAAAAACACCAATAAAGTGTTCAATAATACTTTACTTGTAACTTATCATGCCCTTGTGCAATAAACTACTGAGATTCCCTAAATCGATTATTAACAGATTAAAATGAATAATTTCAACAACACAAGTACTCTTTGTAGAGAACTCCTTCCTTTATTGTTGTAAAGTTCCAACAATGTAGTCGCATTCAAACCAAATTCTAATGGACATTGGTATTTTATGTGTACTTCTTACTTCGAAAAGCAAATTCAAAAATACTCCTTAATGAAACATGCATGATATAGTTCATATTTTAAGGAACTTCTGAAGTAAAAGCAAAAAATGTCGTTATTCCATTATTGTCTAACTGCTTAGCACGAGTCTTCTCTTAGATTGAGAGAGTTTCAGGCCATAGGCCACCGCGCTGGCCAAGTGCAAATTGGTGGTTTTCAGACACCTTTAAAGAAATTAAAAACTCTCAGGTATGCTGGTTTCCTCATGACATTTTTCTTCGTCGTGAAATAGTAATAGTTCATATTTTAAACCGCTTAAGATACATTTCATCTAACATTTATCTTTTGTTCCTAAAATCGTACACAAAAAATTGAAAATATTTACCAACAATGTAATATCTTGATGAAGTTCTGTAATAATAAAGAACCATTCCACTTTTAAATTATAATATAGCTGAAACAGGCTTCAAGTAATAAAATTATCTAATGACCTCAAATAGTTTATCAACGATCGTCGGATATTACGGTACATCAAGCAGCATCCTGTAGAGGTTAATTAGCTGAAAGGAATAATTTTCAAAATTGAATACTGTAACTTGTAATGAGGTTCTATAGAGTATAAAACATTCACGAGTAAGTGCTCTTCTCATGATTAAGCCGCTGTTGGAACTTTTGAAACGTTTACGTCATAATAATAAGTAGAGAACTCGTTACAGCATTATTTGAGTAAGGCTCGTGTGTTATTCTACTCTAGTATTCATTTTATGGTACTCGTACTTAATTAATATACTCCTTAATCCTACAATAATACAGTAGTCGGTTGGCAACTGGAAACTGCTTTTATTTTCTAAAATTTCACCCCTTCCTCAACCATATGTTGTGTTTAAGAGTTGGATCTTTTATTGTTTGTATGTACAAATGCAAATATCATTAAAATAACTGTCAAACAATCTTTGGACTCGCTATTTCGCTATCCCTAACCCTAATATACATATATGTAAACTGTAAGTAAACTAACTTATCGCTATTAATTTTGTTCTGAGACAAGTTTGTTTGATAGGTATGCTAATTGTCGTCCCTGTAGTTTGGGGATCAGAAGAGGGCTACGGCATCCCCTGCCTGTCGTAAGAGGCGACTAAAGGGGGCTTCCGGGGTTGCAGGCGGCTAGAGTGAGAGCTCGAACCGTCCGGTCAGGCGATCCTGACGGCGGTATATGTAGTCGCATACCGTCGTAAAGACTAGACGGAGCGGTGGGCCCAACCGCCCATCTGGGAGATCTGGGAGGAGCCCGATGGGGCAACGCGCAGAGGATTCCGGTTGCGGTCGGACCGAGTTCCTGGAGTCCTCTTTTTAGGGCCGAGGACGGCCACCAGGGGGGTATATTTCCATACAACCTTCCCAACATGGGTATCAAATGAAAGGGCTTAGTTTGTAAAATACAGTACACTACCAAAAAATCCATGATGCCCGCCTTCAAAACGTGAAAAATTACAGATTTTTGTACAACTCACTCAATGTAGGTATCAAAAGAAACAACATTATGTGCAGGTACAACATAAATTATTACGAGAATGTACACATATTAGACTGTGAACTGTTCTCACGACAGGCTTTTATGTGATAGAAAATTGCAGTATGCAACAAAATGATGTGTTTAAATTACTACAAAGTTATTCTTTTTCCTTTTAATGCATTAAAATCAATGCTCGTTTCTTTATTTGTTATCATTATCCATACTTTATCTGAATACTATAGTATGTATGACCCGACCCTTTTCGGCCGGCAGTTTGAATGAAATATACTTGCAAGTTGTGCGTGCATGACCGCCTCGGGCTTATTGCATAGATGGAGAAGAACTTTTAGCGAAGACGTGTGAACGAACCGATTTAAAGTTTCTCCATTTCAAATACTATTTAAATAAAATTATTTAAAGTGTCGTTTAGATGGTAACTATGTTTTTATGCGCACTTACAGATTATATGCAGCTGTTTAAAAGACCTGAAAGTTTTTGTATGTAAATCTTTTATAAGCATGAAATACGCTTTTCTAATATTAAGAGGATACTGGCTGGGCAACGCGCTCAGGTAAAAATCCCACGTAACCCTGTGTCGCTCCCGTGGCGATAGGTACCTTTTGAAAGGTTTCCCTCTCGAGGAAAGGGACAAAAAAAAGAGGATACTGACTGCACCGCTGAGTTTTTGTCGGATCTTCTCAGTTGAGGTCGTGTTCCGATCCGGTGGTAGTGTAAAAAAATGGGTAACTGACATTTGTAAGTGCCCCCGTAGGCCTTTACAAAATAAACACATTTCATTTCATTTCACCCTGGATTATGTCCAGCTTATAGACACCAATCTCCCCTCACAAAAAATAGGACGCCTGGAACGTGCTACTGACACGGCCCTGTTGCGTAACGGAGAAAACAACACTATCCAACTTTAATAATGTGTCATATTGTGTTGTATTTAGTTTTAAAGCATTACTACTCCCGTCACCTAATTTGCATAAGGTATGCAACAAATTTTATTCGTTTTCCAAAGTCAAAAACGTGATTGATATTCCTATAAAATTTTAATGCAGCGCAAATATGATTTGATTACATTTAGTTCAAAAGTCAAATATCACACGGAATTCCGAATCAGACATTTTGATAAAGCCGCATTAAATTTTAGTAAGCTAAATTATTTTGACTTAGAGTAATCCGCTGTCAACATCTAACTACTCAACACGTATCGTAAACAAGAGCCTATCAAAACGTGCATCCATTAAAATTTAAATAATTACTGAAAACAATAAAGAGGATTAGCGCATAGCTTTAAGCTCATCAAACTTTCAGCGCAAGGCGACGGAGTTACCAACTCCCGCCTAAATAAACACCCATCGAATCAGAATATTAATTTGCATTTTATACAAACTACTGTACATTGACATAACATTTATTCATGACTACGAAATACTGTTAAGACTTAGTTTTCACTTGTTTTTCTAGTATTATTTATTATCTTACTCAACATAAATGTACCTAATAATATAATAGAAATCAACAATTCACTTACTATTGACATTAAGGTGCGTTTTAGTAGGAACTTAAAATTATAAAAATATTTAAACTATTCATTTGATCGTGTGATGATCTTTAGCAAAGTTGTTATACAAAAGATTCTGGTGTATTTCTTTGTGATGGCGTAGCAACACACGCAAAGTACAGTTAGTAATACATAATATTAACTTATTAAATTGTATTTCAATTTGCTACATATTCACTTCTTCTATAGTATGCCACAGGGTGATTGTAGTGAAGGTGGTGAATGATTGGTCCATTATAATATAACAATATACCTAATTATGTGTTAAATTGTTTATTAATACCAATTATATATCTTTGACTTAATAATAAACAAGTTAATGAGAACCAAACAGGAACATAAGTATTTGAGTCACACCGTTAAGCGGGCTCGACAATTTACTGACACAAACACAAATATCATACAATTCGATAAATCCAGGTTCTTTTCCTGGCAATAGCTCATTTCTATTTGTTTGTTATCTTTGTTCATTCTAACAAAATGGATCGTAGTGTAGGACAATGATGGAAAAAAGCATTTATATCAATGGTAAATGAGAAACTAAAATTGGCGCTAGTAACAACAAAACGGTTTAGTTCTAACAAGGAGACCCTCAAGCGAGGGTTTTAGAAGATTTTGGTGGGGTTGTAGAAGGGCATAACTTTGGAATAACTACCGCCAAACATAAGGGTCAATCGGGCTCTCTTTAAAAAATATTAACGACCCAAGTTGGAAAGGTAAAATAAATAGCAGATAATTTCACTCTATCCAGTTTGTGACTTGAATCTATCCAGTTTGTGACTTGAATGGGATTTTTTCTTGTAAACTCGTGTAGATTATCTAGCCAATTTTGGTCCTTAATACTTTGAAAACAAGGGCTCAGTTGAGTCTAATATTTAATTATTTTTATTCAGTTGAGTTGGTCTACAAGCCCACCAAAAACTATTTAAATCACCGAACCACACGTCCGGGGGTCTTCTCATAAGAAAATATCTCAAACATTTGAGCACCATTCCTGCAATAGTTTGCTAATATTTTGCTTGTAAAATAGGAATTACATTGATACCCGTTTCAGTTTAGACCAATAATCCGATTATACAAACAGGCATCAGCAACTACGAGATGCATCTTCGCTTAGCTGATCCGATCTTGCTCGTCGTTTGGAAAAGCCGATTGCACTGAGTTGAGAATTTACCTAGTCATAAATCAATTTACATAAAGTAGAGATTAAATCTAACAATTAGAAAGCAATTTTGTCTTAGATCTAGATTTAAGTTCAAAATTTTAAAAATAGTCAAGATCTAGACACGGACTTGACTATTTTTAGAACTTTGAACTAAACTTTTAACTCAGTGGAATGAAGAGAATAACTATAAACATAAACTTGTTTTTCAATAACCTCATCCAAATGATTATAAAGTTTTTCAGATGTACACAACCATTCATAAACGCAATACACAAGTGAAACAAAACCCCGTATTAAATGTGTGGAATATGAAAATCTTTAAACATTTAACACCGCGCCGCATATATCAGAGTATATGAGACCATTATGTTCACAGAAGTACAGCTAAAGTGTTATTTCGACCACGTCCCAAACTTGGCTAAGTGGCTTAATAAATAATATTTAGGGATTTAAATGCAAATGCATAAACATGGCAGCGAGGAAAATTTGAGAGTTCATTAACATTACAAAAGAGTCGGAGGAAGCTAAATATGTTTACTGGTTTCTCGCGTACATAATGAAATTTCGTACTGAAAATCTGCATACCAATATCAGCGGAACACAAATTACGTTACGTGCTTACTTCACGTTGGGTAATATTTAATTGATAGATAGAGAGGCTAAGAAATAAGACCTTGCATTTTATGCATACAGTATATTTTGCATGCATTGTATAATCGAAGAAAAACTACGAGAAGTAATTTACGGATTATGATAACTTTATGAAAGGAATATCTAATATAGAATTTTATTATAATCGTTGATTTAAATGTCTTCTATTTATTTGTTGTTTCTTAACCTGTAACGTACTTACTATTACTTAGTAATTTACTTGAAGCATTCCGAACTTCATGTATAGAAACAATTCTAGAAGGATTGAGTATAGAAATAGTTCTAAAAGGATTGAGTTTAGATAGACTATATATCTGATAAACCTATATAGTTATAATATTGAGGAAGGAAGTACATTACACAGATTAAAGACGTTAAAATGGTTATAACTTAATACCTTATCATCCACGGGTGTCATAAAATGAGACACGTACTCAGCTAATCCTTGCCACTTTTCTAAATTACCTTCTACGATGTGCTCTAGAGAAGTGAAAATAATCTTACTTTTATAACGTTTAACGCTAGGAGTATTTTAATAACATATGTTATACTGTTTGGCAAAGGGAGATCTCCCGCCAGGCTAGGTGATCATGCCTGGGGAGCGGCCGTGCTCCGACCGTTGATGTTCGAAACTTGTATATATGCGGGGTATTGAGAATACTTCGTTAGCGTGATTCAGAATACTAGTAGCGTCATCTCTTGATGAGTAGCAGGAGGTCGCCACAACTGTACTATAGTTACTGTTACTGATTCTTTTCCTGGTATAAAAATTGTGGTTTATTCACTACTTTAAATACTTTTTAAAAATTATATGCTATTTTCTAAAACCTTAAACATATAAATTTGAAAATTAAAACTTAATAATTATCTGGGTTTCTTAACTAAATTTTCAAATGACATTTCTATTTCCGATAATATATTCTGAAAACCCGCGTTGAAAATAAATCCACTCACGCTATCTCCGTTACAACTCTGCGGGCCAAAAAATTTTAACAGCCTGACAATTTAAAAAAAAAATCGCAATGTTAATCCTCTAAAACCACAATTTAAACTCGATAATCAAAATTTTGAAGCCTATTATTCCCATATATATCCAAGTATTCCTATACATTATTTAACCCTTCTCTCTTCAGTCAATGAGCATACAATATTCAGGCTGTCGGCTTTTCCGATTGGCTTAACAGCGTAACGAGAGCATGTACGACTATGCACCTAATAATGTTCTGCCTTTGATTATACCTAATTAAGGAAACTTAGTTACTGGCAAACAGTTAACAGTTTACTTAAATATTACGCAGCTAAAACCTTTAACAATATTGACAAAATATATGTGTATAAAAGTAAGTTGCAATATTGTAGTTATGGCATAAAATGTGATGTGCCCAAAAGAAATATTTAATCACCCTTATAATTTAAATTTATTGATGTTAATATATTTTATTTCAATATTTTGAACGACTAATCAAATTAACAAGATCACCGACCATAGAATAGTAGTAGGAGCTGTCTCAGCTGGCGAGGAGTAAATTATTATTGATGAAAGAGATACATTTTCAGGGCGGATTTAAACTTTTGCAATATACACTTACTCAATGGATCATAATCTCTGCACACTTAACACTGTCGCTGGACATATTGATTTATTCAATTGCTCACTGCATGAGCTCATGACGGTTTCTTATAATATTATAAATACTTATTAATAGATTTACAATTTAAATATAATACCTAGTATTTAAAGTTATGTACATATCTAATGCATTAGGGTTCTCTGTAATGAATGTTACGTACAAGTTTGGATACAATAAATAAATAAACAATACAATAAGTGTTTTATCATGCACATCAAAAATAATGAGAAATAAATAAGCAATAACGACAAACTCAAAATCCTTTTGCGCTTATGCACATTGGTCAGTGAATAAAACATCCATAAACACTAAATATACATTTATATTCTGATAGAATCATATAATTCAATAGTGACCCAAAACTATGACATAAAATAACCACTGTACTATTAATTGGACAAAACATCTGTATTCACACGTCGCTTTTGCTTATTCGTATATGACATATCGACATCACAACAGATCATTTCACACTATATTATGTACATACAATCCATCGAAGTCGGGATCAAAGGACATCGTTCCTTATGATTGCATTAGTAAGACGACCGTATTGGAAACACACGGTAAAGGGATCAAAGACTCAGAAATATCCGATAGTAACACTACTCCTGCTATATTTGAGAACATTGTCGTCACGATATAAATAGGTACATGGCTTTAAAAACACTCAATATTAGAATATTAGAAATTAGAAAATCATATTATACTCGTTATTAGCGTTACTGAGGTATAAGTATTTATAATTTTGTTATGTATTTGTTATTTTGAATGACGGCTTCATGCACTGAAACTTAATTTATATGTAACTATATGCAGTGTAGTGACATTCAAATCAGTTGTTTTTTTACGTAACTTTACTCATTTGCTGCTACCATGACAAAAAGTACTACGCAAAAGATTTTTAAACGTTAATCAGTACAATCGTCAATAAATAAATTTCTCAGTTCATTAAAGTACTAAGGACGTAATCCTAGACTCTATAATAGAAGCCGTACGAAGTCTGGTACGTAAAGATTGACTTGATGGCGTTTTTTATCTGACTGAAGTAGAAAACGAGCATGCAGTCCACCTGATCGTAAGTGGTCACCACCGACCATGGACATCTGTAGTCAACTTAATACAGAACTTCTGAAGTCAATCATAGATGTGTTGCTACTCCCGAGGACTATGATGATCGTCTTATGTGAAAGTGTGCCGGCAACCACACCCTTCTATCGAAACGCAAGAAATGCTTCACGGTAGAATTACGTGTGGCGGTGGTACTTCCCCGGTCGAACTACACTGGTTCTACCACCTTGAAATAGCTATTGTCAGCTTCAGTATTTCAATATCGAGAGCCTGAAGGAGAGATATAGAAATACATTTCGAAACAAAAAAGCGAATTAATGTCGTTAGCTTTATGACTTCTTTTTGCGGGTCTCTGTAATATGATAAGGACGTGGAGAAGCCTTCGTAGCTTTACTTTACCATTGCTTTGCTTTTAAGCCTAATTAAGCTTATTTTCAGTTCTTTGGATAGTTTTACGTTTAATTTTTATTACCTTAATCTTTTAGTTGATACAAAATGTATATTCGTCTTAGTTTATAGGTAGAAGAAGTATTATTGATTTTAAATTTAAATACTTCATACAGCAGAAAAACAGTGTTTTAAGTATATTCAGTATTCGTACTGTTAGGCTTATCTTAATGTATTACATGCTGAACATGTTTGGGTACAGCCCATTATTGTCCCACTGTTGGGCACGGGTCTTTTCTCAGAATGAGAGAATTTTAGGCCGTAGTCCACCGCACTGGACATGTTTAAGAAGTTTATAAATACCCTTTAATGATTTAAATCACCAATTCATGGTAATGAAAGTCAATAAAGAACTCGTAAGTCTTCAATTACTTTACCAAAGCATTATTACTGCTGAAAGATAATTAAAAAAAAAAAAAAAAAAACAACACGCATTCTACACTCATAGCCCCACACTAGGATTTTCTCCTGTGTCGTGGGTACTATGGTCACACACAAGACGAATACACAAACACCCAGACCCAGAACATGAATCTAAACTCATCATTCAGATACCTGTCTGGCCGGGAATCGAACCCGGAACCCATTGCGCGTCAGACCGGTGTGGTAACCGCTCCGCCACGCGGGTCGTCAAATTTTGAATATGATAATGTTGTTTCTTGTGCCGGGTCTCCGTTAACTAAAAATTATATAAAAGTAATACGTGGCCCATTAAATACAATTTTCCCTGTAATGTGACCGGAAAATGCTTTGAACACAAAAGCTATGTTAAAAGCTGTTCGATATGTATAGCACTTTCATCAATTCGAAATAAGCTTTATTGAAAAGAGTGGAAGTTAAATGTAATGGCTTCAAATTGGGCTATTCATCGCTGGTTTTATTGAATTACATAGATCAATAGCCAAATAGAAATGTCTTTCGCAACGCAATTCTCGATGTCTTGTCGTCAGCCCATTATTGTCCCACTGCTGGTCACGGATCTTCTCTTAGAATAAGAGAGTATATAGGCTAAAGTCCACCGCACTGGCCAAGTGCAAATTGGAAGGCTTCACACATACCTTTGATTTTTTTAGAGAACTCTCAGGTGTGTAGAGAATGTCACAATGTTTTGTTTCACCGTAAAGCAGTGCATATTATGCACATAATGCAGTGCATATTGGAAGAATTTAGGAAGTTTTTTCTCTCAATTGACTTAATTGTAATCATTAATGCATTTTGTTCAAAATATACATTTTTTATATTATATATTAGGTCTCTCGTCTTCTAATAAAGCCAATGTTACGATAAATATGTGGCATCATTGAAATGTCATTTCTATTATGACTCTGCTCTTTGGTAAATCGTACAGTAAATCGTATGTTTGATCTATAGCTCGTAACACGCAATATTAATGTGAATTATTCACGAAGGCGAAGGAAATTCCAACAGTGAAAGCGTATAAAAATAGAATATATATATATATATATATATATATAATATGTTGGATGATACGGGAGCAAAAACGCACAATTTGATTTATCTAAAAATAGAAATATTTAATGTTATTTTAAACTTACAACAAGATGAAAGGTTACACACACAATATACCTACTAACCTAAAAATAGAAAAATCGACAATTAAAGGTTTTTACTTCCAATATTCCACTATCCCTCATAACCCTCATATATCGAATGTCAATGTTACAACGTCAAACTTTAAGGCGGCGTACACATATGTGTAAATATTAGGCCGCGTACACAATATACAAAATACAAAGCTTACATCTCCCCCCCCCCCAAAACGTGCCAATTAACTGGGTTTAATTTGAATAATGAAACTGAGGAATGAGCTTTGTTACATGATAAAATCCCAACGACTTTTTACTCTTTCCAGTGTTTATTCTGCATAGCGAATTTGATATTACTTCTTGTATCTCAAAAGGGCCGATTCTAATTTCATCCATTTTAGATCTGTTCAACTTATTACAGTCCATTATGTAGACCATATCACCTTTTTGAAACTTGTGATCTATTCTTTTTTTGTCAAAAATGGCTTTGTTCAATTCATGAGATTTTTTTTGAACGGAGGAATGCTATTTTTCGGTCTCTTTCCAGTTCTCTGGGTTCTATTTGTTTTCTTTTAAGGTCCGTTGGTAGTAAATCTGTTGGTTCTCCACTTAACAGGTACAGAGGTGAATAGCCTGTCACTGTGTGGTTTGTTAAGTTATAGACTTTTACACAATCCATTGCCACAGTTGTCCAAGCCTTTTTGTTTCCTTTGCTATTCAGGGTACACCTAATTTTATTCACCAGCGTCTGGTTCAACCTTTCGTTATGACCATTAGAAAAAGGAGCATCCACAGCCGTAAAGATTAAGTCCACAGAGTGATCCTTTAAATATTTTTTAAATTCCTCTGAATTCAGTGCTGGATATTGATCTGAAAGCAATATCTCCACTTCATTGTCTTTAATCACTTGGTCTATCAATTTTATAAAATCCTTAGCTGATTGTGTCTTCGAGCATGAAATGTAAGCATAACGTGTGAAATGATCCATTAACAAATGTAGATACCTTTTTGAAGACCTATTACCACCAAATCCTCCTATTGTGTCTATAGACATAATTTGGAAAGGTTTTTCTGCCGGTCCTAATTGTGACATAAGTCCATACTTTCTATTCAAAAATTAGAATTATATTATATTTTAAAAATATTAGGCCGCGTACACAATATACAAAATACAAAGCTTACATATATATATATATATTATTATATAATATATATATATATATATATATATATATATATATATATATATATATTATTAATAGCTTATATTATACAATGGACTTTAACTTTTTACATTGGATTTATAACGTACCATATTTGTCATAATATATTTTCTCTGGAAGACACGATTGTTTTTAGACTAAAAGTGGTGAAAACACTTCCGACGGTGTTCAAGTATACATTATATATACTTATTTCTCAGGAAAGTAAAGCATTTGTAACGTATCTTAGATAAGAGACTGGGATCTTACCTGGAGTTAATTACAGATGTCCATGGGCGGCAGTGACCACTAACCATCAGGTGGACTGCATGCTCGTTAGCTACTTCAAACAGATAAAAACTGATAAATATAAATATGTATATAGATGTTTTGTTTCAGCTCAGATCAGAGTCGTATTGAAAACTTGATCAACTTGTCCAATCATGTGAGAAATTGGCAATCTTTACATTTATGTTTTCCGCAAAACGTTGTTGCTAAATTGATATATGGGTATTAGAGCATGAGAGTTACAGATGCGGATTACTATAAAAAAATCTTAAATAGTTTCTTGGGTAATAACTTAAAGCAGCGATTTACGGGCACTCGGTTAACTTTTTGAAAAGGAAGAAGCAGAGGAAGAACAGTAAGAAGGTAAACGAACGTGCAGTTCACCTGATGGGAAGTAGCCACTGCCGCCCAAGTATCTGTAATCAACTCCAGATAATATCCAAGTCTCTTATCTAAGATAAGTTACAAATTCGTTACTTCCCCGAGGAATAAGTTCCAACGCCTCGGATAGATATGTCTCCCTTGGCAATAAAATAATCTCTCACATTCTGACAGAAGGCAGTATCCAAACATACCGTAATACATTTGGAGTATAACATACAATACAATAACAAATTGACAGTCAAATATTCGTAAGTTAAGTTAAGTAATAACCACGTAATTTAAGTTATTCAATACTGTTTGTTCCCTTCCCATTACATCTGTTCACCTTTACCGAATTTATTCGGTATTACTGTATTTTTACTCGTTAATAGTACTCATGCTTTTCAATAGGTTCACAATATACTTTACCTAACTTAATTACTACTATTGATGTTGAGTTTTAACCTTAACCTTTGGCACAGTAGTCGCTGGGGTTGTCTCTGCTAGATCCATATAACACGTTCGTACACTCTACATTCACTTTAAGTGTTTTTGGATACTGTTACCATCAACTTTAAAGATTGTGTACTCGATTGATATCTTTGGTTCCTTCAAATAAATCTATCGATTTGGTTAGATTTTAAACTGGTTCAGTGGGGTTTACTTTTCGTTATTACGTGGGAATTAGTTAAATCTAATAAATACATAATATGAAATGGTACATAAATATATACTTTTTTTTAGATTTTAATATCTTTATTTGTCAGTATTGGTCATAACTGATTTTTTTATTATGATTGGCAATATGACAAATAAACATTCAAATAAATTAATACATATTCATTTTGAGATACAATTTCATGTAAGCATCGATATTACTAATTTCATTTACATTCTATGATAGTTAAGAGTGAAAGTAAACGTGAGCTTTAACATAAAGTTTTAAGGAAAAGCTTAGATGTTAAAGCTTTTCGAGAAAGTTCATCTCAGTACTTAAGGTCTTATTGCAGCATCTTCTTAGCCTTTGTTCGGGATTATACAGTTCTCCTTTTTCCTCTTCTCTATTTAACTAATTTACATTTTCTAATATGAGTGGATTTTATGTAGGTACCTTATTTTAATCACTATTGAATAATAGCTTTATAACTACAAGTTAAAAATAATTTGAAATGCCTTAGCTACAATGTCCTCTACTTTAAAGGTATTGTTTATTTTTATTTATACTGATCAAATTTTAATTTATTTTGATATTATATATATTTTTTCATTTATTTAATCACCAATTCGCAGGTGGACTATGGCCTAAACTCTCTCATTCTGAGAGAAGACCCGTGTCCAGCTGTGGGACAATAATGGGTTGACGACACATGTATTTAATATTGTATTGCTTATAATGTAATACCTCGATTTGATACGAAACTAAAACTCAAATGTTCACATACAAATTTATATAATTTTGCATGCAATCTTGCAATTACGGGATATACTAATAAAAGTAATACTAATATTATAAAAGCTAAATTCTGATATTCTTGCTAAACCACAGCAATGAAAAAAATGGCCTATGCACACAAAACAGAAAAAAGTACGATTAAGAAATACTAATGTACATCAAGTTACTTTCCAAGAGCATAATAGTAATTTCGTCACGTCACTTAAAATTCATAAAATGTTTACAAAATGTTATCAAATCAAAACTTAACAATGTCTCGGTTGCAAAGTATGCAAACTTAAGAGAACAGTACATTTGGACCCAATTTTTATGTCCTCCATCAATATCTATTATAAAGGGTATTCCTACATTGTCATTTGAGTCACCTGGAAAATCCAGTGAGTAATACGTACGTCTGACGTAATCGATGTTTTGCAACTTGGAGGGGTAACCAAGGAAAGTGAATTAAATATTCAAAATTTATCGATTACTATCTGCACGCATAGTAAACATATTGTCTACCAACTAATACTTTTTGTAAGGCGCTAAAAGGATTATGGCACTTACGAACGAGCCAATCACCTTAACCCAAGCAATACTAAGACATCTGTAATTCATATAAAACCCCTGTCGTGTATGAAGTTACTTATTGTCGTCTATGGCTGGCAGTGGCTATTTGTCACCAGGTCGAGTACAATATTATAAAAGAAAACTTCTATCATTTATTGGAATTTTCTGCAAAAGACTAAGGACGATCAGAATTATATCAAGCTTTTAATGTCATAATCTTTATGTAATATCGTGAGGAAAATATAATCATACTTACACGCCCTGTTACGGTTATATTGCCGAGATGCCATAAAGTGGACACTACATGCGTCCAGAGCATTGGCACATTTCCAAACGGAACACTGGTCGAAACTGCCCAAAAACTTCTAATGGTCTAACTTACTCAAGTGTGTCATTAGGGAACATAGCACATCCCTAAAATGCGACTACATGACCACGGTAAGTATATAAGATGACAGGAAGACGTCCATTGCTATTAAAATATACTAGTCACCCGTCGCATCCGTCGAAATTCGACCGTAATTTAAATTAAAAAACTAAACTTTATATTGTCTAATGTAGTACGAATATTTTTCAAATTGAAATAAAATGTAATAATTTTCAAGTAATTTTGAACGCACCCGTTAAAAATAAAAAGAGGTATAATTAGCTAAGCCACACTGTCATTTCTGACGTTATGTGTTTTCATAGTAAGACATTGAATGTTCTATTTGGTTTATTATTTATGTGTTCGTGATAAATCCACGGTAGTGTGTGTAATGTGTTTTAGTTGATTTTATGTATGTTATATAAAATATTTATTTATTTATTTATTTATACAGACTTACGTCTATCTTTACAGGAACACCCAATACGATAGAGTAGGCAATTATACATTTTTTTAAAAGGTTAACAATTATTTTCTATTATTATTATATATAACTACATATTATTGTAGGACAATATATCAAAAACAACTTTTGGGAATTCACTCAAGCTACATGAAATGACATCTAGTTTTTCATGTACCTGATTGAGTGTACAGAGAGAAAATAAAAATTAAATATAAAAATAAAATTAATTATAATTTATTAGTATAAACATTCGGCACTCCTTCTCTACGTCAAAATTTCATATCAATCCGTGCAAAATTTCATACCAATTCGTCGTATCTTCACGTACTAATATATAGATTTTACTAGCATACCCGGCCACGCGTTGCTGTGGATAAAGAAATGTTACATAAACAAATTTTGTAAGTTAACAGATAACATTACACCGCCACCGCTAAAAAAAATATTTGCAATTAAACCTATAAATTAAGATATAAACTATCCTATCTTTCAAGTTGGATCAAAATGCACACGTTGTGTAAATTTGATTACAATCGGTTCAGAGGTTTAAGAGTCCATTGCGGACAAATAAAGTGACACGTAATTTATATATATTAAGATATACACGATGCACATTTACATGACACAGTGTCGAATATTGGCATGTTGCTTCGTGTAATCTGCGATGCTGCGTCGTGAAAAGTGGTAATGAAAACCTGCGTTGATTGTTTGTTGTTGTGCGTTGTTTTTACCCGCAGTGATTTCCATTACTCGAGAGGGAAAGAAATAGATGTTCTCATTATTTTTACGAAATAATGATTTAGATCTGATCTGAATACTTAGGCACCGGCAACACTACTTTGAAAAAAAAATTCTTTTAGATCACAACATGACTGGAAACCTAGATGTTAATCGTTTTGAAATTCCCTCTATATTAATGACGATATAAAAAATCTCAGTTTCAGTGAATGGTATAGGTTACAGATAGTATATATTAATTATCCTTGGATGCTAGAGCTGGTTGTAAAAAAAGTAAAAACTTTTATCAATGCGCTGCAAAATCTCCGAATAATCAACGCCGAGTTGTCCTAGATGAAACCTTTTATAGTTCAAATAGTTTGCGTTCGTATGTATTTGACCATTTAGACAGATACGAGTATTTATTCGCACATATAAATACAAATATACAAGATAATTATAATAATTTGTAAATCGATTGGTAAGGTACCTTCGCAATAACAACAACAACAAATTAAAATGACGCTTATTCCGGGCAACTTACCTAAGCCGCAATTTTGAGGTCAGTAAATTCTAACCATAAATATAAATAAGCAGCAAAAAAAATCTAAGTGTATAGTTGAAAGTTTTCTGTGCGGAACATCGGCATAAAAGAACGAGATGTTGTGAGTTAATTGGCGCGCTTCCAAACTTGCGGTTAAGAACTCCACACAACCTCAACTAAACGGTGGACAGTACAATAACTTGTACGTTTAGACGAAACTTATATTATGTGACGCCAATCTAACCCGAGAAGTTAAAACATAGTAACACTCTGTCATACGTAATTTGAGGTGTGAAATGTTCGGCCATTTAAAGTATTTTAAAAGTGAGCCTAGAAAATATGGATTGGCTTTCATGCTTTTTATTATGGCTCAGTATATATTACGTTCTTTATTTTCTACCGCACTTGACCTTGCATTAATTAGTCGATATCCCATTTTAATTTACCAAAGATCAAAATTTGAAACTTCAATAGGCAAAAGCTGTCAAATTTCGTCTTAATTACTAACGCAATTATATTCGGAGTAAGGCAATTTGTCCAATCACATTATAATCAGGTTTACACAAATCACATGAATGTTTTAATTCATCTAAGATTTTACCTAATTCATTCATCGCAGATACTGTAAAGTTGCTTATTACCTAGTACAGATACATAGTTGCTACGTCTATGCTAAAACGGTGACTAGCACCCGTCACAATGGTCGAAATTCGACCCTAATATAAATGAAAAAAGTAAACCTTATATTGTACAAAGTGGCACCAATATTTCTCTAATTAAAATAAATTGTAAAGCAATAGCGGGTATCTGATATTTTTGACGTTATGTGTTTCATAGCAAGACATTGAATGTTCTATTTCGTTTATTACGCATATGTTTGTGTCAAATACAAGGTAGTGAATGTTATATGATTTTAGTTGATTTTATGTATGTTTTATGTATTATTTGTAACAAAATCCTTCCCTACATCAACTATAACCGTGCTTAATTTCATACCATACCGCCTGCGGCAAGTATCTTAAAAACACGTCACAAATTTTTGCTTCACGTATACAGATTTACAAGTAAACTACGGAGCTGTCTGTAAACCCAAAAAGCTAGCAATATCTTTTGATAGTAGCCGTGTGTGGTCGTGTACGTTTTGCTTCACGTTGTGTTTATAGATATATGTTCCGTGTGTACAATTTATCTCTGATTATGGTCGGCAGTCTTGCCGGCAGACGCAGATAATTTCTTTTATGGATGGCTCGCAATAATGTCGCAGTTTCTGCCATTATAATGACAATGACATTATACCTTTAAATTGTAATGACAAAAGAGTTTTTAATGGCTTACTGTTTATGACACAATACAAACTTATGAAACCGAAATACAATTGTAACAATAATGCTGATAACAGTACAAGTATACCATAAACCTTGACAAACTCAAGGCGGAAACAGTAAAATCTGTTCTCTCGACAAAAATTTGACTTACGTCTGAAATTTTCTGCAAATAAACGACGCGACAGTAACAAAACAGAAAGAATTTAATATCCACCGCAGCGCTCCGCTTGTAACAATTTGTTTTCTCCCGCGAACATTCTTTTTCAGGGTTTCAACATACTTACTGGGTTTTACTTATCCGTTTGTTTATTAAGCATCATTCGGTACATGCTTCAAATTGTATTGGTGTAAACAGAAATTGAGCAGTGATTGTATTGAGCAGTGATAGCTTAATGGTTGAAACTTGCCCTCTCGATTGGAAGGTCCGAGGTTCAAACCCAGGCACGCACCAATGATTTATTTGCGTATTAGAAATTAATTATCACTGCTTTTCGGTGAAGAAAAACATCGTGAGGAAACCTACACACCCGAGAGTTCTTAAAAAAAAATCTCGGAGGTGTGTGAAGTCCACCAATTCGCACTTGGCCAGCGCGGTGGATTATGGCCTAAACTCTCTCATTCTGGGCACGGGGCCCAGCAATGGGCCAATAATGGGTTGATGTGGAAACAGAAATTAGTATTATTTCAAATTAAAAATGAGAAACTTTTGGAAATCTGTATTATAGGCGTTTATTTCATTTATCATTTTAGTGCTTACTTTCATCTACACTTTAATGTCGATGAATTGTCGATCTCTCTTGTTAACGCTTATTTATGTTTCCAAAAGATTAGGTATTATGTAAACTAAACCGTATTAAAGGATATAGAACAAGATTGCTTTGTAGAACTCGTCTTAGGCAAACTTTAAATAAATTTCGACATATAAATTGCAGCTTAGCTTCGTACGAAATTCTATCTAAGGAAACTTGAGTAATGAACACGGTTCACCTTCACGCAAACTTTCATTAACGTCCACTTTCTAACCGCGACCTAACTTTATTTGGGGTTGTTTTGTACTAGAAGCAAAAGTTTTTGTCGTTAATATTTATTTATTTAACATTATATGGTTTACAAACATTACAGATAATTTATCCAATGCGTTTGTACATTTTTTCAATATAAGGGCCTGCCGTACTGCGAAATATAGTAGGAGACGAGAAAAATAAATCAAAATTGTAACTAGAGGCCACTATGCCGTTTAGTAAAGTAAGAGCTCGAACCAAAGGACACTCTTTTACAAGAATAAGCTTGCAGGCTGGCATTACAAAAAGATCGCGACATATCGACGCGAATTTGTATGTATGTTGTTTAAATACTAATGTTTCGTCATTATTCTATTTTCTTGTTTGCTTGTGTCATCATTGTGTCTTTAAACTACAAAAATTATTATCACGATAAGTGCTCTCTTCTACCTTCTATCACTTCGCGGTTTGCGAAGTAGTAGATCCTTCGAAAAAAGGAACGACTAACCTAAGTCATGTAACTCCGTCCCCGGAGCCTCGGGGTCAGAATAGGGCTACGGTATCCCCTGCCTGTCGTAAGAGGCGACTAAAAGGGGCTTCCAGGGTTGCAGACGGCTAGAGTGGGAGCTCGAACCGTTCGGTCAGGCAATCCCGGGAAGGACGGCGGTATGTGTGGTCGCATACCGTCGTAAAGACTAGACGGAGCGGTGGGCCCAGCCGCCCATCTGGGAGGAGCCCGATGGGGCAGCGCGCTCGGAGGAGGAGTCCTCCTTTTCAGCGCCGAGGACGGCCACCGGGGGGGTTTTAGTGCGGTAAAAATCCCACATAACCCTGCGTCGCTCCCACGGCGTCGGGTACCTTTGGAAGGTTTCCCCCTCGAAAACAAAAAAAAAGCCATGTAACTCAACTTGACCACTAATTTGCACTTGATCTGCGAGGTAAAGAAGGGCATAAAATAATCTTATACCGAGAGGAAACTAGTGCCAAGCAGTTGAACAGTCATAACTTGACGATGAAATTGCAGTCTACAGATTTATTATGGGCACATCGATTATTATTCATTCTAGATTAAAAGCTTCTGATGTGAGACAATTGAACTTCATAATTATAATCTTATGTCGCAATTTATTTTTATATTAACACGAAGGTTTAATTTATTAGGACGCGGTTACTTATGATTAAATCCATGAACATTAATAAAAACATTTTTTATTGAGGCTCCTACATAACATTTGTTTTAACGGTCCAACCGCTTGAGATTAAGCACACGTATGTCCTTATAGAGCTTCGATATTGCATATTGCAACAATATTTGCTAAAATTTACTCAACGCTAACGCTTGTAGTGCAACGCTTTTTTATTGACCGCGGGTTCACGCGCGTATCGTTTGTATTACCCAATGTAGTTATAAAACCCTAGTATTGAGCTTGCTAGAAAATATAAAAAAAATGAACGTAGACCGCATATACTATAATGTATTCGTTTAAATGTACACAATCTTCATAAAATGTAAAGTCCATGTATAATGTAAACACCTTGTATAAATTAATATAAAGTTGAATAGTAACGATTGTAAACTTTCAGACATTTCTCCGCTTTCATTAGCTGATTTCCCAAAGGCAGGCTGTTGAGCGTTGATTCCTCACACCAGTTTCGAATGACCTAGCAATGCTAGAATGATTCCTAGGCAGAAGGATCAACTATTTTTTGATTTCTCTCTGGATTAATATAAAACTTACCGGCCTACCTTTGAGATTTGATGAACTTTATCCTTTTATTAAATTATCTCGTCGTTAACTTTGGATGTAGCATTGTGATTAATGTTAATTTATACACTTGGTGTCGGTCTTGAATAGCACCACTCCCTTTCTTCCCGTGGATGTCGTAGGAGGCGACTAAGGGATAAAAACATCCAGGAGATGGGCAGCAGCATCTCCTGTGAAATTCCGACATTCACTGCGGTCACCAACACGCTTGCCAGGTGCGGTGGCTACTGGCAAAACCCCCTAATGACAGGTGCAGTGGCGCCATTTAGGGGAGGCCTATGTCCACCAGTGGACATCAAAGGGCTGATGGATGGATAGATATACACTAAAGATTTTTTGGTGCGTATGATTTTCTACATGAAAACTATAAATCATATATCAAAATAAGAGATAAAAAAATAAACACTATGATCACTTTACACTACAATAACAAATTATGTATAAAAAAGGCAGAAAAAATATTTGTTTTATAGGACCTTCCTCAAATACTTATTTTATTTTGTTTTATGCATTTTTGTTATAGCGGTAACTGTCGTCTGTGAAAATTTTTAATGTTTAGCTGTCACAAATACAGCCTGATAACAGACAGACAAACAGACAGCGAAGTCTTAGTAATAGGGTTTTGTTTTACTCTATGAATACTGAACACTAAATATATATCGTTCAAACAAACTTTTCTATTGAATTATTTATGCGAAAAATATAAACAAACTTTATATCCTTCATATCCCATCAGGGAAAACCTCAACGAGTGACGATATTATTGAGTGACACGCAACTGTCATGCGGATTTTGAAGATGTACAGGAACAATCACAAAACTTTTATATTGGTGTATAAATCGAGCAATTTTTATTAAACTTACGTTTAGCTACGGTTAAGAGAAGTAAAGATTTAGATGTCAACCGCGATTGGTCAGTTTTACGGCAGAACTAATAAATCGAATAAATCCGAAGCTTGTGTTTTTATTCCTGAATCGTAAACGCCGCCGTAGTGTGTAACCATTATGACGACAATACGGACTGCATAATTCGATCTTTACGTATGTCTTTTTCGTCCTGAATCGAAGAGATATTTCAGCGTTTTTTATCATTTTGCTTAGAAGTAAGACATTATCTGGCAATATTATCGCTTCCCCTCGCAATAAATATTAGGGTCAGTTATTTCCTATCAATTCCCATAAAAGCCCCGTCCAAATATTTTGAGCAATATCTGCAATTTTTGTCGATTGTGTTTAGCTAAGGGTGAATGTGACGCGAACAGATTTATATGTCAACCAGGGTCGAGGGAGCTCTTAGATCCGGATGGATCCCGCAGATCCGGGTACTTTGCGGCAGAGCGCTAATAAAGCGGTTACGTCCGACGCGTGTGTTTTATTCATGAACGCCGCCGCAATGTGTAACCGTTACGATAACAATTCGGGTTGTATAATTCGATCTTTACGTAAAGCTGGTTTTTTCATTCATTACATGGAATACTTTTGCAATTTTTCTTACTTTTATATATAGCGTCTAAAATATAGCGTCATAAAAACAATCATCGTTAAAAAGAAAAGTAATTGTCAAAATTACTTATTTTATTATTTTACATCTTCATTATAGTTTCAAATTTGAAGAATAGTAGTGAACATAATCTAATATTATTTAGTCAGCAGTAAGCTCTGCAAAAGCCATCTTCATTTAATGGTAGGTCTATTTTAGGTTCGTCCCTGTAGCCTCGGGGTCAGAATAGGGCTACGGTATCCCCTGCCTGTCGTAAGAGGCGACTAAAAGGGGCTTCCGGGGTTAAGGACGGCTAGAGTGGGAGCTCGAACCGTTCGGTCAGGCAATCCCGGGAAGGACGGCGGTATGTGTGGTCGCATACCGTCGTAAAGACTAGACGGAGCGGTGGGCCCAGCCGCCCATCTGGGAGGAGCCCGATGGGTCAGCGCGCTCGGAGGATTCCGGTTGAAGTCGTTTCGAGATCCCGGAGTCCTCCTTTTCAGCGCCGAGGACGGCCACCGGGGGGGTTTTAGTGCGGTAAAAATCCCACATAACCCTGCGTCGCTCCCACGGCGTCGGGTAGCTTCGTCGGCATTTGGAAGCTTTCCCCCTCGAAAACAAAAAAAAAAAATAATAAAAAAAAAAAAAAAAAAAAAGAAGGTCTATTTTAGGTTGCCATTGAACTTATGTACTCTTTAAATATAATAAAATATAATACTATATTTATACCCATAGCTCTTGACTATATACATTTATATCTGCATCCTACAGAAGCTGCGGGCCCGCAACTGCGGCGGCCGCGGGTGAAAACCGCTCCGTGAGTACGTAGCCTAATAGTGCTAAGACATTTATGAAAAAAATCTTTAATACCGAACCCTTGCGGATTTATAAAAAAACGAGTATCCTATCTGTTACGGTGAATTATTTTCCCAAAAAATAAGCCAATTTCCGGATGTGTGTAAGTTTTTGAAAATTATTGAAATTGAATATCCACATGACATTATACGTACAGTAGTCAATCATTTTGTATCATATCAGTAGCAGCAATAAAATATGTTTAAGATGTATCATACGTAACATTCTATAACACACTTTCATATAGTTTGACAATCTTAGTCATCTGGAGTCGCAACGCAAATGCCTACAACTCCAAATGACTGCAGTGATATACTCTAAAACCCTTGTTCTACCTATGTATATGCAGTGGCTTACACATGTACGGGAGTGCTGACTATTTACCATCAGGTGTATCAACAACTATTTAAATTTTCCAAAAAACTCAAAGGACTAGCTGATTGTCTGATTCGGTTTACTAAAATATTCCACATCAACCCATTATTGGCCCACTGCTGGGCACGGGTCTTCTCCCAGAATGAGAGAGTTTAGGCCATAGTCCACCGCGCTGGCCAAGTGCGAATTGGTGGACTAAAATATTATTAAATTATAACAAGAATACTCTACATTAATTTTGGACCTTAAATTACTGGTTTTTTGACTTTGTAACGCTACTGTGTTCCATAAGGTCAATTAACTTTTTCGAGATAGGTATTCCATTTTAGTCCTTAGTATCTTAGTAACTAACATTCTACTTTACCCTGCCTTACTACATTTGGCTGTCTACATGCACGTTTGCTTCTAAAAAATAAAAAATACATCTAGTTATAGTAAATGCACCTAGTAGGCCAAAAGGATGGTTTTAGTATAAAGACGACTAAATAGAATCACAAAGCACATATTGCTTTTGCCACGAATTTAAGAGCCAAAGTTCGATTCGACTAATCAATGATTGATTCACTCGTTAGCATTGCGCTTTGTCTTTGTTCCATTAAGCATTCAACCGATCTAACCTATATAGTATACCGGTATGAACTTTGCTCTATCGTTCTAAAAGCGGGTTTTAAACCAAGATATATATTTTTGATTATTCCAAGTCATTGGAGAGAAGAAGAAGGAACGTTTCACGCAGTTTACATTTTTGTTACAATAAATATTGGATCCGACATATGATATCTCCTGGATTCTGGATGCAGCTTTCTTCCAGTATCTTACGCTGCAAGTAATATTGGCATAGTCCATACCATGCCATAGTCCTATCTTTAGCTTCTGAGAGGAGATCCGTCGCCAGTGGTAATAATCTAATACCTTTAAACGAGCAATTCTTGTATATATATATATATCAACGATCTCGGAAACGGCTCCAACGATTTTCTTGAAATTTCGTATTGAGGGGGTTTAGGGGGCGATAAATCGATCTAGCAAAGTTTCATTTTCAGAAAATGTCGTTTTGTCCGTGTTTTCGTTGCATAAAGATCAAAGAGACCTAATACGAAGAGAAATTTTGTCACCATTTACGAAGTTAGAATAGCTCAGTTGGGAAATCGGACTGCAGGAAGTCGGGGTTCAAATCTCGGTCCGATTTTTTTTTTTATTTTTTCTCTTTTTTTCGACTTTTATTTTGTTAGTTTTATTTTTAATTCTATTTTCTATTTTTTAGCTCTACATTTTTTTCTTTTTAGTTCTTTTTTGGTATTTTTGTTTTATTATTATATTTTATTTTATATTAGTAAATTGTGATTTTCACCTTCACGGCTGCTGTTGCCGGTATTTATAGATACCCCGTCCTGTATCCCACAAGAAAAAAGGTATTTATGTCCCCGCTACTAATTAAGTATTATATAGAGTAAATAAACTATAAAACTATAGGATGTAATATATAATAATATACAGGCTAACTTTAATCTACCTCTTCTTCTTACATTTCTCCGGCGGCGCATTGCAATTAAATTCTCCTGTATTTGTTGGATGTGGAATGATTGAATCTGTTGTGCTTGTAAATAATTGTTCTGATTTATTCTGTATGTTTGTTTCTTGCCCTGTATGTGTTGCTCTGTGTTCTGGGTATCTTTTTGTGTGTTGTT
Organism: Spicauda simplicius; assembly: GCA_949699795.1. Taxonomy (NCBI): domain Eukaryota; kingdom Metazoa; phylum Arthropoda; class Insecta; order Lepidoptera; family Hesperiidae; genus Spicauda; species Spicauda simplicius. Next base: position 9,103,299 of record OX453067.1, on the reverse strand, counting down.
TACAAAGACAGTATCTCCCGTTTTTTTTTAAGTGGGTAATCCTCATGGATACCCAGCCAGGGTGGCAGCTTGGTTATGCCGGACTCATACCGGCTAAACCCCGACTGTGTTTTCTCCTCGCATCGTACGGCGGGAACACGGGTAAGCTTTCGCAGTCATCCGCGAACCCGCCGGTGCTCGGCTGCTCCTGCAGCCCCCGGCGTGGAGCATAAAGCTCCCCTCCAACAGCAGGGCGCACCAGAAAACACAAAGGCGCGCCTTACCTCCAAAGCCCCCATCGGCAGGGCGACGGTCCAACCCCGAGACTACCACCCAGGGGCCGTGGGCATGGCAAGCCGACACCCGCAAGGCATCCCTACAGGCGTCGACCTCCCACACCCAGCGGCAGATCCGTTCTTTGGTTCCGCCGCAAACCACCAAACGGCCGCAGAGGACAGGGAGGACGGCAACGACACACCACATCTCCTCTTCCTCTGCGGCCCCACCGCCAACGCATCTGACGGTGCGCCCCCGCTCGGTCGCGGGATACAGGGTGTACGGCAACTACACACCGAGACACCTCTCCTCCGGCGACCCCTCCTGGCTGCAGAGGCCAGAAAACACCGACCACAGCCCCCTTAGATGCATCCAGAGCGACGGCAAGGTAGAGATCCCTTCGAGGGGGAAGACAGTATCTCCTAGCACTTTACTGATTATGGTTGATGAATGTATGTAAGTATGTACAGTTGCACCAATAATTATTGGGATGATTGCCGTTTGCGTTTTCCACGAACGGCTAATTTCATTTTTGAGAACGTGGTATTTACTTAATTTTTCGATTTCTTTAGGTCCTATATTATAATCGGATTGTACAGATACGTCTATTAAGCAGGTTCGGTTATTAGTTTTCTCGTATTAAATCTGGTCTATTTTTTGTAATAGTGACATTGGTTTGAACTGGCATCTCGCAAAGAATTTTAGCAGTCTCATTCTCTTTCACTTGGGGCTGTGTGATCATTTGCTTCCACCAAAGGCTAGATACTTCTATTATATGCTTTCTAGCTAAACACCAGTAGACGTACTGCACAAGATTATTGTGCCGCTTTACATAATAATTTCCTGCTAATTTCTTAGATTACAACATAGACGGGACATATTGGTTCTTTCAATATGTCCCGTCTATGTTGGCGTGTCATTATACATTGATGCTGTATGGCGAATACTGACGATTCTGTAGTTGGAGATATTTGCTGCTTTTTAATCCATTTAAACGAGAGTTCTGTATTATTTTATTACTATATTTTATTATTATTATATTATTATTATTTTATTGTTGTTATTATTTTTTATTATTATAATGTCGATAATATCAAAATATATTATTCATATGATCATCAGTAAGAAATTTGCATAGTTATCAAAAAATATAATTCCAAAAAACATGATGTACTCTTAGTAAACAAAAACACCGAGCAAAGCTCGGTCATCCAGGTACTTTATTTATAATACGCACATACAAAGTCGACGAATTTGAGTTCCCCGAATTAAGAGACAAATTTTCAATTCAAAATAGAGTTTGTTCGTTTTAGGTTTTAAATACAAAGAATACAGAAATAAAACGTGTTTCTATCTTCTATACATTTGTGTAAAAATTACCTAATTATAAGTTACAAACGCAACGTACGTCACCTTAATACGTAACAAATATTATGCAAATTTTATTGCCTTTCATAAAAGAAAATCGTATATATTTTATTGAACACAGTTTCTCAACACCAGGAACCCAAAAAGCCCCTGAATATTTTAAAGTATTTATTAGTAGATAAAACCTTAATTCTCCCCACTGTTTAGTTTAAATACACGTAAGTCGAGTTCGGGTAGTTTAGAGTCGACAAACGTAGTTGGAGGCACGCCAAACCGCTTGACACATCTAGTAGCCACTTTACGACGTCTTCCTGCAGCCGTCATGCAAAGTATGAGCGCCACCACCGTTGCACCGAAAGTTTGTGTTGGTGTAAAATACATACAATACGTATAATGATCTTAGTGCTACTAGGAACGGTAAGTAACACAAAGCTTATGCCGCATATGATACTTAAGAAAAAACATTGTATATATTATTTAAGAATCTTATAAATTTCTTGGAAAATAACGATAGAACTAACGCTATTATTAAATTGATAACGATATTCATCATTACCTAAATTAGCCAAGATTTGAACCCCAAATGATCTCCGTGGCAAACTCGCATCGTGATTACTCTGCCACGCGGGTTAATTGTCTTGTTTTTTGTGTCTTCGCGGCGAACACCTTCAAAATGGTTCTGTTAACGTGGAAGCGACGACAGTATTTGTGGACTTCTTATACACTAACCTCTTTTTCCCCTTCCCGATGGTCATTCTCTGGGATCCCCGAAAGTAGCCGACATCCTCTAAGAGTATTGTCGAGCTTAACACAGGTAAGCATAAAAGTCCACGAATGCGTCTTGTATGTACAACGGTATACGACCACACATACCGCTGTCCTTCCAGGCTCACTGGCCGGCCAATTAAGGCCTAGTACTACAACCAGACAGTAAATTGTCACAAAGTATGGCATGAGTTTTATTAACAGTACGGAATACATGAAAAAGGCAACCGTTTATTACACCATTATTTATGAAGGCACAATAATACTTATACAATATATATAAAAAAATCTCGACAAAATTTCGTATTAATCTGGCACGCTACAGGATTTCGTTTCAATTCTCATGATTAAAAATTGGCGAGCATGAGAACAGATGAGACCATTCCGCTTCTAAATGGGTACGGAGGAAAAAAGTCGACATGTGTATTGAAAAAATTGCGTTGAATACTCCCTAGCTGATTGTAACACCTTCTTTATATTATTCAAAATTAGTTTGGTTTTATAAGTGGTGACAAATTCACTTATATGGAGTATTGTAATAGCTACATTAAAAGGTAAAGTGGTTAGTATTATCCTCAACAAGAATAACATATTTATACGGCAAATAGTATAAGCTTCATATTTCATTCATTCTTCATATTTATATTATTTAATCTTCAGATTCAAGGCCAGGATAGAGCTATGGTGGCCCCTACTTTGTCGCTTTATATTAGTAAGTATGTATATACCAGGTAGGTAGGTATCCAGTCGTTCCTGTAGTTCCGGGACCAGAATAGGACTACCGTACCCTCTGCCTGTCGTAAGAGGCGACTAAAAGGGGCTTCCAGGATTCCGAGCGGGAAGAGTGGGAGCTCGAACCCTCGGCCACGCGAGCCCGGAAAGGACTGCGGCATGTGTGGTTGCATGCTGCCGTAAAGACCAGAAGGTGCGGTGAGCAGTTCACGCCCACCAGCCCGATGGGGCAACATGCTGAGGTCACCGGTGGCGGTCCCTTGGAGTTCCCCGAGTCCTCTTCACAGCGCCGAGGTCGGCCACCGGGACCCCCGGTAGTTTAGTGTGGTAAGAATCCCTAACCCGCGTCGCTCCCACAACGCCGGGTACTTTTTAAAAGTTTCCCTCGAAAACAAAAAAAATAGAAAAAAGGTAGGTATATAACATCTTAACTCAATTGAATACCCGAACGTTTTTTTAATTTGATTCATAAAATTACCAACCAACAGTGATGCTCCAAGAAGGATTTACAGAGTTGTGAATAAATCATATTATAATTTTCCAGATAGAATAGATATATAAAAACTATATACTGACTCAAATATTATAAATGGCCCGCAATAATGTCGCGGTTTTAGGGACTTTCTCGGAAATATTAATGAAATGCTTGTCGTTGCTTCGTTGTTATTTGACCTTAAATTATTTATTACATTCATTTATGTGCCCGTCCTATGCCTTTGATCTTCTGGAGAGGGAACGTCGTACATTTTATAAGCCTCGACAAACCAGAAATTATGCTAACCAAGGAGGCACAGTTCCTTGTTCTGTTTGCTCTGTAGTTTTTAAAATATTTAAGATGTAAGTTAAAGCACACTGCAAGCTTGTCTGTAATATAAATTCGATAATAGTTATTCTTGGAAAATTACCAAATAATAATACGATATATTTTTTTTGTAAGATTATATCAATTAAATGTTAGTAAATTCGATATTGACAAAAAGATTTTAAATTAAAGGAATAAAACGTCGACATTAGAAGCAAACATTAAAAGTATTTTTCTTTGTATAGATGGCACCAAATGGCTAATTCCAATAGTTTAAGCACGTAGCAGCTAGCCTTGCATTTTCAGGGTTGAAGTATAATTATAACAAAAAATTCTTTAACATATGTATTTGCTCATAAAGTTTAGTACAAATATATAAATAAAATATAGCAAACTCTGAAGGTTTAAAATACCACTAGAGGTCAAACATAATCAGCTCGTTTTGTCACCTGAATGGCGATTGCTTGGAGGAGGTGTCTGAGATCCGCGATTTGGGTATAGTTTTGGATTCCAAGCTTAAATTTTCAGCTCACAATGACGCAATTGTTTAAAAACCAGAAAGAATGCTGGGCTTTGCTACGAGGTACGCTAAGGATTCTTCTCTCATCGAAAAAAATCATCCTCTACAACACTCTAAGCAGTCACTTAGAATTCGCATCAGTGGTATGGAACCCCCACTACTCGACATACTCGCAGCGTCTTGAGAGCATCCCCTTCACAAAGCATTTGGCTTACTACAATATCTATCTATCTCGTATAAAGCTAAGTATGACCTAAATCGACAGTTCGTCAAGATGATTAAGAGATTACACTAAAGAAATAAAAGATTCTTCTATCATACTGCACAACGCTCTAATAGGTAGTCACTTAGAATTTGCGTCAGTGATATGGAATCCCCACTACTCGACATACTCGCAGCATCTGAGAGCATCCAGCGCTCCTTCACAAAACATTTGACTTACTACTCCTCAGGTATCTCGTACAAAGATACGTATGACCTAAGACGGCAATTCTCTAAGATGAAATCACTACATAATCGTCGCTTCATCGTAGGTATATTATTTCTTAAAAAACTTCTATCTGGCATCTTACACTCCAGTAGTCTGCTCAGTAAAGTACAACTCAAGGTCCCATCACGATATCCCCGACAAGCCATTACTAAACCTTTCCAAATCCCTATATGTCGTACGAACGTCCTAAAGCACTCTCCACTTCCCCGAATCTCCACCGAATACTGCCGAACCGCATATGCACAATTTCAACAGATGTAGATTATTCCACGATACAATTAAAAAAAAATAACAGGATCTATGTAATTAATACCCAGATTGGGTATTAATTTCATAGTTCCTGATTTTTTTATTCCTAATTTGTACAATTCTTAAATTAATTTGTTATCTAAATCTTAATTAAATTGTCTAGCCTTATGATAATATTGTAACCATTGTCTGCAAGGAATGTTGTACACACCTGTAACTGGCACGCATACATGCATGTGATCCAACTGTACTGTATTTATGTGATGATCTGTGTGTAGTGCTGTTGGTTTGTGAATAAATAAAAGTACCTGGATAACCGAGCTTTGCTCGGTGTTTTTGTTTACTAAGAGTACATCATGTTTTTTTGGAATTATATTTTTTATAACTGCAAATTTCTTACTGATGATCATATGAATAATATATTTTGATCTTATCGATATTATAATAATAAAAAATAATAACAACAATAAAATAATAATTATATAATAATAATAAAATATAGTAATAAAATAATACAGAACTCTCGTTTAAATGGATTAAAAAGCAGCAAATATCTCCAACTACAGAGTCGTCAGTATTCGCCATACAGCATCAATGTATAATGACACGCCAACATAGACGGGACATATTGAAAGAACCAATATGCCCCGTCTATGTTGCAATCTAAGAAATTAGCAGGAAATTATTATGTAAAGCGGCACAATAATCTTGTGCAGTACGTCTACTGGTGTTTAGCTAGAAAGCATAAAATAGAAGTATCTAGCCTTTGGTGGAAGGAAATGATCACACAGCCCCAAGTGAAAGAGAATGAGACTGCTAAAATTCTTTGCGAGATGCCAGTTCAAACCAATGTCACTATTACACACAATAGACCAGATTTAATATATATAGACAAAACTAATAACCGAACCTATTTAATAGGCGTATCTGTACCATCCGATTATAATATAGGACCTAAAGAAATCCACCACGTTCTCAAAAATGAAATTATCCGTTCGTGGAAAACGCAAACGGCAATCATCCCAATAATTATTGGTGCAACTGTACATACATACATACATTCATCAACCATAATCAGTAAAGTGCTAGGAGATACTGTCTTCCCCCTCGAAGGTATCTCCACCTTGACGTCGCTCTGGAGGGGGCTGTGGAGGTCGGTGTTTTCTGGCCTCTGCAGCCAGGAGGGGTCGCCGGAGGAGAGGTGTCTCGGTGTGTCGTTGCTGTACACCCTGTCTCCCGCGACCGAGCGGGGGCGCACCGTCAAATGCGTTGGCGGTGGGGCCGCAGAGGAAGAGGAGATGTGGTGTGTCGTTGCCGTCCTCCCTGTCCTCTGCAGCCGTTTGGTGGTTTGCGGCGGAACCAAAGAACGGATCTGCCGCTGGGTGTGGGAGGTCGATGCCTGTAGGGATGCCTTGCGGGTGTCGGCTTGCCATGCCCACGGCCCCTGGGTGGCGGTCTCGGGGTTGGACCGTCGCCCTGCGGATGGGGGCTTTGGAGGTAAGGCGCGCCTTTGTGTTTTCTGGCGCGCCTTACTGTTGGAGGGGAGCTCTATGCTCCACGCCGGGAGGGGCTGCAGGAGCGGCCGAGCACCGGCGGGTTCGCGGATGACTGCGAAAGCTTACCCATGTTCCCGCCGTACAGTGCGAGGAAAAAACACAGTCGGGGTTTAGCCGGTATAAGTCCGGCATAACCCAGCTGCCACTCCGGGTGGCTGGGTATCCATGAGGATTACCCACTTAAAAAAAAACGGGAGATACTGTATTTGTAAACAACACACAAAAAGATACCCATAACACAGAGCAACTAACACATACAGGGCAAGAAACAAACATACAGAATAAATCAGAACAATAATTTACAAGCACAACAGATTCAATCATTCCACATCCAACAAATACAGGAGAATTTAATTGCAATGCGCCGCCGGAGAAATGTAAGAAGAAGAGGTAGATTAAAGTTAGCCTGTATATTATTATATATTACATCCTATACTTTTATAGTTTATTTACTCTATATAATAGTTAATTAGTAGCGGGGACATAGATACCTTTTTCTTGTGGGTTACAGGACGGGGTATCTATAAATACCGGCAACAGCAGCCGTGAAGGTGAAAATCACAATATACTAATATAAAATAAAATATAATAATAAAACAAGAATACCGAAAAAGAACTAAAAAGAAAAAAATGTAGAGCTAAAAAATAGAAAATAGAACTAAAAATAAAAAATAAAACTAACAAAATAAAACTCGAGAAAAAGAGAAAAAATAAAAAAAATCAATCGGACCGAGATTTGAACCCCGACTTCCTGCGGTCCGATTTAACAACCGAGCTATTCTAACTTCGTAAATGGTGACAAAATTTCTCTTCGTATTCGGTCTCTTCGATCTTTATGCGATGAAAACACGAACAAAACGACATTTTCTGAAAATGAAACCTTGCTAGATCGATTTATCGCCCCCTAAACCCCCTTTTTTTTTTTTTTTTTGTTTTCGAGGGGGAAACCTTCAAAAGGTACCCGACGCCGTGGGAGCGACGAAGGGTTATGTGGGATTTGTACCGCACTAAAACCCCCCGGTGGCCATCCTCGGCGCTAAAAAGAGGACTCCGGGATCTCCAACAAACACCACCGTCCTTCCCGGGATCGCCTGGCTGGACGGTTCAAGCTCCCACTCTAGCCGCCCGCAACCCCGGAAGCCCCTTTTAGTCGCCTCTTACGACAGGCAGAGGATACCGTATTCTGATCCCGGAACTACAGGGACGCCCCTAAACCCACTAAATACGAAATTTCAAGAAAATCGTTAGAGCCGTTTCCGAGATCGTTGATATATATATATATATATATATACAAGAATTGGTCGTTTAAAGGTATGAATAAATAAAATGAATACTAATTGGCTAGGCGCGATGGACTATGGTCTGAAAATCGTATAAAGTGACAGTGACAGAGTTGATGACGAATTCATTACTTAATTATATTAAAAAGGCGAAAGTTTGTGAGTGTGTATTTTTGTTACTTCTTCACGTGTAAACGGCTGAAGCGATTTTGATAAAATTTGGTAGGGAGTTAGTTGACACTCTGGATTAACATATGCTACTTTTTACGGACAACCGATCTTTGTTAACACGGGCGAAGCTGCGGGGTTCAGTTAATATTTAATAAATAATGATTGTAATTATCATGTCAGTTATTTTCGAGACAAAATCAATCAATAAAACACAAAGTACACTAAACTTAATTTAAACTTATTATTTAACATCAAAATGTCTCGTATGTGAAAGAACGTTTTGCTACGTCTGCCACAGATTTAATATTGTCCAATAAGAGACAATATTCTTAACTCAGGACAAGATGTTTGATATTGTTATGAAGGCAATATCAAACATGACATGGGTAACCGACTTGAGCATAGACTTTTATTGCATAGTTCGAATACACCATTCTCGTGTTTTTTTTTTCGTTTTCATGAGGAATTCGTATATTGCGTCTAAACGGCTATTTCCTTTATTGAATGTGAGATTTTCTCGACAGATTTTTTTTAGCAAATGGTCTTTGTTTTCATATGGTACGAAGGTGATAGAACCAGTGTAGTTCGACCGGGGAAGTACCACCGCCACACCTATTTCTAGCGTGAATCATTTCTTGCGATTCGATGGAAGGGTGTGGTTGCTGGCACACTTTCACATGAGGCGACCGTCATAGTCCTCGGAAGTACCAACGCATCTGAGTTTGATTTCAGATAGAACCCATGTTCTGTATGAAGTTGATTACAGATGTCCATGAGCGGCAGTGGCCACTTACCATCAGGTGGACTGCATGCTCGTTTGCAGTGAAATAAAAAAAAATGCTAACACAAAATTCTTTCCTTTATGCAATCGTTTATTGTCTTTTGCTAGAAATTGTAATTCACTAATTAGTTACTGAATTAAATTAATGTTAAAGAAAACGGTGTTATATCTTACAGTTATACACTCGTAATATTCACAGTCTATAATATTAATATCAATTACAGAAATTGATAAATTGAAAATAATCAAATGATATACATATAATACTCATAAAAATAACATTTTATTTCATGTAGTATTTTATAAAAAAATAAAGGATTATTTTTGTTGTTCAATTTTGCCCATCGACTTTTCTTCAACATTCATTGTATTTTTTTGTTAGTAATCTATACTATAATAAATCTGTAAGAGGTTCTATTTCTAGAGGTCTTTAATACGATATAGAACCCAAATTAATGGTTTTTAGAAATCTTTTCTGTTTGTCTGTTTGTCTGTTTGTCTGTGTGTTTGAAAACGCTAATCTCAGAAACGGCATATCCAATTTGAATATAATTTTCACCGATGTGTTGTGGGAAACTTCACTTAACATTTAGTGTTTATTTTATGTAAATTGGTTTATAAATAAAAAAGTTATGTCAATTTAAAACTACGCAGTATTTACTCTGTGTTCGATAAGTGTTAATAAGATAAGTAACTGCATAGTTGAATTGGTTGAAACTAAACTGAAAAGGCAGGAGTATTGTCATGCAAGAGTTGGATTTAGCTGTAGCTTTTTAAACAGGATGGGTTAGGTTAGGTTGGAACATAAAAGAAAAGATAAAAAACAAGCGAGGAGGGTGCGGCAGCGCGTGGCGAGCGAATAGTTCAAGTAGATAGTAGTGCTTTGTTGTCCGGAAAAGTTAAAATTAATCTTTATATCGATACGTCTTCGTTTAAATGTGGAGGAGTTGGTTGAAAAAGTATATCCCGATATTGTTAATACAACCAATAACACTATAAATTGGTTCCAAAAGACGGCTATATACCCACCCACCAATGAACATGTCGATAAAATAAATGATTTTTTTTTTTAATTTAACGCAGCGTCACAGACCTACTATTCGGTAGACACAGTCATTGAGATGGAGGAAGCAGTACATTATCCAACAGATTTTTTGAATTTCTTAATGCCTTCCGGAACTCCTGAACACAAATTAATATTAAAAGTAGGTTTACCTATAATCTTACTTAGAAATTTGAATTCGCCAAAATTACTTCAAATAGTATTTTACGTTTTGGTTCAAGTGTGGAGGAGTTGATTGAAAAAAAGTATCCCGATATTGTGAATTAGACCACTAAGAATGTAAATTGGTTCAAAAAAGCGGTTTACATTATTAGAATTCGTCTAATTAAAAAAAAAATACATAACAATACGTTCCTACCCACAAATACACACTTTAAATTCATTGTTTCACCCTGTGTTCGACCAGGTAATCCTTGAGCGGCCAAACCGATTTTAATTTTACTACTTTTTATCATAGAATTCCGACGGTGTCGAGATTTGCGCGGGAAAAACTTTGTGACACGTTGATTTGCACGCGGGCAAAGCCGCGGGTACAGCTAGTGTAAGTAATATATGTAGGTTAAAGTCACAGAGACATTATGTAAGATGATCTGGGGGCACGGTAGTGCCCCCGCCAAGACGAGCCAAGCGAAGCGCAAGCGCAAGGGCACTACCTACCTTTTCTCGAAGCGCTTCGTCGTATTTTTGAACCTTCATAACTTGAGTTTGGTTGGGTTATACCAGACAAAATTTTCAGGATATAATGTCAGTGGTAGACTTAATAAACCTCTAAAGTTTCAATTGCATAGCTCTTATACTTTAGATTTTATTGATATCTAAAATACCCCGATTTCGTCACTCACTCACTGATGATCAACAAAATTCTTAAGGTACTTCCTGAAGTCCTAGAAAACTGAAATTTGGTATGTAAGCTAGTATTAGTACCCAAACAACAAAAAAATCCAAAAACTTGGAACTTTTACCCCCCAACCCCTTAAACTAGGGGGTGAAAGTTTGTTCGAGACTTCCGCAACTTTTGACGCTAGAGGTCCGAATGCGGCCGCGGAGGGGTAAAAATCTGAAATAGGGAAACTTAATTCCCTATTTCCTGCTTGAGATCTGAAAATTATACACAAGTACATAGAACACGGACTTTTTGCTATTCGTCATATGGGCTTGAGCTTAAAAATCTATTCAATCTTCTAAACTCTTTCCGTGCGGCCATCTCGCCAGTTACGTCCAAGGTTTGCACGCCTACGAGATTATAGCGTAAAAACTCTGCTACGCGCTACGAACAACGCAGTACGAGCTATGGCTGTAGAATTTCCCCGTAACTTGAGTGTGAAATTAGGGCTTATCGATTTAGGTCTGGGCATGTAGGGTTAGAAACTTGGCTCTACACGGGATCTGATTACTTTTTGACAGTGCGAGCTATATGGTCTCGTCTTGGCAACATTTAACATGAAATGTTTTTGTGGGATTATACTTACAGATTGCGCCGATCTATACATTGATCAACTTTATACGGAACATGGGTTCTATCTGAAGTCAATCACAGATGCGTTGCTACACCCGAAGACTATGGTGGTCGCCTCATATAAAAGTGTACCAGCAAACACCATACCAACGGAACGCAACAAATGCTACACGCTAGAAACAGGTGTGGCAGTGGTACTTCCTCGATCGAACTACGCTGGTTCTACCGCCTTCAAACTGGTAGTACTGAGTGTTATTGTTACACAGAAAAACCCTGCTACCTGTTTTTTGAATTTTCCATCGACATTTACGAGGAGATAACGAGCGAACCTATTCAAGAGCGACTCTATACGACACATGTTTCAGTGCTTAGATAACGTACCTACTGTAAATATAGGACAGATATTGGATTTCGTTTGAGAAGGGGATTGGTTTCTGCTTGGAATTCGGTTTAACATCCTGTAGTTTGCGCAAACGCCTCGCCGGAACCGTGTTCTGCATCTGTGAGTAGCAATACAATTTGACTTTAAGAGTTATTCGGATTCAAGGAAGCGGCCTTTATAACATTTTCAACTAGAAAAGTTTAATACTTTGTTTCGATGGCTACAAACGTTATCTGGAAACAAATTGCAATACACTTAAAAAAACATTTGGAAAAGCTTTGACAAGACATGTTGTAAAAGATGGTGTTCTGGTGGGAACTTAAATAAAAGTGGACTGTATATATAGAATATAGGTTGGTTTAATCGCCATCAAAATTACGTTAAGATATCGCGGTTAAACAACTTTATTCGTTATGCCCAATCCCTATATTCGTTTAAAAATCTTGTCAAGTCCTATTACTTAAAGCTCTAATTTCCCAATCTTTTCCTTACGCTGTTGCTATCTTTAAACTTATTCTTTCTACAATTGTTGTTATGTTATTTTTTTAAAAACTAGATTCTCTGTAACTAACTTTCTTAATTAATATGTTGCACTATTTTCCTTAACCTGATTATTGCACCCTACCTTTTCTTTATTTTCCCTTAAATCTAAACTCCGAATCGTGAGGTTGCCTGGAAGAAATCGCTGTTGAGCGATAAGGCCGCCTTTTGTATTTTTATATTGTGATTTCACTGTATTATTTTTCTCTTTTCTGAGTACAATAAAGTATATTATTATTATTATTATGAAATTAATCCGAATGGTCCGTTGCCGTCGGTGGTTCGTACCACCGCTGCTGTCGCTGACGTTGCGTGCAACTCCGCCCGCGCGTCCCCTCCCGTGCGTGTTGGAGGGAATCTCAACACATGTTCTAAAACTAATTAATATCTTTATAGGACTAAAGTGGCAAACGAGAATGCAGTCCACCTGATGATCACCGCCATCCAGGAACAACTGTAAATCACTACATCACTACATAGTATAAAACAAAGTCGCTTGTCGCTTTCTGTCCCTATGTATCCTTAGATTTTTAAAACTTTGCTACGGATCTTAATGCAGTTTTTTTATAGAAAAAGTGATTCAAGAGGCAGGTTTGCGATTGTAATACGTGTATAATATGGTAGAGAAACACTGATTATTTTATTTTTTTTTACTTTTAGGCGGAACGAAGTTCTCCAGGTCCACTAGTTTCATATAAATCAGGTGTTTTATCTGAAGTCGGTTACAGATATACATTGTTACTGCTAAGGGCTAATATGGTTGCCTCGTGTGTGTGTGACCCAGTAATCACATTTTTCCACTAAAACTTAAGTCCATAAAATCAAATGTAAATATTAGAAATTGTATTTTAAATACATTTTAAAACATCATAAAATGACATCAAAACTGTTTTTTTAATAGAAATATAAGGTACCTACGATTTTAAGCGACTGACCTAAACATTTGTTTTAGGATTACTCCAGCTACTAGACGGAAGTCTTTTTGATAACATCTGATGTTACCATCAATGATTATTACTTTCATAGTTAGATATCGCTTGCTGCTTTTTTTAGTTTTTAGACTATTATTTTTTAAGAATCTTTTTGTATGTCTGTTTAAAATAGGATCAAACGAAGTAAATTAAATGTCAAGGTTTAAATGTTTTTTACAAATACAATATATTTTAGTCTATGTCTTCAGGAATGGTGTGCTATTACGTTTTTTAGGGTATATGTTTTTTTTTTATTTCAATTAAAATATTTAATCCTTACATATTAATAAATTAGTATATAAATATCTATATAATTTTCTATTACATGCGAGAAACCAATGCGTATAAATTAAATAAATATACAATTAATAAAATTACTCTAAAAACACCTCAACTTCATATCTAACAACGGGATAGCACTTTTATACAAAAATATCTTTCGTAACTTATAAGGAGAACATTCAATAACATAATATTATTATATCATAATACGTATATTTATCGTGTGTTATTTCTTATTATTTCAGTACATAACTTCTGCCTCTTCATGGGCTCTTATACGAGTTAATAGAGCGAAGAAAGCAAAAGATGAACGATTTTGTTTTTGTCGTGCGTTTAGTGCTGCCATTACATACACTGCTATTGCCAATAAAATGCTTTCTATAAATTATTACTATGGACTACGGAAATCTAATGCTGGTTTTATTATTTATATTGTGTTTTAGCAAAGGGAGATCTCCCGCCAGGCTAGGTGATCATGCCTGGGGAGCGGCCGTGCTCCGACAGTTGATGTTCGGAACTTGTATATATGCAGGATTCTGAGAATGCTTCGATAGCGTGTTTCAGAATACTAGTAGCGCCATCTCTTGATGAGTAGCGGGAGGTCGCCACAGTGTATTATTTTTATGATGTTTTATTAGTTACTAGATATTTAGTAGTTGTTAATAGTAAAGTTCATTTGCAAGTTCTAAATCACGCAATTAAATGCTACATGTAATTCACTTAAGTCAAAGGCAACTAATAAATTCAACTGAACTTTGAATTCGTGCTGGATCAATTGTTGTTTTGGTTTTATATTAATATTTTACAATGTTAAAGAAAATTCCTATGACCATGCGTTTGACGTCGCGGGTAAGAGCTTGTTACATTCTAAACTAACAACAACTTTAACTAGTTAAGCAATCTTTCTAAAACCTAAGTTACATATAAAGTTTATTCTCGATTAATTATGTCCTGTACAATGCATGCATAAAATGATTGGGAATTATTAGGATATATAATTCATCACGAAGAATATTTGCCGTCTTTTTTAAGAAAAATATGAACCGTACAAAAACGTAAAAAATATTACATATCTATTCTAAAACATACATATGTAATCACACCTATGAAGGAAAACATCTGATTGCATCTTGTGGTTCAGTCTAAAATAGTATTACTGTTTCTCCTATCACTACTTTATATATTTACTATAATTTTAACAAAATGAACTACTTGTGTATACAAATTTATAAGTCACTTGAATTTAAATAGAAACACACCCAGTCATATAAGGTAACGCCTTGTTGAAATACACATACGCAGGCTTACTGCATGAAACACTTTAGAAAGTCACACACAAGCGACAATAGTCTAATTTGCAAATGATTTTTAATTCCTTTCCACGCCCTAATTATTCGGCGTGAATACTGTAGTATCATTACACATTTTCATTAACAATTAAAAGTAATTATCTACATATGGAGTGCAACCTTTAACAATGCATTTTCATAGCATAAAATTTTCGGTAAAAACATAATTTTATGGTTCAAATATATCGCTATTTAATTGAAAGGACTGACACTTCCTAAAAATATTAAGTGTGACAGTATAAAGTACCTAAGTTTAAACCCAAAAGCATTTATATCCAAAAACCGTAGTTAAACCAAAATATCTCGAATGATCAGAGGCACCCAAACTAAACTATCTAAAATTATACGAGCGCTAGTAAAACAGGATATACGCAAACAGCTAAGGGGTTCGATAGACAGCCCTAAATCAAGATATGAATACAAGTTCGGATTAATGAAGGTTTCATGGTCGGCCCTTGACAAAGCCCGCGTGTTGTATTATCCAGATACCTACCTCTATATAGATGGTTCTCTTGATAAACGGGATGAATTCTTATCTCGATCATTGAAAACGTCGTTCTTATAGAAGCTACGGTAATCGAAACTTTTGTTGTATGCTGATAAACAGGAGGTAGGAATATCATCTTAGTATTATCTCATTATTTTCGTTTAGGTTTCTTGAAGAAAACCATATTTATATTAATAATTTCAGTACCGCTTAATACGTGTACGATCCCTTAAATGTATAAGTTAGTGCAACCTTAATCTATACTATAATAAATCTGTAAGAGGTCGCTGTCTGTACATGGAATAAATTTAGGTGAAAACCATTTCTAGAGGTCTTTAATACGATGTAGAACCCAAAATAATGGTTTTTAAAAATCTTTTCTGTTTGTCTGTTTGTCTGTTTGTCTGTTTGTCTGTTTGTCTGTGTGTTTGAAAACGCTAATCTCAGAAACGGCTTATCTAATTAGAATATAATTTTCACCGATGTGTTGTGGGAAACTTCACTTAACATTTAGTGCTTATTTTATGTAAATCGGTTCGTAAATAAAAAAGTTATGTCAATTTAAAACTACGCAGTATTAATTCTGTGTTCGAGAAGTGTTAATAAAATAAGTAACTGCATAGTTGAATTGGTTGAAACTAAACATGTTATGGTCTGTAAAATGTTTTCCTTTGTTATGTATTTTTTATTGGTTATGTGTTTGCCTATGTTATTTGATACTATACAAATCTATATCTCTATATCTATATATACTTATATAAAAACGAAAGGATGCTCTCTCACTCATCTATTGAATAAACATCGTAGAGCCTAAACTGCTAAAGATACGAATATGATTTTTACTAGGGGTTCCTTTTATGACGTAGACGTCAGTTAAGAATGAATTTTCTGATCCCCCCCCCCCCCAATTTAACCCAAATAGGAGATGTAAGTTTGTATGAAAGTCAGTCAATTTTGAGGCCACCTCAATAAAATTTAGTATTTCGCTTTGATTTTTATGTTAAAAAATAGTTTTAAACTGACTTCCAAAAAGGAGGAGGTTATCAATTTTTTTTAATTTTTTTTTTATTTTATATTTGTTACTCGATTTCTCCGCACTGGGTGAACGGATTTGGATGATTTTTTTTTCATTTGAAAGGTAGTGCGTGTCATGGGGTCCCATTTATTTTTAGTTCACTTTTGACAGTGGCATCCATAAGAAAAGCGCATAAGTCTGATATTTGCATTAACGATGTGCGCGATAAATAGATGAATAACTCAATTTCCCGCCAACCGATTTTGATGATTTTGCTTTTATTTGAAAGAATGTACTTCAAGGACACTCTGATGAGTTTGATACGGTTCTGATCATAGCATCCATTTTTTTGAAGCAAATTAACGAAATTAGCGATACTCGGCCAAACCTAAGCTGTAGGAGTCCAATTGGGTTGAATGTAGAATGAGATTACTAAGCAGATATTTCCTAAAAAAAATTGACCTTCAACTCTTCAACCCTGATGATGTAAGGATATTTCAAGACTACACCGTAAGAGTTGGCTATTTGGTACTTACGGTTATGTAATAAAAATACCAAGCAGAGATACACGGTAAAAATTTTGACCTTGAACTCTTCAACCCTGATGATGCCGGGTTACTTCAAGCCTAAGCCATAGGAGATGGCCATTTGGTGCTTTCGGGTATGTAATATGGTTACTAAGCAAAGACACAAAATGAAAATTTCGACCTTCAACTCCTCACCCCTGATGAAACAGGATACTGCTAGCCTAAACTACACGAGATGGGCATTTGGTGCTTTCAGGTATTTAATATAATTACTAAGCAAAGACACATGATGAAAGTTTTGACCTTTAACTCCTCAACCCTGATGATGCAGGGGTACGTCAAGCCTAATCCATAGAAGTTAGCTATTTAGTGCTTTCAGATATGTAATATAATTACTAAGAAAAGACACATGATGAAAATTTTGACCTTTAACTTTTCTACCCTGATGATGCAGGGGTACTTCAAGCCTAAGCCATAGAAGTTAGCTATTTAGTGCTTTCGGGTATGTAGTATGATTACTAAGCAAAGACACAAAATGAAAATTTCGACCTTCAACTCCTCACCTCTGATGAAGCAGGATACTGCTAGCCTAAACTACACGAGATGGGCATTTGGTGCTTTCAGGTATTTAATATAATTACTAAGCAAAGACACATGATGAAAATTTTGACCTTTAACTCCTCAACCCTGATGATGCAGGGGTACGTCAAGCCTAATCCATAGAAGTTAGCTATTTAGTGCTTTCAGATATGTAATATTATTACTAAGCAAAGACACATGATGAAAATTTTGACCTTTAACTCCTCAACCCTGATGATGCAGGGGTGCTTCAAGCCTAAGCCATAGAAGTTAGCTATTTAGTGCTTTCGGGTATGTAATATAATTACTAAGCAAAGACACAAGTTGAAAATTTCGATCTTCAACTCCTCAAGCCTGATGATGCAGGGTACTGCAAGCCTAAGCCATAGGAGTTGGCCATTTAATGCTTTCGGGTATGTAATATAATTACTAAGCAAAGACACATGATGACAATTTCGACCTCAAGCGCCTCAGCCCTGATGATGCAGGGTACTGCAAGCCCAAGCTATAGAAATTGGCTCGCAAGTGCTTACGTATAAGTAATAAGAATACTAAGCAAAGACACGGGATATTTTTTTTACCTTCAACTCCTCCCTGATGATGCGGGATAGTGCAAGCCTAAATTATAAAAGGTGGTCACATAATGCTAACGGTTGTTTTTAGTATATATTATAAGTTTAATGACAGCTCATTAAACTGAAATGTGATTAATAAATTAAACTTCAATTCATCAACCCTGATAATCTAAGTACATAACCTACTTAAGCCGTATGAGTTTGGTACTTATTGATTACAATACATTACAACCCGTTCCTTAGAGAACATTATGATGAAAAGTGTTACTTTGAATACCTAAATCCTGAAAATGCAGGAGTATTGTCATGTTATTGTTAAGAGTTGGATTTAGCTGTAGCTTTTTAAACAGGATGGGTTAGGTTAGGTTGGAATATAAAAGAAAACATAAAAAATAAGCGAGCAGGGTGCGGCAGCGCCCTGCGGGCGGGTGCACCCTGTTCTTATGAATTGTAAAAGTGTTTTGATTATGTCTTCTGCTTTACAAAGAACAATGCGGGATTTACGCACACAAATAGCCCGATGCACCTCTTAAAAGATCTTATCTTTGGCCACATGAAACAAAATATGAACTTAGAATATATGTCGCTGTTCAGTGATATTCCAATTTTCTAATGATTTACTTCAAGTAGATAATAGTGCTTTGTTATCCGGAAAAGTTAAAATCAATCTTTATATCGATACGTCTTCATTTAAATGTGGAGGAGTTGGTTGAAAATGTATATCCCGATATTGTTAATACAACCAATAACACTATAAATTGGTTCCAAAAGACGGCTATATACCCACCCACCAATGAACGTGACGATAAAATAAATGATTTTTTTTTTCAAAATTTAAAACAGCGTCACATATCTACTATTCGGTAGACACAGTCATTGAGATGGAGGAAGCAGTACATTATCCAGCAGAATTTTTGAATTCCTTAATGCCTTCCGGAACTCCTAAACACAAATTAATATTAAAAGTAGGTTTACCTATAATCTTACTTAGAAATTTGAATCCGCCAAAATTACTTCAAATAGTATTTTCCATTCATTCATTCCATTCGGAAAAGTTCAAATCAATCTTTATAATCGATACGTTTTGGTTCAAATGTGGAGGAGTTTATTGAAAAAAATGTATCCCGATATTGTGAATTAGACCACTAAGAATGTAAATTGGTTCAAAAAAGAGGTTTACAATATTAAAATTCGTCTAATTTAAAAAAATATACATATCAATACGTTCCTACCCACAAATACACACTTTAAATTCGTTTCTTCACTCTGTGTTCGACCAGGTAACCTTTGAGCGGCCAAACCGATTTTAATGTTGCTACTTTTTATCATAGAATTCCCACGGTGTCGAGATTTGTGCGGGAAAAACTTTGTGACACGTTGATTTGCACGCGGGCAAAGCCGCGGGCACAGCTAGTTATTAATATTCGTAAAAAAATAGATAAATAATGTAGTTACATGAAACCATTTGGGTTGTAGCGTGTGCAAAACGGACATACATACGTACATACATTAAAAAAAGTATTAAGAGTACAAACACATAAATTCTAATGGTTCGACCGGGGAGGTACCACCGCCACACCTATTTCTAGCGTGAAGCAGTTTTTGCGTTTCGGTGGAAGGGTGTGGTTGGCGGCCCACTTTTATTTGAGGTGACCGTCTTAGTCCTCAGGAGTAGCAACACATCTGTGATTTACTTCAGATTGAACCCTTGTTCTGTATGAAGTTATTTACAGATGTCCATGGGTGGCAGGAATCACTTACCATCTGGTGGACTGCATGCACGTTTGATATTTCAAATTTATAAAAAAAACATATAGAGGAAACAAACATTTGTACGAAGGTGCATAATTGCACAAGCTACTAATTTACAGCTTAGACAAGGAGCAGTAACCTAACTCAACAACGTTAATTGGCACCTCACTCGAGAACGGTTTGATTACTGTTTCTGAGGCTGCAATTTCATCTGAAATTCCATGCACTGGTACTGCTAGTACCTTAGTGAAATTTGATTTGCAACAGCTGGTTTTAAATGGATACGTTCATATTAATTCCGGTAAAACAAAAAGAAAGACTAACTACCATCAAAATATCAGTTATCATACTTAAAGTAGGAATTCTACGTTATATTTGTCATTCTTAGCGTGACCTAAAGGTTAATCGAGATAACTGATGCACATTACTTCAAATATTTAGATGTCTCACCATCTCAATCAAAATCACCTGAAACGAACGTACGGATAGCAGTAGTTCCAAAATTCCGTTCCATCAAGGAGGAGAGACCTAAGTCAACATCAGTAATTGGCATCTGAATCGAGCGTTGACTTTGAGAACGTTCTGATTTCAAAGTTCCGGAGTTAGCCGTTTTGATTTCAATTTAGATGCACTAACGGTAGATGAGTTCGTCACCAATTCGCACTTGGCCAGAGCGATGGACTATGGCCTAAAACTCTCTCATTCCGAGAGAAGACGAATAATGGGTTGACGATAATTTGCAAACGACTATATAATTTTCAATGTCATTTAAGCAAGCGATATATTCACCTTCGCGAGTCCATGCCTTCCACGGTGTAAGACAAAACCTTAATCGTACAAAACAAAAAACAGTATTAGAAGCTTGACGACAAAATAAAAGAATGTCATAGTCTCATAATTTTCAAAAAGTCACAAGTAATTGTTGGTACCCAATAACGCATATTTATGCTTCAAAATATTTCAACATCAAAGAGGCCGCAATACCTAATAACCGTACAATAAACGATGACAACACTCGCAAAAAGGTTCTTAGGAAAAAGGAGGGCAAATTTACGGATGAAAGATTCGAAATTATATCCAATCCATACACAGCTTCTCCTGTAGGCTTGTTGAGCGAAAGGATATTAAAAGGCTCTTGTGTTGACTGCCTCCAATGTTATTTTTCATCTTTCAACCCTGAGAAGCTGTAAAATAAAATATTTAAACCGTATAATAATTGGCATCGTAATTTTAAGCCATGATTGAGGAACGCTTTATTACTGCGGGGTTCCGTACCATTAGCTATAAAAACGACGAAAAATAACGTTTGTTTTATGGGAGCCCCCCCCCCCCCCCTTAAATATTAATTTTATTCTGTTTGTAGTATTAGTCTATATAGCGACAACACAAAATTTATTATCCGTGAAAATGTCTTATGATAAGATAGTTATTTATATTTAGCTATCAAGGTTCATAAGATGCAGATTGGTAATAGACATACGGTCAGACGGACAGCATAGTCTTAGTAATAGAGTCCCGTTTTTACACTTTGGGTCTTCGTCAACCCATTACTGTCCCACTGCTGGGCACGGGTCTTCTCTCGGAATGAGAGAGTTTAGGCCATAGTCCACCACGCTGGCCAAGTGCGAATTGGTGGACTTCACACACCTCCGAGAACTTTTTTTTTTTTTAAAGAACTCTCGGGTGTGTAGGTTTCCTCACGATGTTTTCCTTCACCGAAAAGCAGTGATAATTAATGTATAATACGCACATAAATCAGTGGTGCGTGCCTGGGTTTGAACCTCGGACCTCCCGACCGAGAGGGCAAGTTTTAACCATTAGGCTATCACTGCTCTACACTTTGGGTAAGGAACCCTAAAAATAAGTTTTTGTCGTTAATCTAGGGTAATGATAATACGCGCTTGTTATTCAAAGAGAGGTGTCAGTACACGCTTTGCTTAATGAGACTTTCGCTGTAAATCACGTCCTCGTTAAAAGTTTGAGTTCTTTAACACTTTAATGATTAAACTTAGGTATTCCTTTGACTCGTCTGACCAGTTTCATAGATCCAGTTTTTTAAGTGTTCTATATCTTACTTATTTTTTTGTATGTCAAGTAAGTTCTTATATACCTTAATATACCAAATAAATTGAGTACTGGTGGTCAGTATTGCATTAGATAATTTTAGAATAAACCAAGATTGCCTTCAAGAAATGTTTGAACGTATTTTCGACCACGTCCGAAGAAGTATTTTAGTAAAGTAGAATATAAAACTAATATACAATCCTGATAATCTGAATATTATTTAGAAATTATTAAAAAATATTCGTAGCATATTCTCTTCATTTATAGTTTATGTCTATAGAAACATGATAAAGCAAATAATATAATAATAAGCAGATAAATGCGTATATGCAGTTTTATTTTAGTAGTGATAATTTTCACAGAACACTGGCTAAAATCTGATCAGATCATGTTTAACTTTTGCAAGCACCAGGTGGCCAGCTCGTTCAGCAGAACAAATATGATACGTGGTGGTTCCCTCATAATAGTCAACAAAAACATAAAATTTAAAGAGCGGAACGATATTGTAAATCTGTCTGTTGAACGAGTAATTGAAATTTCATGTATAGAGTTTGAGCAGTTCCTAGTTGTAAGCGTATATAAACCCCCCATTGCACCTTATGAGGATTTTGAGAAAGTAATGGATGAGGTACTTTATAAAGCGATAGGTTCTAATAAGAGAATTATTGTTTGTGGAGACTTTAATATTAATACACTAGAAAAAACAAACCAAGCAAGTAAACTTATTTTGTTATTTAAATCGTACAATTTAAGCAAAAGTTTTCATGAACCTACTAGGATAACTTCTACTAGCTCAACATGCATTGACAATATATTTACAAACGTAACACCCATAAAAACATCAATCATTAATAACTTTGATTCGGATCACTGTGGGCAGTTAGCAGTATTCCCTAGGAGAGTCAATGAGGTTGAAAAGAGGGAGATTAAGTTTGTTCCTATAAATAGTAACCGTCTAGAACTGTTTAAAAGCAATTTGGCTAAGAAAATGCCTCTGTTGCCTAACCACCATGATCCTGATTTATTATATAATTCGTTGTTTAACCTTATCAGTGGTGAATTTGAAAAAGTGTTTAAACCAAAAACTGTAAGTCATGGACGAACCAAATTTTGTGAATGGGCAACGAGAGGTATTTATATTAGTAGACGCAAATTGTATGATCTATACTATGAAAAGTCTTATAATCATGACCCTTTATTTAAGCAATATGTAAAAAAATATTCTAAAACTTTTAAGCTGGCTTGTTCCTGTGCTAAATCCCTGTATTTAAGAAATAAGATAAAAACATCTACAAATAA
The DNA here is from genome assembly GCA_949699795.1 of Spicauda simplicius. Lineage (NCBI taxonomy): Eukaryota > Metazoa > Arthropoda > Insecta > Lepidoptera > Hesperiidae > Spicauda > Spicauda simplicius. The sequence continues at coordinate 9,079,989 of OX453067.1, read as the reverse complement.
GATTAGAACAACATGGAATATTATTAACGACGAAACTAATAAGATATGTGAGTATAACCAGAATTTTAATTTAAAAATAAATAATAAAGATGTAACAGAGGATTTGGAGGTGGCATCAGAGTTTGAGAATTTCTTCACTAATATACCTTTGTTAACAACTAAAGCTCTAAAGTCATCTTCTACCTCTGCTGAGGCCTTGCTTAAAGAGTGTGTAAAAGAACGTAGCACGAGCTTTGAATTTTCAGAGGTCAATGCAGCAGATATAATCAATGCTTTCAATAGTCTGGATCGTAAGAAAACGGCAGACCTCTGGAGACTTTCTGTTAGAGCCGTTTCTTCTATTATCCATCTTATAGCTCCGCACTTGGCTTCTGTGTTCAATGCTTGTGTTACTAACGGTGTATTTCCTGACCTTATGAAACAAAGTAAAGTGATTCCTATATTTAAATCTGGTAGTACTTCTTGTCCAAGTAATTTTCGACCAATATCTATACTACCAACGTTAAGTAAAGTTTTTGAAAAAGTTATCTTAAACGATTTGTTGAAGTATTTCAATGACAATGAGATACTTCATGACACACAATTTGGTTTTAGAAGGAATCGCTCTACTATAGATGCAGGAATTCAGTTATTAAAACATGTGTTTGAGGCCTGGGATGAATCGCGTGATGCCCTTGGCGTGTTTTGTGATTTATCTAAGGCTTTTGATTGTGTACATCATGATATACTGGTCAGGAAATTACACCACTACGGGATCAGGAACAAAGCTCTTAACCTTTTGACTTCTTATCTAAACGATAGAACTCAAAGGGTTATTATTAATGGCACTAAATCGCCCGGCGCATCTGTTACCATGGGCGTTCCACAGGGTTCGATACTCGGACCATTCTTGTTTTTAATATATATCAATGACCTACCCTACTATGTAGCAAATAATCACGAGATCGTATTGTTTGCAGATGATACCTCATTACTATTTAAAATTAAAAGACAATTAAGCAAGTTTGACGAAGTGAACAATGCTCTCTCGAGGGTCGTACATTGGTTCAACGTAAATAACTTACTTCTTAACGAGAAAAAAACTAAATGCATAAAATTCTCACTGCCCAACGTTAGGCAGGTTGAAACCAATGTACAACTCAATGGAACGGTTTTGGACCTTGTGGAGTCAACTGTCTTCCTAGGCGTTACTTTAGATGCCAAATTGCAATGGGGTCCCCATATTGAAAAATTGTCGGGTAGACTCAGTTCAGCGGTGTATGCTGTAAAAAAAATCAGACATTTCACCGATGTAGAAACAGCTAGAATAGTTTATTTTAGTTACTTTCATAGCATTATGTCATACGGCATACTGCTGTGGGGGTGCTCTTCAGACCTCAATACTGTCTTTATACTGCAGAAGAGGGCTGTACGAGCCATTTATAACCTAAGTCCGAAATGTTCACTAAAAGAATTATTTAAAGAAATAAATATACTTACTGTTGTATCCCAATTTATATACGAAAATTTGATGTATGTTAAGAAAAATATTAATAATTTTGCTAAAAATTGTGATACGCATAACATAAATACAAGGAACAAGCACAATCTCTCTGCACATGTTACTCGTCTTCACAAAATTAATAATTCTTTTATGGGTCAATGTATACGCTTTTATAATAAACTTCCTGTTGAAATCAGAAATTTGTCAATGAATAAGTTCAAAGCATTGATTAAGATTAAACTTTGCCGTAAAGCGTATTATAAAATTTCTGATTACATAGAAGACAAAACAGCTTGGGACTGAGCAATAATATGCATTACTATAGTATATTTAATAAATGTCAAAGTGTAGCGTATCTTACCAAACAGGGCTCTCTTTTACTGAACTGCAAGGCAAGATACTGGAGCTAACTTTCATTACCATGTAAAAAAAACATGATTGTAATTATATTAAAAAAATGAATATAAATAAGAAAAAAAGACAAACCCGCTGAGTTTCTTGCCGGATCTTCTCAGTTGAGGTCGTATTCCGATCCGGTGGTAGTGTAAGAAAAAAAAATGTAACTGACAATTTGTAAGTGCCCCCGCAGGCCTATACAAAATAAAGACATTTCATTTCACTCTCAAACTGAGAGTCGAAAATACTTAATCAAAAATAAAAAAATACTGCATTCTGATATATTTAATATCAGTATATAGTATTTTTTGTGGTAAGACCAGCGGTAACTACTGCCACTTATAAGCATTTGTATCAGCTCCATATAAAAAAAACACGGATATACTGCCATTCGAGAAGACTAAAATGTTAACTTGGTTTGTACGTTAGCCAACATCCATAACTTATAAAAGAAGGCCAAAAAATGCTTCACGCTATAGATAGATTTGTATGTATAACGTGACATCTCCGGTCAAGCCGTACTGATTGTACCGCTTAGCCTATCTCAAGAAAAAGGAGAATTACAAATGAACGAGGTCCGGAATTGATCAAATTAACAGTAAGATGTAAGTTGTGGTGGTTAAATAATACAGAGGAACATAATTCCCCTCCATCCAGCTTCCCATCGAACGCAATTGTTCTCCATTGACTTCAACTTATACATATTTTACTGGAAAGAAAGTAATGTGTAGGTTTATTGCCTTTGTTATAACCGTAATTTATTTCTGTTTGTTTTATTTGACAATATGCTGATATTTGAATAACAAATATGAAGTGAGGTCACATTAAATTTTATCTAAGTACTATTGGGACCTGTATACGACTGATTCCGTACCAACAAATTATCAACTTGATGAATACCTATACATTTTATAAATTTATACCGAAAAGGACTAAACAGATATCGGTTTCTTGTATAAAGATTCAGTTTATCTATTTTATTTAATAATTAAGAGGTGGTTTTGCTAGAGTATGACAGGCGGCCTTACAGACCGGCATCCTTGTATTGTTTCTAAAATTGTACTTTTCATTATATTTATTTATTGGGTAAAATAAAGTTTATTATCATTATTCCCTTTAATATAAAGATAATACCAAACATGAATATAATGCTACCTGCAACAAAAAAAAACAATATCTTACGCTGTTGTCTCAGGGGATTACATCAGGGTTTTATAGATGGTACATCCGACACGGGACATTAAGGTTATGGGTGCGCGTAACGACATCTTTTCTCATAATCTTATACGTTAGGCGATGACAAATCACCGCGGGAAACTGACGCGCTTATGTACATAATATATTAGATACTTTGTTTCTTAAATAGCGTAGAGGTCACATGAGTATAAAAACAGCTTCAGCGCTATAGTAATAAAAAAAGAAATGTTTTTGTGCATAATTCGCAAGTCTTCGGGCGTAAAAACGTCTATGTGATTGAATTCATATAGAACCTTTGTAAAGTTACTAATAGTTATCTATGGACGGCGGGGTCCACTTAGCATAAGGTGGACTGCGTGCTCGTTTGCTATTTAAGTTTTACAAAAAAAAGTTCTTTGGGTCCAAAGTATCAGCAGAGCCTTTATTTATTTTTGTTGTCAATTATAAAATCGGTGTAAAACAAAATACGAAATATATAACAATCAATTGACAAAGTAACTATAGACACTATTGAACATCATGAAGAAAGTGATATTTCTTATTCTGATGACAGAAGATATAGAGATTGAAATCTCATACTCTATGACGAATAAATTAGAATGTTCCATGTTAGTATCTCTGCCTTACTACACCATTAAAACCAAGAAACAGTAGCGCGTAACATTGCTGTTTTAAAAAGGAAGCTACAGTGGTAATGGTACTGAGGTCAAACCATGAATTATTTATTTATTTATTTTTATTTATAGGTTTTTGAACACAGATACAGACATAGATATTCATAATATAAATACAGTACAAAAGACTGCCATGCCATGCCATGTTTTGTTTTAAGATTTGTATCTGCTATTGTCAAAAGAACAAAATAAAAATCTAATTTAAAATGAAACGTTTTACAACTTATGAACCTATAAAACTTTCGCACTTAAACAAAAGCAATCTCAAATAATCTGTGTACCAACGTCAAAGTGACGTAAGAGCAAACATGTTCCAGCGGGTACACAGCGGAGATATATTTATTCTCGAGGACGAAACGGTTCCCTTGGGAAAGGTGCAAGCGCTCTTGTACATTGTACATTTACCTTACCGTATATCGTTAACTAACCTGTATTGAAAGAGCCTATTCTGTAAATGAGCGGTCTTGTGCCTCGCATGTGATTTTTTTCTTAGATATTGTAACATTGTAAATTTTGTTTACTGAAAGAAATTTAATCGAATCTTAGAATTTATGAAAGTGCATTTTAGCCGCAGTAGAACCTATATACTAATAGAAGCAATACACGAGCTTGCAACTCTACATATATTAATTGGTCACTTCTGCCCTAAAAATTCAGAAACCACTCCAAATAGGTAAATACGTGAGTGATACTTCTCGTTAAGTGATACTTCTCGTTTCGCATTTCATAAATCAGAACTATCAACTTTCTTACAATTCAATGAATTGCATGAAATTTTCACAATGCTGAATGAATACGAGTGTTTACCATTACATACACCAGTATAGCACATTTAATCATTAAACTGTATTTTATAAAGTTACAGCTATTTTTATGTCATAATATCAAAATATTCTTAGTTACATATTTTCTCTTCTGTGTATTTTTTTAAGAATTTGAAATGGTCATGCAGTTCATCTAAAGGTCACAGTTTACCCCAAATGTAATTGGAATTCAACCTTATTTTTTTTTTTTTGTTGACAAAGAAGAAACCTGCAAAAGGTACTGTTACAAACCAACAAGTAGCTTGCCTGGGGACACTACTGTTAAACTCGTGACTACATTAGTTATAAACATCAATAAGAATCTATATAATGATTGTATTTAAATTGATCGTGCTATGTTATTATAAATATCATAAATCAATAGAAGTCGCATCATAAATAAATGGTTATATAAATAAATATTATAAATGCATATATATTAATTTTATATAATGTAATAGATTAATAGTAATGTTTTTGTCTCTGTGACGGTTTCCTTAACGCCTGCCATTTTTAGTATAAAAGGGAGGGTATTATCGTAATATGGATCATTCTAATAATTCGCAAGTGTAAGACGTTACTCTGTCCGAATGTATTCTGAAATTGTATACGTGTAAAATCGTGAGAATATTACAATGTTGTACATAATGTGTCGTTTACTTTGGCCATCCAATTCTACTTCTGTAACAGTACACTGAAGCCTTGGAGGAGACTCCGGGCTATGTGGGAATTTTACCCACTAATACCTCCTCGGTAGCCTACCTCAGCGCTCGCAGGTAACACCGGGATCTCCAATAGAACGCACCAGCGTAATTGGAGTTCAACCTTAAGTCAGTTATAGACCTTGCGAATACTTAACAAATGAATTAATAAAAATGTTTTATACTTTAAGTTACCGTGATTAAAATAAGACAGTTTTTATTTATGTTAGATCTCCTACGTAACAATTGTTTGTCGCCATTGTACGCGTATTAGCTCCATAATTTTTTAAATAACTGTAATAAGCAAACGGTCCTAAACAAAATCCCTATACTCATAACAATGAACATCTAAACATCGTTTAACTTTTACAGAGCGTGTGTACCCGACAGGTGTAGGAGACACGGTACGCCGGGCGCCTATTTCCCAAATTAGGTAACTTCATCCCATTTGTTCGGTAAGTACCTCATTTCATTGAATGATACTGGCTTATGTCTCCCTTACACAAATGCGTCGAATACGCAAGGGATGTCTTTAGACGTACAATATGCTATTCCACAGTTCTTATTACTTTTTCCCTCAGTAGTCTCCTAATGTGATCTTTAAATGTTGTAAATTGGTAATTTTTCATATACGATTTTGTTCTAGAGGCCCGCCGATTTGGTCCCATACGATATATAATGTAAATAGAATAACTCGTAATTGAAAACAGTTTGTTGTTAATATTTAAATATTGTAAAATATAATAGCGTAAAATGTAAACTAAATAAATGAGCTTTAGTAAAAAGTACTCGTATTGTTTGTGTATTAAAGTGTTAAACAAGGTTTGGGTCTATAAATAAATACTGCAGTCTGTATTATATATCACTGTCCTTAATAGACATCGTACTTCGTACTAATATTATAAAGGCGAAAGTTTGTGTGTGAGTGTGTATGTTTGTTACTTCTTCACGTGTAAGCGGCTGGAGAGATTTTCATAAAATTTGGTAGGGGGTTAGTTGATAGTTTGAATTAACATATAGGCTTACTTTTTACTGTGGTAAAATATCTTATTCCCACGGAACAATCGATTTTTGTTAACGCGGGCGAAGCTGCGGGATTCAATTAGTCCGTAATAAGCTTCAAAATAGGATTGGTCAAAGATGGGTTATTAGGTCTGAGGAATAAGGAAAATTGATTACCTTATTTATCGGTCTATATTCCACAAAGGAGAATACCACAAAAGTTGTTAAATTTTTTTTAATCAATTTATGTCATTGTTATAAAATCCAAAGATAGAAGTACTATTTGTCTAACATTACAATACTATAATAGCCCTGAAGAATAAACATTTTCAGAACGTCCTTATCAGAATGCGATCGGAAAGCTTAGTAAGCCTTTAACGCAAAGGACCTTTAAACACTTTTTGTGGAAGTATTAAATATGATATATATGTACGTAACAGATTTTTAATTTATATGATATACATTGAAAAAGCATACCCGCATTTTAATTACTCTCGATACGTTTTAATTATAGGTCATTACTACTTTAAAATATTGATTATAAATAATATAACAGCTTTTTAAAATAAATTTAATAGTTTCGGTCTGATATGATTTCATTTACACAGATAGACAGACAAACTGTTTAAAATTATAAAAAAATCTATTTTTAGTTATAGTTAATCATCCCAGGTATTAAAGTAGCGATTTATTGAAAACAAAGCAAATCCGCGTTTCTGACTACATCAATTATCTCAAGCCAGATAGTGGGCATATTCAGAGCCATATAATGGGCATAAATTATTATACTATTATGAGTGGACATCATAATGGTACAATAATTTGTGCCAGCTAAAGTGAAATGCGTACGTAGTCTATATTTGAAAGTAATTAAAATTTTGTGTTTTAATTACTATCAGTTAATTACAATGAGATTAGTACTTCATTACTAATATGCCGGAAGACTAAATTAATTTGATATCGACGAAAATTACATGAAGCCTTTTGTGATATTCTAATATTTTTGAACAATAATAAAATATTTAAGCACTCATATGAAATTAAATAATATGGCGATACTCATACATTTGACTTTCGATATAACTCCTATACAACGCTCTTTATGGGAGCAACCATAGAGTTTGTGCTACGAACCAAATACTAATCAGGAAGTATGAAAAGGTAGGTATTACATCCTTCATAATGCGAATGATTGAACATGGAGAGAGAGCAGAAACAGACCGTGATTAAGTGTTTTGATTAAATAATTACTGGATTCCACTGGTTATAAATGTTATATAATGTCATATTATGTTATATGTTATTGTTTGGCTTGTTGGATAAAATAGCGGAAAAGGCCTTTTAAAGAAAAAAATTGAAGAACGTTTCAACTACCTCCAATAGTATATTGTAATAAAAAAAATCAAGAAAATCGATTTTTTTTATAATTCAGTAACATTGCATTATGGCGCTTTATCACCGCGATTTTTGGTGAACATTACTGGCGTATTTGAAACTTCATAGAAATGAAATTTCAATCGAACTACACGAAACAGCGGGCCAGCGAACGATCTCTAGCGTAACTGTAAATTCGGAGACAACAACTGACACGTATGACCTAATTTCGTGTTCAACAACACATTCAATCGTGTTTTCACATACTTTCACAGTATAGTATACTTTTACAGTCACGCCCTGTCACATATAATTGCGATTATAAATTTATTATACTTTTTAATTAATAAAAAATCCGCTAGAGTACTCAGATATTCTTATTTATAGCGATTGGATTCAGAGCTATTTATATGTAGTATTTTTATGGGCGTGCAAGGCCAAAATTCCATCCGTCAATCAGCATTTTGATGTCAACTGCTGGACATAGACTTCCCCTAAATGGCGCCACTCCAACCGGTCCTGTGCCCTTTGAATACAACGGTTTCCCGCTGTCTTCTTCAGGTCATCGGTCCACCTGGTAGGGGGACGACCTATATTTCTGTTGCCTAAACGTGGTCGCCACTTGAGAACCTTTTTTCTCCATCGGTTATCGGTCCTTCGAGCAATGTGGCCGGCCCACTGCCACTTCAGCTTGTTGATTTTGAGAGCTATGGCGGTAACCTTCGTTCCTCTACGGACTTCATCGTTGCGAATCATGTCTCATAGCGAAATTCCGAGCATAGCACGCTGAGCGACTCTTCGAATGGGACCTACAGCGAAGGACCACGTTTCGGCGCCATAGGCCATCAGAACAATGTGTTTTGCTCGAACAAACAGATTTTGTTCGAGCAACAGACATTGCTCGAACAAAATCTGTTTAGTGTAAGCAACTTCGTATAGAATAAAGGTTCAATCTGAAGTCAATCATAGATGCGTCGCTACTCCCGATGATTAAAACGGTCTCCTAATATAAAGGTGAACCGGCAACCATACCCTTCCATCGAAACGTAAGAACTTGTTTACGCTTGAAATAGATGTAGCGGTGGTAAATCCCCTGTCGAAGTCTGAAAATTACACATAGAAAAACAGACACGCAACTGCTAGTAATTTTTTCGACCGCAACATAAAATTAATTACTCGTCTTTATTTATAATTCATAACGACAGAAACAAAAAAAACTGAATTTTACAGATGGAAATCTTCATACAAGTGGGACAAGATCTAAACAGTAGAACGCATTGTCTGCTGAATTGCGTTCAATCTCGCTGAAGAAAGGCTCCAATTTCAGACGTCAGATGTTTTGTGAGACGTAGTTGGACATCAAAAGAAGTAAATAGCATTTTCAGGCCAATGGAGTTACAATTATATCGTACGTGGAAATGACTTAGACGTCATTAAATGATTAGTGGGTTTCTTACGAAATTTATATACGTACATCCGAATAGTTATTATTTGGATAAATACCAAACTTTTAATATTTCCAATCTGCCTAATTGCACATAGAAAAAATATTATTATTATTAGACCTTTATTTATATGCTGCATCTAATCCTGCAAACATTAATACTCGAATAATAAATAATCGAATTACTTAATAAATTGTTCATTCTAAACATACATAGGTTTCTTGTCATTGAAGCAAAGACTCTAGTTAATTATTTCGGATTATTTAATATTATGTAGTGTAGTAGAAAGCTGTTGACGTTACGTGGTTTTTAATTCAGACGCGGATAATTCTCTAAATAAAGAAAAGACGACGTTATAATAATTATGTGTAACTCGATTCTCATTGAAAATCATAGTAGATTTAGACAAGACCATTTTGAAATTAATCAGATACCTCAAAGGGACTAATTAGTCTACGAATCCCCTACGCCTTTGTGTTAAGATTGATAGGCATCGCTTTTAATCAGATCATGTGATATCCTTACAATGTTCGTGCCTTAAGGATTAATTATGTTCTTCCAATATCTGAATTTGTTATAAACGAACACTCAAGTACGTCTAAGGAGTCATTTAATCTTCTATAGTTCTATAGCTACTTCTTAGTGTAATACTGTATTTGTGTATTGTACTTTTAAATTTCATATAGTAATTATTTATCCATTTCCATTAATTTCATGTTAAAAATAATTGGCACATTCGTGTGAAGTTTATTTTTATAATTTATAGGCAGTCATTTGATCGCAATCTCACCTGATGGTAAGTGATGATGCGGTCGAAGATGTAGCATGCCTGTCTAGAAACAGCCTATTCACTCTGGCCTTGAAGAGGTCCAAATTGTACCTTTCAGGAAATACGCTCGCGGGCAGTGCATTCCATTTCCTAGCGGTGCGCACTAAAAATGTTGAAGCAAAACGGGACGTGTGACAAGGTCGCATGTCAACATAGGGATGAAACGATCGCCTCGACCCACGGTGACGGAAAGTGTATGGTGGAATTAAATCGTGCAACTCCTGCGCGCACTCACCGAAATGTATTCTGTAGAATACCGATAGACGAGCTACCCTGCGTCGATGATTAAGACTTTGCAGCTTGGCGTTTACTATAGCAGGGTTACCGACGTTAGGGTTTTATATTAAGACGCCTATTGTATTTTTGAAAACTATAATACATTATTTATTACAGTTTATTTATTTACAAATGGATATTGGTACTTTTATCTTAAGGAATATGAATGCCTAACTGGATGGATTCATGCTGAAATAAGACTTGATCTATAGCAGAACTAAATTACGCTTAAACAAGATTTAAAGAAAAGGATGTCATGAGGACTATCCATTCAAGTGAATATTATGTATATCTGAATTATATGCTAATAAATATTTCCGTCATAAAAACTGTTAAGCTTGTGGGAGATATTTGGCTTATATAAGATTTAACTAATTGACCTGCACTTTCAATAATTTATCAATGAAACAGCGCCACCTCCATAATATATCTCGTATTAACTATAACAGTTTTAAAAATCAATATACAGTAGCTTAAACGGCATCACACCCAAATTTCCACATGATGTATAAAAAACCTTATAAATGTCTTAAGTTGGCTTATGGCTTTAAGGCTGCAAACTGGGACATGAGTATACCGTAAGTACTTCCAAGCGACCGTTCTGTAACTTGGTTAAGAGCCAAATCATTATTAATAGCTCTTAAACTTATAGCTCTGTTTATTCGCTAGATTAGCGGAACGCAATTATGACTAGGAGGCTATAATTTTCCAGCGAATATAGTCCATTGATGCTCGAATAGACAACCAAACGATAATAATTAACTAACTAAAGCTCAAGTTACTTTAAAGTCAAATATTATTTTACTGTCCACTGCTGGACCTAGGCCTCCCCTAATCTGCGCCACTTCGACCGGTCCTGAGCCATCTGAATGCAGCGGTTGCCCAATTACTATTAGATTTTACTATACTACATATGATTTATTTCCCTTTTTCTTTATTTGCATGTTAACAAACGCATGGCATCATCAATACATGCTTGAGGATGCTGACTTGGAATTTAATAATGGTAAATTCTCTCATTTTTTTATTATTTTAATAGCCCTTTAACTTTACACTTCAACCTATGTAGTTGCGTGTTTTTTCATGTGAAATTATGGCATTATGTCGGGCACCGAGAAATACAGCCAGCACTGGCAACGCTTGCATTAGCTCAATCCCACCCGGACGGCTCGCAAATAGAACTGCACGGAATAAAATTTACTGGAACGGGCAACTGTCATTTAATATTTCGTTATCCACCGCTGAACATAAATGTTATTTATTGATGACTTATCGTATTTTACGCTAATTCTGATAGTTGTCCAGTTATCGACTCGAGGCTATCAGTCTAACTGTTCGTATACAGAGACTTCGATTAACAGTTGTTGTTATCGATTATCGATATGGACGAGGAATAAAATGGGTAAGTTTAAAATATCAGCACAAAATCTTATCCAGAACAATGTACAGCGCTTTTATTTAAAACAAAGGGAAATGTATCGGATATACACATTAAAAGCAGTGCAGTTTTTTTAAAAAGCCTAAAAATCTTAAGTTCTAGACGTTATATCAAAAAAAAAAATCACAACAGAAATTTGATATAAGTGATCATTATCATATCATATAAGGTATATTATATTTTTCGTCTTGAATAATGTAACACGAATATTTGAACCCACAACGTATAGACTAATAGATTGTCATGCAGCAATTAGTTTTTAGGCCCCTCGTCCACGGTGACTTTTTTCAGCAGCTAACTTGCAATTAACTGTATTTTCTACAAATAATAGTACTGAAGTGTTGCTCTTTGCTATTAATGTATTACAATAAGACATTATACGTTTTAAAAAACTAAGCACAAACATTTCCTGCACCATCTATTTGCGATATACCATTGGCTTGTTGCAAACAGTGACAATGCTTTTGTCGTACCAAGGGACGTCCACGTTTGATGTTACTTAATGCCTCTATAATGCATGAAGTCTCAAATTATCTGATAAAACTGCAAATATATTTTTTAAATACGTTTAGTTTAATATTAAATACGTTAAAATAAAACCATATTGGTACTAAAATACATGTATTACACGTAATCAATGTAATCCGTTTAGTAAATCATTGATATGTAGACTTCGAATTTATTTGCTTGAAATAAAACATTTCACCACATTATCGCCTCAGGGAAAACCATTATTCCCTGTGAAAAGGCACGATGTCTTTTTTTTTTTTTTTGTTTTCGAGGGGGAAACCTTCCAAAGGTACCCGACGCCGTGGGAGCGACGCAGGGTTATGTGGGATTTTTACCGCACTAAAACCCCCCCGGTGGCCGTCCTCGGCGCTGAAAAGGGAGGACTCCGGGATCTCGAAACGACTTCAACCGGAATCCTCCGAGCGCGCTGCCCCATCGGGCTCCTCCCAGATGGGCGGCTGGGCCCACCGCTCCGTCTAGTCTTTACGACGGTATGCGACCACACATACCGCCGTCCTTCCCAGGATTGCCTGACCGGGGTTCGAGCTCCCACTCTAGCGTCCTATATACGTCTGTTCACTCTTGCTTTTTAGAATTCTGGGTCAAATGTTTCGAGTAACTGCAAGCCATTCCACTTATAGTATAAATAAAAAAGTCAATATGTGTCATACAAATTCTTCACATCAAATTATAGTAGTACTTTTTAGAATATCGAAGATGGATACAAACAATCCGCCTCAGGTTTGTAATGAACCACATATAAGATCAAAGTACAGAGGGTTCTATCATGTTTAACTACAACATATGTCAATAGCTCTATTATATAACTATTTTAACACGTACGTGAATGCAAAATATACTTAGGACTATACAATATATGAGTGAAATTATTTCACTGATATGTACTATAGCGTTAAGCACGCTATTTGACGTATTTTGGTAAATTATACATGCATGTATAAGCATGTAACTGTTATATGATGATTATTTATGTAAACGAGTTAAACATAATATATCATAAGTGATACATTAGCAAACTACAATCCCAATCATGGTACAAAGCCGCAAGCAGCCAATTCGAGCAGCTTAATATATTCCCGGAGGCAAATTGCTCGAGGAAATCAACTGTCGTCGGTATCTACGAGATTAATCGAATTCTACAAGTTCTGCTTCCGGCAACATATTAAAACAATCACAACTGAATGTCGATTTCAAACAAATTAAATGGTTTATTAATTTTACATATATGAACCAGAATCACTGCAAAAGCCCTGGAATTTCACCTACTCAATATACAGATTTTTTATAAGCAAAAGCCTTAGATACGTAGGCCCCAGATGTAGCAATCAGTTACCGTAGCGTTTCTGAAAAACAAATCTATTTCAATAATCTTACGACTTTGGCCTTGGCGCTATATTTACAGTAAAACTGTTTTTTTTTTTTGGGATCTATTACTTACGTACGAATATGTCTCTCAAGTATAAATCGCTGAATAACTTTTTTTTATCTGACTGAAGTAGCAAACGAGCATGCAGTCCACCTGATGGTAAGTGGTCACTGCCGCCCATGGACATCTGTAATTAACTTCGTACAGAACATGGGTTCCATGTGAAGTCATTCACAGATGCGTTGCAACTACCGAGGACTTTGATGTTCGCCTCATATGAAAGTGTGCCGGCAACCACGCCCTTCCATCGAAACGTAATAAATGATTTACGCTAGAAATAGGTGTGGCGGTGGTTCTTCCCCGGTCGAACTACACTGGTTCTACCTCCTTGAAAACCTTAACAAGTTACTGTACATGAAGTCGCTATTTATGTTAAATATATGTGCGATATTTAATCTCACATAATAAAATGAAACAATACTACGTACGTACGAGTATATTTAAATAAAAATTTAACAATGATTATCACGTAACAATGATTCTTTCTTTTTCGTTTTTACTGCTGTAATATTCTAATCTGAAGATATGGTTAAGCATACATCAAACTATTAGTTTTTACATTAAGTAAGTCACGAGAAATTATTTAAACCGTGCACTTTGTCTATTACAATACAACCATGTACCAACTTTACTTGTGCAACAAATAAGATAGTTTTGTAATGAAAGTTTGGTATTCAAATTTATTCGTCACCTATTTGCAATGAAATGAAATAGAGAATTTTCTTTACTTTACATCCGATTGAAATATAATATTGTTTTCGTTACTTATTAGCAACGTGCAAACGTCTAAAGTGGGATTAAACGTGCCAACCAAACTTACATTTGAAATGCAAACAGACTTGAGCTAACCAAACATTGTGCCACATTTCGTGTATACTTAAATTTACCATTATTGTGTATTTGTTTTGTATTACGTCGTGTTGTGTATTCTCATTCGTTGTCGTGTATTCGTGTAAAAGAAATAGTGCTTTAATTAATATATTTACTTTATGGAGCGTGAACGGCGATATTTCCTAATGTCTGCATCACTCTCACATGCGCATTGTCAAAACTTACCTGACTGAATAAAGCTAGGAAAACGCTATTGAAAAATTACAAAGTTTATAAAATAACAAGGTCTTGTGATTTGTCTTTAAAAAGGGACTATAATATGTGTTTTATAAGCGCAATTAAATTTACCTACTTGTTGACATTTTACGTTTACAGTTGTACTAAAATTTTTGATAATAACAATGTTATGAAAAAAATACCATTGTTTCAAAATCCGCTGACTGCGTTCCGTCAGTATATAAAACTTGCCGAAGACGAATGTTTCTAATTTCATCTCGTCTTAATTCGTCTAACGCTTTCAGTCCACAAGCAGACATGTAAATTAACCAACAAACGTGCTAGTTCTCATGTGCCGTAATACTTACTAACACTGAATCTTAATGTGCTGCACCATTCTACCTGTTAGTGAAACAACGGACCGTCCACGTGAACACGACATATCTTCTCTAAATGATCTTCACTACAGTATGTGCTTCTAATGTAGGTACAACAGAGGGGATACGATCGATAATTGTACCACTGCTGGGCACGGGTCTAGTATCAGAATGAGAGAGTTTTAGGCCATAGTCCACCGTCCTGGCAAAGTGCGAATTGGTGGACAATTAGGTACAATAGAGATTACGTACAATATAGAATTTCCGTACAATAATTATATTCCAAGTATTTCAAATATTATCTAATATTACTTTCATGTGTCTCGATTAAGTGCCCACATAGATTACGTTACATTTTCAATATAAACCTGTTTATATTATTGAACTGTAGTCAAGAGGGAAGTTATTGAAGTGAAACTTCTTTATCGGGGTTGGAAAAAAATTTAGTGTAACATTTTTTCGTTACGCGCCATCTTTTTCTGTTACGCCCCATCTTTTTTTTCCGTTACGCGCCATCTTTTTCTTATCCCTACCACGCGTGATATTAGATAGATTATTATAGATTAGATTATAAGATAAAGTTTAATAAAAGCCTTTTATTAAACTTTATCTAATTTAACTTTAACCAATTTCTGTAAAGTTGCATATAGTAAATTATTTTTTGAAAAATAACGTCATAAAGAAGTTTCACTTCTTACGAGTGTACGCTAGTACACGCACACATTTTTTTTTAATTTTTTTGTTTTTTCTTTACAGGATATCTACTTAAATGGTCATAAATAGTTAAATAAGTATGTTATGTCTCTATGATTTATTATATTTGCTTTTTAGATTTGTGGTATTAAGTGTTTCTAGTCCGTGTTATAGTCAATATCTTAGTCACAAGGAATATTGTTTTACAATAAGTATTACCTCCGTGCCGTCAACGACCACCTATATCTATCATCAGATAGTATGCATACGTATATTACTACTCGAACTTGATTAGGTATACAAGTATATTCAAAATAAATAAACCTGTATAAAATTACGAAAAGAAAATGTATGAAAAACAAATGACGCATCGTCTACCGCAATGTTTGTTTGTCAATTTAACTAACAATCCAATTAGCCCTTCCCTACAAACAGAATACTAATTGCAAGTGCCGTTCGGAAAAAGCCGACTCAGAACGTTTTACTCAATTCCTTCCGTTTCTGACGTGTTTCAGTCTTAATTTGTATAATAATTCATTTGGTAGAATTTAATACTTTTACTCAATAGGAAATACCGAAATTGTTGATATAAATCAGTTTACGGAAAAGAAAATAAAGTAACATGTGTAACTAGGCGATTTAAGTTTAAGAAATATTATCAATTTGAACATGAGTACTGAACATGAACGTAGATGTACTTCGGTTAATTAAATTATTGACTTTGACGTCTTATTTGTATAATTTAGGCGGACAAACAATATCAAAATATTATTTTCTTGAATTAATCAGTTGATGTAATAGTGGTTTAAACCTGCTTATTTTTCCAAATTTACAACTTTCTTTATTAGTCTAATCATGACAGATTTTTTATTACATTAAAGTAGCAAAAAAACCATGCAGAGCCGGAGATGGCGGAGATGGATGGAGATGGATGGAGATGGATGAAAGCCTATTAGTTCAATTTGCGATCAATGAAAAATGCTTGATCGCTCCTGTATTTAAATATCACTCGGAAATAATTAGTAGTTTTCGCATTTTTTAATACAAATATCTATTAATATACCGCAGATTCGTGTTCAACTCCATTAAAATATACCGTCTACGTCTAATAGATGTTCATAAAGTTCTCAAATGCACGAAAACTGTATCGATGGTTGTCTCTTATAAAAGAGAGCCAGTAACCACCTTCAAACACTTTCAACCGAAACGCAAGAATTGGATAACGCTAGCTAATACCATATACCTAGCTAAATATTAATAATACTTTTTAACCTCTGTATTGCTCAACGTATCTCTCATTCTCAAGATTGTATAACGACCATGGTTCGACCGGGGAGTTACCAACGCCACACATATATCTAGCCTGAAGCAGTTCAACCGTTTATGTGGAAGTGAGAGTTTCCTCACTCATATGATTTTTTTTGTTTATTTTTTTTTTGTTCCCGAGTTGGAATCCTAGGGGATCCTAGCTCTCGTAAGTAACTACGCATCTGTTATTGACATAGATGTAATGTTCTTATAAATAGGCTTCCAAAGACTACGCAGTGACTAGGACTAGTCATTGCACTGCACGCCCATTTGCTATTTTATATTTAAAAAAAAAAGCAACAACTTTATAATAAATAGCAGATTTTAACATTTTCGTAGATGAGACGTTAGTACCTCCGGGGTCAGCCAATACAAAATTCTTCATCTTTTAAACTTTTTGTAGATTTCTAAATTACCTATTCTAATCACTTTATGATGTATATGAAATATACATATGACAAACTTGTAGGATCACCACTGTAGGGTGTAGCGGTGTCCTACTGACTCCAGGTATTGTAGTGGCGGTTGAATAAAACTACTGGTTGTTCAGAAGGTTGAGGCTTGAGAATGGAATGCTTTATTAAGGAAGGCACCCTATATTTATATTCCCGGCTACAATTTTGATCGACCAATAATGACTTAAATAATTATACAAACCAATAAAATAAAAGGAATTTTTACCAATAATTCTTAAGTAACTAAGTAAATAATATTATAAATAATGAATAAATAAAAATGTAAATAATAGATAAGGTAGTTACAAGAAATGTTAGAAAGAAATAGAAATCTAGGCCGTCTCGCTTGTGCTGCCGGCTTGCTATAAATATAGCGCGGGTTGCTAGCGCGCGCTTTTATGACCGCAACACCAGCGCGGAGTCCTAAATCCTGATTTCTCGCTCCGGCTCTCGTCGCGTACGGTCGTGTCCCTGCGCGTCCGTCCTCGCCGTGAGTCATCGCTAGATAACGCCCGTGCGTCATCCGCATTCCTGTGCGCCCGCACGTGCTTGATGCGTCATCGTCTACCTGCGCGCCGCGTGGGTCGACCCTTCCGTGCTACCTGGCACGGTAAAGTGTAACGCGAGTGCTGTGTTGTGCAAATTACGCCGTACCCCGGGGTGCAGTGTATAGTGTGTGCAGTGCAGTGTTTGTGTCTTCGTTGTTATAATAGTGTAGTCTGCTCGTCTGCTCGTCGCCCAGAGCAAGCAGCTCGTCAGTGCGGGTTTTTCAACCCTCACGCCGCCCACACGTAAGTCCTAGTATTAGGCACACACCCCGATCCACCAGATCGAGTCGCTAGGGCCACATCTTAGGCACACACCTCCCTGCCTAGGCAGGGAGGAACAAACCAACCCACTGTGCCATCATGGCACGTCCTCCAATTACGGACCTGGAAGCTTTCCTCAAGGTTAGCTTCCCCACCGCTCTTAACGACTATTACCGGCAACTTGCCCAACAAAATATCAACATGTTGAGCCCAAAATCTCCCCAAAGATCTCCGAGCCCCGCTCCTCCTTCACCGGTAGCACCGATGGAGGAGGAATACGCTAAGTTTTCCGAATCGGAAACTAGCCTCCAGGAATGCTCGGATGCCGCGGACTCGGAATCGGATGGTTTCGAGCCCGTAAAGACACGAAAAAAGCGGAAGGCGAAAGCCACCGCTACCCCCCCACCTAACAAAAAGCCCTCGATCCCAGAGGCAGAGACTGCCGAATCTCAGTCTTCTGGCCAAGAAGGCCCCAAAAAACAGATCCCACCCCCGATTTTTATTAGGGATAAGTCCAAGTGGAACTACATTTCGCGTGTCATGCACACGCAAAACATAGGCTTCATTTCAGCCCGCTCCACTGTCCACGCCATCCGCGTCACGGTTCCTTCTGAGTCTGACCACAGGAGGCTCACTAAATTCCTTTTCTCGCAGGCGATAGGTTATCACACCTACGCACTGGAGAGTGAAAAAGTGCTAAGGGTAGTAATTAAGGGACTACCCAAAGAACTCGAACTCGAGGTTATCATTAATGACCTCAAATCTCAGGGCCTTCCCGTTAAGGAGGTATACCGCATGTATAATCGACAGCGGAAACCATATGACATGGTCCTTGTAATTCTGCCGCACTCCGTCGAGGCGAAGAAAATCTTCGCCATTAAAACCATCTGCCTACTCTCAGGCATAGCCATTGAGGCGCCTCGAACCCGTATAGGTCCCTCGCAGTGCCATCGCTGCCAACTATACGGCCACTCCGCCATAAACTGTTTCGCACGTGCACGATGCGTGAAATGCCTAGGCGATCACGCCACATCCGATTGCCCACGTCCAAAGGACTGTGCCGATCCGCCTAGCTGCGTCTTGTGTGAAAACCAAGGCCACACAGCCAGTTATAGAGGGTGCCCCAGAGCCCCCCGTAGGAAATCCGCCAAAAAGGCCCCCCCGCCTCCCTCAAAAAACTCTACTTCAGGGAAAACTCCCTCTGCCCCTACAACCAAAACCCTCTCGGTACCAGCCCCACCAGTTTCTAATGCGTGGGTTAAGCCTCCCTCGATGGTGGCACAAAAACAGGCCCCTCTGGTCCCTCAGGCCCCCAAAGTCACGGGAGCCCCAAGGCCAGTCATACACGTCGCCCCTAAGGCAATCCTGGTCCCCCAAAATCAGCATTCACTGGTCGCGGAGGACTTCCAAACTATCGGGGCCTTTTTGCAGGCCATAGATTTCGGAGAACTTAAGCTCCTAGCGACTAAGCTTAGAGCAGCAACCTCACCCCAAGCAATGATGATCGCAGCTTGCGAGCACTTCCCCCTTTTGGACGCCATGTGGCAATCCAAATCCACATTCGCCTCCCCATAACATGGATAACACAATTAGGGAACACCTCACCAGCAGGGTAAAACCCCGCTCTCTGGCCATAGTGTATTACAACGCAAATGGCCTCAAACCCCAAACCGATCTCGTGCGCGCTTTCCTAACCGTTCACCAAGTAGATATAATGTTAGTCCAGGAGACCTTTCTAAAACCAAGCGTAAGCGATCCAAAAATCGCGAACTACAATATCATACGCAACGACAGAGTGACGTCGAGACTCGGCGGCACTCTGATCTATCATAGGAGGTCCCTGCACTGCACCCCATTAGATCCTCCGGCTCTTACTAATATAGAAGCATCAGTGTGTCACGTGGCAATGACAGGACACCAGCCCATCATCGTAGCTTCAGTATATCTCCCCCCGGGGAAATCACTCCTTGAAACCGACCTCAGGGCATTATTTAGCATGGGAGACTCGGTCATTCTGGCCGGGGACTTCAATTGCAAACACCCTAGGTGGAACTCACTTCGCGTTAATACGAATGGCACCCGCCTAGACAAACTTACTGACAAACTACAGTTTGAAATTATAGCTCCCCTCACTCCAACTAGATTCCCGCCAGGGGAACAACCACACCAAAGCCCAGACGTCCTAGATATAACGCTTCTTAAGAACGTTACCCTCCAACTTCGCAACATTGAGGTCCTACACGAGTTGGACTCGGACCATCGTCCAGTTCTACTCAGCCTAGGCACTACTCATAACCCTCTCCAAAGGACCAGTCGCATCATCGACTGGCGCAAACTGGACAAAAATTTAGGCTCCCAGGACTCAACAGACCTACTGACGATGCCTCAAATCATTGCCACAACACAGGATGCCAACCTTGCCATTAGCTCCCTGACAAATCACATACGGACTGCTACAGACAAATCGACACGGGACGTAAAGGCGGCGAGCGATCGACGCTTCGAACTCCCTGACGAAATAAAATCCCTCATTACAGCTAAAAATGCTGCCACCCGAAAATATGATCACTTTCCCTCTCCCGTAAACCGTAGGACGTTAAACTTCTACCAAAAGAAAGTAAAGGAAAGCATAAACGAGATGCGGAATAACAATTGGGGTTCGCTGGTTGAAGCAATCTCGCCATCCCACCAGGCTTACTGGAATCTGGCGAGATCGCTCCGATCAGAGACTGTAGTGTCAATGCCTCCATTGACTAGACCGAACTTACCACCAGCGTTCGATGACTCGGAAAAAGCCGAATACCTGGCTGACAGTCTAGAGAGCCAATGTACCCCAAGTACACAACCTACAGACCAATCACACATCGCCCTAGTCGAAGGTGAAGTCGAGGATCGGTCTGGCCGCCCGCCAACCGACCCTCCACTATCGCCAATTACGTTAGATGAAGTGCAAGCAGTCATTAAAGACATGCATGTCAGAAAGGCTCCAGGCCCAGACGGAATTACCAATAAGGTGGTAAAACGTCTTCCTCCATTTTTATTAGGACTTCTAGTGGCAATATTCAACGCCCTCCTATCCAACTGCTCATTTCCAGACGCCTGGAAGGAAGCGGATGTTATAGGAATCCCAAAGCCCGGCAAACCGAGGACAATGCCTTCGAGCTACCGTCCCATTAGCCTCCTGAACACGTTAGGGAAAATCTATGAAAAGTTACTTCTGAACCGACTCAGAGCGGTCGTCCAGTCTAAAAATTTACTTCTAGATGAGCAGTTTGGCTTTAGAGCCCAGCACTCCTGCGTACAGCAGGTGCACCGCCTCACGGAGCACATCCTCGTAGGGTTAAATAGAAAAAGATCTAGGGGCACGGGTGCTCTCTTCTTCGATGTCGCTAAGGCGTTTGATAAAGTCTGGCACAAAGGCTTGCTTTATAAGCTTTACCAATTTGGAGTGCCGGATAGGCTCGTGAACATCATACGAGACTTTTTATCAAATCGCCGATTCCGCTACAGAGTCGATGGCACACGCTCATCCCCTCGCTCATTAAGAGCTGGAGTTCCCCAGGGCTCCGCCTTATCCCCACTTCTGTATACGCTTTATACAAGCGATGTCCCTCGCCACCCAAACGTGGAACTAGCTCTATTTGCGGATGACACCGCTCTCTACTACACTCACCCAAAACCCTCAATTGTCACCTCAAAGCTCCAATCCGCGGCTACCGCTTTAGGCGAATGGTTTAGGAAATGGAGAATAGAGGTAAATCCCGATAAAAGTCAAGCGGTCCACTTCGCCAGAAGGGCTTACTACCTCTCGGGTAAAAAGGACTGCTCCCACAGAACCCGACAGATACTAAAACAAGTATCGCTCTTCGGTAAGCCCATTCCTTGGGCTAAGTCAGCTAAATACCTAGGTGTCACACTAGACAATAGGTTAACCTTCGCTCAGCACATCAAAATAACGAGAGACAGAGCCGCTTTCGTACTAGGACGACTGTATCATATGTTAGGCAAGAAGAGTAAAATGGCACTTCGTCATAAAGTGACCCTTTACAAAGCTTGCGTTAGGCCCATTATGACTTACGCCAGTGTAGTCTTCGCACATGTAAGGCTCATTGACAGATACCAAAAGCTTCAGAATCGATTTTTACGAATGGCCACGGGCTGCCCGTGGTACGTGCGCAATGTAGACCTCCATAAAGATCTTGAGCTGCCCACCATCGCTCAATACATGAAGCAGCTTTCTAAAAGCTATTTTGAAACAGCTGAAAACCATCCCAATCAGCTTGTGGTCAATGCAGCTAGGTACATCCCTGATAAGGATGCACCCGCTCTACATAGACGCCCAAAACATGTCCTAGACTATCCTGATGATAAGATCACTGCAAATATCGCCCATCGACAAGGAGAACCTCCTCCCCGCCCCTTACACATACTCAACAACAACAGATTCTACACACACCGTCCCCGCCGGCGGAGACGAGGACCCCATTACAGCACAACCGTCACAAGGTATCCCCGCGTGATCGGTCGTGCATCGCCAGTGCCCCACATTAGCGCAACTGACCTAAGCCGAGGTCCGTACCTCACAGGAGGTGCCCTTAGGTCAGCCGCAATCCCTATTTAACCAGAGGTGGAAGGCCAGGACGTCGGCATTAGCCGGGTCCGTAACCGTCCCTCCCTCTAGTGAAGGAGGAAGGTCGAGGAAACCGGAAACGGGGACCAAAGCTATCCCTCCCTTCCAGCCCAAAGTCTTCTTGTCCCGGCTAGAGCTTTAGGCTCGCCTTAAAAAACTCGGTGAAGCTGTAAAGGCCACTAGGGCCAACAGTAACTACACATTTGCCAAAAAAAATAGCGCGCGCATCATCTGATCGGCGGCGGCGACGTGTGGACATCTCTCAGCGGCGGCGAGTGCTCCAAGAAAGCGGCGGCGAGTTCCGGCGATGATGCTGCGTGATGAAGATTATATGGATAATCTTGAAGCTGAAGATATTTTGCCGACGATGAAGTTGTTTCTTGTTTCGAAAACAAATTATTCAGAACGTCTTTATATGGTTTCCTCTTCGGAAGAAATCAAAACATCATTGTAACCATAGCCGGGGTAGTTGCATAATAAATGTAATGTTGGTACTTGATGCAAGTCATTGTTACCGTAGCCGGGGGTAGTAAGAATATAAATATTGTGCGGTACTTGCACTGCCGCTACAGTACTCTCCCCCTAGCGAAAGCGTACCGGAGGCTGGACGGCTCGCCCATATCTTGTAGTCTTCAAGATAGATTTTCTTTGACTTGATGTAGGTGTTGATGGGCTGTCTTGCTTCCTCTCTGGTGGGTGACGTGATGGTACCTGTAGGTCTTCCGAAGTATCCTCATTGATAGTATAAGCAGGCTTGAGTCGGTCGATTGAGATAACGGATGATCTGTGACCGGGTAATTCCAACTTGAAAGTCTTGCTATCTCGCTCTAGGACTTTATACGGTCCGTCGTATGTAGGTTGGAATGGTTTCCTTACACCGTCGTTGCGAATAAAAACTTAAGAAAAATTACTTATCATAGCAGTATGCAGCATTAGATGTGCATAATTCAGAAGCGGCATAATTTACACAAGTTATAAGTGGCTACTACGGAAAAAGTAAAAGCGAAATTGTTCTCTGAGACCAAACTGAAATTGCGATAGTTATCGGCCATTAGCAATTCAAATTACGGTCTTTGAGGGTACACAAGACCTTTTCCGTATAAAAAATTACAGTTCGAAGCCGGAATACGAAGAGGTGGTCCTTTAGTAATGAAATCGGTCATCTTCAACCATTTATTCCATTTGTTTGTGATGCGAACGTGGTTTGAGTGCAGGAACAAAGTGGATGACTGCGTGGAAGGTACATAGGAATCTGGTTCATGAGATTTTATGACACGTATTACGACAATTGTCTTCCAATTCGCACTTGGCTAGCGCGATGGACTGTGGCCTAAAAACTGTCTTATTCTAAGAGAAATCCCATGCCAAACCCGTTTTTTTTTGCAAACAAGTTAATAAAGAGAGTAAGAAGGATTGATTTGAGAAACGTAACTTTATAACTAAAAGTGGCCCAATCTAAAAACTTAACACTGATATATTTCAAGACAATATTTGACATTATTATCATAATCACTATATTAATAAAATCCTAATCACTTATATTAATAACATCAAAAATTATAATGTGGTTTACATTATGTTATATAAATCGTCATAGAGTTTGTACTCTATGACGATTGTGCATTGTACTTGTGTACAATGCACAATCACAGGTTCCAAGACATTTTTCATATGATTGAAACAAACGAGTATGCAGTACACCAAATGGCAAGTGGTCACTACCACCCATGGACGTCTGAAGGTAATTTCCAATAGAACCTGGGTTTTATCTGAAGTCAATCACAGATGGGTTGCTACTCCCGAGGACTACGATGGTCGCTTCTTATAAAAGTGTGCCGGCAACCACGACCGTCCACCTAAACGCAAGGAAGGCTTCACGTTAGAAATAAGTGTGGCGGTGGTACCTCCCCGGTCGAACTACACTGGTTCTAACACCTTTAAAATCATCATTCGATTTCTGTCTGGTCGCGGATCGAACCTGAAACTCACTGCGTGTCATATTGTTATAATTTCCGCTCCGTCACGTAACGTCGTATTAAACTCACTCACATTAAACTTATAGTTCATATTACCTCTTTATACAAGGAAAGTAACCAAACGAGCATACGTTCTATCTGATGATGCAAACAATAGCCTATACCATATATTTATATTTTAAAAGTAGCACGCTTCGTAATTCCTCTCTGTTAGCACCACCATATTCCTAATTTCTGAGTCCTATTAAAGTAATATTTAAACTACTAAATTAGTAACTTTTTATAATCATACTTTACTTCCTATTTCTAGAGAAATAAACGTGATAACATACTCAATTGTACGACATTTTCACAATAGGTATATGCGCTTTATTGTTTTCTTCCATGCAGTGACAGATGGCGCTCTATCTACGCCATTTTAATTACACCCCTGGGATGGTACGCCAATATTCTTGACTGTCAACGAGTATTGAAAATATAGAGTATTTTTCCATTGAACATTTTAACCTAATTGCAGTTAATTTTAGATATGTCTTTATTGGCGAAAATACAATATAACAAAAATAAAATGGAATGAGTGTAAATTAACCGAATGTAAAAATACTCGTAGTACGCAAACCCGCTCAAAGTAAGGGTACCCATTACAGTTTGAATGTTATTAACGGCTATTTGCTCGTTAACCACTCATCCCTAGCTCCCGGACTTCCGGCGCCCGCAAAGAAACAAAACGGCCCACCGCCGGATGCGAGCTGATAAGGAAACCGGAAGCCGATCCCAGCTAACGAACAACTAGTTACAGGCTTCCAACTTAACTTGATACCTCTCAAAGTAATCGTCAAAGCACAGAGACATGGAAATGGAGGAGACGACACAGACCTACGTACGTTGGACGATAATGCAGATATACATGCTAATACATTGTATACACAAAGTGACGGAAGCGCAAGCTTCCTTTGATACTTGATCCCCGAGCGTCGTTGTCTGGAAAATAAATTACTTTTGATGGACTCAAATATAATTTCCTTGACGTTTTGAAATAACATATTTGGATAGTTAAATTACGGTAATAAAATCATTGGAAATATATTAAGCTATTATTAGCTACATTATTGATACATGACAGGTAATAATTACCTACTTACAAATAAACATTGGCAATTTGTTTACAAGCATTAAGTAATTGCCCGTTTCTTGTCTTTTAATAAAATAAAACCATTAATTATTTTAGTGACAAATTTAAACACAATATATATCTTGTTTTTATCCGGATATAGAAGAATTTCGTTGTTGAAAATAAAAATATAAGTATTTGGGCTGTGTAAATACACGTTTCTGTGATACATAAAATGTTATTTTGCTTGCTTTGAATAAGTGTCATGACTTATAATGGTATAACTCGCTGTTTTCTCATTCGTATTAAAGAAGCAAATCAAGCGTCTTATGTATGTACATAACCTAAATGTTAATAAATTCTTTATTAATTGTTTACAATCTTATTAACAAATCTAACTATCTATATACATATATTATGTACAAAAGAAATAAATTATTAAAAATAAGCCAAACAAACATTCTTCCTGGTCGCCTCATGTGAATGTGTGCCGGCAATCACACCCTTCCATCGAAATGCAAGAAATGCTTAACGCTAGAAATAGGTATGGCGGTGGTAGCACCCCAGTCGTACTACACTGATTCTACGACCTTGAAAGAGAAAGAGTGCCAAAAATGCTGGTGGTGTCACTTCTTTGTATGACCAAACTGATTCTTTGGCTAAAATAACACACCAGTCCTTGGGTCTCCTGAAGCATCAACTAGTCGCGACGATAGTTCTTTGCAAAACCGTCGTGGTTTTGGCCCCTAAGGGTAGACTCTACCGCAAACGGCATACATATTTAACCCTCTCCGAGGGAAATATAAGATAGGTTAAATAGACAAATAAGGTAAGATAATAAAAACAAGGATCTAACAAAATTGATGTTGCTTTGCCAAAAAATTCTATTTAGAAATACAAATGGAGCTGCGAATAAAGGAACCTTTCGTAAAAATATCTGTCCATGTATTATCAATACGAGCGCACAGCTCTTCCATTTGCAAGACTTTCCCGGAATTAGCAAAGCCGAAGTCAATTTACTATTCCGCCTTACTCTCGAATAAAATGTATTACCGGCTTGAATATGAATATATCCTATGAACTTCTAAAAGCCTTTTTATAGGCTAGGACCATATTACATTCTGAAAACCCCTTTTATAAGCTAGACCGAATCTAAGTTTTTCTTACGACAGTATTTAAATACAGCTATGTTGTTAATATTTTTACTGAACTGAAAGATAAATTGAGCATCGCTGTGTCGATTTTCAAATGATCTCGATAAGATTAACCTGATGCTGTTATGATGTATAGCTTATGTGGACTATTAGAAAGCCTTCAATTCTATCGGAAACTGTACGGTGCCAGAGTCCCTCCATCAATGATGCCAGATCGAGTACACGATCAAAACATGAACGCAATCCAACTGCAGCGAGAAGTTAGGCAATGCGATGTCATGTTGTCGAACCTGTTCACCGCTGCATTGGAAGATGTGTTCAAGCTGATGGAGAGGAAAGGTCTTGGCATTACCATTAATAGCGTACACGTCACACACCTTTGATTTGCCGATTATATAGCGATCTTAATAGATTTACTGACGGACCTAAGCACAACGCTAGGTGACCTAGGTATTTCAAAGGCAGGAAGTCTTTAACCCTTCTTTAAAATTAAAGAAGATTTCACTTAAACGCAAAACTTGTGAATATTTGCAAGTACCCCAACATTACTATGTTTCATCTGGCAGGAAATTTTTAATTCTTCTTTAAAATTAAAAAAGATTTCACTTAACCGCAAAAGTTAAGAATATTTGCAAGTGCCATAATATTACTAGGATAAATGAGATATGATTATTATTAAACCTACGTACCTGAAGGTTGTCCCTCGTTTTGTAAGAACAAAACATTATCTACTAAAATAAATGTAACAAACAAAAGAACACAAAGTCGCAAGAGTATATCCATATATATAATAATAAAAAAGTTCCATCCGTCTGATCATCGAGTATATTTGGAAATGAAATAGTGTGGGAGAATCACGAGAGTCGGTTTAAGTTTTTAAACTAAGTATAATTTAAAGCGTTAAAAATATTTTATAGGCAATTTCCAAGTTAACATTTATTCTTTGTTCCATTAAAATGCATATAAATAATCAAATGGTATTTTAATTTAAAGTTATGTTAGATTTTTTGTAACCATGAATCACAGCTAGTATAATAATTATGTAATACTAGCGATATATTAATAAGTAAAGTAAAGGGATCCTGAGGAAATTATTATAATATTGTTGTATCGTAAACTATTCCGCCTCTATTACTAGTTTCGGTTCCCAAAGTTCAAGTGTTGTAGATCAGAACTTAATCTAAGTAACGGATCTAGGGTATTCCTAAAACAATATAATGTTTCTTATACCGTTTCTAAGGCTGAAGTATACTAGCAATATTATAGGATGAGTAAAGCTGAGATGCTTTATTTGGTTATTATTATATCGCTATTAATTCAGCATTTTAGGGGATATACCCTACAAACAGCAAGGAGTTATTATTTCTTTCAAATTATGAGTGTGCATACACGTATAACATGGAACAGGTAAAAGAAAAATTAAAGGAAAAGTTCCTTCATTTTCGCTTCATTGTGAAAGAAATATTAAGAATCGTCCAATATAGTTTAACGTTTTTAAACAAATGTACTAGTGTGATCAGCAGCGGTCGCCTAATTCTTACTCACACCCAACATTTACTTAGTAGATCAATTATATTTTTTTAAATACACCATTGGTTCATTCTATAAATTGATTGTATAAATCATTGTAATCACTAAAATGTATTGAACGTTTCGTAAATAGCGAAAATCGCATCGCAATACTATCAACAGTTAAACGCAATAAGTTAATTGTTTACTAGATTGTTACATAACCCTAACGTTGATGCACAGCCCTAGTGTATCGCGACCCAGCCAGCAACCCGAGGTGCTGACGCAGCACCTTGAACGTTCCCACATATCGTGAGAATCCACGGCATTCCGAGTTCTAACATTGACTCGGACTCACCTCTTTAGTTTTAAGTTAAAATGTAGTTGTAATTTTTAGTTTAAATTAAATGTTAAGAATGATTTTGAGTTTCTCTTCGACCTCCGGCCGCCACCAACATAACTAGATTCTCAGAATTATTTGTAGCAACATATTAATTTCAATAAAATTTTATAATTGCGTTTATGTATGGCCGAGCAAAATTTGACTTCATTTGTGGTATTCATATTTCATTGCATTGGATTTTTTTATATTTTTTAAGACATTTTTAAAGACAAGTGTCACTTATTTGTTTAACGTTGGTAGCAAATTACGCTCACGGAAAATATTTGTCTGCGTAATCTGTTACGCCCAGTAGCGTCCAGTTCGTTGTTTAATCAAAGGGAATATAAGCTGAAACGATTAACTACGGATTCATCGATAATGAAGCGTCGTTAGAGGTTAAATTGGTTTACACATGAGCGGCGATTGCACTTTGTAGGTACGACCAAATATCTACCACCTGAAATTAATTCAAAGTTCAAGTTTTTTTCGTTTAACATTACCTATCATTATCGGAATTGCAATTTATGATATAATTTAAACCTACCTATTATATGTGTTACACGTTAGGTTTTGAGCTTTGCTTGGGGAAGCAGGCGTGGCAGCGTCAGCGCTACTCTCGAGTGGGCAGCCAGACTGGACCTGCGTTTGCTGAATCGGGGCGGCGTCAGTACATGCGTGCGCTGGAAGAAAGAGTCGATAATACCTCCCGTGGGCGACACTCGCTGCCTAGTGACTGGTCGTAGGCTGGAGAGTGAATGAAGACCTGGTCACGCTGTCTGATCATCGGCACATTCTGGTTGACGTAGTGTTACGGCCTCCGGCTGTGAACACCGGCCACCGACCGTTCAGTTGTGACTGTTCTTATTCAGGGTCCTTCCGTGGCCAGACCCTCCTACTGGACAGAGGATCTAGTGGTGACATAGGGCGAACTCAAACAGACCCTCTGCCTGTTGGCGAAGTGGGCAAGCTATTCGAAAGGACCTTCGCCTCTCGAATCAGCAGTATGTGAGGCGGCGGTATGTGAGGTCGCATACCGTCGTAAAGACCAAACGAAGCAGTAGGCCTAGCCGCTCACCTGTGAGGAGCCCGATGGGGCAACACGTTCAGAGGACTCCGTTTGCATTCCTTTGGAGATCTCGGAGTCCCACCTGTAGCGCTGAGGATAGCCACCGAGGGGATTTTAGTGCGGTAAAATCCCACATTATCCTGTGTAGCTCCCATAGCATCGGGTATTTTTTGAAGATTTCTCCCTCGAGAACATTTTAAAGACTTGAGCTTGTGATACTTACTAATGACTTAGCTTAGTCATTTAACTCTAGCGACATGATCACCGTTCCAATTTCTGCCAAATATTAACAAGAACCACACTGATTACTCTTTACTTTCCTTACACTTTGTTACCATATAGATACAATATGGCAAAACATACATATACGCATACATACATTTAAACTCAAAAGAAATTACCCTGAAGAGGTCGGGTAAAAACAATACACTCGTAATAATGTGTTACCTACTATACCGATCATCAGTTTTTAGACGAAAATCCATAAAGTAACTAAAAGAAAAATTCGCAGGTGACATTGTATCGCTTATTGGAAAATATAGCAATAAATTTTTAACAAGCGATATACAGAGTAATAGTTTTCCGATAGCTACAACGGTAGTTTCGGAGGTTATTTGTAAACACTAAAATTCATGTTTAGAACGGTCCATACATTCCCATAATGTCCAAACAAAAGCCATCGGAAATATTGGTGAAAACATTTGGAAGTTTGGAGATAACATCGAGTTATCGCTGGTTTTATCGGTTTCGGAACATTGTTCACGTCATCTTTTGGCGAAGTTGTTTGGCAAGAATAATAGGAGATTTAAAAGGCCAATTCAGTGCCGTAAATTTATTTAGTATGCAGTTTAGTAATAAGATTTCGGTTTTATAAAATAGCTGTCATCATTACCAATGAACAAATTGGTTTTGATTTTTTTACTAGAAAATCGAAAGTATCGAAAATGAGTTATAATGCAATTAGCTATTCTGAAAATGAGATTTTAATATTAATTACTCATAGTGATTTATTTGATTTATTGTTTGTATTATTTATTTATTTATTTGACTGAAGTAACAAATGAGCATGCAATCCACCTGATGGTAAGTGGTCACTGCCGCCCATAGACATCTGTCATCAACATCATACAGAACATGGGTTCCATCTGAAGTCAATCACAGATGCGTTGCTACTCCCGAGGACTATGATGGTCGCCTCGTGTGAAAGTGTGCCGGCAACCACACTCTTCTATCGAAACGCAAGAAATGCTTCACGCTAGAAATAGGTGTGGCGGTGGTACTTCCCCGGTCGAACTACACTGGTTCTACCACCTTGAAGAAATAGGTTTGGCGGTTGCAGTATTCAAGTGAAGATTTACATGTTTTTTTCTTTTAGTAAAACTATGTAAAATAATAAAATGTTTATTTTACGTCTATAAATACACGATGCTTAGCACAAAGGTAAAAGTCGAAACAAAACTCTAATTGGATTGGTTAGCGTTGTAAGTAAAATAATTGTGAGTAATCAGTTAAGATGATGCCAGACCAGTAAATTGAATAAAAACATTAATAAAATTGTTTAATTATTGTTTATAGAAAACCTTTTAAATTAAATTGCCGAACTGTTTGCTTAAATCAGGTCTGTCGAAATCCACTGATCAGTACTAATTAAGGAGATTCAATGTGGATGTTAATTGAAAATTATTCACTTCATTCTCCACTGATATAAAATAGCTATATGCAAAATTCCTTTATTAAATATACCGTAGTTCAAAATGACTTTAAAAAAAATATAAATACGTAATGCATATTTCACAAAATCTTTTGTGGCGTATCTATTATAGTAGAACGGAACCATCCAAGTAACCTTCTTCCCACAAAGCTAGATTTTTTGGATGGAAGTTCCTTACGGCAGGCTTGGAGGAGATAGGGTTTTTGCTGCGCGACCGAACTGAAAATAAATTCGATAGTAATACCGTAAGAAAATCGTACCAAAAGTGTTGAACGCAAATGCTGTAGTCGTATACACAAGCGAATAGTGTATAATACCATTATCTTTCCCTCTTTCTCATCCCTTCTCTTTCTGTTACCACTCCACCCCGCCAATGCATAGTATATACTCATGAATTCATATACAAAGACAAGGCGAATACTCATATTATACATCTATTTTACTTGTGAGTAGCCAACGTTTATTTTCGTACAATTTAACTTCGTTCCTATCTGGTATCCCACGACACCACATCTTTCTTTCTATCTATGAATTAAGGAAGTACCATTCTGGCAAGCTTCCGCTGGTTGCGTCGTAATCGGCATAAACCCTTAAAATTTCGAAAATAAAAAATCTTTTATCTTGACCTTCTCCCACAAAGCTACAATTTTAACACGTTGTAATTTATAAATATGCGTAAGTATAAAAAAATCGACAGCCTATTGACCTTAAAGCCAATGTTTCGTGGCCTTACAGTATGTAAGGTATAGTTGCGGAAGGCATTGTAATGTAAATTATATAGGTACTACAAACGACTTCGACTTGAAAACCTACTTACAACACTAGCACACGCCCGCCGCCCTGTAGTTTCGGGATCAGAATAGGGCTACGGCATCCGACTAAAAGGGGCTTCCGGGGTTGCAGACGGCTAGAGTGGGAGCTCGAACCGTTCAGTCAGGCAATCCCGGGAAGGACGGCGGTATATGTGGTCGCATACCGTCGTAAAGACTAGACGGAGCGGTGGGCCCAGCCACCCATCTGGGAGGAGCCCGTTGGGGCAACGCGCTCAGAGGATTCCGGTTGCGGTCGGACCGAGTACCCGGAGTCCTCTTTATAACGCCGAGGACGGCCACCGGGGAGGTTTTAGTGCGGTAAAAATCCCACATAACCCTGCGTCGCTCCCACGGCGTCGGGTACCTTTTGAAGGTTTCCCCCTCGAGAACAAAAAAAAAGCCTATTGACCTTAAAGCAAATGTTTCGTGGCCTTACAGTATGTAAGGCATAGTTGTGGAAGGCATTGTAATGTAAATTACATAGGTAGATACTACAAACGACATCGAATTGACAACTTACAACGCTAGCACACGCCCGCATATTCGTATTCTTTCACGATTTGTTTATGAATTAGACAAAACAAAAACATATTTTTTGATTGCCTAATTTCCTCATTACCAGCTAGCACAATATTAATAAGTTGAAAAATTGAAACGCGCCATTAGAACAAATCGTCAAAATAAAACAGAAAAAATAAATCGGTCTACATTTGCGGCATGTATATTTCTCTATGTATACCTCAAACTCAGTTTTCAGGCTGACAGGTTTTGTAAACAAATGTTCTACGATGTTCCCCGTAGGATTACTTCGACAGGCTCTTTGTCGATACTTTTATTTTTTAGAATATTCTATGGCTTAAGCATGTCTGTAGCAGGCTTTGTGTGAATTTGAACAACGTATTTAACTGCTCTACCGACGTATTTTGAGCAAGTTCAAAATTTGGAGGATGTTAACATTAAGACTCTGTTATATTGATTTATAATTAATTTATAATAAACTACCCATATATCAAATCGTTATTTTTTAAATAGAATTATTATTAATTTATTACCTAGCTGATTTTATAACATTTTGTAAGACACGTTATTGTGATGATGATGATAGGAAAAACATTTATTTAAAAAAAACCTTACAGAGGTTGAATATAGGTATGTAAAATTGTTTTTGATAAATGAGTACGCACATTCCTAAAAACACAGTAATGTTTACCTAACCAATAAACATAAATTAGTGTTTATGGCCTGCTTATTCTTTAAACCATTTTTTTTAAATTTTATTAATTTAACGCATGTGGCGTTAAATTCTTTTTAAAGCAATACTGAAAATTGCATGGATATTAAGTGAAATAATTTATCAACTCCCTGCCAATGCCCTGGCAGACACACATCATTCGATTAACTCGTTTCTCTAAAATGTGTAAATTTAAGTTAAATAAGTAAAATCAAATACATTAATATTAGAATGGTTTATTAACTTAAATGCAATCGGTTTACAAATTTTTGATTTAAAATTAAATATTTTACAACATAAGATACTAGATCATAAGACCAGCTAATTTAAAATATATGAGATTTTTAAGTGTTTTTTTTTGTCTTTGGTGTAAGATTGCATTTTTCGAGATACAAAACTTGTACTTGTATATGTACTATAACATGTACCAAGCTCTCCACACGATGGTTCATCCATGCAAACGCAAACGAAAGCAAACGATAGTTCATTTCTCATGCACACTTAATCATTAGCGTATCTCAAACCAAATATATATCACTGTATTCAAAATAAACGCGTTCAATTACTTTCTTCAAATTATTCATAATTTTACTGGTAGATTATATTAAATTATATGTTTTTATATTTGTGTATTTCGGTTCCAAAAGATAAAACGATAAAGAAAATAACACTTTACCGCTAAGTAATTATAGATGCGTTGCCACAAACAAGGACTCAGATGGTCACCTAATATCTAAATGAGCTGGTAACCATCCCCCTATATCGAACTGCATCACGCTAAAATATGATGGACGCTGGTACCGCCACGGTCGGTCCATATACGTTATCCTACCTTTTAAAGGTCATAAATCATTCTTCAATGTATCTTTTATAAGGTGTAGCAACATTGACGCAATATACTGTTAGGTCCGATTTTATTGTCATTTTTAAGCAGGTAAAAACCTTTATTTGTGATCTACCTACAAGGGAAAGGTATAAAAAGGATTGCGACAAAAACACGAGGCTCAGTTGTTATTTGTGAGTTGAGAAGTGAAGAAGTGTGAACAAGTGAATTGGTTATTCGTAGCAATAAGTGCAGTGTATTTCTAGGCCATAGTGGAAGCAAAACTTGGAAGTGTTAGTGAGAGAAATAAATAAGTTTATAAGTTGAAGCTGAGTTTTATTACATATCAGAAGTGGTAAGTACCTACAATTTTTATAAATAACCAAAAAATCGAGTTTTAACTAAATATACTCAGTACGAAGTAAATTCTTTACAAGTTGCTTAAATTCGTGCTTTAATGTTATAATTTATTAGTTTTATTAATTTCTTATAGATAATATTTATATTGTTTCAACACTTAATTGACTGAAATTAATATTATAATTTTAGAATTTTAATTTAAGTTTATCTAACAAATTGATAATTACGTCAACTACATTAAGAGAGAAACGGGTACATCCTTTTTTTTGTTGTTTCCGAGTTTCAGATGTTGAGGCGCACTACTGAGTGTTCCCCAAGGCGATTGCACACGCCTGTACGAACTTCTGCAAGTCGATCAGTAGCGGCGCAGCGCAGCCGCAGTCGCGTAAGGGATGGTGACGGTGCACGCTGCCCACGAAGCCGGAGCCGACTTCGCGACCACAGCAGTACTCATGAACACGATCTCCTGCGAGAACGCGAACGTGATCTCTGCAGAAAAGAGGAGCGCCTGCGGAAGTTGGAGGACGAAGTAAACCGAAAGAAAATCCAGTTGAGGTCTACTGAACACCACACGCGGGAGCGGCGTCGCTCGCGCTCTCGGCATGCATCGCAACGGAGCCGTCGGAGTCTGCACAGCCATGAAGAGGATCAGCAGCGTCCAGTGATGCAGAGTACCACCGAGAGCAGCCCGTCGCGTACAAAAAGGTCATGTAGTCCATCTTTTACCACTAATGATTTAGTACACATTTTAAATGCTCTTAAAGATTCCCGGGCACCACCGTCCGCTAGTGTCGCACCCATTTTAACTAATCCTGTTAACCACAAGAATATATTGCCTGACTTTGATCCCTCATCAAAGAATCAAAGAATTGATATTTGGTTAAAGAAGGTAAATGAGTGCGCCACGGTTTACGGTTGGGACGAAAAAACGACAATACACTTCGCAATGCAGAAACTGCAAGGCTTGGCCAAGAATTGGTATGAGAGTTTAAACTCTATATTGTTTACGTGGGTAGAATGGCAACAAAAATTAGTTAATGCTTTTCCTTGCGAACAAAACTATGGCCAATCCTTGGAGGAAATGCTTAAACGGAGAAGTAGATTCAATGAACCAATAGAATTGTATTACTATGACAAACTAGCTCTATTGAACCAATGTGACATTGAAGACAAACGGGCGGTCGATTGCATAATACACGGTTTAAGCGATAAATCGTTAAAGTCTAGTGCTTTAGCATTAAGATGTACACATCCAGATCAGCTGCTACAGTTCCTCATAAGTAATAAGGAAACTTCACAGATTCTAGATCGTTCCTTTCATAAAACTAAGTCGGGCTCTAACATTAACAGTAGTACGTCTAACAAATATATAAATAAGTCCGGGAATTCGCACGGCGACAATATGTTCTGTTTTAATTGCAAGGAATATGGACACCCTTTCCTTAGATGTCAAAAGCCATTAATAAAATGTTCGTTATGTTTTCGCGTAGGCCATAAAGCCGAACAGTGTAGATTAAAAGGGGAAAAACAAAATAACCAAGAAAACAACGTCAAAAAAACCATGTGTATCACAAATTCTAGTCCAAGCTCCAAGTTTTACAAAGAAGTCTTGGTTGATAATATTCCTATGAAAGCTTTTATAGACTTTGGCAGTGAGGTCACGTTATTATCCAAATCAACCGTATTCTCATTGGGTATGTCCTATGAATATGTCCCATCAGTTCTTAAAGGATTTGGTAACGACACTGTCCCTACTATTGGTAAAATCGACGTCAACTTGACGGTTGATAAAGTGACTGCTTTGGTTCCATGTCTAGTGGTAGACGATGAGTATCTCGACGTTGCCTTGCTTGTAGGTCAGTCTTTCACAGAATTGCCTCACGTTGTTGTGTACAAGAATGTTGATAGGTTGCAATTCTTCAACATAGGTACTGAAATGCCTTTTGCTCAGGATGATATCAATGACAATAATATTGTTAAGATTATTACAGTCAGTTTTATACGCCTTTATGGTCCAGCCTCTATCAAAACCATCGTCGAATCTCAAACTGATCTAAATGTATTATTAGACAGTAAAATCATAGGCAAGCCAACTCAGCAATATATTATTTACGGCGGTGTGTATAGGGTTGTCAATGGTAAAGCTAACATAACTGTGGCCCCACTTGCAAAAACATGTTTAATCCCAGCAGATATAATTATTGGTCGCTCAATAAAAGTCCAAATTGTCAATCGCATTGTGTCCCCCCCAACTCAGTCGTTACTTGCTCACAGTAAATTTGATGAAAGCCAAATCAAGATTGGAGAAGCAATAAATGAATCCGACAAGGGTAGGCTTATAGATTTATTAAAAAGGTATAATCATTGTTTCGCTTCTGCGTTGAAGGACCTTGGATGTACTGATGTGGCCGAAATGTCTATTGAATTAAATAGCAATCGACCGATAGTGTATCGCCCATATAGGCTGTCTCATAAGGAACGGGAGCAAGTGCGTGAAATGGTTGATGAGTTGATGGACGCCGGGATTATTAGAGAGTCTGTGTCAGAATATGCCAGCCCTATAATCTTGGTTCGTAAAAAGGATAGTAAATTAAGACTCTGCATTGATTTTCGGATGTTAAATTCTATAACTATCAAAGAGCGTTATCCAATGCCTAATATTGAAGATGAAATTGCGCGATTGTCCGGACAGGCATATTTTGTCACTCTGGACCTAGCCTCTGGATACTACCAGGTACCTATAGCGGAACAATCACGATCGCTCACTTCATTTGTTACACCGGACGGCCAATATGAATTTAATCGTATGCCGTTCGGTCTAGCAAACGCTCCCGCAGTATTCCAGCGGATGATGAATAAGGTGTTAGGTTCGTCTCGGTATACAGGAGCGACCGCTTACATTGATGACGTACTAATATACGGTAGGGATGTCGAAGAGTGTTTGCAGAGGCTTGAGTGCGTTCTTCAGCTTTTAGAAAAGGCTAATCTGACCCTTAACATCTCTAAGTGCGAATTTTTAAAAGATAAGATCGATTACTTAGGATATGAAATTAGTGCAGTAGGGGTGCGGCCTGGTATAAATAAGATACAATGCGTTTCTAGTTTTCCTCGTCCCACAAATCATCACTCTGTTCGACAATTTCTAGGATTAGTTGGGTATTTTCGCAAATTTATTAAGAATTTCGCTACTTTGGCTAACCCATTGAATAAACTTCTCAGGAAAAACATTGCTTGGGAATGGAGTGATGAGCAAGAGCAAGCTTTCCAATTATTAAAAAGCAAGCTCATTGACCGACCCATACTTGCCATCTATGACCCTGCAGCTGAATTAGAGCTCCACACTGATGCCAGCAAGATAGGTATCGGGGGAATTCTATTGCAGCGTTCCGTTAAAGATAAACCTTTCCAGGCAGTAGCTTATTACAGCAGGCAAACCTCTCCTGAGGAAACTAATTTTCATTCTTACGAACTCGAGACGCTTGCTGTTATATGTTCTTTGAAAAAGTTTAGGGTCTATTTAATTGGGCAAAACTTTAAAGTTGTAACTGATTGTAGTGCTTTACGGTCTACTTTTTCAAAACGTGATTTAATACCACGAATAGCCAGGTGGTGGTTGCTCATGCAAGAGTTTCAATGTACCGTGGAATATAGACCGGGTATTAAGATGTCACACGTTGACGCTTTGTCCCGTAACCCAGTCACAGTCGAGGAATCATCAAACTTGCTTGACCAAAATCCATTTGTAATGCGTATCTCTAATGATGATTGGCTACACACTTTACAATTAGGTGACCCGGAATTGCGTAGAATTCGCGACATTCTTGCCACTAACTTAGATTCTAATGGACTTCAATATATTAAAGACAATTATATCATCAAAGATAACAAGTTATATCGGTATTTAGACGGGGATAAAACAAACATACGTTGGGTTGTTCCAAAGGGTGCGAGATGGCAACTATGCCGTATGAATCACGACGACATTGGGCATTTTGGGTTAGAGAAAACTATAGAGCGTATCAAAAAAACCTACTGGTTCTCTAAGATGTCACGGTTCATAAAGAAATACGTGAGTGCATGTATACAATGTGCTTACGCGAAAAAGTCCCAGACAAATGAAGGCCACTTACACTCTATTGAAAAAGTTGAGGTGCCGTTTCATACACTTCATGTTGACCATCTCGGGCCTTTTGTAAAATCAAAGGCAGGCAATACCCACCTACTTGTAATCGTAGATAGCTTCACAAAGTTTGTTTTCATTAGACCGGTTCGAAATACAAAGTCTGTTAGCACTATCAGAGTATTACAAGAAATATTTTATACTTTTCGAAATCCAGACCGATTAATCAGCGACCGCGGCACTGCGTTCACATCTAATTTATTTAAGAGATTTTGTTTAGATGGGGGTATCAAGCATATACTAAACGCTGTGGCTAGTCCGCGATCAAACGGACAAGTTGAACGGTATAACCGCACTATTCTTTGTTCCCTTACTGCTCAAAATCTAAATTGCGATGAAAGAGATTGGGATATATCAGTAGGTAAAGTTCAATGGGGCCTAAATAACACCTGCCAGAAGACCACTGGCAGAGCTCCTGCTGAAATAATGTTCGGTACAAGTATGAATGCAGAAATTAACCCTAAACTTAACGAAATCAGGCAAAACACTAGAGGCGATATTGATCTTACCGACATTAGAAAAGATGTTAAAGATAAAATTGATAAAGAACAAAGAAAACAGAAAGAATATTATGATAAAAATAGACGTCCCGCCCGTAAATATAGTAAAGGCGAATTAGTAAAGATAACTAAGACTACTTTCAATAATGACGGTAAGAGCAAAAAGCTTCTCCCATCGTTCGTAGGTCCATATCGAGTTACAGAAATATTGGGTAACGACAGATACAGAGTAGCAGCTGTTCCAGGATTAACTGGTACTAAAAACAAACGTAAAACTACGGTAGCAGCAGACAGAATGTTACCTTGGGTTCATGTCGCAGCTTTAGAAGTACATGAATCAGATGATAATTCTGATGACAGCAATGTTTCGGAGTCTAGTTTTGTCAATTAAAACAGAATACAATACTTTAAAATTTTGTATTGTAAAGAGTGTATATTTGTTATCTTACAATTATTATTTATCCGTTTCTTATAGAAAAATATTAAATATTATTTTGTGTCGCTAGAGAGCTAATTAAGATTGTACTGGAAGTAATTCAATAATACAAATATTGCAAGAAGTGAATGGTTTGCAATATTTTGTATTAGATGTTAGCTTTTATTAAAATATTGCAAGAAGTGATGGTTTGCAATATTTGAGACTACATAAAGATATTGCAAGAAGTGATGGTTTGCAATATTTGAGACTACATAAAGATATTGCAAGAAGTGATTGGTTTGCAATATTTAGTGATAAATAAAGATATTGCAAGAAGTGATTGGTTTGCAATATTTAGTGGTAAATAAAGATATTGCAAGAAGTGAATGGTTTGCAATATCTTGTACTACAAGTTAGTTGTCATAAAGGTATTGCAAGAAGTGAACGGTTTGCAATACTATACTTTGCTATCTACCGTAAGAATTGAACGGTTTACGGTTAGAATGCATTCTCTTTCATTCTCGTTCATTGCGTGAATTGATGGGTACGCAATATTTCTTTAAGTTCATTTGTAAGAAGTGTATATATAGAGTTATGAATCCTCAATTGTTAGAAGGAAATGATCAAATTGAAACAACTGAGATTATACTGTGTAATTATATTATACTGATTAAAACAGAATTGTTTGTGTTATAATATTTATATAAATTAGCCGAGTGTTAGGTAACTTGGTTAGGTAACTTAACGTTTGTCCGCGTGCATGAGGACATGCACGGGGTCAGGACGGTCGAGTGTTAGGTCCGATTTTATTGTCATTTTTAAGCAGGTAAAAACCTTTATTTGTGATCTACCTACAAGGGAAAGGTATAAAAAGGATTGCGACAAAAACACGAGGCTCAGTTGTTATTTGTGAGTTGAGAAGTGAAGAAGTGTGAACAAGTGAATTGGTTATTCGTAGCAATAAGTGCAGTGTATTTCTAGGCCATAGTGGAAGCAAAACTTGGAAGTGTTAGTGAGAGAAATAAATAAGTTTATAAGTTGAAGCTGAGTTTTATTACAATACTCTTAATGCCGGCGCCAGACATTAGCTCACATAAGTGTCCACTTCTTAGACAAACTTTGCTCACACGTTTGTTCACATATTCTTGTACCTGCCACATATGTGTTCAAAGATTTGATCACTTCTGTGAGCACAGTTTTCAAATAGACT
The DNA here is from genome assembly GCA_949699795.1 of Spicauda simplicius. Taxonomy (NCBI): domain Eukaryota; kingdom Metazoa; phylum Arthropoda; class Insecta; order Lepidoptera; family Hesperiidae; genus Spicauda; species Spicauda simplicius. The sequence goes on along the minus strand of OX453067.1, from coordinate 9,038,652 downwards.
TCAGAAAACAAGGACGATGTTTTGGTTGGCGCAGTATGCCTATATTATTTGTGTTTGTGTAATTATTTGATCCGGAAAATATAATTAAAAACAGCTAAAATGTAGACGTCAATGGATGTAATAATAATAATATAATTTAAACTCGAAACCGCTTTTATTATCCCAGTCCATCATTAGTTCGCTTGGTTGTTTACGTACAACAGCTTTCTGTGGCGATGCTGGTGCAAATGAGCTACGCACAAGTGTGGCAGGCACTCAAACATTTGAACACTTATCCCTTTGATGTGCGTTAAAAAACCGACACGAAATGGCAAAGCGCACATCAGTGTTTAAATATGTGGCAATACTATCAAATGCCCGTGTCATACATGTGAACACTTATTTGACCACATAAGTGCGCACATGTCTGGCGCCGGCATAAGTGCCCAATTCCTGGACTGAAATAAGGTAAATGTAGTTTGTCGCTCTGGCTGGATAAATTGTGGTGTAAGTTAATAAATAGGTATTTTACTGCACAGTATTTCACAGTTACGACCATACAGGAGTAAATTATGTTAATCGTAAAGCACACAATGAAAATTTAAATATGGTTTTAAATGTCCGGTTGCGTCATTAATTTTCCGTAAACTCTTGTTTCAGGAAATTACTGCATGGTCATTTACCTTTACCTGTAATTAAAAGATATAATACGGCGTAACATTGTCAAATATGTTAAATTAATAATGTAATGTAATGTTATACATTACTTAGTAAACAATCTTCTGCTTTCATTTTCTTTATAAAAATGAATGTTTGTCTGTATGACCTGTATAGAATCACAAACTATTCATTTGATCATGATCATGTCATGATCTTTATCAAAGTAGCTCGCGAAGGTTTCTGGTGTATTTTTTTGTTTTACGCGCGTAGGGTACAACTAGTAGACAAATAAAATAATATGTCGTATTTCATATTCAAAACTCTAAAACTTAGGGTTTGAAATAAATATCAAAATATTTCAGAGATGCCTATATCTCATCTATAAATATTTGTGCTACACTTAATGAGGTGGTAAATTATTACTGGAAACTACATTGCAACTAATAAAACTCAAAGTAATTAGATAGGTAATTACGATTGCTCTACTTTCAGTTCTTGTACAGATTTGTTATTTAGTAATTTAAAAAAAACTACGTTAGTTATAAGTCTAATATATTAATATTAGATAACGTATTAAGCATTAATGCGTAATGAACTTAAACTTAACATACGTCTAAACAACTTTATCTCCAAAATGAATGCTCATAATTAAAGCAGAGGAGATGATCTGCGTTAGTAAGTACTCCTGGTTGCAATCATGGGTCAATAGTGATTTTGAGTGCTAATTTAGGTTTAAAATTGTTTTTAGGAAAGACCAGCTTCCGTTTTCTTATATATTGTACCATAAGCTAAACGATTCGATATGAAACCCAATAGACTAGGCTATATAAATCGCTTTAACACCTTGACTTTAGAGTCTTTTTTTTTTTGTTCTCGAGGGGGAACCTTCAAAAGGAACCCGACGCCGTGGGAGCGACGCAGGGTTATGTGGGATTTTTACCGCACTAAAACCCCGTCCGGTGGCCGTCCTCGGCGCTATAAAGAGGACTCCGGGTACTCGGTCCGACCGCAACCGGAATCCTCTGAGCGCGTTGCCCCATCGGGCTCCTCCCAGATGGGTGGCTGGGCCCACCGCTCCCTCTAGTCTTTACGACGGTATGCGACCACATATACCGCCGTCCTTCCCGAGATCGTCTGACCGAACGGTTCGAGCTCCCACTCTAGCCGCCTGCAACCCCGGAAGCCCCTTTTAGTCGCCTCCTACGACAGGCAGGGGATGCCGTAGCCCTATTCTGATCCCGGAACTACAGGGACGTGACTTTAGAGTCTAAAGCGCAACAAAGCACCGACTCCAATGCTTATACGTGAACAAAATGTACTACTTTGACATGTCTCCCAGCAAGCACGATCTGTACAACATACAATTTCGGAGCAGCGTAAAAGCTCTAGAATATTCTCTCTATTATCTCGTGGTATAATTAGTTCAAACGCCATTACTATTTCGCTAAGTACGAATATTACTTGCTAAAACTTTAATAGACGCTGCATTGTTTCTCAAAGTCGTCGATAAATTGAAATTTATTTTATTAAAATATTAATTGTTAAAAGCTGTATTATGTGGATGTATAGCATCGATGCCATTAAAAACTCTCAGCTCTCAAATGATTTAATATGTCTACATTTATTCGCTGATTTAAACTCTCTAATTTGTTATGAGAACAAAAATCGATCCCCAGAAAAACAAAAAACCCTAAACAAAACATGTTAATTAAAGTTATTGTTAAGTTGAGAAGCGCTGGAACGAAGTACTATCTGGCACCCATTTCAATTATCCACGTCGCGTGTTCTTAAGCTCGAATACAGGAAATTGTTCCACAAATCCGCGTGACTGCGTGAAGATGGGAATCAGAACAGATTATGTGAAGTGAGACATGTAAAAGACGTGTTTGCTGAACGGGAATGAGATGTATTATTCGACTCTGGAGATATCTGTTTTAGATGTACAGATTACATAGTAAGAGTGTGGGTGTATATGCGTATAATAATATGAACACGAAAAGCAGTGTTTGCTTAGTTAAAAAAATATCTAATGGTATTGACCCCTTGTTATATAATACATGTACTATTTATCTGTACTGTGTTTGTGTATTTTCTAGCTTTTATTTGACATCTATATTTTTAATAATAATAATTGTCCCATCCATCCTTTTTGTCCGACCGCAGCCGCCATATTTAAAATAATATTGTATGTCACTGTCACAACTGAGTAGTTTCAATTGATATAATAAAGGAATATTACAATACGTCAAACCGTTTGGGCTGTATCACGAGCAAAATAAATGGGCACACATAAAAACATACATACATACATACATATTACCGAAAACCATAACTATCCTTCTGACGTAGTCGGGTAGAAAAGGAAAAAATATAAGAAAAGACAAAAAACATATGCAACTCATATCATAAGTAAATATTTTGTACCTAATACGATAAAAGTTTTCACGTAATCAATATTATTTTGTTAATTATAAACATTTAAAAATTGAAGTTACGTTATTTCATAGCACACAAGCATTGAAAGCGCCAGCAACAGTTTGAGAGAGCCAAGTTCAAACATAGGTAAACTTTGAATGTTTATTATATTTAAATAATCGTTTATACATATTATCTTCCCTACGCTTAAAGACATACCTTAAACTTATAAAACTAGCAAGAATAACCATTTGAGATCAATAATTTTAAACTTACAGATGTGCACGATTTAAATATTATTTAATAACACTTACAATATTTTAAAGCCTATAACAACAAAAAGATCAAAAAGGAAAATAAAACTTAAAAAAACACTAAAAATAATGGAATCTCCCTTTGCAATAACTTGCTTTTACATTACACTGTATCCTAGCTCTTTTTAAACCTAAGCCTTCTAGGAAACATAATATTAAAAATTACTAAGTAATTATTTATTCTAGCAGAATAACTTATTTTTGATATTAAAAAATAATGGTATGACGACAAAATCTCGAAACGTTCTACTTACTTTATTTATTTTCCATAAACTGTCAATTATATGTGTACTACATTGATCTACTATTATAACCTTAAAATATTAAGTAATTCAAAATTCATTCAATAACTATTGTATGAATAATACTGGCTGTTTTAAACTTGTCTCTTTCACTTGCTTTAACTAGCCTCTTTCATGCCACTAATCCCCTACTGTTTTTAATAAATATATTTGTTAATTTGACCTACACAAATACCTACACTTAGAACATTCCAAAATATAATAACTTATTGTAACTGGTTGAAGATTAAACCGCAATTCTATGAACAAAACTTATAGAATAATATCTACAAAGTGACTTCATGATTTTTTAGTAAAAAATTACGGCTCGATCGTTACTAATGTTTTATAATTCTTGAACGACAACAAATTTACCAATTTCGAAATAAGATGAAGAGAATTAAGTTTTCTGTATCTTAAACCATCTGAAAATTACATTAAGTAAAATGGAGACGTAAATTGGATTTTGTCGATTTCAATATTTTAAACTAATATCCTTTACGTTAACGCCCACGCTTCTCTAGGGATTATACCAATTACGCAAAGTGATGGATTTAGACACGAAGGGACTTACGGTATGAAAAGCTTAAATTATTTTGTGAAGGTAAAACAAAAACCAATTATGTATGTTATATTTCATATTTTATAATGGCCAAGTGTGGGTCGAACTCGCTTTAGAGGATTCTGTACAATGAATTGTCATTTTTTTATTTTTAGCATTTATTATCATACGAGCTATTTAAATACACGAATTGTGAAAATTAAAGTAACTTAAAAACAAAATTATTATATCAAAGGAAATTTAGGCCCGATGCAATAAAAATATTTTCAAAAGTACGTAAAATCACTCATGTTTGTCTGGCAAACATAAGTGATTCTGCCAGACTTTTTTTTTGAAACTTTTTTTGAAACCAGTTTTTGAAACTTTCTACAGAAGTTTACGAACTTAAATTTAGTTACCTTGTTGCTTTATTTTTGCACTACTAACAAATTAACGTACGTGTAGCTATAAAAACTTTTTTCTTCTTATATTTTCAATCATATGTACTTTAATACATTTGAGAGGTGGTACTATTTTACCTGAATCGTTTTAATAAATATTTTAATATTACTTTCGTAAATATTGGTTTTAGTATAACCTTCATAGTTTATTGCTTTTTTGAAAAACGGCTAAGAAATCTTCGGCTTCAAAAACGGCTTCAAAAGAACCTTTAATATTAAAATTATTCATCTTTTAGGTCCGCTGCTTCTTTATTTTTATCAATAATCCCCTCGCCTTGTGTGTTGATGAACGTTATAGCTATTTCAACGAGAGACACTGCTGAACACTTCTGGATTCTTTCCTAAGCCAATTTCTACAATATCTATGTGAAAAGAAAGTGCCATACAAATCTGACGAGGAAAACATTCTTCAAATTTGTTTACCAATTTCCAATAAGAAATACGTAAGTTTTTACACACATAGATATGAATTAATATACAAATGAACGAAACGAATCATAATACTGAACGCGTTGTCATGAAAGATTAAGAATAATTATTGTCGCAGTTACTAATAACAAAATTAATATGAAGCGGTTCTGAAGATACCTTATGAATATTAAGTATCCTTATAAAGCCTAAGATAATCTCGGGGTGAAGGGATGTTTGCGGATCGCTTTCCTTGATTACGTTTAATACGATAAATATTTGACGACGGCCTCCGTGAAAGCAATTAATTTTTACTGAATTGCCCATTCTGTCCCCGTTTACCTTGTTATTCCTATAGTAGTAGTTAATTAAATTCCCGGTAATTAAATCCAATAATGAATGCGATATTGAGAAGGACAACATTTTTTAGAGAAAAAAATGTATCTTTATTTATATATTTTTATTCATTCAAGATTAGATCATTAAAGTAAAAAATAATTTTACAATGGCACTAAGCAAAAAATGCTGAATTTAAATTAAAACATTGAAAAAATATTTAGCAGTAATTTTTAACTTATTACAAATGTTATTTTGGCAAAGGGACATTTCCTGCCATGCTAGGTGATCATGCCTGTGGAGTGACCGTGCTCCAACAGTCGTTGTTCGGAACTTGTATATATGCGGGGTATTGAAAATACTTCGATAGCGTGTTTAGGTAATGTAAAGGGTTACCTATACAGATCTGGGACTATGGAATAAAATACGTGTTCCGTTAACTGTGTATATTTCAGACTGTGTACTTAAACGACGGACGCAGCCGTCTCTATATACATATATTTTTCGCTGAAATGCAACACTCACACTCTCACAATTCAGATGATCTCATTTTAATTGCTGACATGAATTAATATATTGCATGTCCCTACACCATTCCCCCCTTAACAAAAAAAATAAAAAATAATATATATATAAATAACGAAAAACCTAAGAAAAATAAATGGCAGCGATGTATATGCTGACCTAAGTTCAGTACTGGGGTGGCATAGGTCGCTGATCGTGTTTAATTTAAAACAATAAATATTTTCTAAAAATATGCTACATTGCATGAGTGTTGTTGCATTGGCATTTTCATCGACATGATTACCACTAATTTTTAAATATTATAATCAAATAAAATTAAGAGTCTCCAGTATTATTAATTGTTACAAAAACGTACCTTAAAACAATGTATATAACGTATAACGCAAAATAGCAAAAATAAAGTAACTGACCTACATAATTACTCACATTTCAATACTCGTGTTGCATCAAAAATGTCTACTAAACAAAACGAGCAGGTGGCCTGATGACACGGCCGCTTCTCGATTTTTTAGGACATAGAGTTTTACTAGATGTGGCTGTGTTATTAGAACTGAAACTATTTTTATTCAAGTCACAAAAATTATTAAAACTATTACTGTCATTAAAATTATCTGACGGCATCTCGTCAAGTATAAAAGCAGGTTTAAGCCTATCAATAGATATACAAGATTCCTTATCTCCTATCTTAATAATAAAAGTCTTTCCTTTCCTACTAATTACATTATAAGGACCTTCGTATGGCGGCTGCAGTGATTTTCGCAGTAGATCATTTCTTACAAATACGCTCTTACATGTATTTAAATCGCTAGATACAAATAATGATCGCGAATTACCATGGATCTTTGGTCGCGGTTTTAATTTATTAATAGCATCCCTAAGCAACTGTAAATATTCCGAGTCCGAAGTACATAACTGAGTATCATCATAAAAATCACCCGGTAATCGAATCGCTTTACCGTAGGTTAACTCAGCTGCACTCACGCCGCTGTCACTTCTAGTAGCTGAACGCAGACCTAGTAACGCGATCGGAAGTTCATCTACCCAGGAATTGTTGCATTGTAAACGTGCCATGAGAGCCACTTTTAGTGCTCTATGCCAACGTTCTATCATGCCATTGCTTTGTGGATGGTAAGGAGTAGTACGAAGTTTGTGTATACCCAAATACTTCATGAGGTTATTAAACAAATCACTCTCAAATTGTCTTCCTTGGTCGCTTGTAAGCTTCGAAGGACAGCCAAAACGAGATATCCAACACTCAAATACTACTCTAGCTACCGTCTCCGCTGTGATATTCTGAACGGGTACGGCCTCAGGCCATCCCGTGGCGCGATCTAACATCGTTATGCAATATTTATAACCATCAGCTGATATTGGCAAAGGGCCCACTATATCAATGTGTAAATGTTGAAAACGATCTACTCTTTCAAATTCACCTATACCCGAAAAAGTATGCCTATTAATTTTTACTTTTTGACAACGTATACATGCTCTTGCCCACTTAGCAATGTCTCGATCCATATTTGGCCAAAAGAACTTTTGTTTAATCATTTGTTTACTACTCTTAATGCCAGGATGGCTAAGGTCATGTACTGAATGAAAAGCTATCATACGAAATTTTTCAGGTAAATAAGGTCTAATTCTGTTAGATGATACCTCACAATATATTTGTTTCTCGCAATCTGGTAGGTAAAATTGTTTAAACTGTAAATTGTCATCCGATACTTGCAGCGCGTGCTATAGGTATTCGTCACTGGATTGCGATTCCGCTAACTCAGTGTAATCTAATATCGTGGGACAACTTATAGTTTCTATCCTTGACAACGCATCTGCTACTACATTTTGATTACCATGTATATACCGAATATCAGTACTGAATTCGCTGATATAGGAAAGTTGACGAATTCGTCTAGGACTTTCCTTATCACTATTAACCTTCGTAAAAGCGTACGTTAAAGGCTTGTGATCCGTGAAAATTACTAGTTTACGGCCTTCTAATAAATTTCTAAAGTGTCTGATGGCCATATATATTGCTAACAATTCTCTATCGTAAGTTGAGTATTTAACCTCTGTTAGCGTTAATTTTTTAGAAAAATATCCCAACGGTTTCCAGCATTTATTTATCTCTTGTTGTAAGACTGCACCTACGCTAGTATTTGACGCGTCGCACATTAATGATAAATTAGCGTCCTGTAATGGGTAAGACAATGTAACGGCGCTTTTTAAGCTTTCCTTACATTTCTCAAATGCCTCGTTGGCCTTATCCGTCCACGTAATTATTGTTTTATCTCGCTTCTTAGTATTATGTAAATAACTATTTAATTCCGCCTGGCAATCAACTGCTTTAGGAATATGTGCACGGTAAAAGTTAACCATACCTAGAAAACGACGCAATTGCTCAACGTTTTCGGGTCTCGGAAAATTTACAATAGCTTGCACTTTATTGTCGAGCGGGCGAACGCCATCCGTCGACACTTCATACCCTAAGAAGTCTAATTTGGACACCCCAAACACACATTTTGAAACATTAATTGTTACGCCGTACTCATTAAATCTTTGAAAAATCGCTTTCAGGTGCTCTTTATGAATTTCCGCTGATTCACTCGCTATAAAGACATCATCTATGTAATTAAAAACGAAATCGAAGCCACGCAGCACTATCGTATCCATGAATCTCTGAAACGATTGAGCTGCGTTGCGCAAACCAAACGTCATCCGCGGAAATTCAAAAAGTCCAAACGGTGTAATGATTGCGGTTTTTTCAACATCCTCCGGGGCAACCGGTATAAAATGATACGCTCGATTTAAATCTAATTTACTAAAAATAGTTTTCTTTCCAGCCACTAAATACTTAAAATCGTTAATGCGCGGAATTGGATAACGATCGGGCTTAGTTATTGCATTTAATTTCCGATAGTCCCCACACGGGCGAATCTCCCCATTTTTCTTGGGTACCACGTGTAATGGACTCGCCCAAGGACTTTTAGATGGCTGACATATGCCTAAATCTAACATATTTTGAAATTCCGCTTTAACCTTCATGTAACGGTCTGGAGGTAGCGGTCTCGCCCTAGCGTATATCGGTGGCCCCGTAGTTTCGATATGGTGGCACACCGAATGCTTGGGTATGTCCTTATAAGACACTAATTTAGTGACGTCCGGGTACTCGCACAGTATATCATGCCAGATATTATTATTAATTACTGTTTTAATGGATGATTCACAATCATTATGACATACAATAGAAGCGATCGTATTTAGACGCGTAAGTTGATCTACTAGCTTTCGCGTGCTTAAATCAACCAACAACCTATAATGGGTTAAAAAATCTGCCCCTATTATAGGCTGTTTGACAGCCGCTACGATGAATGTCCATCGGAAAGCTCGCCTTAAACCTAGATCTAAAATTAAATTACGCATACCATAAGTTTCTATCTCGCTTCCATTAGCCGCATAGAGTTTGTACTTGTCACTCGCGATATTTTTTGAATTACACTTAGTTACAGGAATCACGGAAACGTTTGCGCCAGTGTCTATTAAAAATCTTAGTCCACTGTTTTTGTCCAACACACAAAGGCGATTTGACGTGTTGATACAAACTTCCGCCACAGGTTGTATCACACCTAGTTTTCCGATGCGTTAGTGTTTTTCGGCTCCTTCCAATTACACGTTTCGACACATTTGGTAGCTTTGGTACGATGCTTAAAATGATAGTAGCATAACCACTCGGGGTTGTTACGCCTTCTACTCACGGTTCTCGATCGCGACCTTGCTCGTCGATATCCGTTCGCGCCATCTCTGCCGCGTTGTGGGGTCCGCGAACGATGCAGCTCTGCGACTTCCATCCGTAGCTTTTCCACCATGGCAGCCAATTCCGAGGAGGAGCTGGAGTCCTTTGAGGTAGGAGTAGACCACACCGCTGCGATCTGACGTGGCTCCACTTTGGGTTCCTGGGCACGCATCGCAGGTACTTCTTGAGTGGCCATAGTCCAATTTGCAGTTGTACAGTTAACTATTCGGGTCACCAGTTTAGGTAATGTAAAGGGTTACCTATACAGATCTGGGACTATGGAATAAAATACGTGTTCCGTTAACTGTGTATATTTCAGACTGTGTACTTAAACGACGGACGCAGCCGTCTCTATATACATATATTTTTCGCTGAAAAGCAACACTCACACTCTCACAATTCAGATGATCTCATTTTAATTGCTGACATGAATTAATATATTGCATGTCCCTACAGCGTGTTTCAGAATACTAGTAGCGCCATCTCTTGATGTGTAGCGGGAGGTGGCCAAAATATGTTAAATATTTTTAAAGGCGGGTAAAAGCGCGAGACACAACTAGTACTGAATAAAATGCGCACCGCAAATAGGCGCGGCCTTTAGAATTCTGCCTCGAACATGGAGTGACACTTTGGCATCGTTGCATGTTTTTATATTACATTATAACTTAATAAAATAACTGTATAATGCTTCAATAACTAAGGATTGACTTATATCAAAGTTATAAACAGTGGAAAACATCCACACTTCTGTATACGTACATAAGCATACGCATTAGAGTATCCGTCAATTTCAAAACCAATTTATAACCACTATTTGAGCATACCTTTTTTTATCTGACTAAAGTAGCAAACGAGCGTGCAGTCCACCTGATGATAAGTGGTCACTGCCGCCCATTGACATCTGTAGTCAACTTCATACAGCACATGGGTTCTATCTGAAGTCAATCACAGATGCGTTGCTACTCCCGAGGACTAAGATGGTCGCCTCATATAAAATTGTGCCGGCAACCACACCTTTCTATTGAAACGCAAGACATGCTTCTCGCTAGAAATAGGTGTGGCGGTGGTACTTCCCCGGTCGAACTACACTGGTTCTACAACCTTCAAACTAATCCCAATTGTCTAATATTATACATTGTAATGGATAATTTGCAACTATACAACTTAAAGGGCGCATTATCATTTCTTATATTAACATTTTTACAAATTACTTTAAATATATTCTCGTTACACATTGTAGAGGAACAGTAAAAACGTTTTCACGACCGTAAATTACTTGTGTAATTACAACACGTTGCTGTAAAATCGGTTCGTTTTTAACTTTTTAATTACGTAGAAACATTGCCAGCGCGTTCATTATTTCTGAAATAGCTATTTTACTGAAGTCTATGCAAGATCTTTAAAAAGCCATTTTAAAAATGAGCTACTATTGTTGTAAGAAAGTAGCAATTAAAGGCTTAATAAATAGCAAGCACAGATTTATAACAAAACGGCATATTGCGAAGAAATCTTTCTGAAATTAAAGGCAACTAAATGAAAAAATATTTTCCTTTGTATAGAGGCCATAGTAATTCACTCTAACGTACTGTCTGACTTAAGTGCTCTCGGGACATGGATGTTTCATGACTTATCGATGTCTGTGTGTTGATCGGGAGCCGACAACCAGATTTCAATACTGCGACGGTTGCCTCGACGAGACGGCGTCCGTACGTTTTGCGTAGAGTGCAGAGCGCAGAGTGCTCAGTTCTGTATTAGGTGCCGATCTTTTACTTTCAACTGTGTGACGAGAGTGTAACAGGTCGTGGCAGGACTTCTGCCTTTTTTTATTTGACTGAAGTAGCCAACGAGCATGCACTCGTTGGCTACTTCAGTCAAATAAAAAAAAGGCCCAGAGAGTATGATATATCTTCCTTGCCACTTCAACGCAGGCGTACACTACGCCACTATACGCTATACGCCGTGGCTACCGCTGAAAGTATCTTCTTCCCAGTCCCATAAGCCCAGGGAGGCAGATTTGGGGGAAGCTAACTTCTGGTATTAGGGCTCCAGATGCCGTGTGTGCGTCCTGCACGCTCATCTTATGAAGCTCACTGAGAGGAGCCCCTCCCTCTCGGGACGTGGCTGGTGTTAACACCAGCACCGGCTGACGTTGCCGGCCCGCGGATGTAATGCTAACGTAGTTGGTAGCAGTCTGACATACCCCTTCTACATCCTCGTGAAAAGGGGATCCATAAGGATTTCTTCGCGATAAAAATATCCATTGTGAACCTAGCCAGTGCTGACCCAGGGCTTTTCTAAGTATTATCGAATAAGAACAAACTATTATTGAAATAAATGGATCACGAGAAAATCAAACAAATATTTTACGCTTATTTGTTATCAGAAGATTCATAGCAGACAGATAAAAGTCCTAAAAAATATTGAAAATACTATTATTATTGCTAATTCTCAGACCTCCAATTTTTTTAACTATGTTATGTGCAAATAAAAGACACATCTATTTTTATTATAACTATGAATTCAAATCCTCTAAGTTCTCGTTTTTATATCGATACTTATGCAATTGAATTGAAAAACGGTCTGCATTTGAATATTGCGAAATTATTTATATAGTAACGAATTTAACCGCCGTTAAAAAATAACATCGGAAGTTTTTATTAAACTTAAAATTTTTGATAAAGCTATTTTATTTTATTTTAGGATATACAAAGTTTTTATTATTATACAACAAGAGCACTAAAAAACCGCTTACCAATGTGGTAGTAAAATGCCGCTCCATTCCTAGTAAATCAAATGTGCAATATATTAAAATCTTATCTCTTAGGCCGCCATTCGTTGTGCTTGTTAAAACATTCATTTAACCTCTTTCTTTGGTCCTTTACACGACTAACCCGAGTCTCTTTGGGTTTAATATCGCCCTTTACGTTGAGTTGAGCACTCACCTGCTTTAAAGACGCTAATTGCCCTTTCTGGAGCTTTAATAACGCGCATTGAGATTTTAAAGTACCTACTCTGTACAGAGATAATTGAGTTTAACACAGTATACATGACTAAGTGAACTATATAAGCATTTCTTTATGTAACCTATGTGTTCCTTAATAGTAGAACCAATATGGTGTTGCAAGAGAGGTACGAATGTCACCCTTATTTCTAGTGTAAAACCGTTCGTACGTTTTGTTAAGAGGATATGGCATATGGTTGCCGTCTGCCTTAAATTCTGAGCGGCATTCTTAGTAGTGGCACTCTTAGTAGTGGTGGTGTCCTTACAGAAGGCAACGCATCTGTAATTGACTTAAAGTAGAACCTATGATACAAGAACTGATCTCAACAAATAAATAAAAAATATAATATACAAGGCGTGTATACGTTTGAAACGCAGTTTAAGTTAGTTGATTCGTTGAATCCAAGGAATCGAGACTGGGTTCTTATTTTCAATTTCCATAGCAAAAATGCAAAAGTATGCTCTTATTCATACTCTCGGTCGTTCAGTTTATACAAAATTTAAGGAAAGCAATGCTGTTTCGTTTAAAAACATTATTTCGTCTACTTAAAACTTTTAAAGCGAAGGGCATCGCATGCGGTTTTGTTTTGCTTGTTTTCTAGATACATACCATATTATATTGCTGATGTTACATCATAGGCACTACTTACCTACTCTAGTAGTAGTTTTATGTGCAATCACATAATCTGTATTTGTCCTTAAACACATTTTAGAGCGAGATTAGACTCGTAGCCATTAAAGAAGTGAGCTTACGATGCAATAGGTATGCTGTTTTCTCCGCGTGGCTTCGTTCTCTTTTTGCAGGTTTTTTGAAGAGGCAGGCAGGTGAAGTTTTAATTAAAAGCATACTAGATAATTTATAATCTAAAAATATTACATAAGTTTCAAAGTGTGTTAACTTAACCAATCCATACTTCGCCTGTATAAACTATAACTTTAAACTCTTCTTATTCGAAGACGATACTCAAAATAAGACGCTGAACAATACAAAGAAATACACAAATGTAGGTTAATGATGGTTATGAAGATAATCACAAATGTTATGAAGATAATCACAAATCTTCAAGAAAGGTGCGAAAAGAGCTCTTCTACAAAGCCGGCTATGCATTGGCGAATCCTCTGGTGTTGCGAATGTCCACAGGCGACGGTGACTACTTTCCATCAGGTAGCCCGTCTGCCTTATCGTTAGGTTAAAGTATAAAAAAAAAAGTTTATCTTATATATAAAATTCTCGTGTCACAATGTTAGTCTTGATACTCCTCCGAAACGGCTTGACCGATTCCTCTGAAATTTGGTAAACATATTGGGTAGGTCTGAGAATCGGCTAACATCTATTTTTCACACCCCTAAATAATAAGGGTGGTTCACCCCTCAATGTTTTTTTAAAATTTTTTGACAATTTTTATTATTTTTATTTTTTTATGATACGATATTCAAAAATACATACAACCCTAAGTTTTTGCCCTTCTATCACCAACCCCTATTTTTTAATAATTATTTTAGTGATTTAATTAATTTTTAAAATTTTCCGCGCTTTTACTCTGGATACTCATTGGCCAGACTATATCAGTGTAACTACCCAGTGAACAACGCGGAGTAGGGATGAGACCGAAGCCGGTCTCCTGTTTCTCTCACTCCCTCCACTGTTGTCGGCCGTCATTAATGTTTATGTGTGTTTATGTATCAAACTTAGTAGTGACGTTTAGAATTGTTATTTTTTTATGTCAGTGTAACTCTCATTATCCCTACTTCCCTTCCCTACTAATATTATAAATGCGAAAGTAACTCTGTCTGTCTGTCTGTCTGTTGCTCTTTCACGCCTAAACTACTACACCGATTTTTATGAAATTGTGTACACAGATAGTGGTGAACTTGGGATCCATTATAGGCTACTTTTTATTTCAAAAACTGGGTTGAAAATGTTAAAATCGAGCATAAAGTTTTGTATGGTAGTGGTAAGAGGTGTACTAATAATTCCGTCAAGGGGTATCATAGATTTGATTAAAAACTTATGTGTATAATAAAACATTAAAAAATATTGATTTTGAGTCGACAACATGTATCCGTAAAACTCGGTATGTCGCGAATTTTGTTTAATTCCAATGCAAATGACAATCGCTATATTATTGGCTTTTGACAAAGAGGTGTACTAATAATTCCGTCAAGGGGTATTATAGATTTGATTAAAAACTTATGTGAATAATAAAACATTAAAAAATATTGATTTTGAGTCGACAACATATATCCGTAAAACTCGGTATGTCGCGAATTTTGTTAAATTCCAATGCAAATGACAATCACCATATTGGCCATTTCGCTTCGTACTGCTTCGTACTGCCTTAATCGATAAATAAAAGACCTAAACTTTTGTATAAATTAATTGCAAAACAAACAAAACATATTGAATAAAAAAGCATTTTTCGACAAAGCATGAAGTTTTTTGATACACGTTTTAAATCACTATTCCGACGATGAAGCACAATATCTCTAGATTGTAAATTTTCTCCCACAATGACAACAGCCACTTCATCAATGGTAGGTGAATTGAACCTCCTTGTGTGTTCACCGGCAGGTGTTTTGTCAGCTCGAATGATAATATTATGGCTATCAGATGGCATCCGATCCAATGCTTGAACATGTTTACTAAATTGTTAATCTGATGAAGAAACATTTGTAATTCTTGGACAATGGTTCTCTTCACTGTTGGATTGTGAGCACAACGATTATCAACTTCTGCATCTGAATTGCCCATAAAATAAATTTGTAAAAATTGATGATCTGCATCAGGTAGTGGTAACATTGCCCCCAGTAAGTGATAAATTTGTCCTTGTATCTGTAATATTTTAAATTTTGTCCATTATTTATTTCATATATACAGCGTGTAACGGAAAGGGGGTATCAACCTTGAAAGAGGTGAATGCACTCATGAAACTCAACAACTGCTGTATATATATTTTAGTACAAACTTGAGTAATAAAAAAAAATCTGATATAATACCTTGAAAGTGGGCATGAAATTGTCCTGTATAATATGTGTAGCGCCAAATGATGTCATCTGGAAACAGTTATTATATTTCTGAATGTTGGCCAAGAAGTGCTTAGAATCATTTCGAATCCCAGAAACTAAAGAGCGTAAAGGATCTGGTGGTGGGACCAATTGTGGCAATTTTACTTTGCCTCCAGCACAACATAATCCGGTAGATTCACCAGTATATTTTAACGCCTTACAATATTTACAAATTATTTTCATTTCCCCAATTGTTACCGATTTGTCGGTACAATAATCAATTGCTGGATCATAGTGGAATGCAGCTCGTTCAAGAATCACAGCAGCACTGCGTCTGCGGATTCGGTCAATTTCATTATGTCGTGCTCGCTATTGTTGTGTTTGATATGCACGAACTCGTTCCATTCTAAGCCTATCCACTTCATTGTTACTTACTAAATAACGCAATTCTGACATGGCAATACGACTATTTTCTTGATCTGTCTCTCTCTGGTCATCTGTGCGGTTAGCACGTGAGGTAGCTCTTCGTACATTTGATTGACTTCGACGACCTAAGTCTGGTCGTCTTCTCCTCGGCATCGTAACGTAATTAATCAAATCTCTCGCTCACTTAAGAGTAACATAACAGTAAAGTGTCACTATCACAAAATATCAACAAAAAAAGAGCCAAGTACTTGGAATGTCACTATCACAAAGGATCACAAAAGTAAAGAAAGTTCTCGTGCACGTAGCGGTAATCGTCACTCACAAAGATAGAAGGATGCACTCATAGAATATCGTAACCATGATCGTAAAACAATATCGTCAATCGTAATACTTTTTTCCATGTTCTGATTTGTTTGGAGTTTACCTTTAAGCCATAAATCTCCGTATTCTGAAGTGCGACAGAATGATTGACATAATTACATATTAGTTGGTTTTCATATCTATGTCAAATATCATGGTTGTGTTCAGAAACTTAATTTGTGACAAAACTCAAGATTTATCAAACTTATAAAAATAATCTGATACAGTTACAACTAAAGTTAACTAAAAGTAAATTTCACGAAGCCGACTAAATTAATTAGAAATCAGTACTACTAATAGTTTATTACCTTTTTTGTCGGGTTGCGATTCACTTTTGTTTATTTTCGTAACGCGACATTAGGTCCTCCAAAGCGCACGCGAAGACTTTTTTTTAAAAAGTCACATCAGAAATCTATATCACATCTATTTGAATGATAATTAATTGTTACCAATTAATATGTATTATTTCTGAACGAACTCACGATGACGTCCAGGCGAAATGGCCAATATGGTGATTGTCATTTGCATTGGAATTTAACAAAATTCGCGACATACCGAGTTTTACGGATATATGTTGTCGACTCAAAATCAATATTTTTTAATGTTTTATTATTCACATAAGTTTTTAATCAAATCTATAATACCCCTTGACGGAATTATTAGTACACCTCTTTGTCAAAAGCCAATAATATAGCGATTGTCATTTGCATTGGAATTAAACAAAATTCGCGACATACCGAGTTTTACGGATACATGTTGTCGACTCAAAATCAATATTTTTTAATGTTTTATTATACACATAAGTTTTTAATCAAATCTATGATACCCCTTGACGGAATTATTAGTACACCTCTTACCACTACCATACAAAACTTTATGCTCGATTTACCATTTTCAACCCAGTTTTTGAAATAAAAAGTAGCCTATAATGGATCCCAAGTTCACCACTATCTGTGTACACAATTTCATAAAAATCGGTGTAGTAGTTTAGGCGTGAAAGAGCAACAGACAGACAGACAGACAGAGTTACTTTCGCATTTATAATATTAGTAGGGAAGGGAAGTAGGGATAATGAGAGTTACACTGACATAAAAAAATAACAATTCTAAACGTCACTACTAAGTTTGATACATAAACACACATAAACATTAATGACGGCCGACAACAGTGGAGGGAGTGAGAGAAACAGGAGACCGGCTTCGGTCTCATCCCTACTCCGCGTTGTTCACTGGGTAGTTACACTGATATAGTCTGGCCAATGAGTATCCAGAGTAAAAGCGCGGAAAATTTTAAAAATTAATTAAATCACTAAAATAATTATTAAAAAATAGGGGTTGGTGATAGAAGGGCAAAAACTTAGGGTTGTATGTATTTTTGAATATCGTATCATAAAAAAATAAAAAAAATAAAAATTGTCAAAAAAATTTAAAAAAACATTGAGGGGTGAACCACCCTTATTATTTAGGGGTGTGAAAAATAGATGTTAGCCGATTCTCAGACCTACCCAATATGTTTACCAAATTTCAGAGGAATCGGTCAAGCCGTTTCGGAGGAGTATCAAGACTAACATTGTGACACGAGAATTTTATATATAAGATATTGTATTAATATAAGGTTTATTTCTCATAAACGATTGTAAATCTTTAGAGAAATATAAACAAAGATCTAGAACAATAACTATCATGAGTGCCGTGAATAAATATATATATATTTCTTTTTTTCTCTAGGGAGAAACCTCCAGAAGGTACTCGATGCGATGCCGGAGTTCTCTGAACGCGTTGTCCCGTCGGGGTCCTCCCAGCCGAGCGACTAGACCCACCCTTCCATCTGGTCTTTACGACGATATGCGACCACACATACCGCCGTCCTTCCTGGGCTCGCCCTGGGGTACCCGGAAGCCTCCGATTAGTCATCTCTTATAACGTACAAAAGATACAGTAGCCTTATTCTGATCCCGGAACAACAGTTACTAGACCAGAAATCACAACAGTCCTATGTTTGTCACTGAAAGATAGATTCTATGCTAGGAAGATCGTCACATTTAGATCCATAATAAAAATTCTAACAACCCTCTGCAACTCTGGTGCATATACGAGCAAACTCAAAGTTAAATTCAATACATTTTCATTTCCACCCATATTTCTTTACTGCACTGATACCTGTAGTATTGGTGACAAAAGCTTCGCGAGCTACAAAGTTGGCAAGTCATTTAAACTTTTGCTTGAAATTTGTATTCGATTCCACGTCTGACGCGTTGTGGAACTAAAAATCATCCTGTTACTAAATCTTTTTTAAAAGATGCAACAAGATTACTCACCTACGCAAATATGAATAAATAGTAAAACACGTGTATACGTATTTTATCTGATTTTATTTACGACAGAATACAAACATTCCTAGTAGACACTTATATTTTAAAATTGTTTTAAGTGTGAGATAACTAGGAAGCGTCTAAGTCCCTAATATCATTAACTTCTAAGTTAACGTTCTAGGTACTTTTACACTATTCATTTGAAATGAAATTAAATGTCTTTAGTTTGTATAGGCCTACGGGGGCACTTACACATTGTCAGTTATTTTTTTTTTCCTATATTACCAACGGATCCGGCAAGAAACTCAGCGGGTTTGTCTTTTTTGTTATATATATCTAGTTTTTTTTAACATAATTACAATGATGTTTCTTTACATGGTAATGAAAATTAGTTCACATTATCTATCTCAAACCATATTACAGCTTATAAAGTATCTCATTTGTAAAAACTTCAACTTTCGTATCGTTTATCTAACCATTGGGCCATATATTTGACCAACTATATACTGTTTGTCGTAGTATACTGTAATAAAAATTTAAATAAGGTAACGTTTCAGTACATCTCATATATTTGCAAATACAACAGGTCGGATCACTGAAATTTTGATAATTTTTATTTTAGCCGACTTCCAAAAAGGAGGAGGTAATCAATTCGTCTGTATTTATTTATATATTTGCATTTTTTATATATTTAAGTAAATTAAGTACCTAGTACATTATTAAGTTTAATACAATTAAACTTTGGCAAAGGGAGATCTCCCGCCAGGCTAGGTGATCATGCCTGGGGAGCGGCCGTGCTCCGACAGTTGATGTTCGGAACTTGTATATATGCAGGATTCTGAGAATGCTTCGATAGCGTGTTTCAGAATACTAGTAGCACCATCTTTTGATGAGTAGCGGGAGGTCGCCACAAAACCTTTCTTTTGGTGTATTACCCTTAGGTAAAACATACCATTTTTTCCTAAATAAAAATATTGTAGGGAAAGTATAATGAATAATGTTATTATCATTTATATGTATCTGTTTCTTTTATTGGAGTTGCTTTCGCAATGTCCGCCGGTGTCCTCAGCATGTGCCCCATCGGGCTCTTCCCTGGTGGGCGTGAACTGCTCTCCGCACCTTCTGGTTTTTACGGCAGCATGCAATCACACATGCCGCCGTCCTTCCTGGGGTCGCTTGGCCGGACGGTTCAAGTTCCCGCCCGCAACCCAGGAAGCCCCTTTTAGTCGCCTCTTACGACAAGCAGAGGGTACCGTAGTCCTATTCTGATCCCGGAACTACAGGTACAATATTACATGAAACCTAACAAAAATTGAAAGCTTGATACCAAAACCAAAAGTTAATTCAAAAATCTTGCGGATCCCAACAAATTCCAATGCGACCACACTGTGGGTTCAACGATTGTCTCTATCGACTTATTATACAAATGGCCGATATCTTGGCAGGAGTAACGATATCTTTGCATGAGAAATAACCACTCCACGGTGTAGCGGTCTCTTGGCTCCATTCGGCTATAAAGCTGCGTCACAAGTCACGGTATTTCCGATTCCCGCCGCGGACGTCGACTGATCCTTTACACGAGAACCAATTCAGTCGAACAGAGCTTGGGAGAAAATGACGCAATGTTAAAATGTCTTTGGAACGAATTGGCGGATATCGGGCGCGAAGAAATTGGAAGCGATTTAAACGAGTAAAAGCCACGGTTGGTCTTTGCATCGAATGATATTATAGTTTAGATGCAAGATTGGAAAGTACAAAAAAAGTTATATTTCAGAAAATGTTACAAGATGGCGTGTTTATACTTTAAATTAATTATCTGTTTATTACATACTATACTTATGAAACCGGCATTTTTTATCGGTATCATTTGATTCTTCGTCAAATATATAAACGACGTAAGGACCTTTTGATTACAAAATGCATGTATTGTGTATGCATTTTGAAGTATGATTCAATAAGCTTTATTAAAACCAATATTTTCATACGATAAGAGGGCGATATAATGATAAATGATGACATTTTAAATGCACATGCTACATATGTATCGTATACTCGGTTTTAATTAAAGCTAAGCTTTAGTGGTACCTCATTGCACTGTTGATGAACATCACGTTGATGTCAATATGCAAATTAGACTAACAACTATACTGCAACTTGTAGCGTAGTTCGCAGTGACACAGGACGTGACAGTGACGCAGATAAACACTACTGGGTAAGTGGTCACTGCCACCCATTGCATCTGTTAGCAACTTCTAATAGAACATGGGTTTTATTTGAAGTCAATCACAGATTCGTTGCTACTACCGATGACTAAGATGGTCGCCTCATATAAAAGTGTACAACCACACCCTTCCATCGAAACGCAAGAAATTCTTCACGCTAGAATAGGTATGGCGGTGGTACGTCTCCGGTCGAACTACATTGGTTCTACCATTTATATGTTCAAAGTTAGACGATGCGCTATCATGATTAACGAAGCACCAATATGCGTTAATTAAATGTCTCGTCAACCCATTATTTTCCCACTGCTGGGCACGGGTCTTCTCTCAGAATGAGAGAGTTTAGGCCATAGTCATATAATTGGTGGACTTCACACACCTCCGAGAACCATTTTTTAAAGAACTCTCGGGTGTGTAGGTTTCCTCACGATGTTTTCCTTCACCGAAAAGCAGTGATAATTAATTTCTAATACGCACATGAATCAGTGGTGCGTGCCTGGGTTTGAACCTCGGACCTCCCGATCGACAGGGCAAGTTACAACCATTAGGCTATCACTGCTCTGAATTAAATGAATTATGGCAAATGTTACAAAGCCCTGTTTATATGTTTTATTCCATTACTCGTTGTCGTCGGTATTTTGGCATAATGTTGCCGTTCTGTTTCTACCTTGGGTTCTTCAGCTGTTTCTACCTAGTTGAAGCAACAGAGAAAAATCATTTTTACACTATTAATGACAGTACAGCTTTTTCAGTAATACTTTTTCCTTATAAATTGCCTGCAAAAATTGGTATATTATTGTTTTTAATACCTAGTCTATTAATAAGGTTAATAATTTTCTATATGTTAGTGTATTCAGTGTTTTTTAATTTTGATCTCACCTTTATTTCATTTACATATATATTTTATTACATATTGCAAGCACTATTGATATAGCTTTAAACATTTTTGTTAGCTTGATACTCATAATTTAAAACAATGCTTACGATTAAAAAAAATCACTCAATGTACATTGTGGTTCTACTTAATTTTTCATAGTTACAGAAATGGAGTCTTGACTTACTTGTGTTTTACATTCCAATTAAATTACATGGCCATAAAAGCAAAACTCCTTAAGCTTTTAGAGTCGTTCTTTGTAAGTATAAATATCTTTTCCATACAAATGTTTTGGTACCTAAAACTTTTCCTCTTCGACTTCGCAATGTCATTTGGACCTTTAAAAATACCCGGAGTGTACACCTTTTTATGCTGGTCACGTGACAGACGTGAAATGGAATAAACTTTCGAATAGGTAACTTTAAATGACTTACAAACTCAGCGGGAGTATAAATCGCGAAATCGAGATTGCCGAAATAATAGTTATATATTTTTGCATCTACTTTGCTGTTGTTGTTTCCTAAAGAAATATTCAAAGAAATAAATATTCTTACTGTTGTATCCCAATTTATATATGAGAATTTGATTTATGTTAAGAAAAATATTAATAAATTCAATAAACTTTGTGACAATCATGATATAAATACAAGGAACAAACACAATCTCTCCGCACATGTTACTCGTCTCCACTTAATTAATAATCCTTTTATGGGTCAATGTATACGCTTTTATAATAAACTACCAATTCAAAACAGGAATTTGTCAATCAATAACTTTAAAGCATTTATTAAGATCAAGCTTAGTCGTAAAGCATATTACAAATTTTTTGATTATATAGGTGATAAAACAGCTTGGGACTGAACAATACGTAATTAATAAAATGTCAAAGTGTAGCGTATCCTGCCAAACGTGCTCCTTGTTAGGCCAAATGTAGGGCAGGATACTGGAGCTAACTTTTGTTACCCATGTAAAAACAAGATGGCAAATAAAAAAATTAAAAAAAGATATACAAAGAAAAAAGACAAACCCACTGAGTTTCTTGCCGGATCTTCTCAGTTGAGGTCGTGTTCCGATCCGGTGGTAGTGTAAAAAAAATATATAAATGTAACTGACAATTTGTAAGCGCCCCCGAAGGCCTATGCAAAATAAAGACATTTCATTTCATTTAATTTCATTATAGTACGAAGTATAAAGTTAGATTTTTGACTGACGCCATAATATCGATTCTGGTCTACTTCTAGATCTTCATGGATTTTTTATTTTAAATTCCGTCATATAAAATGATTTAAGTTGTCAGGACTTTTTGGAGCAGCCTTAAGCTGGTCTGAAGATAACTAGTCGACAAAGTAACAAAAATACTTGCATACGTGTTTTTATAGTATGAGATTGAATTTATTTTGTTTCCAATAAATATATGTTTGTTTCAAATACAAGGTAGTGTGAGTAATGTGTTTTAGTTGATTTTATATATAATTTATGCATTGTTTAAAAAAAAATTAGCATTCCGTACTTCTCTACATCAACTATAACCGTGCGTAATTTCATATTCCTCAGTCTGCGGCAAGTTTCTTAAAAACGGAACAAAAGTTTTTACTTCACGTATTAATATATAGACAAGCAATAAAAGTATCTATTTTAATGAGAATTTACTTAATTTCCAATGCATGATATAAATACGGCATGTTAAATATACAACGCATACCTGCCTCTAACAACGAATAATTCGAAACGATAGAAACAAATTACTTGTTATGTGTAATTAACATACATTCACACATTCCAACTTTCACATCTATAATATTAGTATAAATTGCATAGCCTCGTAACATTAATGTTACACTATTACGTTACATTTACGTTTAAAATATCATAGTCCACCATAATCAAACTATAGGGATATTACTGTCCATAAAAGCCTCGTAAGTATTTTTCGTACAAATTCAATTTTATTATTTATACCTTTAATTTTTCAATTTTTTTAACCTTTTACGTTTAAAAATGTTTTCATCACATTAACAAAATATTTTGTGATAAATTGATGACAAAAATATTCCAAACTTCGAATAAAACGCAATTGTTTCATGCTTCGAAACAGAAATGAGTTGGGATTTACCCGACATTACCTTTCAGTCCCAATCGGATTTGATTGCCAGATTTACCCGTGTAATGCGCCCAGGTGAATCATTACAGGCATTAACCGAATGAGGACTCAGAATTAGGCCCATGGAACGAGCTACGAGACGAATTATCCGTAAACTCGGTTTTCTCAAATTCAACACTAAGATAAAGTGTGCCTCTTGGGTTTGTGAAAGACTTCCCTCTTCCAAAACTACGAAATAGTGACGTTAAAATTAACCAATATTCCTGTAAGAATTGATAACTTACAGAGCGTATTTATTAAATTGATATAATAAAAACGAATATTTAAAATATCATTAAATAATTAAAAGAAAATAATATAAACGTGACAATGATTTTCAAATTATTCGATTTTTAGATCAATGTTTTTGCATAAATATGTGGATAAATTTATGCTGTTTTTATCATAACAATAATATTTTATTTACAAAACGTACAACCGACTTCAATGCTAAGAAAACGTTTCAAATAAATGTAATAAATGTTGTTGAGCCCCGACGTCAAGACTATGTACTAAAGTCTTAAAGTCGGCGCTCACCACATTAGCTGAATCGTGACGATAGAACAATGTTCAATATGAACGCCTTTATCACAATGCGTTGGTGAGTATGAATCCGACACAAGCTTCTTCCAGGTGCTTGTTACTTAATTTTTTTTATCTGCTAACGATTGACTTTAAGACATTTTCACTAGTTGCTATATTTCATTTAAATATGTACAATAGTGTAGTATTTTAAAAAAATCACAAAATCTATATTTTTTACATATTTCTTTTCGTATTCGTATCAAATGCTAATGTTGTTACTAATAAAAAAAATGATAACAACAATACAACAATGCAAAAATATTTGCTAATAAAATCATATAAGGTTAAAAAAAATTAAGTATGCATAAATATTAGGGACGCACTGTCCCTAATATTTATGCCACCCGTGGTACACCAGCAGTCCGGAAATTCAGGACCTCATTACCCTATATGAGCATCAATTTTCATACTGCTAAGTACAGAAATAAGAAAACCTGTAAAAAAGAAGTCCAGAAAAAAAATTGCCATACAAGTTTACCTACCATATTACCCCTGTAGAGAACAGCCGTAACAAATTTCAAGTTTATAGGTACAGTAGTTTGGGCTGTTTATACGTCGGTATAATTATGTTTTCCTTTTGTTTATAATAATGAAGTAGCAAACGAGTATGCAGCCCACCTGATGGTAAATGGGCACCGCCGGCTATGGACATCTGTAAGCAACTTAATATAGAACATAGGTTCTATCTGAACTCAATCACAGATGCGTTAGTACTCCCGAGGATTAGGATGGTCGCCTCATATAAAACTGTGCCGGCAACCACATCCTTGTATCGAAACTCAAGGAATGCTTCACATTATAAATAGGTGTGGCGGTGGTACCTCGCTGATCGAACTACACTGGTTCTACCACCTTTACTATATTATTTTATATAGATATTTTATTTTGTATGTTGCTCTGTTACATGCTAGCTATCTCATAAATAAATTGTCTTTGAAACTGACAAGATGAGGAAGCCGGAGTTATAAATATTATTAAATTTGAGACTATTTAATTGTAATTAGAAGGTGATGCAATTATCGTGCTTCAGAGACTTGCACCTTATTAACTGGGAGACTGACAAAATTACATTTTGATGAATATGTACAAGATATTACATAACTTCTTAACTGTGTACACATGACATCGAATTTAATTAAGGTGCTTCAAAAGTATATCTAGTTTCTTAAAGCATTATACTCAAGAAAAGGTTTTTTTCAAACATAACATGGAAATATTAGTATATTGGTGTTTTTTTTTTATAAAATTTACTAGTTAAGTTGCTGAAACAGAGATGTTATTTATTTTGAATATATCATCAATGGTCCTTTGAGCGTTATGTAAATAGCTATTAAGTAATAATTACGTATTACGATTTCAAGAATTTTCTACGTGGCTAATGAAAACGTTAATGACGTGTTTGCATTATCACCGCAATTGTTATTATTTCTGTTTCCGGTTTTTATCTTCATATGCGTAGACTTTAATACAAATATAAACCCGTATTTCATTCTGAGGGGTGAGACATGACTAAATACTTTCTTAGTAGTGTATATGACAAAATTAACCATATTTCCTATCTTCTAAGGTTCTTTATAACTAACATAGTTTAATATACAGTACTGAGTTTTTATTCACAAACTTTTAAAAAGCTTTATATTAGGAGACAAAAGAATGACTCTGACGACCCCAAGATCAATGGAACTTGTGCATATTTAGTAGTGTATCATTAAAATTAACTACAAGTAAATAGGTATATTTTAACAGTCTTGTATTTATTTATTTATTTACACTTTATTGCACCAATAAAAAAATGTAGTACAATAGGCGGGCTAAATGTTAAAAACCATTCTCTACCAGCCAACCTTTGGGAAATGCAGAAAAATTATTGTATTGTATTGTATATCTAAATTAAACTAGTCATGGACGAAATCCGACCATAATTCAACCCAAAAACTAAACTTAATAT
Organism: Spicauda simplicius; assembly: GCA_949699795.1. Taxonomy (NCBI): domain Eukaryota; kingdom Metazoa; phylum Arthropoda; class Insecta; order Lepidoptera; family Hesperiidae; genus Spicauda; species Spicauda simplicius. Next base: position 9,012,075 of record OX453067.1, on the reverse strand, counting down.
TATCTAAAATAGGATAAACTATTAATAGTTCTAAAATGAATAGTGGAGAACAGTTTTATGGAGTGCAGAGTTTTTAAATATATTTTTTGACTTTATATAAATTTTAGAGATTTCGAAAACGCCGATTAAAGGTTTAGCTAAGTTTTTGCTTCACATATAGATACTCTATATACATACTCTTTTATATAGATAATTATATACTTTTACTACAAAAACGTATGTTACATCTAATGTTTAATCTGTACTTTACACCCGTGTTATTTCAAATAAATTATATAGATATGCCTGTCTATGAAATGTATGTAATAAGGGAATAAAGTACTGAAATCCCAAATAAACTTCTCTATTCTGTTTATTCACACAATGTACATTTAGTATACAAAATAACAAAAGAATTTCATTGGATATTGCTTTCGTAGTAATCAATTCCATCGAGCTCTGAACGCATAAAACAAACGGTATGCGACAGGCGACGGTGCGACCGGACATATTTCCGAATGCTCCTCCAATTTGTCAGAATTTATTATGAAACATAATTTATACGACTTTAATAATTACCTCGGACGAATCCCGGATATTTTCCAATGCATAAATGAATCCGACTTTCAATAAAACATTTTTGTTTCCGGTCATAATAATACATATTTTAAATTAATCTTCATAATACATTTTTTACTACTGAACACTAGATCTTTTTTCAGTATATATTACTATGAACAAAATTCAAAGAAAAACCTATAAATTAAGATGAATCATCAAGTGGAATCAAATTAAAAGCTAAGAAAGTTTTGCATCCCCAAACGTATAGATAAACGAATAGAATTATGTTTATTTTATAAAATTCTGATTATAATATCATTTTATAAATAGAATAGAGATAAAGTCATTTTAATGTGTTCAAATCTCATTGGAGGCGGTAAGAGCGTTTTCTTGAGGTATGCGCTCCTGAAAACAACATTTCCTTGAAAACAATACATTATTATAGATTTAAATAATATATATTAAAAAATATAGGTATATGCTCTATTCGTTTTTATGAAAAATCAGAACTAGAAGCAACAAAACGAATCAATTTTCACCAGCTCCGAATGCAATTAAACGCGCTGCGATTCAAAATAAATTGCAATCTAGCCTCGATTTTGCTCGGGCCAAAGTGAAATTTTGATAACGGATTCTGTACAAATTAAAGGACAAATTGCTTTTGACTAAAGACTTTCATACCTGTGTATTATTTGGTATAGACAGTATAGACTATTATATACTAATTTTCTACAGTATCGACTAATATATATCTCGTGACATGTTTCGCGTGATTTTTATATTATGATTCGATTGAGGAGGTACGATCGCCACATCAATTTCTAGCGTAAAGCGTTTTTGCATTACGGTGCAAGAGTTGATTACCAGCTGACTTTCGTAAGAGCAGATCATTTTAAATTCAAGAGTATCAAAGCATTTTTAATCAACTTCAGACAGAACCCGTATTGTACACGAAGTTGCAAACAGATGTCTATAGGGGGCAGTTACCGCTTACCATCCATTGGTCTGTATGTATTTTTCCTTTACTGCAGCAATCGTATAAAAATCCCCTATGTGGTATATACATATTTTGTTTACAATATTAACATTATAAAGCGACTTCTGTAGATTATAACCGATCTACAAAGTTTAGTAATATTGTGATCAATTAGGAATTGGATATTTTATTTCTCATAACTAAATTTCATGCTTTCAAAAACAGGTTAAGGTTAAGCCTATGAAATAAAAACATATGTGTTGTGCTAAGTTTTTATTGTGTCTTCATACATCTGACCTTTAAGGCCTACTACTGGATATAGGTCATAGCCACAATGCCTGGCATGCGAATTATAACTGCAATATGTCGGCGCGACACCGCGTATTTATGAAAAACACGTCGCCGATAATAATTATTTTAGTTAGTTTAAAGATCAAAAATTGTTTGTTTATTGAATTAGAAACATTTAATGATTTTTAGAATTGTAATTTAGTTTACCCTCCATAAATTTGTTATTGTCACCCCACCAAACATTGTTATAAAAAGGCGAGCGAACGCCGGTAAAAAAATTCTTGTTTTAACCGTCGAAGCGATCGGATCTCCTCAAATGTGAATAAATCGAAGAAGTTTACTCCTGTGTTTTACTTGAAATCTTCAAGAACGGATAGAAATGAAGACTGCTGGCCTTCCTGACGTCACATATCACTCACTCTCTTCGTTATATACAAGAAAACATTGCTGCCCATCTTCTGATTTTTGTCCCTGTGTCGCCTCTTCTGACAGTAACAGGAAGAACACACATATAATCTACATTGTCTAAGTACACACTTACATGTAATGATCGTGGTAGCTGCAATGGTAACCTCCTTCTAACGCAGTTGCGTAAAATATTGTTACAGTTAGGTACATTCCACAGGATGCAGGATCTAGTATGCTGAGGTTGTACAAGAAGCAGGCAAAATGCCAAAAATATGAATACAGAATGCCGGCATGTTGCTTGATTTATCGACTGTTTTGAGGTTTTGGTTATTAATTGACAAGAAACATGATAACAGCCTAAATACGACAAGAAAAAGTTTGAGCATTAAAAAGTTTAAGTTTAATATTTCCTACGTTACTTTTACTAGTAAACAGTAAACATTGCTAACAATAAAAATAATTTTGTATGTGTAGTCGATTTAAAAATACACATAATATATGTTTTATAACATAACATTTTATCGGATTTTTATGTATGAAGAATATTATCTTTATTTCTCTAGCGTTTGTCTCCATACACATATATTCCAGCTCTGTATTTGCAAAGCTACAAAAAATCGTTACTAGTCGTAGTATTAGTTAACCAAGAAGTAATTAGCAACAAATAATAATGATGAACACCATATTACTGCGTGTAGTCTTAATATAGACTGATTTTAAGACATAGGCTACTGTGACGTTACTCTTCGCGGTTAATGCGCAAACGAAATATTAGAAAGTAATTGGTACCTTCTCTATAAAGTTTTTTTATATATATAAGATAGGTTAAGCAACTTTAGTCCCTGTAGTCCCGGGATCAGAATAGGGCTACGGTATCCCCTGTACGAGGCGACTAAAAGGGGCTTTCGCGGTTACGGGCGGCTAGAGCGGGAGCTCAGGCCGTCCAGCCAAGTGACCCCGGGAAGGACGGTGGTATGTGTGGTCGTATGACACCATAAAGAACAGAAGGTAAGTTTAGCGTATTCGCTCACTAGGGAAGAGCCTGAAATTAATCATCATAGGCATCGCGCTCGAGGGAGTCCGGTTGTGTTCCTTTGGAGATCTCGGAGTCCCCCACGCAGCGCTGACGACGGCCACCGGAGGGCTTTTAGTGCGGTAAGAATCCCATATAACCCGCGTCGCTAACACGGCGTCGGGTACATTTTGAAGGTTTCCCCCTCGTAACATAAAAAAAGGTTAACCAATTTTATATAAAAGTAAGATGGAAATCTATCCATTACGTTGAATAACTAACAACAAACGTTTAATAAATATAAACGAAAGGTCGTTGAATAGAACCGTATTTTTACTTAAATTTTTAACTAATTGCGACGTCTACCTACTGCTAAGTGGAAAGTTTTGTATATGAAATAAGTAAGCTATTCAAAGTGAATAACCCTGTAGTGAGAGCTAGACAGACTCAAGTAGTGGGCGGAAAGCAATTCCGCTCACCACTATTTGCCTTCCATACCCCCGTAAAAATAGTATTTGCTATCTGAAATGTTATGATTTGTTTTTTTACTAGCTTTTTCATTCTCATGAACATTTAATTATACTTAAGAATTAATATTGATTTTAAAATAATTTGAATCTTTTAATTTATTTTGTACGGAGCAATATTTAATAAATCTTAGTTTAAGGGTAAATAATGTTTTTCACAACATTAAAGGCTAAATACGACAAAGTGGCGTGCTTGTGCAAATATCAAAACATAGTGTAACAGAGCAACATCTCAATATTTCGTAAATATTGTCAAAAAGTGGATTGTTGGATTCAGAGGGCACAGGACTGGTTGGAGTGGCGCCATTTAGGGGAGGCCTTTGCCCAGCAGTTGACATCAAAGGGCTGACGGAAGGATGGATGGATTATCAAATATTTTCTAAACGTCATTACAACGATAACTGTATCACGTAAAACTAATCGGCAGAGAACACAAAAGATATGTTAAAAGCTTAACCAACGTTCTAGCAATGGCTAGTGCACAATAATGAACATAAAGTAAGTGTGCAACCTCCGAGTAGTAAGTGCAGCGTCATAATCATAAAATCCAGGGAAACGAGCGTTTGGCGTTAATCCCACATGTGGCCGAGCGCCATCCTTGCAAGATTAAAACAACCCATTCGGTCACAACGTGGCATAAATTGTATAAACGTATGGACACTTCCCGTTAATTGCAGGATGGAATACCTGAATTCCAATGATTCGTTTTGTTCAGAGTTATATAAGATTGCATATCATCGGTATTGTGACTGAATAGTATTAGAATTTGTATTATTATAACAAGTATTTGCATGCAATTATACTTTGATTGAAATAAACAAGTTATTTTAATCTTCTTTGTGCTTGAAAATCATATTGTAAAACGAAAAATTGGATGCGTGCAGACTAGAGATGCCTCGAATATTTGCCAACTTTTCGGCTCGGCCACTTCTTTCGCTCTTCAATATTTATTTATTTATTGACACATCAACAGCATAACATACAAAACATTTACAAATTATTACATTTAATATTAAATATAGACCAGTATGCATGTCAATTACTGGTGTGTACATCAGTCGCAAAAATTCGAAAAAGACGTGCTTGAGCTTAATTAATTAGGAATAACAGACATATATAGAGTTAGAAGTAGTGGAATATAAACAAAAAAAAATAAGGTGACTTACAAAGTTATAAAGCAAGCATCCTTTTGAGAGAAGAAACAGAATCAGAAGAAATTACATTATAATGTAAAATGAAAAAATAAATAAATAAATAAATGAAAATAAATTATAATACCAACATAGTTTCTAAGTAATTTGTTACTAACCATATATGGACCCATATATGGTTAGTAACATAGTTGCCTGAAATAAATACATTTTATTTTATTTATAAGGCGTTTTGGTACACGACGACTTTTTTGTTTTCGAGAGGGAAACCTTCTAAAGTTACCCGCCGCCGTGGGATCCACGCCTGGTTATGTGAGATTTTACCGCGCTAAATCCCCATCGGTGGCCGTCCGCGGCGCTGCAAAGTAGACTCCGGGATCTCCATAAGAACGCAACCACCGCTAGCAGCCCCGGAAGCACCCTTTTAAGTGCTTCTTATAACTGATAGGAGACATCATAGCCCTATTTTGATTCTGGACCTACAAGGACGGTCACGACCGCGACATAAACACTAATGCGCAACAGTGACTGATTACCATCGAGTTGCTTTGCTCGTTTTCCACTACGATGTTAAAAAAACTTAAATATCTCTTCTGAAATTAGGGTTACATAGTAAGGGTTTGTTACACAAATTCCTATACAGTACCTAAAAAGGGAAATACCACTTAACATTACGTGTTAGTCGATTGGTTATACTGCAATTTTACGTAGAAACGTTGTTTCGGAGTGTTTCGATATTCAGATTTAACGTTACTGTCAAAATATTACTGTAAACTACCAGCCTTTGGACAATTTTATTTAGGCTGACACTTTTATCTATTTGTATCACGTGACATGTACTCTTTGTTCGGAAGCAACCCGCTTTGAACAACGTCAGTATTTTAGTGGACTATCGCATCTGACGTCAGTATTTTCGACTAACGGACACAAAATAAACGACTGACATTGACGTACTCCATTTAGGCTAAAAATAACGTCAGCAAAACCGTTCAACACGGTGTAAACTCAGTGATGAATTTGAACATGAACTGGTCAAAAGTAAATTAGGTAATTCGAGAAATCATAGGTACCTATGATTTCTCGAATTAATTTACTTTTGATATCTCTTACTTTAGTAATAAAAAAATGAAACAGCGTAATAAAACTTAACTGTAGAAATGTAAAAACCTGTTTCTACAGTTATGTTGGTGCTGTGTTCTGCTTTGAAGATTGAAATACAACAGATTGACACATTCGATGCACATTTAATGGTGATGGTGTGTGATCTATCGGAGATAGTTTTACTGTTCGACGTAAAATTGATTTTAAAAAGCTTTTGAGCGGCAGTGACCACTTCATATCAGTTGGACTGAAGGTTTTTTTGCTATTCCTTATGAGTGAGGAACTCTTTGAAAAGATCTAGGGTAATACAGTGATTAGGACTTAATTTTCTGTTTTGAATCAAGAACTAACGGAAAGTTACTTCGTTTGCTGAAGGTATCCTTTATAAATCTCAGGTAATAAGATAAAACACATCAAGCTGACTCCATTAAACAATTATGTCCTTGTATAAAATCGCGAAAAATAAACAGCACTTAATCATAAAACAATCGCCTTGAATAAAAACTGAATCTCGATTTCTCAAAATATTAGCATCGAATATCAACTATCAGTGTTTGATTTAAATAAACGTAAACTCGATGCGTCACGAGAGTACACATTCATTACGATAAATTCAGTACAGATTACATAAATCATTTGGAAGCACCCAAGAGTTGTTAATGTATCCGTAGATGTATCTTGGTCTTAATCTTACTCAAGCGAATCTACTCTCGAATTGCAATATCTTACTCTACTACACATTGCGACGTTAACCCATTATTGTCCCATTGCTGGACATGGGTCTTTTCTCAGAATGATAAAATTTGTAGGCTATAGTCCACCGCGCTTGTCAAGTGCGAATTGGACTTTACACACCTTTCAGAACTTTTTTTTAAAGAACTGTCAGGAGTGTAGGTTTCCTCACGATATTTTCCTTGGCCGTTAAGCAATGATAATTAATCTCTATCATGCTCATAACTTTATAAAAATCAGTGGTTCCTGGGATTTAAACCTTGGACCTTAATCGAAAGGACAAGTTTCAACCATTAGGCTATCACTGCTCTACCTACACTTGCTACAAATGTGGATACAGCAATTTTAGGAGTAATATTACTCGTCGTTTATCGATGGTATTTGTTGGTTTATTTGTTACCTTGGTCAAATGCTTAGTTTCAATATAACACATAGATACTTTGCAAACAAATAAGTAATCATATAACACCTACTTTCAATAGAAAATCGTCATAGATAATCTAGTGACACATTAGATCATCAAGTCGAACAACTGAATAAAATAAATTAAATCCTGCAAAATGAAAGTATTTCTACAAAACAAACAGAAACTCGCTTACATTCATCACTGTACGCTAAAGCCGACTGAAATACAACTTTTAGCAAGTAATCGCTAAAACTGCTCCCGGAATGGCTTGCATGGCAGGAATGCTTGCATTTATGTTACATCAGCCTTTCCCCCGGCCTGTTATTTACAAACTCTACACCTTTTTGTTGGCATGTGCATACTGAAATAACCGATGCATGTAAAATGATTCATGCTCTCAGGGTTTCATAGTACTCCGCTTAGCCAAGCAGATTAATTACAACATAACTTTTATATTGTGAAGTGTAATTTTTTACATATTTCGAGAATGTTTCATGTAAATGTTCAGTCGTGTTAAATTTTGTCAGTCTTGGTGAATTTTATCAGCTTATGAAATTTTGAAAAATTCCACAGAACATCCAGTTTCGAAGGAAAAAAAAAAGTATGTAGCCGAACTCGTTTATTTTGGCTTATTTCTCACATGTACTAAATATGACAAAATATGTGAGACGATAATACAGTGTTTAAATTATGACTCGGATTTAAACATATCATTTTGTTATACAGGCACACTACCATAATAAATTTTCGGAAGTAATTGAATTATTTTTTACTTATACAAATTAGCAAAATAAAAATGCATTTATGTATCTTATATTTCAAAAAAATATTAGCATCCTGTACTCCTTTGTATAAACTGTGACAGTGCCAATTTCATACTCCTCCGTCCGCGTACTTTACTTTTAAAAGACATCCCAAGTTTTTCCTTCACGTATTAATATACCTATAGATAACCTTGAGAGTGAATTTCATATTGCCGACATAAATCGAGTACAAGCGCTCTCAATATAAACATTATTGTTCTTCTATACGTAAAATTGTATTATTATTCCATTTGTTCTGTTGAAAATATATTAGAGTAGAAATATTAAACAGGAATCTAACAAAATTATACAGTTTATATTGTGTATGTATATATGGTAAAATACCTACATCATATTAAAAATTAAAGTACGAGTGAAAAGCATATTGAAAATTCAAATATCATATAGCCCATAGCATTTTGAAAAATACGTAGGGTACGTCGATTTGTTAAACTCACTAAATTGATATCGATAAATTTTATTATACGGGTCAGAAATATAAGTACAAGATTATATTTGAAATATATAAAATTGTACATAAACTAGCAACGAGATGTAGATCCGATAAATCGTAACCGGAATCAGGATAAATGATCAGTTTCAACCGGGCTCTAATATCTCTGTAGCCCGCAGTTTGCGCCTGTCGCCTCAAGCGCTTTTTGATTTAAGACGTCCGACTGCGTAACATCGAAGTTGGAGCTAAATAGTAGCCAATATCGCTTTTATAATATAAAATTAGCAAACGGGAATGCACTCCACCTGATGGTAAGTGGCCACTGCCGTTCATACACATCTGTAATCAACCCCAGATTTTATTTGAGGTTAGCCACAGATGCTTTGCTAGCCCTGAGGACTATCAGAACGCCTCGCTTAAGTATGTCTCCCTTGACATATCCTTCAGGCCAGAACACACTGTGTTTTGGTCTGAAGGATATGTCACACTTCCTATTATCACTCTACCCTGCCAATGCACTACTTTATTGTATGTTGTACGTCAATTAACGAGTATATACTCGTAAATTCATGTACAGTACAGTATAATATAAAAGCTTGTCGCGAGTATAGTTCAGAAAACCACAGACCTAGACTTGAGTAAATCTAATGTGTACAATCTCGCGACAAGCTTAATGACATCATCCATTGTATTACAATAGATGATGTCCACCAATTCGCACTCGGCCAGCGCGGTGGACTATGGCCTATAACTCTGACATTCTGAGAGAAGACCCGTGCCCAGCAATGAGACAATAATGGGTTGACGAGATGATGTCGAAATTTTCGCATGCCTGAATAAAGTACAATATGTACACTTGCGTTCTATACTTTTCGTTACGATCTTTATGTTACGGTTTTATGCCGCGTACGCTTGCCACTTGTACACCCTTTAAACGTTTGGCTTGATTTTGGGAATCAAACATCGATATCCACACGCTTGCGAGTGAGTTTTTAGTTCGACCGTGCAGCAAAATGCTTATCTCCTTCAAGCCTGCCGTAGCGAACAAGTTTGTCGTTCCAACAAGAACTTAACCTTTAATTAGGCGCGCCAATAAAATAACATTGTTAGTCGCGCGGGGTCTGCAGTTACCCCAAATTGTTAGGTATGAAATAAGAAACATTTAAGTTAGTAATCAACTTTAATTGTTATTAATCTACTTATCTCTTATTAAACTTTTAGAAAAATACAAAAAATCTTAACAACATCTTTAAAACAATAGAAAAATATGTTTTTCGTAAGTACTTATAACAATTCAACAATTATCACAAATTTTCTTTGTATGATCGCCACATATAAATTTGTTGCACTTATTGCACTTTGCGGTCGTTTTCCTATCGCCTTTTCGTGGACAGATGTAGCACCTTCCTCTTTTTGTTGAATTCAATCCAATGTTAGACGTTGAAGGAGTTGCAACATCAGGTTCTGACAATCGCTTTTTCAAAGCACTAGGCAGAGACGGAACTATTGCTCGCGCTAATCTATGTGCTTTTACTAACTCTGTTGATAATAACTTTAGAAAAATTCGTCTGCTTATGATATTCTCATTGTTGTTGAAGTTATAAATAACGAATGCATTTATAGCAGACACATTGAATAAGTGGAAAAAGATAACCATAGGCCATCTCTTCGTCCGCCGAGCAACGTTATATGTGGAACACAGCTTGTCATTAGTGTCTACGCCACCTTTTGTTTTATTATAGAATAAAATCATCTCCGGCTTCTTCAATTCTCCCTCGTCTATGATGTCATCATGATGCATAGACGACAATAATACAACAGCTTTAGATTTTTTTGAGACATAGGAGCACAAAGTCAGTTCGTCATGAAAACCAAATAACGTAGAGTGTACTTCACGGCGTCTGTCAGGCAAAAATGCTTGTGGTATTTCTTTTTTATTCTTTCTCAATGTACCTACTATTGTCAATTTGTCTTTCAAAAGGTCTTTAGCTAATTCAACACTTGTAAAATAATTATCCACTGTAATATTACGTCCTGTATTCTTGACTGTTTCCGTCAGTCGTTTGACGAGACTTTTTGTGTCATTAGGGATATTGTAGGGCCCGTCTGGCTGTTTTCCTACGTAAACTTCAAATTTCTGGAGATAGGCAGTCTTAGCATCAACCATTGCATAGTGCTTTATTCCATATTTATTAGGCTTACTTGGCATATATACCAATCCTGAAAATCTTCCTCTAAACGCGGGGAGTTGTTCATCCACAGTGACATACTCCGACACTGTGTAGTGCTTTATAAAATTTTCATTTAGAATATCACAAAATTGACGAATCGGGGCCAATTTATCTACAGTTAGCCTAGATTGCCGAGAACTAGCATCATCAAAACGCAAGCAACGTAGGATAAATAAAAAACGTTTTGCTGACATTGTGTCTGAAAAAAATTCTATTCCAGTCCCATCATTTGCCCACAAATCTAGAAAATTTAAATGCGATGAACGCAGAACTCCGGACATAGCCAACAATCCAAAAAATGCCAAAATTTCTTCATAATTTACATCTTTGGCATCACGTTCCCTTTGGAATTTATGACGAACTGAAGATATATATTCATTTGTATGTTTCATTATCAATTCTATAATAATTTTATCAAAAAATAACAAAAAACAATCAGTCTTACTTTTGGCATCTCTTGCTACTCCTTTAGAGCCTGGCAAATGAGTAACAATATTATGAGATCTTTGTCTTACTCTTTGGCTGGGAACAGATTTGTTCCATTTAGTACTCTTATCTTTACCTAAAAAATACGTAGATGAATCGGATGGTGGTTGGGAGTAGGTCGATGTGGTTGGTTCTTCAGTATCACTTAATTCTGAATCTGATTCATGCCCTGATTCCCAAAGTGTATCTGCGTCTTTTTCTAAGTACAACTCATTGTCAGTCTCATCGAAAGCTTCTTCTTCTTCTTCAAGAATTGCACTTATTTGTTCTGGTCGAAGACTCTGTTCTGGTCGAAGACTCTTCCTATTTTGGGCCATGATGAGATAATTCTGTGAAAGATAAATTGATAACTGTTGAAAAAAAAAGATGAACTAAACAAGTCGTGGTAATTTATACACATAGAGAAAAAACAAAACGTAATAGCGTGTGTTTACGAAGTAAACACATAAAAAACCCAATTTTGTATTATATACCAAACTGTACTTGTCTAAAGAATAGTAATTAACGTTATATATTTTTGAAATTGACAATATAAAATGGTTAAAATCATAATATAAAAATATTTACTTACCTAAATTTGAACTACACTATTAGTCGCGCAGGGTCGCCGCGACCCCAAGCCCCTCCGTGCAGCACGTGTGACAAGCTCCGCGGCGCGAGCGACACTGAATCGGGTGGAGACTAAAGAGTTAGGAAGCTAGCAAGAAATTCGGGTTGCCAGCGTTATTAGCTAAAAAAATAACTCAACTTGAAGATCACTTGGGGTCGCGGCGACCCCGCGCGCCTAATTAAAGGTTAAAACGGTCACAGCTTATAAACGCTATTGACTACAACTCAATAACAATATTGATAGTAGTTTATTCCATCGCACAAAATAAAGCCAGTCAATTCTTCGCGCCTGTTTAGTTTGTTAAGCAATTTTACAAGATGTCCCTCCAATAAAACGTGAACAAAATTTCATCACTCCCGCCATATCTTTATAGGTAATCAAATTCTCTGGACTTTTACTTTTATTTTTCTTGACATTAGTATTCTGTCCTAAGGTTTCTCGTCTGAAAAGAATTTAATGATCCTTAATAAAAATAAATAGCTTTCATAAATAAATAAAAAATGTTTCTAATTTAAATTAGATTACGCTAAAATGTACAGCTGTGTTGAACTAGAAACCAAATTAAAACTCACCAATCAAAATCTCCATAGTGCAAAGCCAATAAGTCTGAAATTATCCTGTAATTTATAACTTAACATGTCATCTATATACTATACTTATAAATTAAATTGTAGTGTCTAGTCTGATGTATTTTTATGATAAAACTTATCGTTTAGCTGAAAATCGCGAAAAACTTATTTGGCTTGATTTTTTATCCATACACGGGAATGATGAACGGGGAACTTTCAGAAATCTTAAATTATCAGTGTTCCTCCACTATATTATTATACATAAAAACCTTCCTTTTGAGTCACTCTATCTAATAAAAAAAAACTACATTAAAATCCATAGCGTAGTTTTAAAGATCTAGGGTTACATAGGGACAGACAGCGAGAAGCGACTTTGTTTTATACTTTAGGGGGTATAAGGGGGACGAAAAACTTCATCTCAAATATACCCAAGTGACCCCACTTGATCAAATGAAAGATAATAAATTCTAAATTACAATTAGACTAACTTTCAAATACTTTAAGTATCGAGACATTCAATATTCTACCGATTTCTTATATGTGGATGAATATTTCCATAGAGCACTCTATGTTCATACAATTTTTAGGTGACCTGAAAGTTTTTCTCGTCGGATAAAATGTAACGTTGCGCCCGCAAATGGGATTGAAAATCTGGGATGGAGAACTATGATTATGAATTTTATATAAAATAGTAAAAAAATGAAAAGCTTTAGTAAATTAAATCCATAGTACGATTTGTAATGGTAATCTATAAAAAATAGTTTTTCCTCGTCTGCGAGGGTCAAAATAAATAATAAATAAAACATGACTATTCACACGTATCACAGTCATATCCACAACAACGTCGCCGGGCACAGCCTGCTGTCACATGGCCAGCGATAGAATGTTGACAAGCAGAGATTACGCAACTACAAGAAATTACAGCTATAATATTTATCACATACAAAATAATCCCTAAATCATAATTATGTTAACTGTTTATTGCAAGCGACTCGGTTACTATGGTAATAATTATATTAAGATCGGCAGTATATTAGGAAAAACATGTAGTTAAAGGCTTTTGTAAGAAACAATGAAGGGTAGTTGTTTACAAATTAAGTAGGTACATTTCAATTAACGTTTAACTTTTTTGAAGTTTGAAGAATTGCACACATTTTTTAAGTTATGTAACACAAACTAAACATAGTGATATAGTTCTTTTCCCAGGAATAAAATTATTTAATGGCCTTAAATGCTTCAGCAACGATCGTTGAATATCACGGTACATCAAGCACCTTCCTGTAGAGGTTAATTAGCTGAAAGGAATAATTTTCAAAATTTAATATTGAAACTTGTAATGAGGTTCCATAGAGAATAAAACACTTAAGTGCTCTCCTCGTGATTAAGCCGCGGCTGAAACTTTTGAACCGTTTACGTCATAATAATGAGTAGAGAGCTAGTTGCAGCACTATTTAAGTAAGCCTCTTATTGTACTCTAGTATTTTTACTACATATATATAAAATACTCCGCAGTCTGTGATAAAAAAGCAGATTGCTGCCAACTGCGAAATGTTTTTATTTTTAACAAGAATATAAAATATTTTAAGTCTTACAATTAATTGGAATATTATTTTCCGCAAATTCATGCGGTAATGTTAATACAAAGGGACTAATACATTTTAATACGTTAACCACGCTTCATCTGCCCACTACAGTATGTATGAGCAGGCTTTTTTCGGCTGCTGAAGTTTGAATGAAAGAAGCTTCCGAGTTGTGCGTGCATGACTCGGGCACAGCATAGATGGAGAAGAACTCTTAACGTATACGTGGGAACGAGTCCATCCAAAATTTCTCCACTTTAAATGCTCAAATGATTGTCTACAATTTCAATGAGCCGAAATCATTTTTTTTTCGGTTTGGAATTTACAATAACACACTGGTTAGTCATCCTGATAAGGCGACCTTAAATCTTTTAAAACTAAATTATTTTGACAGAACTTTAACTATGTTAACGTTATCCATTGTCAACACTTAACTATTTAATATTTATCTTAAGAAAGGGCCTATCAAAACATACATCCATTATTTTTTTGATAATCACAGAAAATAATAAAGAGAAGCATAGCTTTAAGCCCATCAAACTTTCAGTACAAAGCAAAGGATTTCCAAGCTTCCACCGAAATAAGCACCCATTGTATCAGAATATTAATTTACATCTTATACAACTTATGTAATGACATAAAATTTATTCATGACTACGAAATTCTGATGTTAAGACTACATTTTGTCTTGGTTTGCAAGTATTATTCATTGTCTTACTTGATATCCACGTTAGAAATCAACAACAGTTTTAGTATTATTCTGAAGGTGTATTTTGATAAGAGCTAAAATCATAAACCAGTGGACACTAAATAAATTTGAAAATACTCCTAACTCAGGAGGAGTTAGGAGTATTTTCTTTGAACTAAATTCGATTGTTCTTATGCGTAAAGTTTATTTATAAATGTATATTTTTAGCGCCTATTATCACAGAAAAATACAATTTGATTAAAAAATACTAAACACAATTATAATAATTATGGTCTTTGTTTACCTAATTTTAAATTATTAATAGTATACATATAATCTTTATATATAAAAATGAATGTTTCTCTGTATGTCCTCTATAGAATCGTAAACTATTCATTTGACCATGTGATGATCTTTAGCAAAGTTGGTATTCATGAGCTCGCGAAGGTTTCTGATGTTTTTTATATAATGGCATAGCAACGCGCGTAGGGTACAGCTAGTAATAACATAATTATTTATCATATACAATTCAAAATATAGAAATCTTCTCTTTCAATTCACTTAATGCACATAGAGAATACAACAAATTGACAGAAATTTATTCACGAGTGTAAAATAGTGATAAGATAGCTTTGCCTGCGCTTCGTCTGTATTTGAGTGCTTTTAAGCTGATGAACGTAATATCCAGATAGTTCCCGCTTATCAAAAACAAACGTGTAAAGCGCTTTAATATTAAAGTAATACTGTACAATACAAAACCATACGTTAATAAATTGTATTGTATTGGTGATTGTAACTTATATGTAAAATGGTTTTAGAAGGATTTTAGTAACATTCAAATTATATGCAGAATATATTTAAGAGTCACACCTTTCAGTAGGTTTGACAACCCGAAATCGTGAAGTAGTTGTCTACAAACTTATCTCCGTCCGATTCGTATAGATCTGGGTTCTTTATGTCTATATGTTCTTTGTTCTATATTGCTGTGCTATATGTATGTTTGTTATCATAAATAAATAATCTATAGGACTGTAAACTTTGAGGCCAAGACGGCAATAAAGAAAACTATTGTAATTTTAAAGCCGAAATTATTTTAAAAAACATATACAACAAGGCGAGCGGCGGGCGCGAGACAAAACGATTTTTCAAACAGATGTCAAAAGGAATGCTTTCTTTTTACTTTTCAATTTACGTTTCTCGCGTCCGTCGCACGCTTCCATATGTACAATGAGGTTCCTATTCAGGCAGCAATTACGGCAATGTCGATAGAAAAAATAAAATTGATGCCATCACCAACAAAGTTACTTCCATCCATACATCACCTCTTTGATTTCTAAATGGCGCTACTCCATCCGGTCCTGTGCCTGAATCCAACGGTTTCCAGCTGTCTTCTTCAGGTCGTCGGTCCACCTGGTGAGGGGGTGACCTGTACTCCTTTTGCCTAAATGTGATTGCCACTCAAGGATCTTTACAAAGTTGCTTAGTTCTAAGATATTGTATGATTGGAAGCCAGTTTTAGTTTCAGTATTACGAAACTAATAAAAACATTTTAGCACCACTTCTTCAATTATATGCTTTCAATTCGTTTGTAAAACAGGGATTAGGTACATTGATATCTATTTCGATATACCAATAATCCGATTATACAAACAAGCATCAGCAATTCCGACCAGCATCTTGCAGCATCCAGATTCATCTTCACTTAGCTGATCCGATCTTGCTCGTCGTTTGGAAAAGCTGATTGAGTTGAGACTTCTCTCAGCCATAAATCAATTTACATAAAGAGGACACTTAATCAGTCAAAATACATTTCAATATTATTTTGGAATCTTCTTTCGATAATATCATTACAGTTATTAATGTTTTCTTCTTCACCTAAATGACTGATACTTACCATACTTTTTTTATACTTTAACGTAACGGTAAGGCAGAAAGGCTACCTGACAGAAAGTAGTCACCGTAGCCTTTCGCAGCACTAGAGGAGTCGCCAATGCATCGCCGGCTTTGAAAGAAAGTTCTTTTCGCACCTTTATTAGAGAACCCTAT
Organism: Spicauda simplicius; assembly: GCA_949699795.1. Classification (NCBI taxonomy): domain Eukaryota; kingdom Metazoa; phylum Arthropoda; class Insecta; order Lepidoptera; family Hesperiidae; genus Spicauda; species Spicauda simplicius. The sequence continues at coordinate 8,995,464 of OX453067.1, read as the reverse complement.
GTCATAGCGCTCCGGGAATACCTCAAGAGGTAGCTTATTTCACAACTTGCTAAATGGCATAATAAACAATATTTAGAGATTTAAATGCAAATACATAGACGTGACAGCAAGGAAGGAGTTGAGAATTCATTAACACTACAAAATAATTAGAGAACTAAATATGTATCTCGGGTACATAACGATTTTTTTTTATTTGACATGTGCATACCAATATCAGCGGAACGTGATTTACGATATGTGCTTACTGTATCGCTTTTAGTTAATATTGAATTGATTACTTATATTTAATGCTCACACTTCTACACGCACATAATAATATAATGTAAGAAAGAAAATTATGAAAATTATCTTCATATGTACTTTAATATTGTCCGCGACTGTTAAAAAATATAATAATATTCTTTTACATTTCTTTTTTATTAAAATTTAAAGTAAGAAAAAACACTACTCATTCTTTTAATAATTTACCACGTTTAAAATCCAGCATAGGTCGTAGTCGATCCGTTGGCTTCATTTTTTCTTCATATCTGAAGAAAATATAACACCAACGGGTCGAATTCGAAAATATTAAGAGTTGAAATATTCCGTATATTTTTCACTCAAATAAAAGGTTTTATGTTGACATTTGTCTGCATCACTTGTATGTACTCGATGACTGTATAATGACATATTAGTTAAATTTTCAAAAATCTTTAAAAATATTTTTAAAATATAAGTGTACATTTTATTTTGCTTACCAGATAAGTTTGATATGAGCGATATAAATGTTTCCTCAGTTTAGAAAATTCTGACAATGAAAACCACAGTAGGGGTGTGGAGAGAAAATCTAGGACCTAAGCGTCACACATGACCCCTTGGTCTGAAATAAGTTGAAGAACAATTTTTTTTTATCTGATTGAAGTAGCAAACGAGCACAGAGTCCACCAAATTCATTTATTTCTAACAAATAATAAAAAGTTACGGCGGTTAGCATTATCTTACATGAAAATATTAAGTCAAAACATAATTTGTCTTAAATTATTTCATAAATATCACGTAAATTCCACGAAATCTCGTACCGCACTTAGCATCTGGCAACACCAACCCATGTCAAATTCATTTCTGACGAAATCGCCCACAATCCCTCCCCGAGAGAGCGATAACGGTACAAATACATAGTCGTTTATATCAAACGAACTAGTATATAAATGTTTACGCTCCAGAGTCCACGCGTGACAAACAGGAAAGAGACAAGATTAACGGAATGTTATTTCCGTGTGTAGAAAAAATGAATCAATAACACTGAAAGCTCAGTTTTATCCCTATCAAGTCTTGATTCATATTCCTATTGAATATTATTATATATTATGAGGTCGTATTCCGATCCGTTGGTAGTGTAAGAAAAAAAATGTAACTGACAATTTGTAAGTGCCCCCGTAGGCCTATACAAAATAAAGACATTTCATTTCATTAATATTGATTTTTCAGCTTGATTTACATCCTTCTTTTCAAGTTCAAGTTCAAATCGTTTATTGGTATAACAAGTTGTACACAAACATAAATTGTTGTTGGGACATCCATTTAAGTAAGAAAATACTTGTGCCGCTCTTCCATATCTTAAATAAGCCAGTACAATTTGCTTAATAACAATGAAAATAATTTTATTAATGTAGTATTGAGTGAGAGTGCATGTGAATGAGTTTGTGTGTGAGTGTGCGTCTCTCTCTCTCTCTGTGTGTGTGTGTGTGTGTTCGTGTGCATGTGTTAGTGTGTTTGTGCGCTCGAGCGCTCGTGTGTATGTGTGTATATCAATTACATAGTATCAATCAGTATCTGTTTTTAAATTAATCAAAATTATCATAATTGCCACCAGCGTTAAACCATCCATTATTAGTACCAACATCATCGTCTACATTAATAAATCCAAAAATTTACAGCAATGTCAAATTGTATTCTTTGCACAGAATTTAAAATTATCTAAGGAAATCATTATCATTAATGCACTTTCGACGCAATTTTTTACTTTTTCTTATGTCCTTTCACGCTTATTTTTATACAGATTCTTTTTCAACATAAAACATGCACATTACCTTAATTGAACACGAGCTTTATGTACTATCGGAAATGTCGAACCATCAGACTCACCTTAAGTTAAGTTCGAAATCGTTCGTTTTCTGAAACGAGTATTGCACTAACATCACCTTAATTAAATGAAAACTTTATTTATTGGCGCCGTCGAATCACTGCTTCTAGCAAAATGAAATTCAGATGGACTATACGTCTGATGCTTCCATTTAATAACAACATTTTAACAGATTAAAGAAAAAATAAACTGATTAAAGATGTTAAAATGGTTATGCCTTTTCAATCACGTATGACACGCGTACTGAAATTAGTTTTGCCATTATTCTAAATTATCTTCCACTTTCTTATGAGTTATTTTTCCTTCAACGATTTTAATGTTGTCTGGAAGAGATCGCTATTTTAGTGATAAGGCCGCCTTTTGTAACTTGCATTATATCTTTATTTTCTGTTATATATCTGTCATTGGTGTATAATAAAGAGTTTTTGTATTGTATTGTATCTTAAACGGTATCATCCGGAGAGAAGAAAATATACATTTCTTTTAAGACCTAATGCTATTTTAAATAAATGGCAGATTTAGGTGTTTGTGTATTTACGTGGACCCCATAGCATAGCATATTAAATTCCATGTATGTACCATGGTCGCTGAAAGTAAAACTTTTACTGAATTTGTAGCCTACTCAAAATTATGTCCTATAATAAAATCAAATTTTGCGTAATCCACCTATGAAAGAAGATATACTCGTCTCAGATTTTATTATTCAATTAGCCATAACCGAATACAATTTGGGAAGGAAACTCATCCACTCAGTGTCAGTGAGTGTTTGTACGATGGTTTCGTGCGATGTTTACGTGTCGCGTGACCGAGTCGTAAAGGGACACGCACTCACACTCGGATTAACGTTTCCAGATGATTACGATTTCAGACCATAGAATATATACTACGTAGAAATGTACGAGTCGAAAATGATATATGTGACTGGCGATAGAGGTACATTTTCGGGAGGAATATAATTCTATATTATGTGTATAACCTGTAAACGGTTTCACTTACGAGAGATAAAGTATTTTGTTATTAATGGTTTTAAAGTAATAACCAATGTAACAGCTAAATATTTAAGCTATTTAGCTGTTACATTACTGATTATCGTTCTTTGATCGAAAAAAGTTGCATTTTTCATTATTTTAATACTTTTCAAAAGTTATATGCGGTTTTGTGAGACCATCTTAAACATACGAGCTTGAAAGTTAAGGTTTGACCGAACATCTCTACACTAGTGATGTGCCGGAGATCCGTATACGTATCCGTATTCGCGGATATCCCTTGCAATAGAAAGATCCGTATCCTTTACTTTTTAGACGGATCTCAAACGTATCTTTTATACCTATTTTTGAAGATATACTTCTTTAGACGCGTTTTTTTTGCGATGCGCGCGCACGAAACACCGACATATTTTAGTTCTCATACAATATTGTCAACCGGAGTTGCAAGACCGGAGTTACACAAAGTCGTGAAAAGAGGTTTGTAAGATTTTTTCATACAAAATTGTGAACTGGGGTTCATAACAGTTTTTTCAAGAGTTGTGAACAGGGATTCGTATCATTTTTTTAAAGTGATGAACATGGATTCGTAACAGATTCTTCAGAAGTCGTGAACAGAGGTTCGTATAACATTTTTTAATTTCGTTTATGCGACAAACGTAGAATAAGGCGAAAGATTACATTTTTAAAAATAATTTTTAACTTGTTACACCAAAGAAGTATAACTTCTAACGCGTGTACATAAGTACACACACACACTTTTTTTTTGTAAATGTATAAACATATAAATTAATTACACTTTCAACTTTATAAGTGTTATTATATGCCAAATTGTTTATTAGAATTTCACATTTAACTCATTTATACTTCAAAAATCAAATAAACATTTTATTGTAATTTCTGAGACGGCGTCCTTTACTGTGAGCCTCGTGCGTAAGCTCAAAGTCGCTCAGCAAGTTATGGAGAGAGCTATGCTTAGTACTTCCCTGCGCGACAAAATTCGTAATGATGAAATCCGTAGGAGAACGAAAGTTACCAACATAGCTCTCAGAATTAGTAGGCTGAAGTGGCAATGAGCAGGCCACATAGTTCGAAGGACAGATAACCGATGGGGTAGAAGAGTCTTCGAATGGAGACTACGTCTGGGCAAAAAAAAATGCAGGTCGTCCCCCGACCAGATGGACTGATGACCTGAAGAAGACGGCGGGTAACCGCTGGATTCAGATGACTCAAGACCGGTCAAAGTGTCGCAGATTAGGGGAGGCCTGTGTCCAGCAGTGGACTTTCAAAGGCTGATAGATAATAAGTGGATATAATATCTGATGACAATGTTCATTGAAAGTATGGGAAAAATCGTAATCAGTGATTGTTTTGGACAAACAGAATAAACTCGTACTAAGGACATAGATCTAAACATGTCAATAGAACTGTCGCTTCAAGAACACGTGCATCAAGTAAGTAAATTTGTAAGAAAGTTGAGATCCGTATCCGGATCCGCGGATCTTAACAGAAATAATCCGTATCCGTATCCGTGGATCAATTATTTTGATGATCCGGCACGTCACTAACTCTACGCTAAATTTACAAATGGCAGTTCTATCTCACCGATGTTCTGTGGCCTAAAAACACCCGCGTCGAAAATAAATCCACTCACGCAATCTCCGTTACAACTCTGCGGGCATAAAATTTTAACAACCTGACAAATTGGTCGCAATGTTAATCCTCTAAAACCACATTCTAAACTTGATCAGCACATTTTTGTTAATATTTTGGTCTATTTACCGTTATTGTGTTTTGGGTAAATTAATAAGCGCAGGCTATATAAATTACAATTGTCATAAAAAATATCTTTATTATGTATAGACGTTTTCAAACGTATGATTATAAAATCTCAATGAATCAAAGATTTTGAATTTAATGTATAGCTTTTTTTAAATGTATTCATAGTTTTACATTGTAAATTTTATACAGGTACTTTATAAAAATATATCTAAGTCTGTTTTATGCTATATTATGGCAAACAACTTATATGGAACAAAATTCCGTTAATTTAATAATATCCATATGCAGTGAAAGATTATTAATAAAAAACATAGTTCGTATATTTTAATGTTAAATTCTTTGAAAGGTAAGATGTTATGTCGACATGTTATCGAGTATTCCCTTCCCTTCGCTTGCTCTTCGTATTATCTCGCTCTTCGATCTTTGCTCTTCAGTCTTCGTTCAATGTGCATACAATATTCAGGCTGTCCCGATTGGCTTAGCAAGAGCACGTACGAGTATATGCACGTAATAATGAACTGCCTTTAATTAAACCCAAGTAAGGAAACTTAGTCACCGGCCAAACAGTTAAAAGCTTTCTTAAATATTATGAAGCTTAAAATCATTGCCAAAATATATGTATTTTTAGTTCTACCCAAAACACGTACAAGTTATGGCAAAAAAATGATTACGTTTGAAGGTGCACAGTTTTATAACAAAATACCGTCATCTATTAAAAAAATAACATCACTGAGTGTATTTAAAATAAAATTAGCCGAATATGTTATTAATACGTACGCTTAACTTTGGACCCATCCACGTGCAAACGAACGAATGTTATAATAATTATAAATGTAAGCATTGTTCTCATATAAGTGATTTTGTAATAAGTCTTTTTGAGAATAAATTCTTTAAACCCATTTGAAATTAAACAGTAATATTAGGAATAATTTCTAAAATGTATAATGGACGAAAGCAATTTCTTATTTCACAGTATAAAACCGATCCAATTTAATTTTAATGAAATAAAAATATTTTTAATATTTTGAAACAATCAAATGAAAAAAAGGGTCAGCGGCCATCCGGTGTCGTTGTCTTACAGCTAGCGAGTAGTTTGTTGATGAATTGGGATTAATAAAGAAGAGTTTAAACCATAACAATACAAACCGACTCAATAGATCATAATACAATAGGTGCTTTATTACAATATAATAGTTGGTAGATCCAGTGTAATTTGACCGGCGAGGTATCACCGCCGCACCTATTTCTAGCGTGAAGCATTTCTTGCGTTTCGATAGAAGGGTGTGGTTGCCGGCACACTTTGTTATGAGGCGACCACCTTAGCCCTCGGGAGTAGCAAGGCATCTGTGATTGACTTCAGATAGAACCTATGTTCTGTTTGAAGTTGCTTACAGATGTCTATGAGCAGCAGTGACCACTTACAAGCAGGTGGACTGCATGCTCGTTTGCTACTGCAATCAGATAAAAAACAACAATAAACAATAATTTCGAACACAAAATCTCTTATTATCAAGAAACTAAATTCAAATATATATATCATATTATATTTTTATATAATCACGTTACTCAATAGTGACACAAAAATTACTATATAAATCCACCACAATACCATGTATTAATTGGATATGTCTATGACATCTATATTCACATGTTGCCTTCGTATAGGATAGGACATATCGACAAAACAGACCAATTCACACTATATTATGTACCTACAATCCATCGGAGTCGGAATCAAAGGAGTCGTACCTTATGATTGCATTAGCAAGACGAGCGTATTGGAAACACGCTCACAGATCAAAGACTCAGAAATATCCGATAGTAACATTACTCCTACTATATTTGAGAGCATTTTCCTCATAATTTAAATGGGTAAAAGCCATCTAATATCTAGAAATATATTTTAACTGTCATTCGTGGTACTAAAATGAAATGTCTTTATTTTGCATAGGCCTTCGAGGGCGCTTACAAATTGTCAGTTACATTAATATATATTTTTTACACTACCATCGGATCGGAACACGACCTCAACTGAGAAGATCCGGCAAGAAACTCAGTGGGTTTGTCTTTTTTCTTTGTATATCTTTTTTATATTTTTATTTGCCTGATGATTACTGATAAATAAGTATTTAATTCGTTATTTTTAGTGGCGGCCCTGGCTATTTCCTTTTTACTTTGTAGTAACATAAAAGTCAGTTGTCGTTTTTTTTACAATGGTACTCGTAGTTTACTGGTTTACCTACCGCGACAACAAATTATACGTAAAACTAAACGTAACACTTTTCTTTAAACATTGAAATATTGTACAATACCAATATTTCATAATAAGCTTCGTTAAATAAAATTCTCAGTTACATTAAAGTAAGAAGAAGTTCCGGATTTCATAGACTGAGAAGCAGGAAGTCCTTCATGTAAAGATTGATATGGCGGCTATTGTCAGGTCCAATAATTCAATATGGAGAGCCTGAAAGAGGAAGACGTAACAATACATTTCGAAACAAAAGGTCGGATTAACGTCGTTCGCTTTATGACGTCTTTTTGCGGGTCTCTGTAATATGATAAGGACGCGGATAAGCCTTCGTACCTCTACTTTACGAATATGCTTTGAAGCTTAATTCAGCTAATGGAGTTCAGTTCCTTGGATTCTTTAACGTATACTTTTTATAAACTTGATCTTTTATTTGATATTAAATGTATATTCGTTTGTAATTTGTAAGTACAGTTTGTAAATTATATTGTTAGTTTTTAACTATACAGTTCTATACAGTTCAACAGTCTATTATTAATTTGTCACTATAGCTTGTAAATATTTTTTTCTTGAAGGACATATTTAAGAACAATATAAAGATCCTTCTTGTATTTAAATTTCCATATCATCTTATTCATGTTATAAAAATATTATTTCAGGATTTTTAAGTATTCAATTTAACCTTACCAAAGCATTGTAACTGCTTAATTTGAATGTTATTTGAGCCAGAGCCTTATATGTAAATCAAAAAAGGTTTTAACAGTAATGCGTGACCTATTAAATCAAATACGCCCAGCAATATAACCGGAAATTGCTTTAAACATAAAGCTATATTAAAAGCCGTTCGATATGTATAGCACTTTTATCAATTCGAAATAAGCTTCATTGAAAAGAGTGGAAGTTAAATATAATGGCTTCAAATTGGGCTATTCATTGATGGTTTTATTGAATTACATAGAGCAATAGCTAAATAGAAATGCCTTTTGCAACGCAATTCTCAAGACCAAATAGAATATTAAATTTAAACAATACTAACTTTAAAATGCTAACACTGTAAATTAAACTATCGTAAATAATTTATGTTGAAGTCATCTACAGTTTAAAGGTTAATAATGCGCCTACAAAGACGAATTAGGGTCTTCACGCTAATTGCTCTATTTGCTATTTTCTATTCTATTTTTATAAGAAAAAACTCAATTGTTATGATTAGTGTCCTTGAGTCAAAATATGCATGATAGTAAAACGCAGCAATTTTTTAAGGTTTCCTATCTCCGAGTAAATCAATATCACGATAAACATTTCGCGTCATTATTATGTCGCTTCAATTTTGAATATGGCTTTTGTCAAATCCGGCAAATCGTATGTTTGATCTACGAAACGTAACACGCAATATTAATGTGAGTTATTCATGAATACGAATGAATTTCGACATTGGGAGAGTATCACAATATAAATTGATGTAGTCTTTATTGAAAGCTATAGCCTCACGCTATGGAATGTAACTTTATAAATATTAGGGTTTCTAACACATCGTACTTGTCAAAATAATAATTGATTATCCACTGAAAACTACGATTTTATATATAAAATATTAGAATAAAAAAAGGTTAGGGCACTGTGTCTACGCTAGTCAAGCATACATTTCACTCGCAATGTAACAATACAAATCTGACAAGTAATAGGTACCAGATTCGATTCCCTACAAGCAAATACTTAAAAGAATTTACATTAGAAAAGGACAGAAATTGGGTGTGCGCATATTGACGTGTGCATTGTACCTATGTTTCAGAATATTTCTGAAGTATGAAGTTATGAGTACAAAAATCATTATTATTATTATCACAAATGATCATATACGGATTAAAATGGTTTTATTTACTGCTACAACTCAATTTTACATTGATTATATAATACTCCCTACACCTACACACCCAACATGGGATGTGAAACCTGCCAAAGAGAGAGGCTGCTTCTACTACCCTATTATAACAGCAAAATCATAATTTAAATAGCCGTACTTTGATGTACTGACATCGTTTTTTTATATATATATGCTCGTTTTATGAAGTTTAGTTAATATTATATTCATGTGCAAAAATAGTTAACTAAAACTAAACATCACATACTTACAGGGAAATTGAAGTCATGATTATATTAAAGTGCTTAATTCATATAAGTGTAACACTAAACATAATAAAACCATATGAGAATATAAACATATCGTCTCAAAATAACTCATACAATTTAATTGTACACAAAAGTTTCGTAAAGCAATACGTGTAATGAACAAATATAAATTGGAACTCAAATCCCACATAAGAAATGTACATCTTCCAAGCGCTCGAGGCCTATTAGCAGATCGTACGAAAACAATTAGGAACGCGGCGTTCTTACTGCAGCACTTATCTGACGAAGAACGATGGCGGTCGAGCGATGAAATATTATCCCAATCACCATATCATACTTCATACTATAATATTATAAAGGCAAAAGTTTGTGAGTGTGTATGTTTGTTATTTCTACACGTCTAAACGGCTGGAGTGATTTTCATTAAATTTGGTGGAGAGTTAGCTGACACTCTGGACTAACATATAGGCTACTTTATACAGTGGGAAAATATCTTATTATCGCGAGACAATCGAGCTGCGGGGTTCAGCTAGTAACGAAATAAAGACCGATATTATGGTCTTAATTAGTCATTGACGCAGACAGATCCTTTGATTCCTTGCCAACGTATGTTAATTTCTGTTTGAAACCTTAATAGGTCCTGAATAAGCAGAATTTTTGTAGAATATTTATCAACTGTAATAAATTAATTTCGATAAGCTGGCAACTATTTCAAACGATTTTCTCAATACTCCGAATCAAAGCTTTGTACCGACATAAAATACTGAGATAACGGCCTAAGTGTGTTAATTTACATTCTTCAAAGCAATAATTGCTAACGATTTCGACCATAACTATGCACTAATGTAATGTACTTTACATTTGCAACATATAGTAAAAAAATGTAAATATGCAATGTAAATGTGCCCTATTCTAAAATGTACAGATTTTTTATATTGCATATTTACGTTTTTTTTTACTATATGTTGCAAATGTAATTTATAGTTATGACCAAAATCGGTAGCAATTATTGCTTATATAAAGAAATATTGTTTTGTGAAAGCGTACTTAATCGAACCCTATGTCCGCACTAAAGATACTCTCACCATAGTATTTCTTACTCGATGAGACCAGAACCTAATTATCAAGACAAACAGAATAGCTCATGTTTGTTTAACGCAGTAATTGTAAATCGAAACCCAAATGTGTGTGGAACATGCTCTCAAACTCCTTAATATGTACATATTATATTATAAGTAGGTTATCTTTACATATAGCGTATGCTTGTTCAGTAGAAACATTTCACAAGAGGTACACTAAATTTTAATAGACCAAATATAGTAATCTATTGTACTCTCTTTCTGTGATTCTCGTATAAGAAAAGGTAGTAGTAGTAACAGGTATTATTTTATAGAACTAGATGACAACAAGAAATCTTTTTCGTAAGGGAGTATTAAAGAGAAAATCTTTTCGCAGTACCGGATGAAGCCAGCGCGGGGCCTGTAGCAAATTCTGACAGGAGGTCCATAGTTTGCCTTAAGCAACGACAACACAGCCTTAGGCTGTGTTGTCGTTGTCCTTAAGTAAGGGTATTAAATAAAACAAATCTGTTACTAGTAAACTTTTCTGGATTTAATCTGGGAAAATTTAGAGATGACACTTTCTTTATCTACTTTCTATATCTTATTGCAGTTTAAAATTTTAAGGATAGCAAAGATAGTAAAATATTAATAGCCGCCCCTCTAGTCGCGGGGCCCGTAGCAAGAGGCTCTTGCTATGTGGCTAATCCGGCAGTGTCTATTCGTGTTTAATAACTGCGTTCTGGTCGGAAAGGCGTGCGAAAGGCCAAATATTTATCTGGTCTGTTCCAAATTAGTCTTCAGAGATCTGTGACCAATATCAGGTTGCCACTAACGCCACCATCTCACCTATTGTTGTGTTATAATAGTAAGTACTCGTAGCATACAAGGTAGGTTGAAACTATATTTTTATTATCATAACAATACATATCGTCAATGGAAATGAAATAATGCTAAAGCGCCAAAATATAATTTGTGAAAAAAGAGGTTTGAAGTTGTTTTTTATAGAAAAAAATCATGTCACCTATCATGTTGAGTAGTATGAACTCCCAACAACAAGATCCTACCAAAAAGAAAGGTGACATGATTTTTTTACACAAATAAAATCCGACTGCCTAATTAATGACAAACTGATATTAAAGGCAACCAGTCGTTTTCAAATAGTTGTTTTTTTAACAATTTAACAATGTTATTTGATCTATTTCTACTATATAAAAATAGCTGTGAATTTAAGTTACCTTTGCGACAATCTGTCCCAGACAATCTGCGTTACAGCCTACATGAGTGTCCACTAGGCGTACATCAATTTAGTCGAGCGCTTTGAATCTCGCGGCTTTGTAGCTTAACCAACGAATTTGATGACATCAAACGTGTGGCGATGTAGAAAATATTTACCTTTTTGTAAGTTTCTATTAAAGCGTCGAGTGTAATCCTGCAACTAATATTGCAACTTTTTATAAATAATTAGGTAATGTAATTCTAATATTTATATTATATTAGAATTACATGTTTTCCAAAATGTTAATGTTAAGATTATCATACCTACTGAAGGAATTACATTGTTATTGTATTGTTAAGTCCATCCATTCTCATCCGTAGTAATCACATTATTGACTTTCACATTTTATGATAAAATCACACAAAAAGTCCAGTTTTGGCGAATCTACCTTTATCCTCGTTATCAGGGGCATACTAAGTACTTTTAATAAACTCCTTGGTCAAAACATATATATTTTAGTCATTTCTTATTGTCTATATTAAGTTGTACGTGTTTAATACTACAAAGTTATTGACCTCGTTATATCACATGAGAAAATTAAAAAGTGAGACAAGATTAGTTCCTCCTACCTTTACATCCCCAGTTCATTCTTCAGTCAGTAGCAAGATAGATCACATACCATGCATTAATAATGACGATCGCTTTGAATGTCGCTCCGTAGATTAAGAGACAAGCCCAGAATTAGACTCATATTGACTTAATAAAAATCGTTTGTTTTCGCTAGAATCTCGGAGACTTTATAACATTGAACTGTATATTTATATTATAAAGTTTCCGATTTTTAGTGGAGTTTCCGCTATTGCGTACTACAACTAGTACAACTTGAGCGTAAGCGGCTACTGGCGCCCATGGACTTCTATAATCTACCCCGGATTGGAGTTGTTTCTGAGGTTGTTGAAAAATTCGTTGTTACTATTAACAAATTTTCATCCCTTGTACATTTCTAGTTTTAGCCATCTAGCTATTGAATACTCTTCAATACCTAATATAGCGGCGCTTTGCACTGTTTTGTCAACGTAGTAATGTAAAATATGTTCCTTTATTAAATAAAATACATATTAATAAAGGAGTTTGGAAACGTATTGCGTGTACCTAATAATCACGAGCCTTTATTTATGTGTAGTTCGGTATTAGTAGCATATTAAACTATCAAAATAATTAAAAAATACGATTTTTTCCCTAAACGTAGTTCTTATAATATTTTCTTACAATTTATAATCCTAGAAATCACCTTGAAACAACACAATTATAACTCCCTCTAGTAGTCTAATTCATGTTATCTAATTTTATTTACTTTCTGTGTTGTATCTATATAAATAAATATCATAACTGCATTTAAAACTACATTTGAGCTCTTAATTCGAATAATACACTATATTACTTATTTCTTTTAACTAATACTGCACAGCAAATATGAGTGTTATAAGAGAAAATAAATAAAATATCGCAATCAAAATACAAAGAATTAAAAGACATCTATATCAGAACAATATTTCCAACTCACTGATCTGCAAGAGCATAAGTTAACGTATCCGACGCCATCTTAACTGTATGAAGGTATTATCGACGAAAGTCCTGTAGATAAATACAAATATACATAGGGGTGTTTTGTTTCAGTTCAGATCAGAATTGTATTGAAAACGTGATCAACTAGTCCAATCATGTGAGAAATAGGCAATCTTTGAGTTGATGCTTTTCGTAAAACGTTGTTACTAAGTTGATATATGCGTGTTAGAGCGTACGAGTTATGGATGTGGCTTACCGAGAAAATGAAATATTTCTTGCGTAAAAAGGCATTTTTATTTATTTTTCGGCTAATCAGCTGGCTTTTTATAATATGGATCAAGTAAAAGAGTATGCAGTACACCAAATAGGAGGTGACCAGACCAGACTTACCTAAGGTAAGGCACGAACCTACTACCCATGAGGAATAAGTTACAACGACTTTATACAATAATCGCTTACCAATAATTATTTCATTCCGACATCTCATTCGCATTCTGTGATTTTAATATAAACATCGAATTGATTGCTTGATTGATTAGCAACGCAATATTACACGATTATGAAACACAATTCGCTCGTAGGGCATTTCAAATTAAGGGACACACAAGAATAAAAGCAAGATTCTGACATTCCCGCTAAACTACTCGTGAACAATTAGGGACACGAGCCTGCATAAAGTCTTACAAGAATAGAACTGGTATAGTTAAAAGCAAAAAATCTATGGCCAGCAGTTTCACTTAAATTCCATAAAAAACTCACTACTACGATGTTGTTTTAGTTTTAACCACAATATTTCCTATTTTGTATTCAATTTTAAAGCTTGTAAACTTAAGAGAACAATTCATTTAAAGCTAATTTGTAAGAATAACAGAGCTTCTTGAAAAAAGGGCATTCTTGATTGGCGTTACGTCACCAGGAAAATCCAGCGAGTATTACCCACGTATCACGTGTTCAATGATTTGCAACTTGCAGGGTTAACTATGGTAATTACATTACATAATTCATGTTCTTTACAGACTACTATATGTACCTACGTGTAGAAAAAAATATTATCTACCAACTACTACTTTATGTACCACGATCACTTTAGGTACCATTTTCACATATAAGTGTAGCATGAATCGTTTCTGTTTCGTTGAGAGAGTGTTTTCGACTCACTTACTCATGAGTCAAAAATCTTAGCTGTAGGGAGTAACAACCCACCTGTGATTAAGTTTTGATGGAAAGCTTGTTCTGTATAAAATTATCTTTGGCCGGCAGTGGTCGTGTGGTGAACTCAACATCATCATTCAACACTATTCGCTTGTGATTCGTACTAGTGGCTCGATTGCTGCCTCAATCACATATAATACTGCTATTATTGAACTTTCCCGCAAAATATCGACGATCTGGATTCATAAAAAAGTTTTCAATATCTAACTTTTTATCCAATACTGTGAGATTAGTATACCGTTACATTTTCCCAGATTCCATAAAGTGGACACTAGATGCATCCAGAGCGTTGGCGCATATCCAAACAGGACACCGTGGTCTAAACTGCCCGAAAACTTCTATTATTCTAACTTAGTTAAGTGTTATAGTATAGATTTAATTCAACAATCATTGCAGAATGTTACATCTCCCTAAAATATTTTTCATGAACTCGGTAAGCAAATAAGTTGACAGGAAGGCACTTCCTATTACTTCTAAAATACTAGTAGTTAATAATTTACTAGCTTCTTCCTGCAGGTCCGCCTTCAGTCACACTTACTTTAGTAATGGGTTTTGCAAGAGTTCATCTAGGCCATTGACGATCAGTATGCAATTTTTTTGCAAAATCCGACCAGTTCTTTTTGCGTGAGACAGTAAGATTATAATACTTAACGGGTACTCACGATACGCGGTTTATGAATTCTTATAGAATTCTTTTTGCCGATATTTCGACCCAGTTGCACGGATCGTGGTCACGGCCAAACTAGTCTAAAATCATATGAGAAAATGTATCTTACTACATTTTCTCACAAACTTTCACATTTTTATAGGATGTAATGATACACGTATAACCGATACGGGGTCAAGTCATAGCACGTTGCAACGTCGTCAAAAGTTGCCATGTTGCGTCGTGGAAACTGGAAATGCAATCCTGCGATATTTTTACCCAAATTGATTTCCAGTATTTATAAAAAACATACATGTTCTCAGTATTTTTAAAAATTAATGAAAACGCGTAATAATAATATTTTCGCTAATTTTCTAAAATTTTTGTCACCTTCATCCCAATTGAAAAACGAAAGATGCTATTTAGACCACTGCACGCATAATAAGGATATCTATTAATCATTTTAAAATTCCTTATATTATAAAATTATGGTACAATAAACCTGTGTCATGGACACACACAATTTGAATACACAAAGATCCAGACCCAGAACATGAATCTAAACTCATTATTCAGATACCTGTCTGGCCGGGAATCGAACCCGGGACCCATTGCGCATCAGACCGATATGGTAACCACTAAGCCACGCAGGTCTTCAAAGCAATAACGTAAGCGAGATATGTCAAGCGGATTATCGCACTTTCAAACTTTCGGTTAATAAGTCGACGAAGCTTCTATTGTAAGAACACAGTGACATTCTAAAATAGTTTTTTTTTTTATAATAATGAAGTAGCAAACGAGCATTCAGTCCACCTGATAGTAAGTAGTCACCGCCGCCCATAGACATCTGTAAGCAACTTTACATAGAACATAGGTTCTATCTGAAGACAATCACAGGTGCGTTGCTACAATCGAGGACTAGGATGGTCACCTCATAATAAAGTTTGAGGTATAAAATGTGACCGTTGTTTTTAAACTAGCTCAGGAAAGATTTGTGTCGGCATTCGTGTATATACATAATGACATAATACATATATTCTGTTCGTTTTTTCCTACTGTACTTAACTTTGTGTTCATTAACCACTCTATTTAATTTAAAGGAAAATCTAATTTTGACCTTCTGTAGGCAAATCATCTAAATTACTAATCAAAACACATATTTCCAGTACAATCATATTCAAAATGAGTTCGTTCGTACATGTGAATTAAATTGCTATAATCAAGTTTTCACGAAGCACAATGCAATTACTAAAATCAGTTCTGTTTTTGTTTGAAGTCAATCGCCAAATTTATCGGATAAATAAATTTATTGTTATGTAATGTTATTTACATTTTATTGTATTTATATATTTTATACTTATGTGTATGCCAAAGTAGTTTCTACGTCGTGCATATTATTATGACCTAACATATTTTAAATTTCGGAGGATCCTATCCTTTAAATTGTACGGGAAGAGAGTTCTTGAAGTGCTAAAAAAGTATAGTAATAAGAGAGTACCTAATAAGTAAACATAGAAAGATGAACCATGAGCTCATGAACCATGGTAGCTAGACAGTTGAAATTTTCCCAGATGGTGTATTTCTGTTTCCGCTAAAACAACAAATACTAACAACATAATAAATATACAAGAGAGCTGAGTTATCTCAAATTATCTAAAAAAAATGAGGAGTGAGGTTGGTTTTCACCCCATAACTCAGTGAGTTTAGCATCACACCATAATTATGTTCCAGAAAAAAAGTTTCGTGATGAAATACCCTATAGAATAAAAGAAAGAAAAA
The DNA here is from genome assembly GCA_949699795.1 of Spicauda simplicius. NCBI lineage: Eukaryota > Metazoa > Arthropoda > Insecta > Lepidoptera > Hesperiidae > Spicauda > Spicauda simplicius. Next base: position 8,978,722 of record OX453067.1, on the reverse strand, counting down.
TGAGATCGGTGCAGAAGCTCCCAAGTTGCTCAAAATTTTAGGAAACCTACATTTTCCAATTTTCGCGAAATCATAAAATGAATTAATGTACCAGCATCTCTCTAAGCACCAGCTCTAAGAATAATATAAGATCCAATGGTCGTTAACCATTTTGCGAACTAAGTAGAACACAATCACCGTTTTGTTACCTACGCTATTTCGAATTAATTCGCTATTCTTACCCGGTAGAATACAAAACAAAGAATAATTCAATCATCTTTGCTACTGCAAAGAACAAATTTCTTCTATTACATTAAATCTCACACTGCAGCCTAAGTGTTTCCTCAGACAGTTTACATGGAGATCTTCGTCACACACTTTCACCCTTTTACTCCAGCAGCCGATATTGCATTGTTCGCAAAATGTGCTACTTCGCAAATCCTCGCAAGAACCCAAAAGAGCTGCGAAGCATAATAACCGATGACGCGTCACTCAATAAGAGGGTTCCGCGTGAATTGACGCGCTGTCAAAGATAAAGTGCGTTCGATATATTCCTTTTTAGTACAACGCAAGGCGAATATATGGGAATTGAACGTTTCTAGATTGATATATTATTTATAAGTGGAAAATGTGTGGATTGGTTGTATTCTAAATATAAATATTTTATCCACGGCCTCTCTGCTTTTGTAAAAACGACAACTGATCTGTACGAGTATGACATAAAATACATATTATATACACCGTATTTTTTATAAAATTAAGAAACCATAGCAACCTGAAGTTTGATTGGTTCATAGCAAGCAAACTTTCACATGAGGCGACCATCATAGTCCTCAGGAGGTTGCTACTCCCGAGGACTATGATGGTAAGTAGATAAGTCTAAATCAATTCACAACTAGGGAAGACCTGAGGTCTACTCCATCATACTGCTTCAACGCAAATTGGTTTAATTGGCGTAGGCTGTAAAAGGTACGTTTTAAATGTCTACTAAAAGACATTTAACGACTAGCAATCATCCGTTCGACTCATATCCAACGTTCCTTTTAATAAATCAGTCACTGTGCACTGTCGTCACGAGATTACATTTTGCACCAATGTTATTTTAATGTTAAAATTCCCTAATGTGAAAACTACAAACTCGGCTGTCTTCTGCAGCATTATCATAACCATCAACTTTTAATTACGGAAAAGTTTTTAATGGCTTACCGTCTATGAGAATACAAACTTGTAACATCGAAATGGGTAGCTATAGTAATTATGATCATAACAAATATACCATAAACCTTCACAAACTCAAAATGGAAAAGGTAAAATCAATTCTCTCGACAAAAATTTGACTTACGTTTGGAATATTCTGCAAATAAACGATGCGACAGTAATAAAACAGAAAGAATTTAATATCCACCGCAGCGCTCCGCTTGTAACAATTTGTTTTCTTCCCTCGAACATTCTTTTTCGGGGTTTCCACATACTTACTGGGTTTTTTTCATCCGTTTGTTTCTTAGGCATCAACTGGTATGGAAGACGAAGAGGACCCGCGAAGGACGGCGCTATGTGTGGTCGCCTACCACCGTAAAGACCACACGGAGCGGCGGCCTCAGCCGCCCATCCGCTAGGACCCCGTTGGGGCAACGGGCTCAGAGGACTCCGGTTGCGTTCCTTTGGAGATCCCGGAGTCTACTTTGTAGCGCCGAGGACGGTGACCGGGGGGATTTTAGTGCGGTAAAAATCTCACATAACCCTGCGCCGTTCCCACGGCGTCGGGGCTTCGGGGCGGGGCGTACTTTTTGAAGGTTTCCCCTCCAGAACAAAAAAGGCATCGTCTGGCACATACTTCAAAATTCCATTGGTACTGGTGTGAGTAGAAAAACATATATATATTTCATATTTGAAAGTAAGCATATTTTAAATTATCTTTTTAGGTGACTTCTTTCGTATTTTTTAATACGAATATAAAAACAACCAACTCAGAACAGGATATTTTATAAGTAACGCAACGCAGGGACACGCAATTGCTATCGCACAATGTGATAATCACTGAAGTTTCAGAAGGAATATAAGTCTTCAACTTCAATCAGTTATCAAAATTACTCCAGGAATCATTAAATAAATAAAGCACCAATAACACAAAAGGTTTAATTCTTCGGGTATTTTAATTGTGGTTAAAAAAAGTTGTATTGATTATAATATTTTTTTATAAAAATAGCAGAATCTGAATCAAAACATCTATCCAAAAATATTTCAAATATGCTGAACCAAGTTCTTATTCTTTAAAATTAGATTTTTAACTGGTCAATATAATAAGATAAAAGTAGCCATGATATAATAAAAGCCAATGATAAAAGTAGCCATGGCAAACATGGACACTTGTTATCAATCCCAAATATAATTAGAGCCCTACGAAAATCGGTTTCAGATGTTTTATTTGATAGTATAGATATTATAAAAGTATGTACCTACTACAAATTAAGGGACCCAATAAAACTACTCGACCGAAAAATTTTGAAGCCGATCAAAGTTTGTGTTCATTAACTTGATTAATTATATTTTGGATCTTATTTATGTTCCTAAAACAGTTTATTTATATGTTACTGCTACATTTTCAAATAAGATTACGATAAAGGTTACTTGTTAAATATTTTCGTACACAATCTCTAAACAAATCGTTCATTTATTTTTGTTTACAAAGGATTCGGTACTATGCAAACTAAAGCCTATTGAATAATTTAGAAACAAGGTTGCTTTGGATAACTCGTCTAGTCAGATCTTCGGCAAACTTTAAGTCAATTTCGACATCTAAATTGCGGCTTAGCTTCAAACAAAATTCTATCCAACAAAACTTGAACAATGAACACGGTTCACCTTCACGCAAACTTTCAGTAACTTCCAAATTCTAAGCGCGAACTAATTTTATTTGCGGATTGTTATGTACTAGAAAGAAAAGGTTCTGTCTTTATATAATACTTGCGTTTGATCTTTTTCTACTTGCTTATATGCGCCTTAATTATAATTTTATTATTTTATGATTAATTAAAAACAACAATTTTTAGCTCCATAGGAACAATCACTGAACTTTTAAGCGGATGGAGAAACAATCAACAATTAGAAACAATCACTGAACTTTTATATCGAACAATTTTTATACAATTTATGTTAAGATACCGGTAAAAGAGAAGCACAGATTTAGATGTCGACCACGACTGAACAGTCCTTATAGCTCCGGATCACAGATCCCTGATACTTTACGACAGAGCACTAATAAATCGAATACATCCGACGCTTGTGTTTTATTCATGAATCGTGAACGCCGCCTCAATGTGTAACCGTTATGACGACAATAAGGATTGCATAATTCGATCTTTACGTAAGGTTTTTTCGTCCGGAATCGGGAAGATATTTCAGCGATTTGTTTTTGCTTAGAAGTAAGACATTATCACCTAAATATTATCACTTCCTCTTGAAATTCGAGTCAGTTGTTCCCTACAAGTTCCCATGAAAGTCTCGTCAAAATATTTTCCGCAACTTCTACAATTTTTGTTGATTATGTTTGGCTAAGGGCAAAAGTGACGCGTACAGATTTATATGCCGACCCGGGTCGAGGGAGCTCTTAGATCCGGATGGATCCCGCAGATCCGGGTACTTTGCGGCAGAGCGCTAATAAAGCGGTTACGTCCGACGCGTGTGTTTTATTCATGAACGCGGCCGCAATGTGTAACCGTTACGGTGACTATTCGGTTTGTATAATTCGATCTTTACGTAAAGCTGATATTTCCCTTAAATCGGTGAGATATTTTTTGCAATTTTTCCTACTTATCATCAAAAGTTAAGTTAAAGTTTAACAATTCAATATTGTACATAGTCAAATGTTTTTTATACAGCAGTCAACTCTGCAATAGCCTCGCATCCATTCTTTAATTGTAGGTCTTGTCTATTTTACGGTGAAATTAATTCTTATTCTGTTTATAAAGAACACTTGTAAATTACAATATCATATTTCTATCTACGTTTTTTGCTACATAACTGCGACCAAAACACAGGTAGGTATTTCATTGTTTAGTTCCACGTAGTAATGTCTTGGATATAATAACGACATATCTTGCTGCTATCTGCTATACGTAGTCTTATTATGATATATTTTTTCAAAAAATCTGAGTTCAATATCTCATTTTTAAAAACCTAACTAGGTAATCCCAGTAATAAAATATTTTGAGATGTTTTTATCTCTGCATTAATTTTCGCTGTTGTTCTCTAATTTCACCTGAACCTACCTTGTAACCCTATTGTGTCTGATTATGAAAGACATGATTAGTTTAATTTACTTTTTGAAACCATTTCGTCGTAGTTGGTTTCTACATTACACTGTCTTACCACCTGGCTGGCTGCTATTAAACTAAAAAAAAAACACATTATTACCGAAAAATGCCTAATCAGGATAATAATTTAGGTATAAAGATGACTAGAGCGAAACACAAAGCACATATCCCCCTTGCCACGAATTTAAGAGCCAAAGTACGATTCGACTAATCAGTGATTGACTCACTCGTTAACGTCGCCCTTTGTCTGTGTTAAATTAAGCGTTGAACTGATCTAGTCATTATATTCTAGTGGTATGATCTTTGTTTTGTTGCTCTGGAACTCTGAATACCAAAACCAAATTTAAAACACACATGCCAGACGTGCTGCTTTTTTTATAATTATACCCAACGATAAGGCAGACGGGTCACCTAATAGGAAGTGGTCACCGTCGCCTACATTTGTGACACCAGAGGAGTCACCAATGGAACGCTGGCTTTGAAGGAGAGCTCTTTTTTCACATTTCTTGCACGTTCACGGCAGAAAAAAGCGCCAAGCCGGACCGTGGAGGATCGCCACGGACCCAATTAATGTGGATGAAACCTCATCCTTCGGCGAGTGATGCGGTAGGGGAAAGGTGATAACTGCACCAGATCGAAAAGTTACTCGGAACACCCGCTGTAAAGCCGGTAGAATACGCAGAGGGAACCTATGTCCCTCCGCAGGCTTAAGAGTTCTAACCGATTGTAGTTCTGTACGGAGTCAAGTTGGTTAAGTTGGTATTGACGCGCTCTAGTCGAAAGTTGTGAGCAGTACCCCATGTGGGGCCTCACTTGTGCCTTATAAAGCAGAAGGAGATGCCCCCCAGTGAAGTACCGCTCGTCTCTGCCAATCAGAACTTATCTGATCTCTAGCAATTCCAAATTTACTCTTCATGCGCTAAACGTGCATTATACACTTTCAATCACTTGGACTCTTTTAAAGAAAAACTGGGTTATTTTTTTATTTGTCACGTAAGGTTTTTTACAACATGCCTAAAAATTCACTGCCTATTTCTTACCAATATCAGTAACTTTCATACAAGTCGGTCGAAAATTGCAGCTAAGTACTTATAAATAAAGCCTCTATGACTCGTCAACCAACATTATATTGCTTAGAAATTTCCTCGTACAAGATAGGGGTCTGTGCCTAACGACGCCACGTGTAGGACAGGGCAATTCAACAAGAACATTATAGGCAGCTGGCCAGATGGCTCTATATGGCACTTTAAGGCCGGTACGGAAATGGCTATAGCCTCGGCAAGAGCATAAAATCGCGTATTTATATAGTAATCTCACTTCGTAGACGAGATGTTAGGCACGCTATTCACCCAAGTAACAAACTTTACTTTATATTTTTTTAATGTATCTACGTAGATAAGAGAAAGTCAGAAGGCAATTTCATTGTTTCTGTATTTTGAAGTAAGTGTTAACAAGTATGGAGGAAAAAAGTCCACATGTATAGTAAAACAACTGCGTTGAAATCTTCCTAGCTGGTTCATAATTTGAATTTTAACGGTTTTTACAGGTGAGGTTTTTAATACACTTGAACGGGGTATTCTAACCTAGACTTAATTTGAAGTTTCTAGCACTATCCTTGACAATGATAAACACAAATGGCTAAGGGCGCCATACTTGATATTTTTATGTACCTAAAAAAGAAAAGAGCTATCACCTGCCTGTAATAAAAGAATAAATGGAGGCTTCCGGGCAAAGAGAAAATGAGAGAATTCGAACTGCTCAGCCAGCAGCCCCAGAAAGTAGTAGCCCGTTTGTATTCCGATGGAGATCTCGGGGTCCTAAACTTTTAATGGCAATAAAAAGTGGGGAGAGAAATGCAACTATAGTTCAACGTTAGTTCAAACTAGAGTCCTATTAAGGTTATATTCATTTCTACGTTCATAACGTTCATTTAAAGAAATCTAAAAAAATGTGTAACAAATAGGCATGTAGAGCATAAATGAACCGGAACATTGCAGAATTATGCTCTATCTTTAAGAAGTTCTTATGATCACCACGTTAACAATATCAAGCAAACCAATTCAATGACAGGATAACGTTTATTGTATTTTAGCGTAGGGAATGTACCCAAACCACGTAACCATTTCAAGGGGGAGGGGTGTATTCAAAATACCATGTTTGGTCACAGGGGGGTTGCCAACCCATTACTGTCCCACTGCTGGGCACGGGTCTTGGTGGACAATTGGTTGGTGACAGGGAGGGGGGTAAGATTTAGATTTTTGTCACGTAGTTAATATCCCTTAAGGAAGTCTTGCGCTTTTTAACCGACTTCCAAAAAGGAGGAGGTTATCAATTCGTCTGTATTTTTTTTTTTTTTTTTTTATATTTGTTACCTAATTTCTCCGGACTGGGTGAACCGATTTAGATGATTTTTTTTTTATTTGAAAGGTAGTGCGTGTCATAGGGTCCCATTTTTTTTTAGTATTTTTTTGACTAGGGCATCCATAAGAAAAACGCATAAGTCTTAAATTTGCATTTTCAATGTACGCGATAAATGTATGAATAACTCAATATCCCGCCAACCGATTTTGATGATTCTTTTTTTATTAGAAAGGATGTACTCCAGGGGTAGTCTGATAAGAGTTTGATAAGGTTCTAATCATAGGATCTTCAACTTTTTGGAGCAAAATAATAAAATTAGTGATAGTCGGCCGAACCTTAGCTGGAGAAGTCCAATTGAGTAAAATATAGAATAAAATTACTATGTAGGTATTTACTATGAAAAATTTGACCTTCAACTCTTCAATCCTGATGATGCAGGGGTACTGCTAGCCTGAACTATAAAAGTTGGTCGTTTGATGTTTGAGAATATATAATGAAATTGTTAAGCAAATTCATGGGACAAAAATTTGACCTTCAACTCCTCAACCCTGATGATGCAGGGGTACTTAAAGCCAAAACCATAGGAATAAGCCATTTGGTGCTTACGTATATGTTATAAGATTACTGAGCAAAAACATAAGATGAAAAATTTGACCTTCAACTCCTCAACCCTGATGATGGAGGGGTACTTCAATCCTAAACCATAGAAGTTGGCAATTTGGTGCTTACGGTTATGTAAAGAAAATACTAAGCAAAAATATAAAATCAAAAATTTGACCTTCAACTCCTCAACCCTGATGATGAAGGGGTACTTCAATCCTAAACCATAGGAGTTGGCAATTTGGTGCTTACGGTTATGTAAAAATAATACTAAGCAGAGGCACAAAATTAAAATTTTGACCTTCAACTCCTCGACCCTGATGATGAAGGGGTACTTCAATTCTAAACCATAGGAGTTGGCAATTTGGTGCTTACGGGTATGTAAAAATAATACCAAACAGAGGCACAAAATTAAAATTTTGACCTTCAACTCCTAAACCCTGATGATGCAGGGTACTGCAAGCCTGAGCCATAGAAGTTAGCCACCTGGTACTAACGTATATGTTATAAGATTACTAAGCAACAATATAAGATGAAAAATTTGACCTTCAACTCCTCAACCCTGATGATGGAGGGGTACTTCCAGAGGGGGCGCCCTGTTTGTATGAATTGTAAAAGTGTTTTATGTTTAATTTTTGTGAATATGTAGATGCACAAAGCAAACTTAGAGGCTTTATTTAAATACAAACATAAAAATATAGTCACTAAAAAGTGTAAAATAAAAACTTTTTAACAAAAAATATCTACCGACTTCCATGTCACAAAAAAGTAAAAAATAATTTAAATATATTTTGGTCTAGAACATACTCAGTACTTAGTACATAGTTCTGAAGTCGGTGCTCATATAGGACGTAATTACCGTCGTCCAGCGAAATATGTCGAGCACCGACTTCAGGACTATGTACTAAGTACTGAGTATGTTCTAGACCAAAATATATTTAAATTATTTTTTACTTTTTTGTGACATGGAAGTCGGTAGATATTTTTTGTTAAAAAGTTTTTATTCAAACTATATATTCATTAATTATTATTAGCAAAAACAGGTAATACATATACTTTTGACGCCAAACACGGTGGTTATTGATTAATATAATAGTTATGACCTAAATTATTATTTTTTAAGTTTCTGTTTATATAAAAAATATTGTAAACTGTATTTATGACTTACTACTACATGGGGATAGTCGCCAAGGTGAGGGAGAGGGGTCAAAACTTAGCAAAAATAGCTCACGTGGTTTGTTCCTATACATTTTTTAAAAATTCTACTCCACGTAAGTTCAATTGAGTTAAAATTGAAGTAAGATTAACTAGTCACACTCATTCACCGGAAAGATTTATAAAACCTGCTAAAATCATTTTATATTTTCCCAAAGAAAATAATCATACAATAACTACATATAAGCTGACTCCAATATTATAAAAGCTCGCAATAATGCCCCGATTTTGGAGACTTTCTCGAAAACATTAATGAAATGCCTGTCGTTGCTTCGTTGTTATTTGACCTTAAATTATTTATTACATTCATTGATGTGCCCGTTCTATGCCTTCTGGAGAGATCTTCTGGAGATGAACGACGTACATTTAATAAGCCTCTGCAAACCAGAAATTATGTTAAACAAGGAGGGACAGTCCTTTATTTGTTCTATTTGCTCTGTAGTTTCCAAAATATTTAGAAATTAACACCAAACATAGAAGTTTCCCTTGAACACGAATTCGATATTAACAACTCTCGTAAAGGTACACAAAAATACGATTATTTATTTAAATGTTAATTAATATTGTTAAGTTTTTAGAACATTGCCAGCAGAATTCTTTCAATCAGATGAGGCTGTAGCCAAGTTGGAGTTAAGACACTGCAAAATAACTATAGTTCGGTCCATAGGCGTTGCCTCATATCTGTGATTGATTGACATCTATCTGATTGTAATTGACCAGCGCTGTGGACGTGTCAATAAGTTTTGAAACTAATTTTGTCAATGAAACATAGAGTAAACTTAAATAAAAGTATGCTTCTTCTTGTATTTTTATTGTCGATTAAATTTTGTATACAAAAGACAAGATTCTTGATTGAAGATAAAACAGACGCTAGGTATAAAGATAACATCACATTTGACATGCATAACCAGCCTAAGCATAGACTTTTATTACATACACTGTTCGAATAGACCGTTCTCATGTTTTTTTTTTTGTTTTCAAGAGGAATTCGTATATTGCGTCTGAACAACTATTTTATTTTAGATAATGTAAGATGTACTCGACAGTTTTTTTAAGAAATAGTCTTTGTTTATGTAACGTAACGTACGTACAAAATTCTTTCTTCTTTAAGTGCGTTTATTGTATTTCTAACAATCGAATGAAACTATTTTTGGGCGTTGTTATAGATAATATTAGGTATCATTTATTTAACCTTAGGTACTGAATCAAATTTGAGCAGTGATAGCCTAATGTTTGAAACTTGCCCTCTCGATCGGGAGGTCCGAGGTTCAAACCCAGGCACGCACCAATGATTTATGTGCGTATTAGAAATTAATTAGAAAATAATTATCACTGCTTTTCGGTGAAGGAAAACATCGTGAGGAAACCTACACACCCGAGAGTTTTAAAAAAAAAAACTTCTCGGAGGTGTGTGAAGTCCACCAATTCGCACTTGGCCAGCCCGGTGGACTATGGCCTAAACTCTCTCATTCTGGGAGAAGACCCGTGCCCAGCAGTGGGCCAACAATGGGTTGATATGGAATCAAATTTACGGTAAAGAAAAAATCCTACTGTAACCTTATGCTTTAGACTCTTTGTACATGTTAATATCAATCCAATTACAGCAGTTAATAATTTCAAAATAATTATTGTTTATAATATTTAGGAAACTAACATTTATAGCGATTGTTATGTAAAATGTAATTAATATCATAAAGATCAAAAGAACAGAGCATTTGGCGTATATTCTATAATTAACGATCCTTGAAACGTACGTTACGTGTTTCATGCGGCAATGAATTAGATCACGCATCTTGTAATAGTCCTCGAAAAACTTTCGAAGCACACAGAATCGATGGGGATTTAAAAAAAAATTGTTATGATAAACCCCAGCTCCACCAATACTTGGCTTTCCGAGATTATTGTTATTTGACCAGTATTTTTTTGTCTAAATTGACCGGACTATAACTGGACATTTGATATAATATTTCTAGACACTGACCAAAAATCAAAACCAAAATACCAATACAAATAACCGAGACTAAAAGCAGTGAAAAAGGTTTATATTGTGTAATTAAAAGTAGGTACTCGGTCAAAACCGCCCACATTCTTGATAAAGTTAAGTGTCTTTAACTTACTGTCGTGTGAAGTAAAACAATTAAAGTCTAAAGTAAAAAAAAACACGCTTATAGATAGCTGTATCTATATACTTCGTTCATCAATCTATTCGTCAGCCTTTTGTGGTCTATTAAGGCCTGCCTTTTGAGTATTTATTTTAACTCACAGCAACTGTTTTGCTATTGGTGGCAGCAGTGGGTGTTGATATCACACAGGTGAACGCTGTCCATCTCCTGGATTTCCTGGCACTTCGTCACATCATAAGACATCCACGAGAAGAGAGGTGTACTATCCCTAGACCGACACTATACGATACATATATCAATGCATAGATAACGTAGCTAATATAATGTACAGATTTTAAATTTCGATTGAGGAAATTTATTTCTGGCATTTGGCGTTGAAACTATGGGACCGTGGGGATTAAATGCTAAATTATTTTTTAAACATCTGTCCAAACGTTTGATAGAGTCAACGAATGATCAGAAAGCTGGCACATACCTCGGTCCATAGATAAGTATAAGTTACTGCCTCGGTCAACGAATTAGCCTTGCTATTCAACGAGGTAATGTTGCCAGCGTTCTGGGAACTCATCCTAGGGACAGTAATTTGGATGCAGCATTTTATATTTAATTTAGCAATTTGTTTTTTTTTTCCTTTACCTTTTAAGTTATTCTTTTATATATACATATAGTTATAAAATAAGTTATTTAATATATTCATATTGAGGAAACTGGAACTCACAACATCCTGTAGTTTGCGGATCCTCGCCGGAACCGCGTTCTGCATTTGTGAGTAGCAATACAATTTGACTTCAAGAGTTATTCGGATTCAAGGAAGCGGCCCTTATCAAATTTTTAACTAGAAAAGTTCAGTAGTTTGTTCGATAGGTAAAAACGTTACCTGAACATAAATTGCAGCATAGGTGGAAAATAATTTGAACGGCTTGTACAGGACATGTTTTAAAGAAAAGCACTAATATTTTTGAATAGAACTAAAGTACAAGTTTCAATCTGAACTTCTTAAGAACGAATATAGTTGCCTCATGTGAAAGATACCTAAATAACGTTGCAGTTTTATGGATTTCTCTAGAGTAGTCATTTTTGACACCTGAAAAACAACCAACATGTGTTTTCCAAATGAGATTTTTTTATTTATTTAAACATTTTGTACTCAGTAAATTAAATACCAACAGACATTACTTAAATACATCTTAACGATATATACGATAGATTAAAGTCCAGCCTTTTAAATAGAAAAATCCTACTTATTTTATTCTCCGGCTAAGCAGGATAAAAGTAATGAATTTGAAATAAACTATTCTGGGTCTGGTATTTATGCAGATCTATTGTATAGCATCATTCTATCAACAACACGATAATTTCTAGACCAATTTTCTAAAGTAAGACAGATAATTTCTAAAGTTAGTCAGACAGGTACCTATACGGTACCTATACATTTATTTTATTTAGTTAGTTTTATTTTAAAGGCCACGAGCACAAGAAATATTTGCAAACAAACTGTATTCGCACTGAAATCGAAACACGTGACGAAAATGATTTAAATCCCGATCACAATTGTATAAATCCCCACAACTAGAAAAATCAAATGGAAATAGTGGGAAACGTATTACAAATATTTTTTTCAAATAGGTACAGTGTATTTTAAAGCAATGCGCTACAGAAATGTCTATCTATCAAAAATGTATCTATTTTTACACGTTTTATGTTAGCTTGAGTTGTATGTTTGAACGTAACGGAATATTTCACCGGTTTCCAGAATTCTCATTAATTTGAAACTTTACACACGTATCAAAGACCGATTACAATGCAATAATACGAAAAAAAACTTTTTTTTGCAGAAAAGCGTGTTTTTAGTTTTTACATTTTTTTTTTAAATAAATCGAACAATCGTCACAAATATATTGCGCGTTACACAACTGACAAAAACAACTTTGTTTTAAAAAAATAGCAAGTTTATTATTTTTGCATATTTTAAAAAAGCAAGCTGACCTATTATATTATGCTTAATTATAAACCTTTTAGTTTCTGTACTAGTACTGATCGGAAGTCTTTTTAATGTTATAGAAGTAGCAAACGAGCACACATACCACCTGATAGTTAGTGGTTACTGCTGCCCATGCATATTTTTAGTCAATCGTGATAGTATTAAAAACGTGTTCATATAGGTGCGTTAGTGCCCCTTAGGACTTCTCAGTAATCAGTCAGACTAGTAAATGTATCTCTTATCTTTCAAACTAAAACACAGCAGCTCTTAGCGCTGTTGATATTTAGACGGAAAAGCGTGGCGTTAGTACCACCAGAGTCGAACTACAAAGAATTCAATAATGTTGTAATATTATTTTATAAGGATTCAGGAAGTCTGTTCATAATTTTAGAATAGATCTAATTTCAGAATGAGGTGGGTTGAGTTTATCGCTATGATAATGACTGAACTTGCTATACTTCACATACTTTAAAACCTTACGCAGAACTCTAACGCATTTTGCTTAGGATTGCTTTACCACAATAATAAATCAAAGTAGCCATGTATCAAACTTCACATGAACGATTATGTTTTATCGAACATTTTTGAAATATCAATTAATCATATTGTACTATATCAACTATTATAATAGACGGACGGTACTTATTAGAAATAGCTCAATATTTCAGTCGTAATGTAATTAATCCTTGTTTCAGCGCACGCTCTTATGTGTAATTGGAACTTATATATAGGTACCTAGTAAATGTAATATTTCCCTGGACCATAAAAATGTTTTAAGGTATTTTAGAGATATTTCCGTAACACTAATAACATAGCAAATCAAGTGAGTATCAAGAATATAATATAAAATATTGGATTAAAAAATTATAAGGTAACTTTACCAAAAGGGTGCAATAGTACGCTTTCAGTTCAGCGTGTCTGTACATTGCATTTATTGCCAAAAAATTGTTCGGAGGACTAAGAATGTGTAATAATAAGTAGAATAGAAGATTCTTAATTTTTAAGAATCATTGTTTGTTTATCTGTTTATTTGAAATTACTTATACTACTAAATTAAATTGTTGTAAGGATTAACGGTTTATAATAAAAGATCCATATCGTTGAAGACTATCCGTGGTAACTTTAGTCTTCATTACAATTCATCCCATATTTTCTTAAAATGGGTGAAATCGCAGGGCACAGCTAGTTTAATCTACTTTACTACAGTGTTTAGCTTAGTCAGCCGACGGGGTGAGTTTCGGTGTGTACTTGAGACTACGACCCCGCTTGGACGCGCGCCAACCGCTTGACACATCTAGTGCCCTCTTTAAGACGACTTTGCAACGTGTTACCGTCATGCAAAGTATGATAACAATACCAAAGTTATAAGTTGTAGGGGATTAACTATGTTAAAGACACACATGTATTATTAAATATGAAGGCGAAAGGACTATTAATTAACATTAAAAAATCTTATTAATATCATAAATGCGAAAGCTTGTGTGGATGTATGCGTTTATTCAGGTGGGATTGCGCTAAAATTTAGGAAATAGGTAGTTTATAATAACACATGTGACCAAATAGGCCGAAGCCGCAGAAATAACTTAGTAATTTGTATATTTTTTTAACATTATCTATATGGTACCAGATTTATGAATACACAAACATCCAAACTTATAATAAGTATCTAAATTTAGCTCGGCCAGGTATTGAACCCAGATACGTCCACGTGTCAGGCCAGTCTTCTACAAATTTATAGTACATACCATATATCAAAGATGCAATTCCAATATGATACTGGTTACATTAATAAAAACATTGCAAATTAAATAAAAACTTTAAAATACAAAACAAACAAGTATAGGAGAGTTTTATCGACAATGGTAATTCATAATGACATAAGATTTTACGCGAGTTTACTATTTATCTCCAAACAAAAACATCCATATACTGTCAAAAAACTTATCTACACTAACAAGGTTCCAAAAGGGCTAAAGTTTGGTCCGGTTACCAATTTCTTACTTGATTAGGCCGCTTGATGGCTTTTCTAACAAAGAACTTGGCCGGATGAGAGACAAAACAAGTTAGGATACAAGACGCTTCGTCGATAACATCGGTGGGCAAAGGGCGGCCGACGCTCATTTCTGTGCAATGGTGTGAAAATAATGGATAATGGGTTTCCATACACCGTATGTAGTTTCTTATGGAATAAAAATAGTAAACGAGACAGCGTTATATCTTACAATAAAGAACGATTGAGCGCAGGACAGCCTAATATGTACATACATCGACAGAATAGGAAATTTTGCATACGTTACACAGATAAACTCAGGTTCTGTTTCTTTAAACTTCTGAGGTTAATGACATATTAATATGCTTCATGAAATTATTCCAACATCATAATAATTACAATTTTAAATTCTATTACATACCTTTCGTACTAACTGTATATTTATTTGGTCATGATCGTAAGTAAAAAACTAATGTCAGGTAGAAAAAAAGATGGAAGTTATTATAAAGCTGACTTTGAGATTTTATGATGTACTCACCATACCAGGTACAAATTTCTTTGCCGCCGGTATTTCGGTCAGTTGCATAGATCGTGGTCACGGCGAATCTAAAAAATAAGGAAAGATCAAAGATATTTTGTTATACTTACTCAACTTTTGAGCAGTGGTAGCCTAATGGTTGAAACTTGCCCTCTCAATCGGGCGGTTCGAGGTTCAAACCCAGGCACGCACCACTGATTTATGTGCGTATTAGTTTATCGTATCGTGCGTATAATACATTATCACTGCTTTTTGGTGAAGGAAAACATCTTGAGGAAACCTACACACTTGAGAGTTCTTAAAAACAAAAAGTTCTCGGAGGTGTACGAAGTCCACCAATTCGCCCTTGGCCAGCGCTGTGGACTATGGCCTAAAACTCTCACATTCTTAGAGAAGACCCGTGCCCAGCAGTGGGACAATAATGGGTTGACGATGATTCAATTTTTGCATAGCATGTATTATTTTGGTGAAATATTTGAAATGTTATCTATAGAATATGAACCTATACATTTATTTTATATCAAAATCCTATATTTTTCATAGTGAATCGTCATGACGAGTATTAAAAGGTTGCCTGAATACCGAAGCCTTTTTTACGAACACGCATTCATTTAATGTGAAGCTAGTTACTCGTAGTTCCACAACTCAACTCCGGATTTGTTAGGCCCCTTGCTGGCGCTATTCATAACAACTCAGCCGTACCAGACGCACGTGTGATTTTATTTGACCATGTTTTAAATTCTACGCAAAGCTTAAAACTACTCTGCTGACACAAACACGTCGGCTTCGGTTTTATAAATAAAATTGAATGAATTTCCTTTATTTTGTATAGGCCTACGTGGGCATTCCAAATTGACAAATCTATTGAAGATTGCTATTGCTAGATAATATTTATCCTAAAATAATAATAACGTCTACCTTTTTTTTACCTGACGAAGTAGTAAACGAGCATGCTGTCCACCTGATGGTAAGTGGTTACTGCCACCCATGGACATCCGTAATCATCTTCATACAGAACATGGGCTCCACCTGAAGACAATCACAGATGCGTTTCTACTCCCGAGGACTACGATGGTCGCCTCATGTGAAAGTATGCCGGCAACCACAAAACCACGTATCAATCGAACAACTGTACAATGCATAAAATAACCCTAGAAACATCTTAACTTCGTTTCTAACAACGGTATAGCACTTTTATAAAACAGTATCTTCTACAACTTATAAGAAGAACATACCATAATGTAATATTATTATATTATAATATGTATGTTTATCCTGTGATATTTCTTATTTTAGTACATAATTTCAGCCTTCATGGGTTCTGATGCGAGTTAATAGAACGAAGAAACCAAAAGATGGACGATCTTGTTTTTGTCTAGCGTTTAGTACTGCCCTTATATAGGTATACTGCTATTGGCGACAAATTACTTTCAATAAATTATTATTATGTGCTACGGAAATCCAATAATATAGCCAATATCATGTATGTCGTCGCGTCACCGCGTATTTATGAAAAACACGTCGCGGATAATAATTATTTTAGTTAGTTTAAAGATCAAAAATTGTTTGTTTATTGAATTAGCAACATTTAATGATTTTTAGAATTGTGATTTAGTTTACCCTCCATAAATTTGTTATTGTCACACCACCAAACATTGTTATAAAAAGGGAAGCGAACGCCGGCAGAAAAAGATTTCTTGTTTAACCGCCGAAGCGATCGTACCTCCTCAATTGTTAATAAATCGAAGAAGTTTACTCCTGTGTTTTACTTGAAATCTTCAAGAAAGGACAATAATCAAGACCCTCGACCATCCTGTCGTCACTCATCGCTCTCTCACTTCGTTATGTACATTCCGTACTAATTCATATGTTCCGCTGATTTGGTGTAGCGGGAAGGCATTTCAGTTCAATTTATAAGCACCAAACTAATGTAAGCAGCTTAAACTGATCTAGATCTCTAGAATAACTTAGACTTCTAGAGTATTCTAAACTAACAACGATGAACTAATTATAGCCGACGGAGTTATTGGACCCTGAAACAAGAAAAGTCAATTCTTAAATCATTATGCACTACCCAATACCTATTAATAAAACGATTTTGGTGCTTTAGGTTATACCTTATAATTCGACAAGCTCTATATTTATACATTGCCGTACTGTTCAGTTATGTGTATTCAGATAATCGCGTAAGAAGATATCTTTCTTTTTTGTAAAAACAGAAAAAAATTACACTTATAAGCTAACTTTAAGGTGTTGATTGCAAATATCGTATGCGCGCACATTGTAATAATACATCCTTAGCACCTTTCACAAAGAAACCAATAATTTCAAAAACTTATAGATATAGTAGAGAAAAAATTATACACATTGGGTACAGTCCATTATTGTCCCACTGCTGGGCACGGGTCTTCTCTCCGCTGGTCAAGTGCGGATTGGTGGACTTCACACACCTCCGATTACTTTTGTATTTTTATTTAAAAACTCTCGGGTGTGTAGGTTTCCTCAAGATGTTTTCCTTCACCGAAAAGCAGTGATAATTAATTTCTAATACGCACATATATCAGTGGTGTGTGCCTGGGTTTGAACCTCGAACCTCCCGATCGAGGGCAGTGGGGAAGTTACAACCATTATATCTATCTATCACTGCTGGCTATCACTGCACTGATTATACACGTAGTAAAGAAAAAATAGAAAACCGAGAGAAAATAGTGAAGTAAATCATCATGAAGTGAAAGCTTTCTGATAGAATTAATATGAACGACATTGTTCAATGTCCCTGATCATACCTTCTTGTCCCAAATACGCCTTCGTGATAATGGCTGTAGTCTTTATACTTGAAAAAGATATTTGACTTACAATCTTGGATTGAGGTCAATTATTACGAAAACGTAAGTAACCTTTATGATGATTGTTGTGAGGCACGCAAAGTCAACATTTTGTTTATCGGTACGAACTGTTTTATAAAACTGCCACCCAGTTAACTGCTAATCATTATTTATTCATGTAGAAATGCATAGAATGGAATAAGTTTACGAGAATATTATTCTTTGTTAACGAAAAAGTGTTTGTATCTATGTACAAAGACGGCTGGTTGTGCCTCTTGGCTCAAAACCTAAAAATAATTTATATATTTTATGTCTCATATCTCTATTTTATACATTTACTATAATTTTAAGAATATTATATACTTACAGTTATCTTATGATTTTAATGGTACTTGTGGTAAAGCAGAAACACAATCATACTAGGCGTTAGAGACAAACATAAGCGTACCTACAACTTGTGGTCACACACGTGCGATATTATTTAATTCACGAATGTCCCGTCACTCATGTCACGTTCATGCCGCAGTTAACACCCTAATTCCGCAATATGGTTTTATTATCCGGCGCAAATTATTAGTTACTTATCAACATGTGGAGTACAACCCGTTACTAATATAATTCCATAATATATTTTTTTTAGTAAAACATTTACATTTTTTTAGTTTTTATATTTCATTATTTAATTATAAAACACTATTTCTTCCAATAACTACAAAGTGTTAAATCGCAAAATAAGTTTAAGGAAGCAATAAACTCCAGAAGCGGTACTTAAAACTTAAACTAAAACATCTCGAATGATCAAAGGCACCGAAACTAAACTATCTAAAATTATACGAGCGATAGTAAAACAGGATATACACAAACAGCTAAGGGGTTCGATAGACAGCCCCTAAATCAAGATATGAATACAAGTTCGGATTAATGAAGGTTTCATGGTCGGCCCTTGACAAAGCCCGCGTGTTGTATTATCCGGATACCTACCTCTATATAGATGGTTCTCTTGATAAAAGGGATGAATTCTTATCTCGATGATCGAGAACCTTGTTCTTATAGAAGCTACGGTAATCTAAGCTTTTGTTGTATGTTGAACAGGAGGTAGGTATATCATCTTAGTATTATCAAATAATTTTCCCTTGAGGTTCTTTAAGGAAAATACTGACGCATATTTATATTATTCGAACTTCAATAGTTCAGTGCTTTACAATTTGGCAAAAAATTATAACGAAATATTAAAGTTGTTATTAAGGTAGGAAAAATTATATAATACACAACAAATAAAAAATCTGAATCCGAACACATAAATTACAGAGGAAACAAACATTTGTACGAAGGTGCAGTATAATTGCACACGCTACTAATTTACAGCTTAGACAAGGAGCAGTAACCTAAGTCAACAACGTTAATTGGCACCTCACTCGAGAACGGTTTGATTACTGTTTCTGAGTTTGCAATTTCATCTGAAATTCCATGCACCAACATTACCTTAGCAAAATGTGATTTGTAATTGCTTGCTTTAAATGTGTTTCTACGTTTATTTTGATTAACGTGGATCAAAAGAACGGCTGGCGGTATTTTAGGCTACAGAGAAAGCGTTAAAATGTTACTTTTCGTACTAAAAATAACAATTTGACATTATAAAATAAACACACACGCTTTCTACACTCATAACCCAAGGCTAGGATTTTCTCCTGTGTCGTGGGTACCATGGACACACAATAGGACGAATACACAAACACCTAGACCCAGAACATGAATCTAAACTCATCATTCAGATACCTGTCTGGCCGGGAATCGAACCCGGAACCCATTGCGCGTCAGACCGGTATGGTAACCACTCTTCCACGCGGGTCGACAAATAAAATAAAATGGTTAAAATACTTGTTATTATTGGCGTGATCCAAAAGTTATTTATGATGACTGATACACAGCACTTCAAATATTTAGATGTCTCACCGTCCCAATCAAAATCACCTGAAACGTACGTACATGGATAGCAGATGTTCCAAAATTCCGGCTCCATCAAGGAAGAGAGACCTAAGTCAACATCGGTAATTGGCATCTGAATCGAGCGTTG
Organism: Spicauda simplicius; assembly: GCA_949699795.1. Lineage (NCBI taxonomy): Eukaryota > Metazoa > Arthropoda > Insecta > Lepidoptera > Hesperiidae > Spicauda > Spicauda simplicius. The sequence goes on along the minus strand of OX453067.1, from coordinate 8,958,723 downwards.
ACTTTGAGAACGTTCTGATTTCAAAGTTCCGGAGTTAGCCGTTTGATTTCAATTTAGATGCACTAACGGTAGATGAGTGCTTTGCTAAGTGCACTTTGATTTCCATTTAGTTGCTAATAGGTTATGTTGATGTTAAACCTATATCGAGGAAGCACTTTGTTACTTTCAGGCTCCAACCAGCATCCTACAAAAATACTATAAATCGATATAATTAGAGTTGTTATTTAACTTAGAAAATATAATTTAGAAATTATTGGATCTTCACAAGATTTATTCTTGTTGTTAATTAACTTTGCACGGCCCTTGGGTAAGTTGATTAGGGAATGGAATTCTAATTCACCGAATATAATTTGGAAACGGCCATGGAATGAAATTTTCAATTTTATTCAAATAAGCGATATAAGTACTCGTGTTTGCGAACCCGGGCCATCCACGACTCCGAAGTAAATCTTGGAACGAGCAATTAATGTATAAAGCAAAAAATGCTTTCTTAAGATGTAGATGAGGATCTACCTCCCTACGCCAAAACAAGATTTTTTTTATAACAAGCATTATGACAAAAATAAAAATATGTTACTCTCATAATTTTTCAAAAAGTCTAAAGTAATCATTTGTCGTACCCAATAACTCATACGGTTCGAATTAAATATATTTCAACATCAAAGAGATTGTAATACCTAATGATCATATAATAAACGAAGACAACACTCGCAAAAAGGTTCTTAGAAAAAAAGAGGGGAAATTTACGGATGAAAGATTCGACCAAAAAAATGCGCATTACAAAAGAAATTATATTTAATACGTAACAGCCGCTTCTCCTGTAGCCTCGTTGAGCTAAAGGACGTTAAGAGGCCCTTTGTGACTGCCTCCAATGTTTTTTTATTATTTTTCTTTATCTTCCAACCCTCAGAAGTAGGGCCGGCTGTAAAATAAAATATTTGAACCGTGGAATAATAGCCACGGTAATTTTAGCCCTCATTAAGAAACGCTTTATTATTGCAGTAGACAAAAAAGAAGTTTTCGTCGTTAATTTAGCGTAATTATTAATACGCGCTTGTTATTATAAGAGGGGCGTTGGAACACGCTTTGCCATAATGAGACTTTCACAGTAAATCACATTCTCGTTAAAAGTTTGAATTCTTTAACACTTTAATGATTAAACTTATTCCTTTGACTTCACAGATCAGTTTGATAGATTCAGTTTATTAAGGTCTTCTATATTTAAATCATATTTTGTAAGTATTTCATATTTCTTAAAAAAATACTAATACTAATTAGAAGCAAAGACAATATACTTGAAAATCTTAACACTCTAGGTCGAAAGCCTTTATTATTATTACTAACGGATTATGAGGGTATGTGAAATAAAAATAACATCTACTTATTTCAAATTTTAGGAAGTGTATGCAGCGACTAAATGCACGCACATTTCAGCACCTGTGAATTATTTGAACTAACCCAAATTTATTGCTTACTAGCTGTACCCGCGGCTTTGCCCGCGTGCAAATCAACGTGTCACAAAGTTTTTCTCGCGCAAATCTCGACACCGTGGGAATTCTATGATAAAAAGTAGTAACATTAATATCGGTTTGGCCGCTCAAGGATTACCTGGTCAAACACAGAGTGAAAAACGAATTTAAAGTGTGTATTTGTGGGTAGGAACGTATTGTTATGTATTTTTTTGTAATTAGACGAATTCTAATATTGTAAATCGCTTTTTTGAACCAATTTACATTCTAATTCACAATATCGGGATACTTTTTTCAATCAACTCCTCCACATTTGAACCAAAACGTATCGATTATAAAGATTGATTTCAAGTTTTCCGAATTGGAAAATACTATTTTTCAAATTCAAATTTTCAAATTTTTAGAATCAAATTTCTAAGTAAGATTATAGGTAAACCTACTTTTAATATTAATTTGTGTTCAGGAGTTCGGGAGGGATTAAGGAATTCAAAAATTCTGTTGGATAATGTACTGCTTCCTCTATCTCAATGACTGTGTCTACCGAATAGTAGATCTGTGACGCTGCTTTAAATTTAGAAAAAAAATAAATCATTTATTTTATCGACACGTTCATTGGTGGGTGGGTATATTGCCTTCTTTTGGAACCAATTTATAGTATTATTGGTTGTATTAACAATATCGGGATATACTTTTTCAACCAACTCCTCCACATTTAAACGAAGACGTATCGATATAAAGATTGATTTTAACTTTTCCGGATAACAAAGCACTATTATCTACTTGAAGTAAATTATTAGAAAATTGGAATATCACTGAACAGCGACATATATTCTAAGTTCATATTTTGTTTCATGTGGCCAAATATAAGATCTTTTAAGAGGTGCATCGGGCTATTTGTGTGCGTAAATCCCGCATTGTTCTTTGTAAAGCGGAAGACATAATCAAAACACTTTTACAATTCATACGAACAGGGCGCACCCGCTCGCAGGGCGCTACCGCACCCTGCTCGCTTATTTTTTATGTTTTCTTTTAAGTTCCAACCTAACCTAACCCATCCTGTTTAAAAAGCTACAGCTAAATCCAACTCTTAACAATAACATGACAATACTCCTGCATTTTCAGGATTTAGGTATTCAAAGTGACACTTTTCATCACAATGTTCGCTCAACTGGTTGTAATGTATTGTAATCAATAAGTACCAAACTCATACGGCTTAAGTAGGTCGTGTACTTAGATGATCAGGGTTGATGAATTGAAGTTTAATTTATTAATCACATTTCAGTTTAATGAGCTGTCATTGAACTTATATACTAAACACAACCGTAAGCATTATGTGACTACCTTTTTTAATTTAGGCTTGCACTATCCCGCATCATCAGGGAGGAGTTGAAGGTAAAAAAAAATATCCCACGTCTTTGCTTAGTATTCTTATTACTTATACGTAAGAACTTGAGAGCCAACTTCTATAGCTTGGGCTTGCAGTACCCTGCAACATCAGGGCTGAGGAGCTTAAGGTCGAAATTGTCATCATGTGTCTTTGATTAGTAATTATATTACATACCCGAAAGCATTAAATGGCCAACTCCTATGGCTTAGGCTTGCAGTACCCTGCATCATCAGGCTTGAGGAGTTGAAGATCGAAATTTTCATCTTGTATCTTTGCTTAGTAATTATATTACATACCCGAAAGCACTAAATAGCTAACTTCTATGGCTTAAGCTTGAAGCACCCCTGCATCATCAAGGTTGAGGAGATGATGGTCAAAATTTTCATCTTGTGTCTTTGCTTAGTAATTATATTACATACCCGAAAGCACTAAATAGCTAACTTCTATGGCTTAGGCTTGAAGTACCCTTGCATCATCAGGGTTGAGGAGTTGAAGATCGAAATTTTCATCTTGTGTCTTTGCTTAGTAATTATATTACATACCTGAAAGCATTAAATAGCTAGTTAGCTATTTAATGCTTTATTATGCTAAGCCATAGAAGTTTCTATGGCTTAGGCTTGAAGTACCCCTGAATCATCAGGGGTGAGGAGTTGAAGGTCGAAATTTTCATTTTGTATCTTTGCTTAGTAATCATATTACATACCCGAAAGCACCAAATGGCCATCTCCTATGGCTTAGGCTTGAAGTAACACTGCATCATCAGGGTTGAGGAGTTGAAGGTCAACATTTTTACCGTGTATCTTTGCTTGGTATTTGTATTACATAACCGTAAGTGCCAAATAGCCAACTCTTACGGTTTAGTCTTGAAATACCCTTAAATCATCAGGGTTGAGGAGTTGAAGATCAAATTTTTGTCCCATGAATTTGTTTAACAATCTTATTATATATCCATAAAAACAAATTGACTTACTTCTACGGTTCAGGCTAGCATTACCCCTGCATCATCAGGATTGAAGAGTTGAAGGTCAATTTTTTTAGGAAATATCTGCTTAGTAATCTCATTCTACATTCAACCCAATTGGACTCCTACAGCTTAGGTTTGGCCGAGTATCGCTAATTTCGTTAATTTGCTTCAAAGAAATGGATCCTATGATCAGAACCGTATCAAACTCATCAGAGTCCCCTTGAAATACATTCTTTCAAATAAAAGAAAAATCATCAAAATCGGTTGGCGGGAAATTGAGTTATTCATCTATTTATCGCGCACATCGTTAATGCAAATATCAGACTTATGCCCTTTTCTTATGGATGCCACTGTCAAAAGTGAACTAAAAATAAATGGGACCCGACGACACGCACTACCTATCAAATGAAAAAAAAAATCATCCAAATCCGTTCACCCAGTGCGGAGAAATCGAGTAACAAATATAAAATAAAAAAATAATTTAAAAAAAATCAGACGAATTGATAACCTCCTCCTTTTTGGAAGTCGGATTGAAACGATGTTTTAACATAAAAATCAAGGCGAAATACTAAATTTTATTGAGGTGGCCTCAAAATTGACTGACTTTCATACAAACTTACATCTCCTATTTGGGTTAAATTGGGGGGGGGGGACCAGAAAATTCATTCTTAACTGACGTCTACGTCATAAAAGGAACCCCTAATAAAAATCATATTCGTATCTTTAGCAGTTTAGGCTCTACGATGTTTATTCATTATATGAGTGAGAGAACATCCTTTCGTTTTTATATAAGTATATATAGATATAGAGATATAGATTTGTATAGTATCAAATAACATAGGTACCCACATAACCAATAAAAAATACATATGTGGCGACCTCCCGCTACTCATCAAGAGATGGCGCTACTAGTATTCTGAAACACGCTATCGAAGCATTCTCAGAATCCTGCATATATACAAGTTCCGAACAACGACTGTCGGAGCCCGGCCGCTCCCCAGGCATGATCACCTAGCCTGGCGGGAGATCTCACTTTGCTAAAGTGGTGACCCCAGACAAAGAACACGTCTCTTCTGATGGTGGCAACCTTACTCCCTGGATGGACCGCAGCTTCTCCACATCCGAACAGCAGCTCATCAGGTGCATCGCAGCTCATCCGAATAAAGCTTCCTGTGCCTGGTCCAGCTGCTCTCCGCGACATCTCGGACGGCTTGAGCAGCCATTGCTCGCCTCCACGCTTCGCTCCACCCTCACATCCCGATTCACCGTGGATAGAGGGCATCCCAAGACCGGACTTCGCCCTCCCATCTCGACTCACCGCAGATAGAGGGCGATCCAACGGTACTTGCAGCGAAGACTCGCGGAACCTATCGACCTCCGGTCTGAGCAGGGGGTGATGTGGCGACCTCCCGCTACTCATCAAGAGATGGCGCTACTAGTATTCTGAAACACGCTATCGAAGCATTCTCAGAATCCTGCATATATACAAGTTCCGAACAACGACTGTCGGAGCCCGGCCGCTCCCCAGGCATGATCACCTAGCCTGGCGGGAGATCTCACTTTGCTAAACATAACAAAGGAATACATTTTACAGACCATAACATGTTTAGTTTCTACCAATTCAACTATGCAGTTACTTATCTTATTAACACTTATCGAACACAGAATCAATACTGCGTAGTTTTAAATTGACATAACTTTTTTATTCGTAAACCGATTTACATAAAATAAACACTAAATGTTAAGTGAAGTTTCCCCCAACACATCAGTGAAAATTATATTCAAATTGGATAAGCCGTTTCTGAGATTAGCGTTTTCAAACACACAGACAAACAGACAAACAGACAAACAGACAAACAGACAAACAGACAAACAGATAAACAGACAAACAGACAAACAGACAAACAGACAAACAGAAAAGATTTCTAAAAACCATTATTTTGGGTTTTATATCGTATTAAAGACCTCTAGAAATGGTTTTCACCTAAATTTATTCCATGTACAGACAGCGACCTCTTACAGATTTATTATAGTATAGAAGATGTACGAGTTTCTTACGTTTTCTCTAATTTAGGTATTATTTACGTTTCAATAATGGGCAAAAATGTAAAAAAGAGAAAACTTACAAATTCGTACCAAACCCATTAAACGCAAAAACGTGAAGATAATGGAGTCGCTAGAACACAATATGTTTTCGATACCACAATCAAAAGCGATATGTCGCCAAACCGTGGCACAGCGTCGATGTTATCGCCAAAACGCATAATCGTAAAAGATAAAAGTACCTAGCATGTTTCTGTTACTTCTCTGACAAACCTATAAATTGGATACAGCTGCTACCAAACCTGTATTTTAGAGCGGCATCTAGACCAACTTCATCGCATCTTTTAACTTGTCAGCTTACGAGCAACCACAATTTTATAATAGTTTGTAATATTTTCACCAGAGGTCGCTACTCAGTATTAAAGTAGCACAACCCTCGTAGCAAAGTAAACGAAGCTATTTAATTCCTCTAACCAACATTAGATGGCGTGTCATACCTGATATTTTAAGTAAAGGAACTAATGAGATGGGATGGCATGTCATGTATGTATATAGAATAATTTATAGAGTACATGAAAACATGTTCCAGTTAGTTTTTAAGGTCTGAATTGTGTTTTATATTTTATCACTCGCTTTAATTTTTGAAGTTGTAAGCATGATCCTTTATGAGCATTGCGACTCCATAACTATTCTAACCAAGTTTTTTTATCTGACTTAAATATAATGAAATAGCAAACGAGCATTCAGTCCACCTGATGGTAGGTAGTCACTGCCGCCGTTGGACATCTGTAATCAACTTCATACAGAACATGGGTTCCATCTGAATTCAATCACACATGCGTTGCTACTCCCGAGAACTATGGCGGTCGCCTCATGTGAAAGTGTGCCCACAATCACACCCTTCCATCGAAACCCAGCAAATGCTTCACGCTAGAAATAGGTATGGCTATATATTTGAAAGTACTTTAGGTACATCTATTCTAGCAATTCACAGTAAGTAGCAGGGCCTTAATTCTTTAAGGCTCTTAAAAAATATGAATAAGGCAATGGATAACGGATTGGGATTATTTGGACTACCTATATTATTTGATAGAGAATGCATTCAGAAATTATGTGCATTATGCGTCCTAAGTTACGTGTACACTGAATTACTATTTTAAACGTAAGCATCCCTCAACGCTATTTGAATTAATAATGGAATAGAAGAGAAGTATAACGCTGCATTCCTATTTACTTATGATATTTATCATTCACCACATTTTACTTAAACAATGACGCAGTAATATAACTTTACTTTTACTGCGTCATTAAACAGATTAAGCAAAATATTGGTAAATACAGAAAAGTACATAGATACCTATAACGATACTCGTCGTCAACTCATTATTGTCCCACTGCTGGGCACGGGTCTTCTCTCGGAAGAGACAGTTTTAGGTCATAGTCCACCGCGCTGGCCAAGTGGACTCCACACACCTCCGTAAACTTTTTTTTTTAAATAACTCTCGGGTGTGTAGGTTTCCTCACGATGTTTTCCTTCACCGTATAGCAGTGATAATTAATTTCTAATACGCACATAAATCAGTACTGCGTGACTGGGTGTGAACCTCGGTTCTCCCGATTGAGAGCGCAAGTTTCAACCATTAGGCTATCACTTCTCTCCATTAGGCTCTCTCTGCTCCATACCGGCACTAAAATAACTTAATTATTTTTAGCGCGGGAAACAACTATGTTTTTCGTTTTTTTAATACATATTCTTTTCGTATAATGCTCTTTATTTTTAAAACACGAATTATGTATGTTATGCGTTTCTTTATTAAGCTTATTTGTAAGAAATTAAGAGAGGTGCAACTAATATTATATTCAAGTCCATTCATTCTTAATAACACTGCTCCCTCGTGATACAATCTAATCCACTCATCAAAATTGTAAATTAAATCGAGTCGTGACTAAATCTAGTTTGTACACCGGGCATTGTTTGCTTTGATGAGCTCTTTGGTAAGATAACAATTGGGTTCCCCTCTATTAAATATGTAAACTTCTGAAATACCTCAAACTCAGCATGCCAATATTATATTTGCTATTAATACCATCTAATTAAACTAAGAATTTGCAAAAAGTATATTAGTTAATCCCGTGAAAAAACATACAAAGTAGGTAATTAAGTACTTAAAGGAAGAATAAATTTTGAAACCCAACGGCATATTAATGAAACAAAAAAGCGAAACAGTAGTTTGTAAAAATAAAAATAAAACTTTATATCGTGGTATATTTCTTAAAGAATTGTATATACACGCTTTCTACACTCATAGCCCCACACTAGGATTTTCTCCTGTGTCGTATCATGGACACACACAAGACGAATACACAAACACCCAGACCCAGAACATGAATATAAACTCATCATTCAGATACCTTCTGACCGGGAATCGAACTCGGGACCCATTGCGCGTCAGACCGGTATGGTAACCGCTCCGCCACGCGAGTCGTCAAATATATTAATTTTATTTCTCTTAAGAAATATTTTTTCGCACTTTCAATGCGTTCAGTTACAACAGACATTTGAAATGAATTTCAAGTATTATACGTAGTAAAATATTTTTTTTGTCCATACTAAATAAAATTAGTAAATAGATATAACATAACCATCAAATACAATAACATAATTGATTGTTTAAAAGTGTACAAATGTTTTTATTTTCCTACATACATCTGGAATCCGTACATCTGAAATACTGTTCAAATCCGCAAATAACCCTAGTGACTTCACCGTAGTGGAAATTTGTATCAGAGGTATTATCATACGCACCAGCGCATTACAGTAATTCATTTTGCTCTAGTATCAGTATTGAGGTAGAGTGGCTGTGGGAGATAGTGCCGCTTTGTGTTTTCCACACAATGAGGGAATTTCGTGTGTGGAAAATACCGCGATTGCAGTAATTATGTTACTAATTTAGAATGGTATATTGTGGTACAGGAATTGAGGGTGAGTATCTTTTTAAAGTACATTGTTTCGTCTTGAACATGGGAGCTTCGGAATACAAAACGTTACACTAAAACTATCAGCTCAACTACTATGATTTTATTATAAGAATTAATTAGCAAACGAGCATGCAGTCCCCCTGTTGATAAGTGGTCACTGCCGCCCATGGACTACTGTAAGCAACTTCATATAGAACATGAAGTTCTATCTGAAATAAATTACAGATGAGTTGCTACTACCGAGGACTAAGATGGTCGCCTCATATAAAAGTGTGCCGGCGACCACATCCTTCCATCGAATCGCTAGAAATGCTTCACGCTAGAAAGAGGTGTGGCGGTGGTACTTACCCGGTCGAAATACACTGGTTCTACCACCTATAAAATTACTTACTATCGAACTTTTAATGTAGGCACATAAATATATCAACATGTATTTCATAATTTAATGTAAATGTTGGATATAGTCATTATATACAAAAATAGTTTTAAAAATACACAAAACACAATTTTGGGTATTTTTAAAACTCTTTCAAGTATACCAATCCTCACAGGCTTGGTGTTCTATAATTTGACTGGAGCTTTGACAGAAGCGGATTACTCAAAATAAATGAAATACAAACTACACCCTTTACCACACATTATATGTTAAATTTGTTTTGAGTCCGAGTGTACGAGGTGGTAGAACCAGTGTTATTTTCCGGGAAGGTACCATCGCTACACCTATTTCTGACATGAAGCATTTCTTGCGTTTCAATACAAGGGTGTGGTTGCCGGCACACTTTTTATATGAGGCGACCATCCTAGTCCTCGGAAGTAGCAACGCATCTGTGATTGACTTCAGATGGAATCCCTGTTCTATATGAGGTTGCAAATATCCATTGAGGCAGTGAGTACCATCAGGTGGACTGCATGCTCGCTTGCTATTCTAATCAGATAAAAAAGTCCATTCGATTTTAGTAGGTTTCCATTGTTTAGCTTGGATAAGGCTAAAATATAGCGGTACAAAGTGTTCTCAAAACTGCGTAAAGGCTACTAGGCAGAGTTTGATTAGTATGGTCGGTATCTATCGCACCTATAATGTACTGCCCAACAGTACAACAACGATGGGTCGATAATGGTGTGAGCATATAACTACACATGAAACTTTAGTTTTATGGCTGAGTAAACTTAGCAATCTTGGTCGCCTTAACAAGTAGCCGTTTCTCGTAACTACATAAACGTGTAGCTACTAAACTGAACTTAAATTGCTAGACCGGTGCAAAACTTTTGTAATGTAACAAAGTTTTGTTAACTACAAAACGGTACCAATTTAGGCTTTACTTAAGACAAGATAAAGCAAACCTTATCAGTGCATTTGAATATCCGATAATTTAGACATATGAACACGTTGAAGACGATATTAGTTTGTGTGAACTTTGTAGGACTTGGCTACGGATGCTACGGCGTAGCGTCGAACTTGTATCGTTTACAGAGATTCTGAGCGAATGTGTTTAATTACTTTTAGTTCTCAATACCAATGAAAATAACGTTTTAATAAAAGTACGACTATTTAGTTACAAACTGATTTCGTTCACATCAGTATCTATTTGTTGGAATCAGTTCAGTATGACATAAAACAAGCTTTGTCAGTGCAATATTGGTAATCCGGCTAATTTATGTGAATAAGTTAGTCGCACGGGAATGTAGAAGATATTAGTTTCGTGTCAAACTTCGTGGGGCTCCGGCTACGGATGCTACGTCGTAGCAACGTAGATCTCGTAACAGTGACGAGGAGTGAATGTTGTGTTTAATTACTTTTCCGTCCAAAATATAAACTTAACTTAACTTAAATGTTCATCAAATGAACTATTTTATTCTTTCATGGTTCTTGCGAACATTGTCATTCATTTCAATATTTTTTAATTATCTGTTAAGATATCCATTTTATTAAGATGTAAAATGGCATAATTTGTTAATAGTAAATGTAAAAATGTATAGATAATTAAAACCATATAGTATCTTAAATTTCTCACTGCCAGCCTGAGGGTTTTAAAATACATTCAATACGACTTTTTATTTTAAGCCGGATTGGGCTTGGATTTAATTCTTAACAACTTCTACTTTGCAAAACATATTTGTCCTATTTTTATTTTTAGACGGATTGGGCTTGGATGTAACTCTTAATAACTTCTAATTTCCAGCAAATTGTTGTCCTATTCAGTATATCTACAGTGTTTCAAAGGGTACAGTAAATCTTCTGCTTTCATTGTTATTTATGAACAAGCAAGGACTCACGGTTTCACTTCTGTTTAAAAAATCTGCCAAATAAAGTAGATCACCCTAATGAATCGAGAGTTTATATATGGGGGAGGTGGAATTAAGCTCCTCGCTTAAAGAGCATCTTACAACGATGCTAATATATAAGTTTCAGGGTGGGAAGGTCCTGCTATTTTACAATTTTTAAATTATTATACTTATTTACTATTTAATTTACTATTTCCCCGGCTTTACATCAGCACATGTGGATAAATATGAGCTGTCCAAGTTTATGGTACGCATAAGAAAAAGTATATTTTAAAAGATAAGGTACGCACTGTTCTGATCTCTAAAATCGAAATCAGCCATCCAACCTGGGGGTTCAAAGTTCAAATGACAGGCACGCATCTTTCTCTTAGTTTTGTTACATTAGAAATCAATGCTCACTATGAATTTAATATAATAACACATCATGCCTATACAGCTGAGAGTGTTTTAAAAAATGGTTCTTAAAGATGCATAACGTCTACAAACGCGAGCTTGATCAACGTGGTCAACTATGGCCTAAACTCCTACTTTGAACGAAGTCGCGAGTAGTGTAACATTAAAAGGTTAATGACGATTGATCTAGAGAATTGACTTCTTCAATATTTTAATCAAACCTACTCCTCCAATTTTGGTCCCATGTCTTGCAAAAATACAAATAATATTTTTTAGTAAATTTATATACGATGGCGCATACTACGGTTCGATCAACATAAGTATTTTGCGTTAAAATATAATTTAAAAAATTTACAAAGTATAAAAAGTAATTAAAGATAAATAATACTTTATTTAATTTTCAATTCATGTAAGTTAATATCATATACATTTAAATTAGGAAAATAATTTAATTTTTAAAACACAAAGAAGTTGCGTCCCATCCCAGGGGTCATCCGACACTCCACGGTACTAAAGTGATCCCATCGAGCCTCCTACCATCGTCCCTAAATATACCAGCAGACTCTAATGTCGCAGGTATAGAGTCCAGTTCAATTGACTTCCTTTACATATGAGACTCGGAGAGGTCATTTCATTGAAATTATTTAAATAAAATATATATAGCCTAAAGCCATTCTCGTTAAATGTTCTCGATAATATTTAGTTTTCAAAACGATTTACTCCAATTTCGAAGAAGTGCGGGTCGAATAAACTTATTTAACTGACTTATTATGACTGAATTTAACGGACAAGTAATATGAGCATACCTTCAAATAATTTAAACCATTATTACTAACCTAAATCAAGTGAAACAGAGTGTCGTACCTTCCATAATTATCCTCATCTGACCAGCGAGATGAAAAATGTCAAATACGGAGACGACGCCTAATAGTGGGATATACACGGAGTTGCAGCCATACAATCGATACAAATACACCAAACCACGTCATCAATAAACTGCGCTCATTCTGAGTAGTTTCTTACATGGCACGTAAACTGCGTGAGAGCTTTGAATGAAAGAGTGGAATCGTAAAAGGCTTTTGGATTGAGAACGCTGAATCATCGCGCGCTGAGTGTGGAACTAGTGATGACGCGTTGTAACGAGCTAGGGTGGTACCGGTCTATAATTTGGCGATAAAAAAGATAAAACACCGTCATTTGTCTTATCATTCATCCATATCAGCCCTTGATGTCCACTGCTGGACGTAGGCCTCTCCTAAATCGTCCCTGTAGTTCCGGGATCAGAATAGGGCTGCAGCATCTCCTGCTAATCCTAAGAGGCGACTAAAAGGGATTTCCGTGGTTGCAGGGGACTAGAGTGGGAGCTCGAAACGTTCGGTCAGGCGATCTCGGGAAAGACGGCGGTATGTGTGGTCGCATACTGTCGTAAAGACTAGACGGAGCGATGGGCCCAGACACCCATTTAGGAGGAGCCCGATGGGGCAACGCGCTCAGAGGATTCCGGTTGCGGTCTTTTCGAGATCCCGGAGTCCACTTTATAGCGCCGAGGACGGCCACCGGGGGGGTTTTAGTGCGGTAAAAATCCCACATAACTCTGTGTCGCCCCCACGGCGTCGGGTACCTTTTGAAGGTTTCCCCCTCGAGAACATAAAAAAAGCCTCTCCTAAATGGCGCCACTCCAACCAGTCCTATCCATCATCCCTCATTCATCTCATAGCACCACATAACTGGCTTTGTGAACTTGGCACCCGACTTTGAAAAATTGATATTTTTTTTTATGATTCTTATAGGTTATCGTTTGTAGTTGTTTGTAGTAACATTAATTTTGTTTGTAGTTACTCTAAAAAAAAATTACGGGACTTTAAAAAAAACTTGGCACCCGACTTTGAAAAATCGTTTTTTTTTTATATGAAACTTATAGATTATGGTATGTACTTGATTGTAGTAAAACTTGTTTTGTTTGTAGTAGCTCCAAAAAAAAAAAAAAAAAAACTTAAAAACCTCTTTTTGCCGAAATTCAAGTTAAGTGGTCTTTACTAAAAAATAATTGTATGTAGGATATAAATAACGAAAACAAGCAACTACAAACGCGCTTATCGCTACTACAAACGAAAATAAGCAACTACAAACGCGCTTATCGCTACTACAAACGAAAATAAGCAACTACGAACGCAATTATCGCTACTACAAACGAAAATAAGCAACTACAAACGCGCTTATCGCTACTACAAACGAAAATAAGCAACTACAAACGCGCTTATCGCTACTACAAACGAAAATAAGCAACTACAAACGCGCTTATCGCTACTACAAACGAAAATAAGCAACTACAAACGCGCTTATCGCTACTACAAACGAAAATAAGCAACTACAAACGCGCTTATCGCTACTACAAACGAAAATAAGCAACTACGAACGCAATTATCGCTACTATAAACGAAATCAAGGAACTACAAACGCGCTTATCGCTACTACAAACGAAAATAAGCATGTACAAACGCGCTTATCGCTACTACAAACGAAAATAAGCAACTACAAACGCGCTTATCGCTACTACAAACGAAAATAAGCAACTACAAACGCGCTTATCGCTACTACAAACGAAAATAAGCAACTACGAACGCAATTATCGCTACTATAAACGAAATCAAGGAACTACAAACGCGCTTATCGCTACTACAAACGAAAATAAGCATGTACAAACGCGCTTATCGCTACTACAAACGAAAATAAGCAACTACAAACGCGCTTATCGCTAATACAAACGAAAATAAGCAACTACAAACGAAAATATCGCTACTACAAACGAAAATAAGCAACTACAAACGCGTTGCACAAAGCAACTACTTTGTAGTTGCTTATGTAGCGATAAGCGCGTTTGTAGTTGCTTATTTTCGTTTGTAGTAGCGATAAGCGCATTTGTAGTTGCTTATTTTCGTTTGTAGTAGCGATAAGCGCGTTTGTAGTTCCTTGATTTCGTTTGTAGTAGCGATAATTGCGTTTGTAGTTCCTTGATTTCGTTTGTAGTAGCGATAATTGCGTTTGTAGTTGCTTATTTTCGTTTGTAGTAGCGATAAGCGCGTTTGTAGTTCCTTGAATTCGTTTGTAGTAGCGATAAGCGCGTTTGTAGTTGCTTGTTTTCGTTTGTAGTAGCGATAAGCGCGTTTGTAGCTGCTTATTTTCGTTTGTAGTAGCGATATTTTCGTTTGTAGTTGCTTATTTTCGTTTGTAGTAGCGATATTTTCGTTTGTAGTTGCTTATTTTCGTTTGTAGTAGCGATAAGCGCGTTTGTAGTTCCTTGAATTCGTTTGTAGTAGCGATAATTGCGTTTGCAGTTCCTTGATTTCGTTTGTAGTAGCGATAAGCGCGTTTGTAAATCCTTGATTTCGTTTGTAGTAGCAATAAACGCGTTTGTAGTTGCTTATTTTCGTTTGTACTAGCGATAACCGCGTTTGTAGTTGCTTGTTTTCGTTTGTAGTAGCGATAAGCGCGTTTGTAGTTCCTTGATTTCGTTTGTAGTAGCGATAATTGCGTTTGTAGTTCCTTGATTTCATTTGCAGTAGCGATAAGCGCGTTTGTAGTTGCTTATTTTCGTTTGTAGTAGCGATAAGCGCGTTTGTAGTTCCTTGATTTCGTTTGTAGTAGCGATAATCGCGTTTGTAGTTGCTTATTTTCGTTTGTAGTAGCGATAAGCGCGTTTGTAGTTGCTTATTTTCGTTTGTAGTAGCGATAAGCGCGTTTGTAGTTCCTTGATTTCGTTTGTAGTAGCGATAAGCGCGTTTGTAGTTGCTTATGTAGCGATAAGCGCGTTTGTAGTTGCTTATTTTCGTTTGTAGTAGCGATAAGCGCGTTTGTAGTTGCTTATTTTCGTTTGTAGTAGCGATAAGCGCGTTTGTAGTTTCTTGATTTCGTTTGTAGTAGCGATAAGCGCGTTTGTAGTTGCTTATGTAGCGATAAGCGCGTTTGTAGTTGCTTATTTTCGTTTGTAGTAGCGATAAGCGCGTTTGTAGTTGCTTATTTTCGTTTGTAGTAGCGATATTTTCGTTTGTAGTTGCTTATTTTCGTTTGTAGTAGCGATAATTGCGTTTGTAGTTCCTTGATTTCGTTTGTAGTAGCGATAATTGCGTTTGCAGTTCTTCGATTTCGTTTGTAGTAGCGATAAGCGCGTTTGTAAATCCTTGATTTCGTTTGTAGTAGCAATAAACGCGTTTGTAGTTGCTTATTTTCGTTTGTAGTAGCGATAAGCGCGTTTGTAGTTGCTTGTTTTCGTTTGTAGTAGCGATAAGCGCGTTTGTAGTTGCTTATTTTCGTTTGTAGTAGCGAAAAGCGCGTTTTTAGTTGCTTATTTTCGTTTGTAGTAGCGATAATTGCGTTTGTAGTTGCTTATTTTCGTTTGTAGTAGCGATAAGCGCGTTTGTAGTTGCTTATTTTCGTTTGTACTAGCGATAACCGCGTTTGTAGTTGCTTGTTATCGTTTGTAGTAGCGATAAGCGCGTTTGTAGTTGCTTATTTTCGTTTGTACTAGCGATAACCGCGTTTGTAGTTGCTTGTTTTCGTTTGTAGTAGCGATAAGCGCGTTTGTAGTTGCTTATTTTCGTTTGTAGTAGCGATAAGCGCGTTTGTAGTTGCTTGTTTTCGTTATTTATATCCTACATACTGTTATTTTTTAGTAAAGACCACTTAACTTGAATTTCGGCAAGAAGAGGTTTAAGTTTTTTTTTATTTTTTTTTTAGAGCTACTACAAACAAAACAAGTTTTACTACAATCAAGTACATACCATAATCTATAAGTTTCATATAAAAAAAAATCGATTTTTCAAAGTCGGGTGCCAAGTTTTTTTTAAAGTCCCGTAATTTTTTTTTAGAGTAACTACAAACAAAATTAATGTTACTACAAACAACTACAAACGATAACCTATAAGAATCATAAAAAAAAATGTCAATTTTTCAAAGTCGGGTGCCAAGTTCACAAAGCCCCACATAACTCCAATCTATACTGGAGCAATTATAGCCTTATAGTTACAACTCGGAGTCCCAATTGAAGCTTCAAGGTTCGAATCCTAAGTACTCACCACTAATTTTTCTAAAATGATGTCCGAATTTTGAACTAATTATTACTGTTTATGCTACTTGATACAAAATAAGACCAAAAAACCTAAGTTAATAGTTAAGTTATCTTTCCTGTCAATTCCGGACTTAAAACCTTTGGTAGATTTGTAGAACTTTGTACACAACTCAATTATAATAAATGTTCTTGGCAGAGAATATCAAAAAGTAACAGAAACAATCATAAAACGAGTAACAAATGTCAAAGTATGTAAGTAGTTGAGAATACTGAATGTAAAGTTTAAAAATATAGGAATTGTTAGATAACTTCAAACAAGAAGTTAAATATGAGGCAGTTACTTTAAACTTGTAAAATGATAGCATAAAAGAAGTCTAATAAGACGAACTTTTATGTTAACAATGATGTTTATTGTCTGTAGTATAAGTTTTGCGACCATTCAATTGCACAATAACTTTACAGCGTCTAATTATATAGGTAGTTACGAATGTGTCTCATTGTTTTTGAAAAATGTTTAAGATAAGTCAGAAGTAAAGATCTTTCACCAATTGTCCACCAATTCGCACTTCGTCAGCGCGGTGGTCTATGGCCTGAAACATTCTCATTCTGAGAGAAGACCCGTGCCCAGCAGTGGGACAATAATGGGTTGGCACTGAAGATCTTTCTAATCTTTTTTCAAATTGGGTTATTTGTGCCGTATTTTATATTTATACGAGCTTATCTTGAACTAATATATGTATAGTACAAGATAATAAAAAATTAAAAAATAAATAAACATAAAACATAAATTAATCTTATCTAAATTCTTCTATTCTAATTTCTTAAGTAATATGTAATGTAGACTAAAAATAGACATCTGAAAAAACCCAAATTCAAGTAATTCTTTTCTGATTCCATTCCATCAGTTGATGTACCAAAGTTGGAACGATTCTCAAGCATACCACATCCTATAAATTACAATGCAGACAAAATGAGACCATATCGATACATAAAATTTCACACACATCACTGAACTGCAACCTAAGAACTAGTGCCTAATCTTGCGCGGGATCTCAAAAGGAGGGCTTGAAAGCGGCACACTGGTGTCTCGTCGCCTGATGAAAAACCCGCTCGAGTGTCTGTGAGCCCTTTAATATTCACCCCTTGCTTTGTTTTTGGCGATTGACGAAAATCGTCGCTTGGCCTCTACCATTATGGGTGGGTATTTGTTTGAAAGTTTGGACAGGCGACTTCGCGTTACAAATTTTGTATACATTATGTTATATAATGTACGTGTTTGACTAATCTAGAAATAAAAAACGAGCATCCATAACTATAGGTTGGTAAGGAATATTTACCTCCCTTGTACACCAGTTATTCAGCCTACGTGTTTTGTTTTTAACTCGAGGTTGACAAGGCTCGGGAGATGCACCATGGAATGATATACCACTGTTAAATATAGGTATGTCGTGCGTCTATTCTTAAGGGAAATACTTAAGGTTGTCGTCGTCGTTCTCAATCCATTATTGGCCCACTGCTGGGCACGAGTCTAAGATTACTTAAGGTCACGTTTCTAATATTCCAAAGAAGTAAAATTTCCTGAAATTTAGAATAAAGTGTCTTTAATCACTAAAATACGAATATAAATGAATCATTGACTAGCCCGACACATCTACGAAGTATACAGATATATATCAAAATAATAGATACAATTTTCGATAACGAACACATGATTGGGTATGAAATTGCTCCATTTAAACTCTTAATTCACTTTAATTTACCGTTTAAATTATTCTTATTTATATTCTCAATGAGAGTAATTTATTTATATGCTTCACTAGGTTTAATATTATTAACTACAAACTCGAATTAATTACTAATAACAATTTCCATTCGTTTAACAAATAATATTTATAATTATTATATTCCGAACCATTATAGACCTTCTATAAAGCTGTTTACCTTTCACGAAGAACAGGACGAAAACACAACTTAGGTGAAAGATATGTGTCCCTGTAGCCTCGGGGTCAGAATAGGGCTACGGTATCCCCTGCCTGTCGTAAGAGGCGACTAAAAGGGGCTTCCGGGGTTGCAGACGGCTAGAGTGGGAGCTCGAACCGTTCGGTCAGGCAATCCCGGGAAGGACGGCGGTATGTGTGGTCGCATACCGTCGTAAAGACTAGACGGAGCGGTGGGCCCAGCCGCCCAACTGGGAGGAGCCCGATGGGGCAGCGCGCTCGGAGGATTCCGGTTGAAGTCGTTTTCGAGATCCCGGAGTCCTCCCTTTTCAGCGCCGAGGACGGCCACCGGGGGGGTTTTAGTGCGGTAAAGATCCCACATAACCCTGCGTCGCTCCCACGGCGTCGGGTACCTTTGGAAGGTTTCCCCCTCGAAAACAAAAAAAAAAAAAAAAAATGTGAAAGATATGTGATTTTAAACATCCAAAATTTTTTTAGTAGTATTACTTATAATTACTAAATATTATTGTTAGACCATAAATATATATTTTTCTATTATTCCATTGGATATATAAATCCATAATCTTTAATCTTAATCCATATTCCAATTCATAATCTTTTTTTTTGCTAATTAACGTCATGTCAATATTGTTCGAGCAAGTATTTTACTCATAAAACCAATTATAGCATATTTTGAATGCAATAAATTTTACGCGTAAGTACTTTTCAGTTCAGATTTAATAAACGAATCCTTTCCACAGAAACGAAACACATAAACTGTAGATAGAGACAGTATCACTAAAGACCATAATAACTGCAAGAGGAGGTTTATTTATAAAAATGTATAAATTGTCAACAATATATTAATATAAAAACGTATAAATAGAGTCCACCTGATAATAAATGGTTCCCACTCGCCTATGGTTAGCTATAAGTGACTCGCCATAGATAAGGAATTCTTGTGAAAGCCAGTCGGCATGCGCACCCTTCCAACGAAACGAATAAAAACAGTTTCGTGCTAGAAATAGGTGTGACGGTGGTGCCCTGGCCGAACCATACTAATTCTACAGTTTTGCAAAAACGTTATTTCAGAGTTGCATCTGAGTTGAATGTCTTTGTTTACGCAACGAGCTAAGCTATCTATCAGTATTTTTCACCAACAAAAAAATATTATGAAAACTAAAACCTAACTGCTAAAAAATATGCAGTCAGGTATTTTGTTTTTTATTAAATTATTATATTAAACTCTTTCTAGAAGTTTGTTTTAAAATATTAACATAAAAGTGTTACAAGATTATAATATAGTATTTTTTGTAATGTTATACATAGTTACTAGTATTTGATACCCATATTGTCACGATATAAAAAATGTCCTTCTCCCTTTCCCATTTTCTCTGATATCAGGAGCTATATATAAAGTTATATGGTCCATTACCATCTGCTACATATTATTCCAATTATATGTCTGGGCTGCCTAAGTTGTAGCGCGTGTTAAAGAAATGGATATTCATAAATACGTTCATTACATACATTACCCTATTTCTGTTGCAGTCGGATAAAAAATAAACATTATATTGCAAATAATAAAAATATTATCGACAACTTGCATTTTAGTAATAAAAATGGTATTAAAATACGTTATAACATTTATATTGAAACCATTTCATATCATCTTTTATGCAATGTCAATCTCTGAACACGAGTATTCGTAAATTTACCGAGGAATAGCATTTCCATTTTTTTTTTATTATTATTTTTTTCTTCTCTTCTTAAAATTAAAAAATTACAAGCCCTAAGTGTCAAGTGACAGTTCTACTAGACACCGTTCTGTGGACACAAACGCGTCGAAAAAATCTTAATAAATCGCAACATCAATCAAGTCGCAACCGCCAATGAAAAATGGCGAATACCATTAAAATATAAACGCACAATTATTCCCCGACACGCGACGTCCACCCATAATTACAACATTTAACTTGCATCAATCATGTAGACGATTTTGTTTCGTTTTTAATAGCCAGCCTTTTTTAGGCTGAAATGATGGAGCTATTACTAAAAAATTACAACCATAGATCATTAATCGGGTCGACAACCTAAATAGCCATCGATTATAATCTACACGTTCACTATTAAAACGGCTTTGAAACTTTATTTAACACACAGTAAACGCTAGTGGAAAAAATAAAGTATATAATAAGGACATGGGTATGAGTTTGTTACTTGTATTGTATGTGGTTGATATGATTTTATAGTTTTACTAGATGACCCGGCGAACTTCGTTCCGTCTAAAAGTCAAAAATCTAGAATTATCAGTGTTTCTCTCCTATATTATACATGTATTATACATAGAAACCTTCCTGTTGAATCCCTCTATTTATTAAAAAAACTCCATCAAAATCCGGAGCGTAGTTTTAAAGATACATACATAGGGACAGACAGCGAGAAGCGACTTTGTTTTATACTATGTAGTATGTAGTGAAGCTACTTTATTCTTATTCACTGGACATGTTATTGCAGCAACACACCAACACTAGCTCCCGTGGTTTACGCACGTTAAATAAAATGTAAATTATTTTTTATGCTTTTGCATAGCTTTTATCGCGAGCTTTAAGCGCGGCAACCGAATCAAGAAATTCCGTAACGAAAAAAACCTAACAATCGAATTTAATTCAGTAAATACTTTTTTGTTTGATGCTGATTGATGTATGATTGATGAAAATTTAAAAAGACTACAGATTTTTTAGTACTTATTTTTATAACTTAAACTCTTTTGCAGTTATACGTGATGTACCTACCCTCTGATTTCGTACAACAGTTGTATAAAGATGATCATGATGCTACGACTCTATTGGTCTCAAGATCGTTGCCCGTTTCAATTTCCGTATCAACGTAATCGAACCATTAACAAGATTTGCATCACTAATCAGTTCATCTCAAGTAAATTATATGGAAATAGCATTCCACCTTGTAGACAATACTGAAACCTATATGTTACGAAGCACTATTTCTCTCGAAAAGAATCGTAATGTATGGCAATCGTTAAGAATGATTCAGACACGTGGAATTACGAGAGCATAAGTAACATAGGCGTTGCGCTACGTTACGACAATTGAACACATAAACTACAAGAATAGAAAGGGTGGAAAATTCGAGATGCCGTCGCATCCTTTCTGTGTCTCAATGAACACCGAAGCAAAACATTTAACACTTACGACTACGATTCATTTACATAGTTATTTTTTTAGTTTAATATAATCTGCTACATAAGTTAGTTTATTTTCGCATGAATGCTAGTATAAAAAGGAGCCCTTTTTCAAAAATAAACTGATATATATATATGTAACAATAACAACACAACTAAACGCTTTCTACACTCATAGCCCCACATTAGGATTTTCTCCTGTGTCGTGGGTACCATGGACACACACAAGACAAATACACAAACACCCAGACCCAGAACAGGAATCTAAACTCATCATTCTAGCCGGGAATCGAACCCGGAACCCATTGCGTGTCAGAGTGGTATGCTAACCGCTCGTCCACGCGGGTCGTCAAATTATAAAGCTATAAGGCGCTTCTTTCAATCACATAGCTGCGCGCACTAATAGTAGCAAATTCCTTTAGAGTTTACTGAATCGTAGTCGTCTCCGTCGTCGCAAAGAGTAAAATGCTCTTCTATGTTCACTTGAAGAACAATGATGCTTCCCTATTTCCCAACACGTGCAACTAAACTCGGTCTCAGTAATACTTAGCGGATGTTTATTAATTTCAAAATTACATTGTACATAACGCGTTGTTTTGCTTTATTAAATGAAATTAGTTAAAACAGAGCTGACATTATTAAATGCAATTTTCACAACGTTTATACTTCTGACTTCAATGTTATGAAATAAATATCGTGCTTTTACATAACTAATTTATCATATTATTAGTAAAACGTTATCTACATTAAAACAAATTTACAAACTTTAATGCTTTAAGTTATTTCGTTTACTCACTCTATATATTATTATATTATCCTGCGTTACAATGATGATAATGTTTTCAAGCTCATATACATATTTCTTTGAATGTGTGTATGTATATGTAGCGTCAGGTTCCGATACTGAAAACGGCAAAAGAATCAAGTTTGTTGCATGAGACTCCCATGTTACATAACCCTAATGTTGATACACTTGCCTACGTTGCCTTAGTACATCGCGTCCCAGCCAGCAACTATAGGAGCTGACGCAGCACCTAGAACGTTCCCGCATATCAAGGGAATGGAAATTATTCCGAACTCTAACATCGACTTGGTTTTGACTTAAAACTAAAGGGGTGACCCTTTAGTTTTAAGTTGAAATATAGTTGTGATTTTGCGTTTCTCTGCGACCTCCGGCCGCCACCAATAAACTCCCACGTTAAATTTCGTTTCGATAATTTAACAGTGATACTTATTATACATATTTATCTTTCTTATCTAAATACATTACAGATGCCGTCAAATTCCATTTTGACTCAGTAATGATAGAATCTTGAAAATGTAAAATAATAATTTATGAACTGTCTATGGCGCCGATGCGAAAAGATCTAAGTTAATTTGCGTTTTCCAGCAAAATAAAACAAATACATATTTCAAAATACGTTCTGGAATTGTACATGCTTAAAATGCAACGTGTGATTTAAAGAAATTCTATCAGTACACGTGAAATATATTGTAATTTATAAAGTTATAAAACTTTTTAAAACTTTTCCATTAATAATCTGAAAATCTTACCTTTAAAATTACAAGAAATATACAATAAAATTATAAAAATAGATATGATAAAAAAATTTAATGCAACTTGCAATGTATATGTAAATACGGCGTTCAAATTCTTTGTGCTGCAACGCGGGGACCGAGTTAGCGCGAACAATTTGTCAACAGAGAAAGCTCAATTTATAGTTCGCAAAAGAGTATATAGGTCAGATTAAGCGGGCACGATCCGTACATACTAATACAGGTGCTAACACATATCCCGAGGGGAAATCGGGGTGAAAGCCTTTGAATTATGCACTGCCACGTCAAAGGGAAACCTCGCTCTAACGGAACTAATAGAACCAATCTATTTCCCTTTACGGTACATTTATAACTGATTCAAATGGTAAGCAAATCACTTGCATTACTATATAAGCGGCCCTAAGTATGTTCGGCCTCTACCTTGTTGAACTGACTTGTCCCGTGGTCTCCCGTAATTTCATTTATCTGATTAAGTAGCAAATGAGCATGCAGTCCATCTGATGGTAAGTGGTCGCTGCCTATGGACACTAAGCGACTTCATATAGAACATGGGTTCTATCTGAAATCAATCACAGATGCGTTACTACTTCCAAAGACTATGATGGTCGCCTCATATAAAAGTGTGCCGGTAAACAAATTCAGTACGACTATGTAACATCATTTAAATTGTAATGATTTAGAGTAGATGCATTAAATAAGCTTTGTTAGATTAAATGTTACCGCCATATATGGACTTTAAATATTTCCAATTATATAAATTGATTGCAGTATCGGTTTCGGTATTTCTAGCGCAGAGAAAATCAGATAAACAAAAAAAATAAATTCGCATGATATTGACGAGGCGAGAGTAGAGCACTAATTCAAATTGTTATTTTCTATAATTGCCTATTCTCTAATATCAATTTTATCTAATATATGCAATCTACAGATACGCGGAACTCTTAATATTATTTTATGTATGAATGGATTGAACAGGGTTATCATTACGTATGTATCTCACTTACAATTGCTATAGGGTCCGTTTAACGAATTTTGCATAATTATAACTATATTCGAAGATATAAACTTATAATTTGTACATTTTAAACATGTATAAGTACGTCGTATTGAAAAAATACAATTTATTAAAATTCCATTCTTTTTTTCAGTAACCTAATAGTGGACCCATAAACAATACGTCATAACGTTAATAAGTTACATCATCTCAACAAAATCAAAGTGCTGTATACTAAGACAGGTTATTAGTATCTACTTACATTGAAGCTTCCTATTAGGTTCGGAAACTTAATCGCATATGAAAGTGGCTAAGTATTCAGTACATCGGATATTAACAGGGTGTAAACTATCCTCGAACTTTGCACTAAGTTATTCAGTATTTGGCGAACTACCAAGACACGTTGAACTCTGCAAGAATGTCTCTGGGGATACAGGGACGATTTGCTCCCAATAAATTATGGACGATGACATCAGAGCATGTCAAACTTCTAAAATGGATCGATTTATCGAAAATCTCGTTATAGAAGCATACGTGACTAAACGACTTAGGACTTAGAAAGAGTAATTTTAAAGTTCCTCGTAAGTCTACAGTACGGTATAATAAAACTATTACGTGTGGAGATTGCAAAGCGTCGGAATTTCGCGCGACAAATGCACTGTCAAGTTCGTTCGAGTTTATGTAACTTTGTGATAGAATGAAGTCATTACTTTGTTCTCACGTGTACAATAGCGTACAAAACGCTCAGTATGCATCAAAAGTCGTAGGAAATGTACAATCACGTGCACCATGCTCCAGCGTGACATTCCGCGATTCGGCCGCTCGATTTTAGAACAAAGAACTTAAACGGTGCATGGTCTTTTTAAATATTTCCGTTTTACGTACCTATAGCGTTACTTTGTTATTGTTGCTTTAAACGCATATATAGATTTACAATAAAATTATCTATGGGTGCAATATCTACACAGATACCTGGAATAAATGTCCAAAAGTATAATGTAAATACCCGAGAACAGTTGGGATCGAATTCTATAACCCTCTGCCTTTCAGTCCGGTATAAGGACTGCTCTATCGGGTCTGTATATTTTTGGTATTATTTTTAGTGCAATCATATAATTACATTACATATCACACTTAGATGCAAAAAGATTAAATATGTATTATGTAAACTTTTTTCATTACAAAGCACTTTATAAAAACAAAATAAAATATATAGAGCCCGACATTGTTCGTCTTTGGCATGCAACCTTATAGCAGCAGCGTTACTTTTTTTTTTATTTAGTTAATTTAAAAATCTCTGTCGTACCTACTCGTATCAATTTAGCCCTTAAAATTGACACTGTAATATGTTCAAAGCATAAATTAAAATTTTGACGTAAAGCATGTTATAAATTTTCTGACTACATGATGATAAAACAACTTAAGACTGATCCATGATATATATTTCGATGGTTAAGTAGTACATCTTAATAAACGGGCCTTTTGTTTAGTCAAATTTAAGGTGCTTACTGAGAAATACTGGAGCTAGCTATTATACCCTTGTAAAAACATGATAAAAAATATATTTAAAAAAATAAGCCCGCTGAATTTCTTGCTACATTTTCTCATTTTAAAAAGTTTTTCAATCAGGTATTAGTATAGGAAAATATATTTAAATTTACAAGTGTTACGTAGGCTTATAAATAAGAACGTTTAATTTCATATTTTCTTCATTTAGAATTTTCAGATTTAGCAACTTAGATTCAGAAGCAACGACTACCACTTAATGTAATCTAGATACCTACTTGATTCAATATATTAATACCGAAAATTCCTTAACAATATAGTTAAATGAAATGAAATGTCTTTATTTTGTATAGGCCTGCGGGGGCACTTACAAATTGTCAGTTACATTTTTTTTCTTACACTACCACTGGATCGGAATATGACCTCAACTGAGAAGATCCGGCAAGAAACTCAGCGGGTTTGTCTTTTTTTCTTATTTATATTCAATTTTTTTAATATTATTACAATCATATTTTTTTTACATGATAATGAAAGTTAGCTCCAGTATCTTGCCTTACAGTTCAGTAAAAGAGAGCCCTGTTTGGCAAGATAAGCTACACTTTGACATTTATTAAATATACTATAGTAATGCATATAAATGACCAGTCTAAATAAATAATTATTTATCCCATGCTTTCACGGGCTGACATTGTCTAATGATACCCATACAAAAGTACAAAAACGAAACAATCGTTTCCTACCCACATTAGGCTTTTTGCCGAAATCTGCGTAGTAATATATCAGAACCCCACACAATGGCATACAGAAAGTCCTGGACCGCCAACAGTTAACCTAACTGTCCACAATTTCGACCCACGTGGAATGGAAAATCAGGCACCGAATACATGAAACGAACAAGAAATCTGTGCTCTCTTCTTCTAGGTGTAAAATCTTTTGTCTATTCAATGAAACAAACATCATTTTAGTCGTAAAGACCGTTGCTAGTGTAACGGCGAATCATTTTAATAGTACCTTCAATACGTGTTTTTAGGGTTGGAATTTGCTCACACTTATATCAATAGATGACAATTTTCCGATCGCTAGACAATTAGGGCCAATAAGCACAAGCTAGTTAATAGCTCAGTGTTCTGATGCAGTACAAGTGGTTTATAACAATTGCGGTTTGTGAGTAGAAGTATGCATGAAGCATTTCTTGCGTTTCGATAGAAGGGTGTGGTTGCCGGCACACTTTCATATGAGGCGATCATCACAGTCCTCGGGAGTCGCAACGCATCTGAGATTGACTTCAGATGGAACCCATGTTCTGTATGAATTTGATTACAGATGTCCATATACAATGGGCGGCAGTAACCACTTACCATCAGGTGGACTGCATGCTCGTTTGCTACGTCAGTCATATAAAAAAATAATAAAAAAGAAGACACCGTCTTATAAGGAAAGAAACATTGCTAGATCTTAGTCAAATAGAATACTTAATAATTAGGAAAGTGGTAGAACTTTTTGTCATTCGGTTCTAGACAAACTACGACTATAACTATTTCTGCCTTACCTTAATAAGCTCTGATGTGTTGCAGTTTATACGGTGTGGTATTGACTTACAACAACTAGGTACATACGTTATCCGAAGCATGCCACCTTAGTTCTTAGAGACTCCGAAGTCGAATCCCAGAGCATTCCACCATCTTTTGGAGTACTTCACTACAATACGGAAAGGTTGATATTGGATAGTAGGAGCAAATGTTATTGGGGGCCTTAAAATTCAACATTGTAATGAGTTAGTACGAATGACGCGGTTAGGGAATTGAAGTTACCATCCATTTCCTAATTTGATACGAAACTTCATAATTGAGGTGTAGATTACTTCTGTCCTTTGTAAATACCTACGGGGTTTGTATTTTGATTCCCTAATTTAGTTACTTATCTCAAGGTCCTAATCGAAGAGTACCATTTTGATCCTACAAATAGATCTAAAGAACCACCTATCTAAAGTACTTTAATCTTTAAAGTAACTGGATGACCGAGCTTTGCTCGGTGTTTTGTTTACTACGAGTACATCATGTTTTTTTGGAATTATATTTTTTATGCAAATTTCTTACTGATGATCATATGAATAATATATTTTGATCTTACAAATACGATTACGACATAATAATAATAAAACAAAAATACCAAAAAAGAACTAAAAAGAAAAAAAATAGAGCTAAAAAATAGCAAATAGAACTAAAAATAAAAAATAAACTAACAAAATAGAACTCGAAAAAAGAAAAAAAAAGAATACAATTGGACTGAGGTTTGAACCACTACTCCCTGCGTTTTAAGGTGTCCAATTTCCCAACCGAGCTATTTTAACTTCGTTAATTGTGACGAAACTTCTCTTCGTATTCTAATAATTTTGTAGGAGGTCTTTATGCAATTAAAACACGGATAAAACGATATTTTCTGAAAATGAAGCCTTGCTAGTTCGATTTATCGCCCCCTAAACCCCCTAAATACAAAATTTCTAAAAAATCGTTGGAGCCGTTTCCGAGATCGTTGATATATATTTTACATAATATATATACAATAATTGCTCGTTTAAAGATATTAGATATAGATATGAGCGATATCGTAATATTTGAAACTCAGTCTCTCAATCGAGGGACCGAGGTTGAACTATGCTGCACGCACCACTGCTTTTTTTCTTAAATTATGTACATGTTAAAAATTCATTACGATTGCTTTACGAAAAATATCGCGAGGAAACCTGCACACCTGAGAGTTCTTTCAAAAGGTGTGGGAAGTTTACCAATTCGCACTTGGCCTGCGCGCTTGACTATGGCCTAAAACTCTCATATTGTCAAAATTAAATATGTATATCTATTAGTACACTCCCAGCGTTGCTAGAAATACAGTGAATATTTATAAAACTGAACTTATTTACAAACTCCGGTATCTCCAAAGTAACACAACCGGAATCCTCTGAGCACTTTGCCCCATCGGGCTTCTCCCAGATGGGCGGCCTACCGCACCGCCTGGTCTTTACGACGGTATGCGACCACACATACCGCCGTCCTTCCCGAGATCGCCTGGCTGGGCGGTTCAAGCTCCCTCTCTAACCGCTCGCAATCCCGGAAACCCCTTTTAGTCCCTTGTTACGACAGGCAGGGGATACCGTAGCCCTATTTTGACCCCGGAACTACCAGGACGACCTTATCTATATACTTAAAAACCAAATATTAAAAAAATACGTTTGAAAAGACAATTCATAAAAAATAATAACGTCATTTTAACAATTGTTGATAAAATATCTCTATAGATAGTACAGATAACTTCAAGCAAAAATAGTCCATAGCTTTTGAGAACATGAAGCACAACGTGGGAGCTAACTAATAATAGAGATTCCTTTTAGAAGGAGGAAAGAAAAATCAACCAAAACCACGATTGCAAAACCTTACAAAGCCATTTATATCATAGTTGGGAGAAAATTAGTGTTGCTATAAAAAGGGGAGGTTACAATAAGCCCGCTCTCGACATGCCAACTTGACAAGTATACATGAGGGTGGGTTTCAGTCACCCTTAAGTATATAATGCGGAGTAAGGCACAGTAAAAATGTGGTCAAGGGGTAGTTGCCACTTGTAGAATGTTTTGCGACCGCAATGATTGCCTGCTGTTTGCAAAACAATGGTAACAAATTAGTTTTGAGAAAATAATGCAAGTTCAGGTAGCTTAAGTATTTAATAACAATTTTAAATATTTAATTGAACACTCCACTACCTATTTGCATATTCCATTATTTATTTGCTGTGTTATAAGAATATGTAAATAAACAATTTATCCCTAAAGGATTTTAGGGCTTACTTTTTAAGATTAGAAATAATATACTTGGTTCAAATTACAAAATGCCGTTAATACACTTTAATGCAGTTTTGTCTTTTTAAAGTCCAACTGAAATAACCAGACTTACAGCTTGACCTCTATTAAATAAAGAATCTCATACATTTGAAGGGCCAATGATCATTAAATTCTGTTAGGGAATTTAAAAAACTTAAGTCACAAGAGGAAAGCGATTATCTTTAATTATCTAAAAATGCGATTTTAGAACATCATAACATATATATGACGTTCTAAGGTTTTGTCTGATAGTTTTTCCATCTCTATGTATTTGATATTGGTGATAAAAAACCGATTAAAAGTATTCAAAACGAATATAATTGGGCAGAGCTGAACTAGCACACAAAGAGTTCCGTATCACTAGGTTTTCAATTTGTTTTATATGCATATTAACATGCATATCAACTATAAATGTACATGCGTGATGAAGATTTATAGTACGTACCCGTTACAATTTAAATGATAAACCATAAAATACCGACAGCTTTCCGTTTTTAACATTATTCAAATTAAGGTTATATTGCTTTAAATCCTGTAATACACACTCTCTAAGGATTTCAAGTGTCTTTGTATTAATATTCGACACAAAGAACCTTTTGACGGACGGACAGGTTACGGATGCTTTATATAACGAGTATTTATAGATGTAGAGTAGTGATAGCCTATTGGTTGAAACTTGCCCTCTCGATTGGGAGGTCTGAAGCCAGGCACGCATCACTGATGTTTCTAAAATTATGTACGTATTGGAAATTAATGATCACTGCTTTTCGATGAAGGAAAACATCGTGAGGAAACCTACACACCCGAGAGTTCTTTAAAAAAAAAGTTCTTGGAGGTGTGTGAAGTCCACCAATTCGCACTTGACCAGCGCGGTGGACTATGGCCTATAACTCTCTCATTCTGAGAGAAGACCTGTACGCAGCAGTGGGACAATAATGGGTTGACGTCAAGTGATGTGGTTCGGCTTATAACCTTTACTTACAAAACTAATAAAAATAAAATTCGCTTTAGCCTACTCCCAATATTTTATCAGATATCTATGCATCCACTACGCCATTTAAGTATTTTCCCTTTAGTTCCGATCCTCTAAAACCATACTAACTTATTATTAAAACATGGGCACTAAAATAAACGGCCATCTCGCTCGTCATTAATCTAAAGCGGTTAATATAAACCGCAAGTATTATGTAGCTTTTAATTTAAGAGGTCAGGCTGAAATATTATTAAAATAGGTCGCTTTGTGCGCTAACAAATTGGCGTTGAGTCAGTACACGGCCTTGTTTGTATACGAGCTATGAAATAAATTTACAAGCGTATATCATGTGTCTTATGTATCGTTAGTGCTATTACTGTGTTCTATATAGTTTCGTTACTTGTGTAGATCATAGCTGATCTACTGAGTGTACTATGAATCTATTACATTACCTCAGAAATCATTTATTTAATAAAACAATCAAATAAATTGTTAACGTTTACACGCATTAATTGCAAAACATATTGCATGTTTCTTTCATTAGTTTTGACGATCCGCGCAGCGAAGCGGTTACCATACCGGTCTGACGCGCAATGGGTCCCGAGTTCGATTCCTGACAGACAGGTATCGGAATGATGAGTTTAGATTCATGTTCTGAATCTGGGTGTTTCACAGTATTTGTCTATTTGTCTTGTGTGTTTCCATGGTACACATTACACAGGAGAAAATCCTAGTGTGGGGTTATGAGTATAGAAAGCGTTTTCGTTGCAAGGTATATTGCACGTTTACCTTGCTATGATACCTAATAAACTTGTACGAAGAACACTAATGTACTTTAATAAGTACCAGTCGCAGGGCATTAAACCGATAGTCTAAAGTTTGGTTAAAATTCGTAATTATGGGTTTAGAAAATACAATACTGAAAAATACTTTATCTGACATAAACATCACTTAAAGTTAGAGCCTATAACAAGAAGTGAAATTTAACTAAATATATAAGGGTTAAGTGACCTAGCTACAAAAGTCTTCGGTTGTATGAAATCTATGGTGAGACAGGCTTCCCAAAAAAGGGGTTTCTTTTATGGAATCATGCATACTTCAAATTCTGTATAAAAATAAAATTGTGTATACTTTTTGTATAGCATATATAATTTTGTATAGCAGTCACTAAATATGATTTGGAGCAATACTTTTGCAAAAGTGTGGTCTCGACTGTGACGAGATATGAAAATCATACATCAAAAAGTTCCCTGATATTAAAGTCTAGCATGCCCGCAGAGTGGTATTCGCTAGTATGTAGGACAGAATGTAAACTAAGATATTGCATATATGTATATTACATAAATATTCTGTAAATCATCTTATTAGTGCATTGTCGTCATAACTTATTTCGAGTTCTTATTGTGTCGCAAGTTCTGATAATATATAAAATGTTTTATTTATTTTTTGCAAATTCAAATTAGATTTTTAATAAATTACTAGTAGACCCGGCGAACTTCGTTCCGCCTAAAATTAAAAAATCTCAAATTATAATTTATTTTTTTTAGGCGGATTTTAGGCGGAAAGTTATCACAGTGTTTCTCCACTACATTATACATAAATACCTTCCTCTTGAATCTCTATCTGTTAAAAAAACTACATTAAAATCCGTAGCGTAGTTTTGAAAATTTAAGCATACATAGGGACAGACAACGAGAAGCTGTTTTTTATACTATGTAGTGATGACAATTCCTAACCACTGAAATGGAACCGTCCCAATAAAACGGAATCCAAATAAATTCGCTCTACGCATAGGACATCTTATCTTATAAAAAAAGTAAACTGTTTACCATTTTTAGGTGGTGGAATACTTATTCGTGCGATAAACATACTGAATGGTGAAGTTTAACTTTCATTTGGCATGAGCTATGATTCAATTATGTGTGTTGTTCGCTTTGAATAAAATAATTTCTTATTTCTTTCACCACCAATGCATAATTTTCAAGGTGTACGTGCTTTGAATCTTAAAGATATTATACTATTGTAATAAAGACCCAGTTTCTTTAAAATTAAACTTTCAGATTTAAATCCATGTTCACACTTGAGAAATATGGAAGAAAAGAACGAAATTGCCGTTTTCATTTATATGAGAGCAATTCCATTCCTTGGGCGCCTATAAATGTGAAATAAACTAACGTAGAGATGCTATTGTAAAAGCGTTATTTAGTATTTTACCCGTGTTTTATTTTTGAACAATATTGCTCGTAAAATTGACGTTAACATAGATATTTTATTGATCTTATCGAGACCTCTCAAACGTTATAGCGAATATGTTATCGTATATAAATGGTTCGATTGATTATTTATTGCATTAGCTTATTTTATGCTCATATAATATATTGCCGGCTTCTGTACGGCGACTACCTTAGTCCATGAGGGAACAACGCATCTGTGAGTCACTTCAAATCTAACCCCTGTTTTGTATGAATTTGCTTACAAGCGTGATCCCTTCCCATTAGGAAGACTGCATGTTCATTTATTACTTACTAGCTGACCCGGTAAACTTCGTTCCGTCTAAAAGTGAAAAATCTAAAATTACCAGTGTTCCTCCACTATATTATGCATGTATTATACATAAAAACTTTCCTCTTGAATCACAATATTTATTAAAACTGCATTGAAATCCGTAGCGTAGTTTCAAAAATCTAAGCATACATAGGGACAGACAGCGCGAAGCGACTTTGTTTTATACTATGTAGTGAAACTAGTGATAAATACTCCAATGCTACTCACAATTTTTGGTATAAGATCATGTACATTAATGAAACATAACAAGTTACTGCCGGATATCATTGAATTTCTTCTGTTATAAAATAATTTTAATATATACAAGCACATCATATAATCGGAAGATCGTGAAAATGAAAATAAAATCATTATTCATACACAGCAGGCAGCAATATAGACACATTATTATTTATTATGTAGCTATAAAACGAGTAAATCTCCAGCCCGGGATCGTTAGAAAACAATAAAGTATACGATCCGATCGTTAGCAGACACAACAAATGTTTCTGAACCGACGATACACGTGTTTTATTTATACCGCGATAGACTATAAACGTAGGAGATGCAATATACATTATAGACCGAGCTTCAGTGACAAAAATCGATATGTCACAGAACAAGAGCTAAAATGTGTAGTAGCAAAAGAAACTTTTTGCGTCGAAATATTTTACGGGTCATGTACAAGGACAAGCAACCAATTTTTTATTAGACTGCTGGACAGAAGCTGCTTTTTGAGCAAATGTATCTATGGATGTATGTGTGTTTATGATTGTATGTATGTCCATTTCTTTGGCACGCACTACAGCCCAAATGGCATAACGGATTGTAACATATAATTATTCATTATATTATTAGTCAATTATATTATCTAGGTGTCATAACACTTATATGTAGTGCCCGACCAAAGCTTTTGGCTGAAGCCGGAGGTTTCTATCAAGTGTCAAAATAGAACAAACTGGAAGGAGCGTACCCCACCGCACTGAAAATTTTGATGCGAAGTCGATAATCGTTATCGGTTTCAGCCAAAAAATGACCTTCGATCGGACTCTACTTATATTTTTCTGTTTTGACACAAGTATAAACAAATTATTATAAAAACAAATGGATAAGTCCCAGACTCCACCAAAGCGGAGATGTGCGGTGCTCCACCGAAGTTGTGTGGTGTTGCTTATTGGCTTGACTGTATCAGAGATGTATGTTAGCTGGGTCAGAGATTTTTAAGATTTAAAGATGGCGCCGCTCAACTCGCATCTTGCTAGCTTGCGTGAATAATGAAATTCTATTGGATGTTTAAAATTCATCTCCGCTCCGCTCCGCAAATCTTCGCTCCGCTCCGCAAATCTTCGCTTCGCTCCGTACATCTCCGCTTTAGTTCGAACATAGTGTCTGTAGACGTCATTTTTGTATAGTTGTAATTTTATAGGTGTTGGATTTGTTAGCTTTATGATACCGATAAAGACATTGCGATGAACTGTAGAAAATGTTTGACTCACAAAGTATCCAAAAGTTTAAGTAACTTTTCAAAATTCACGTCAATCTTTATTATCTTGGAGACTTTTAGGGCTCGTAGCTCAAGTTTAAGCCGCCTTTAAGAGTTCACCTTTAAGTTATGTTAGTTCGTCTTCAAGATCTGTTAGTTATTGATCCAGTCACGTGCCTTTGTGTTGATACCGCGACATTGTGGAACTAGTTGCGAAGTATCGCAATAGTTGTATTATGCACGCTTCGCGCCGGATGGGCCAAGTTTAATTGAAGTCCGTGAGTATAGCAAGCTGGTAGTCAAACTATTCATCTACATGTACTTGTGGGTGAATTGTTTAACTATCATACAATAATGACTTGAATGAATAAACAGAAATTCTATATTTCGATTTAAAAATCAATTTACTGGGTTAAACTACTAAATCAATTTCCTAAATATTATCTGCTAGTAATACGTTTTTTTAATGATGTGAAGAATAATAGAATATTTTTTAAAAGTAATAATTTCGGAATATAATGTTTATAATAAAATACACTTACAGAGCGATGAACTGTACGGAAACTTACTGACTTATTTAGTCTAACTTGCCTATTAAATACGGCGTATGAATATTGTATGCATAGGTATAGACCCACAAAAAGACAATCGTCCATCTAAACATGTACTTTTTGCATTTCGTGTAATATACTCTAATGCAATTTAATTAAAAATTATAACTCCGTGTAAAATAAGACTATATTGTTTTAAGGCATGTATCATTCATCAATAGAAAAAGTAAATATATTTTAAGTTATGTCATATTTAACAAATTTATACAAATTATAAATCAAACGATAGATGATAAGATTAAACTCAGTAAGCGGAACACGAGAATACCTTCTTATAGAAATTATCTCGTTGAGGATCCAATTCTTTGAGCTAAGATCACTCGAGGCGCTTCGATAAAATTAATAATTTATTCCAATAGAGTTTGATGCAACAGAATACCGTAGCGCTTTCATTCCTCTTTTGTCGTTTTATAATAGGTGGAATTATGATACAAATATATCTTGTAAAGGAGCTTACTTGTACGCAAACATAATCTGTATACACCATTATCGAACATATTATGTTACCTTCATTTTAAATTGAGAAAATCACTATAGTTTTAAATGTTGTGGATTATCGCAGAATAAAGACTAATGCAAGAATTAACTGCATTGTATGTTGCATATTCCTATGTTGTATATTTATATGTGTATGTAATGTAACGTAAAGCAATTCTTACGTTTCGTTGCAAGGGTGTGGTTGACGGTTCACCCTTATAGAAGGCGACCATCTTATTCTCAGAAGTAGCAACGCATCTGCAATTGACTTTGCTACTTAACATTGATTGCATGATCGGTTGATATTTTAATCTTATAAAAGTAATAAATAATCTAAAAACAATACGTGAACACTTTATACGGTTTTAAACTGATCTGCTATCATAATTTGGTGAATCAAAAAAATATTTATGAATATTATTCCAACGATAAATCACGTCTAGTTATAAGCATAATCGTAATGGAAACCCGTTGGTCCCGGCGACGTATAAATTTATAGAAATTCAGTTGTGCTCTAAAATAGTCCTATCCAATTATGTATGCATATTCTATATTTTTTTATAATTAAAAACATATCTTGTGGGGAAGAGAAACGTGGGTGTAGAACTATTTATTGCTAATGTTATTTGTTTAGCAAGGAGTATTATTTTCTGTTCTATACCTTAAAAATACTTTTATTGTGCTAAGTATTACAGAAAATTAATAAAATACATTTACAATTATCACTTTTTTTTAATTTTAAGATACAAAAATAGGCGTATTAGATAAATATGAATTCTATAAAACAACGTTATTAAAATTATTAATTCTGACATAACGTCTATAATTTATAGACAAGCATAACTTCCAACTCCCTATGAATACACAGATATTTACGCTGAACGGCAAAACACTATTCAATACTCAAACTAATTCATATTTTGAAAATCATCAAAATGTATAAAACTAGGCTTAACACATCAATCATACGTAGATCCCTCTCATGCCACCGTAACATGACCAAAACATGCCCGCTGCGAGCGGTCGGTAGTCAAGTTTTTATTAATTGAATTCATGAAACTCGTTCCGCTGGAAAATACGCTCAAAAATCCCGGCCAGAGCCTTCTGGCGCAAATTAAACTGTGAATATCACAAGAGTCTCTGGCGCGAGCAATGCATTTCGCAAATGCAACCGTACCTACCTAATAGATGAGAGCACCTATTTATTAAGGCGCGCCATCCGATCTGTTGTTGAGTTTCTCTACCACTTCAATGAAATTATTTCCTGCGACGTCTTTGTAGTGTCGGTTCTTTTGTGCTTTGCTTGTAACCGGAACTCCTAGGCAACATTTCGATAACAGAAACACAGACTTCTCCCAAATGGACTGCTGACCTAGAAACCAAGAAGAAATAAATACTTTACAGCACACACTATTTATGGAACTGGTTGTGTTTCGTATTTTTCTATTTATAATAATACTGGGTGAGCCAACGTACTTCGTTCCGCCTAAAAGTCAAAAATCTAAAGTCATTACACCACTATATTATGCATGTATTATACATAAAAACCTTTTGCTATCCTCTTTCTGAATCACTCTATCTACTAAAAATACAAATATTGCATTAAAATCCGTAGCGTAGTTTTAAAGATCTAAGCATACATAGGGACAGACAGCGGGAAGCGACTTTGTATTATACTAGGTATGTAGTGATTAAGATTTTCTACACTTATAGCCCAACGACTTTTTCTGGGTTCTGATTGTCGCAGATATACATACACGACACAAAACACCCAAACTTAAAACATACATTTAAATTTACCATTCAGATATAGATATTGTCTATCAAGCAAGAGTTTGCACCGGAATTGCGTGTCAGACCGGTATGATGAGTTAAACTTGCTTTCATTAAATATCCATAGAGTTATTATAAAAATATCCTCCCTTCACCTTTTTTCTTTCCGCAGGCGCCACATTTAATAACCGGCTAAGTGCGAGTCGAATTTCCCCACGTAGGGTTCCGTACCATCACTACATAATATAAAACAAATTCGCTTCCCGCTGTCTGTCCCCTTAGATCTTTAAAACTACGCTACGAATTTTAATACAGGTTTTTTTGTATTATAATTGCATAATATAGTGGAGGAACGGTGATAATTCTAAACTGATTTTTGACTTTTAGGCGGGACGAAGTTCGCCGAGTCAGCTAGTTTTCTATAAATTACGACAAATAATCCAGTTTGTTATATGGGAGCCCCCCTTAAATATTTATTTCAATTTGTTCTTAGTATTTTTTGTTTTAGCGGCAAAGGTAATACATTATCTGTAAAAAAATCAACTGTATAGCTAATACGGTTTATGAGATATAACCTTTTTTTTTTGTTTTCGAGGGGGAAACCTTCCAAAGGTACCCGACGCCGTGGGAGCGACGCAGGGTTATGTGGGATTTCCGCACTAAAACCCCCCCGGTGGCCGTCCTCGGCGCTGAAAAGGAGGACTCCGGGATCTCGAAACGATGGGATATAACCTGGTGACACACAGACAGACAGCGAAGTCTTAGTAATGGGGTTATGTTTTTATCATTTGGGTACGGAACCCTTAAATGGACCATAGACCATACCAAAGAAATAGACGAACATATTTGTCCAATGTCCAATGTTCACCAATTCGTACTTGGCCAGCGCGGTGGACTATGACCTAGAACTCTGTCATTTATAGAGAAGACCCGTGCCCAGCAGTGGGACAATAATGGTTTGACGACGAGACAAACATACTCGTACATACTTACCTACTAACCTCATTCTGATGCAGTCAAATAAAAATACCGCTAGCAGTTAAGGAGGTAAGTTTCATAGCGCTTTCAACCTAAGATATCCCTACTCCGATATGGGATTATAATAAGCTGATACAATGCAATTTCAAGCTCGCGACCGCATAATAAGCTGTTTACGTAAATCTGGCTTCCGATGAATGCATAATGTAATCAGTGACTAATAATATGCGACCTGCCACCGCTTACCGGTAGATGATTTAAATTGAAACCACAATAATTTTTAATATATTCTTATGTTTGCCTTATTTATAGTAATATAGCTTATACTTTATAGAAGCATTGCGTAAGCATGATGGACGTGGTGAAATAAATTAGTACGAGCTGCTTGTCTAGGTTGTATGGTCGCTAATTTAATGCATACTTTCGTATTTTGGCGGGCAAATTAAGTTGGAGCAGTCTGATGGAAAAGGCCTTTGCTGTTCCTTAATTATATCTTGTGCTCTGTGGCAACAATTTTGCTCTTTGGAACAACAATTTGTATATTATACAACAATTTGTATATTGTATATGTCGGCGCGACACCGCGTATTTATGAAAAACACGTCGCCGATAATAATTATTTTAGTTAGTTTAAAGATCGAAAATTGTTTGTTTATTGAATTAGCAACATTTAATGATTTTTAGAATTGTAATTTATTTTACCCTCCATAAATTTGTTATTGTCACACCACCAAACATTGTTATAAAAAGGCGAATTTATAGAAAAAGATTCTTGTTTAACCGTCGAAGCGATCGGACCTCCTAAACTGTGAATAAATCGAAGAAGTTTACTCCTGTGTTTTATTTGAAATCTTCAAGAATGGACAGTAATGAAGACCCCGACCATCCTTACGTCACTCATTCTCTTCGTTATATATTATACACGCGTAGCCGAACTTTCAAACGAATATTTCTCGTAATGATTAAAGATGTCCAAAAGCAGTAGTGACTCAATTTGGGTGAGCTACAAGCTCATATTGCTTTCATTACTTTATAATGAAAACATATTAATCAGCATATTTACATCCATAAATGCAGCGATTTTACATATTATTTTTCGATAATGCACGTCAGCGGAGCAGAAAATTATAAACGGATAAACCATACGGTTTAAATTTTCGATGCGAGAATATGACACCTTTGGGAGACTTTAGTGTACATCACATTCGTGTTAATTATTGTTTAATGAAATTTATGTCACTTTTTAAACCCACTGACAGTAAAATATGCAATTTAGTAATAATGGAATAGAACAAATCGGTTTAAATTTCATAGACTGTACAAAATGTGTATATTACTAATTGTGATTAAGTATTTCGATTTTTTATGCGTTCTTTTTATGTTATGTACAAGGTGCAAACGAGCTGCAGTTCGTGGTCAATGGTAACCGTCGTGCACGGACATGTGTAATGATCCCCATATAAGATTAGTATCCTGGTAAGGGCAGTGATAGCCTAATGGTTGAAACTTTCCCTCTCGATCTGGAAGTCCGAGGTTCAAACCCAGGCACGCACCACAGATTAGAGACAGAAACCTACACACCCGAGTTCTTCGCACCTTGCCAATTCACATTTGGCCAGCGCGGTGGACTATGGCCTGAAACTCTCTCATTCCGAGAGAAGACCCGTGCCCTGCAGTGGGACAATAATAGGTTGTACCCCCTACCTGAGGTTGACCACAGAAGCGTTGTAACTTCTAATTGCTAAGTTGGAATGAGTCAGATAAGTATGTCGCCTTTACAACTCTTACAGGAAAACATAGCAGTAAAAGTTGTAGCGGTGTTGTGAGTCTAATCCGAATTTTACCACCTTCACAATATAAATATAAGTTCTTCTCAGTTGAGATCGTGTTCCGATGCGGTGGTAGTGTAAAAAATATATATATGTAACTGACAATTTGTACGTGCCTCCGTAGTCCTATGCAAAATAAAGACATTTCAAATCATATCATTTCATTTCAGTTCAAATAACTTTTTTATATTTAACATTTGTTATCAAATCTTTGAAGTTCAGTTAACTTTTTGAATATACTTATCTTAGTTTGAGTATCAAGTACTTAATACATAAAACTAAGATATTCCATAGTAATACAGAAAAAAATTGTCACACATTCGTTGGAATAGGAAAAAATTTCAGCATTGCGTTTTGCTTATGAAAATACAACGTATATAATATTTTAATTAAAAATTAATTCGAGTGTAATAACGCGGAGGATAAACATAATTAAAAATGCCAGCAACAGCGCTGCCGATTTTCCCATTATATAATTAAACATAAATAATTGAAGGGAACCGCAATTAGGGTCATCGCCGTATTGATACGAGCTAAGAATTTAAACACTTTACGTATAATAGTTGACTAAGCTTGATATCAAAGGAGTTTTCGCATTCATTCTGAAAACTATTATAATGTTGTTTGTTTTGTTTTTGATACGAGATTCTGCGTTGTTTTCTCACAAATTCTTTTTTTCTTTCTTCTTTTATATAATAACACATTACAAATATTTGGTAAAGACAAACAGTTGTATAGAATAGAAACAGATTATAATTTTTGTCTTTTAAAAATATTTGTAATGTGTTACTATGTAAAAGAGTTTTCTTCAACTCACGACAGGATCTTTAATCCCCTTAATATTATAAATAAAACTTGATTCGAATATAGTTTATGATGTATTCATATTCCCACATTTTTCACACAAAACTAGCAAGCTATATTTGATCTACTTCGTAGTGTCCGACTATTGGACTGAAATTAGAAAAATACTTTTAGTTTTAATAACTTTGCAATTATGAATAATAAATACTGTTATTAATCCAAGGTGGCCACCGTCACAAAACGGTGAATTACATATACTTGTACAACCCAGCCAATATTGGTACAGCAAATCTTATTTAAATATAAAATGATGAGGCTTAACTATTAAAGTATAGTACACCATTTAAAAAATTCAAGATGGCAGCAATCACAAAATGGCGAGAATAAATCTGAAAATCTCAGACATAGATCGGAATAAATCTAACCTGAAAAATCTCGCGATAAGCTTTTATGCGATATAAAATTGTACATTGCAACAAAATTATGGGTTTGACTAATACAACGTTTCTTATCATGTGCAGTACTGGGATACAAATACGGAGCGAAAATTATGAAGGTTTTAGCCGGATTCGCTGGGCTCACATTAGCCACATGGCTATATCAAAGCGATGTCTATGGATTAGTGACGGATTTAATAAATAGGTAATTTGCTAATGGCATTCGAGTGGCTCTCTCCATTTGTACCGACACTGCGCTTCTATATTGGCAACGAAACAAGACCTGTCTGAAAAATAGTTACCTATCTATACAGTTTTTTTTGTTTATCAACTGTATCATTACTAAATGGACTTTAAAGGCGACTTCGTTTCAAATATATTTATTTGTGAATGGAAGTACATTGTTCTGTAATCTTCTTTTGTAATATTATAACACTATGAACTCCGAACACGACATTCAAAAGATTAAAATTACAACACACATGACAGAATGAAGAGATGCTTACAACGGATTTAAAGTACCACCTTTAAATCCGTTGTAACGAGTGTAGTTCGACCGGGGAGGTACCACCGCCACACCTTTTTCTAACGTGAAGCATTCCTTGCGTTCGATGGAAGGGTGTGGTTGCCGGCACACTTTATATGAGGCGACCATCATAGTCCTCGGGAGTAGCAAAACATCTGTGATTGACTTCAAATAAAAC
This sequence comes from Spicauda simplicius, assembly GCA_949699795.1. Classification (NCBI taxonomy): domain Eukaryota; kingdom Metazoa; phylum Arthropoda; class Insecta; order Lepidoptera; family Hesperiidae; genus Spicauda; species Spicauda simplicius. The sequence goes on along the minus strand of OX453067.1, from coordinate 8,916,460 downwards.
CTATGAAGTTGCTTACAAATGTCCATGAGCGGCAGTGACCACTTACCATCAAGTGGACTGCATGCTCGTTTGCTACTTCATTATTATAAAAAAAAAGAATTTATAAAGGCAATCTTACAGGTGATCTCGGAGGTGCGTGAAGTCCACCAATTCGCACTTGGCCAGCGCGGTGGACTATGGCCTAAAACTCTCTCATTCTGGGAGAAGACCCGTGCCTAGCAGTGGGACAATAATGGGTTGATGCGAATCTTACAGGATTTTGCACATTTCTTACACCACGTACAGTTTCTAATCACGTGGGTGTCCTAACGAAGTTTTATAAAACATAACGTCAAAATCATTTAAGATTTATATTTTGTATAATTTTCTGTCGACAACTATGGTAAATATTTAAACGCTGTCTTAAATCTATTGGCAATGAGAATTTTCTTTGAACTCAGTGATAGCGAATTTTCCTGGTATCTTTTTGCATAAACTAGATTTTATCATCTGTATGTACTAACGATCTCACTTTAATTGTACTAAGATAGAAAGCTTTAAACAGATTTTTACAAAATAGTAGATTACTATAGGTACTCATTGATTTTATCATGCACCTTAGACTACCACCACTTTCTGTTTTGGTGGATGGATGTAGTTGACGGCAACCATGTTTATCTTCGAGAATAGCAATTGTGATTGACTTACAAGTCAGGACAATATACAATGGACAAAAACCCCATTTGTTGTAGCGCCAAAGTTTCAGGAAATTCCGCTCACCATTAATAAAAGCTTGGGGATCCTGGGAGTTGACATATCGTGTGATGTGCAGTACCGGAGTCATTTGGAAGTTAAAGCCAAGTTGTCATCTAAAAAACTGGGCGTTCTTAACAGAGCCAAGCAGTACTTCACTGGGGGGCATCTTCTTCTGCTTTATAAGGCACAAGTAAGGCCCCACATGGAGTACTGCTCGCATCTCTGGGCTGGAGCGCCACAGTACCAACTCAACCCACTTGACTCCGTACAGAAGCGAGCGGTCCGAATCGTCAACGACCCAAGGATCACCGATCGGTTAGAACCCTTAAGCTTGCGGAGGGACATAGGTTCCCTTTGCGTGTTCTACCGGCTTTATAATGGTGAGTGTTCCGAGGAACTGTTTGATCTGGTGCCCACATCACCCTTCCTTTATCGCACCACTCGCCGACGGATGAGGTTCCATCCGCATCAACTGGACCCGTGGCGGTCATCCACGGTTCGGTTTGCGCGCTCGTTCCTGCCGCGGACGTGCAAGATGTGGAATGAACTTCCTCCTGAGGTATTCCCGGGGCGCTACGACATGGGGTTCTTCAAGAAGGGTGTAAAAAGAGCTCTCCTCCAAAGCCGGCGATGCATTGGCGACTCCTCTGGTGTTGCAAATGTCCATAGGCGACGGTGACTGCTTTCCATCAGGTGGCCCGTCAGCCTTATCGTTAGGTCTTAATATAAAAAAAAAAAACATGTAAGCAACAAATACTCCATTATTTGTTCTGAATGAAGTTGATTACAAGCAGCAGGCGGCAGTTGCCACTTACCATCAGTGTGATCGTACCATTATGATCTCCTCTGGTTAATTAATAACGCAGCCTATGTTATCTTAGTAGATGTATGTGGAATTCCATAACATTCCTGGAAAGAAAAATACACAGATCACAAATAACATACAAACATACATCAAATGATTTGCTCGCAAACGAAATTAAACCTTTAAACTTGTCTTCTCATTTAACGCGAAGGAGAGTCTGGGATTAATGTTCACTAAAGTCAATCCTATACATATAAATTTATATAAATGTAGCATAAATTATTTATAATCGCGCAATAAGAACCTAGGACACATTTCCTGTCGCTGAGTATTTATTTATCAAGGTTAAAAGTCGCCTTGTCATATTTTTAGCCAAAACCACAAATCACAATAAATACTATACAAACACTTAAACTGTAATACTGCTAGCAGAGAAGAAATCGTAACTCGTCTACGGAACGTAGCGTTATCGGCTACGAGTGTGTAGCAACAGTTGCATCTCCGCCGTGCGCCGCTACGCTCGCTTTACGTCAAACGAAGTATCGTTCTTTACTTGTTCCGCGTGAAATTCAACTTCATTTATTTGTCAACTTTACTTCAAACTTGAAGCTTTGAATAATGTTTCAACAAAGTTAACTTGTGTAACATTTTGAATGGAGAACTTGAACGCATAAACTTTAAAATGACTGATAAGTTTTATATATTTTTAAAAAAATTGCATTGAGCGATGGTAATTACGACAATGAGTGACTGATTTACAAATGTGTAACAATGAAGCTTGTACTGGCAGTTAACTTCTTTATCTACTATATAAAAGGTAATTACGATTAATTTTTGATTCTGAGTCCGAATTATCATTATGAAAACAATGAAAATACTATCGGTGTTTATTGACAAATATAGTAAATGTGTTTTAGAATATTTTTGGGGAAAAAAACTTTAATGTATTTTTAAATTTCTTTAATGTGCAACCCTTTTATTTGAGTAAATAATTTAAATAAAATCACATACTCACTTAGAAATAAATATTTTTTTAATCTCCACCCATTTGTTCTGTAGCGGCGTGGTGCAGCCAATCCTCCCTCACTTATAAGAGACCGATGTCCAGCAGTAAAAAATAAAAGAGTTTCAAATCTGCCCGACTAATATTTACAAAAAAAAAAAACAACGCACTTTTTATTTATATTACTGCTTATAGAATACTTGCAAATGTAGTCTTACATATAATATTGTAATCGAAACATATCAATACTCGTCATAAATTTACTATCAAAGAATTTATAAATTCCATATAATAGCTGTTTTCTCATAACATATTTTTATAAACACTACACTATTCTCAGGGATGTGATCAATAAAAAGAATTCGAAGTAGCTGTTACTGTATTATAAATACGTTATTAATATCACATTTGCATATATCTCGTTACAATAATTCAAAATAGATTTACGTCAAGTATGTCACGCAGTGTCACGTAAGGTTTCCGTAATCTTGGCAGATTTAGGCCAAAGATGGCACATGACACTAGTTACGAATTACATATTCATTTTATAACATGACATAGACGTACTTAGATGTATGTCTCTATAGCTATCGGAAATGAGGGAGTTTGGGCGCTTCCGTTCAAACCACTATCTAGATTAGCCTATAATCTTGTATAATATCTTGCATAGTATTATCACACATTATATACGTAACATGAAAATGATTTAACAATGAAGTGTTAACTACGAATAGGTAAAGTGTTGTGTAGCGGCGAACTTGAATCGATTTGCATAAAGGGCCCAGTATGAGAAAAATGTGAGTAGTAAAGTCTACTGATCAATGACCTCGTTACGTTTTTTTATTGAGTATAACGCCCCATCTAGTTAAAACTTTAGAACTATTTTATCAGTACACGAGGATGGTATGCGTAGGTGTCGTGTATGCATAGGTTACGTTTTACCGAAATCTCAATGGTATTTAAAATAGGAAATCGTTAAGATAAGTAATGTAAATACTCTGAAAATACGTACAATGTAAATATTTTAATACGTTATTATATATTAGATAAAAAAAAATCTAAATGAACCATGTATTGGTATTTATATCTTTAGTGTGAGAGTATGGCGCCATCTATTTTGAATGCGAGTAAACTCCAATCGTGCGTTGGAGCTGACACACACACTCTTTTATCTGTGTAACATCAACACTCACCAACTCCGCAACACACATTCCAGGCGCAATAACTGTTAATAAAATAAAACGAATTATTTAAGAATTATGGAAGATAAGTAATGGAATATTGTTATAGATTAATTGAATTAATAATATTTATAGAATAAGAAAGCTAGTTCATAAAGCTTTAGTAATATCAAACCTTAACCGGTTTAAAGGATGTTCCAGTCTTAAGTCAAGTTCTATAGAGGCAGTAACAATGTGATAAAAATAGATTACGGTAAAGCAGTACTACAGTAGATCAGTTCGGTTTAATAAAGGTCTCTACGACGTAGCTAAAACACAAATATGTGTTTTGGTTTTCCTAGGATTTGTATCCCAGCAATACCAAAACACTAAAATATTTTTATCTGATTAATGTCGTTGTTTCTATGTGAGGGACGACGTGCGAAACGATTTTTTTTTATTTGACTGAAGTAGCAAACGAGCACGCAGTCCACCTGATGATAAGTGGTCACTGCCGCCCATAAACATCTGTAATCAACTTCATACAGAACATGGGTTCCATCTGAAGTCAATCAGAGATGCGTCGCTACTCCCGAGGACTATGATGGTCGCCTCATGTGAAAGTGTGCCGGCAACCACACCCTTCTATCGAAACGCAAGAAATGCTTCACGCTAGAAATAGGGCGATCAAAATGAACGTTCCACATGTCTATATATTGCAAATATATTTAATAGTGTGATAAACAATAGTGTGAAAGACTGAAAAATAATATAGTTTTTTTTTTATTATTTTACAATTTTCTGACTGTTAGTTTATCTATACATTTGAAATCGTATAATACTAAAACTGTGGCATTTAACTCAAAGGATCAAAAATGTATGCACAATCCATTTCTTGGGGCATTATTTAGTCTTTATTTTGTTAAGATCCATTCTGCTCTATGAAAAGTTATTACAGTTTTAATTTACGTTACGTTTTTATAAAACGCTGGTAAAACCACGGGGCACAGATAGTTTTAAATAAAATATATTTCTTTGTTCAGCGCATTAACATCGTTTACTAGTCGAACTATATAAAAAGCTAAGTATTTTCTTGTAGTGTCCATATGCCTGCGCGTAGTGGGCGTATCAGTGCCCAGTCTGAAGCAGCGCGGCGAGTCGGTCACGTTGACTTGCGACTATGACCTGGAGGGCGGCAAGCTGTACTCTGTGAAGTGGTACAGGGACAACGAGGAGTTCTACAGATACATGCCGAGACTCACGCCTCCACAGCACGCTCACCGTCTCGACGGAGTTAGGGTTGATGTAAGTAACTTATAGGTCATGTGTATGTGTGAGCGTGTGTGTGTGTGTGTGTGTGCGTGTGTACGTGTTATTTGATGATGTCGTGTTGCTACAACCTAGAGAGCAACAGGCCGTGCTCAGTGAAGTAGTTTGAAAACAACGAGGAGCTCTAAGGATACAAGCAGTAAGTGCACTGTCTCGCGAAATGACCTGGGAATCACGAAATATTCCTTTAGCGTTGCAAGTTTCAGCATTCAGCGGATTTCGCATTTTCGAAATTTCGTGGCTCTATAAAAACTAAACATTAGTTTGAGTCTAGTGTTTCCTTCAATTGAGACGCTTCGATCGATTGATTTTCTTCGATCGTTGTTGTGGCCTTGTGTTTGTGTCCATGTCTGTCATTGTGTGCATGTCTGTTTGTGTGTATTTTCTTGTATTGTAATTCTGTTTATAGATGTGAATTATTTCATGTCATTCTGTACTCTTTGTATTATTCCGTATGTAGTGCAAATACATATTTAATATCGCTACTACTATAAGTACTCTTAACAACACAAATACCAAATATTTTTAAAACTAAATATATTTATTACTTGCTTTTTTGTAAGTTTCTTTTATTGAACCAAATTCTTTTATTAAGTTAAACTCTCTTAAACTTAAACATCTCTTTCGTGATATGATCCATTAATCCAGCGGTCGGCAACCCGTGGCCCGCGGTCCGCCTGCGGCCCGCCGACGTTGTACATGCGACCCGTGAATGTTTTGTAAATCTTCTATATAAATAAAAAATTATCACAGAAATGTATGTACGCCCATAAATTTCATACAATATAAGGCTTTTTGTTTTTGTTTTCGAGGGGGAAACCTTCCAAAGGTTCCCGACGCCGTGGGAGCGACGCAGGGTTATGTGGGATTTCTACCGTACTAAAACCCCCCGGTGGCCGTCCTCGGCGCTGAAAAAGAGGACTCCGGGATCTCGAAACGACTTCAACCGGAATCCTCCGAGCGCGCTGCCCCATCGGGCTCCTCCCAGATGGGCGGCTGGACCCACCGCTCCGTCTAGTCTTTACGACGGTATGCGACCACACATACCGCCGTTCTTCCCGGAATTGCCTGACCGAACGGTTCGAGCTCCCACTCTAGCCGTCTGCAACCCCGGAAGCCCCTTTTAGTCGCCTCTTACGACAGGCAGGGGATACCGTAGCCCTATTCTGACCCCGAGGCTACAGGGACGACAATATAAGGCTATTAATCTTATATTTTTTCTATGGCATATGACCGTATGTATAATATCTCAAGTGTGGCCCGTCTTTAGTTTGTTTTGCTGCCCCGTAGCCCTTGGCTGCCAAAAGGTTGCCAACCGCTGCATTAATCATCTAAAAAAATAATTTATTTTATTTTTTCTACATTTACGTTGTATTTAAAACTTATAATTTAAAAACACTACAAACATACATACAAATTCATTCGCAATGTTTTTTTTTTTATTAGCATATCTCTTCATCTGATGACGGTTAACAATGATGGAAACAAATCTTTTCATACTCCACTAATACAAACTAGTTTCCATTACATAACCATTTAGTAGTGCATGATAGTACATGGTAACTTTTTGTCACTATCTTTTATCTCATATTTTAAGCCGTCAATAAATCCTCAGGCAAATTATAACAATAACTTTCCTAAGATACAAACTACCAGTTAATTGCCTTGTACAATTGGAAATACAAATAAGTTTTGCAAAAAATTTACCATCCTTTTACAATAATAATAACCAACTTTGTATAATTTTGTTTAGTAAGACTATTGTGATCTAAACAAATAAAGCTACGTGTCCCAATAAATAATAACAGAACGCTAAGCATTAATTGACACTATAGACTTAGATTGCCCGGATGCGAACACGGTAATGAAAGTCATTTGTGAACAGCGATTTAGGATAATGTTCGCGGGCATTATGACTGAAGCCACACAAAATAGACAGTGGACATTACGCTCTGTGTATGCGAATGGAGAGACGTTAGGCTGAATACGCAAATGAACAAACATGCCTCATAATTAAGATTCATCGCAACGCCCAAAGTTCTAAATGTAAATACATTAATAACGCGATATTTGTTCCCACGGAACTTTTTTTGTTGGATCATAAAAACAATGAATAAATTTCAATGAATCACGCAATAAAAACAATACATATCATTTACCTGTTTTCATGTTTCTACGCGTGTTGCGGTCTCGCTTCTTACAAAACCCTCTTTAAGTTGTCCCTTTAATCTGAGAGCCATGAAACATTCGTTGCAAGCGTCATTTGCTTAATACTGTTAGACGATAGAAAACAGTTGTCCGATCTTTCAAGACCATGAAAATTTCGAAGGTCACAAATATTTACACGGCGTTAGACTCGCCACGCGTCAGCGTAGAGTGACTTTCACAAAATTTTGCTACAATTTTCAGCTAAATATCGTGGCTTTTTATGATCAGACATAATAACAAACGACGCTTGTAGCAAATATTTGGCTATCAGATTAAAAATCCACTACATTGTAGACATAGAAATTAAATTTAGCGTTTGTTAGAAATATGAAATAACGTTTGTTTTTTTTTTATTTCATAACCTTCGGGTAAAGATTCCGAACTGAATAAGGATTATTACAAAACATCTTTTGTTTTGTACTATAAACACGATTTTCATAGTATATTTACTGACAGTATGGAATGTTACCGCTGTTAAATATTAAATTTTTGTATTTCTTAAACCATACAGTTATTTTCCTGCATTTTATCAATAACGTGAATGAATAATTAGGATTGGACCTGCAAGCTGACCCGGCCCGGATACGGAAATGTGTCTAATTTGTTAACTGTAATGTTAATGACCTGAAGCACTCTCGGAGCTCAATAAAGAGGTCAAACAACGAAAATAAACAAAAATAACAAAGGAATGCAATTTGAATTAAAAACATGATAGCTATTATTATAAAGTAAAATAAATGTTATAATATATTTATATATATATTGACATTAAATCCAACCAGCTACATGCGACAAAGCTATTTTTTTCTTTCAAAGGGTACAAAACAAATTTCTTCTTTATTTAAATTTTCAAGTAATATTATATTTGATAACTTAATAAATTAATTGCTGAAATAATTTTAGGTAGGTATATCAATGCTTTTGGGATTGGTTGAAATTTTCTAATAATATTGATAATAAAAAAGATCAAAACTAGTACCTGTATATAATTACATATTTCAAACAATTCTTGGAAATGAGTGTAAGCGTAATCTTGTTTTGTTCTCGCACTAAGGGCACAGGTCCTTAGTAGGAGTATATGGGGGTACAACCCATTATTGTCCCACTGCTGGGCACGGGTCTTCTCTCAGAATGAGAGAGTTTTAGGCCATAGTCCACCGCGCTGGCCAAGTGAAAATTGGTGGACTTTACACACCTCCAAGAACTTTTTTTTAAAGAACTCTCGGGTGTACAGGTTTCCTCACGATGTTTTCCTTCACCGAAAAGCAGTGATTTTAGAAAAAATCAGTGTTTTGAAATTCGGACCTCTCGATTGAGAGGACAAGTCTCAATCATTAGAGTATCACTGCTCGAACATATTACGTTTGCTCAAATAGATTATTGTTTACATCCCCATCATCGTCAAATACATTGCAAGGTAATGCGATATAATCGTACATTGCAATGTATAGGAAAAAAAATTGGCAATGATCATTTGGACCAAATTGAGACGGAACACAAGGGCAACACTATTTTAATGTTCACTGTGTTTTGTCCTCGAAACCTTTACGGACTTTATGCAGTCAGTTTAACTTTACAAGAGCGAACGTAAAGCTAGTAATGAATAAATACAGCTGTCACAACAAACCGCACTGACTGACTGGTCCGGTCACGTTAATGGAAGTCATTTGTAAATGGCGATGTTTACGACCAACGCGTACGCGGCCTAATGAAAGAGGCCGCACCAAATAGGCAGTGAGCGAAATAGGCAGTGAGCAAAATAGGCAGTGGGCAAAATAGGCGAAAACACCGTTGTGGCAAATGCCAATGCATTTATCGATTAGAGAACGCGTTTTGGCTTAACGATTGGACATGGGTTTGACTAAGATCGAATATCGAATAAAATCAGGATATGTGTATGAATTTTTATGATAATTTTGAGACTGAAAACAAAAATATGGATGGTGCCAACACATTATTGTCCCACTGCTGGGCACGGGTCTTCTCTCAGAATAAGAGAGTTTTAGGACATAGTACACCACGCTGGCCAAGTGCGAATTGGTGGACTTCACACACCTCCGAGAACTTTTTTTTTAAAGAACTCTCGGGTGTGCAGCTTTCCTCACGGTGTTTTCCTTCACCGAAAAGCAGTGATAATTAATTTCCAATACGCACATAATTTAGAAAAGTCAGTGGTGCGTACCTGGGTTTGAACCTCGGACCTCCCTATCGAGAGGGCAAATTTCAACCATTAGGCAATTACTGCTCTCAACAAAAGAACAAAAATATACCATTATACTATATATTATATAATGTTACGCATTAAATAAAATAGGTGTCTCAACAAAAATTTTCGCAATCGGGTTTTTAGTTTTCATGATAAATTCTAGCTGCTATAATTGCATTGTTTAACTCTAAATTCAGTGGCATAGAGTGGACCAAATAGACGTAGGTAAACTCTTATCAGCGAGCCCTCTTTGCATGCTTTCATTGGATGGTGCCCTTGAAAATGCCTCCGACTCCTCCTCCAAAAAGGCCTCGCGAGGCCCCTTTGAGTGCGAGGCCGTGGACGATGGAAAACTGCGCCCATGCCTATGCCACTTTCTAAATTAACTTAATAAATGGAATCTTACCCCCTTTAAATAATTAAAGTAATGAGTAGGTTGGATAATTAATTAGTCTTACTATGTGGAGGATATTTCTTACGTGGTAATTATCTACCAAGTTATGAATAGTTTTTGGGGCATCGGCAATTATTTACAGTTATGAGTAGGCTACAAGTATATAATCAAAATCCATTTTATAAGGCTACGCAACCATACTCTAATTAAAGTGTGTTTACTATGAAACTGACATCGACGGAAGTGAAAACATAAAAAAAACAAAGTAAACAATATCATTCATCATTCTTCAACCTCGACGACCTCTGCATCCATGCTCAGAAAATTTGGCCTGTTTAACATTAGGTACTACCTTATAAGGTACATAGCTACGAGTATTTTAATCAAAAAGAACGTTGGTGACGCGAACGACGCGTATCCATAACAATACCCCCACCTAATAATCGCGTAAAAAACTATTTTATTTGATAAAAAGGAATTGTAGATGCTAGGTCACTTGAACACATGTCCCTATAGTTCCGGGACCAGAATAGGACTACGGTACCCTCTGCCTGTCGTAAGAGGCGACTAAAAGAGGCTTCCAGGATTGCGGGCGGGAAGAGTGGGAGCTCAAACCGTCCGGCCAAGCGACCCCGGAATGGACGATGGCATGTGTAGTCGCATGCCGTCGTAAACAATAGGAGATACGGTAACCTCAAATGCTTATTGGGGAAGAGCCCGAAAGGAGCATCGCGCTCGGGGGACTCTGGTTGTGTTTCGTTGTAGATCCCGGGGTTCTCCTCGCAGCGCTGAGGACGGCCACCGGGGGGTTTTAGTGAAGTAAAAATCCCACATAACCCGGCATTGCTCACGGCGTCGGATACCTTTTGAAGGTTGCCCCCTCGATAACAAAAAAAAGGTCAATTGAACATAAGGTACGGTACTAGTACTCATAGTACATCAATAAGTCATAAATATCTCATTTTTTTTTTAAAGTTATAGAAGAGTTCAAAGTAGGAGAACCCTTCGTTGATCGTCGTTGATAGCACTAACTTCACTGGTATGAATAATAGGTAAGGGAAACTATCCGAGGCAAACCAACTTAGCCTACCTCTAAGGATTAGCTATTGTGATTAACATCATATATAACGAAGTGATTGAGTTATGCGTGACGTCAGGATGGTCGGGGTCTTCATTACTGTCCATTCTTGAAGATTTCGAGTAAAACACAGGAATAAATTTCTTCGATTTATTCACAATTGAGGAGGTCCGATCGCTTCGACGGTTAAACAAGAATCTCTTTCTACCGGCAGGCGCTCGCCTTTTTATAACAATGTTTGGTGAGATGATAATAACAAATTTATGGAGGGTAAATTTAATTACAATTCTTAAAATCACTAAATATTTCTAATTTAATAAACAAACAATTTTTGATCTTTAAACTTACTAAAATAATTATTTTTAGCGAAGTGTTTTTCATAAATACGCGGTGTCGCGCCGACATATAAGTACGTTTTTGTATTATTTGAAGAAAAACGTTTATGGACGACAGAGGATGCCCGCTTGGTGCTTGTATTACCTATATCATAGTCGCACATAAATATAGTGAAACAGGTTGAATCATTAACAAATACATCTGTTGTTTGTATTACTATTTATAGTAAAACGATTAATAACTGCACTCTTTTCAAATGTTTTAAAATATCTAGATTACTAATTAATCATGATTTTTTGTAATATATTCGTTGTATCTGATATAGTGAGTTAGTATGCGTGTCAGCTATACCTAATGCAAACTTCAGTAGGTACTTTGGTAGGGCACTTTAGCAAAGCTGAAGTCTAAACTTCTGACATGACGCTTAGCCGCTTACAAACTATGCGTGAGTCTTGAGACTAATGAGGACTCTAGCTAGAATTCCTTTAAAGACGATGCTGGGTTCTTCAATATTGTGGCTACGTACATAAGTTGTACATGTAAATGTTAACAATTCCTATAAGTACCACATATTATGTAGTAGCGTTTCCTCTGTGATGGTTAGATCCAGCGCCTATATTTTACTTTAAAAAGTCTCGGGTCGCAGCATTGCTTTTTTGCAATTAAATATGGAAGGAATAGAAATGTGTTGAGATTTAATGAATTATCTGACATTTATATAATGTTATCATCCTTCCTACTAATATTATAAATGCGAAAGTTTGTGAGGATGTATGTGTATTTGTTATTCTTTCACGCAAAAACTACTGAACGGATTAGGTTGAAACTTTACAGTAGTATAGGTTATACATCAGAATCACACATGGGCTATAATTTGTAATGATTTTTTTTTATAAGGTTATAATATAACGAGAAATATCAGGTTAGTCGGAAAAAAAGTTGTGCTCTGAGAGCTATCTTCGCGTACGCTGCCTAAACCGTTGGAGATATCCAAATATAATGTACTGTGGGATTGTTTGGCTCACATAGATCTAAATAAAAGTCCGCGACAGCATATGTCTATATCTTATGTGTAACACACAATCACTCTTTTTATACTTTGAAAATTTTAAAAATATCAAGTTGATGTTTCCATGGGTTTTATACAAACTAAATATTAATCCTTATCAAAATAAATGATTTCAAAAAATCAAGCATCTAATAAAGATTGAATCTGCCTTTACACCATGTAAATTGGATAAGTAGTTTAGAAGATATTACGAGTATAACATATTGCGTAGTAGTAATTGTTTGACCGGCAGTACGCGCCGTGCGCCGCCGCCGTACACAACGAAGTTGTATGATATTAATATTTGAATGGTTATAAAACACGGAGCAAAATGTGAAAGGTCAATGACGTCTCTGTAGTTCCGGGAATAAGGCTACGGTATCCCCTGTCTGTGGTAAGAGGCAACTAAAAGGGAGCTTTCGGGGTTGCGGGCGGCTAGACGGAGAGCTCCAAACACCCAGTCAGCAACTTCGGGAAAGATGTGAGCATGTGTGGTCGCATGCTATCGTGAGAGCCAGGATGGACGGAGCTTGAACCGTCCAGCCAGGCGATCCCGGGAAGGACGGTGGCATACGTGTGGTCGCATATCGTGGTAAAGACCAGATGGAGTGGTGGGCCCAGCCGCTCACTTGAGGAGGAGCCCGATGGGGTAATGCACTCAGAGGACTCCAGTTGCGTTCCTTTAAAGATCCCGGAGTCCTGGTGCTATAAGAATCCCACATAACCCTGCGTCGCTCCCACGGCGTACCTTTTGAAGGTTTCTCCCTCGACAAAAAGAAAAAAAGTCAATGAGAATGAAACAGCGGAAAGGTTAAATATGTTATTCAATCGTCATCGACATTTTAATGTAACACAACTCGGTACATATGTCAGATTAGCAGTAGTTAAGGTCGTAGTAGACCACGCTAGCCAGCTGCGCGTTGGTAACCGTCACGGGTTTTGAGACCCTTTCTTAAAACTTTTAATTTCAGAGTAAGCATTAATATCTGTTGCCGACAAAACTAATTCAAATTAATATACGTGCCTGTGTTTTGAAATTTGAACACACTGATTTAGGCGATTAACACACGGCACCGCGCACCGCCGCGAATAGCGGTGCCCCGTGCGGTAAGGCGGTTTACGCACCTGTACGCGCGGATGGACCGATCATCAAAATAAACTTTTCGACATCGAAATGCATTTTTGCTTCAACGATGATCCGCGCGGTTAGGCGCCAGCCCGTGTGTGAGGCGCCGACCACCCGCACTGTCGTTCACACGGAGACACGGTGGTGATGAGAACGCTGCTGGACCGCGCGGCGTTTCGGTGTACGTTTGTGAGGCATCAACGGATTTAATAGACCCCAATACAACATGAGATCCGCTTCACCGCCTACCGTGGCAGTGAACGGTACCGTATGTTAATCGCCTTAGGAAGTAGGGCAAGGGTTCAATCTGAAGTAAATCACAGATGCGTTGCTACTCCCGAGGACTATGATGATCACCTCATATAAAAGTGAGCAGGCAGGCACACCCTTCAAATGAAACACAAGAACTGCTTCACGGTAGAAATAGGTGCGGCGGTGATGCCTCCCTGGTTGAACCATTGCTCTACCACCTTGCAAACTTTATGTGGCAGACTAAATTCCACGCGAGCGAAGCCGCGGGCAAAGGCTAGTTAGAAATAATTTTCCTAGAGTTACACTTGGGCATTAAAGGTGGTATATATTTCCCTCCATCAATTCGCACTTGCCCAGCGCGAAGGACTTTTGCCTAAAACTCTCTCATTCTGAGAGAGAAGACCCGTGCGTCAGTGTCCCACTGGGCAATAATGGGTTGTACCCCATATTTCCCACGACGTGCTAAGAATGTTAATAAAACTATCGATGGACTACCATAAGGAAACATGATAAAAACCGGGCCACAGGATAGTAAAGTTCAGGAAACGCTGTTATAGAGCGAAAATATATCGAAACCCATTCTGTGTAATTTTCGAATTTTATTATTTTAAACACACCCATAAAAATAAAAAAGAGGTTTAAGTGAAAAGCTCCATTTAAAAGCAAAGACGGGTATTTTGACAAAGACTTCTGACATTTTTGACGTTATGTGTTTTCATAGTAAGACAAAAGCGGCTATGTACGAGTCAGACTCGCGCACGTAGAGTTCTGTAAGTACTAAGTAATTTATCAAAAACTTTAAAAAAATCACGTTTGTTGTACGGTATCCTTAAATGTTTAGTTTATTCTGTTTTTAGTATATGTTCTTAAAGCGGCAACAGAAATACATCATCCGTGGAAAATTCGACTGTCTTGATGTCGTGGTTAATGAGATACAGCCTGGTGTCAGACAGACAGACAGACGGACAGCGAAATCTTAGTAATAGGGTTCCCTTTTTTACCCTTTAGGTACGAAACCCTAAAACAAAGAACGTTTATTATATAGGTATGTGTTTGTGCCAAATGCATGCTAGTATGTGTAATGTGTTTTTAATTTATTTTATGTAGGGTATGCATTATCTATACTAATATTATAACTAGGCAAAGTTTGTAAATTTGTTTATAATAGGTAATCTTCGGAAATACCGAACCTTTCATGAAAATTCTTTCAGAATCAGAAAGCTACACTATTCCGGAGTGCTATAGGCAATATTATATTACGATTGAACAAAATATAGTTAACGCTCAACTAAGTGGGCACGGGTCGGCTAGTGTAAAAAATATATTAACACTCCTGCAGTACTTCTCTATATGAACTATAACCGTGCCAAATTTCAGACTCCTCCGTCCACATAATTTACTTAAAAAGGGATACCAAGTTTTTGCTTTACGTATTAATATATAGAAGATAGATTCTTGATGTTTCATACCTCCATAACGTTTTCTTTTACGCATGCATAAAGTAAGAACGTGTTTAAATATAGCAAGTATCTGTTTTCAGCTAGAAAAGTCGAGTGCCCGACGGGTTCACCTGCGAGAAGTTACACTGAAGTCCCGCGGGCTCTACCGATGCGAGGTTTCTGAAGAGGCACCCTCCTTCCACTCCGCGCAATCTGAGACTTTCATGGAAATATACTGTAAGTTTACAACACTACAGAACTTTATTACACGTAACTACATATTTTGACATGTTCATATAATAAACTTTCTAACTATTCTAAATAACTTAAATATCTTTTTTGAATTAGGTGAACATAATGCAAGATTATGTTCACCTAATTCAAAAAAGATATTTTATGTATTAGATGATAAATATGCGTTTAAATATATTCTTACGTAGTAAAAGTTATTTTACAAATACAAATAGATATATAGATAAGCAAAAACTGCGAATTAATGTATAAGTATGTGTATTGATAAAGATTTGATGCTAATTTTATGTAAATATAAACACTGGCCGGGAAAGCGTGTAGGTATACTTATATCGGGTTTCGTGTTTTTTTAGAAGAACACTTTACATAGATAATAGGCTAAGATCTATTAACTACTTTTCAATTGCACATTTATGTTTTTTTCAATCGAAATACATTTTTTTATAAAGTTTTCGCAATTTTGCAACTCCGGGCGGATTTATTAAACTGTTAAATATATACAGTAGGGCCTCGGTAATTCGCATAGGGATAAAAGACTCATCCGAGGCGTCCCGATAATAGTATGTTCTATTTTAAAGAGGAATAATATTATAAGTTGGGTTGTGTTAAAATAAAAAATCATATAAAAACATATTGAAAAAGTCAGTAACATACCTACCTGCCTAATATTCTACATTTCAAAAGCACGTTTCGAAGTTGACGAAGAATGTATGACATTCTTTTATGTATATGCCATGTATTATTTAAAGCTTCCCTGAATTCCTATTTTCTTATTGCAAGATGATAAACTAAAGACTGACGAGGCAAATGATTGTATATTGATACGATCCCGCTTGTCCGAATAACAGCGTACACCGAAGTAACGGGGTCCGGATTAGCGAGGCTCTACTCTATTTCGATTAAAATATAGGAACGTAAAAATCAAGCAGATGTATCATAAGCTATACAAAGACGTAAACTAAGTAATTAAGGCCCCGGGGTTTGCGCATCTACTGTTATGTGCTCGTAGCATATTTATGCGACGAAGTGCTTGTGAATTGTAAAAAAGAATTTATTATTTATAGAAATAGTAAAAATATAAAGACAAAAACTATGATCTATTATGTGTGCACACGGCTATTGCATATGCATACTGTATTTTTCACAGAAATGTTTCAGAAACGGATATGGTTGAATTTTTACTACAAATGGTACAAAACCACTGCCTGCCTTGTTAACACTACATAGGTGGTATACATACGCGGGAAAAAATAAAATTAAAATTCAACACCTATTGGAAATTCTTTTCAGCTTTCACACTTTGTGCGCTCTCATTTTGAACGTGTTTCTGTTTTGTTTACGTATACGATACACATCTCTATTCCTATCTCAGTGAATGAATACGTTGCTATTAAAACTTTGATAGAAGTGAGTCAGGATAAGCAAAATCTTTTTGCTAGAAAATCGAAACTATTTTCTTAAATATTGTGAAATTTATAGATAATTATATCATTTTGATGAGGGATTTTGATGTTCGCCTACAGACGTATAAGACCTTTGAATTTCCCATTGCTTCATGAAGTAGAATCTCCTTGTAGGATAGTTGTAGGGTTGAAAGAGGCTCTTATTGCAGCTTACACCTAATTAAAAGAGGTATTGAGTAGGTATAGTTGCAACAAGAAGAGTTCTCTATAAATATCTGGAAAACTTCAGATTCGGTCCATTAGCCGAATTGAAATGTGATTTCTTTGACTTATATTAAGAAAGAAGAATTAAGTATAGATCTATATTGTCAGTGACATAACGTGAAAAGGGCAGAGAGGGTCATGTCCCGGTAAGCATGTTTGGGGGGCAGCACAATATAGATTTTTTTGTACATAGGAAGTCTTTTATATGTATTTATTATCCAAAAACACTAGGTATATTTAAAAGAGATATCTATGTCGAGATAATTATCTAAGCTAATCAACATCAGAAAAATGATCAAATTATACAAAGTAGGAGTACGTATATAACGTAATCGACATCTATTCACGTTTCTCTATAAAGCTGATGGTACAATTTGTCTAATATGAATGCAATATTTATATCAGAAATCCTATTGCGCTGACAAAATCATTCCTATGGAAAGAATCTCGGCAGAAAGGCGGCCGATCGTAAAAAACAAAAATGGCGAAAATGCAATATGGAAATGAATGTCATTGCGACGAATAAATTTAGTGCAGGATAGAAAAATATCCATCTTCATACGTTTGAAGCTTTCAGTGAGCCTATTTAACCCATTTAGAAATGAATTTTCAACGGCCTATTAAGTAGGTACTACGATTGGTAGAGATAAATACTAATAGATTTTAGTACCTACTCATGAAAATAGCTACTTACAAAAACATGAGATATACATGTAACCTCATCGATTTTATAGATAAAGATACCTATGTGATAAAACTTAAAAACTTAAAACGCTTTCTACACTCATAGCCCCACAGTAGGATTTTCTCCTGTGTCGTGGGTGCAATGGACACACACAAAGACGAATACACAAACACCCAGACCCAGCACAAGAATCTAAACTCATCATTCAGATGCCTGTCTGGTCGGGAATCGAACCCGAGACCCACTGCGTGTCAGAACAGTATAGTAACCGCTGCGCCACGCGGGTCGTCGAGGTCGGGTTGATCTAAAAATAATTAAGGTATTTTTGTAGGAATTTGAAGTAGCATGCTGTCCATCTGTTGGTAAATAATCACTGCCGCCCATGTACATCTGTATATAACTTCATACCGAAGGGTTCAATCTGAAGTCAATCACAGATGCGTTACTACTCCAGAGGACTAAGATGGTCCAGGTTCCACCGAACCGCAAGAACGTTAGAAATAAGTTGCATTGGTACTTCCCCGGTCGAACCATTGCTCTACCGCCTATAAAAACCTATTAAAGATATACCGAACTAAGTTTATCTTTTTTTTATCTTCTAAGGCTATTTACCCATTTCTTCTTATAATAATAAGATAATTTTAGGTACCTACGTAGAATGAATACAAGGTAGATACTATCTACCTAGTATTCATTCTACGTATCGCAGGATCGCAGGAAAATATTTTTAATGGGACAACTTGCTATCAATTTGCAGTTTTCCCGCGCGAAAGCCCCCGTATCGTGGGACACGAGCGTCCCTACGAGATCCTAGAACCACTCGACGTTAACTGCTCTTCAGCTAAGGCGTTTCCAGCTCCTGATCTTCAATGGCACATCGATGGACAAAAGGTATGATAAAATAATCATCCTCGCCCTTTTCAACAACCTCTAACATAATTGGGCACAATAGACTAATTATACATGACTAAACGGGCGAAAACAGTTATATAGTGTACCTACCTTAACATTAGGTATGTACCTTTTTTTATATTTGTACCTAACGATAAGGCAGACGGGCCACCTGATGGAAAGTGGTTACCGTCGCCTATGGACATTTGCAACACCAGAGGAGTCGCCAATGCATCGCCGGCTTTGAAGGAGAGCTCTTTTTGCACCGTTCTTGAAGAGCCCCATGTCATAGCGCTCCGAGAATACCTCAGGAGGAAGCTCATTCCACAGCTTGCACGTGCGTCAATACCTGTACCTGTACGTACCTGAGTTATTTATGTCAACAAAATAAGCACAGATCTACGTATACGAAGGGGAAAGCCTGAAATATATCTACTGCATATAGCTCCAATGCAGATGATAATAATTATTTATTTATAATTGCAGGTCACGGACCAATCATTACTGGTTGCATACGGAGCTAAGCCAGCGCCCCAAGGCTTGCTAGTTTCCACCTTAGGCCTCCGAGCGCCAGCCATGCCACACATGAAACTACGGTGCGTCGCCAGCATAGGACCGCACAAACGGGAACGGACTGTTACTATAGGTACATTGAATTAATTAAGTACCTATACTTACTTCTTTTTGTTTTGCGTGGTCTTATAACCATTTTGCCAATGACAAGTTTTGTACGTACAAGAGCGGGGAAGTTCAAGTTACAAAAAATAAAGATCAATAAATTTGGAAAAGGATACCCATATACTAATGATGTAGAATAAAAAGGCACATTGTTCAACTAGGAAGTATTCGCTGCAGCCATAAACATCTATTATCAACCCCAACAAAGACGAATATTTTTATTAAATTTACTTAGGTACCTATCCTACCCAAATCAATTAACAGAATTTCATATTACAATGTTGTCTGGGATGCGTTACTCTCCGGGTGTATCAGAATGACGTCTTAAATTGTTGTTACTTCATTCAAATAAATCTTTACGGCAGACTTCTAATTACCTGCCTAAACTTTAAAGTAATTTAAAGGTAGAACGAGCGTAGTTCGAACGGGGAGGTACCACCGCCACACCTTTTTCTAACGCGAAGCATTCCTTGCGTTTCGATGAAAAGGTGTGGTTGCCGGCACACTTTATATTACGCGACCATCCTAGTCCTCGTGAGTAGCAAGGAATCTGGGATTAATTTCAGATAAAACCTATGTTCTACATGAAGTTGCTTACAAATGTACACGGGCGGCAGTGACCACTTACCATCAGGTGGACTGCATGCTCGTTTTCATTATTATAAAAAAATATATATCAATAATAATAGCTGCCAAACCTAACTAAAAATATATTTGCAATTCTTCGCGCTGCTTATTAATCTTGTATTCTTTCGAATAACCAAACGATAAAATAATAGCTGCACAAATCTAACTAAAAATATATTTGCAATTCTTCGCGCTTCTTATTAATCTTGTATTCTTTCGAATAACCAAACGATACACACACTGAAAACAACCAGAGTTGGGCGTTATTCAATTAATTGTTTAATCAGATCGTTAATTGATTAAAATATTTATTGTAATTAAACCAATTGCAATTAAATTAATGTTAATTTAACATTAATTGCGCGATTTATTTAAATTGTATTTGCATTAATTTAATTGCAATTATTTTTTTAATTTGCTGTACGTTACATTTAAAACTAACATTTAACCATGAGACCAAAAACATTAATTGAAAATGAAATGAAACTAACAGATCTAATGTGAAGCTACGAATTAAGCGATGTTCGAAAAGATACTTGTTTTAAAATGTAATGTTAAATAGTTATTTAAAAAATATAATCTCATTTAATCTGTATGAGTCGTTACATGTGAAGAGTACAATTAAATAATTGAGAACCTATTTTTACAATTGAAATTTGCCCAACATTGATTATTATAGACTTGGTGAAGGAAAATGTTTTTGAATTCTGTTGTAATTTCAGAAATCAGCTCGGCGAATCGTCACCACACGTCAAGTTTCATCACGGCAACACTGCTCATGATTATAAGCATTTACCAAAAAATATTGTGATACTTTTAAACCTGTAAAATGTAATAAATATTTGTACATAAAATATAATTTAAAACATACTGTCTCTATTTTTCTCTATTAAAAACAAACGAACGATTTTTGAGTTGTTTAGAACCATATTTATTCACTTATTCAACAATACAAATATTAAGACAAAATATATCGTAGGTACATACACTAATTTTTCAAAATATAAGTATTATCTTTTTCGAGATACAAAGAAACGGAATAATGTTACGTTAGTACAAAAATAACTTAAGCTTTACAAAAATATCGTTAAAAATAAGTTGTAATATATTTAAGGTATAGACAGAAAACCTACTTATGAAATAAACCACATTATTAAGTGCAGTAAAGTGTCGTACATTTAAAGTTTTTAAATCATAATGAAATACTAACCAAAACACATTTTTAAGATAAGTGGAGTATGTTCTAATCCTCTCCGAGTAATTTGAAGTTCCGTAAAAACGGCCCAGCCTTTTCAGCTTCATAGGCATGCAATCAGTTTTATCTATTTATATTTATGTTGTAGTTACGACAAACAAGAATCTGAATCTGAATTTAGAAACAGTCTACACTGACACAAAGGCTAATAGCGCCTATTCTCTTCTCGCTTGTTATCTATAGTAGGTATGTGAGCGAGAAAATGAAAACCGCCATTTCAGATATATTCTTTAATGAGACATTTTTTGTAAATTCAATTTGCAACTCCAGTACAAATTCTTGTAACATGAAATGAGCTATATTTATCTACAATGTAAAAATAAATGACATATTCAACTTGGATGGATCAAGTCAAATGTAGTCTGGAAATAATGAAAGATTTCGAAATGTAGACTTAACTTAAAAATAACTTTCAATAATAAAATAAATTTAAGTAATTCTGATCAAAAGTTAACAATTGGTATATAATTTACACGTGCATCATAATATAAACATAGTACAAAATTATTTACTTCCATTAAAAACTGAAAGAAAGATATGAGAAGAGAAGGAGTGTTAAATTAAGTTTAAAATGCCTCAAAAATCATGAACTTGCAGTGAGAACAGTGGCCTCAAACGATATCAATCCATAAGCAAAGTAATAAAGTAGTCTCCAAATGAGAAGCATCTTAATATAATCATATTTATTGTTTTATTAAAATCTTGATCATTATTGACCTAATATATCATATAACGAGTACTCGCAATAAGAGTTATTATGCGAATATCTCGACCCAGTTGTTTAGAGCACAGGTAATAATACTTCAAAATAATTAATATTGATGTAGGGTTAGGTGATCAGCATGTCATTTTCATGTATTAATGTTTATAAAAATTAACCTCTCACAAGTCTAATGCATTACTTAGCTATGTATTTAACAAGTAAAATTTTGCTAGTAAAATTTCCTAGGTGAACATTCATATATCATATTTACTTTGCATTTAATTCAAGGTACACCAGAACACTTATTTCTTCTCTTCTCCTTTCATAACATACATAAACTACAATATGTATTGAACTTAAGGAATTTCTTGTAGTCAAATTACAAAATATTAAGATTTATTAACATAAGCAGGAGATCTAACAATCTTGTATGACATAATATTCATTAACTGTACACCTTGGTGTTAAGCAAAAGCGTTTGATAATTTAACCCTGATCAATAAGCATAGCATACTTAATGAAATGCCTACTCACGAATTTTAATGAACATCTGAATGTGATAAAAAAATATATGTAAGAAAAAAACAGCCAGATAAAACCTCTTATCTCACACTGTGGAATATAAAAAATATATAGAATTTTAACAATATGAATGTTTTGCCATTTAAATATCCCGTTCTAACACTTTTGAATTTATTTAAGGATCAGTTACACTAGGGTGGCATTACCAACTCTTATCCTTTATATAATTATCAATTCTTATCTATAATCTCGTAAGTTACTTTCAACAGAGTATTTGGTGCAATGGGCGGAATACTTTGAAGTTCACACCATTTCATGCAACATTAATTTGTATATGCCTTCTATATATTTTTTATACCCATATACATTATAATTTTATATGCAGGTCACCAATTTATCTTATTAAAACAGTAGTGACACCATTACATTTAAAGTATGAATTAAAACAAACACTAATCATTCAGCAAACAATAGGCACTGTGCTTTAATACACTCTAAGATAGCAATGTTTTGTGAGCTCAAGTTGTTTCAACAACTGTTACAACCGGAAAGCCATAAATGAGAGTGCAAAGTTAGCCTTCCTGGCCAAAGTCTTCCATGAACTTCTTCAGTTTGATCATGTCATCATCATTGACAGTTGGTTTAGAAGTTGCCAAGGATCTTAACATATCAGACATTGTTACTGGTGGCTCACCCAACTTATCACTTGGAACATCCATCCAGGTCATCTCTAGAGCCCCTGGATCACCGGGAGAACAGGGTGTCAACAAGTCATTCACAATAACATTTGGGTCTGTTGGACTAGGACCAGATATTCTTTTAAAATGTGTTGCAGATTGAACTTTCCTCACCGGCTGCATCAGTGCATCTCTGACAACAATACTTATATCAGCACCGGAATAACCATCTGTCTTTGCTGCTAACACTTTCATATCTTGTTCCGATAGCTGATGCCTTGTATTCCCCAAGTGCAGTTTGAACATATCCAATCTAGCATGCTCTTCCGGCAGAGCAATGTAAATACGCTTCTCAAATCTTCTCCTGATAGCAGCATCCAGAACCCATGGGATATTTGTAGCTCCAAGGACCAGGATACCATCCATATCATTACCAACACCTTGCATCTGTACTAGAAACTCAGTTTTAATTCTCCTCGCAGACTCAGATTCATTATCAGAACGGGATGAACACAGAGAGTCTATTTCATCAATAAAAATTATACTTGGCTTGTGTTGACGAGCCAATTCAAACAGGTTCTTTACCAACTTTTCTGATTCACCCAACCATTTTGATACAAGATCAGATGATGACACTGAGAAAAATGTGGAGTTATTAGCTTCGGTAGCCACAGCTTTCGCTAAGTATGATTTACCTGTACCAGGTGGTCCAAACAGGAGGATTCCCTTCCAAGGTATTCTTTTACCTGTAAAAAGATGAGGGAACTTGATAGGCAGGATAACAGCCTCCTTCAAGGCTTCCTTAGCAGCTTCAAGACCAGCAACATCACTCCATTTGACATGGGGTTTCTCAACAACAATGGCCCCCTCAAGTTTTCCTTGTAATTTCTTTTTCTCTGGATCATCTGAGTCGCTATCACTATCGCTTTTCTTATCTTCACTTTTGGATTCACCATCTTTGACAGGCTTCTTCTTTTTATCTTTCTTTAAATACTCCTTCAACTTCTCAGCTCGGTCTAAGTATTGTAGGCATTTTGCTCGAATACTTTCCTTGGCTCTTTCACCCTGAGCTTCATACTTGACAGCATGCAGGAAGTACTCCACACCATGTTCGTAAAGCCGAAGTGCTTCTTCATAGTTTTTATTCTTATCCTCCTCAGTAGCTTTTGTTACAAGATCAATAGCTTTTTGCAAGGTATTTGAAGATGCCATCCTTATGTTAAAGTGTTATACCTGCAATAGTGCAAAATAAGTAGTTAGAAGTGTATTCAACACAGTATTTTCAATAATTTTTGTGAGTGTGAAGTATCACTGCAGTGCCTACAATTAATGTAATTATTTGTATGTGTATTTTCTGATATCATTTAAAAACAACACTAAACCAAAATTATTTTAATATTCCATAACATCGTAAGCATTCCTGGACGCAATCTAAAAGCAATGGTACCTCCTGAGTTTTGTCATACTGGTTCTATGACCTTTCAATGGTATTTAAAAGTTCATCTTTACTCCACAGCTAAGCATGTGTCCTTTTAATAAGGGCCCAACCCTTTCAACACATGATTCTCTATAAATATGAAGTGTATGTAAAAAGTATAGGATGGTTACTATAATTTGACAACTTCCTAAACAAACATAAGCTTGGGTGTTCCTTACAATGTCTTACTCCTCCAAGAGACATCATAGAATATCTTTTTAAATGCAGATATTTTCAACCAAACAGGAATGGGTGCATTTCAACCCGAAACCATTTACATAAGCACTTTAGTAAGCTAAGGTATTCCCGGCGCGCTATGACATGGGGCTCTTCAAAAAAGGTGCGAAAAGAGCTCTCCTTCAAAAAACCCAGCAATGCATTGGCGACTTCTCTGGTGTTGCAAATGTCCATAGGCGACGGTGACTACTATTCATCAGGTAGCCTTATCATTAGGCTTAAGTATAAAATAACAATAATATTAAAGACGGTGTTAATCAATTATTGTAGGTATAATATCACATAGCATATTGAGCTAGGCCTGATTTTATAGTAGTCAGTTACAATTTTTTTTTAACACTACCATTTGATCACAACACACACAATCTCAACTCAGAAGATGCAGTAAAAAACTCAGCCGGTTTTTTTTAATTCAATTTTATTTGAACATAAACTGCCTTATGTTCAGATGACATAAATCACAATGTTAAACACCGCATGTATATTTCAAGTCTGGCTGAAACTTAAATTTGTTAAGACTACTGTCAATAAATGTTCGCAGCACAAATTTAGACGGTCTGAGATAGATCACATGAGGATTGTTGAAACGTAATCATGGGCAGCAATGACTACTTACAATCTGACACAATGAGTGAAGCATTTGGACACACGGTAACAGTCTCGTAACGCCTTTAAAAACTACAAATATAATTAACTAGGATACATAACATAATAAACGACCTTTTGAATAAGGAAAATGAGTCATGGTCTAAATATCTTGTTCGTTTATGATCCAGTAATTTACTTAACGACTATTAACATAAACAAACAAGATTTCTACACCAAAAATTAGCCGAAAGTCTCTATAAAATATCCTAATGTAGCGTAAAACTGCAATAGCGTAAAGGAGGGATGACAAATAGGCAGTCACGGCAAGTATAGACGTCATGCTTTAAAATACATGATGCAAAACAAGAAATGAAAGCAAATTACTTACCATACGTTAGGAATATTACACTGGGAAGCTCAAATGTATGAAACCTTCACAAATCAAAATATTTTATGAAAGAAAAAACATTAGCATCAATTTTATGATGTTGTCGCTAAGAATGACATTGATGTCATTCATTGAAATCATTGATATTGTAGCTCTGTTGTTGCTATAGCAGAAAAACTGCTGGGACAAAAATGTAACAAAGGTTAAGATTAATTCAATAAATATTTTAATTCACATAATTATTTGGTTATGTTTTTATGTTATACATAATAATTTAAATGTAAAAAAATATATTACGAAGTATAAATCAAGAATTTATGTAACACAAAACGTAAGATATTTTTAATACGGGCAATAAGTATTCTTCGTATCATGTTTTGACCAAAAACCGCTAAAATATTTTATTGAAAAAAAAAGTTTTATTTTATATTAAATAACTTTACATCTTTTTTCTGGGTACTTAACCATTAATAAATAAATTATTTTTTCTACAATGAATGTTATGGACAGTAAGGATATGATACCACTCTGACGAACAGTCAGTAGTTTATCTTTTTTTGAAGGAGAACAAATGAGAATTACCATCATTTTATTATTTATTAAATTAGCATGTAATAGCTGACCATTAAATACTACAAAACTTTTTAAAAATTGCTATTTAGATTTAGCACTATGTCTTGAGAATTTCAAACTTTAGACCTTCGCTAATAAGTTTATCAATAATAGATGTATCACAGAATGCACTTCCCAAGCCTAGGATTCCGCCCCTGAAAAGAAATCAGAACTATTAGATGTCTTTGACAAACATTAAAACCGAACTCTGGAGACTATCTCTTAATTTTAACGTTGGGAAGAATGTCTGTTAATTCATAAATAATAGTCAGTAGGTATATCATGCGTATCAAGGAACTAAGGTGTTATTACAATGAATTTATATATCATGTCCGATCGAAGCTTCGGTTTTGGTTTCAATCATCATCAGTCATAAAAAACGTATTTGACCTTATTTGCGTCCAGAATTTTGGCCAAAGCCAAAAGATTGTAACGAGTTCGGTGGTGGTGGTATTTTTTATGTACACATAGTCGTAGGTATTACTCACTTTTACTTATATCTTTTTTTATCTGACTGAAATAGCAAACGACCATGCAGTCCACCTAATGGTAAGTGGTCAATGCCGCTCATAGACATCTGTAATCAACTTCATACAAAACAAGGGTTCTATCTGAAGTAGGTAAATCACAGATACCTTGCAACTCCCGAGGACTATGATGGTCGCCTCATAAAAAAGTGTGCCGGCAATCTGGATATTGAATTCTTTTTTAAACTTCGGCTTCAGCATAAAGATGTTGCGATGGCCGAACAACCAGTTTCAGTTTCGGTATCAGCCCGAAATCAACCTTTGGTCGGACATTACTGTTGACATACATAACGTGTTCCGAGATATTATTAAACTTACGGTGGCATATGATGTCTCTCAGAGAGTATTGTTATTGCTGACATTAGGATGGTTGAAGCTGTGGTATCGTACGCAGGGTCGGCACCAGAAACCTGGAAAAGTGTAAGGTATTTGCACCCAGTTTCATAACTTACAAATAAAAACATTTTTATACGTGTTTTGAATTACTAGTGAAAAACTTCGCATACCGTGAGTACCTGTTATATAATAAAATGTATAAATTCCGCGATAATATTAGTTTAAAATCACAGATAGGTACGTTGCTACACCCGAGCACCGTAGCCTCATATATACCGACCTCTTTAATGTTCGGAAGTAGCAACGCGTCTTTGATTAACTTCGGATGGAACCTTCACTCTGTATGAAGTTGCATAAAGATGCTCGTTTGCTGCTTCATTCTTAAAATAAAAAAGACGTAACGTCAAGTGCCCTGATTAAAGCGTTTCGGGTAATCTGGTCGACTATTGTATTTTATACTTTAAATTAATCCAAAAGTAATTCATATTAGTGGGTCATTTTCAAAATCCTTTAAACATGTATTTTTCTAATATATTTTTTATTTGGTTCTTTATTACCCTCATGCATAATATAATTATTATAATAGCTGCGTCGTGTCTCGCTATTGTCAATACTAGTATGGGAAAATAATACAAAACGCTTTGTCTGATTGTGGGAATTACAAAGAATGTCGGATACATTCTAAACGATTTAGCATGAACTATCTTAATTATAAACTTTAGATAATTGAATGTCTACTTCAGATAAGTACCTAATACGAGTTTACAACTACTAGTCACCCGTAGCATCGGTCGAAATTCGACCGTAATTTCAAAATTCAAAAAGAAATTTCTTTGTCCAAAGTAGTACGAATATTTCTCAAATTGAAATCAATCAATCAATAGTCAAGTAATTTTGAACGCACCCGTTAAATATAAAAATAGATTTTAATTAGCTAACCGCATTTAAAAGCGGGTATTTTGACAAAGACAGTGACATTTCTGGCGTTATCTGTTTTCATAGTATGACATTGAATGTTGAAATTGTTATGCACGGTAGTGTGTGTATTGTGTTTTTAGTTGATTATAATATGTATGTTACATGCATTATTTGATATATATATTACCATTCTGCACTCCTTCTCTACGTCCACTATAATCGTGCAAACTTTTATAATAATCCGTCCGCGGCATATTACTTAAAATACGTTACAAGTTTTTGCTTCACTTAATAATATATAAAAGATACCTAATGGCATGGCGATTTTTTACAATCGAGTAGCGTGATGCATTAGCACCGCGAAGCTTGTATTCAATGCCACCCATTAACATAATAGTAGGTACGCAAGTCAATTTGAGCTCTACGTGAGGTAAAATCTAGAAGATATGTTGCTTAAATTAAATGCATCGTAAAAACTGGACTAATATTTGAAGTTGCCTTATAGAACTTACACAAGCGAAATAAGAGAAAGTAAATTATACCTATTTATTTACACACGGTATCTGAATTGCAAAGATGCATAAAAATTAATACCTACCTGTATCGTCAAAGATTTGTTACAGTCTACTGAAGTATCAGCGTTATCCCAACCACTGCCAATCATTTTAAAATAAAATTTCAGATCATTTCGCATTTGTTCCGATGGTCCCTTGTTTGATATTAGACCCAGCGTGAACAAACGTGGAAATTTCCAGAGTAAGTTTCGGATAAACTTTAAACGACTTGCATAGTAATATATGAATAACGCTGGAATAACTACAAAAAAGTGTATCAACAGTGGCATAGTTGAATACATTCTGAAATATATTGGACGTTTTCCTTTCTTGATTTGCAAATATCGCTGCGACATCTCCACGATATCAAGGTCCGGGCTAGGATATTTGTACCACCAGCGACCATTTTCTTTGTGGAAAAAGCTCCTGCAATAAATAAACGAACATATGATCATTATAAACGTTTTACAATATTAGAAAATAAGAAAACAATGGATGAAATAATATATGGGTAGATGCATAGGCAGTCATAATTTGCCGATGAGTGGACACATTTAGTACCTAAGTAAGTACATATTTCATTTTTATTTAATCAAAATTCTGTACATACCTACACAAATACTCAAATTTTCATATATTTAAGCGCATTGCGTTTTAAGTAGAACTATATATATCTAATTTGCTAACAGAATTAATTATCGGTATTATTTATAGCTGAAGTTATGCAACTGAATGCATGTTTTGTAAACTTATGGATATAGAAATGATAAATACACACCGAAATTGACTTAAATCTGTCGTAACAGATTTAACTAGCTCGTATGCAATAATGGAATTTGTAATTTAAATTGACCTATTGCATCTAAAAGTAATAATTTGTAATCTATCTAAAGTGATCAGTGTCTAGACTCATGTAACATTAGATTAATTTAATGTGAAAGGTGTCTTCACTCGAAATATGTAGGCACCTACAAACAAAATAGGTACCATAACTATACCTACCATACAAAACACTGCATCATCTAAAATATATGATAAATATAGGTAACAAAATATTAAACATTAACGATTTACGATACGTATGTGAGTACAGTGCAAGTGCCACTAGGTACCTACCTATCGTATGTCTCTGTAGTTCCGGGACCAGAGTATAGGGCTACGGTATCCTCTGCTTGTCGTACGAGGCGACTTAAAGGGGGTTTCGGGCGGTAAGAGTGGGAGCTCGGACCGTCCAACCAAGTGAACTCGGGAAGGACGATGGCATGCGTGGCCGCATGCCGTGACTTAGTGAGGCAAAATACTAACATAACCCGACGTTGCTCCTCCGGCGGCGGGTATCTTTTGAAGGTTTCCCCCTCGATAAAAAAAGGTACCTATCGTATGTTTATTGGTCGGCACGTATCATGCAAGTGAATAGGTAAAATTCATGTTATGATTTCTTTTCTCGCGGATGTCGTTGAAAATTACTGAGTGGCTAAACTAAGAAATGAGCAGCAGCATTTTCCTTCGAACAAAAAACACCTACTACGATTTATAATACGTATACTAATCGCAGTGACTATTGACAAAAACCCCTATTATTAGCAGACGGATAGTAGTAGTATATAAATAACTTCAACTTACTTATTTTTTTCTTCTGTTTCCGGTTCAATGACCGGTTCTGGAAACGTCTCTTTTTTTAGAACTGTGTATCGTTTACTATTATGCCAGTCGTACACAAATGATTGCCAAGTGCCGTAATGCACGATTGAGTTCTTGCAACCGCCGAAGTAAGCACGTCTTGGTATTTGTAACTCCACGTAACAATCGACGCTGTGTAAAGTACCTGTAAAATATTGCAAATTAAATTACTACCCTAAATGTACTTCCTTTGTGATCTAACGGGAAACGAGATACATATATAAGTAATTGAAGATTTTAGATACTTGTGTTTTACTCTTGTATTTGATACAGTCAATTTTTGTATAGGTAGGTAAATATAAATTAAGTTTTAAAACAGTCTATCGAATTATTTGTCTTAACAAAAAAAAAAACACCACAGCGACGTATAGTAAGTATCTCCGTTACCTTCAAGAGTGTAAAATCTCTCGTTTTTTTTGGGGAAAAGTAAGACATAAGCTAAAAAATTAAAATATTTATCGTATTTTTTTCTATGTAATTGATATCTATGTTTATGGCGTATTATTATTGGGTCGATAATCGAATATGTTGTCTGAATTAGGTTTAACAAATAGCTATGACCGAATATGACTAACCTTAACCAATTTAACACTAGGTCGGTCGCCGCAACCGAATACGTAATATTAATCAAATTGCCACTGATATATTACTTTTAGGTACTAGCTCACCTTCGTTCTACCTTTAACCTATTTAGGGACTTTAAATCTAAAAAAAATCGAATCATGAAGTATTTAGTGTGTTATTGTGTACCTACCTTTAAATTGTTTTTCCAAATACATGAGACCAGCGACAGCAGGCATAGAAATGAATCCGCATGCTGGTATAACTAAAACCTGTGCATCTTCCGCTGTCTTGTTATATTTTCTATATATATTCAGTATTTGCTAAAACAAAATATATTATTGCATCAATATATTTTTGCGTCAAAGGACGTTTACGAGGATAGGTCATAAGTTATTTAGTTTTTTTTTTAATCTGACTATAGTAGCAAACGAGCATGCAATCCATCTGATGGTAAGGTGTCACTGTTGCCCATGGAAATCTGTTCGGTTCCAACTGAAGTCAATCACAGATGCGTTGCCACTACCGAGGACTAAGATGGTCGCCACATATAAATGTGTGCCGGCAACCACACCCTTCCATCGAACCGAAAAAATATTCCCGTCGAACTACAATGGTTGTATCACTAGTACTGGATACACTTTTATTTACAAAAATGTTTTTTTTTTAAGAACATAATAGTTCTTGTCCATTGTCAAGTTGGCTGAGGACATGATCGTGCCAAAAACTGTGTCAGGGTCAGTGGTGTTTAGGACGACCTCAGGAGCTTATGCAGCACATTTCTGTATGTCATTAGGAACAGTGATAGCCTGTTTAAACTCGGTCTTTCAATCGAATTACCTTAATAGTCACAAAATGATACGTGCCTATTTTTTTTTAATGCGTACGCGTACTAAAAAATATTAATTATTTAACAATGAAGCAAAATAAAGAGAGGAAACTTACACACAGTTGAGTCCTCGAAAAAAAAGAGTTCTCAAAGAGGTGTGAAATCTGTCAATTCGCATTTTACCAGCGCGGTGGCCTATGGCCTAAAACTCTCCCAGTGTAGTTGAAGATAAAGATGACGTATAAAAATATTAAAATACAATAAAAATATATACGTACGTATAATTCGGCCGATATATCAACGTAGTGCGTGCCCGTTGCGATGCAAGATTTGACCACACTCTCGCTTAGATCTGTGTTGGGGCCGGTGCAGTTTATGATAACTTTTGCACTTTGTGTTACCTTCTTTATTGCTTCCTCTTTTGTTACATCACTTTCAAGAACTAAAATCTTTGAAGTGTCAAATGCTACAACCATTAAGTTATTTTTTACATTGGCTTATGATCACTAATGTATGTAGTAGGTACATTTAAAATATTATTAACTACATACATTCAAACTTCATTTTTATCTTATCGATATAATTTATTTATAGCACATGTAAATGGGAACCACATTACAAAATATAATTTTGTCCTAAGTAGGTAATTCGTGAATCCTTTCTCCATCCTACCAGATTTAGGTACCGAATCAGGTAGGGTGAAGAAAAGATTCACTAGGTACCTACTACCTACTCTTACTTCATTAAACTGAAAAATACTACGGGGCGTTCATGTTTCTGAATTTCCAAATATAGAATTGACATAATATTTGATCTTTTTATTATTACAGAATACCTACCTATTAGAATAATTAATTAAATACATACCTTGTTCCCGAATTTCACTTAACAAATTTTGCAATTTATCCATAGACCGCCCGGATATTCCCCACTTTATTTCAGAATTCGATTTTGAATTTAACGACACTAGTTTTTTCACGACATGCTTTCCTGTAAAGCCTGTGGCACCAAGGACTACTATATCTATTCGATCCATTAGAAGTTTATTTATAATAAATAGGAGTATGCTTTATTTCGTGTGTCTATTAAAAACACAACTAATGCACTGTCCGAACATCGTACAACACGGTACGAAGATATCACCTTGAGATATTGCGTTACAAGTTTTTGCTGTACCTATGATAACATTATTTTTGTGAAGCTTATAGTTAAGTGGTTCTGATGACTTAAAAATAGTCTGCGAAGCAACGCAACAGTGAAAGGTGGTTTTTAATGGCATAGAATTTCGAAAAGTATTAGTAAAAATTGTATCAACTCCCAAATAACGAAGAGTTGGTAAACTAAAATTTGAAGATAAGTGTGTAAGGTAATTTCATATCAGATCAACGACTATGGGCTAAGTAAACCTTTGTTTTATATTCTAATGAACTCGCTATCCCTGCGAAGGGCACATTTCTTTTTGATAGTGCATGTTTTTTTTTATTTGATTGAAGTAGCAAACGAGCATGCAGTCCACCTGATGGTAAGTTGTCACTGCCGCTCATGGACATTTGTGAGCAACTTCATATAGAACATAGGTTCTATCTGAAATCAATTACAGATGCGTTACTACTCACGAGGACTAAGAAGGTCGCATATAAAATTGTACCGGCAACCACACCTTCCCATCGAAACGCAAATGCTTCACGCTAGAAATAGGTGTGGCGATGGTAGGTACCTCTATGGTCGAACTGCAATGGTTCTACCACCTTTAGATGAATCATCCATCCATCAGCCTTATGAGGATCACTGCTTGACATAGGCCTCTAAATGGCGCCACCCCAACCGGTCCTGAATCCAACGGTTACCCGCTGTGTTCTTCAGGTCAGCGGTCCACCTGGTGAGGGGGGAGGGGGAGACCTGTGTTCCTCTTGCCTAAACGTGTTCGCCACTCGAAGACCTTCCTTCTCCATCAGTTATCGGCCCTACGAGCGATATGGCCAGCCCATTGCCACTTTAACTTGCTAATTTTGAAAGCTATGTCGGTAAGCTTCGTTCGTCTACGGATTTTATCGTTGCGAATCATGTTTCGTAGCGAGCATAAATTCCGAGCATAACCGGAGAGGGTTATGATAGCACGCTGAGCCACCCTGAGCCTTCGAATGACGCCTACAGTGAAAGACCACGTTTCGGCGCCGTATAATTGAATAAATTCGATTTCAGGCACTGGGGAATTGTGGACGAAAAGATACTACGTTATTTCTCGAATTCAGCCCAGCCGAGTTAGATTCTTCGAGTGAACTCCCTCTCAAAGTTGGACGGACCTATCTGTGTCGTTTGTCCCAAGTAACTCGTCAACAACTTTGAGAACATGCATGTGAACATGTAATGCTGTAGTCCTAAAACTATTACATTACGATTAACCGTGTGGCGAACCGGGTTCGATCCCCGATCAGAAAAATATCTAAATGTCGAATTTTCGAATCAGTTGCGACTGTGTTTATGTAGTTCTTATGTAACCGTGGCACCTACGAAGCATGTAAAAATCCTAGGATGCGGTTGGATTAGAAATATTGTTATACCGCAGATGGTGATGGCCGTCATCGTCATCTCCTTCGAGGCGGCGTGCTTACTGGCGGGGTGCTCTTTTTGGGATGTGTAGGTGGAGGTCTGTGCTGCGATGTATCAATGGCCCATAGACTTCCGGCTCCGGGAGGCACACCCCACGCCGAAAGAGAAAGAAGAGCGAAAGATCCATGCTCTACAGTACATGATTAAAAATGGAAGGAGAGTTCGGCCGAATGTGGATTCGGCCGAACCCTTCTATACGATCGATATGTACGTAACTACACCAGTGATTTGTAACGCAGCAGTGATGAGATGCTTTAATGTGGCGTAGTGCGGTGACAAAGGAGGTGCGGTGTGGTGACGAAGGAGGTGCGTTGAGGCGACGGGTGAGGTGAGGAGAGGAGAGGTGTGATGATTGACGTGACAGAGCTGTCATTATTGAAAAAGAATTGAGAATAAAATGTTGGTTAGAAGTATTTTTCTGGTGTCTTATTTTACAGCGTTATAAATTATAGTGTGATTATAGTGTATTGGACGCACCTGATATTTGACTATTATAGAGGGGTATATAAGGTTCAATTTACCCGCACAATAGGGATTGTGAGGGTATACATTAGATATCATTGCGTTTATTTTAATCACTGTCGAAAAGAGGTTTGGTTTGGGGTAATATATTAATTCAGTAGCTAGCTAATAATAAATATTGTGAGTTAAAGAAACAAAATTGCGGCGTGCCCTTCAGGTTTTTATTTACCTAACATTCATCATACACTTGAAATTGCGTGAACCATGAAGTGTTAAGTAAGTGTAATATAGTAAGTTGCGTAACGCGACCCTGAATAACATTGTTCATACATGTGTTAAATGTAGATTAGAAAGGAAATCTGCAAAGTAAACATATTTAATAATTAATGTTTCTTAGTGGCCGAACTATCAAAGGAAGTCAATAGAGATATTGTTTTTCTGAAATTGGATCAGCAATTACGCGGTTTGTGTTTGCTTTGATCAGGAGTCAGGACTACATAATTATACTGTAATATGTTTTTTGTTTGTGCAAAGGCCATGTGACTAACTCTAGTCAGTCACTCAGATATTAAATTTGGTTCCACTATTGAATAGAAGATCATTGCGCCATCGAACAGAAGGGTGTCTCACACTATGTTTACGCAGACGCAGTCTCCACTTTAATAACCACTCACATACTCAGTAATTGTCACCGGCCAATTGCTAGTTACGCTTACTTATCTTTTAAGCTATGGATCTATCTCTGAGGGACACACCAACCATAGCTGTCTCCATTGTTAAGTGATTTTATGAACCTGTCCTAACTTTATCCACATCTGTGTTCCATGAGGCTAGTAGAACACTGATTGAATACTTTGGTGTTCTAGGTATGCAGTACAGGTGATGAGAGATGTTGTGTAGCTTCGAAAATGCTGCACAACTGAATTGGGTCCTCCTATCAGCTTCTCTCTAAATATTATTTTTATAG
This sequence comes from Spicauda simplicius, assembly GCA_949699795.1. Taxonomy (NCBI): domain Eukaryota; kingdom Metazoa; phylum Arthropoda; class Insecta; order Lepidoptera; family Hesperiidae; genus Spicauda; species Spicauda simplicius. The sequence continues at coordinate 8,880,638 of OX453067.1, read as the reverse complement.
GCCACTTGATTGGAAAGCAATCACTGTCCTCTATAGACATTTGCAATGCTAGAGAATTCATCAATGTATTGCTGGCTTGGAAGAGCTCTTTTCGCACCTTTCTTAAAGTACCCCATATCATAGCCTACCGGGAATACCTCATGAGGAAGCTCATCTTACAATCAATGTTTAAGTCACATATGAAGTAAATCATAACTAACTTAGATAACCGTTTGAACCGCAGGCAACAAATCTGCTCATAGTCCTGGGACTAATTGCAGATACTTGCGCACAGAAAAAAAAAAGCTTAGATAACCATTAAAACCACACAATATAAGCAACAGTATATTACATATTAACAGTATTAGCTACCCATAGTAGTTTTATACAATTTGAATTTTCCTACAAACTTTTTGACTTCTTCCTTGGGATAGGGTTTGAGAGCTAAGCAGGTTGGAATGTTTTCTGGTTGTTCAATCCATAACTTGTGAGCTATTGAGTTCTCTTGTAATTTATTCGCTATTTTTTGCAATGATGCTTCATCAGGAACCTGAAAAAAAAATATTTTTGTTGTATGTAAATTGATATCGATGCTTAAAAAACATGTTCAATTACACATCTGAAGAATTTTGCCATCTATGATTTAAGGTTCTTCACTTATTTTTATTTTATTTTAAGTAACACATAATAATTCTCACGGGCAACACCTGAGGTCGCAGCAAAATTTCGGCTAATAGAATTTGTTACAAGAGAATTTGGATGGCTATTAGGTGGTTTTAATGTGCATTTCCTACCATTAATTTAAATATCTCGATATCTCGTGTTTGCAATCCTTATTTGTTTATAAATAGAAAAATAGAGAAAGTGAAAGATAATCAGAGAAGCAGATTAGATAACTTACTTCCAAGACAACTTTGTGCATGTTATCTAAATCATTTAAATACTGTATAGTATGCTCGTCATCTTTGTATAAATGCAGAACAGCAGTTGAGGCATGGCATGCTTGTGCCACTAGGGCTCCAATAGACCAACCTAATTCCTTCAGTAAATCACTCCTAAGAAGAACATATTGAACGATTGTACCAGACATTATAGAATGCACGCAAATATCTAAAGGTATTCACAACTTCAACTTGTGTGATATTTATTCACTGTTAGCTTATTATAAAGACTATCATTTCAATATGTGTAAATCATTGAATCTCAAAATATATTTTTCCCTGCTAATTATTTAATTATTGATGACTGAACCAATTTATGCATACCATGCTAGAAATGGAATTGGAAATGTCATATTGACAGCTGACAGCAGTCAGTAGCAACTTAGCAAGCTAATAAGGGCGCGTTCCAGAACGCGATTGCAACGCCGCAAACGCCCAAAACCTCGTTCCACAAGACGACCGCGGTTGTTGTGGTCGCGGCGAAAACGTGACTCATGACGCCATAACTTTCCCCCACGGGACGCTCACGACGACCCATCTAACAAGGGGTGCTTTCCATTACACGATCACAAAGCGCATGCTCACGACCGCAGTTTTTCCCGTTCCGTTAGGTTTACAACTTTACTGACGTATTCTCTACTGGAACGATCACTTCAACCCACCATAGAATATCCAATAAAATTGCGATAATACGTTGAGCTAAAAAACGGCTTTGACAACAATATTTCAAAAATCATGACTTATCTGATGACATTGACATAATAACAAACATCCGTGCGTTCGATTACGATATTTTAGCAAAGAAGAATATATTTTCATCCACCGGATTCATAAGAAGCCACAATATTAAGTAAATTATAATGGCCTCCGGTTTAGAAAACTACGTCAACCAAACCGTATCAGTGATAACATCTGACGGGCGGAATTTTATCGGCACATTGAAAGGATTCGACCAGACAATAAATATTATTTTAGATGAATCCCATGAAAGAGTGTTTTCTTCTACAAGTGGAGTGGCTCAAGTGGTGCTTGGTCTTCATATAATTCGCGGGGACAATGTTGCGATAGTAGGACAAATAGACGAATCTATCGATAGCAGATTGGACCTTGGGAACATCAAAGCAGAACCCCTAGGATCTATAGTACACTGATGTATTATTATTATTAAGATTATTATATTAGGTTTTTTATAGTTCTGTGTTTTATTTTTGTTTCGTGTCATTACATCAATAGTTTTATAATCAGTATTTTACTATTTTATAACCTTAATAGATATCTTCAATTCAGAAATTATTAAGTGTTCAATTGCCTATACTTTTGGTAAGGAGGATTCCAATAGTTCCAAGTGAAAAAAAAAATAGGGTTGACTTCTGATTTTATTTCTCACCTTAAGCTACATAAAGAGGGTCTAACATAGTCTGATTGACCTTAGGCAGAAAAAGTCAGGGTCGAGAAGTCTGATCATTTTTCTCGCAATATAAAAATTTGTTGATAGAAAACAATTGGATCCTTCTGTTTTAAAAAAATACATTTATTGTCTACGCTAAAGAGAAGACTCCGGAACCTTTCCTATTTAAATTTATATATACTGAAATTATTTATATATACTGAAATTAAAATGATTTGTTCATGTTGTAATTTTACTCATTTATAAATTAAAATTCTTGCTTATTTTCTTATCTTGCTTTAACACGTAAAAACAAATTAAACAATAATTTTGTTGTGACATACTTTTAATGTGCAACATATATACAACAACAAAGTCAATATTTACATACATATCATATTAACATTATTTACACAGCATACAATTTGGAACTCGTTTACATAAAAATCACTTAATTTCAATCATACCAATGAATTTCATATACATACTTAAGACATATTAATAAATAATGATGTGAAGATATCTGCTTTTTAATTATTTAACATATTGAGTGCATTCCCAAAATAATAAATGGAGAGAGAGGTTGTATCAATATAATAACATCTGGCAATATAAAAATGTGATTACTTATTAATACACACACATTTTCCTAAATATTTGAGTAGATTATTTATCAATGAATACTACAATTTCTATTACTATATTTTAAAAAAGAATGTCCTACACAGAATTTGTAGTAATGTCCATGCTATACTATGCTACCAAATATGTCAAAAAGGTTCCTAAAACAGAGAAGTTATGAGCTGTAAACTAAAATCTATTCTATAACTTTACTGAATGTGATAAAAAAAAGATCCAATAATATCAAATAGATGAGGAGTCTAATTACATATTATGTTAAGATGGGTTTCTGCCCAACTGCTTGTTATAATGTAGTACTAGAGTAAATGATTTTACGAATCAAGTCAAACTACAACATATTTTTATTTGCTTTTTTACAATTCCTTTGAAATGTAATGTCCATAACTGAATTTATCTAAATTTATTGGATAATTTAAAATATTTTCATATGTGTAACTGTATTTTTGCATACCTATCAATATATATTAAAGTTTAAGATTTCATATTCATAACATCTCTAGTCCCTAATAATTACTATATTAGAACAATATAGATTCAACTAAATGTAATGTGGGAATAAATATAGCATGTTGGGAGACATATATATAATAGACATAGACATAAGTAAACATTTGTATCATGCATTTTTACATATTTGTATTGCATATAGATACAGTTAACTAAGTCATTACAATATTTAATATCCTATATTTACTAAAATGGAATTTGGTAACTCATTATCACTATACATACAAACTTGTACTTCATCACTACATAATAACAAATGTTATTATCTTTGTGGGTTAAGAGTAATCATTATTACTTGATGACTTGCTCACTATAACAATATCTTGATGCCTGTAAAAATGAAGGCGGAATATTAGTTAAATAAAAAAACGTAATTTAATTAAACCATGGCAGTCTACAAACGAAAGTGAAAATATGTTCAAATTATGAAATATTTCATTGTTAGGTATAATAAATGTAATTTTGGGATTGTGATTCACCCTGCGTGCTTGGTTTAAGTGTGGCAACTTTTTAAAATTAAAATATTACTTTGATTCACACTAAATTAATTTGTACGCATTTCGTAGTACATTACATTCAATGCTCCTACTGTGAATATAGTTTCCACATGGAGTACAAAATACTTCTAAAGCAATTTAAAGAGTTAGATAATAATACGACTAAAATAAATATAATATTTAAACATACAAATTAAACTACTTGTAATAAAAAAATGAACCCATTGTTACCATGTAACATAGAAATATATATGTCTTTGGCATAAATCATGGACTGAATTATTCAGATTTAATTATTTTAATATCAATTCCTTGTCTGAAATAAAAATACGAAAAGATAATACAAATCATAATAGCATTAATAAAATAAGCATAATGATAAATAAAAAAATATATAAAAAATTATAAACGCTTTCCCATTATTTCTCTCTGAAGTCTGTGCAATCGCAACGTTAACTTTGCGCATCCGCTGAATGCAACGTTAATGTTATGCCGGCGCCAGACATGTGCGCACATATGTGATCAAATAAGTGTTCACATGTATGACACGGGCATTTGATGCTGTTGTCACATATTTGATCACTGAAGTGCGCTTTGCCATTTCGTGTCGGTTTTTTAACGCACATCAAAGAGATAAGTGTTCAAATGTTTGAGTGCCTGCCACACTTGTGCGTAGCTCTGTTACACCTGTATGTTATTTTACTCTTTGGTTACATCAGCATCGCCACAGAAACCAAACAAACTAATTGTACACTGAGATAGTAAAAGTGGTTCCGAGTTTAAATTATATTATTATTATTACATCCATTGACGTCTACATTTTAGCTGTTTTTAATTATATTTGCCAGTTAAAATAATTACACAAACACAAATAATATAAGCAAACTGCGCCAACGAAACCATCGTTCTTGTTTTCTGAAGTCTATTTCAAAACTGTGAGCTCACAGGAGTGATCAAATCTTTGAATACATAATTATGTGGCAGGTACAAGAATATGTGAACAAACGTGTGAGCAAAGTTTGTCAAAGAAGTGTACACTTATGTGAGCGTATGTCTGGCGCCGGCATTACGGACATGCTGCGATTTGGCATACAATCAGAGATACGGATTCCGACTAAGTAACTTTTGGCTTTGGAATTTCGCAGAAAATTACGTTAAACTATGAGGTAAGGTAAGTATATTTATTCTTTATCAATTCTGCAAAAATACTTTATCTTCCAATCAATGACAGTAAAGTAAATATATAACGCTATATTATTCGTATTTAGAGACATTTGTGAACAGACAGACCAGGATGGCGTGACATACTTAGTTAACTTCGCGTTGACAAGACTTTAACGTTGCGAACTCGCAGCGTTAACGCTTACCTACCATTAGCGAGTAACGACGATAACGTCGCGACTAAGCAACGCCGCCATTAAACATTGGACCTAATACTTAGAAAGTCAAGATCAAACCAAGATTCCCATTTTAAATAAAAAATACCTAAAACACTTGGAATTTATTTACATCTAATTTCAAGGCATTTTATATTTAGAATTTAAAATATAGAGCACTTTTAATGAACTCATTTGGGTACTATCAGTTGAATACGCCCTATGTAATGCCAATACTTCTATATAAACATTGTAGTCACTATGTGAAGTATTTGTGTAACCCAATCATTGTGTTACCTAGCCCTTCATACCGTGATATGATCAAAAACGTCCATAAAAATATGTTACAATATCTGTTATGTACTTAAATACTTTTTTTACCTTTGCAGTTTCTCCTTGTATTTTTGAGTGTTGTATTTTTGGAAAAATTGTTTCCCATATTCGAATGTTGCTATCATGATCGCACAGGCGGGAGCCACTTTAAATATTCGAGGCAATAATCCAGTGAACAGACCCTTGAAACCATGATTTCTATATATGTTTTTAGCTATATCCTTCATATTCGATGCTCTCTGCCGTTTTTTGCCATCTGCAAAATTATGTTAGGCTTAATTAAATTCAATTCACTCATCATATGAAAATTAGCAGTTTTCACAACATGATGTCGTGTGGACCATCGTAAAACATTACATATAAAAGGAGACTATGTCGTGGAAATCTATGACGTAAGTACATGGTAAGAATCACGGCACGGCATTCGTACCGTTTTTTTACTACCATTTCGCCACACGTATCGTTAGTATACATAAGTTTCAACTCTTAAGCGTATTTTTAGGCATTTATAAATTAGTAATCCTTTTTTTTTTGTTCTCGAGGGGGAAACCTTCAAAAGGTACCCGACGCCGTGGGAGCGACGCAGGGGTATGTGGGATTTTTATCGCACTAAAGCCACCCGGTGGCCGTCCTCGGCGCTATAAAGAGGAATCCGGGATCTCCAAAGGAACGCAACCGGAATCCTCTAAACACGTTGTCTCATCGGGCTCCTCCCAGATGGGCGGCTGGGCCCACCGCTCGATCTAGTCTTTATGACGACAATACGACCACACATATCGCCGTCCTTCCCGGGATCGCTTGACCAAACGGTTCGAGCTCCCACTCTAGCCTCCCGCAACCCCGGAAGTCCCTTTTAGTCGCCAGTCCGACTGGCAGACGGATGCCGTAGCCCTATTCTGATCCCGGAACTACAGGGACAAAATTACTAATCCTATGCATAGTAATTCATATGAGGTTGGTACAAACCAAAATGATTCAATTACTATTATAAATTATATTTAAATAAATAAAAAATATTTTTCGACTAATAGGACTAACCTGTGTATATTTCTTTTTCCCCTAACTCTATTTGTTGATGTGTTTTCACAACATCAAATGGTAAAGTCACAAATGCAGCAATCTGCAATAAAAGTTTTTGCTTGTTAAATGCTGATCAATAAAATTGTAATAGTAAATTTACAACTCATTTTATAAGATCATAGATGTTTTGAAAAAGAAGTTACATACGCTGCCAGCCACAGAACCGCAGAAAAAGTTAAACAAAAATGTATTTTTCTCTGAATCGGGCTTGTTGAATACCCTCTTTGTCGTTTCAAACATAGTCCAATAGATGCCTGAAAAAAAGAATTTACATAAGTTACTAACATACATAATCATAGACTCTTGATAACTAGCGTATATAACTATTACATTTGAAGCGTTATAAATAAGTCAATAATGAAGTGAAACATTAAATAAAGATGTTTTTCAAGAAACTTTTGAACTAATTCATGTTTTTGTATGTATAGATTATTATTATTATCAACTTTATATGGTTTTTGACTTCCATGTCTTTATCCATATGTCAGAAAATCCTGGTGTGGGTCAGTGTTTACCCATTATAATAACAAGGAATGACAAATAGTAGAAAACTAAATATCGAAAGGTGGTAAACCAGCAAAGTTTGACCCATTCCTCCAAGTTTCCATTCCTTCATTTCTTCATCCTATTTCTAGAGTATGGACTCACAAGTTCTTGCATTTTGGTGAAAGGATTTTGTTGCTGGCTGACTCATAAATGAAGCAACCATTTCAATCAGGTGAACTGGATGCTAGGTTGCTACTTTAGTTTTTTTTTTTATCTGACTGATGTAGCAAACGAGAATGCAGTCCACCTGATGGTAAGTTTTCACTGCCGCCCATGGACATCTGTAGTCAACTTCATACAGATACTGGGTTCCATCTGAACCACTCCCGAGGACTATGATGGTCGCCTCATGTGAAAGTGTGCCGGCAACCACAACCTTCTATCGAAATGCAAGGAATGCTTCACGCTAGAAATAGTTGTGGCGGTGCTACTTCTTCGGTCAAACTACACTGGTTCTACCACCTTGAAAAGCTTTAGTCTTTACCTTGAAAAACTTTTAACTTGCTACTTAGTCTTATAGTAATAAAAAGTGACTAATCTGTTATTTACCTGAAAAAGGTACATCTCTCAAGAGAGTGGATCCCAGTCCACGGAACAGACCTCTGTATCCTTCATACTTAATAACTTGCCGCAATGCCGCATTTATTTCTGAAAAATATTTTAACGAATTAAAATAAATAACAACAATCTTTAATCTATGCCACAAATGTAAAAAATATAGAAGACATAACAGAAGTTGCAAATACAAATTAATAGGAATTCCTGTTAGCCAATAATATGTCTGTTGAAATATTCCAAGCATTCTCTAATCAGCCTTTACTAGCTACCTATTCAAGAATTATAATTCAAGTACATTGGTGTATAATTACACACTATACTATGAAATTCGTAAGATACATGCCAAGTCACTTATATATCTTTAGTATTTGTATTTAAATTATATGAATTATAAACAAAAATAATTACACGACTTGTAATTGATTCTGGTGTAAATTTATACATATTTATTACGAATTTAAAATTGTAGACATAGTTTAAACTGAACAATACAAAAAATTCATGATAAATAATATCAGTCTCATTATGTAAAGCATTTTCCTTATGTGAATACATAATTACACAAGGTTTAGATATTTTTTTCAGGTCTTACTTTTCGTGGGATAATTTACCTGAATAAGTCAACTTCTTCGACTGCATCTTTGTCCTGATAAGTTCTAAGGGACTGACTATAGTAACAGCTGTCATTCTGGCAGTAGCACCCGCCATCATAGGTATCCACATGGGTTGGCTCACTGCATATAAAAACAAGAACACATGGGTTATTATCTTAAACATATACATATAATAAAAATATATATGTTATTTTTTTAATAAATTGAAATGGCAATTTTATGCAAAGTAAATTGATTGTAGGGAATCACAACAGCTCATGGACATTTGTACCAAAGTGTCTTAACCCCCAATAAGATTGTAGACCTACAAGATGTGTGCCAGAGATTTACTGCTCTTGTATACTAAGATGGTATGCTTCATTGATGTAACCAAATCATTAAAAACCTAATCTATCCTTAGCATATATTAATATATTTAAAACCAGCAAATACTGCTGGTATTATGGCATATAGGTATATTGTATGACGGAAATAAGAATATAGAAAGAGTGAAAGCAATAATTACTCTTAAGAATCTGCCTTGTAACTGTACTTTTATAGACATACTTACTATCTCCAGTCAATTTGTTGTACATAGTTTTTGTCTTATATCGAAGTTGCTCATATGATACAAAGTAAATAACAGTACATGGAAGTGCTAATACAAGGGTAGGGCTCAAGCCAGACCACAATGCCGGAACTCCTTCTAATTTTGCTATTTTATAAAAGGCATCCTGTAAGAAAAAATAGTAATATGGTAATTTAAATATTTCTTCTTTATTTTAGTGTAGTCCTCTGCTAAGGCAAATTTCTATTATATATATTATTTCAAAGTAAATTTAAAATAAGTTCTATATCAAACATCTTACAATAGTTCCATGGAAGTGTACACGTCTTGGTATCCAAGCTGTCTCTCCACAAGGGCACAGATGCTCCATGAGGCCATTGCAGTATAAATAACATTTATTTGAAAGCAAAGCCTTTTGTTGTGCTTGGAGTCTAATTTTAACCACATCCAGTGGAGTCACTGAAAATAAATGTCTTTTTAATACCAGATTATTTTGCTTTTAAAACATTGAATAAATGTAGGTAGTTAATTAACCCATATTTTAAACTAAAGATAATTATGACATGGTTGGTTGGCACTTACATGTATAATGAAATTTCTCATCAACTCATTAATTATCTACTCTTGGGTTTCTATCAAAGTACAAAAACTTATAGTAATAGTAAACCATGTTTTATGAAAACATCATAAAAACCTCCTGGACATGATGGAGTTATCCTTGTTTAAACACACCTTGTATTTTAAAAGAAGGATTCACATGCTGACTGGGTTGTATATAAAGGTGAAAATATTTTTTCCTCAGGAGTAGCAACGCATCTAAGACCGGTTATCAGTGGAAGGCATTGACACTTATTGGTATGTGGAATATTTGCTTTTATTTTCATTTTAAATAGCACTTAATAGTTTGCTTAAAAAATCTTATTAAAAAAATAAGATGTCTTGCATATTCTCTCAATTAAAACAAGTTAGTAACTAGTATTCCAGTCCTGTGTTAATATAATACTCGTAATCGAGTAGTTCTTAATACTGAATAATAAAGACTATTGTAAGCCACATACAACTTAAAATTTAATTTAATTACGTATTAAATAATAGTTGATTTCCAGCGATAAGTTTTTTTATGAGTCTCAGTAACGTATATTCTTTTACATACACATTACAATTAAATATAATGAGACCAATTAATTGAATGAAATTTCTAAATAAATATATCAATTTAACTTACTAAAAAGGGAGGTTATTAGTGCACCAGAACAAGCCGATGCCATTTGTTGAAAAGGAGTTATTCGAAACTGAGGGTCGTCTTCTCGAATCATCGCATTTATCGTTACAATCCACTCTTATTTATAAAATTACAACGCAAACAAAACTTATAAATGCACACTAGAACCTTCAATCATATGTTTTTTTAATTCTGAGTTCTGACAATTCGTGAAACCTGTCAATAAAATAAATGTCAGTAATAAATAAACTGTCAAAATGGTAAAAGATAAAAAATATTTAATACCGAACAGTGCTGGCTGTATACAGATAATAAATTATCTGTTACGATTTATTTCTATGAACGTATAATTCTAAACCGAACTGAACATTCCGAAGATTAGCATTTCTGAACTTTACATCAAAGTATTAAAGTTTAATTAAAAATAATTTAATTCTGTATTAACATAAACAGGGGCATCAAGGATAGTTACAACGGAGGTTTGTGTCTCTTTATTTCATCTTGCAAGCATTTGACGTTTCGTATTATAGAAATTTCTGGAAACACTTACTATTACATAACACATAAGTATTATTAAATATATTTTTAATGTTGAAAAATAAAAATTATTATTTTTTGCATATTTTAACCTAATGGTAAACCATTTAAACGGTGGTTCCATTTTGTAACATAAATTTGTTTACAGATTAAACAAACTTACGTAGGGCGTTGATTTCGTTTTATTTTCGAAGTCTAAAACTCTGGCAACAGTTCGAATTAATAATTCAGAAACCAGTCATTCGTTCCAAAGAGTAAAATAACATTGATTCGTTCCATCGATGCGCGGACCGCACTGCTTGACAGACGAAACATCTCATTCAGACTCATTCCTACATCTCGCTCGAAGCTCGAACGAATCTGCACTTACACATGGAGGGCGTTACTACAATAATTTAAAAATACAACTTATTTATTGAACAGTGACACAAATTTTTCGGGACTCTCGAATTTGTAGATGAAAAATATTTTTTGAAATGTTTTCCTGTGTTCCCCGGTCATTAATGTAAGTATTAATTCGTTTATTTTTGGAGTTTACATAACGTGACACCTGTATTTTATTCGATTTGTATACAAATTCTAGAGTGTCGTGAACAAAATTCTATATTTAATCGTTTCTGTAGTTAACTACGAGTAAAATTGATTTTATTTAAACTTAGCATTGGGAGTTTTATGTGAAGAATTCGCTTTTGATTGGTTACGTTATTTACCGCGATACAGGTAAAAAACTTATTATTTTTTTCTTTACTTAGTATTATATTGTTTCAATTTCTAGCGAAAGTGAAGCATAATTAATAACCGTTGTTTTCTAATTCATTGCGGCTTAGTCTCCTTCACAACGCTATTCTGTGGAGTTATTGATCGATCGTACGTACGTACAGAATGTACGTTTACACATTTAACTATTTGTAATATAAACATAAGATTTTGATCGCCAGAGACATTTATACAGGGAGATTTAAACTATATTTAAAAGCGGTCTTTAATAAAACAGTTTTATTTTAAGTATAACTATTTTCTATCCTAATTCTTATAGAAGGTAACGATAACTTAGTTTTCTATTTTTTATTTATTGAAGTTAGATCTACACCTGATCAATAAGGCATATATTATATTGCCTCAAGTATTATAGTTTCATTAAGAGGAGTTCTTATGTGACTTGAGGTAAAGCCTATCATATAGAATATTTTGGTTAAAAATTTACACTGAATCAGCAATCAGGTAATTCAAGTAATAAAGTACATAAATTTCCTGAAAATTAATTAATAGTGTGTATATTATTTTTAAAAGAACTTCTATCTCAAAGCTCAATTTCTTATCTTTTTTTTGAATTACTTAGCTATAGCTAATTTATTTATGGTGATTTGATTTGAATTTTTATACTTATATTTACTTCTTGTTGTGTTTACATATGTGTTCAAAATTTTGTGTTGTCATTTATTACCTTTTAATATTCCCATTTTATATTTCGGTTGCAACTGTCATACTCGGCTGTTAAATGTGTAAACAGGTGCCTTTAATGTTAATTCACTTCAATTAAAGAATATTTTAATTATGCATGATATCCTAAATATAAGTAAGAAGTACATAGTAGCAAATTGCAAAACAAACCTGTGGAATTAATTGTTTCACGATAAAAAGGAAACACACAACATATCCTAGTCATAGTAAATAAAAAAATATGTTTATAAACATACTCTGGTTAGACATTAAAAAAAAATTATGTAAAATCTGCAATATCTTATAGCCTTTTTTAAAATTAATTTTAAAATATTGTGATCTCACTAGCTTATTGACTATCTGAATCATGTATCCTATCCCAAAAAATTTATGCATTCTACTGCAACTAAACAGTACTTAGTGTTTTTATTCTTATCACTCTCATAGACATGGTTGATACTTACAGATAAGTATAGTAGTAACATTGGCAAAAATATTAATCTTGAACTCTCATCTATTATTAGCTTGTGCCATTTCAATTGACTTGGCAACGTTTCTATGAATGTGCCTCAAAATGTGTTAGGCAGCCCACATAAAATCGAGATTTAAATAGTATTTTCATTGTTTACTAATACGTAAACAATTTATTTTCCATTATACATTTTCCTATTTATTAGGGAAATTGTGGTCAGAATAACTCTATGTTTTGTTAATAAAAAATATAAATAGTGGTATCTGTACAAAAAAAAGTGATTATCCGTATATTTAATAACACCACACTCACCAAATGACAACACACTTTACTTTAGAGATTTAACTCTTTTGTATGCTAGATATGTCATATCTCTAAGAACTTTTGAAATACATAACAAGATCTAACTTTCCTACAGATCAGTGCAAAGTAGTGCAAATAGCATAGAATAAGGTGACCATTATTATATTAGAGAGTTTTAACACCTTCAGAGCGATATAATGATAATACATTACGTCTACAAAAAGCGACGTGGATACGTCTTAATTGAGCCATTGTAGGCCTTAAGACACTGCTAATCTTTTTTGCAAAGACCTTCACTTCAACATTAATACCACGTGTTTACATTTGTGGCCGTCAGCTGATCTGAGTGAGAGAGCTCTGTTCAGTTCAATATGCACATATATATTGTCTATTGAATTGTGAATTCAATTCTTGCATACGAAGCGTGGACCCTAAGAGTTTGCGTGGTACTAAGCATTAACATTCTAGAGTACCTTACACAGCGTGACTTTATCTCAACCATGGTACCTAAACGTCTGTGAATTCCTGTCCTATTTTCGACTCCTGGTCTATTTAGGGTTTATTGTAGAGTTTACGGTACCGCAATTGCCATTTGATCGGAAAGAACTGAAGTCAGTACGGAGCGGCGTTAAAATAATGCGTAGTTAATAAATCCTACACAGCTGGTCGCATTCATATAGAAAAGTATTCACATGAAGAAATTTGATGCACGGTGTTAGTTACGAAATATTAGTATGCATCGTCTGCAAATAGCGTTAAAGCTACCATTGACTACACCTTAGTGGAAAGAGAAGTGATTTTACCGAGTGCGCTCGGTATAAAGGAATTTCCAGTCTGCAATAAAAATTATTTTGGCGTCAAGATACGGTCGTTGCCCGCAATACGTGTGCGGTCATTACGCGTCTAAAACACTCTTAATCATTGTCTTTCACATCTCAGAGAGTAGGTCTTTTAATATCATTCCGGCAGATAATTCTGTGCAACACTAAATTGCGTCTGTTAATTTACGGTTGAATTAGGTTCTTCTCGTGTAACCGTACATCAAAACATCTATTATAATAATTTATGTGACTAGGTGGACACAATTTATCGATGGTCCACTTGAATATATGCGATAAATTCATGGTTATTACGTAACAGAAGATTGCAGACCATCTATTATTTAGAACTCATTGTGCGAAATAAAACTAAAAAGAGTCCTAGTCCGAACTGAAACCAATCACACATGAATATTCTCCCTCACCATAGACTAATTTTGTATATTTCTTGTGTATCATGCTGGCTTAACATAATTATAAACATCGAGAAATCTGTACGTTAGTTAGAATACATGGCGTGGATAACATGACGTCAGCCTCTACCGTGAACATCGAGCGAGAGTTTTTAAAAGTTTTTTGGGATGTTCGTAATTAACTATTTGAATTGTCCCAAAAATACATGATGATTTAAGATTCAATCTTTTTAATATGAAATGATTTTAATTTTCGGGGGGAAACCTTTAAAATGTACCCGACGTAGTGGAAGCGATGTTGAGTTACGTAAGAATTCTACACACAAAACTCCCGCGGTAGCGGCCCTCAACGCTGCAAAGAGGAACCTCTAAGGAAACGCAATCGGAGTCCTCTGAACGCGTTGCCCCTTCAGGCACCTTCCAGATGCCCATTTAAGCCCTCCGCACCATCAGATGCTTACGACGATATGCGACCACATATACCGTCGTACCTCTCGGGATCTCACGACGGTTCAAGATCTTACTCTTATAGACCACACTTTGAAGCCTTCTTTCAGTCGCCTCTTAAGGCAAAGGAAACCTAGTAGGATTATAGCTCTATTCTGATCCCAAGACTGCAGGGACAATAATTAATTCGATTATCCTACTTGTAAGATCTTTCGTAGTTGTACTCTGGGGTCCCTACTGCCATACTTATTTCCTGTTAACAACAAGAGTGTTGTGTTGCTATGTTTTGATTTAAACGGGAGCAAGGAAGAATAAAGAGTTAGGTAGAGTCCGTTAGTCGGTCGGATTTTTGATACTTGTTGTACGTAACAGTTGTCAGTAAATCGAAAACATAACGTTTTTACTGTCAATTACCTAATGTATTTGGTCAATGATAATGTTTATGAAAAGTATAATGATACGAAGTGCCCTACGTAAGTACAGCTTACTCAAACTAATCTGTAATCATATGATAGCCATGATACGAAATTGCCCGTTTTTATCTTTAGAATGATTAATGTGATAAATATTATATCATAGATACATACATATTATATGTAAATATTAAAGCCGACTTTTGAAGTACCGTCAGACTTTAGTTGCGTGTTTGTATTATTTCATAATACACTAATGATATAGTTTAAATATTGTTTTATAAAATATGATCAGGCCTTGATCAGGTTTACTATGGAAATAAGTATTATATATGTTACTAGCTTTTGCCCGCGGCTTCGCTCGCGTGGAATTTAGTCTGCCACATAAAGTTTGTAAGGTGGTAGAGCAATGGTTCAACCAGGGAGTTATCACCGCCGCACCTATTTCTACCGTGAAGCAGTTCTTGTGTTTCATTAGAAGGGTGTGGCTGCCGGCTCGCTTTTATATGAGGCGATCATCAAAGTCCTCGAGAGTAGCAACGCATCTGTGATTGACTTCAGATTGAACCCTTGCCCTACTTCCTAAATCTGTGTGTTCAAATTTCAAATCACAGGCACGTATATTAATTTGAATTAGTTTTGTCGGCAACGGATATTAATACTTATTCTGAAATTAAAAGTTTTAAGAAAGGGTCTCAAAACGCGTGACGGTTACCAACGCGCAGTTGGCTAGCGTGGTCAACTACGACCTAAACTACTGCTAATCTGACATATGTGCCGAGTTGTGTAACATTAAAAGGTCGATGACGATTGAATGACATATCTAACCTTTTCCACTGTTTCATTCTTAGTGACCTTTTTTGTCGAGGGAGAAACCTTTAAAAGGTACCATACGCCGTGGGAGCGACGCAGGGTTATGTGGGATTCTTATCGCACCAGAACTCCGGGATCTTCAAAGGAACGCAACTGGAGTCCTCTGAGTGCATTGCCCCATCGGGCTCCTCCCAAGTGAGCGGCTGGACCCACCACTCCATCTAGTCTTTACCACGTTAAGCGACCACACGTATACCACCATCCTTCCCGGGATCGCCTCGCTGGACTGTTCAAGCTCCTTGCATCCTGGCTCTCACGACAGCATGCGACCACACATGCTGACATCTTTCCCGAAGTTGCTGACTGGGTGTTTCGAGCTCCCAGTCTAGCCGCCCGCAAACCCGAAAGCCCCCTTTTAGGCTACGTACTCACGGCGCGGTTTTCACCCGCGGCCGCCGCGGTTGCGGGCCCGCAGCTTCTGTGCGAAACTCACGAGACCGCCTATTTTTGCGGTTCCGCTGCCGTCGCGGTTGCGATTATCGACCGCAAACGTGGCGGGCGAAAACCGCAAGACGGGCGCGGTTCTACAGGTTGCCCGCCGGTGCAGCGGGAGCCGCAAACAACCGCGCGCATCGCGGGCGAAAAACGCGTCGTGAGTATTGCTTTAATTTTTTACATTTATATCTGCATCCTACAGAAGCAAGCTGCGGGCCCGCAACCGCGGCGGCCGCGGGTGAAAACCGCTCCGTGAGTACGTAGCCTTAGTCGCCTCTTAGCACAGACAGGGGATACCGTAGCCTTGTTCTGATCCCGAAACTACAGGGACGTCATTCACATCGGCCTTTCCCATTTTGCTCCGTGATTTATAACCATTTAAATATTAATTTCATAGAACTTCGTTGTACCTATACGGCGGCGGCACACGGCGCGTACTGCCGGTCAATCAATTGAGTACGCAATATGTTATACTCGTAATATCTTCTAAACTACTTATCCAATTTACATGGTGTAAAAAGTAGATTTAATCTGTATTAGATGCTTGATTTTTTGAAATCATTTATTTTGATAAGGATTAATATTTAGTTTGTATAAAACCCATGGAAATATCAACTTCATATTTTTTAAATTTTCAAAGTATAAAAAGAGTTATTGTGGGTTATACATAAAACATAGATATATGCTGTCGCGGACTTTTATTTAGATCTATGTGAGCCAAACAATTCCACCGTACATTATATTTGGATATCTCCAACGGTTTAGGCAGCGTACGCGAAGATAGCTCTCTGAGGACAATTTTTTTTGCGACTAATCTGATATTTCTCGTTATAGTATAACCTTATTACAAAAAAATGGGTATAAATTATAGTCCATGTGTTATTCTGATGTATAACCTATACTACTGTAAAGTTTCAACCAAATCCATTCAGTAGTTTTTGTGTGAAAGAATAACAAACACACATACATCCTCACAAACTTTCGCATTTATAATATTAGTAGGATAGGATTAGAGGTCATACATTTTCAGTGTGCCATATTACAGCGAAATGCGATCAGTAGTTTTTGTATTATCCGTGGTTTTGGTCACTTCGGTGACGGTTAACACAGTAATGAGTATCCTACTAATTGTATCTAAGTCATAAATTATGTGTACGCCAAATTTTAGCGATATCCGACCGGTAGTTTATTCTTTTGCATTTATAATATTAATAAGATTAGCGTTTATAATATTAATAAGATTAATATAAAGTGATGAGACCTATATAGTGGGCAATAATTGATTATGACGTGAGTAGAAAGGATATAGGGATAGATATCTCTATAGTTGTAAGCTCAAGCATGGACATTGTTAAGTAATGGAGAGTCGCATTTGGTCTGTAAGCGAGAAGACACCTGGTCTTCGGTTGCTAACGATCAATTTAAACGTTTAAGTTAGCTTTTTACTAATGGGGCCCGTTAACGGTGACCGACATATAAAATTTGTTATGTATTCGGTTATTACGGCTTGCTGTACGGGAAACGAGGAGTGTTGGATCGGCGGCCGGCTAAATAAAATGTGGTCGACGCATACAGTGATCGACTTTGGAAACAAGTCGATTCGGTTAACGAATCCGATGAAAACCGAAACGGTAATCGACCTAATATAAATGGAACGTAGAGTAAAGTGAAGTTTTCTTCAACTATCCCTCTGTAGAGATTTTTTTCTAGTCTGTCACTCTAGAAATACCAAAAAAGGGACAGAAGAAAGGTAAACAATAGGGATATTGATGCCTCGTGTACTTCCTGGTGCGGTATTACCACCATACTTATTTATGCCTTATAGCATTAGGTACCTATTTATTTAATTTGATGATGGTGTTGGTTACTTTGTGTTTGAATGTCGTTTTACAGTTAATTATTGTCATATTTATAAAGCATTAGGCCCTAGGGATGGTATCGTATATACTATCCATACGTATAAGTATGGATTCCAATTTGAAGTCCACTTAACGTAATGCGGATTGCATGTTCGTTTGTTACTTTCATTACATAAAAAGGCCAGTGTCGCAATTACATGGTTGAAAGGACGTTAGACAGGTCAGGATTGTACGAGACACCGCCATGACGTCAGATCTTAAATCATTCTCGGTTGCTCTATCGCCGCGTCAGTCTCAATACACGTCATCGGATGTAGCTCGTGGAAAGGTATCACTAACTGGTTTTGACCATGACTGGCGTAATATTTGATTTTGGTAATAGTAATACAGTCATCGTGCTTGAAAACATGACGAACGATGACACAAACTAACATACCTAGTGAAAATTGGTTATTTCACGAATCCGATGAAAACCGAAACAGTCGGTGATCGACCTAATATAAATGAGCCGTAAAGTAAAGCGAAGTTTTCTGCGACTATCACTCTGTAGAGATTCTTTTTCTAGTCTGTCTCTCTAGATATACCAAAAAAGGGACGAAGAAAGGTAACCAAAAGGGAAATTGATGCCTCGTGTGCTTCCTGGTGCGGTATTATCACCTATTTATGCCTTATTACTTATTTACCTAATTTATTTGAAGCTGGTGTTGGTTTTGACCATGACTGGCTTTATATTTGAATTTCGGTAATAGTAATACAGTCACCATGCTTGAAAACGTGACGAATGATGAAATTTGGTTATTACATTTTGTTTGTCGGTAAACAACTGCCTATAGAACAGTGCTTCTATATAAAGTCGATCACAGATTGCTACTCCTTAGCATTGAATTGATCGTCTCATATATAAGTGAGCCTGCAATCGCTCCCTTACACTGAAACGCAAGAACTGCTTTACGCTAAAAATACGGGTGGCGGTACCTTCGCCATCAAACTACACTGGCTCTAGCAATTGAAAAAAGATAGTTGTTCAGTTATGGTCGCCATAAAGAGCAATATTTATCGTCTTGTTTGTTAAGTGTGTTAAAATGCTTAACGCTAGGTTAATCCATCGCGAGGAGAAAACAGTGAGGGTTTAGCTGGTAAGAGTCCGGCATAACCCAGCTGCCGCCCCGGGATCCATGAGGATTACCCACTTAAAAAAAAAAAAGGTTAATCCATCGCTCTTTTTAATAAATTAAATTGATAAGGTAGGCAGGCTATTGAATAACAAAGGTAGTATATCTTTGCATATATACAAAAGTATACAAAAGTAAAAGTATATATGGTGCAAAAGCACCATCAGAGAAATCGCCAATAAACAGCCATGTTTGAAGGAGCACTTGGACTTTTTAAGCCGCATATCACGGGCATAACGGGAAATACCTCATACATACAGTCATGTGCACAACCAATAATAGGAGCGGTCAAGGTTACCTTTAGTCAGATATTTTAGTTCTCGTGTTAAGATTACTCATAATAAAGTATGGCTCTGATGTTACAGCTGGTACTTCTTTACAGGAAATTTATTTTGGGGAAATACGAATAGCGATAACTGTTTCATGTAAATTTAATACTGCACATCGTTATGTAAATACGTAAAACCTTGATACAATTATTGTGAAAGTTTACGCAATAATTTTAATGAAGCGTAATATCTTGAGCAGTAGTCCGAATTTGCAAGTTACGAACTTACTACTTCCTTTAATGTAATTATGTACCGTTACCACTGCACTGACAAGCAACATGATAAGGGCAAAGTTAAAACAACTTTCATTCAGTTTCGTGTAACGCGAATGTGGCTTACGATGTAATTATATTTGCGATCTCATTAGAGCGGAGCATTCTCAGCTAGTCTCTTACGATAATGTATTTTCGCGATCCCATTCCGTCAAAACACTTCGCAAGCGTGGTCGGAAGACCTCGAAAATCTAATCGCTCCGCCAAGGTCGCACCGTTATGTAATTGCCAAACGTAATTGGAACTATTGGTGACGTCATTGCAATACTTCGAAATTGAATAAAAATATATTTTTTTTTATTTGACTGAAGTAGCAAACGAGCATGCAGTCCACCTGATGGTAAGTGGTCACTTCCGCCCATGGACATCTGTAATCAACTTCATACAGAACATGGGTTCCATCTGAAGTCAATCACATATGCGTTGCTACTCCCGAGGACTATGATGGTCGCCTCATGTGAAAGTGTGCCGGCAACCACACTCTTCTATCGAAACGCAAGAAGTGTTTCACGCTAGAAATAGGTGTGGCGCTGGTACTTTCCCGGTGTAACTACACTGGTTCTACCACCTTAAAAGTTGTAAAACCAGGCTTCGTCGTTGCTCGGATTATTTCTCGGCATGAAAGTGTACAAATGTACACTTTCATGCCGAGAAATAATCCGACCGTTATCCCTAAATCTGCTAATATTAAGGACTAAGCGCAGCATTGATGCCATATTTTTAATTTTGGGATAATTTTCAGTAAACAAACAACAACACTCGCATACTAATTATACACATGTCGACAGACGCACTATTCATAAGTGTAAATATACGTATACCTACAGTATTGTGCTACATCAAATGTACTAACAATTTCGTGAAACTGCTGATAACAATGATAGCAAAAAATCGTAAGCAATCAATTGTCGCCTATAAACCTATTGACTAATGGACTAATGGTATTGTTACTAAGTGCTGATGATATGTTATGCCTATTTATTTCGCTTACTTCATTAATCTACTGTTAATCGTGGTTTAATCGTTTGGTACTTCTTTATTGTAGTTATTTTTAAACGCAATGAAAAATATAATAAGATTTTGGAGTGGAGGATTTAAATCTGTATTAGAATGCATGTTAATTGTATCTAAATTAATCTAGTAAGCACTGGAGAATTTTGTTTCGTTTAGATATCGCTATTGCGAGCGGTATCCGGCGTCATGACAAACGTAATATTGTATTTAAACTAGCTCTCCCGACAAACGTTGTTTCGCCATATAAAAAATAAAAAAAATGTTAAGGGTGGACAAACCTTAAGGGGTATGAAAAATAGATGTTGGCCGATTCTCAGACCTACTGACTAAGCATATAAAATTTGGTAAAAATCGGTCAAGCCGTTTCGGAGGAGTATGGTAACAAAAACTGTGACACGAGAATTTTATATATTAGATGTGTCACATCATTGTAAGCGTAGTTACTAAAATATAAGTTTCCACAGGATCGGTTGAGTAGAAGTAGTAGATTTAGCAGAAAGATGCACAGGTAGTAAATTTTGTATAAAAAACAAATTTTAAAAAGGAAAAACAACTAGAGATTTTTAAGATTTGAGTGGCTTGTGGCTAAAATCATTTAATCTATGTATACTTTAGATATTAAAAAGGTAAGACAAGTATTCGCCGAAAACACCATTAGAGTAATGAAATCAATATGACTTTGTACTGATAAATATTTAGGCCCATGGCCACTCCCATGGCGTGCCATGAAACACTTGTTAATTCTTCTAACAAATGAGTACACCGGGATAAATAAAACACTTAATTGCGGAAAATTGTTATTAACGCAGCAACGTGTTACTAAATTCGTGCTCATTATTTCAACAAAGCTTTAAAAAATACAGTCTAAAAGTGATTGTAAATGATAAAGTGAGTCTGGAAATATCAAAATATTACAGAATTTCCCTAATTTGCATTATCTAAACCAGCTATATTCAACCTTTTTATTGCAGGGACCACTAACATGTTTCACTCGAGTGATCTCAGGTCGCAAGCAATGACGTTATGTGGACTTGCCTGGAGCGAAACAAAGAAAATAAAAAAGGGTCGCGAATCTTACTTACTTACAAATTATCGACCAAAAAAAGATCGCCATATATAATTTCAGTTAGGCCAATCAAAAGGTGCCGGTGGGCCACATGTGGCCTTAGTTACATCACATAAGTTAGAATCCCGGAACAGCCGTACGTTGGAACATAGTTAGGAACTACTGATATTCTAAGTCATATGAGTTGACATTCACGAAATCTACCATGATACTCTCATAATGCTATTAGTGCTTTGATTAAGATTATCTGTTCATTAGCTACTATCGCTTATGGGATTTAGTGATAACAAGTGATAATCGTGGCTGACGAATCTGCTGTCAAATTGTTGTCAAATTGCTCGGCGATATTTTTTTTTATGCATCCACGTAAATGCATAAACCAACAATTGTTGACATATATTTCGAATAGAATCACAACATGTATTTCTTGTCGCCCAAGCAACACAGACTACCCCGTGCCCTGGAGAATTAAGCAATTGTCCAGTAGTTTCAATGACGAGATGAAACCATTAGAAACGATCCATGCAGTACTATCTATTGGGCGATCGGTTTTAATGTTTCGTGAGGCTTAGTCTTATTATTTTGATCTGGGTGAATATGAAACGGTATTGTTTGAATACGGTGGCATTGAATGAGAATGCCGGACTCATATTGATTTCCATTGTCAGACATGTGTATGATGTCAGATATTAGTTTTAATATAATACGTGAAGCAAAAATTTGTGACGGATTTTTAAGTAATATGCCGCGGACGGATTAGTATGAAATTTTGCACGGTTATAGTGGACGTAGAGAAGGAGTGCAGAATGTTAATATTTTTTTCAAATAATGCATTTTTCATACATAAAATCAACTAAAAACACATTACACACACTGCCTTGCATTTGTCACAAACACATATGTACTTAGTAAATGAAATAGAACATTCAATGTCTTACTATGAAAAGACACAACGTCAAGAATGTCAGATGACATTTGATTTTTAATTTAAATTACGGTCGAATTTCGGCCGATGCGACGGGCGACTAGTTAGTTTTAATACTATACCAGAAAAGTGATAGCCTTGAAATTCGAGCTCTCCAGAGTTCTTCAAAGAAATATAAAAGTTGTAAAGGGTGTGTAAACTCCATTAATTTGCATTTGGAGAGCGTGGTGAACTATGAACTAAACAGCCTAAAGTTTAGTGTTATTAATAGAATAGTTTGTTCCACAATGTTTTAAAGTGACTATTTAGAGCGTATAGACAATTAAAAAGCAATGATATGATTATCGTTTATCATCTGAAACTTCTGTTTTCGAGATTTTTTTGTAGGCACGTGTTGTTTCATGGGAACTGCTCAGTTATGTTTCAAGGATAGGTCAGAACTCAGTGTCATCATTTGTTAGTCCGATTTTTTGGTTGATGGCTTTTATACGACATAATTCTCGTTTTATTTCAACTTTTATGTTTCAATAAACAGCACATTAGTATCAACAGATGTAGTCTATAGTATAGATTCTTACCTACAATGAATACCGTCATATGATAACTATTCGATACTATATAAGACGCGTAATGTTTGTCTTTAATGTTATCATTTATCATCTAATCATATTAGTCGATACGGAACGTAACGTTATCTTACTATGTCTCATGTTATGAGCCTAATTTTCGATGACTCATCTTTTATCGATATGCGGTTTTTGATTTTTTTTATTCTGCGACATGACCATCCACGACGCACAGTGTATTTTAAGCCCTAAAATCACAAGCCCATTTTTTTCCTACTATCCCAAAATATTCTATATCAACAGCGAGAGTAGAACTCTTACTATGCTTAGACGACTTTCGGAGAAAACGTTAGTATTTAGGAAAAACTAAAATTGCTTTTTAATTGAATTTCTTTTCAAACCTATGAAGCAAATTCGTTCATTAGTTCATATCTGGTAGAGCTAAAATTAACATTGTTTATGTGCCTATTTCGAGTTCGATCGAATTCATAGTTAAAACAAGATTTGGTGATTTCAGTCTTCATTTTGTTTTAGATTTGTTTACCAATATTAGGGACTTGAAATTGCTTTAAACTATAAAGACGAGTGAACGGGACATTGGAATTTTACGAGACAAAAATATTGAAATTGTAAATTGGCAATTTTATTGTGTGGGGAAATTCTGCAAATCCTAAACAACTATTGTCAATAAAAAAATGTGACAAACATTTTCAGAACTTTTGTAACCTTATTTGTTTTTTCTTACTTAAGTGCCTAAGAACAACCAAATTCCAAGTTTTTTTTTATATTCGGAATATTTAGATTTTTTCTCTACATTATTTTGGAACCACTTCACCCAACACAACTACGTTTTTCATACAGCAACCACCTCTGAATATGAAAATAAAATTAAAAAACGGCTAATATTCAATTTTTGGGTCACGTCAACCCATTATTGTTCCACTGCTGGGCACAGGTCTTCTCACAGAATGAGAGAGTTATAGGCCATAGTCGACCGCGCTGGCCAAGTCGAATTGGTGGACAAATTTTTGGGTATTTAGCTATAAGAAAAAAAGGAGACCTGTTGGAATCAAAAGCAATATGGTTTTAAAATGAGTATAGATAGGTAACTCAAAATTAGTAAATACCTTTCTTGTTACAATTTTTTTTATTTGTGTAACCTGTAAAAGTTTCATTTCTAAAAGATTTTTCAAAACTATCTTTGAATGTCAATTCTGAAGGCCAATCATTAACCACAAATTCCAGAGTTCCATAACCATAGCACACATATTTTCCGTGTAAATCTTACTAATCTATCTAATACCTTTAAACGAGCAATTCTTGTATATATATATATATCAACGATCTCGGAAACGGCTCCAACGATTTTCTTGAAATTTCGTATATAGGGGGTTTAGGGGACGATAAATCGATCTAGCAAAGTTTCATTTTCAGAAAATGTCGTTTTGTCCGTGTTTTCATTGCATAAAGATCGAAGAGATCGAATACGAAGAGAAATTTTGTCACGATTTGCGAAGTTAGAATAGCTCCGTTGGGAAATCGGACCGCAGGAAGTCGGGGTTCAAATCTCAGTCCGATTGTTTTTTTTTTTATTTTTTCTCTTTTTTTCGAGTTTTATTTTTTATTTTTAGTTCTATTTTCTATTTTTTAGTTCTACATTTTTTTTCTTTTTAGTTCTTTTTTGGTATTTTTGTTTTATTATTATATTTTATTTTATATTAGTAAATTGTGATTTTCACCTTCACGGCTGCTGTTGCCGGTATTTATAGATACCCCGTCCTGTAACTCACAAGAAAAAAGGTATCTATGTCCCCGCTACTAATTAAGTATTATATAGAGTAAATAAACTATAATAATATACAGGCTAACTTTAATCTACCTCTTCTTCTTACATTTCTCCGGCGGCGCGTTGCAATTAAATTCTCCTGTATTTGTTGGATGTATAATTGTTCTGATTTATTCTGTATGTTTGTTTCTTGCCCTATATGTCTTAGTTGTTCTGTGTTCTGGGTATCTTTTTGTGTGTTGTTTACAAAGACAGTATCTCCTAGAACTTTACTGATTATGGTTGATGAAAGTATTGATGCCTGTTTTTGAAGTATGGTGATATCAATGAAGGTGTATATTTACCTACAATACCAGTTGCACTAATAATTATTGGGATGATTGCCGTTTGCGTTTTCCACAAAAGGCTAACTTCATTTTTGAGAACATGGTATTTACTTAATTTTTCGATTTCTTTCGGTCCTATATTATAATCGGATGGTACAGATACGTTTATTAAGTAGGTTCGGTTATTAGTTTTGTCTATATATATTAAATCTGGTCTATTGTGTGTAAAAGTGACATTGGTTTGACCTGGCATCTCCCAAAGAATTTTAGCAGTCTCATTCTCTTTCACTTGGGGCTGTGTGATCATTTCCTTCCACCAAAGATACTTCTATTTTATGCTTTCTATCTAAACACCAGTAGACGTACTGCACAAGATTATTGTGCCGTTTTACATAATAATTTTCTGCTAATTTCTTAGATTGCAACATAGACGGGACATATTGGTTCTTTCAATATGGCGTGTCATTATACATTGATCCTGTATGGTGAATACTGACGACTCTGTAGTTAGAGATATTTGCTGCTTTTTAATCCACTTAAACGAGAGTTCTGTATTATTTTATTACTATATTTTATTATTATTTTTTTTTTATTTGACTATAGTAGCAAACGAGCACGCAGTCCACCTGGTGGTAAGTGGTCACTGCTGCCCATGGACATCTGTAATCAACTTCATACAGAACATGAGTTCGATCTGAAGTCAATCACAGATACGTTGCTACTCCCGAAAACTATGCTGGTCGTCTCATGTGAAAGTGTGCCGGCAACCACACCCTTCTATCGAAACGCAAGAAATGCTTCACGCTAGAAATAGGTGTGGCGGTGGTACTTCCCCGGTCGAACTACACTGGTTCTACCACCTTGTGAATTATTAATATTATATTGTTATTATTTTATTGTTGTTATTATTTTTATTATTATAATGTCGATAAGATCAAAATATATTATTCATATGATCATCAGTAAGAAATTTGCATAGTTATAAAAAATGTAATTCCAAAAAACATGATGTACTCGTAGTAAACAAAAACACCGAGCAAAGCTCGGTCATCCAGGTACTAGAGTATTAATCAGAAATAGCGCAGCAAAACAAAAATAATCCAATTTCGTAAATTACATTAGTGTTATTAATGATTAAAATGTTGTTATCGGCTAATGATTTGTATTTTATCGACTTATATTGATGTCTTGTGATTTATGTATCACTGCAAGTAATCCGCAGATTAGATCGCGGATAGAGAAGCTATCGCACCTGTGGACGCAAAGTGATTACGTTCATTCACTGCATCCGTTACTTAGGCCTAGGCCGTACTACGGTTAAACCGCAGCGGTTTTTAACCGTGTGGGTTTATAAAACAAAAAGACAAACACAAGCCGCCTAAATTGCGTATTTTCCCGCGACTGTTTTTAAAACCGCAATCAATGTTGCAAAATTTTCGTGAATAATAACCGCCGCAAAATGTTTAATACATAGAACCTAGCCCTCTTGCGCACTAGCGGTTAACCACGCGGCTAGCCGCTTTTTCAGTTTAATATGAAACCGCCCCAAAATTTCAACCGCGGCGGTTTAAAATCTGCTGCGCCCGCGGTTAACCGCTAGTGCTTAAGAGGGCTTAGTGGTGGTAACGCGGTTCATAATCGTGGTGTGTTCGTCTAGAGCGGTTTCGCGGTTAAAGCGGTTAGCGTTCTCTGGATAAAAACCGTAGTGCGGCCTTAGCCTTACGAGTATGACTGATGCAAGCTGACTGCAGTTTTGTGGTATAGTTTCGAGTAACGCGACACGAGTAACTGGTTGTGGGTTGTCTTTGACCGAATTGCTCGATTGGTTTCACCACCGTTGTGATGTTGTGGTTTTGTCTCATGTTCATAATAATAACTCCTAGGGTATCAGAGATGTCATTTATTTACTTTTTTCTTAATCTCTGATTGTTAAAGTCTTAATCATTATATATCAGTTTTTAGTGAAATTGACTGTAAATTGTCGTATATGTTTAGCACCTTATATACAATGCAAAATATACTAGAGGTTTGCTCAAATGCGTTATTAAGTACTGAAGTCTGTGCCATGTGTTCTAGTTTAACACCAGTTATTGATACTGGTGTTAAAGGCAGAAAAAGGTGGTCGGATTTCGACCGGTCTCGAACAAGTAGTTTACGTAAACTATTTATCAGTAACCTGTAAGTGCTAAAGCTTCTGACGCACGCCTAATGCTTCTGCTAGAAGAAAAACTTAATGCGCAATATTTAAAGAATCTCCATCTTATAATATACTCACTTTTTTCTCAGTACGACAAACATCAGGTTGGGTCATTGCCAGGTTTTGTTTTTTACAAAAATGGCACGTTATGCGTACATAGGGAGAAATATCTGCATTGTTGACGCAAAACATCACTATCATACAAATATTTGACTGCGTCATAATTGAATGATATCTGTTCTTTAATATCGCACACGTTATCACAGATTATTTAATTTTAATCAACTATGTACCTACTGTACCTCAATGTTTACTATTGTTTATTTATGTTCCTAGTTTTCTGATCACGATTTTGTCTGCAAGCTAAATGTGATTCCCAAAGATCGTCTACAACTTTATGTAGTATAATTATTAATATTGCTTTTGCAAAGGGTCCAATTTGTCCAGTGATAGAGTAAGAAAATAAGTAGTGATATACGTATTAACTCAATTTTAAGTTGTTTGGGCGAAATTTAAGTGTTCGTTATTATTGCAAACAATGCGCAAGTATGCGATAACAACTCTGAAATACACACCAAGCGACTAAATAATAGTCGCCAGGCAAAGTACACTGCATTATAACACCTGTATTTTTTATCCTGGTTGTTGCTGGGTGACGAAGTTCCTCCCATAGTTATGGAACTATTCCAATCTAGCATTGGAGGCAGGTGGCAGGTAATAGATAATATAATATATGATCATCGATATTAAACAGAGTACTGCACTTTCTGGCTGTATGTCACCAAGTGAACTCAAGTCGTAACTTCAGTTATTCATAGATGCATTACAATTCTAAGAGTTTCGTTGGATTTAACCATGTTAGGGAATTCCAGAAAACAAAGAATAAATTTAAGATGTTGCGAAATACGTTGTAACAATTCAAAAATTTAAGACTTCGTTATTCTTATTGCTTAAGTTTCGTTATATTTTGAACGTTATAACAAGTGTGTCTTTGTTGCAGATGTTGCACAAACGCTATAGGCCCGAATCGGGCTCTAGCGTTCGCGCTAACGAAATGTCCAGCGTTCCTCGAATCCTCAATGCCCCAATGCCGGGAGTACCACGAGGTAACCGGCAATATCATCTGCCCCAACATGGTGAGAGGTATAGATCATTTGAGAGACCCACGGCTTAATAAGGTAAGATTTCTCGTGCTCTCATTGGATATTTTAACTATTCATTTTGTTTTTATTTCACGGTTTAATACAAAAAACCAATAGTTATTAAGTAAATTAACGAATAAATCACTTCAAGTGGTGTTTACAAGTTGACATTTCACTAGTTTATAGATTAGGGTTTCTCAGTTCCTGAGAGGAGATCTATCTCCAGGAACGGGATAATAATGCGTTGATGACAGTGGTCATGGTGGTCATGGTCACGAAATATTTTTAAGGTGTTTGTCCCTTATAATAGATTTTTTATTTTTATTGTTGAAGGGGTAAGAAAGTGAGTTAACAGTTCAAAACAAGGTTTTTTAGCTTTTTAATTTATAAAGGAATTGCTTATGAAAATGCCGTCTTCATAAAATCTTAATTCAAGCTTAATGGCAAGTCACGAAAACAATATTTCTTATCCACAAACGAAAACACGGCTGCGGAAATTGTTTTCATTCCATCTCAGTTTATGCCAAAGCTCAGGATTTATAAGAATAGCAACGTATTGAAGTGCTGTATAAATTAATTTATATAATTTTCGGGAATGTAAGATACTTTGAGTTAAGTTAGGCATTGAAAGGAGTTAAACCAACTTTTGATGAAAGTCTGTTGCACCCATAGGTTGTACAAGGTTGTACACGGGTTATTGTGAACGTATATTAAAGATAACATACGGCGGTATACATTACAGTTACAATTTAAAAATAATGAAGACGATTGAATATTTCGTGTAAGAAATAGGAAGGAAATGCTCAATTTTAAGAACAGTTTTATTTTCTATATCGAGTAAATTACGTCTTTATAATTTTTTTTCAACACCACTATCATTACTTGTTGCATCGCGTGTGTTCACAAAATATGATGCTACACTTTCAATTAGGTGACGGTAACCTTAGAGATACATAAATGCTTGAAATAGAAGAAGTTAGGAACCCGCAGAATTTATGAGCAAGTGTAATTTGCGCCATTGTCAATAATGTTTCGGATACAAGTTAACTGAACTTGCCTGGTGAAACTACAGTGTGCTAACTATCGTCAAGTCCAACAACTCACTTCTCAATACTGATACAATCAGCAGAACGTACCTATTCTACAAATTCGTGATTGCATGTCTCAATGGTTCTGCTATAAAAGATATATATCTATAACGTGTAATACATTTTAGGGTCTCGCATTTACGTTAGAAGAACGCCAAGCCCTCGGCATTCATGGTCTGTTAGCAGCAAAGTTTAAGTCCCAGGAAGAGCAACTGGACATCTGCAGGATATCCGTGGATAGATACGAGGATAATCTGAACAAGTACCTCTATCTCGTCGAGTTACAGGTGACTAAACAAGATAAAGGTACCATTGATTGATGAATTACTGCTTGTTGTATTGGAACGGAATTGTAATACGGGTTGCTTGTGGCTGAATTTTCTGCTAGCGCTCGATGTATTGAATGGTATTAACAGTAATGCCCGCTATAAACAGGTTATGAACCCCTGCTCCATAAAGGCGAGTTTTCCCAAAGGATAATAGTTGGTTATGAGGTTTGCGGTAATATAAACATTTATAACAATGGTGTCATTTATGATGTATGAGTGAGCTTATATAGTTACTATGAATACTAACATTTTTGTGTCGTGTGCACGGTCAGGCTAGCGACCCTAAATAATATGAATATCGTATAGTTTGAACTATGTACAATAACATTTACTTTCCTTTTTAAATTAGGTAGAAACTCATTTGTAAATATCCAATTAACTTACCAAACAGTTTAAAAATAAGTTATCGGTTGTCGTATCGACTGTCGTTCTGTAATATGTTATTGCCCATTACATGATATTCTTTAAAAGCACTAAAACATTTCATTGCACAATATTTAGTAAAATATTCGCAATAATATTTACACTTTTGTTGTTTTTTTGCAGGACAGAAATGAGAAGTTGTTCTTCAGACTGTTGTCAGAAAATATAGAGAAGTACCTGCCAATTGTGTATACCCCTACGGTGGGCCTTGCCTGCCAGAGATTCGGGCTCATTTACAGGAGGCCTAGAGGTCTCTTTATCACAATTAACGACAAGGGACACATATTTAATATCCTCAAAAACTGGTGAGTGTTTGAACGTTAATAGAGTATCGTACGTGAATCTTGTGTTTATATATAACAAAAGATAGACCAGAAAAAATACGATTACGGCCGGTGCTCCCTTACGGCGATGTATGCTACATTATGCATGACAACATAAATAAACATATTCCATTATAACTTCTCCAATGTGGGTAAAAATGTGAGATAAGTCGAGTCAGTGTGTTGGTTTTGAGTCAAGCATCGACTAATATTTAAATCTGTCTGATCTGTCGTAATGTTTTGTGTAAAACACAGAATTTAAATGTGTTTTCCGCGTAATGGGATTATCCGGAGTTGATTTTTCAATTGAATACACAATAATTCATGTAGGTAAAGGAAAATAAATTATGGATTAGATTTTGATAAATGATTCACTTTTATAAGAGGCGATCGTTTCAATCTTCGAGAGAAGCAACGCATCTGTATTTGATTTCAGATAGAACTCTGTTCTAAATGAGTATCTAAATAGATCACAGTCCATGGGTGGCAGTGACAGCGTATCATCATGTCGACTGCGTGCTTGTTTGTTACTTCAAACTTATAAGGAAGTAGCTATCCAAGTGTTTAAAAAGGTTCTTTCCTATGGACACGATCAGAACTAAAATCATAGACGCACATTTCCTATTGAAATTCGAAGCCGGAATTCCTGCCGTAGTAATGTTAGCCATTACGCCTGTGCCGCTCGCTCGAACCTTATTTAGCATTCGCTTTGAATATCACATTCGCAACGGACGTTTGGTTACGGATATTGTACGAGATTTTCCATTAACCAAATGCATAGAGTATTGTTTTTCAACTTACGACTTCAGTTTCCTATCAAAAACAAAATGAAAATTACGACGACCCTCTAAATTTTACAGGCGAAGGTTTTCACATATTTTCTTCTTTCTCGCCTCGTTTGCTGCATTTTTTGCCTGTAGTTTTCCTATGAGATGAGACCCGTGTTGATTAGGCCACCAAGTTGATCGGTTTCAAACAAGTTCATTAACTAAAAGTACTGTAAAAGTAACTGCGATGCACTTGATACATTAATTTAGCGAGGCTTATTAGACGTTGTAATGATTGATACGTCCTATCAATGAAACATTTGCGTCATATACTTGAAATGCGATATTCCAATAATTTCAATGAAAACGTCAATTCGTACGTAAAATGCGCACGCGTTTTTTACATGAATGATAACAGTGATTGTTTTACGTAGCTATTGGCAGCTTTTGATTGATCGTTTTAGTTTAAATTTTCGAAAATGATGTGTGTTGCTTATACTTACATTGTTGTTAAATGATCACTAGAGGCTTATCAGTAGGTAATCCATTTAATTAACATTTGGTAAAGCCAAAACGCAGTTCAATTTCGTAGGTACTACCGCCACCGTTTTTTCAAGAGGGTGCTATGACTGAGAGAAACTACTTATATTTAATAAACTTTGATAACAACATCTTTTTAAAAGACTCATTGTAAGTCTTTTCAGTTGATTGCCTCTTAACATGTCAACAGTTGACTAAAATTATTTTTGAAGTTAAATAGAATTGTTTTATACGATATCACTTATAAACATGCAATAGAAATGTCTTAAATTATCTCGATCGATAAAACGCTACTTTACTAGTTTATGCCGTAGAGAATTTCCCAGTAGTTTCATGATACGTCAACTCAAGAAACGATAAGTCATAAATTCGCCCTGTTTATTATGTTTGTTCGTGTGCATTAATAGTTCCACTTCACTTTCTGACATACATTTATGCATACAAAGTTATCGGTTTCTATTGAACAACTTGTTTCTATCAGCATTCTAGAGGAAAATAATGTTTAATATACCGCATAATTATACAAGTGGCTGAAATTGAAATGATAAACTGGAAATTTTAAAAAAAATTTTTAAACAAAAAATACAACCGACTTCCATGCCACATAAAAGTAAAAAATAATTTAAATACATGTTGGTTTAGAGCAACACAGTACTTAGTACATAGTCCCGAAGTCGGCGCTCATATAAGATACATGTAGTTTCGTCATGATCCAGCAAAATATGGTGAGCGCCGACTTCGGAACTATGTACTAAGTACTGTGTTGCTCTAAACCAACATGTATTTAAATTATTTTTTACTTTTATGTGGCATGGAAGTCGGTTGTATTTTTTGTTTAAAAATTTTTTTTTCACGCTTTTCAGTCACGATAAAATCAGTTATGGCTGTTGCTAGTCGTCCGCTAACCGAATGAATAAAATTAATTATTCGTCCGATTTTCGGATGAATAAAATTATGTGCTGACGTCATCATCTAAAAATAGACTTCTTTGACACAACCGGTCGGGGGCGCTACCGCGCCCCCTCCTTTAGATTCTGAATTAGAAAAATCTGTTCGAACCTAACCTAACCGAATAAAACAACTTTTTCTGAGTAAACATTTATTTAAAGAATAGACCTATAATTATCAATATTTAAAGTAGAAAAAGTAATATAAACCTTATAACTAAGAGTATAATTCAACTGATACTGATAAAAATAATTTTGACTATCCTTAGTTGGAAAACCAATACCATCAAAACCAATTTAAGTTCGGGCAGCATGGTCGTTATTCACTACATCAGGTGTACCCAAATCTTTACACAATTTATTAATCTCAGTAATAAGATTTAATTCACCAGTTTCAATACGTTTTTTATTACGAGGATAATAAGGCTTGAAGGACCCCAGCATTATCAGGGTTGAGGAGTTGAAGGTCAAATATTTCATGCCATATCTTTTCTTAGTAATCTCATTACATACACGTAAGTAACAGATGGCCAACTTCTATGGCTTGGGCTTGCAGTACCCTGCATCATGAGGGTTGAGGAGTTGAAGGTCGATTTTAATAATATACGTCTTTACTTTGTAAATATATTAGATACCCATAAGCATCAAATGGCCAACGCCTATAGTTTAACCCTGAAGTACCCCTGCATCATCATAGTTGAGGAGTTGAAGGTCAAATTTTTCATCTTTTATCTTTGCTTAGTAATCTTATCAGATATACGTAGCGATCATGTAGCTAACGCCTATAGTTTAAGCTTGAAGCACCCCAACATCATCAGGATTGAGGAGTTGAAGGTGCAATTTTCCACTGTATAGAACCATTTTTCTAATGTTCTTACCTTACATTTTTTAAATATCATTTTGAATGCGTAAGGATGAAATAGCTAAGTTTTATGGCTTAGGCATTCAATACCCCTGCATCATCAGGATTGAGGAGTTGAAGGTCCAATTTTTCGTTGTATACCTTTGCTTAGCAATGTTATTACAAATCCGTGAGCAACAAATGTCTAACGTTTATGGTTTAAGCCTGCAGTACCCCTGCATCATCAGGGTTGAGGAGTTGAAGGTCAAATTTGTCATCGTACATCTTTGCCTTGCTATCTTATTATTTACCCGTAAGCACCAAATGGCCATCACCTACGGCTTGGGCTTACAGCACCCTGCATCATCAGGGTTGAGGAGTTGAAGGTCAATTTTTTTATAATATACCTTTGTTTAGTATTGTTATTACATACCCATAAGCACCAAATGGTCAACCCCTATGGTTTAGGCTTGAGGCACCCCTGCATCATCAGAATTGAGGAGTTGAAGGTCAAATTTTTCATCACATGTCTCTGCTCAGTAGTCTAATTACATATATGTAAGCACCAAATAGCTAATGTTATAGTTTAGGATAGCTGTAACCCTGCATCATCAGGATCGAAGAGTTGAAGGTCAAATTTTTCGTCAACCTATATAAGCATAGATATATAATACATATTCCAAGTTTCATAAGAATCGATTCGGCAGAAGCCGAGTTATCTCAAATTATCTAAAAAACTTGAGGAGTGGTGGTGGTTTCCCCCCCATAACTCAAAGAGTTAAGCATCACAGCATACCCATGTCCAAGAGAAAAAGTTGCGTGACAAAATTTCCTATCAAATGAAAGAAAGAAAATGGAAATCGGTTTAGAAACACCCAAGTTATTCAAGATTTTAAGAAACCGACATTTTCCAATTTTCCGGGAAAACCGCCGGAAGGTTTTCATTTTCTTCAATATGGGACTGCCTGTGAAACTAGCCGCATACAATGTCGTATGAATCGTGTCGGTAGGTCGACGATTTCTAGCCATTTCGCCCGAACATACATAAAAAAAAAAAAAAAAAAAAAAAAAAAAAAAAAAATATACGTGACGAATAGATAACCTCTTTCCTTTGGGAAGTCGGTTAAAAATGAGTTGCCTCAGAAACAAAATATGTTTAAGTAAAATTTAAAAATATGTCCGGAAAGTCACTACGGTGCTCCTCATTCCAAATTTATTCATTGCACGTGCGCAAAATGCAATGTTTATGTTGCATAACAATTCTTTAAAATGGTAATGAATGGTACGCCTGTATTTCTTATAGTGCGAAATTTCTAACGATGGGAAGTTCTACTATGAATGAAACTATTATGTTGCAGTGCCATTGCGGTTAATAATTTGCAAGGGGAGTTCTCTTTGATTTCTCTCGTTCTCTCTTTGACGTCCTCTAATTCTCACTTGGCCTGTGCGGTGGACTATGGCCTAAAACTCTCTCATTCTGAGAGAAGACCCGTGCCCAGCAGTGGGACAATAATGGGTTGACGATGTTCTCTTTGATATGGATTTGTTGCATTTTATTCCGGTGCTATATTTTACGCTTCGTTGAATTTTTTGACACCGAACATTGTCAATCAATTTACGATTCTATATGGGAAACTTATACGAGAATAAAAAGAAAACTTTAACTTCAAATTAAACCAGATGAGTGAATTAGCATAAGAAACAGAGTAATTTAAAAACGCTAAGTTGTTAGATTTAGCACACACAGCAAAAGTAATAATAACATTCCTTCAGCTTTACCAGCACCAAGTATATTTAAGGAAACGTGCAAAGTAAAAGGCATGTAGTTACCGGTGTCTCTTTGAACATACGATATGTATAATAGATTGTGACTGGTAAAAGATTGAGTGTGAGGTCGATTTGATTGAAGCATCGTTCTCTTTGTCTGCAAAATTATATAATTACAATGAATGACTAGGGGACGATAACGATCTCTATGCATGAGAGCACCTGTATCGCGCGTGACAACGATTTATGCATTTTTAGCTTTAGGGCCGGATAGACGCACTGACGGATCTAGGTTTCATTTATTTATGTTTCAGCTGACATAATTTTACAAAGGAGAAAGGGAATTCTTATCTAGGAAATTTTACAGCGCCCTTGAGGGGGGAGCCCCCTTTCAGTCCTTCAATCAGAATGCATAGGATTAATTTAAATGGTTTAAGAAATTTATTCTCATTAAGAATACATATTCACTTACATGAGAACTTAACTAACTTAATCTAATTACAATGTTACTTTTATTTTTATTATTTTGATTTTGAATTTGAATTTTGATAGATTATATAGTTTAGGAGAAATACTTGTTGATGTGTGATTAAAAATCACAATTATGTTTAAATACGGGTGAACGTTATCACTTACCGTTAACTGATCAGGTGCTGCTTCCATTGCATTTTAACTGACCTTTCAATATTCACACACTTCTAGCGTGAAGCATTTCTTGCGTTTCGATGGAAGGGTGTGGTTGCCGGCACACTTTTATATGAGGCGACCATAATAGTCCTCGGGAGTAGCAACTCATCTGTGATTGACTTTAGATAGAACCCATGTTCTGTATGAAGTTGATAACAGATGTCCATGATCGACAGTGACCACTTACCATGCACACTGCAT
This sequence comes from Spicauda simplicius, assembly GCA_949699795.1. NCBI lineage: Eukaryota > Metazoa > Arthropoda > Insecta > Lepidoptera > Hesperiidae > Spicauda > Spicauda simplicius. The sequence continues at coordinate 8,843,691 of OX453067.1, read as the reverse complement.
GCTCGTTTGCTACTTCGGTCAGATAAAAAAAAAATGTTTATCTTAAGTCTTATAACAAAGTTATTATAATTTATTGTAGATATTATAACTATATCGTTTAAATTTGTAAACGTTTATTAATTTGAATATGACAAAATATGAAATAATTAAAATTAAATTAATATAATATAAATTAACATAATTACACGTATATACAAAATAATAACTTAAATTTAAAAAGAAACAAAATGCCAAATTAAAAATAAAAATCTGCATCCAAATTACTGTCCATAGGATGAGTTCCCAAAATGCTGGCAACATTACCTCGTTGAATAGCAAGGCTAATTCGTTGACCGAGGTATGTGCCAGCTTTCTGATCACTCGTTGACTCTATCAAACGTTTGGAAAGATGCTTAAAAATAATTTTGCATTTAATCCCCACGGTCCCATGGTTTCCACGCCAAATGCCAGAAATAAGTAATCTTTAATTATATCTCCATATTTCTGGCACTTGCGGATTTCAGCATCGGTCGCCACGACACCGGCTGCCCTGGAAGAGATATTAATATGAGAAGGTGCCAGTGTGTCAACACAAGTAGCGTCCCACACTAGACACCTTCCATTCTTCCAGGGGATTAGAGTTAAACCGTCAGGCCTCTTGCCATCACCACGTACTAAACCATTCGGTTCTAATTGAGCCGGTACGTTGGCGGTGACAAGAGCCCTACGGATAACATCATTCAAAGCCGCGTGTCGCGATAGACGACCGGCACTTCGTTGACACGAAAGACCGTGAAGACCCAAACGATCAACTTGAGCTCCACAAGGGCAGCAATGTGGATGATTTAAAAAAGTGCCCAGTCGTAGGCCCACTGCTATAGAAAATGATGTATTATCTAGGAGAGTACCTAGATTAGCAGAAGGAAGAGCTTGCAACCAATAACCCGATTCCCTAACAGAAACTGCCAAGAGACGAGCGCGCTCAATAGAATTTTGACAATTGTTTAAAAGTTGAGAATGAACATATTTACAGAGCACGTCGTCCCATACCCTTTGAGAAATTAGACAATCGGGGAGGGATTCACCTGGACAAGCTGCTAACCAAGAGTTCTTGGCTTCTGCACAATAGGAAATTTCCGAAACATCTAAAGAGGAATGTGTTAGCTTTTGAAATAATGAATTTGTACTGTGTGCAGAAGACAAGAAAGCTGGTAAAGCAATTGAAGATATTTTCCTAATGCCAATGCCTCCATACCTAATCGGCAAAGAAGCTTGGCACCAGGATTTTTCATTTAAAGTACAATTTAAAATTTTAATTAAACAATCCTGAATTAATGAATCCATTGAAAGGAGATGACTTGTGAATTTCCATATTGGAGAACATCTCAAAAAATATGTGAATTTAGGAACAAACAAACAAAACCGGATAATATGGTATGCTACGTGAGAATTAATTTTGCTTAGACGAAAAGAAATATTTTCAAAATTACTAATTTGCTCATCCAGAAAACTTGGTATAGACTCTTCTAAAACGGGTGAACCCAGGAGGCGAAGAGACTCTTTATTCAGAAGCTGAATAGTCGGTGTCACATTGTGAAATTTATCAGTGATACGTTTTTTTTCCAAATCACATAATGAGTTGGGTATATAGAGCTCACACTTAGAAAAATTCAAATCTAAACCTAAATTTTGAAAATTTTGTATAAGAAATTTCAAATCTTCCAGAACAGTTTCTGCTTCACCTCCAAGCGTGCCGTCATCTAAATACCATAAGTTTAATTTTGAATTTAGTGCCGAAATGATTGGTTGAATGGCTAAACTAAAAATTGCAGGTCCAAGTGGATCCCCCTGTTGACAGCCTACTGAAGAATCAATTAAATTATCATTGAAAATTAGATCAGAGGGAAAACCGTATGCTTGATATAAAAAAGGGTAAATTTCGGGAACAATTTTATAAGCTTCAGCTAAAAATATGTCACGATTAACAGAATTGAATGCATTTTTTACATCTACCTTTAGCACCACGCTCCTGTTATCATTAAGCATGTAACTTCTAAGACTGTGTACTGCAGCTTCACATCCTCCCTTTGAGCCAAAACCTAATTGAATGGGTTGAAAATAATTCTGAAGCTTAGGGAGAATGTGTCTGCAACAGACCTTAGAAGCTATACGCCTAATGGTATTACCTACAGCTATTGGACGAATTCCTCCATCTTTTTTTTTAAAGCGCATAAATTAGCTCCAAACAACGTATTTGTGATTTCTTTGTTAATGTTGCCCGATAATATTAGGTTTATAAGTTGGGTTAAACAATTCAGTAAGGTTTTCCCAGCTTCACCTGTGGCTCCACATGTAAGGTCTTTTAAATGTTGAGGAGACAGCCCATCGAGGCCTCCTGCAGAACCAGCTTTAAAAGACATAATAGCTCCTAAAATTTCTTTCGGAGTAATTTTAAGAGCCGTACAATTTAGTGGTGGATTTGCTAGAACTGGTGCCAAAGAAGACGGGTGTTTTGATCTCAAGGTGGCAAGAGTTTCCGGGGAATCAGGAGCAATAATATCGGTTGAAAAAAGAAGATCTGCAGCACCTTTAATGTCTCCATCGCCTACTCTCTGTTCGACTTTATTGTAAATTGAATAATTTTGAGATTGTTTTTTTGTGTCCGAAATATGTATATTTCCGAGAGGTTTTGAACAATTTTGTTTTAATTTGAAAGTTAATGATGTTTTATTCTCCGAATCTGGTGTAGCATGTAGAAAAATGTATGAAAATGTGAAAAAATTGTGCCAACTAACAATAGAATTATCCTTTAATATATTGTTGATGCACTGCGATAATTTTGTTGCGATGCTTAACCGAGCGCCTCTTGGAATACGTTTCACTATTGGTACTGATGACTTTAATTTAGAAAGCTTCTTCCAAAAAGGTTCAAATGTAGTTGATGAATCAATATTTTGGGTTGGTAATGAATTGAATATAATATCATTACAAACATTTGGTACCAATGACTTAATTTCGCTGTGTTTCTTGCCAATGTGTATGTTTAGACCTTTAGGCCCCTTAAAATATCGAGATTGCGAACAATGTGGACATTTGACAAGGTGTGCAGATGTGCTGAATTGATTGCAAACAATTCCGGATGTTGAAGGCACCTGCGACATAGGCTAAAAGAAAGTTAAAGATTAATCTATTTAAATAAGCTTATAAATAAAATTTATGATCGTATTTATTAAAATATACAAAATAAAAACTAAAATATAATATTAAAGAAAATACACCAAAAGTCCCAAATTGACACTCAAAGTCCCAGAGCTTCTCGAAGAAATAATTCTTTGTGTAAAAACAAATTGTGTAAAGAAAATTCACGCACAGAGCGATGAATGAAATTATGTTTTCAATTTTTCACAAATATAAACATTCCAATATCATTATTTGGAAACACATAGTAATGAACTTCTATTTCTGCTATGATTTTTTACTGAGACCACCATCTTACAACATCGTATCACTGAATTTTATTCATGTAGTATTGATTACTCATCTGATGTAGAATTTAACAATTAAACAGAATTGTTCACTATTATTTAAGAAATTTTCTTTTAATAAATTAATTTTATATGTCTGACAACGTCAACTTTAAATGTTTAACCTTAACTTTAACTTTCGTTTAAATGTTTCTTTCTTGTTTTAGGCCAGAACCTGACGTAAGAGCGATAGTGTTTACCGATGGCGAACGAATCCTTGGCTTGGGTGATTTGGGAGCTTACGGGATGGGTATTCCTGTGGGCAAGCTGTCTCTATACACGGCGTTAGCAGGGATCAAGCCTCACCAGTGCCTTCCCATTACCTTAGATGTAGGAACTGATAATCAGGTTTGTATTATTTATCATAATAAATACATCACATCATTACCTAATAACGTGCGTGGTACTACGCTTTCGCCCTTAATATGATTTTTCTTTCTTTTCTTATACTAATAGGGAGTAACGACCACTTAAAATGAGATAATATTTGGTTACGTCTTCCATACAATGTATTTATTGCAAAATGTATACCATTTTAATCAACATAATTTGATAGAGGTCTGAAAAAATGATGCATTTAAAGACTGGATTAAAAAATGATGCATTTAAAAAGGGATTTTTATAATAGATATTCATATAAGTATTAAAATATTAATTTAAACGGTACATTTGTTAAGAAGATAAGGTGAATTCGTTTGTTTTAGTAATCTATACAAATAATGGATTAGTAGAGGATCAACCGATTGTTTAACCGTTATTAATTGTATTAATTATTAATTGTATTTTTGAATTAGCATAAAGCCCTATTAGTTAATAAGCAATAACCATTTCATTCATTTTACAGTGAAATATACTGTTATTGAGTACAAAATTAAATGTTTGTAGCACGATCGAACTATGTATATTCTGTTTGGCTGTAAAATGTATTGGCATTTGTACGGAGACATTCTAGCTTAGGCCAAGGCTATTTTAACTACATTTTGGTATTTTGGAAAGGGTTAAAACGCTGTTCAGGTGAATGTAATAATAAACACGCGAATTGATAAAAATTGAAAATATAAATTCATTCAGGTTGCTACTTGATGGTCTTGTCACTAAGTTTCATTAGCAAGTATTTTTTTAAGTTATTCAAGTTACAATAACTTACTAGTTATACTACAGGTATCTTTGTGTCTATTCTACCTTCTAGCACCTTCATTCAAATGTCTATTCTGTTAAAGGATTCTGTTAAATGTCAATCCTATTAAGAAGTGTAAAACATATAAACATTTATAAGCTTTTTATATGATTCGCTAAGGGCCCGTTCAAGTATTACGTAAGCACTATTGGGGGGTGCGGGGTCTTTGTTTTGCTTATTTTGGATGACTTGGGGGGGTAGGGGGGTCTAGATGATGATTATATCATTGCTAGTTATTTACTTTTTGAAAAATGTTTCCGTAAGCATGGGGAGAGGGGTTAGAGCTTTGCTTACTTTTGCTGATAAGGGGGATGGGGAGGGGGGGAAATGTAATAAATCTGCTTACGTAATATTTGAACGGCCCCTGAGACAAAAAAGGACCCGATTTTACCTGGACGATAGATAACACAATAACTTGGATTACCATTTATACTAATTTAAAGTAAAGCAGAAAAATGAATCACAGGCAGTGCATGTCAGGTGGAATTTGTATAGGTACCAAAAGTCATATCTATATTTATGGTATGCTATAAAAATAATAATTCAAGAAAAATTCACTTAATTTTTATACCACATATACATACTTAAATGTGTATAGGTATGTTGTACACACAATAACAATAAAAATTATATTATTCTTTTCGCAGGATCTATTAGAGGACCCGCTGTATATCGGTCTGAGGCAGAAGAGGGTGCGAGGGAAAGAGTACGACGAGTTCATCGATGAATTTATGGAGGCATGTGTGCAGAGATACGGCCAGAATACGCTTTTGCAGGTAAGTTATAGTTTTAATGTTTGTTTATATGTGCACTACTTTATTTCCTCGGTTTCGCTCGCTTCGATCACTATTACTGCGGTATTGAGTATCCCTTGTGTTATCCCAATTCGAGTGCTTTTCAGCGAATTCCGTTTTGTACGAAAGAGTAAAAAGAGTTTATTACTTTCCTTACGCTAAATGTAATATTCTTTAATCTTAGACTTCAAAAAATTAAGATAAAACTTTTATTACTCTTTTTATACGTTTTGTATACTATTATAAATACATATAAAATTACATAATACATACATATGGTAAATTGATTCAAGTCACCAAGGTCTAACGTAAATTACAATTCATGGAATTACGCGATCAATTTTAAAAGGAAATAAATCGACGATAAAAAAATCGCTCGAACACGTGTTAAAAACGTCGGACAAATAATGTAAGCATTGATTATTTATCCGGGATGAAAGTAGTATCAGTTGATATTTTACGTCTTCCTCAAATTGTATACCATGATTTATAACTTTTATCAACAAGTATTAACGAGTAAACTTAACGATTTAACTTAAACTATTTTGACTGGCTTACCTTTTGAAGATTTCCCCCTCGTAATAAAAAAAAAGGTTTGGGCCTAGTGAAGTCATTAAATACAAGGGATTTAATTGAATTGAAAAATTAATTCTAACCATAATTTTATCATGATTGTAATGACTATTATGTATCCTTTAAAAGTAAGCCTTCCAAAAGTAAGCCAATTTAAAAATTTGCAAACGTATTTATCGAGGATAATGTATTTACAAAATGTAGTCAGTAAGGTCGTTTGGACAATACCCAATCATGAGGAACAAACTGATAGTAGGAAGAGGAAAAGTACATAAACTTTGTAGTTAGTAATCCTAATGCAATCGTGTTATTGGTAACGTTTTCCGCGGTTCTAAATCGTTTTATCCTCATAGATTGTTGCTTCAATTTTCTAAAAGCAATTTTCTCGTCATGACTCGCAAATAAAAATAAATGATCTCTCATTGTGTGTCACCGTGTTGGGAAGTACTTTTTATTGAATTGAATAGTTTACATATATTTTGAGTATGTAAACATTTCTAGTTCTTTTTTGACATCAAGGTAGCTAAAAAGGAAGAAGATGGAAGGAATCCAGGTAGTTAACATTTTTCCGGCTCGCGAGAAATGCCGTCAGCCACAATATTATGTTATTTTTCAATTTTGTTGTGGTTACACTGATAGAGATATCGTCTATGATAACTTAGATTTCTATTATGGTATTGAGAGTTCCTATTCTTGACTTTCAGTAGCTATGGGCGGAAGAAAATCTAATATATAAAATTCTCGTGTCACAGTTTTTGTTGCCATACTCCTCCGAAACGGCTTGACCGATTTTTACCAAATTTTATATGCTTATTCAGTAGGTCTGTGAATCGGCCAACATCTTTCATACCCCTTAAGGGTTGTCCACCCTTAACATTTTTTTTATTTTTTATATGGCAAAACAACGATTGTCGGGACAGCTCTAGTCACAATATAAATATTGATCGCTTTATTTGCAATCGGTAACAATAACGATATACCTAGAAAAATGACAACAATCGCTTATCTTTGAAGTAATTGAAGTAATGACATAACGTACACCTGATAACATGGCTTCCTTTGTAGCTTATCACCGCGCGTACGTTAGGTGCTGTTATCTTATCTTGATAATTCTTCGATCACTTGTACTCATACCCGTCATGTTAATAGTAGTCGTGTGATTTAAAATACCTAATACGATACCCTGATTTGTTGTACTCTTTATTGCATAGTTGAATCCCGCAGCTTCGCCCGTGTTAACAAAAATAAATTATCCCGTGGGAATAAGATATTTTCTCACAATAAAAAGTAGCCTATATGTTAATCCAGAGTATCAAGTAACTCCCTACCAAATTTTATGAAAATCGCGCCAGCCCTTTAGACGTGAAGAAGTAACAAACATACACACTCACAAACTTTCGCCTTTATAATATTACTATGATTAGTGATGTAACGAATTATCGCATTCGCAATCGCGAATATTCTCATGCAATATTCGCATTCAAAGAATTGTGCGAATGTTTTTCGAATACTTAATTGCATTTTGACGACAATAAAAAAGGTCGCCGAATCTATACAAATCTAAGTCGCCAAAAAATCTACACACGCCGGTCCCCTTCGACAAAAGTTTAATATTAGACATTTGTACAAGTATGTGTTGGAAAGGATTAGGTAAATAGTATACTACATTCTAAGATAATGTCTTGTTATGTCAATGGCGGAAGTCGATGGTTTGATTTTAGGAAAAACTAGTTTAAACTCGGCTAATGCACCGCTATTATCCTGTAAAGAGAAAGAGCTATTACGTGTTGTACGATTCATTGGATAATAGCTCATTATTTTTTATTGTTCTTAGAGGAAATTACAAAGCTGCATTGTGTTCATACTGTGTTGATTAAAAATAATTACGTCAGTAATTTAAATGACAAGTTGCATAGATACAAGTAATTATGTAAATCAATTGAAACGCCTGGATAAAACATTTTTTTAAATATAATTTAGAAGTAATAACCGAGCACGCTGTCCAATTTACCCTAGATAAGATTAAAGTTTCATCTGATGGTGACACTCAGACCACAGAGGACTAAATTAGAACATCTCGGGTATGTAAATGTGTCTCCCTTATTACATTTATGTGACTATGACTATGTGGGGTTCTTCAAGAAAGGTGCGAAAAGAGCTCTCCTTCAAAGCCGGCGATGCATTGGCGACTCCTCTGGTGTTGCGAATGAACAGGCGATGGTGACTACTTTTCATCAGGTAGCCCGTCTGCCTTATCGTTCGCTTAAAGTATAAAAAAAACCCTCAAACCAACATAGCAGCTACTATCACTTTTAGGTAGAACTACATGTGGCAAGAAATTTTATACCGTATATACATTTCACATGATACATAAAAGGTGCAAAGTGAAGGTTCACGATGTAATTACTTTTACCTTCCTCTTATATTAAATTCCTTGTTGCTATTCGACTTGGTACGCTGTTTTATACGTCTGTAAATTAATCTATATAGTCTTATCTGCGTTTGAAGTGTCTTGTAGCGAATTGGATAATTACTAATTGAGACTTTTTTGCTTGTCTGCCTTGTAAGAGACGTGGTTTGATCCGTGTATGTTTGTGGATTTCATAATAAACTAGCTGACCCGGCAAACGTTGTTTTGCTATATAAAAATTAAAAAAAAATGTTAAGGGTCGACAACCCTTAGCACTAAAGGGTATGAAAATAGATGTTGGCCGATTCTCAGACCTACTCAATATGCTCACAAAATTTCATGAGAATCGGTCAAGCCGTTTCGGAGGAGTATGGGAACGAACATTGTGACACGAGAATTTTATATATAAGATATTTGCTGCAAAGTTGTCACTAGGGTAGGTACTTTATATGTTTATATCATGTAAGGGAATTCACAGGTATGGCAAAAATCTAGAGAGCATAAATAATCACTAAAATTTAACGCTAAGTATATAATATTAAAAAAAATAACATTACATTGTACTTGCAGTAAATCGTATGTTTTTTAATAATAAAAGCTTTTAAAATGAAGACTTAATATTTAGATATGATATGGAATGGAAGTTAAATATATTTAATTGTTTGACTTAATTTGCAGTAGTTTTGTTTGATGTTTAATTTGGAACACATAAGACACACACATAAGTCAAATATTATTCAAATATTATAGCAATTTCCTTTCTTACTTATCATATTATCTTTTAACTATTTTTTTAAAATTATTTGCGACGTGCAGACAAGCTATACTTTAATTTTCCTGATATTTATTGTAATGCCATATTTTGTCAACAGTTTGAGGACTTCGCGCTCGGTAACGCCGGCCGTCTTCTCCAAAAGTACCGCTTCAAGTATTGTACCTTCAACGACGATATCCAAGGCACCGCCAGTGTGGCCGTCGCTGGACTGATGGCCGCTGTTCGGGTCACTAAGCGGAAACTTAGCGAAAATATCTATTTGTTCCTGGGAGCTGGATCTGTAAGTTATAGTGATGATTTCACTTATGATAATTCAATAGAATTTATTATTAGGAACTCAGTGAAACGCGGTGTTTATATGTTGGATACAGCCTAAGGATTTTCGTTTTTTTTCAAAATGTATGAATAAAGTGAGGGTGTCTTTGTAGAGAGTAATAAAGGTTATGAAGTTATGGTAATTATTTCGTTGAAAAGTATAGTAACAGATTTCACATGTTCCAGGAAAACCAGCAAAGTTTGACCAGTTATGCGTATCGGTAAAAGGAAGTGGATACTGGTTCTCTATCATGTGACACGACTATCTTACTCCCCAGGAAAAACAAAGCAAAAGATCTGTGATTGACTTCAGATAGAAGCTCTATCCTCCAAGAATTTGCTTAGATGGCCAAGGGCACCATTGGCTTGTTTACTCCACTGCTCTACTTAAAAATCAATGGTTAATGGACAACATTGATGCAGTAACTGTGCATATGTTGCATTTTTCCCAGTGATATTTTTTTAATACGCTTTCTACGCCCCACACTAGGATTTTCACCTGTGTCATGGGTACCATGGACACACACAAGACGAATACACAAACACCCATACCCGGAACATAAATCTAAACTCATCATTCAGATACCATTATTGGTTACGTTTTTCTAAAAATCGCAGTACCATCCTCCCCATGGAAAGGCACATGTTGTCCACACGTTCTCTGATACAAATGTAATTTGTTTTCTTTTTTTCAGGCTGCGAACGGAATAGCGAACTTGACAGTAGCGGCCATGGTAGCAGATGGTCTGACGGAGAAGCAGGCGAGGGATCGAGTGTACATGTTCGATATAGACGGGCTTCTGTCCACGCGGCGTGAGGGCGGCGTCCCCGAACACGCTAAGGCGTTCGGCAAGGACATCGAGCCAGAGAAGGACTTCGAGGCTTGCGTGGCTAAGATCAAGCCTAGTTGTCTTATTGGTAAGTGGATCACTTAGTAGATTTTTTTTGAAGTGAAACTTCTTTATCGGGGTTGTTGAAGTGAAACTTCTTTATCGGGGTTGGAAAAAATTTAGTGTAACATTTTTTCGTTACGCGCCATCTTTTTCTGTTACGCGCCATCTTTTTCTGTTTCGCGCCATCTTTTTTTTCCGTTACGCGCCATCTTTTTCTTTATCCCTACCACGCGTGATATTAGATAGATTATTATAAATTAGATTATTAGATAAAGTTTAATAAAAGCCTATTATTAAAGGAGAATGGCGAGTTTGGCCTTAGTTGCGTATATAGTCAAAGACAGTGTGAAAAAAAAACCTTATATTAAGTTAATATTTATACCGTAATTGAATATTTTTTACATCCCGCAGTAGTGCATAAAATGAAAGAATACATTTTATTTTTTGTTCTAGAACTTGCATGTGAAAGGGAACGCAGTCAGGTATACGTTTCGTTGTAAATTAACAGTTTTTGAAGTGAAACTTCTTTATCGGGGGTTTATCGGGGGTTTTTTTGAAAAATAACGTCACAAAGAAGTTTCACTTCTTACGAGTGTACGCTAGTACACGCACACATTTTTAAATCTTTAATACATTTTCTCTGTGGAATGAAACGCATGTTTACGAAAATTACGAAATGTCAGCGTCAACTGTCAGTTACCAATTACTGTCATTGTTCACTTTTTTTTTATTTCTACATCTAACCTCAAACAAGATTAGAACTTAAAAAATTGAAACTTTTTTTTTGTTTTAATCTTTTTATATATTTTTTTTTTATTTTTTATGTTAGCTAATTACCAGACGAAGTCAACGGAGTAATAATTACAAAGAACAAAACAATTATGTATAATTAATTTGACTTGCAAAGTATAACATGCCTTAAGTTATATAAAAAAAACCTTAAGTTTTAAAGAAAATATTATCTTTTTAATGAATTTACAATATGATAATCTACATAATTACACACGTCATAACAGTATACGTTTAAAAAAATATTAGAGCCAAGCATGTATTGAAATTCGCCATTATCCTTTATCTAATTTAACTTTATTTAACCAATTTCTGTAAAGTTGCATATAGTAAATTATTTTTTGAAAAATAACGTCATAAAGAAGTTTCACTTCTTACGAGTGTACGCTAGTACACGCACACATTTTTTTTTATAATTTAACCTAACGATAAGGCAGACGGGCTACCTGATGGAAAGTAGTCGCCGTCGCCTGTGGACATTCGCAACACCAGAGGAGTTGCCAATGCATCGCCGGCTATGTAGGAGAGCTCTTTTCGCACCTTTCTTGAAGAACCCCATGTCATAGCGCTCCGGGATACCTCAGGAGGAAGCTCATTCCACAACTTGCACGATCAGTCGGTACAAGTCTTGAATTCGTAGGGTATTCGTAGGGTACATTTCGATGTGTAGACAGATGATGTGTAAAGGAACTTTTCGAAGGAAAGAAGAAAGAAATGGGAAAGAGATGAGATTTAATCATTTAGGAAAGGACCTATTGTAAAAGTTAGCAACAGATTTGTAAAGATATTAATTTTAATATATATGCGTGTAATTGATTTAGCTCAATTTAGTTAAAGATGTCTAGATAGAGTTATACATTTTTAAAATTGAACAAGATATTTATATAAGAACATTTCTTATTAAATAGCTTATAAATTATAATATTTATCTTTAACATAATGACTAATGTCCTATTTAGTTTAGAATTAGCGTTGTTGTTAAATATTCTAGATCAACATTAACACGAGTTAGTTTTTCTTTTCTATTATGATATTTATGTAACAGTTATTGTTACTACCTGGATACTGGCTTTATTGTCGGATACACTTTATTCTATGGATCGTTTTGTATTGTACTAACAGAAATAACAGACACATGCACATTATTATTTTTCACAGTGAATTGTGTGGTTTCATATTCTATATTTAAACAAACATAGACCAAGTGTTAATTTATGTTTGCACATTTTTGCCAACTAGTTATTACGCGTACAAAACGAATATAGTTATGCCATGTGTATAATTTTATTCATGTCTCATGAAAAGTGGTATATTATATATATAATAATAAATTATTTAATTTCTGAGTTAAATTTATTTATACTGGATACAGAGTAAACAAAAAAACTAACCATTGTTTAATAAGATCGAAGTATAAGCAAATAGTCTGATGGCAAGTGATCACTTAGCCTATCTGTAAGCAATTGCATACAGAACAAGGGTTCTATCTGACGTTAATGTCAAATGCGTTGCTACTTGCTACATCCGATTACTGAGAGTGCGTTCCATTAGACATTCACAAAGTTCACGCTCACGACTGCAGTTTTTCCCGGTCATCTAGCTTGTGAGTGTTACTGGAATAATCTCTAGTGGAACGATCATTTCGACCCACCTTATTAGATTTGTCGTCTTGAGCTTCTCGTGGGCGTAAGTCATGACGTCATGAGTGACGTATTCGCCGCGACCACAACGACTGCGGTCGTCTTGTGGAACGGTGTTTTGGGCATTTTGGGCTTTGTGAACGTCTTCTGGGACGAGCCCTAAGATTGCACCGAAACGCAAGAATGCTCACGGTAGACACATAGTGACTATGGTACTTCCCCTCATACGTTCTGTCACTTTAAATAAATCATAATTGTTTAGTTCCTCTACCTAGGTTTACGTTTGCTTTAAGAGTAATGTAATTGAATTTTTGGGGTTAGGATGAATTATATACAAGGGATTTGTATTTAAAATAGTTAACATTATAGATCCATCAACCTTTTTTAGTCTGCCGATGGACACAGAAAGCGCCGTGCATGCGTTTTAAAACAAATATATTATTTAATAATTGATGCTCTTATTAATCGTGTTATTTGTATTATTTAAACATGTTTACTAATTTTAAACGACATGTGCAGCTGCTATTTTAAATATATCTATACCTTACAGGTTGCTCGACAGTCGGCGGTGCGTTCACAACAAACGTGCTGAAACAGATGGCCAAGAACATCGAGCGCCCCGTAATATTTGCGTTGTCAAATCCAACTAGTAAAGCGGAGTGTACCGCCCAAGCGGCATATGATAATACAGATGTAAGTAATAACTATGTGTATGCGTAATAGGAACCTTGAATTCCGTCTCGTTTCGCGGTTTCTTGACTACGAATTTATTTATTTATTATGCTTGTATTACATAACGAGCAATTTTTCAATTGTAAATATTTTATCAAAGCCTCTTAAAAATGTGGTTCAGGCATAACAACTTAAGTAAGTAATGTGTTGGATAAAATATAATTTGCATGAAACCAGATAGAAAGAGTTTTTTTCTGTAATTTTTGGTTTACCATTTTTAGACACCACTACAAAGGTGGTATCAGTGTAGTTCGACCGGGGAAGTACCACCGCCACACCTATTTCTAGCGTGAAGCAATTCTTGCGTTTCGATGCTAAGCAATTCTTGCGTTTCGATGTAAGGGTGTGGTTGCCGGCACACTTTTCTATGAGGCGACCATCATAGTCCTCGGGAGTAGCAATGCATCTGTGATTGACTTCAGATGGAACCCATGTTCTATATGAAGTTGATTACAGATGTCCATGAGCGGCAGTGACCACTTACATCAGGTGGACTGCATGCTTGTTTGCTACTTCAGTCGGATATAAAAAAAAGACAATGTTTTCAAAAACAGGAAATAATTGATAAATTTCGTTATTTGCAACATCTAAAGTGATAAAATTGTTTATATGAGATTTTATCTTTGTACAAATGGTGATATTTTTTGAAAACAATTTCTCAGGGCCGCTGCATATTCGCGTCCGGGTCTCCGTTCCCGCCGGTGCAGTTCGGCGGGAAGGAGTACCACCCGGGACAGGGCAACAACTCCTACATTTTCCCTGGAGTGGCTCTGGGCGTTATCGCCACTGCTACCCATCATATACCAGAGACCATGTTCTTGACTGCTGCTAGGGTGAGGCTATAATCCTTTTATCTTATTTTTTAATAAAATTCCTTGCAAGGTATGGAACATAAGGCCATGTGTACGTAGTAAAATGCGAAGAATTAAATATACTTTAAAGTAAAATAGTAGACATACTGAGCATTAAAGATACATAAATAATTATTATTTTGCTATCTACCAATCTGATAACACCGTACTAAAATTTAATCTATCAACTTAAACTAAATGTTTTTAGTGTATTTTTTTTTTCGAATAATACAAATGTATAAAATGAATCCTGTCCAATAATTGGTTAGATCGTAATTATCATTACTATATTTAATGAGTTGGCTTTTGTTACAAGTTCCCACACATCTGAAAGCATTTAATAAATCTTCATTATGCATATCAAACGAATTCCATTCTGATATTATTGCTCAGCATTATGTAATCCCGGTTGATATATATTTCATTTTTTTGTATCTGGCTTCAACACCTTCAATTTTCTGCCAAGTAATAGCAAAAGTTGGCAAATGATTTCATGTCTTACGTCAATTGTATAACACTTACATTTTCGAATGTTCTAAAAATATCAAACAATTGTGTTTGTAAACAACGAAAATCTTAATTTCTTTTCTTAAGTTCTACTATGACGTCATTTTAACCCTCGGTGAACGATCGATTTCTTTTATTTATTTGGCGTGGCGTTACGCGTGGCGGATACCATACTGGTCTGATGCGCAATGGGTCCCGGGTTCGATTCCCAGCCAGATAGGTGAATGATGAGTTTAGATTCCTGTTCTGGGTTTGGGTGTTTGTGTATTCGTCTTGTGTCCATGGTACCCACGACACAGGGGAAAATTCTACTGTGGGACTCTCTCTCTCTCTCTCTCATCAACCCATTATTGGCCCACTGCTGGACACGGGTCTTCTCTCAGAATGAGAGAGTTTAGGCCATAGTCCACCGCGCTGGACAAGTGCGAATTGGTGGACATTGGTGGACTGTGGGACTATGAGTGTAGAAAGCGTGTGTTTTTTTAAAAAGAAAAAAGTAGCTTTTGTGATACGATTCTAGGCAAACAACTACACCACACTTATTTCTGGCTTATAACAAACAGCGGTAATTACTGATTTGTTTTGAGTTGAAGGGTGTTGTGAGGGAGCGACATTTAAAAGGAACTTTCCAACTTCATCGATATTAATAATTCATAGCATACGCTTGGTATGCGATGGATTCTTATAATATGGAGTTAAAACAGATGTGCCATCGTCGGTAGTGTCGGCTTACCTTAAATTATGTTACATTTTTAAACGGTTTTTAAGAGCGCAGTTGAAACTGCGTGGCACATCATTTTTACAATATGAACCTACTGACGAGACGGATAACAGAATGATGAAATTAGGTTCTGTTTCATATCTGTGTGTTCATATATTCGCCTTTGTGTTTTCTTATTGTACACGATTCAGTGACAAATGTTATTGTAGGCTATGAGCGAAAAATGCGTAGTATTATACATATATTCTTACATTTCACTTGCAGACTCTGGCAAATTACGTGAGCGCAGAAGACCTGGCGATCGGCCGCATATATCCCTCCCTCGCTGAGGTGAAGGACGTATCCCTTGCCATCGCCATAGAGGTTGCTAAGATGGCGTATGATGAAGGTATGATGTTGATAATTATGTCATAACTAACTGAACCCCGCAGCTTCGCTCGCGTTAAATGATGTATCGATTATCGGATATAAATCGATGTATCGATTGTCCCGTGGGCATAACTCCCTACCAAATTTTATGAAAATCGGTCCAGCCGTTTAGACGTAAAGAAGTAACAAACATACACACTCACAAATTTTCGCCTTTATAATATTAGTATGATGATTATGTGTATTAGATTGTCGTAAATCAAAAGCGATTTTTTAAAATAATTACGTTGGCATAAATTTACGAGGTAATCATGTTTAATACGTTTATGCCGAAGTAATTGTGTGCATATATCACATAACGAGTATGTCAAATGATATAAATGACAATTTATATTACGATTTGTTATATGGGTAGATTGAGTGGTGATCGTTGTTGCCAAGAGCGCTACATGAAACAAGTATAGCTATTTCCGACCTTGCATACTATCAATTTAGTTGATGTAACCTGGGAGTGAGAGTACCTACCTAATAGTAAAGTATGGTGTTGAATGGTGATTATTCAAATAACATGGCATAATATGCAGAACCCTAAAATTGACATAACATCTAGTAATGGTCATATTTATTGTGTCTAAGGAAAACGATAACTATACCGAAATAACAATTTTAATCAATCATACTTATGTAATAAATTATATATATTTGAGTTTACCAATCACAACATTATCTAATTTTAATTTCATTAGGTTGTGCGACCTTTTATCCGGCTCCCCAAGATTTTAAAGAGCGTGTAATGATGAATCGTTATGATTATTGCTATACATCATACGTGCCGAGTATTTATTCTTGGCCCGAATCTCCAAAAACAGAATGTAAAGATAACGAAGGAGGTGCCTTTCCATGCCATTATATGACTTAAAGATCGTATGTTGAATAGAAGGCAGAATTTTGTTTCGTTTTACCGAATATTATTATATGAAAATGACGCAATTTAATTTTTATATTACTAGAAATATATTGGATATAGAGTGCCGATTTTGTTTTGAAGAAATAAGAAAACCCAGAGTAAACGGTAATCTGAAAAATTAAGTATCTATTGTACTGTACAAACAGAGTAGATTGAGTTTGCCATTGTATGGTTTTAGTATAATTATTGTCATTAAACTCTATTGAGTTTACGTCGCATACATAATTAGGTAGATTAGATATTATTGGTAGTTTGTGCCTGGAGTGTTAACGAAGAAAATATTATTATATGGTTGTTCGGAGAGTCATTTCGTTTTTAAAAATGAATAATGATTTTCTTTAGTAAATTTATATTAAATTCTAGTCTAATACCTGCCATCTTTTTGACTAATTAATTGAAAACGAATATGTATTACACTTACTTGTAATGTATACGTTTCAATTCAGTCTTTTAAATATCGTAGTACGTTGATGTAATCGATTCCTAAAATAACCACACAAAACACATAAAGCATAAATTTGTCTCTTATTGGAAACCGGGATATTCTCAAGCATAGAGGATTTAAGATGTGATCACTAGGACGTAATTAAATGCATTGAATTATATTGATTTACAAGTGATCACTAATAATGAAAGAGACAAATACTAATAATGTAGTTACATTAAAGAGAAATACGTACGATTATTTTTGACTTCTGCTCATAATTGCAAAAATATTCATATTATTTGTTTGTCGGTGGCTCAAACACAACACATAAAGAAACACACACAACACATTGTATTAAGATATTAAAGGTCAAATTTATTGTCTGCCTTACAGGTCTAGCTTCCGTTTACCCCGAGCCGAAGGATTTAGCGAAACACGTTGAGAATCAAATGTACAATTACTTTTACGAGAGTTCCATGCCAGTTGTATGGGATTGGAAGCCCGAAGAGAAGTTCAACGTACGGCCCATCCAACCAGTACCTAAAAACATCTAAACAAATATCTATATGAGGTATTTATCTGATGTGTTTTCAAATTGGATTGCAAATCGTTCTTGATTGTAATGTATGTTAGATAATTGCGTACGGTACAGATTGCATTAGGCGCACGTCGCCGGACTATTTAAAGAATAGTGTTCAATTTTATGTCCATTTTTTACTTTTTAATAATTTACACAAAGTATTATACCTCCGTATTATATAGTGTTTGTAACAGTCTAATAAACGGTTCATGACAGCTTCATAATATTCATTATTAAATGGAAAATTTATTCTTACTTAAAAAACCAATCATGACAGCATGAGGTCACGAAAACCACCTGATTGGGCACTAATTAATAATTATATTGTAAGGTTATGTTACATTAATGTGTGGTTTATCACAGGGGCAAGTTTAAGGAGAAATATATTTGAATGATTCGTTCCAATATCAGATTCTCTATGAACATGCCCTTTAGAAACACATGATGTACCTAACGAACAATAAATCGTAAAAAATATATACGTATGTAGGTTCTTAAAGTGTTCTCATGTAGTGCTTAGATGTCATTTCATGAGTATGATATTTCGCGTATGTGTTTGTAGTGAGTAGGAGGTTCAAAGAGTTTATACTCGTTATGTATCAAAATTTCAATGTAAGGGTATTGGGTGGACTTTAAATTATTTTCAGTGTTGTCGCAGAATAGTCAAACGCACCAAACATATATCTTTATATATAACTAACCTTTCTGTATTGTGTTTATTTAGCAATGTTTTTGCAGCGGTTCTATTTGAATCTTATAGCAGCAAATGGCTGCTATTTCTGATACAAGTTAACTAATAGAGGCGATTCAACTTACTCCTCAACATTCAGATCTGAGTTTGAATTTTATTATTCATGCGCATGTTAGATCTTAACACGTGTACCATAAATCCATTAGGTCCTATTATATAAACTGCGCACCGATAAATCACTCCTAAACGAAAACAAAGGTTGTATGTAAAATATGATCGTAAATAATTTTAATTAACCTATTTAATGGTGTGTTTAAGTAATCATTTTATATGTCATTGCAAAGCAATGTACCGTTACATATTATTTTGTGTAAAATCATTTCTTTTCTGTATTTATTATGTTTAAGACGTAAATGTTTTTTATTGTTCATTGTTTTAAGGCGTTTATTTATTTATTTAAACTGTATTCATGAAACTGGCAGGAGATAACACGGGAAACGGGATATATAGTGAAAATCAAAGTCTAGTCACCACAGCATTAAAATTACTTGTACACATTCGTGTATTCATGCATTCTACATTTATTATTAGGTATAATATACACAGTAAATGTGAAAATAAAGACATTATAGAGAATGTAGCGAGACTAGTATCGTATTTAATGGAAATATGTCGCACCAATAATCTGTGGTGTTAAGTATTCGAAACAGTATTGAGCGTAAATTATGGAGGAAAAATAAAACTTATGTCAATAATTTATTAAATAAATTGCAATGTCGTTAAACATTTTTATATAATTAAACTGGTACAAATTATTAATACTTAAAGTGATTTAATCGTAACATTATTAGTAAAATTTACAAAAATATATAACACAATAACAAGCAAACAGCTAAACATTAACAATATTTAGAATAATTATTATGACTATCAAATTATTGTGCCACCTCACGAAGACCATTGCTATTTATTAATTAATCGAAATGGAAGTTTAATCTAATTTTTAAAATTTCCTTCTAGACTACTTTCTGTGATGTTTAATATTATTTTAACATTTTAATAAAATTTACCAATGGTTTTTGGATATTAATAAAATCTATGTATTTGTTGTGTAACGATATTTGCATTCGCATTCGCGAATATTAGAATGTCTATAGATATTCGCACTCGCAAGAGTTGTGTGAATGTTGAATTGCTACGTTTTTGCAAAAAAACGGACGCCAAATCTATCCAATGAAGTAGAAGTATAGTTTGTCGATCAAAAAAATAACTGTTCTCCAACTCCCTGCAACAAAAACTGAAAAAAAAACAAAAACAATATTCGCGTTCGTGAATGTCGATAAGGGATATTCGCATTCGCAAATAGTAACCTTGTTACATCACTAATATGTATTTGTATGTCGTAATATTTTATTATGCAAAAATTAGTATTTTTTAAAATTTATCCAATTCTGAATGTGAATAAAAATTTGAGTGAAACATTTATGAATAATGTTCTTTTTTGCTTTAACATTTGAAAAGGAGTATGATCTTTTTCGTGGGGTGTAAAATTATTTATTACATTATATTATATATACATTTCGACTTGAGGTTATATAAGTATATATATGTTTCGCGTTCAGTATTTTATTTTATAGTGAGAGAAAATTATTTTCGCTGAGCGAAAATTAACTTTTATTTTGAGTTTATCAAATGTCATTGTGTAAGTAATTTATGTTACAATTAGACCTGGTATCTTTTGATACGAAGTGATTATGTTGCTGTGACGATATGTAGGTAATATTGAGTCCTCACTATATAATATAGTATGTTATACAATATAACGAAAACGTGTTACATTGTTATTACTACCCATTGAAACACATAAATGTATTAAATTTAATTGTGTAACCATTTGTTATACAGTGTGGATCCATCTTTACAGTGTTATACTAAAGAACTGTACAAAAAAAATGTTGAATTTCTGTTTGTGTGTTCTGTAACTTTACATATTTAAAACATACACTCTACGATTTGCAATGTTTTATTTTCTTGCGTTTAGCACAATCAGGGTTTTTCTTTTAAGTTCAAATATCTTTTAGGTCAATTATCTTTGCTCTTCTGACTCTCCCCTTTAATGTATTTCTCGTTCGAATGCAAGACGTTATTGTGTATGTTTAGTAGGCTAATTGTTAAATACAAAAAAAGAATGGAAGTTACTAATTAAACATGTTCAAAACAAATGTTGTTTTATTTTGCATTACCTAGGTATTGGTCAGTAGTGACTTTTTTCCGATTTTACGTGATTTTGTTTTCACTGCAAGACCAAACTAGTACTTTATTAGCCTAACGTGGCCGATATTTAAAGTTTACCACATTTTTATACGTATTTAAAGTAATTTTGAGTGAAGTTAAGTAAATACAAAAAAATTAACCACCTATAGTGCCATTAATTACTTACATCTTTACATATTTTATCCTACATACTCTTATAGATTAAGATCCGGCTGCAAATATGTGTAGTTATCGTGTGCGTGCTGAAATCCACATTTTTACTCATATTTATGATTAGGAGAATAAAAATCTACCAGGTTGCCAATCAAAATGTGGCCGATAATATTTTTAATTAAATTATTATTATTTGATTTCGCGGGAAAAATTTCACTTATCAAAATCAAAATTTTAAATAAAATATCGTTCACTTCTCGGAAATAGGTATAAAGACTTTGAAAAATCGTAGTTGCCGTTGCGCACTTGGCCGCACCTCTTCGCAGCCAGGTTTAAACAGGTATGATTTCGATATATTTATTCGTCCATAACGAATGTTTATTTTTTATACATCAAAATAAAGCTAATTTTTATCTCATTATTATGATATACGGCAACCTAATTAAATCTGGCCCCAAGTTAGGGTAACTGGCTGTTAAAGATGGTAAATATTGAAGGGTGAGTGAGAGGAAGCTAGCGCGTAACATCGCCAGTCGTCCCCCTCACAGGGATCTCCACCTTGTCGTGGTGAGGGGGCTCAGTAACCGTGGCTTGGGGCGCCGCGGTGAAGCCAAGAGAGATCCCAGGGAGGGGACGCTCCGAGCGGGCTTGGCTGAGGGCCCGCTCCGGACGCATCCGAGGGGGCTGTGGAGGTCGGTGTTTTCTGGCCTCTGCAGCCAGGAGGGGTCGCGGGAGGAGAGGTGTCTCGGTGTGTCGTTGCCGTGCACCCTATCTCCCGCGACCGAACGGGGGCGCACCGTCAGATGCGTTGGCGGTGGGGCCGCAGAGGAAGAGGAGATGCGGTGTGTCGTTGCCGTCCTCCCTGTCCTCTGCGGCCGTTTGGTGGTATGCGGCGGAACCAAAGAACGGATCCGCCGCTGGGTGTGGTTGGTCGATGCCTGTAGGGATGCCTTGCGGGTGTCGGCTTGCCATGCCCACGGCCCCTGGGTGGCGGTCTCGGGGTTGGACCGTCACCCTGCGGATGGGGCCTTGCAGGTAAGGCGCGCCTTTGTGTTTTCTGGCGCGCCTTGCTGTTGGAGGGGAGCTTTATGCTCCACGCGAGGAGGGGCTGCGGGAGCGGCCAGGCACCGGCGGGTTCGCGATGACTGCGAAAGCTTACCCGTGTTCCCGCCGTACGGTGCGAGGAGAAAACACTGTGGGGGTTTAGCCGGTAAGAGTCCGGCATAACCCAGCTGCCGCCCCGGGTGGCTGGGTATCCATGAGGATTACCCACTTAAAAAAAAAAAAAAAACATCGCCAGTCGAACAAAGATAGCAATTGCCAGCTGTATGACATTTTAAAGTGAAATTTTTCCCGCGAAATCAAATAATAATAATTTAATTAAAAATATTATCGGCCACATTTTGATTGGCAACCTGGTAGATTTTTATTCTCCTAATCATAAATATGAGTAAAAATGTGGATTTCAGCACGCACACGATAACTACACATTTTTGCAGCCGGATCTTAATCTATTAGTGTCGAGTTCTTTATAACTTATGTTATCTGTTTACAGTAATTTCACATGATGCGATCTCTTTTCCTATGACTGTGTATGAAACTAGGATTGCTAATGAAGCTTTGGTATATAAATATAATATTTTATATCATAGACTAATATAAAGAAGAAAATAAATGATTGAAGTTTACACATGAATTGTTGGATTTATTTTGATAGATGTGCGTCAGTCTATCTTTTTACTAATGAGTGACATCAATTTTTGAAATGTTTTCATCGTTTTCTAAGATATTTATGTAAGTAATAATTCGGTATTAATTCGACAGCTTACAATAATCTGCCGAAAGATAATGTATTGCATTCCAGTCGTCGTCATGGCGATACTTATGAGGGTTTATATTTATTTGGTCTATCGTTACACCTAGTTCTAGCGTGAAGTTCTTCAGTTTATGAGGAAGGGTGTGGTTGCCGGCTCTTTTTCATATGGAGCCATCATCTTAGTCTGCCGTAGCAGCAACGGACCTGTGATTGATTTCAGATAGAACACCTATTCTATATGAAGTTGCTTACAGATGTCAATGATCGGCGTACACCTGTTTGAAGGTTTTCCACCTCGATAAATAAAAAGGGTACTAGCTTATTTATAGGAGTTACTGACGCAAGAATAATATTTCTTTTGATTTATATGGTTCCCAACCCAAAGGGTAATAACTGAACCCTATTACCAAGACTCCGCTGTCTGTGTTTGTCTGTCTGCCAGGCTGTATCTAATGTTATAATGTACCTATTAGTTTCGCTGCTATAACAAATAAAAAATAAATCACAATAAAATAAATATATTTAGGGGGGTACCCATACAACAAACATTTTTCTTTGCTCGGTAAAAACGCACGATAGGGTTTTACCAAAGTCAGCGAGTGCTAAGTTGCCTAAAAAAGGATAACTCATACAACCGTTGAGTTTTTTGCCATTTTTTTAAGATAATAGTACAGAATCCTTGGCTCGCGAGTCGGACTCGCGAGCCAAGGATTCTGTACTATTATCTTACAAACATTTTTCTTTGCTCGGTAAAAACGCACGATAGGGTTTTACCAAAGTCAGCGAGTGCTAAGTTGCCTAAAAAAGGATAACTCATACAACCGTTGAGTTTTTTGCCGTTTTTTTAAGATAATAGTACAGAATCCTTGGCTCGCGAGTCCGACTCGCACTTGACCGGTTTTTTATATTTATTACAATAAAGCACTTGTTTTTATAGACATCTAAAGTTTCTTCAAAAGAAAAGAGTCCTAGGTCATGTTTTGCTGAAGTATTCTGGAATCCTAGATTTTGTCACAATAATTTCAAGAGATTTCAATGAAGTGACTGGAAATATAATATGTCCGAATATGGTCAGAGGCATTGACCATTTGAGAGACCCTCGACTTAATAAGGTAATTAAATGCATTTTACGGAGTAGTCTCGCTCTTTTTGCCTACACAATACGCCATTACATTGTTATATTTTGTTGTAACGGTAAGTTAAATGTTTTACAACATTTTTCAAAAAAATATTAATCTTCACTGTACTTTTAATATAGTGTACGTTTGCGTCACAAATAAATAAAAAAAGTTGGTAAGTATTCCTTTTGATAGTGATTCTTTTTAAATATATGTATTTTTATACAAATGTGTAAAATGGTCAATCAATTGTATATTAATAATAAATCTGTTCATTAATGTATATGCATTTATATTTTAGACGTATAAACTGATTTTTGATATTTAAGGGTCTTGCCTTTACGCTTCGTGAGAGACAAGCTCTAGGAATTCACGGGCTGTTGGCGCCTGATTATAAGACTCAAGAGGAGCAGTTGAATATTTGTAGAATTTCAATTGATAGGTATAAGGACGATTTGAATAAGTATCTTTACCTTGTGGAGCTTCAGGTAATTGTCATAAATTGGATTTTAGTTAGTGGCTAGACAGATAATTGTAGGTACTTAATTATAGACTTGTTTTAATTAAGTCTTGCGTATTTTATTTGGTAAATACATTCTTTGAAGGGTTGCTTATAAGGTTTTGCGTTTTCATTAGTTTCAATTAATTAGTTACATTCTATTTTAGGATACAAATGAGAAACTCTTCTTTAGCCTTCTGGCTCAAAATATTGAAAAATATTTGCCTATTGTGTACACGCCCACTGTAGGGCTCGCTTGTCAAAGGTTCGGGCTTATTTATCGGAGAGCAAGGGGCCTTTTTATAACAGTCAACGACAAAGGGCACGTTTTAGAGATTTTAAAGAATTGGTAAGCTTTGCATGAATTTATATTATAAGGTAGTTTAAATAAATAAACCAGGATATGATTACATGTTTTTGAGGATTAAAAATTAATTGCACAGTTTTTTAGATTGTATGTTAACACATAACACGAATGGGGATTTCTCAATCGATATTTAAAAACTGATAATAATCCGTACCTATCAATTTCCTAATAATCGAAGAAGATTAATGTGCATCCGAAACTGTCAGGTCAATTGGAATTGTCAATACAGATGATTGATACGCGTTGACGTTCCGTATTCAGTTTAATTTAGATTTAAATGGAGACATAGGGTAGTATACGCCTAGTTTTAAATCGATGTAAAGGGACCATGGGTCCTAGCAGTAAAACCGATTTTGGTTTGCACGGTACCAACTTAAATCGCACTGTCAAACAGAACTGACGTCGCCATTGATCGTTTTGCTGTGCGATTGACAATCGCACGTTCATTCGCTCCGCAGTCTAAAGATATGGCAGACGTCCCGCATACACAATCCACCGTTAAAAATGTAGAAGCGATTGACCCCGTCACTGAGCGAGGATTCGTTTTGCTTATAATATCATTGTACCGTGAGTATCCTGAGTTATGGAAAGTAAAATTAAAGGATTACACGAACAAAAATAAAAGACACCTAGCATTGCAAAAAATGCTGAGCGTATTAAAAAATACAGACCCGATTACGATGAAGACAAATTGAAGAAAAAAATCAATATCTTAAAAACAAATTTCAATAAAGAATGCCAGAAGATACATCGCAGACAGTTACATGGTGGATCGAGTGATGACGCAGAGCCCACTTTATGGTATTATAATGATATGATATTTGTAAAAGATCAAATGGCAGTGGATGGGTCAGAAATTTGTGAGGTGAGTACATTTGAAGCGTAATTATTTAAATTTATTTTATGTAAACAATGCTACACTTATATCGTTTGTTTTATCACACTGAATAACTTGAAACGTGTCATCTCCTTTAAAGAAATACAATGACAGTTTGGGCGCGTTCCAGGTGACGCTTACAAAGCCCCAAACGCCCAAAACGTTGTTCCACAAGACGACCGCGCTCGTTGTGGTCGCGGCGAAAAGTCGAAAACGTCAGTCATGACTTACGCGACGCTCACGATGACCCATCTAACAAGGTGGGTCGAAGTGATCGTTCCAGTCCAGAGAATACGTCAGTAAAGCTCACAAGCTAATGGAACTGCGGTCGTGAGCGTGCGCTTTGTGAACATGTAATAGAACGCACCCTTTGAATTTCAGACGACGAATGAAACATGACAGGATAGCGCTGAATGACACTGAAAGTGGGTAAAATTATATGGTGTCACTGGCTCAGTGTTGCTGCTCTAAAAAAGGATTTCTTGCACATATGAATAGTCTTGGCTAGTTTTATTGTCAAAAACCTTTTGAAATACGACGAAAAAGCTTGGTGAAACAAAATTTTGAAACGAATTTAAAGTTTTCATGTCTTATAGATATTTCAGTGTATAGATATCGTGCAACACGTTACTAAATAGGCTATTTGACAGGTTTTTAAAATCTATTTTATATTAAAACAGAGGTTAAGGAACCCAGTAAAAGTTGTTTTTTTTTTTTAATTTTGGTACATATTTGCTGAAAAATATCAAATTAAAAATTCAATATTTAAATAGCGCCCAAAAACGCTACTTTGACAATATGGCGGGTTGGTGACGTCACTTGCCTGTATTGTCATCTGTGGCTCATATCATCCACATACATTTGTTGTAAACAAAAAACGAAAGTGCGATTGGGTCTAAATTTTATGTGAAAAAATGAGTTACAAATGGTGTGCAGTGCCAAAATGTGTAAATACGACTATAAAAACTCCGCAGAAACTATTTGTGAGTGTCCCAAAGAACGTCGAAGTGCGCCGAAAGTGGTTGCAGCTTTCTCGGAGGGATTATAGTGACATAGCAAATAGTACAAATATTTTTTTTCTGTGAAGACCATTTCGATGTAAGTAAACATAATATCTAAAGTTTTAAATAATTAATTACATTCAGAATGTAAATATTTTGTTATTGATTTGAGGTTATAAATAATACCTCTAATGTTTTTAACATTCTGTTCTCGTGCAACTCACTTCGAATATTTCCGCTGTTTTTCCTAATATTAGTTAAAAATGTAGCTACAGTCTTATGATTTCAATAAGCATTACAATAAAAGATCCCGACTAACATGTTTATTTGTTACAGATGGAAAATGACATGGCAAATTACTATCAGTACAAAATGGGTTTCAGCCAGAAAATAATTTTGAAAGATAAAGTTTTGCCTTCTAAATTTCATTGCCAGCCAGATCGCATTAAAAGAATGTGGGATACTGATACTTCACACAAGTGGACGCAAGTAGGCAAACGAAGTTTACAAGCAAGTGACGTCATCATAAACCCGCCCAATCAGGAGCATTTTGTGTCACGTGACAAACGTTTAAAAAAATGCATTTTTATTTAAGGATTTTTAAATAAATTTAATTATTATTTTCAACTTATGTTAATAAATAACCATTCTTAAACTCATAATATATACTAATAACAGTAATTGACACTTAATTTTTCGCATTGTCAAATAGCCTATTGCATCAAGTGAGTCAAGTGAATGTATTTATAGGATGAAAAGTTCATTGAACTCTATTGGCAGTCGCTTGTCTTGCCTTTAGCGATGTTTACGAAAAAACATGGATATTTTTATCGATATAATATATCGTAATGTTATATCGATGGTTTGCGGTATATGGTACAAATATACTGATATTATTAATATATCGAAAGTAATTCGTTTGAACTTTACTTACTATTGTAAAATGTGTACGTTGTAATGATAAATATTTGATAGGGCTACAGGTGATATGAGGAAAAATAGTTACTATACACAAATATTATAAACAAGCATTTGATAAAAAACTGTTATTTTGATATTACAAACAGACACTTCAATTTTATTTTATTTATAACTATAGATAAGTACCAGAATCTGTGTGGGTGTAAGCATATTTTTTACTATTTCACATATGAGCTGCCTTTTGGATGTCCCTCAATTTCGTACGCACATAGTTTATAATCTGGATTAACACAGGTTTTTTTTATCTCATTGAAGTAGCAAACGAGCATGCAGTCCACCTGATGGTAAGCGGTCGCTGCCGCCCATGGACATCTGTAAGCAACTTCATATAGAATATAATTTCTATCTGAAGTCAATCTCAGATGCGTTGCTACTCGCGAGGACATAGATGGTCGCCTAATTTAAAAGTGTGCTGTTCTCTTTTGGTTCATTAATAACGCACCCTATCTTAGTAGATGTGTGTGGCATTGTATACCATTCCTGGGATGAAAAACATACAGACTATTGATAAATGAGAACAAGAAAAAAAACATGTGAGTCACAAACTAAAAAAACTTACTCATTTTTGAACGTGTAAAAACTCTGGAATTAATGTTTACCAAAATCAATCCAATACACGTTTATCTCAAATCTCAAACTTAAATAAGCTACAAAAACATTTTACAAAAACTCTCATTTAAAAGTCACATAAATAAAGTATAGTTTGTTCAAAATTGCCCTTTGACTTGAGCCGGAGTCCGCTCACGACTGATCACTGAACGGTCCGCAAGGCACGCACACTATCACACTGTGTATGTACATGTCGGATCACATTCAAAGACCGACCGCACTTGTGAATAGGCTATTTGACAATGCGAAAAATTAAGTGCCAATTACTGTTATCAGTATATATTATGAGTTTAAGAATGGTTATTTATTAATAAGTTGAAAATAATAATTAAATTTATTTAAAAATCCTTAAATAAAAATGCATTTTTTAAACGTTTGTCACGTGACACAAAATGCTCCTGATTGGGCGGGTTTATGATGACGTCACTTGCTTGTAAACTTTCGTTTTTTGTTTACAACAAATGTATGTGGATGATATGAGCCACAGATGACAATACAGGCAAGTGATGTCATCAACCCGCCATATTGTCAAAGTAGCGTTTTTGCGCGCTATTTAAATATTGAATTTTTAATTTGATATTTTTCAGCAAATATGTACCAAAATTAAAAAAAAAAAACAACTTTTACTGGGTTCCTTATCCTTTGCTAGATAATATAAAATGGATTTTAAAAACCTGTCAAATAGCCTATTGCAAGAACTATACTTGCCTTGGTACGTCTGACATTATATAGCTATAACTTTCACATGAGGCGACCAACATAGTCCTCGGGAGTAGCAACGCATCTGTGATTGACTTCAGATGGAACCCATGTTCTGTATGAAGTTGATTACCGATGTCCATGGGCGGCAGTGACCACTTACCATCAGATGGACTGCATACTCGTTTGCTACTTCAGTCAGATAAAAAAAGTAAAAGCTATGACTACAACACTACATTTCTAATTTTACCTACTCATTTATGCTGTAGGTACATTTTTTATTGTTATGACGGAGGCCGGCATGAACATCTCGTTTTATCCACTGCAGGGTGTTGTTACATATTATTATAATGCATTCTAATTAAGTGACACATCATTTATGTCAACTTAGTTATAAATTAAGTAGATACCTAAGTATGTATGTAAATGCAGTCGTAATCCTTTCCTTTACCATCCTTTACTAACGTCATAATTGTAGCTTTTCAATTTTGTTACAGCAAACATTAGACGAGGACATAACTCCAACAGCACCGTCACCGCTACTACCATTTGCAAATGTTAGTGGTCCATCTTCGCCGCCGATGGAAAATACCACGCATAGTAAAAAAATGAAACGAGCTACAACCACACCATTAGAAGAACTCATTGGTTTGCCCACGTCATCATATTATAAAAGTCCGGAATATGAAGCAGACATCCTTGCTAAGGGATGGGCCTTGAAATTATGCCGATTAGCTCCAGAACAGAGACTTTTCGCTGAAAAGATTATTAACGAGACCCTCTTCGAAGCCGAAATGGGAACGTTAACGAGAAATGGCGTGGAATTTTTGACATCTCCAGTGGTGATCAAACCGCCACCCCCCGATGATTGTTGGTAGCATTTAAATGGTTTTCTCAGAAGAATTCGTACAATTGCTTAATCCGTTGTATTAAGACATGAAGCTGATAAACATACTTGTAATAAAATTATCCTAATTTGTTACAGAATATAGTTTTAGCTTAAAGATTATCTTCAAAGTTATCGGTCTTTTACGTTACATCTTAATTATAATTGCCGTACGAGAATAGATTATAAGTAGTTATTTTGTACTTATATGATATTTTAATGTCTTAAGTGAAGGAATACTGTGCTTTGACATAATTATTTAATAAAGGAAGCTATGTTAACTATTTTTATATTCTCATTTTTTAAATTCCATCCGCAACAAAAATGTAATATAAATTTAAATCGTAATAATATCCATGTACTTTGGATATGCCAAACTACATGGATTTAATGAAATGAATAGGCATCGTGAGTTACGCGATCGTGGAGTTACGCGGTTTTCAAATATCCTCAATTTGTCTTTTATTGAGTGCCAGCTGCGTCACACAATCTCTATATTATGGATTACATTGCCTTAATATCCTACACTAAATAAGAAGTGTGGAATGTATTTGTATGACAGGTACCCCGACTTACGCGAATTCGATTTACGCGATTATCAGTCAGTCCCACCTATTGCGGTATTCGGGGTATTACTCTACTTATATTTCTTTTTACTTTATAATCACATATGTCTTAGGCCGGAGCATGACGTAAGAGCGATAGTGTTTACGGACGGTGAAAGAATCCTGGGTTTGGGTGACTTGGGAGCTTACGGCATGGGTATTCCTGTTGGCAAGTTGGCCCTCTACACAGCGTTAGCTGGCATCAAGCCACACCAGTGCCTGCCTATTACTTTGGACTTCGGTACTGATAACCAGGTATAAATTATTTGCTTCAAAACAGTAGGGTTTCAAGTTTGAAAATCAATGGCGCAATGACTCTACATTTGAATGTTTTAATAAAAACCTTCAGTGACAAATTTTAGAAAAAAATATATAACAGTAGAGTATTTGTAAGTACGTTTAATGTGTTAGCACCTTCTTAATAACATCGTGTAAATTATGTTCGCATGCTTGAACGCAAACAAGATTAATGAGAATCTAATCCTAATAGACTCGGCTATAATCGTGTTTTCTCATTATTTTCCATGATAGCGATATTTACCGAAAACCATATATCGATAAATACAAGATTCTTAGCGAGGGTCTGTTTGGTAGTAACTCTTGGGAAGGGTCTTTTTGTGGTAAAAAAATAGTTTTATAATGTAGTCTATAGTGAAAGTTCAAATCAAACCCTTTCTCTTAAGTCCTACAAAGTTTTTTTTTATCTGATTGAAGTAGCAAATGAGCATGCAGTCCACCTGATGGTAAGCGGTCACTGCCGCCTATGGACACATGTAATCAACTGCATACAGAACATGGGTTCCATCTGAAGTCAATCGCAGATGCGTTGGTACTCCCGAGGACTATGGTGGTCGCTTCATGTAAAAGTGTGTCGGCAACCACACCCTCCTATCGAAACGCAAGAAATGCTTCAAGCTAAAAATAGGTGTGGTAGCGTGGTCACGTCCCCGGTCGAACTACAGTGGTTCTACCATCTTAGAAATTATGAAAAAATCCTTGTTCTTTATGAAGTTGTTTACAGATGTCCATGGGGGCAGTGACCATTTATCATCTAGCGGATTACATGCTCGTTTGCTACTTGATTCTTAAAATATAGGATAAGTTATGAAGTTACTTATATAAATATATAATTAAATATCCCCAGAGTCTTCTAGAGGATCCGCTTTATATAGGGTTGCGTCAAAAACGGGTTCGCGGCAAAGACTACGACGATCTAGTTGATGAATTTATGCAAGCCTGCGTTCAGAGATACGGACCGAATACTCTTTTGCAGGTAATTTATGCTTTACTCGTTGTATGCAATGAGAATTTATGTTTTCTTTCATACTTTTGATAATAATTTTCTTCTCACAAACATGGTGGTAGAACCAGTGTAGTTCGACCGGGGAAGTACCACCGCCATACCTATTTCTAGTGTGAAGCATTTCTTGCGTTTCGATAGAAGAGTATGGTTGCCGGCACACTTTCACATGAGGCGACCATCATAGCTCGGGAGTAGCAACGCATATGTGATTGACTTCAGATGGAACCTATGTTCTGTATGTAGTTGATTACAGATGTCCATGGGCGGCAGTGACCACATACCATCAGGTGGACTCTATGCTCGTTTGCTACTTCAGTCAGATAAAAAAAATGTTTAATTTCAATGAAAACATTAAATTTATCAAATTTGGTATTTACGGTTGTTCTATTCCAAGTCTTATAGTTTTATCTGTAGCTCTATATAGTTATAACTTACACATATATAAGTTTACTAAAAGAAAAAAACATATGGACTTTCAGTATATTATGTTTTCGATCTTGAAGACACAAGTTACCTCCAGTTGCAACATTACAAAAGAAATCGGTTAAAGTTCTATCGGTTAAAGAAATCGGTTCTTACATTACGGACAAAAAACTTGATCTTTTTTGTCCGTAATGTAAATTACTTGAATATAGAACAACTTAATAATTATTAACATCATAATATATTTTTTATTGAAGCTAGATAGATTTATGAATGGGAAAAGAAAGTTATATCCCAATAAGTAGATCTGGCTCGGAAGCGACTAAAATAAACAGTTTCCTTAAGAGAAGTGGAGTAGATATTCGGACAGTGGCCAAGTATAGTATTGTTCCTTATGAACAGGACCGTAGTTTGTATCGTAAATCTTATGTTACGACGTTTTCAATTTGGTGTACCGAACACTATAAACTTTTGTTGTGGGTATCTTCTGTCAACCTCTTTCTCTATGAACATCTTAATTACTTAATACTTCTACATGACGTCATTAGGTCGTCGTCATATTATTAAAATTAAAGTAACAATTATTTACATGAAAAGTTTAAAAGTAATATTATAGAGCATAATTTCGTACATAGGTAAGTAATTCAGAAATTGAAAAGTAAAATGCTGTATTAATATATTTTATTTTCTTCATTTAATTGTCTATCTATTTAGTTTATCCTTATTCTATTCAGCTAACTAAAACTTTTTACTTAACATGTGAATCCATATCCATTTTCCCAGTTTGAAGATTTTGCTCTAGTGAATGCGACGCGCCTTTTGGACAAATATCGGGATTGTTATTGTACATTCAACGACGATATTCAAGGCACGGCGAGCGTCGCTGTGGCTGGCCTGATGGCGGCTGTGAGGATCACGAAGAAGAAACTCAGTGAAAATATTTACATGTTTCTTGGTGCTGGATCTGTGAGTCAAAATTTTATTTTTTATTTGAAAAAATAAGCATTAAAGTTGCTACCTACTATAAACTATGACTATGCTGTAGGAGTAAGCGTCAGCAATAAAATCATCCTTTTTAATAATTCTAAGATTAAAGGAGCAAATGAGCTTTCAGCCCACTTGTCGCTGTGTCTGTCGTCCATGGACATCTATAAGAAATTTCATATAGAACAAGGGTTCAATCCAAAGTCAACAAGGTGTTACTATTCCTGAGGATTCAGAATGTCGCTTCGTATAAAAGTGTGCCGGCAACCACACTTCCACCATAACGCAAGAACCGCTTCACGTTAGAAACAAGTGTGGCGGTGGTACCTGCCCGATCTAACCATATAGGTACTTTCTACCTTTAAAATCCTTACGTGACGGTAGGGCTCTTTTCGATTTGTTTCTCTCCTCAAGGTGTTTTTCGTCTCGCCAGAAAATGCTAAACATCACGTTTCGTAATCACTAAACAACTATTTTTCTCATTGTGTATTTGTTTACCAAGTACTGCCTAGTTCATATATAATGATGATTACGTTACTAATTGGAGAGAGCATTACTTTAATGTGTTAATTACGTTAAACCTACACTAAATTTTACTTATATTTATAATAGGCGTTACATACGAATTAAACGCTAGTAGACCTATAATAACTTTAGTAGACCTTTAAAGTTAAATCGTGCCCAAGACACTAATAGAGGGTTCATTCCATTACCTAATAGTGATCAGACCAAGTACTTACTGAGAAAACAAATAAATTATGTAGTTCCTTCGTGTATTTCCCACAAAATCGTTTTAAAAAAGATTAATTACCAAACCTTTGGAGAAATCATTTGGAGTGGTGTATTCGGCAGTAATTACATTAAGCGGTGTTTTCTGGGCTCCGGCGCGATCATCTATTATTTTCAAGAGTTATTAACGTCTGAATATTCACTTTACTAGAAAAATAACGAAGATAAGTAAGCCCATTGTTAGATTATTTGTGGGGAAGTTGTATTTTGACCGCGTTTTTTATGCGCTATCAAATTGTCCATCAACAAATAAAAAGCGCGATCTTACGTCAGGAGTTCATTGAAAATAAAATTAAGTATATTTTGATAAACGATTACAATATTGAGTAAAAGATTAACGATGAACATTATGATATTGAATATATTAATGTAGAATAGTAATTGGTAAAAAATATTAATAATTTTATTAATCTAATATTGATACGCCGACCATCCCGCGTGCGCCGCGTGCAGAGCCTTATTTAATTTCTTATTGCAAGAAACCTAATATTTGTTTAGGGCAAACAATCAAAACAAAATTAACTTCAAGTAAAATTAGTCATGCATAATATGCTTTAAATCCTTTTAATGTAGTAGAATCAGTGCAGTTCGATCGGGAAAGTACCACCGCCACACCTATTACTAGCGTGAAGCTTTTCTTGCGCTTCGATGG
The DNA here is from genome assembly GCA_949699795.1 of Spicauda simplicius. Classification (NCBI taxonomy): domain Eukaryota; kingdom Metazoa; phylum Arthropoda; class Insecta; order Lepidoptera; family Hesperiidae; genus Spicauda; species Spicauda simplicius. Next base: position 8,808,941 of record OX453067.1, on the reverse strand, counting down.
AAGGGTGTGGTTGCCGGCATACTTTCACATGAGGCGACCATCATATTCCTGGGGAGTGGCAACGCATCCGTGATTGACTTCGGATGGAACCAATGTTCTGTATGAAGTTGATTACAGGTGTCCATGGGTGGCAGTGACCACTTACTATCAAGTGGACTGCATGCTCGTTTGCTACTTCAGTCAAATATAAAAAAATATGAAAAACTTTCTATGATATTATGTTCTATATGCTATATGTAACTGTCTTACACATTTTTGTTGTAGGCAGCAAACGGTATAGCAAATTTAACTGTAGCGGCTATGGTGGAAGAGGGCTTAAAGGAAAAGGAGGCACAGAATAAGATATACATGTTTGATGTCGACGGTCTGTTGAGCACTAGACGCGAAAGTGGTGTGCCGGAACATGCGAAGAACTTCGGCAAAGACATAGAGCCTCAGAAGAACTTTGAGGAATGTGTCGCTAAAATTAAGCCTACTTGTTTGATTGGTTAGTTGTCACTAACCGTAAATAACTATAGGAAGAGTGAACAGTAACACTGTACCTTCTATGAAAATATTTACCTATCCCATTAAGAAGTTATTACAGTACAATTTCCTATTCATATTTAATCTTCTTCGAGGATGGATTTTTGACAACAATTTTTCAGTCACATTCCTATAATGTATTTATAGGAATGTAACTTAAAGAAAAAAGATATATATGTTGAAGTTTGTCTAATGAGCGCAATATTGAGTCTCACAGCGACAATTAATCATTGGTAGTTTATAATGAATTATCTAAAGACAAAAATATTCTTAATATTATTAACGTCTTTTTTATACATTTTAATCTCATATTTTAGTTCGTGGTTTTAGGATATAATTAAATTCAGTGAGGAATGCTAAGTGCTAGGAAAGAAGTAAAAGAGAGCCGAAATTAATTAAAGACGAGCTCTTAGTATAATTTATTTTTCCACTAATTTAAATATGTGTTTGAACAATGTGCTCAAAAAGATTTTTACATTAAAATTGACACTTCTAAGAATTAATTTACGTATAAAGAGATACGTATCTTACGTTTTACATCTGATTCTCTGTATTATAGCAGCAATGCGATTTCTAAATGTTATTGTAGACTACAAAACATAGGTTCATTATATTATAAACAATTATATCCACATTACACACATCTTCACTTTTTTAATGAAAATCGTACACGATCTCTTCCATAAATGTTGAAAACACTTCACAATGTGTTTATAACACAATCATCAAGGATTCGTAAGATTTTATAGGATTGTCATAGCGTACTATAGTGAACTTTGGATTTGAACCCTGAATTGAAAAAATGTACTTTTAAAAGTCAAATTTGCTGCAAGGAATTCTATACATACTAAAATTAAAAATTTCTGCAAAACCCTGATATTATCTGGTAATAATAAAGACATAAACGGTATGTCAATCCAGGTTGTTCAACTGTGGGTGGAGCTTTTACTGCCAATATACTGAAAATGATGGCGAAGAATTCAGAAAGACCGATAATATTCGCTCTTTCAAATCCAACAAGCAAAGCCGAGTGCACTGCGCAAGCTGCTTATGACAATACAGAGGTTTGAGTTTATAACAACTATCAGTAGTCATTTAGTCGTGAATCCATCGTAGAACGTACCCATATGGTTTAACCGGGGAGGTACCATACCTATTTCTATTGTTTCTGTTGTTGCCGCCTCGCATTTATATGAGGCGACCATCTTAATCCTCGGGAGTAGCAACGCATCTGTGATTGACTTTAGATATAAACTTTGTTCCGTATGAAGTTGCTTACAGGTGTCCAAGGGTGGCAGTTTCCACTTACCATCAGGTAGACTGCATGCTTGCTTTCTACTTTTTTTTATGAAAAAAAAAACATTAGTATCAAATTGCTGGGCACAGGTGTTCCAGAGTGAGAGAGTTTAGACCATAGTCCACTAAGTTGGCCTTGTGCCAATTAGTAAACTTTAGACATTATTGAAATCTTTTTTTTTATAGAACTTTCAAAAAAGTAGATTTTCTCAGGATGTATTCTTTCACTGATAATAATTAATTTATATTGCGCTCATTATTAGTTTTCATGATTAAAAAATAAATAAATTAAATTTTAAAATGAAACCATTTTCTATAGATATCATTTAATATCTCCAATAGTAGCAGCAAACTTTATATAGTTATGCATTTTTAAGGGTAAGTGTGTGTTTGCATCGGGATCCCCATTCCCTCCAGTCAATTACGGTGGCAAGGAGTACCGGACAGGACAAGGGAACAACTCCTACATATTCCCCGGGATTGCTCTTGGAGTGATTGCGGTTCGCGCCCATCGCATCCCTGAAACTATGTTTTTGACGGCAGCTAGAGTAATTATAATACGTACCTATTATCTTTAGTATTCATACGTAATTTACTTTTAATAGTTTTTATTGAGTCAGTGGTAACTCTACTTTTTGCGAGAATTATTCTGTTTTTTTTCAATATCTAAATATATATTTAAAATGTACTTTTGTCGTTTCGGAATTATCGTATATATACAGCTTAGTCATTGTAGATTTTATTAATACTTCTATTGAGAAATTGTTTTTCAATTATGGTGTAAAATTCGTTTAATATCAGTATTTCAATAAATAGATAAATTAACATACTTAAGGGACTATATAGTATATGTTAATCTACGAAACACGTTAGTGGCATTTGTTAAACTTCATAAATTGTATAGAAGTTGTCTAAAAAAAGGGCCCTGGATGCCCGGCTCTACAGCTATATTAAAGGGGAGGACTACAACCACGGTTGGTGAAAATAAGGTCGGCTAATTTCTTGACTTACGCTAAGATGAATATTCGTACTTCATAACCTCTCCCCCTAGGGGTTCTACTCCTGCTGATGGTGACATATAATATTAATGAGTATCTGTAGAACTTTTGGAAATTCTTCTCAAAGAGCTAAGCAGCTTAGATAATTTATTAGAGTCGAACGTTTCATATGAGAGAAATGCTACGAATAGTGCTTATTGATAAAGTTAAATCTTCCAGACGCTAGCAAACTTCGTAAGCGAGGAAGATTTAGGTATCGGACGCATTTATCCTCCGTTGTCTCAAGTGAAGAGTGTATCGGTGAGCATCGCCGTAGAAATTGCAAAGATGGCCTATGACAAGGGTAAGTTTTATATTAAACTAGTTGACCCGGCGAACATCTTCCGCCTAAAAGTAAAAAATCTAAAATTATCAGTGTTTCTCTACTATATTATACATGTATTATACATAAAAACCTTCCTCTTGAATCACTCTGTCTATTAAAAAAACTGCGTTAAATTCCGTAACGTAGTTTTAAAGATCTAAGCATTCATAGGGACAGAGCGAGAAGCGACTTTGTTTTATACTATGTAGTGATAGGTATTGTGCAAGGTGGAAAGACTCTTCGGTATAGTTGGTGGATTAAGTGTGCATTTAATTGCGATGTTTATTCTATATATACGTGGTGAGAAAACGAATCGTACATTTGTCATGTTTTATTAAGATGTACATTAGTAGATTTTATTTCTGTTTCATTTAAAAAGATCGTGGCGCGAAATGTGAATTAGAAATTTACATTCAAGAACTGAATTGGTAACATTAAATTTGGCGACTCGCATAGCAGATCGGTCTTCATGAAAGTTAGACACGCAGTGGGTTCCGGGTTCGATATTCAGGAGAATAGATATCAGAATTATAAATCTTATTTTCTTCTCTGTCTCTGGCTATTTTGTGCTAACCTTAATACAATTGTGTTCTGGAACACACAACACTAGAGAAAATACATAATACGGGGCTTATGGTGTAAAAAATGTTAGTAGTAACTGTGTTGTATTAATTTCATAGATTTCAAAGGAATGATTACACGATACCATGTTCCTCTAGTAATGCTCTGTTGCGACCTGGTAAAAATATCAATAAAGGAAACAATTGCCAATTGGAATGTTTTTTAAATTTTCTGTTAGGCCTCAGGCAAGCCTTAACTGCTATCCAATTTTAGATATCAATGATAGCATATATTATATATAGAGTTTATTTATCTGAAAAGGAATTCTGTGCTTGAATTTGAATACGCCTTAGTTAGTTTCTGATATTTCTCGGTATTTATATGCAAGTATATGAAGCACTAGTGGAGGTCAAAATGCAATCTGTTTGCGGAAATTCGGTTTCCTGATACGTAACCGGTGCGGCGGAAGGCGATCTTCGTATCTGGGTGAAAATTGTTGAGCGGATCTAGTTGAATATTGAGTTTGTTAATATTTATGATGCTGATTCCATTAAGAATTACTTATTGGTTGAATTTTACGTTCTTGAATTTATCTTTGCCAGGCTATTTGAAGGTTTATCTTATAAGATTGAAGTAGTAGTCACTTTCGCTCATGAACATTTGCAAGCTACATATAGAAATGGAGTTTTATCTAAGCTTTATATGACCTATGGCAGACTTTAGATTCTATATCTGTCATAGGTTTGTTTTTATTTCAAACATTAAGTTGGCTCAAATGGTACCACCACCACCACCACACATATTTCTTGAAGGTGGTAGAACTAGTGTAGTTCGACCGGGGAGGTACCACCTCCATACCTATTTCTAACGTGAAGCATTCATTGCCTTTCGATGGAAGGGTGTGGTTGCCGGCACACTTTTATATGAGGCGACCAACCTAGTCCTCGGGAGTAAGCAACGCATCTATGATTGTCTTCAGATAAATCTTATGTTTTATATGAAGTTGCTTACAGATGTCCATGAGCGGCAGTGACCACTTAGTAAACAGGTGCACTACATGCTCGTTAGCTACTTCATTATTATAAAAAAGAATGCTGATAATAACCCTGCCACCAAACGGCAAAAACAGCTTTACGCTGAAAAGAGATGTAACCCCAGTCGAATTATACCCATTTTACCACCTTGCTTTATGATTATTTACTGTACTTGAGCTTCTTCTCTTCAATATAGAAGCAGTGTACCCTATTTCCTGATTAAATATAGTTTATGGGTACTCTTATTTCTGAAACTTACTAATGCTGCACGGCTATAACATAGTCTGCAGTAAAATCAGCTTTAGTGACACATTTGACTTCATATGAACTTGAAGTAAAATTAATTTGTTAAGAGTAAATCAGTAACCATCCAAAAAAATGGCAGATTTTATAAAAAGTCTATCACAAGAGTATTCTACACTCTTTATGATGTGGCAATGGTATTGCCTGGAAAATTCGTTCAGTAGCTCTTAAAATATAACTATTGACTTTATGCAACTATTATAACATTGCAATGGTACCTTTTTTTTATTGACGGGGAGGAAACCTTTAAAAGGTACACCGGAGCCTTGGGAGAGATTCCGGGTTATGTGGGATTTTTACCCACTAAAACCTCCTCGGTGGCCTTCCTCTGCGCTTGCAGGGGACCCTGGGACCTCCAACGGATACCACCGGTGCCCCCTAGCGCTGCGCCCCTTACGGGCTCATCTCTTAGGGAGCGTGACTGTCCCCTATGCCTTTCAGTGTACGACAACATGCAGCCACACATGCCGCCGTCCTTCCAGGGGTTGTTGACTGGGCGGTCAGAGCTCCCACTCTAGTCGCCCGCAACCCCAGATGCCCCCTTTCAGTCGCCTCTTACGACAGTTAGGGGATACCGTAGCCGTATTCTAATCCCCGACTACAGGGACATTGCAATGGTACCTACCGAGTCAGTCAAATTATGAAGAGTTCTTTGTATCACAAAATATCACTATTGGCATTTTTGCTACTTTTTAGAAATCGCCACTGCCTACCCTGTTCCGAAAGACTTCAAGGCGTTTATATGCGAACATATATATCAATTGGAGTATGATAGCAACCAGCCATGCTTTTACGACTATCCTAAACTTCCCGATATTCAAGTGAAGACTGTTGAAGAAGCATATAAAGGAATTATGTTAGTATTTCGTATATTTAGGTCGACTGCACTTTTGTTTCCATTTTTTCTTTATACCTGATATACAGAGTGACAGGTAAGTCAAGGGACTTAATGCAGAAGGTTATGCAGTAGTCGATTCTCATCCTAAATAGTGAGCTGGCAACCATACCCTTTACCGAAAGCAAGAACGCTAGAATAAGCGTGGCGGTGCAGGTGGGACGTCTCTGGTCGAACTACACTGGTAATTTTTAGGTAGGATTGTCAATTCCAAACGAAAATTGTTATATACCTAGTGAGTGCGTTATACGGTTGATCATGTAGCCAAATAAATAAATATTAATAAAAACGAATATAATCCTGATAAAATAATTGACTAGCAGCATAGTAATCATACGAGTCGCACTATTTACCACACTTTCATTGCGTTTTTTTGGACAATGTATTGAATTTTTTCATATGTTTTTATTAAACCGGTCAATACAAATTGTAATTAGGTTTAATGTTTTTCATTTAAACTAATACACAGTTTATGATCACTCTCTTTAGTTTCGAGGAGTGTTATGTTACCTCTGAATATAATCGATGCTGATGCTGCATGTAGATAATTATAGAAAATTAAAAAATATATTAATAGAAAAATGCTATTACACGTATGACGAATTCTTAAACGATGATTTAAAAATGTAAAATACAAAAAATATTTAATCTTCTAAAGCTATCAGCATTGTAATATAGTGTCTAATTGTAAGTCTTTTAATGATAAATACGAGTATGTGTGTGCCATACATTTAGAACGCCTTAACCGGCATATTCAATTTTTGGCGCCCATTTCTTTTTTTGTTTTTTAACATCATATGTAATCAATATTATTGTAACCCAAAAATTGACTAAATAAAGATCTTTCTTTCTTTCTTTCTTATACATGAGAATAAAAGCACCAGTCATCACATAGCTCAGTATCGTTTAGTCTCGGCAGATATACAAACCGATGGATATTAATTTTAGTTTTGAATTTGAATATTGTTATACTGTTCTTTTTGCATCTTTATCACCATGAGAACACTAGAAGACATAAAAACGCACTTACCTAGTGACTCCTTATTTCGTGAGTACTTACGACACTCGGAATCTAAGTCTGCGGTTATGAGTATAGAAAGCCTCGGTGTCAGCTCATTAAAACTTAGAGTATGGACGTGCCAAAGATGGGTTGCGATTGCGGCCTTCGATATCAATACTTACACTTTATACATACTCGTGAGAACATACAGGCGCATTTGTATCTGGGTAATTAGTAGCACTTTTCACTAAATACTTAACAGAATGCAATAGCTAGGAAATAATTTATTTGATCGATCACCAACTAAAATTCCGTGAATTATCCCATGTGTCTAGTTGGTACATATGTTTTTCAGTAGATTTTTAAGTTGTTTTACCGACAATTTTTTTCTTACAATACATATTTCTTTTCGTTTCAGTCCTGGATTAAAACCTCGAAAAGGATGAGAAACACGATTTGGTTTTAAGAACAACTAAACTATTTTATAGCAATCCAGTCTCAGTGAGTCAAATATATTTATCAAGTAACTAAACATTAGCTAAATAGCTACCAATACAGTTGATATATCAATAGTCCAAAGCACTTCTTACGCATTTACCTTGCTTCTGTTCCTTTTTGTTTTTCGTGGGGGAAACCTTCAAAAGGTACCCGACGCCGTGGGAGCGACGCAGGGTTAAACTAAAACCCCCCGGTGGCCGTCCTCGGCGCCACGAAGAGGACTCCGGGACCTCCCAAAGGACTGCAGCCGGAATCCTCTGAGCGCGTTGCCCTATCGGGCTCCTCTCAGATGGGCGGCTGGGCCCACCATGCAACCACACATACCGCCATCTTTCCCGGGATCGCCTGGCTGGACGGTTCAAGCTCCCATTCTAGCCGCCCGCAACCCCGGAAGCCCCTTTTAGTCGCCTCTTACGACAGGCAGGGGATACCGTAGCCCTATTCTGATCCCGGAACTACAGGGACGAATGTGGAACGCTTCACGATTTTGCGTTTCATCCTTGCGCAGGGGCCATGCTGATCTTCTCTGTATGGTTCCAATTTTTGTATATGTACTGCCGAAGCGAGTACTTGCTTTGGCAGTACATATACAAAAATTGGAACGATACAGAGAAGATTAGCATGCTTCTGTACCTACGATATGATTACATATTATGTTGATCATATTAATACAATTTGTGTGTTTTAGATGAAGATTATACATACATTGTAGTGAAAGGAATGAATTCTCATATCAATCAAGAGGCAATTTTGAATTGACGCTAAATAGAACTATACACACCTCTGTACACATAACTCTTGGACTCTTAAACGAAGAATTGCTAATGGTTTATAAACTTTATATTGTAGGTAATTTTTTATGTGTTAATAAATTAAGATATTATTGTCCATGTGTTATGATTTTATTTTCAAAAACTTCTATTTCGACGGGAGTAGATACCTATATTTTAGGTATGGAGATGTTTTCAGATCATGCTTTCTTCTACTAAAATGAATAAGTTCACTTATTGGTTTGTAGGTATTGTATTCTAATTCATTGTTATTTTTCATATAAAAGTGAGTATAGTAGCATTTAACCTTTCTTGAAGAATATAGTTCTGAAAAAGGGCCATAATGGTTTGAAGTCATCGCTTAACGTTAGTTACGTATATAAAAAAGCTCTACCGTTCCCCATTAGAGCAGTATAGTAGACTATGATCAGAGCTTATCCAATTGTAAAGAGTGTAAGAAGCGAAAAAGTGGTTCACGGATCACGTTTGTATGAGTAACCTCATCTTAGTCCTTAAGAGTAGCAACTCATAAGCGATTGACATCAACTAATACTCCTATATATTTTTTTATCTGATTGAAGTAGCAAACGAGCATACAGTCCCCCTGATGGTAAGTGGTCACTGCCGCCCATGAACATGTGTAAGCAACTTCAAATAGAACATGGGTTCTATCTGAAGTCAATCACATGCGTTGCTACTCCTGAGGACTAAGATGGTCGCCTCATATAAAAGTGTACCGGCAACTACACCCTTCCATCGAAACGCAAGAAATGCTTCAAATTGGAAATTGGTGTAGCGGGCTTCCCCGGTCGATCTATACTGGTTCTGCCACCTGATAATTTTTATATGAAGTTACTTACATAAGGACACTAGCGGCAGCGATCGCTTATCAGTAAGAAGGACTGTATGCTCGTTTACTACGTTAATCTTAATCGCAAAATATCCTAAATTAATTGGGAACGACAGATGCAGAAAACGCTTCATGGATTACACCATTCGAATGCTAAAGATCGTAAAGTAAAAAAACACAGCAAAATGATAAATTAATAAGAAATGAAATGTCTGACCACTGTTATTGTTAGAAATAATAATAGTAGTTAAAATTAATAAATAAAATGTATTACAATAATTTTGTGATTGGATAACATGAAGGTAATTAAATAAAATATATATTTAATATAATTGTTAAAAGCAATTTAGTTGGAGTAAAGTTTTTTTTTTATAATTTAACCTAACGATAAGGCAGACGGGCTACCTGATGGAGAGTAGTCACCGCCGCCTATGGACATTCGCAACACCAGAGGAGTCGCCAATGCATCGCCGGCTGTGAAGGAGAGCTCTTTTCGCACCTTTCTTGAAGAACCTCATGTCACCTCATGTCATGCGCTCCGGGAATACATCAGGAGGAAGCTCATTCCACAACTTGCACAAGTTGGAGTAAAGTATTCATGTAAATTGTAAAAAAATATCTAAAAAATAATTTATTCTATATTCTTAGACAGACATGTAAGAAAAGACAGATAAAATGACGCCGGACAATAAATACCAGCAGAAATTGTAGTATACTAAAAAAATCGTTAATCTTAAAATGTAATATATGGCAGTACATTTTTTACTAATAAAGGCGAAACATTTGATGATGGAAGGATTTACCTTGATAAGCATGTTAAGCAAGCGGACCTGCGGGAAAAAGCTAGTAGTACATAAAAAGGGCTGCAGCCAAAACGATAATTACGATACTATTCATAAATATCACGAACACCGGAACAAAGCAGTTAGTATCATTTTCATGTATGTAATTATGCGGTTTTTGAACATTATTCATGTTAGGTAATCCAATCCTTATTTATAGTTCAATTTCAAAACTGATTAAGTATTAGCTTATGATTTTATATAATGTTATCGCAGTGTGTATGCAGTTTATTATGTAAATACGGGTATAATTAATGTTTTATGAAAATACCTTGTATATTGAATTATCTATAAATCCTATTCAGTTTCAATTGACGTGCCAATAGTATTTTTTATTTTATAAGAGTAGTAACCGGCTTGAAAATTTACCTTTTAATGAAGATAATGCTTTATGCAGTCAATCTGATGGTAAACGGTTGCTTGTAGGTAGATACTTCTTTCCTCTTTTCCATCACCCATGCCTTTTGCTATGGCTTTGGGTTCGATGCATAAAGCACAGGATATCTACTTCAAAAGTTTTTCAATGAATAAAAAAAAACAATAAAACACAACTAAAAGTTTGTTTTTAAAACTTTTTTTTTTAAATATATATTTATTATATGTTATGTCTCATAACGCTAGTTTAAAATCAAATTAGCTGTAAGTCAATCGAATGAATTTAAACTTGCTATCGTGGTTCTTCAACCAATAGCAGGGCATTATTTATTCCGGGGTTGCAGACGGCTAGAGTGGGAGCTCGAACCGTTCGGTCAGGCAATCCCGGGAAGGACGGCGGTATGTGTGGTCGCATACCATTGTAAAGACTAGACGGAGCGGTGAGCCCAGCCGCCCATCTGGGAGGAGCCCGATGGGGCAACGCGCTCGGAGGATTCCGGTTGAAGTCGTTTCGAGATCCCGGAGTCCTCCTTTTTAGCGCCGAGGACGGCCACCGGGGGGGTTTTAGTGCGGTAAGAATCCCACATAACCCTGCGTCGCTCCCACGGCGTCGGGTACATTTTGAAGGTTTCCCTCTCGAAAACAAAAAAAAAAAAGGGCATTATTTATAATGATCATTCGGTCCGTCTAATCGGAGGGTAGTATCCCTACATCATGTTCCGGAAAGCATGGCGGTGTAAGTGTTGTTAAAGCGACCGCCATGGCTGGCTCGTGAAAAATCGGACCGGATCGTGGACCGAGTCGAGCCTTGCCAGGATACTGGAAGAGGTGCCACGGGCGGACCGTACGTGGCTAATCGTAAGTAGAATCCGTATTCCGAGAGCAAGTTAAGTAGCCCTAAAATGTTGTGGATATGCCTATAACCACCCGAGGCCTCGTTTGCCCGTCTTCTATATCCCCGGGACGTATGGGAAGGCGGTTCTCGCACAGTTATGTCCTACTAAGTTTCAAGTCACGAAGTTTGTCTTGTTCCAATCATAGCATAATCACTTTGCGTATGCGGTTTTTGGAACATTATTCACATAAGGGCGTGAAACCCTTATTAATTAATCATTTCAAATTTACTTTAATTACCAGCTGTTTTTCCTGGCTTTTCGCTTGTTGTACTAAAATTTCCAAGTTTACAGTATGTTATATTTTTTATACGTCGTCGTCGTCAACCCATTACTGTCCCACTGCTGGGCACGGGTCTTCTCTCGGAATGAGAGAGCTTAGGCCATAGTCCACCGCGCTGGCCAAGTGCGAATTGGTGGACTTCACACACCTCCGAGAACTTTTTTTTTTTTTTTAAGAATACTCGGGTGTGTAGGTTTCCTCACGATGTTTTCCTTCACCGAAAAGCAGTGATAATTAAAGTATAATACGCACATAAATCAGTGGTGCGTGCCTGGGTTTGAACCTCGGACCTCCCGATCGAGAGGGCAAGTTTTAACCATTAGGCTATCACTGCTCATTTTTTATACATTTACCTAAAATTCCACCATCTCTAGTCAACCCAATATTGTCCAACTGCTGGGCACGGGTCTTCTCTCAGAATGAGAAAGTTTTAGGCCATAGTCCCCCGCTGTGGCCAAGTGCGAATTGGTGGACAAAGTGGAATTAAGTGAAGTAAAATTGTAAAATTCATCATCAAACGTTTATTCTTTCATTATTGGTCATAAGTTAGATAACACAGATCGAGCCGAACTAGATTTAATTTATCTAATAGGTTCATTATAACAGGTTGCATAAACTAGATTATTCTCTTAGTATTCACTTTTCTAGGAAGGAATAAAAATGGTATCAATTAAAATGACATTACTAATTAGTAGTAGAACAATGTCGTGTCTTTCGGAATTCAGAATCATAAAAGTTAAAATCTAAACGTAGTTGAAGACATAACCGTTAATCTAGACGTTTCTATAAAACGAGATAACCACACGACAAAGACAAACATAACTTCATATTTCCTTCACCGCTCGTCCCAATAGCAAATACAAAGACAACTCGTAGCACCGAAATAATAAATGCGCCACGTTACTTTTATAATTGCTTGCATGTTTTATTGTGTTGCACGAATTCGTGACCGTACCCAATCATTGCAGACAGGGAGAACACGAGAGCGACAATATTTTCCAATTAAGACTTTGTTCACTCAATCCCGCTCGGCAATATGCGTTTCAATTTCGCTAACGAAACTTTACAGACGGATAAAGAAAATACTACCTTGGAATATAAAATGTTGCAAAATCCGCAAATGTGGCGCTATTTACGTATGCCATTTTGGCGTACTTGTGTAAGCGGTCAGATTATTTGTAATTTTGATATAGCTTTGCGCCTATTTCTTCTGTTACCACTAATTTAACACAGAAGCAATATAGTATATTTACATTTCAAAATGTAAAAAATGCACTCGGCTCTTATTATTGTATTAATAAATACTAGTCGCCCGTCGCATCGGCCGAAATTCGACCGTAATTTAAATTAAAAATCAAATGTCATCTGACATTCTTGACGTTGTGTCTTTTCATTTCATAAGACATTGAATGTTCTATTTCATTTACTTAGTACATATGTGTTTGTGACAAATGCAAGGCAGTGTGTGTAATGTGTTTTTAGTTGATTTTATGTATGAAAAATGCATTATTTGAAAAAAATATTAACATTCTGCACTCCTTCTCTACGTCCACTATAACCGTGCAAAATTTCATACTAATCCGTCCGCGGCATATTACTTAAAAATCCGTCACAAATTTTTGCTTCACGTATTAATATAATAATAATATCTAATATCTAAAGATTAATCATAATTTTTATAAGTGGAAATGCTATCTATTTAATGTTAAGTCTAAGAAATTCTATAAAGGTCGTTTCTGCAATTAATCGGCGATACATAAAAGTTTACACACCAATTAATAAAATTAATAAAATGTTTTTATCACCGACGAGTTTTGTAAGCAGTTGTCTACGCAATAAGCGTCTCAATTCGGCAGCGAAACTTCATAGACGGGTAGTTGTGTTCGACAGGACAACCGATGTTGTGAACATTTTCTGTGGCAACGGTCCAGTGCAATAGACGCGAACAGCTGGCGGTATAATCCCCGGATATTGTGCCAGCGGAACTGGGCATAACAAGCCTGATACACCCAAGTGTTTCGGCGATTTTGCACTTGCGATTGAACGTGTTTTTAGAGCGCGGAAAAATGAAATCTGAAAATGAATGCGATTCTTGGGTACTAATCTAAAAACAATCTACTAATCACACAATATACCGAAATTCGATCATTTAGCACGTACCTACGTATGAACGTGACTTTTGGGTGTGTTAGTTATAAGCGTGTAAGGTGAAAAGTACGCGAGTAATCCGTTGATATTACAGTAGAACTAAGTTTATCAATTTGAATTCAATCCTCCATCGGTGACTGCGTTTAGGAATGTGAATGTTTTTGATATATAAGCAAACGGTGGAACGTAGAAGGAGCAGGAGTAAGCAACGGATTGTCGGCGATTAGTCATTTAGGATTGAGCAATTTTTTACTACGATGTTACTCGTAGTTTAGCATTTTAGCTTGTAGCAATTTCCTTCGTATTCACGTGTCACTCAGGAGTGATATTTGATAGACCTCGGATGTGGCATCGGATTTGGATATACCTAACTATCCGAAAACGCCTTACCCCGACGACATTTTATTTGTTATTTCTGAATATAATTTACAAATAACATTGGAACAAGGTTTGATATAATTCAGGAATATTGATTAGTAGAACCGTATATACACCTGAGGCGTTTGTACTGAGATTGCAAAACAAACGAAACAATTGAAGTCATTTGACTATTTACCTTTTTCTCTTGCTACATAATCCCTTAGTATAGTGTGCTGGCTTCTTTTTGTTCATGTAGTATAAATATATCATATGTTATTGTATAAATGTAATTTTTGGCCTGAAGCTTTTGGTATTTTTTCTTATGTTCTTTATAATTGGCCTGCGGTATTGGATTCTAAATTGTAAAAAGCGATAAATAAATATGCGGTTTTATCTTATTTTATACGTTTTACTGTTATTTTATACACTAAAACACTTGCAACTTTGTTGCTTACAAAGTAGTCTCGGGTATTAGATTTAAAGGTGGAACGTGAGAAATACAGGAATACGCCAAGGATATTGTCTCAGCGGAAATGAGTGTGGCAAGAATGATACAAACCTTACTCTAGTGTATTTGAAATATGTCATTTCCTGCACTTTGACATAATAATGTACGAGTATATTAGAATATTTTGTACGTAAAAGTTTTAACAGAGATTGTGAATTGGGAATACGGAGTCATAATTGTTAATAATTGACAACTGCATTTTATTACATATACATCTTTAGTAATTAAGAACTAAATAGGAATACACAGTTAGCATGCCTAAAAATGTAAATTTAAATTAATAATGAAAGTAATATAGTCTTAGTCTTGGAAATTTATGTCAAGAAACATACCACTGATCTGAATTTGGCTCTACCAGTGTGAATCCGCCCTAAATATATCGTGTCATGTTTACAGTGTACGTACAATATAAACACGTGATGGTAGAGCTCTGCAAACATATGACACCACGTCAAACAAGCGTACACCCTTATCTTGCCGAGTACTTTGTGTTGGAGGTCAGTTATTGTATAGGTTTCATAGAAGTTACTAAATAACTTTATAAGTCTATACGCTTATATAGGGTGATTCATTCAGAGGTATTTTTTATTTTAAAAAAGAAAAACAAATAAAAACAAATTCATGTTATAATCTTTATTACTATATAAAAGAACCTTTTTTTACAATCATTTTTTAAATATTATTTCTTACAAATATTGCCCGCGACTGCGGTTAACATGTCCATTCTGAAGTTCCAATTTTTAATGACGCGTTGGAGTGTTTCTAGGGTTTTTGGCCAATGACTGGAGTAATATTGGCATTCAATGCATCAATCGTAGTCGACTTGTCCATATAGAGTTTGGACTTTACATAGCCCTAAAGGAAAAAGTCAAGAAGTGCTATGTCACATGATATAGCCGACCAATTCATTGTCCAAAGCATGAAATGATCTGTTCGCCAAATCGTTCTGACAGTAAAACCATGGTTTCATGGGCTATATGGCAATTGGCGCTATCTTGTTGGAACCAAATTTCGTCGAGCCACGGGCTTTAATTTCAGGTATTAGATAGTCCATCTTGTCACGCCCACAGTTTTCAGGTCTTGCATGACTCCATCTAGCCACCTGAGTTTTGGCCATCCTCGCCCACACTCTTCCAGCCCACAAAATTCAGTTAGCTTGCACTAGCTGAATTTTGTGGGCTTTTAAAAAAGTGCCGGGCTAAGTCTTTTGATTATGAAATGTCAGACACTATTGATCAGGAATATCTTTTTAGTTGACACGATTACTGCGCAATCTACAATTAAATCCCCACCACAAAAAGTACCTCTAAATGAATCACCCTATATTACTTGACCACAACAATTAGGCGCATAAAACAAAAGTGGTTCAATACACCGCATCTCGCTTCTTACCACGCGTATCCCCTAGCGATGTGCAGTCGTGTATCGTCTAGGTGGTTACGTTAGCCAGCACGTGTTTAATGTTATTTCGTTATAATGTTACTTTAATGAGTGATTGTTGAATTTTTAAAGTTATTATTAAATTAGTTGATTATTCGTAAAACCTCAAAATGGGTAGGAAAAAGACTATTCGTGGAGGAGAAAGGACTCTTACATTCAAAATATGCATTTTTTTAACAAGAGAAGAGTATTGGGCTCAGTACTCCTGTATCAAAAGTCGAAAATCGAATGTGTGCTGCAACAGGCATCAGTCTCTTACACACATAAAAAAAGAAAGAAAGTATTTTATGTCTGCGAATATATTAAACATATGAAAGTGCTTTAATAAATACTCGACTGTTGAAAATACACCACTATGGTGTATGTTTTAATAATGGTATACCTACATACTTTTGGTATTTGGTAATAGAATATACTTCGTATCGGGATGGGAAATTCCTAGTTCTAATGACGTTTCAACTGTCGTGCGCCTAATTATTTTGGTCGAGTAGTACATAAAATATTTGTAAATAACTGGCATAGATACATCAACTGCATTATCTCACACATAACTCTGTCTGTAAGACAGTAATCCCCACACCAGGTGGACCGATGACCTGAAGAGGACAACGGGAAACCGTTGGATTCAGAAGGCACAGGACCGGTTGGAGTGGCATCATTTAGGGGAGGCTTATGCAGTGGACCTCAAAGGGCTGATGGATGGATGGATGGATGTCATATCACAATTAATTTATATTTATAATATTAACTAGCTGTATCCGCGGCTCGCCTGCGTGAAAATTAGTGTATCGCAAAGTTTTTTCCGCTCAAATTTCGACCCCTTAGAATTTCTATGATAAAAAGTAGTCTATGTTGTTTCATAGCCTTTTCTATTGTAAAAATCCCATTAAAATCGGTTTAGCCGCTCAAGACTTACCCTGATTAATTTGTACATGATTATTTATTTTTAATGATGCAATTCATAATATTTAATTTTCTGTGACTTCCCGACTGTGTAGTGTAGGTAGTTAGTTATGTAATTTCACATGTGATCGCGGGATGTCTGAGTAAAATTCAAATTTTCTCGATAAACCTCTGATCAATTAGTTTTGTATTAAAATTACAGTCGAATTGAGAACCTCCTTGAGAATTTCTTATTGGAAATGAGTTAGTCAAAAAAACATACAATCCTACTATGGTGCTGAGAGGAAAAGCACATTTTATTTATTACATACTCGCTTTATGTTACTGTCATAGGTTGTAGCATGTTGTACATATACAATATAACGGTAGAACATTTCAGACATGATACAAGGTGTCAACAAGTGCACAATATAGCGGTAAACGTACTAGGGCAGGCAAATATGTGTTAGAATTCACGAAATATGTGTTTGACATAGTTCTCACTTTGCTAAAGAAAAAGGTATTCAGTACAAGAACCTACGAGTTGTTAAGTCAAGTTATTTGAAGCGCAAAATCTGTTTTTTAATATCTATTATTAACTATTTATTGCCTTGAGCTGTTCCAAGTTGTAGCTGTCAAATACAGAGACACTGATAGGGAGTTCCACTCTTTGACGATATTGAGTAAACCGAGGAAGCATTTCGCTTTGTGTGAGCTAAAGGAATATCCTCCAAGAACGGGGCTGGTGGCATTACGAGTAGTTGTGCAATTCCTGTGCACTGGGCTGCGCACTATCCCCGAGATGTATTCTATTGTAGTAAATCTTAAGGTAGTAGGGATTTATTTACAGAAAATATTAGTAATGTTATTAATACGAAAGTTTGTGTGGATGTATCTGTGTTTGTTTCTCTTCTACGCAGATAATACCGGTCGAATTTTGCTGAAATTTGGTATAGGTACACATAGGTATGTAGTTTACATCCCAGATTAAAATATATGATATTACCCTGGTAGACATGGTCGAAGCGGGCGAAATCACGAGAATAAGCAAGTTAATTTATATAAATACCTTTACTTAAATTCCACGACATTGCAAGGGTCTTTTGATACAAACCATATCACAATTAATGTTCTTAAGAAGTATCTTGCTTTAAGAACCGGTTGATATATCAATATTTATATTAATTTAAAAGTTAAAATTTGTCAACTACTTAATGCATGCTGTATTAGCCTTAAAATGCACATACGTACTTGTTCTGTAATAGCTTAGAATACATATTGTGATGTACATAACTGTACCTGATGTAACCATTGGTGAACCTGATAAATAAAAAAAAATAACATTTAGCCCCACCAAAAAACAAAAAGATAAAATAATACCTACATTCTACTGGAGGGTATAGAACAGAGGTTCTATCTATAGTTATTCACAGATGATTTGCTTTTCTCGAGGACGAAGATGATCGCCTCAAATGAATATGAGGAGGCAACCAAAGCTTTCTACTGAAATACTAAGAACTTGTTCACGATTGAAATACGCATTCCTATATCCCCGGCGAGTCACACTGGTATTACTGCTTTTTAAATTATTATGTAATGTATGTCTGTAAGATGTCATGTCAATGACTTAGTGCTAAATTGTTCAAATATTTGCTTCCATATTTGGTGTTGCCAATATTGCCACAATATTAAATTAAAAATACCTTTAGTGGTAGTAGTGATAGGTACTAAAATAATAGCGTAAAATTTTAGTCTGCCTCTTAGAATACGGTTTTAAAAAAACAGTAATAATTAGTTTTGTAACTGATAACCTAATAAGTAATTGTAAACATTATTTTTCGATGGAACTGTTGTGTAGAGCCGAATAAAACAAAGTTTCATATAACCGAATAAAAGCAAAATACAAAAGTACGCTTACGCTTTCTACACTCATAGCCCTACACTAGGATTTTCTCCTGTGACGTGGGTACCATGGAGACATACAAGACGAATACACAGACACCCGGACCATGAATCTAAACTCAATATTCAGATACCTATCTGGCCGGGAATCGAGCCCGGGACTCATTGCACGTCAGACCGGTATGGAAACTACTCCGCCACGCGGGTCGTCAAGAAGTAAATAAGTGTCATATATTTACTCCATAAACGCATTAATACAGCGTAATTGCATGCAGGCGGTTTTTAGAACATTACTCAGTTATTGTTCCACGGTCCAGCTTCCACTCCCAGGCCGTTTCCAGGTCACTTCCTCGGAAATAATTACACGGATAATCTGAACATGAAGCTTAGAATATATTATGAGTTACGTGCCAAAAATTTGTTTGAATTATTAAGGGACAAAATTTTACACGAGTGTAGTAGATTGTAATTCTTCAACATTAAACGGTAGGTTGTAAATAGTTTTTGAGGTTATAAATCGATTTTTTAATAGTACCATCACACTACATAGGTTTGTAATTATGTATATATATCATTACACCAATTGTCAAGCACTGTAATAGTTTTAATTTAATTAATTAGTTAACATTACGTGAAATATAGACAAGAGGTACAAATGTATTTGTTGCCTACTTGAAATAAAACATTCATTCTAAATGTAGAAGTAGGCAAAAAGAGACGCTTAATGAAATGGTAAATTAATTGATAAGCTTTTTGTATAATTCAGCACTCGTACTTTTTATGTAATGCTTCAAGAAAAATCTTTACATGTTTAATTCGGTGTACTGCCTGTCAAACGATATCAGAATTCATATTTTGTTTATTAAGTGGTGTATTCATCTATATTCTCTAGTCTTCTATAGTCTGTAGTAGAATATATTATAATTGAGAAGAATAATTTGAAGATAGGGTTCTAAATAAAACCGGTCAAGTGCGAGTCGGACACACAAGGTTTCGTACCAATATCTTTAAAAACAGTAAAATAAATCACGTTTGTTGTTTGGAAGCTCCCCTTAAATATATATTTTATTCCGTTATTAGTATTTGTTGTTTAGCGGCATCAGAAGTACATCATGGAAACAGCCTGGTGCCAGTCAGACAGACGGACAGCGGAGATTTTTTTTTTTTGTTTTCGAGGGGGAAACCTTCCAAAGGTACCCGACGCCGTGGAAGCGATGCAGGGTTATGTGGGATTTTTACCGCACTAAAACCCCCCCGGTGGCCGTCCTCGGCGCTGAAAAGGAGGACTCCGGGATCTTGAAACGACTTCTACCGAAATCCTCCGAGCGCGCTGCCCCATCGGGCTCCTCCCAGATGGGCGGCTGGGCCCACCGCTCCATTAGTCTTTACGACGGTATGCGACCACACACACCGCCGTCCTTCCCGGGATTGCCTGACCGAACGGTTCGAGCTCCCACTCTAGCCGTCTGCAACAGCGGAGTCTTAGTAATAGGGTACCGTTTTCACCCTCTGAATACGGCACCTTAAAAAGTAGCAAAAGTGTAATTCCTGTAAAGTTACATGATCGTGATTGTTATTGTCGATTGAAACATCACAACATCGTCATGTTTCATGATTGCTGCAGCGATGACCCACGTTTGTCAGTAGGTCGGGTCTGTTGCATTAGACGCACTTCTCAAAAACAGTAACTGCAAATATCAAAATGTTAGTGGATTTTCTGGATGGATGTTCTTTTTTATATAAGATTGAAGTAGCAAACGAGCATGCAGTTTATCTGATGGTAAGTGATGACCGCCGCCCATGGACATCTGTAAGCAAATTCATACAGAACATAGGGTTCTATCTGAAGCCAATTACAGGTTCGTTGCTACTCGCGAGGACTATGATGGTCGCCTCATATAAAAGTGTGCCGGCAACCACACCCTTCGAAACGCAAAAACTGCTTCACGCTAGAAATAGGTGTGGCGGTGTTACCTCACCGGGCGAACTACACTGGTTCTACCACCTATTAAATGGAGATATCTGCGTTTTAATCGTCAAGTGGAATATAAGAGAACGACTATAAGATTTGTGATTTTAAGTGAAAAGCGCTTTGTATGCATTGCATGCAGAAGTAGACAGGTATGAACTGATGTATGACTTGTACATGCTTTGTTCTATCCACTGAAGTTCGAATTCAATTTTAGCGCTATCTCAGAAATGTTAATATGAATTTTAAAGTATTCAGGGATAAAATTAAGCGTAGAACTTTGTAGTTGGAACCACGCCTCAAGTTTTAAGTTGAGTTTGTTACAATCAGTGGGAAATTGTTAGCAAAATTCACATCCTAGTAAATTTTCAAGCTTTACGAGGACAACATTAAATATTAACACGCCGTACACGTATTTATCACTTTTCGTAAATATCATTTACCGACAATAATAAAAAAATACTTAATTTTGTCTAATAATATTACACTATTACAGGTGGTAGAACTAGCGTAGTTCAATCGGAGAATTACCACCGCCACACCTAATTCTAGCGTGAAGCTTTTGGGTGTAGTTGCCGGCACACTTTTACATGGGGCGACCATTTCAGACCTCGGGAGTAGCAACGCATCTGTGTTTGATATCAGATAGAACCTATGTTCTATATGAAGTTGCTTACATATGTCCATGGGCGGCAGTGACCATTTACCATCAGGTAGACTGAATGCTCGTTTGCTAACCGTTATTATATTTGTTCTATGTTAAATTAGGTTTTAAATTATCTGTATACAAAATTTCTGCGAAATCCATCGTTTTTAGTTGTTTCACTTAGTGGTTTTTGCGTGAAAGAGCAACAAATACTCATACATCCACACTACATTTCGCCTTTAAAGTATTAATAAAACAAGATTTACATGCAATTCATTATCCGTTCATTAATAGGTAAAAAAAACTAAATATCTACCAGTATTTATTTACACACCTCTCAATCTCATATACATTTATAATACATACAATCAGTACAACGCAATCAAAATTTACAACAATAAGAGAGAATTGTAAAATACTCATAATTACTTAGTACCAGGCAATAAGCACTTCGGAAAATCGTTGGAAAACACGAATTTACTGAGGTCGCCGTGTATGAATCACAGAATAAAAACAACGCTATATTTTAAGCGTTGCATCAGATAAGTATAATTTAACGGACTTAACGAATGGTCAAGCTTGCTTTGAAAATGTAATTGCATTGTATACCAGGCAACACAAGTACTTATATATTTTCTTCAGTTATGCAACTAGGTGAAGGTAATAGCTATTTTAATAAACATAATGCTATGTATTACGTTATGTTATGTATTACGTTATGCTTAGTTTAGTTATGTATTACGTTTAGCTTACGTTAAAGGATTTTTTTTTCACCTACGACACTCACAATCCCACACTGGATTTTCTTATGTGTTGGTAAAACCACACACACACACACAAGACGAAAACACTTATCTATATCCAGATCTAGTGAAGAAATCTAAATTCATCATTCAGATGTTTGTCTTGCCTGGGATCGAACTCTGAACTTATTGAGTGTTAGCCGGATATGTCCACACACAGGATAGTCAGTACGGTACGATCACATAATCATACCAGTACGGTGACCGATTTTTAATCTATCCTACATTCTTACCTTAAAGTCAACTTGTAGGTTTTTTCGCAATCATTGTTAATTATGTGACTACAGTAAATAAACAACTTCGCAGGGAGACAGGAATCAGGTGCTTTTCAGGTTATCAATGACAACATTATTATCATTACATATTATTTCCTCTTGGATTTCTGTCAACATCTATCATATCTTATACAGTCTGTCTACGCGAAAGTGCTGTATGTATTCCTCCTTGTGGTATAAATTCTAGCTTCGCTTGAGTAAGTAGAGGTCAAATATCCGATAAAGCCTTAATCGTGTATCCAACGAAGTATAACGATTTGATATTAAAAGGTTAGGTGGGGAACCTCTTAGCCTCGAAGACCCTATATTTCATTAATCACTATAACAAGTGATTTATCGTCGTTTTGATGTATGCCATTATGTTATAATGTATCTTTACTAACGTTGAGGGTCTTCAACGTAATGTTCATAACCAGTTATTGGAAAGTGTTTCATATAGTAATATGCAAATAAATCATATCGATTGGTGACATTCATTAGTTTTGAACGTGTTTTCACTAATTCGATGATCAGTACGATAAAAAATAAGACTTTAAAAAATGATTTTAAAAGGAAATTTACTGAAAGTTGAGTTCATAAAAATAAATTATTCAGTATTAAATATTTATAATTAGATTTATTTGGAAATAGATGTAATGTATAAGTGTATTTATTTGTAGCGTATAAAAGTATTTATAAATCGTTGAAATTTTTAAATCAACTAAATCTTGCTTTAAAGGTAACAAAAAACTTAGACGTTGTTCAGCTAAATTATTGAGAATGATTTGTAGAAACTGTGTAAATAATTAGTCGATCGAGCCTGTTATGATTTTCTCAGACGGTAATTATTCAGTTCTAGCGGTGCATTTACCCCCTTATGTTTGTAATTCGTTAACTGAGCATAAATTCGAATTTGCATTTTGGTATCAGCAGATTGTAACTTCGTGGAATATCAACGATTCAGTTTTAGTACTATCTTTGCTCTTCCACCAAATTAATAAGCCCCAATATTGTTTCAAACTGTAACCACTGCAACTGGAGCTACGGATTTAATGAAAAATTGAATTTAATAAACTATAATTTGTCTTTTTCTTAAGATATTGAAGTAATCGAGCGTCCATCATCACCACCTGATGGTAATGTGGCATTGCTGCCATAAATATATATAAAATCAACCCTAGATAGGATTGGGAACGATCACTGAGGTTTTACTACCCGGTATATACCTACTCTGCTACCCTGGGGACTATGTTGGAATGCTTCAAGAAAGTATGTCTCCTTTATCACAACCCTCAAACACAAAATAGTGCTTAAACTGTTGCTATTAGGAAGAAATAGCTTTGGCGGAGGTAATTACTAAGTTGAGGTAGTTCTAGCGCTTTCAAATCTTTATTCATCAAATTATGTTGCTACGATGCTAATTCGATGACTATTATATTATAATAACATAAGGGTTACCTATATACGCTGTTGTTATAAGGCAGAAATAGCTCTGGTGGTGCCTACCGAGTTGAGCTACGGAGTTTTACTACCTTCAAATCTTTGTTTGGCAACTAAAGTAGGTCTACATATATCTTTAGTGTTTATATCAATGCGTAGTACCTACTGTTTTCTTTCCCAATACTGTATTAGGTTTTTGCTACGCAGATAATTTGTTTACCTAACGCTAAGTAGCTGACTAGTGTGATGTGCGTGGGATTTCTGTTCGCCGAAGTGTCGTTAGCTTCGAAGTGGGTTCCCATGTCTGCGACTTCGGAGATATAAATTGTAACGCGTGTTGTTGAGTACTCGTAATTAGTTGTGGGTCTAGTGCCCACAGCGGCTTTGATTAAATATTATGTAAGTTGGTTATTAGTAAACAGAATTTTAGCGATAAAATTTTAAGGTGCACTGCCAGTTAGTTGATTATATTTATAACATAACAATAATGTTTCAATTTATTATATATCTATCTCTATATCTGAATCAATTTTCTAAGTGAAATTTTTGCTTCTAGTGAAAATTGATACCATATTGCTATTTTTTTATTAATATCAAAATTATTTAGTATAAAAACGGAGGATGGATTTCCGTTTTTCAAGTAATTTTAATAGAAGAAATTAATTTGGCAAAAAACAAACTTAGGTATACACAAGAACAACCATGTACTGGAAGGCGGCAGTAATAATTTTACACAGATTCATGCGGAGGTATTGAACGCCATCCTCGCTATAAACGTTTTACTTCTATATTTGTTAACACTTCACACATACTCGTTAGTTCTATATAAAATTGGGGCGTACATGCTTAAATGTAGGAAATAAACAGTAAAGTATTCCGATAGAGTAGGTTATAATGTGTTGCGCAGTGCTTTATTTTGAATGTCCGATAGTCCGCGTTTCTCGACTATATAACGACAGTATTAAAAAAGACCCTCAGATAGATATCCATAATGACAGCGTCTTTAAGTTTTTGGGAAAACTCAAAAAAATTGAACTATCCTCTTAAAAGTAACAATTGTTGTAGCTATATTAATTAAATTTATCCAATTGTTTTTTTTTTTCTCAAATCTTATCTAATTTCATAATAATCTAATTTTTATAATTAAATAATTTAATTTTAATTGACGATACCTCCTGACATTTAGTAATTATGAGTTCGTAACTCTTTTCTATTTAATGTAAAACCGAATTTGATTTATCTTAACAATGATTGTTTATATAATTCCATTTTAATTTATCGATATTAGTTTGTATTTTTTTTTTAATTACAAAGTACATCTTTATGCATGATGTGAACACCTGTAATTGTAGGAACAGTTAAATAGTATTATATAAGTTTCGTATTATTTTCGATTGTATAAGCTGTATCTTATGTTGGTGTTCCAATTAAAATAAATAAATAAATAAATAAATGTCTTCACGATTGATCTCGGTATAGTAGATAATTCACCAAGTTTTTAGTTTTGTGTTAGGTTTTATTAAAGTAGTTTTCCAGATAGAAAAGAGGTTTCTCCTGAAGTATATTTCAGAGGCGTTCCCATTCGTGACGACTGTTGGTCGCCTTAAATTTAAATTAGTAAACATATAAGAGCATGAACGCTAGAAACAGGCGTGGCGGTGGTACCGCCCAATCATACTGGTTTTATCTTCTCACGAATATACTGCAGCATTCTGATTTAGAAAGCGCCGTTCTGACACCTATAAGATCCGAATATTCTGAGCTTGATTCTGTGATCTATGTTTATTTGTTTCTGGGCTTATAGTCATGTAATATCACATATTAATATCATACACAGTTACATACTTTCTACACTTCTCGCCTCAATTAAGATTTTTTCTTTGTTGTGGGTAACATAGTTTATCAAAGGTGACACACAAACACCTAGACCTAAAAATCTGAATTCATTATTCAGATATTTGTCTGACTGGATCGAAACCGGAATCCACTATCAGACCGGCATGGGGACCGCTCCGCCACACTGGTCATTATTGTTAAATCATTTTCTCATGCTATGCTATTCTATTGGACCACACAAAACGTAGCATAATTATAATTGATACTAACGATATAATTATAGTTGATACTAATAATATATAGGTAAATAGGGAATGCAGTATGTAGGTCTTGTCGCATGTTACTTGCTTAGAGGAAATGAACAAGGAGCTCTTCGACTGTAAATCAGTTTAGAAACTGCTGCGTAGTTTGTACTGTTAAACTATTTAAGTGTTTGTACAAGGTACATAGCAATTCCTTTTCTCCCATCTTTGTAAATTACTCAAATTAATTGCTATTTACCTGCGAAATAAACAACGAAAGATAGGTATGTAGGTATATCAGTTCGAATATATTCAGTTCTAGGATCTGACATTTCCATAAATAATTAATTACTGTAATTTATGCATACATAGAAATAAAAAATAGGCTTACTTCATCTGGATTTATAATCTTAGTAATTAATTTGCATAAATTTGATGAAAATCATTTTGCATTTATGTGGGCTTTTTAGTGGCCGACGTAATTTAAGTAAGCGCGTGCAAAGCCACGCAAATACAACGAAAAATAAGACTTCGTTTCAAGGTAATTAGCTGTAGAATAATACAGTTCCATTTCAAATACAGTTAAGTTTTTGCGTGGTACAAGTCCATTATGAGCAAGGCAAGGAATAAAAGCTTCATGTCCTGAGTCACACTACTGCATTATTATTGTTATCAATTCACTTTGCAGTACGAAACTACCTGAATAATTTTCGTTAAAGAACGAAATGACAGAAAAGTTGAACAAATTTCTCGCAATAAAAATTAATGGCTGCGAGAAGTGGCTAACTATTTGAGTCGTAAAAGATTTTTATCCTAGATAAAAATTTAAGCCCTGAATACTTTACGTAGATTATGACTGGGTTTTTTTATTTTAAGTTAATATCATATTTTTTTTTGTTCTCGAGGGGGAAACCTTCAAAAGGTACCCGACGCCGTGGGAGCGACGCAGGGTTATGTGGGATTTTTACCGCACTAAAACTCCCCCGGTGGCCGTCCTCGGCGCTATAAAGAGGACTCCGGGTACTCGGTCCGACCGCAACCGGAATCCTCTGAGCGCGTTGCCCCATCGGGCTCCTCTCAGATGGGTGGCTGGGCCCACCGCTCCCTCTAGTCTTTACGACGGTATGCGACCACATATACCGCCGTCCTTCCCGGGATCGCCTGACCGAATGGTTCGAGCTCCCACTCTAGCCGCCTGCAATCCCGGAAGCCCCTTTTAGTCGCCTCTCACGACAGGCAGGGGATGCCGTAGCCCTATTCTGATCCCGGAACTACAGGGACAAGTTAATATCATATAGATAGAGAGGGAAGTTGCCTCATCGCTTTTACAGGCAATAATTATTACGATAAAAACATAATAATTAGGTAATAGGTAATATATGTATATGTAATATAACAAAATAATTAAGTATTAGGTACAAGGTATTCATAATAATTTTTAAGAAAAAAACGAAAACTTGGAAAAAACTAGTCGGCACATGACTACCAGTGAAATAGGTACTACTTAACCCACATGAAATATGATATTTTTCTTCTCCAAAAATATTGCCGGGTCCTTTAAAATTATGAGATATACAAGTGATTTTATTTTGTTACACTTTTATATGAGGCGACCATCATAGTTCTCGGGAGTAGCAACGCATCTGTGATTGACTTTAGATGGAACCCTTGTTCTATATAACAGATTGCTTACAGATGTCCATGGGCGGCAGTGATCACTTACCATCAGGTGGACTGCATGCTCGTTTGCTACTTCAGTCAGATAAAAAAAAAACATTGTGAATACGTCTTATAATTTTCCTTCTCCAAAAAAAATTTCACTGGAACTTTACAATTATGGGATATACAAGTGATTTTATTGCAGGTTGTACACATTACGATAAAGCTTAGTTTAGGTATAAATATCCAGGCAAACTTACTAGTCGTAAATAGACTAGTTGTAATTATATCTTACTAAACCCTGACTGGGGCCACAAACTGGCCAAGAGAATTTAAATGTTATTTTAAATATGCGGCAGGCCTTACCTTCCGCTTTCAACTGCGGAATTAATTCGAACTACGAATATTTCTAAATTATATTACAAAACTATGTAGCACTTACTAGGCGTCTCTTTGCTTTATTTGGATCTGAATCAGAATAAATTAAACATCTTTTCCTGGTAGATATATTTATGTAGATCAGGTATTTGGTATAAGAATCTTAGTAGGTTCATTGTTAGCAGGATACCCTAGTATAGCATTGTCTGATAAATAAACGACTTCAAGCATTAAAATTCTGCATTATCAATTTTAATAACTCAAATTTACGTCGTTAAACAGAGTATATTTTAAAGCACGTTGGTAAGTGTGGGGTCCAGAAGATATTTCTTTTGCTTGATGATTGTATTGTACAGAAACAACTAGATAAAGAAAAAATACACTAAAAGAAACCAATTGTTAATGAGTTGTTGGTAATGAGGTTTTTTTTACTATTGGAATATAAACATTTTGTTTTTTTTTTATAGCTGAGAAAATTGTTAGCTGCAATATTAAATCATAATAATCATTCATCCTTTCATGAGCGTTTGAGGTTTATGTCTATAGTTAAAATAATCACTTTCTACACTCACACTAGGATTTTCTCCTGTGGGTACCATGGACATACAAAGACGAATACACAAACACCTGCACCCAGAAGAGAATTCTAAATTCATCACCTGTCTGGCTGCGAATCGAGTTCAGAACCCAATGCGTTTCGGACCGGTATGGTGACCTCTCCGCCACTCGGGTCGTTAAACTGTGTCTATAGCGAATTGGTGAACGCAGTGGGGGTTGACGTACACAGAAAGTCGCTGTTATCTGTCTCTAGAAATTTGTTCTTAGTCGCCTCCTACGATATTCCCGGGAAGAGAAGGAGTGGTGCTATTCAATACCAACACCACACGGCACATATTATTATGCTTTAGTAAATCTTTTCGCTACATAATAAAATCATAATGAGGCGGGTATTAATTCAGTTCACGTATTAACTTAGCATGATCGCACTTCAGTTACGTTGCGTGAATGCAGCGCCTGAAATTGCTTTCACGGTTAAAATGGCTGCATGAGTTGATCAAGAGTCATAGTAATTCAGTTAATCTACTTGCATGTTACACTTTAAATTAATTTTACTAGCAAAAGAGTATTTTCATGCGCTTCAGAAAGGCGTATACATTTTGTCACATGTATTTGTAATTTTATTTTTTTATTTTGTAAAACGCTTTGTACATTTATAGCCTAGGATAATTTTGTTGTATCATGGATACACAAATAGACAAAAACAAAAACATCCCAGAGCAGAACAGAATTCTTAATTTATCATTCAGATTTTTGTCTGGCCGGGGATAGGACCCGGAACCCATTGCGTGTCAGATCGGAGTTCGATTTATGAGGCACCGCCCTCACTCTCCTGTTACGCTTTAATAAGTAAAACTATTAAGCTCTGGTGTATTCTAATTTGAAGAGTGTAGTAAGCGAGACAAGGCCTTCCAATGTTATCCACACGGGCATTTGTGGCAATTTCCATGGGCGGGAGTACCTACCCATTTATTTATCAAGTAGACAGCATGCTCTTTTACTACTTTCGTATTATAAAAAGTGGTAAATTATTTGCTTGCTTTGAAAGCTAAATAACCATACAACAAACGTGATTTTTTACTGTTTTTTAAAGATATGGAAGGCTTCGCACGCGAATCTGAGTCGCACTTGGCCACTCTCACTAGTTTTTTCTTTCGTTAACAAGGCACCTTAATGAATTTAGATATATTTTAGGTATGAGTGAGTACACCCTGTAGTTCCGGGACCAGAATAGGGCTACGGCATCCCCTGCCTGTCGTAAGAGGCGACTAAAAGGGGCTTCCGGGGTTGCGGGCGGCTAGAGTGGGAGCTCGAACCGTTCAGTCAGGTGATCCCGGGAAGGACGGCGGTATGTGTGGTCGCATACCGTCGTAAAGATTAGACGGAGCGGTGGGCCCAGCCGCCCATCTGGGAGGAGCCCGATGTGGCAACGCGCTCGGAGGATTTCGGTTGAAGTCGTTTCGAGATCCCGGAGTCCTCCTTTTTAGGGCCGAGGACGGCCACCGGGAGGGTTTTAGTGTGGTAAAAATCCCACATAACCCTGCGTCGCTCCCACGGCGTCGGGTGCCTTTTGAAGGTTTCCCCCTCGCCAACAAAAAAAAAAGGTATGAGTGAGTACTGTTATCATTGCTGCTATTAAAATATTATAGTGTAATATATTCAAGTACTTTAACGTATCATGCTTGCACCTCAGCTAGGTCGCGTGAGTACAACGTTTGAAAAGCATTTATGTAAAATGGTCGCATGAAGAGTTAAACTATTCAAGAGTTATTATAAGGTATAAAATATATAACTTTAATACAACTATGTATTAAAGTTATATATTTTATACCTTTTAAATTGGAAGAATTTTTATCGTCAATTTCTAGTTCATTCATTTCTATTTCTGCTTCATCCCGTTAACCCATTATTGTCCCACTGCTGGGATCTTCTCTCAGAAAGAGAGACGTTAGGCCATAGTCCATAGTTCAGGTGTGTAGGTTTTCTCACGATGTTTTCCTTCACCGAAAGCAGTGATGATTAATTTCTAATAGGCACATAATTTTAGAAAAATCAATGGTGCATGCCTGTGTTTTGAACCTCGGACCTCACGACCGAGAGGCCAATTTTTGACCATTCGGCTACCATTGTTTAACTCTTTCTGCTTCATAATAGTTGTAAAATGTTTGTATATGATGTAGAGGGTGAGGCATTCGAATTTGTGCTCACCTTACTATAAAACGAAACACAGTGTTAGATTTCAAATTTCTAATCACTGTAGTTTGGGCTGCGCGTTGATGTAGTGATTAAGTCAATTTAATAATGATGCTTTCTACTTTTATAGCTCCATAGTTTTATTTTTGCTATTTCGTGGGTGCAACATATACAAAAATGAATTCAGCTAGACTGACTATAGAAATCTAAGTTCAAGGTTTACATAAGGATTTATTTAAGATTTTAATTTACAAATTTATTTACATATTTATATTTAATATATTTTAAGTTGTTAGAACAAGTGTAGTTCGAAAGGGGAGGTACCACCGCCACAGCTATTTCTAACGTGAAGCATTCCTTGTGTTTCGATGGAAGGGTGAGGTTGCCGGCACACTTTTATATGAGGCGACCATCCTAGTCCGGGAGTACGTCTACGCATCTGTGATTGACTTCACATAAAACCTATGTTCTATATGAAGTTACTTATAGATGTCCATGGGTGGCAGTGACCCCTTACCACCAGGTAGACTTCATGCTCGTTTGCTACTTCATTATTATAAAGAAAAAAACATATCTGTCTGGCCAGAGCATAAACCCAGATCCCACTATGATTCAGACCTCTGCGGTGATCGCTTTGCCTCTCATTATTATAGTAATTGTAGATATGATTGACGTGATTATGCTTTAAATTGATTCATTTCAAGCAAGACAACCAAATATATCCCATAATATGTAACGTACGTCCATACTCGGATGAAGTACACGCGTTCTATACAAACTAAGGTAATTTCCAGTTGCATAATGTATTCCGTGAATGTCATTGTATTGCAAATGGACTTGCGTGTAATTTGCGCGCTTGCATATTAAACTTGCTCGCACGATGCCATTGTGTTTTCAAGTTTAGCCGCTAGAGCAACAATAGTCATGACAAATTAGGGGCAAGGCTAAAAGTAATCTGAGTTACTAGTGTGCTAATATTACGGTTTTACGAATACGTGTCGTTAGGCATTAAGCAATTTTTTTGGCATTCATATTATATTCGCAAATAGGATATTACTTCTAACTAGGCCAGTGACGTGTGGTCCCTGTAGTTCCGGGACCAGAATAGGACTACGGTACCCTCTGCGTGTCGTAAGAGGCGACTAAAATGGGCTTCCGGGGTTGCGGGCGGGAAGAGTGGAAGCTCGAACCGTCCGGCCAAGCGGCCCCGGGAAGGACGGCGGCAAGTGTGGTTGACACTGGCGGCGGTCAATTGAAGTTCCCGGAGTCCTCTTCGCTCTTCGAGGTCGGCTACCGGGGGGGTTTTAGTGCGGTAAGAATCCCACATAACCCGCGTCGCTCCCACGACGTCGGGTATTTCTTAAAAGTTTCCCCCTCGTAAAAAAAAGGCTGTGTGGTCTTGGTCGAGACTCTTCTCGTGGATATCATAGGGGGTGCTTAAGGGAGAAAAATGGAGATGGATATGGTCAGCGGCGTCTTTCTGTATAAAACCAGCACTTACTAGGGTTACCAAAATGCATGCAAGGTGAGGTGACTCAGCCAATAGATATCTCCATTTTAATATATAAATTTGGTTTTAATATAACGTTTAAAAGGGTGTTTAGATTCTACATGATTGAATTGATTCCCATATGCTTGTCATATTTACAATTTGCCCTTTATTAATTTTCGGGGAAAATTATTCCCTACGGCAGGTTGATGATTAATCACAGAACTGCAATTTGATAAGCTCCTACGACTCAAATCTCGTCTGCATAGTTTAAGTTACTTCGCTAGCGATCTTACTTATCATGGGACATACATGAGTAAAGGCAAAACTCTAACATTCGTCGACTAAATTCCGTTTCATTTTGAAAGGTAATGCGTTCCTGATAGTGAAATAATAAAGGGCCAGTTTTTAGGGTTACTTAAATAGTAAAAACGGAACCCTATTACTAAGGCTCCGCTGTCCATCTGTTCGTTTGTCTGGCACTAGGCTGTATCTCAAGAACCGCTAAACTGTTGAATTTTTTAAAAATGTAGTAAGTATTTTTGTTGACCCTATAACGACAAATACTAAATACAGAACTAAGGAAACATTTAAGTGGGACTCCCAATACTTATACCAATACAACAAACTTGATTTTTTGCTGGTGGTTATAGATGATATGGATGAAGATAATAATTATAGGTACGGAACCCTTCGTGCGCGAATCACGCTCACACTTGGACGGTTTTTTTGATACGAGATCATTATTTCAAAATTTATGTATATTTGATATCAATTACGATTATTTATAAATAAGAAAAAAGTAGGTCAATTTTATATAGGTCTGCTACGGTTTACGTTACTTAATTGTCCTATTAGAATCGTATTCCATGCATATGAATAGATATGTATAGATTTCTACTAGCCTTTGATCATGCGCTCCGATTCAAGCCAATCAATCCATTAATACGTAGTGTAGGTCATATGTATATAATCTCACCAATTATCGGTTAAAATAATTCACAAGATCTTAGATTTACTTACGCTTGCATTATTTTATCATATACGCTAATTAATGTCGTTATATGTATCAACATATCACACATATATAAATACAATTTTAGGGTCATTGAAATCATTAGTGGATAACACTGATTTATTTTTCATTTGCAACCTTGTTTGCTTGGTTTCCAGGTATAATTCTAAATTCGAACGTATTGAAATACTTTCATCTCACAATCTCTTTAAGCTTTAGAAAATGTATCTCCTAATCTTATTCCTTGCCATAACCATCAGAATGTCATGAGTTGTGATACATGTAAAAATGTACGTAGTTAAGAAATGTGTTTTTACATCTTGTTAATGTTATGCGAAATTTTGTTTAAAGGATTTAAGTGTGTTTGAGACTCTATTGTGGAAAAGTACCGGCCTTTCGCTGAAAATTAGCGTACATATGTTGTATGACCTAGAATATCACATATAGGTATTACTCATTTTGACGACTTGCGTGGCGGAGCTCTTACCATACCGGTCTGACGCGCAATGGGTCCCGGGTTCGATTTCCGGCCAGACAGGTGTCTAAATGATGAATTAAGGGTCATGTTCTGGTCTGTTTGTGTATTCGTCTTGTGTGTGTCCGTGGTACCCACGACACAGGAGAAAATCCAATTATGGGGCTATTAGTGTAGAAAGCGTGTTATCGTGGTAGACATGTTCGAAGCAGGCAAAGCTGCAGGAATAACCTGGTAGAAAATATGTATAGGCTAATGTCCTACAAAAATGCCATTATACACTACAAAACATGTTTTTATATTGGACACGTTATCAAGCGATTGTGTTGTCGCTAATATAATATTAATTAGAGTAAGTGTGCGTGACAGCGGACACAGTATAATGAAAACAGTTATTGTGCTGCGTGTAGGCGACAGAAATGCAATTTTCGTGTTTCATTCTCGATACAATCAGTAGGAAATAACGGAATTGAAAGGTGGTTTTTGACCACAAATTTAGGAAAGTGGGTATGTTACTGCTGAATCAAATTTTCAAATTTTTGTTTAATATTGTGGCAACGCGTTTGTTACTAAATTTTTATGATTTTTTATTTAAGTTCCAATGGTGGTAATTTGAAAAAGTACTATTCAGAGGCAGCAATACGTTTAGGTAATGGTGCTGATGGGTAATCCATTATGAGATTCCTGTCTTCTTACGGGTCGTGCGTTGGTTATATCTCGTCGCTGTAGTTCCGGGATCAGAATAGTACTACGGTATCCCTTGCCTGTCGTAAGAGGCGACTAAAAGAGGCTTTCGGGGTTGCGTTCGGCTAGAGTGGGACATAGAACCGTTCGATCACGCGACCCTGCGAAGGACGGCAGTATATGGGGTCGCATACTGTCGTAAAAAACAGATGGAGCAGTGGGCCCAGCCGCTCAACTGGGAGGAGCCCGATGGGGCAAAGTATCAGAGGACTCCGATAGCGTTCCTTTGGATATCCCGGGGCAGTCTTTGTAGCGACGAGGATGGCCACCGGGGTAGAGGGTGGGGATCAGTGCAGTAAAAATCACACAAAGTACTGCGTCACATTCGCGGCGTTTTGAAGCTGGGAAAGCTTCCGCGAACAAAAACAAAACGGTAGGTATCTATCTGCCTATCTATCAGTCCTTTGAAGTCCACTACCGGAATCATGCTCCACTAATGGGGGCACCGTGCCTGACATGCGTGTTCGTCACCGCAGTGGGTGTTAATGACACACTGGAAAACGCTGCTGTATATTTCCTGAAAATTTACCTTAGTTCTAACGACGTTCACGGAAAAGTGAGGGTGATACTTTTCTACATGTATGAGCGGCATTAATTAAATAACATGTAGAGGGCTACAATGACGTTGTTGTTGCTTTCATAAAATGAAAAAAAAGGAAATATTTTTGGTTCAACGTAGACATTTTTCTGTGATTTCCTATTGCGAGTTTTATTTATTAGAATGGAGCATTAGATATATAACGAAACATTTATTATTATTTATTAACTTGAGGACATATACAATAAGTAAAGTATTATTTAAAATATTTATACTCGTAAATTTTATTAGAATACTTCTTATGTGCCATTTATTTTGTTAATCTGTAACTTGTAATAAAATAATTTCTTGTTAATTACTTTAATAGCATGCCGTGTTTACGAGTGTTTGTAACGTTACTTATTTATCAAATAATAAAAAATGTTAGCCATAAAATATGAATGGACAAAATCATTTTTTTTTCATAATTATGAATAAATAATACCAAACAAAATGTTCGTGGAACGTTTGAACAGTCACGCGACATACGATTCTATCACTCTAAATAATAAATATGTGGGACCCTTGTCACACTTCAATAGAGGAAACGAGTAGAAAGCGGTTTGGTTACCGCCACACTTTCACATGAGGCGACCATCATAGTCCTCGGGAGTAGCAATGAATCTGTGATTGAGTTCAGGTGGAACCCATGTTCTGTATGAAGTTGGTTACAGATGTCCATGGGCGGCAGTGATCACTTACCATCAGGTGGACTGCATGCTCGTTTGCTACTTTAGTCACATAAAAAAAGCGAATGAACAATTGATGAGATTATTAATTACAATACTAAAACTTTTTTTTATCTGACTGAAGTAGGAAACGAGCATGCAGTTCACTACATGAGCTACAAATAACTATGGCATTGGCTATTTCTCATCACGTAGACTGCATTCTCATTTGCTTTATTTTGCGATATAACAAGAAAGACACTTTAGCAAGAAAATAATTATCTTTATAAGCCCTGGGTAGCTGCCATGAAAAATAAATCAAAAAAAAAAATCGGTAAAAATCCCACATAACCCTGCACTCTCACGGTGTCGGGTACCTTTTGAAGGTTTTCTCCTCAAGACCAAAAAAAAAGGGTAGCTGCAGTACTTAAAACCCCTCTTATCATGTAGAAAGTGACAAGCATCTGTTGATTTTCAAAATCATATTCGTAGTCTTCCAATCCCATAACGTTTTAAAAAAATCCACATTCGTTCGTTCGTAGCTAAAACGCAGTTTGTCTGACAAGCTGGCAATGAACTCGTATTTGTCGTGATTGATTGACAAATCAATAAATACGACAAACTTGCGTTTACTGCTGAAGTACTCGTAAACTTATAAATGTATGTTAATGGATTATTTAGGGCGCAGATCAATATTTTGTTTGTTTTGTTCTAAATATTAAATGAAATAAATATTTATTGAACGATAAGCTTACTTATATTGTATGTTTACACATTTCTGTTTAGGAGCATAACTGAAAAAATATAACAAAGAAGTAGAATTTTATTTTGGCATTTTGAGTTATATAGTCCTAAATCGAAAAAACCGAAATCTTCATCAATATAAATACTACTACTATGCAATGATTTTTGCCAATAAAATAATTTATTAAATAGCTGAAAACTAACATACTACATATTTTTGTTACTTTTTAGATTAAATTCTTTAGTATTACACAATTTTATTTTGAAGAGAAATTAAAAAAAAATGCGTAACAATTGTACGTGATTTTAGAGTTCTAGTAACGTAAAACCTACGCCAAAACGTTGGTAAAATTAAAAAACATTGAATCTTTAAAAGTCCGAAAAGACTATGAACCAAAACATAATTTGTTATTTTATGAAGCAGTTATTACAAAATCATTCTAGCGTATGTTGACAATATTTACTGAGCAAACTCTCCGTGCAACATCCAACCAGTTTATTCAACGGAGGCGACAGAAAATGCAAGCAGGATTTAACGTATTTATTCAAGATATGGCATAAGTGTACAAATATTGAAAGCTACAAAGGGGTACCTAATAAAGTTTAAGTAGTCCTTCATCACTGGGTACAAAGAAGTCTCAAGTACGGAATGCCTACTAATAGTACAAAAGTGGTCGGCTGTCATTCAGTGCTACGCGAAAGCTACGCCGAAGCGGTCGTCTACGCCGGCCGTAGACGCTCCACGTGTAGGTGCTACGCGCGAAAAACGCGAGAACTTTTTTCCGGTATAAAAACTTAATTGTAAATAGTGTGGTGTACTGTAAGTAATTGTAAAATGTAGTTGTTTTTGTAAATTAAGTTGGTAATGCATTAAGTGACATTAGAAAGCAGTGGCTGAATAGTGCACACGGTAACCTACTTACATGCTTCGTTATAAAGCGGAGGTGAGTAATGACTTGAATAAAGTGTCAGTCTGAAATTTTTAACATTTTCATTCACTGGAATAAATTGTGTAATTTTTATTTTGAACATGTGCATTTATGTTGAGTGACGGACTTTTTATTTTGCAAGTAAGGACCAAAGCTCTTACCAGTTCTTTTAGAAAATGGATTATACAGATTGTTTGATAGGTTTTTTGTAGTTTAAGTAGAGTTTGACAACCTGTTTATTTATGGAGACAATTTACTTAGTAGAAATAAATTAAATCAGGTGTCAAAACTTTTTAATTTGTGTTTGTACTTAATGTAGTCGAATACTCTATTTGTATATATATTTATATCTTCTTTATATAGCACTAACAGCTTTATTGATTTAGTATAAAACTAAGTAACTTACCATTGTCTATTTCTTTTCTCGCCTTCTGCTTCTAAGGTACGCAAAGCCTTTTTTATACGGTTTATACGGTTTTCACAAATGACCGATAACCGAAAAAAATATACATACAGACAATTCGCGTATTTAAATGCCTAAACTATTACGGTTTATTCTCCAAACGAACAAGCTACTAGAATTTTTTAATTCTAAAAAGCCTATATAAAAGCCTATGTAGTTTATCAAAAGAGATAGATACATACCATCAGTATATATACTATCAGTATGTATCTATCTCTTATGTTGAACTATGTCTCATAACAAGTTATTTGGAAGTACCTACATATATACTTCAATTAATTACTATTAATCCTCATCTATGTCTTATGTACTGACCATATGCATTTCATACTGATACAGTCGTGTACACTATATCATTAAATCAGATATCTCTGAGGAGATATCTCTGATTCAAAATTCACTCTCAAAAATCCCTTGCATCTACGCGGGCGATAGGTCCGCACGTTTCCACGTTATCAAACTATCAAGTACGAAAGGTAAACGAGTTAATTGTGTCAAAGATAGAGAAATACGTTTATGTTGGTGTATTAGGAGAAAGTTTTGCATTTTATGCAAATATTTTTGTGTTTTACAGCTGGTACAGATCACTCCCCCAAACTGAGGAAATCCCAGATCATTTCAACTCGATGCTCCAATGCCCGAGCCCATCCGTCAATAGGCGGATCTAATCTATAAAGAAAGTCGTTGTAATCTCGCTTAAGACATTTAAAGTGATAAAAACCGGTATTAAATAAGTAAATAATTAATAACCTAGTATTGTCTTGCTAAGCTCACTGTTAATTATTTTTATGTACTAGATATTGTATCCGTGATATATCAGCGTAGGTTATTAGTATATAACATATTTAATTTGTTGTATATTTTGATGATAATGAAAAGACATATTAAATAGAATATGTATGCACTAAATTATGAGTCATTAATATTTGTATGTGACAAAAAAATTAGGTCAACAACTTGCTTTTTCGTGTTAAATCTGCTAATACGGGCACGAAAAGGTTAATTTAATATTATATTATACGTTAGATTAACATTGCATTGTAAGTTGTCGGTATTGAGTAGCACCATACCCTCTCTTCCCGCGAATGCTGTAAGACGTGACTAAGGGACAAAATTCACAAGATGACCAGGAGCATCTTCCAATGTAACATCAACACCCACTAAGGCGTCCAATGCGCATACCAGCGCGGTGAATAAAAAAGCCCATTCGAGAAGTCACAGGCCTTCCCTTATTCCCTTCCGTTGCTGAATGTTGATCCAGCAATGAAGTTCACAAAACTGATGGATGTTTAAAGGTTTTTATATCAATCATTTTACAAGTGGAAAGTCACCACGTTGGCCAAGTACGAATTGGTGGACTTTACACACCCCAAGAACTTCTTTATAAAGAACTCTCGGGTGTGTACGTAGATTTCCTCACGATGTTTTCCTTCACCGAAAAGCGGTGATAATTCATTAATAATATGCACATAATTTCAGAAAAATCTGTGGTGCGTGCCTGAGTTTGAACCTCGAATCTCCCGATCGAGAGGGCAAGTTTCGACCATTAGGCTATCACTGCTCTGCTATCACTGCGTTTATATACATTCATAGGTAATATCATCATACGAGTAGGTATTATTAATAATGACTGTTACTTTCTCTTAAATGTTTTTTATCTTAGAATTAGTAAAAGTTTATTTAGAAGTAGTAAACAAGCATACAGTCCACTCGCTGGTACGTGGTCACTGCCATCTATTGACATCTAGGCAGCTTTATATATAACTGGGGTTATATCTGAAGTCAATCATAGATGCGATGCTACTCGTGAGAACTAAGTAGGTCGGTTCTTCAAAAAGTGAGCCAGCAACCACACCTTCCCACCGAAACGCTAAAACTGCTTCATTTGTACTTTTTCGGTTGAATTGCAATGGTTTATCACCTTGTAAAACTCTTTGTGGTTCGACTCCGGTACTACTGCCACTTCTATTTTTGCCTAATAACTACTGTGTTTTGATCTAAAGGGTGTAGTAATATACGTGTCTGCGGATACATAGTTATCTGAGGTGTTACAACTTCAACTTAGTCCTCCGGAGTACCAACGCATCTGTAACTAACTTTAGGTAAGATTAGTAAGCGACAGTAGTCACTTTAACAGACACTAAAAAACATTGTTTCTAAACTCGTAACCCCACACTAGAACTTTCTACTTCTTCTTCACACTCAAGACGAATACACAAACACCCAAACCCAGAACATGAATCTAAACTCATCATTCAGATATCGGCCGGGAATGAAACCCGGGACCCATTGCGCATCAGACGGTTGGTAGGGTAACCGCTCCACCTCGCGGGTCGTCAGACGTCAGACAGGACTGTATGCTTGTTTGCTACTTTATTTATTTATTTTATAATAGGGCACTAACATTCTGATCACTTATATAAATAATTAATTAATGACTGAAATGCATAAATAATGGGGAGTTCAATTATGACTGACGACTGCATGCAATACATCGTCACTATTTTTATAGACTTAGTAACAAACACGACATAAAGTATATTATGTAATAGAATTAAAAATATATATTATAAAGCAAAGACTTTAAAGCTAGTCGTTATGAATAACAACTGCAAACAGTGTCTTTATATATTCTTACAAATAAATCATTAATGCTGTGAAACACAACGAAAACACACAAACTTGAAACTGTTTGTTAGTAATATTACCACTTTAAACAATAAACACTCTCGCCTTACTAATTAATTACATGAACTAATTAATACTAAATAAAAAGCTACATCTTTGTATTTCTACGTACTGTTTTACTTTCTCAATCAGGCGAGAGAACACTGGAGAACAGCTTCATTCCTTTGTTCCATACATCGTAATAATATTAGATCTTCTTGTTCTTTTTGTTCTTTTTGTTCCTTTAACCTTGTAACTAACAAGAGGTTAAAGTCAGCTCGCTGAATTTGTACTTTTTCAGAACAAAAGAGCTAAGATCTGTATGTTGTGGAGGTCACTTTGCTCTAATTATATTATGAAAAGTTGCCGCTTTTTCTCTAAGACGGCGACAGGTTATCATTCAAAGACTTTTTTTTTTATTTGACTGAGTAGCAAACGAGCATGCAGTCCACCTGATGGTAAGTGGTCACTGCCGCCCATGGACATCTGTAATCAACTTCATACAGAACATGGGTTCCATCTGAAGTCAATCACAGATGCGTTGCTACTCCTGAGGACTATGATGGTCGCCTCATGTGAAAGTGTACCGACTTTTGTAAAGAATCCAATTAAACAAATGTAATATAGACCTTTTTGAATAAAGATAGTATTTCATTCAATTGATTTATGGTATCATGTTAAATAATATATGTACATCAGTTTAGCTTTATACGAGCCAAAAATCTGAACCTAACACATTGTTTAAAAAACATCTATCAAAGATATTATCACTGTTGGAATGCTGTTGTGTGAGTGCCAACGAATATATCGTACATACACACATTTGCTTGTAAGCTGCATTAGTAAGTTATGAATATAAAATAGAGGGATACTCGAGAGATAGAGTTATAGACGGATAGAAGAACATATACTTGTACCAGTTAATGTTAACATTAATCTTAAAATTACAAATACATTGTCTCAGATCCGAGGTCTGTTTCAATCCCGGACACGCATCTTGCGCAGAAATTATGTGTGTGTTGGAAATAAGTTATTACTTGTTTATTCGGTGAAGGAAATCATCGTGAGAAAAGGTTTTCTTCTTTCTTTCGTGTAGGCACACGCTCAGATCTTTAAAACAATATTTTAAGTTGAAGCCTATAAAAGTATTTTACCAGACCAGCAGTAGGACATTAATAAGTTGATGACCAAAATCGTTTCTTTATTTTATTTGGTACAGAATAGAAGATAATCTAATATTAATAGACTTAGTCCGTATTTTTTTTATTTTTATTCTGTAGGTTTCGTTAGTAGCGATTTATATATGACGACCTGCGTGGCGCAGCGGTTACCATACCGGTCTGACGCACAATGGGTTTCGGGTTTGATTCCCGGCCAGACAGGTATCTGAATGATGAGTTTAGATCCATGTTCTGGGTCTGGTTGTTTATGTATTCGTCTTGTGTGTGTCCATGGCACCTGCAACACAGGAGAAAATCCTAGTGTGGGGCTCATGTAGAAAGCGTGTAAGCGTGTGCGTGTATATATCTTTTCAAATTAAAAAATATATGATTTTTGTTTTATTCTTTCATACACATATTTACACCAATAACATGACACGACAATATGAAGTTCATTCATTATTGGTGCGACTTATACCGAAAAGGGAATCGTATATCTTTTTGGACTTAAACCAACTGCGATTGGATGAATGATCCAAGATAAACTTTTATTTCGTTAGTGTTTGTTTTACTAACTCAGTTTGTAGACTCTACTAATGCCTTTAGTCGTAAATCCGTTTCATTGTATTGCCCACATCGGCTAAATTGTAGAAACTTTGTAGACATAATTTAAGGGATCAAATAGGACTAGAGAAATTCGTAGCCAACTTTGTATTTACTTTTCTCACTATTTGGAGATAAAATACTCTTAGATCCGATAAGTCCGATAAGATAAAATTCATGTTTTTTGAAATATGAAATCATAAATGTTAGTACTTTTATATTTGTTATTATCTAAATATTTACATTTTTTTATGGCGTGTTAATTTATGGGTCAGTAATAAGTTTCATTTACCGTTTTATTTTCAAGACTAGACATGTCTCTCGCAAAAATAATCTAGTATAGTAGTACAGTTTTGTAGTAGACAATGCGTTGGACAGATACTCAGCCTTCCACGAGGCTCATAAATCGAATATTCTGTATTTTAGTTATAAAACGAGGGGGATTTACAATGTTATAATCATATAGGATTCATAAGACTTTCCAAATTCGATATAACTTGGATTTTTTTTAGATAAAATGTAGCTTCTAAAAGTATTGAAACTTTATATTATAAGTAATTTCAAACGGCGAGGCCCTTTAAATTTCTGGGACGAACTCGTGGATATTATCATAATCGTGAAAAATTAGGACATTTTTGATGTCTAGACGAAACGTATAAGCTCTATATTAAGATCCAAGAAAACTATGAGGTTTATAAACATTAATCAAATATAGCTAAATGAGAAAGTTTCGTCCAACTACCAATCAATTAATATCTAGAGCTGCACTATTGGACATAGTCCTGTTATAATGGGTGTTTTTGCCACTAGTCAAAACGCTTAGTGGTAATATTGATAAGCACCCTATATAATGATGATACACAAGAAGTCACTGCTGTTTATCTCCTAAATTTTGTCCGTCGCTTCTTATAGCGTCTAACGAAAAAAAAGTTCTCGGAGGTGTGTGAAGTCCACCAATTCGCACTTGGCCAGCGCGGTATACTATCGAATATAACTCTCTCATTCTGAGAGAAGACCCGTGCCCAGCAGTGGGGCAATAATGGGTTCACATTAAATTTTCTTAACAGTTAGAATGATGCGACATATTATTTTACAGAAAATACACGCTACATGATGTCGTTTACCCTGTCATATGCTGTTGACCTCGCTTATAAATGCATTGACAAGTATTGAATTAATTGGTATCTATCAGAAATAAACATTATTCAACGTGTTAGTTACAGCGCGACTTCGAATAAACGAGTCATTGTTGTGGGTAAGTCGTTAATGCTGTCCCCGCGTTATTAGTTTCAGTTGATTGACATGCTGCTACTGTGATAATGTAGAATAGTTCATATTTGATTGTTTAATCAAAATCTAATTTTGAATATTACATGGTAATATATTCTTATTTAGGACTAAGAGCTAGTAATGCATCTGTGTCCAAGGATAGTAGAATTGTTTGTGATTCTCCGGAAGCAACAGCACTACACCTTTTAACACCTATATGAAATGAAATTTCTTTATTTTGTATGAGGCCTTTTTTCGCGAGGGGGAAATCTTCAAAAGGTACCCAACGCCGTGGGGTATATTTTGTATAGACCTGCGGGGGCGCTTACAAATTGTCAGTTACACATTTTTTTTACACTACCACCGGACCGGAACACGACCTCGACTGAGAACATCCTGCAAGATACTCAGCGGGTTTGCATTTTTTGTTATATTGTATTTTTGTCAATTATGTTTTTTATATTATAATGAACACACAACACGGAAACTGTGTGGTAAGAATTCATATCCAAGGCATTCCAGTGACTGTGATCATGGTCATGATTTTTAGGGTGGTAGAACCAGTGTAATTCGACCGGGGAATTACCACCGCCACACCTATTTCTAACGTGAAGCATTCCTTGCACTTCGATGGAAGGGTGTGAGATTGCATGCACACACTATATGAGGCGACCATCCTCGGGAGTAGCGACGTATCTGTGATTGATTTCAGATAGGTAGGTAGATAGAACCCTCTGGTGGACTGCATGCTCGTTTGCTACTTCAGTCAGGTTGATTCCCACGTGCGGCAGTGTTTGCCTGCTATCAGTTCGACTGTAAGCATATTTGCAAATAAAATTATGACTTCGTTACTGTTTCTGAGAAGTAAGATTAAACGAGACAAATAACAGCTTTG
This sequence comes from Spicauda simplicius, assembly GCA_949699795.1. Classification (NCBI taxonomy): domain Eukaryota; kingdom Metazoa; phylum Arthropoda; class Insecta; order Lepidoptera; family Hesperiidae; genus Spicauda; species Spicauda simplicius. Next base: position 8,764,538 of record OX453067.1, on the reverse strand, counting down.
TTGGTTTTACCATCTTCATACTTTCACAAAAATTATATAATAATTATAGACTTATTTTAGGACTCCATTTTATATTTAGTTGGTAAAAAAGATCCATCACTACGTGATTCTCTACTCCAACTAAAATGCCGTTTAACATAAAAACGTTCTGCATGCTCATTTCTAGAGATTATGAATTCGGTCACTTGCAAAACAAATTTATCTGGCATTGCCAAATATTAAATTATTGTTATCTGCCGGAAACACACAGCATCATTCAATGTTCAGGTTAGAACCGACTTAATGGCTTAACGAGTTATTGTTCATTGCAAGTTCCCGCGTTGTGAGATAGAGTTGACTGACGTGGTGCCATATCGTGCAAGCGCAGGACAGTATGAAACAAATACTTTGTACAAAATTATATGTAAGGTTTTCTGCGATATTTTAATGTTAATGTTAACAAATAAAAATAATCACACTTAATAACATTTTTTTTTATAACCAGATTAAAATCTTTTATACCAAGATTTGGATCGTAGCCCACTGCCTTAGTGAACTTAATAAATAAACATATTTGTCAGTTTTGTTTGACATGTTTTTTCTATTATTACTAGTAATGATAATCGTTCACACATTTGACATTGCTAATTGACTACCGATGATTTTAATTATCATAATTTATCAACAATATAATTATTTTATTCGGGTCGATTATGAACAAGTATTATTATGTTTTCATAGTAAGACATTGAATGTTTTATTTCGTTTATTATGTATGTGTTTGTGTCAAATGAAAGGTAGTGTGTGTAATGTGTTTTAGTTGATGTAATGTATTATTTATGCAATATTTAAAAAAATATTAGCATTGTGCAATCGTTCTCTACACCACCTATTACCGTGCATAATTTTAAACTCCTCCATCTGTGGCAAGTATCACAAAAACGAATCACAATTTTTTGCTTCACGTATTAATATTTAAATGAGCACTTGCATAGTGATATAAAGTCAAGTTGAATATAGTTGGTGGTGGACATTAACTTTGCCGATTAACACTAAATACGCCTAGGTGTGGTCGTTTAGAAGTGCCTAGAAGTAGGTGCCGCCTACATTTAGGTGTTGGCGGGTTGACTTAGTTATGGCTGCTTTTTGGCTCCAAGCCATAAGAGAAATGTAGGTACTCGTTGTTGTTACTTTTGCTTAATAGTCGTTAAAGTTGTTAAAACTGTATAAAGAATACGAGCAATAAAAGTTTGGCAATATTTTGTCAAGCACGGAATACACCTGTTCGTTCGGGCTTATATTCGAAACCGCTAAACGACGATTTGTTCTGACGAGTTTTTTACAGGATGAATTTGTCGAATTTATATGAAATTTCGCGGATTTTACTTATATGCGTAGTTTTAATACGTTGAGTGCAACACTTTGAACTGAAAACCAATAATAAAGTTTAAACATGTATTCTTCTTTTCTTTTCTTATTTATTTAGGCCATAGCCCACCGCGCTGGCCAAGTGCGAATTGGTGGACGGGTGTGTAGGTTTCCTCGCAATGTTTCTTTTAAGGAAAATCAGTGATAATTAATTTCTAATACGCACATAAATCAGTGGTGCGTGCCTGGGTTTGAACCTCGGACCTCCGATCGAGAGGGCAAGTTTCAACCATTAGGCTATCACTGCTCTATTGATTACAATTGTTAAAGACAAATAAGAATTAAACATAAATACATCAGTTTTTATCGAAGAACAATATTTTAATGCTATTTATGTTAAGTTATATTTGATTATGCAAAGGCATAAATATCTTACTTGTTGTCAAATACAATTTAAGCTGTCGCTTTGCATGTAGTATAGTGCTGGTCAATAACTCCAGAATGGATCATCGTTTTCATCGGTGAGCTATTCCTATGGTTGCCCAAAGATTTGTGGCCGTAATAAATAATTTTCCATTTCTCTTCGAGACAAAATTTATTACCTTCAGCTATGCAGCTATGTACGGCAAATTATTCCTTTGTTCCGTAAATGACTGAATTTGTTTGTTTGGTATAGATTTGTTTAGTCGCTCTAAATGTACTCTGCTATCCACTCTAATGGTTAAGAGCTCTAATTAATTGTAAAGTGTGCGCTAAATTAGAATTGCTGTGCAAAGTTTTGTTTCACAGTATTGATTAAAATTCATCATGTTATTATAATTATTTAATAACTACATTTTGTTACACATTTATTAATTCGGTATCAGAATACGCTAATCAATTGACCATATAACGAAGTTATGTTTTTTTCCATATTATACATAATAAAGTACTTCTGTGCTGTATAAAGGATGGATTTAAATGATGAAGATGAAAATCATAAAGTCATATAAATACATATTTATAGGTATATATTTGACTGAATTACTCATGAAATTTAATAACTTTGATACCATTTCAAATACACAGACCAATAGACAGATGAAAGTTGCAATATATAGTATTATTACTGATTCTCAATCCTCCAAACTACGAGTAGATTTTTATAAATATGTGTTATTACAGGCATTGAACACATTTATTTTTACAAAATTTTAACTCATATCGCAAGAATAAAACGTTATTATTATACACGTCAGAAAAGGAAAAACTAATTCATGTATTTTCTTTTCTCATGAGTATAATAATCGCGTTGTATCCTTGCGATGATCCACCATCTGAATATGTCGCCTCTATGTCGTCATGTATGGGTTTAACAATGGAAATGAATCCTTGCGATGTAAGTTAAGGTTTTAAGTAACTTACTTGACTTATAACAGTTACATTTAAACAGGTGCATCCTTTGTTCAGTGTGGCCCGGTTACGTTACGTTGCTCGCATTGTGCACTTGATGTTGTGATACAATAACTGTGTCGCCATACACGATAAGTGTGTAGAGTTACGTTGAGTTACTCTGTAGATAAATCTCCTACGTTTTGCTGTTGGTCATCATTTTAACAGTAGTGTGTCTACTCCCATAAGCATAACTATTTAGTTACAATAGAACTTTTTTGTTATTTTTCGAAGGGGAAACCTTCAAATAGTACCCGTCGAATGGAAGCAACGTTGGGTTATGTGTAATTCTTGCCTATTAAAATCATTTAGATGGTCATTCTCGGCGCTGCGTAAAGGACTGCGGGATTTCCAAAGGAACGCAACTGGAGTCCTCTGAACGCGTTGGTCGTGAAGTCGTCCGTCCGGCGCTGTTTAAGTGGACGTAAAAGCCACCCTACCGTCCGGTGCTTACGACGGTATGCAGCCAAACATAAAGTCATCCCTTCTAGAGTCGCTGGTCAGGTGATTCAAGTTCCCACTCTTACCATCCATAATATTGGAAGACCCCGTTTAGTCGCCTGTTATTACAGTCAAGCCGTATTCTGTACCGTCTTGGACTCCTTTGGTCTATTCTGTACTGTTCTGGAAGGGCAGGGATTTTTTCTCGTGCATGCGGGACAATACAAGGTAATTTATCTAATATGAGCTAATGTGTATAGTTTGTAAAGCTATATAATGATCTAGAACTTGTATTATCGCTGTTAGAGATACAAATATAACTAAATAATCAGCCCAAATCTGAGGGAATCTGAGGGAACTTATTAAACTCTTATTACATATTTGCTAACCGAAAGCTAAGCTCGGACCTATTTCTTAATGACTATGTGCGGTCATTACGGATACATAGGTACATGGGTATTATCTTACTAGTATTATTAAGGTAAACTAGTATTACAAAGGTTTGTGAGCGAGTCTATATAGAACAATATAATAATTCTTACTGAGATTAATCACAAATACGTTATTGCTGCTGAAAGCTAAGTTGAAGTACCTCTTATTTTTTGTATACCTTATTTTATTTATAACAGCTTATCTAGTATTTTAACATTGCTGGAATTGCATAAATGCGGTTAAATATGTAGTTTTGTTACAAAATATACATACAAAAAGAGCCGAAGACAAGAGATTTATAGTATATTTATACTTTCGAAAGCTATATAAAGAAAAAATATTTACGTTAAATCACGTAGTTTCATCACAACCATCTTTGAAACTCATCATAATAAATTGGGGAAGGGAAATTAAATTTCGCGGTAACTAAATTAAATAAACCCAACTTTTGAAGTTTCCAACTCTAACTACTTCTGTGATAACTAACTGCCTAACTAAGTGTGAGCTTAACGTTTTTAATACCTTCAAAGTTCGCAGTTACGTGTATTCGAAAATTTACTCTCCTCAAAAACTTCTGAAGTTGGGCTTGGGCTTATTAAGCTGTCGAAAGTCGAAAGCTCGCCTGCCTGTAACCCGAAGGCCACGAAACATGTGCTCTGCACCTTGAAGGCAGCGATATTATAAATATATGTACCTGATCTTTTAAGACTATGAAATATCGCTCCAAAATTAAAAAAAATCTAATATTTGCTCAAAATTTCAAATCATATTGAAACGAATATTTTGTGGCCCTCAGGATACTGCCTTTAAATGCTTTCAAAACATATTGTGATGGTAATTTAAGTTAGAAGGGTAATCAAAATCTTTTTAAAAACTTTCGCATTTTTTTGTTATACCTACCTATTTTTATTAATAGTTAAATTTAGTGTTTGGTTGTAAAAATATTGCTTTGGGGCTAACATTACATTTATTACACATATGTACTTATATACCAAATAAATTGAAAAAGCCTACATAGAAGTTACCTTCATATGGTTACTTATAATTATGCTCGTCCCTGCGAGTTTTTCAATTTGGCGCAGGAATATTTTCAGACCAAAATCAACTTTTGTCACTCCCTATAAAGTATCTCAACTGAGCGTGAAAATGCGGTCAACGCCGTTCAACTGCTTAAAATAGTAGCCAAAACAATAAAAAGTTACTAACTAGGTTTTTTTTTTTTTTATAAGATTGAAATAGCAAACGAGCATGCAGTCCACCTGATGCTAAGTGGTCACTGCTGCCCATGGACACAGGTAAGCAACTTTATGCAGAACATGGGCTCTATCTGAAGCCAATCACAGATGCGTCACTACTCCTGAGGACTAAGATGGTTGCCTCATATAAAAGTGTGCTGGCAACCACACTCTTCCATCGAAACGCAAAAACTGCTTCACGCTAGAAATAGGTGTGGCGGTGGTACTTCCTTGTTGTATATCAATCAAATAAGTATATGATTTAAGAATAAACGTAGTGGAATTCGTCCTTATTGGTAGGACTACTGTCACACATAAGTCGTGTTATGGCAATAGTATTGCGCACTTTTATGTTTTTGTTTGAAATATGTATGCGTTAGAGGTATGGTACGGTCTGTAACGCAGGGGATTCCTGGTTCGATCCCCGGTCATATGAAATGATAGAGCCCCATGTTCTGTATGAAGTTGCTTACAGATGTCCATGGGCGGCAGGACCAGGGCAGGTTGGGCGGCACCATCACGTGGACTGCATGATCGTTTGCTACTTCAGTCTTATAAAAAAATGGGGTATTTCTTATGAGTCTACATGTTTATATGTATATTCCTCTGTGTGTATATCCATAGCATCCCCCATGTAGGAATTAAACGTAGGGCTATGAGCGCAAAAAGCGTTTTTTAGTTAAGTGCACATAAAGTTATGTTTTCAGTGGTTAATTCCATTTTCAAACTTGCATATGTATGAGTAAAGCAAAGTGAAAGTTAGCGTCAGTCTTATCTGTAAGAAAAACTTCTGGCTACATCGCCAGTTGCGTTCCAAACTAACGGATAGTTCCAAACTAGCTCGATGTGTCTGACGTCTGTTGCAGCGGGACGCAGTGGTTGAGATAAACAAAAACTGTCTTTATACTCAACGAGTAAGCTATACCTACTTGGTTTATATTAGTGATCCTAAGTGAAATATTTAGTGAACTGATATTGGACTTTAGTGTTATGAGTTATGTATATTGTTCATATACTATATACTCTTTATATCACACAACTAAGTCATACATGCACGTAGCGATAACTATACTTAAATGTATGGGGGTACAACCTATTACTGTCCCACTGCTGGGCACGGGTCATCTCTTAGAATGAGAGAGTTTTAGGCAATAGCCCACCGCGCTGGTCAAGTGCGAATTGGTATAGGTACTTAGATGTATATTGATTTAAAACTAATTGATAGTTCTCAACTAGCTCGATGTGTCTAACGTCTGTTGCAGCGGGACGCAGTGGTTGAGATAAACAAAAACTGTCCTTATACCCAACGAGTAAGCTATACTTGGTTTATATTAGTGACAGTAAGGGAAGTGTTTAGCAAATCGATATTGAAGTTTAGTGTTATGAGTTATGTATATTGTTCATATACTATACACTTTTTATATCACACTAACTTGTATACCTACTCAAAATAACATTAATTTAAGATACTCGTTTATGAAATTAAACGTTACTTTAAGGTTCTTATATTCTCGTAATATGAGAAAAATATTATATTTATAAAATTTAGAATTATTAAGTTTATAGGATTTATAAGGTACCCTTTTTAGAGTGCGCAACTCAAAGGGTAAAAACTAAAACTCCACTGTTCGTCTGTCCGTTTTTCTTTAACCAGGCATTCATTTTATGAATTGTGATATCATCATCTGTAGAAAATTTGTTTTTCCGTGTTTTATAGATAAGTATACGGAACACTTTGTGCGCTAGTCCGACTTTCACATGGCTGTTTTATTCTTAATCCTTAATTAAAACATTAAATCACTGTGTAAAAGCAAAGCTCTATATAAGTTTGTTTTATATAAGTAACTGTCACGGCGTCTTCAAAAATAAGCGGTTAAAAGCATCAAGACTAGTCATTTTGTCTATGGTTTCTGTTTAACAGTTTCGGTTCTAACCACCCGGGATAGAACCAAAACTTTTTTCGATATTAATAACGGCAACAGGAAGACGTTTGAAATATTCAGGATATTTAATGGATATTTAATTAGGTATTTATTTATTTTTAAAATAAATAAATTAATCGAAATAAAGTGAAGGTTAAAGGGATCTTATACAGCAAATGTGAACCGTTTTATTGCTGTTTTTTTAGACAATGGTACGGAACCCTTCGTGTTTGAATCGGACTCGCACTTGGTTGGTTTTTTTGTATTGCTTAATTTCAAGGAACGGTATCCCATTTAGCTCATTAAATAGTATGTTGATGCAGAGCTGATGTATTACCTATAATATTTATTTTGTTTAGAGTAAGTTTCAGGACGTCCCCAAAATTAAGCGGTTAAAAGCATCACGACAAGTCATTTGCTTATGGTTTGTGTTTGACAGTTTCGGTTCTAACCCGGGTATTGGCAAGATGCGGTCTCAATAGCGCCGACATCGATCTCGGCTGCCGCGGAACATTATTAATGGATTTTAAATTGCCCTTTAAGCACGCTTCCGGCACGCCCTATGTGCGAGTATTGCTAAATCGCTGCAATCCTAACTTTTAATTTATTTCTACGCGGCAACTTTAAACGACAAAAGTTGACAAATAAGTTGTATGCGGTTCCATTATTTTGATTTATTGTATTTGTTATTATATATTTAGTTGTACTTGAAGATCAAACAAAATATGCATTTAATTGCGACTTATTACGCATGCACTGGAACAAAGAAAATACCAAACCCACTGAGTTTCTTGCCGGATCTTGTTGCCTCAGTTGAGGTCGTGTTCCGATCCGGTGGTAGTGTAAAAAAATATATGTGTAGCTGACAATTTGTAAGGCCTATGCAAAATAAAGACATTTCATTTCAACAATTTGTAAAAAACGTATAAAGAGCTTCTCTCTCAAAGGTATCAGCAATAGTGAGGCAAATCCTCTGATTGTAAAATACAAAGTTACCATTAAATTACTCATATTTTTATAAGAGGTTCTAAGTATATATAATTACTATAGAATCATTACTACAATTTCAATTGACCTCCTTACTTTTTATGGCGCATACAGAGGTAAGGTCAAGTTTTATTCATGGAGCGTATTAACCGATTTTAATCAAAATAATGACGATAATACATTGGAACTTTCAGGCTGCATTAACTTATTAAAATAATCTTGGTAGTTTCTTTGCATCAAATGCTAACGCGACTTCATTCAATTTTCATAATAATGTTGAAAACAGAATAATTTTATAAAACACTATAAGACTTGGTTAACGTTATCTAAACGATAGAACTCAAAGGGTTATTATTAATGGCACTAAATCGCCCGGCGCATCTGTTACCATGGGCGTTCCACAGGGTTCGATACTCGGACCATTCTTGTTTTTAATATATATCAATGACCTAACCTACTATGTAGCAAATAATCACGAGATCGTATTGTTTGCAGATGATACCTCATTACTATTTAAAATTAAAAGACAATTAAGCAAGTTTGACGAAGTGAACAATGCTCTCTCGAGGGTCGTACATTGGTTCAACGTAAATAACTTACTTCTTAACGAGAAAAAAACTAAATGCATAAAATTCTCACTGCCCAACGTTAGGCAGGTTGAAACCAATGTACAACTCAATGGAACGGTTTTGGACCTTGTGGAGTCAACTGTCTTCCTAGGCGTTACTTTAGATGCCAAATTGCAATGGAGTCCCCATATTGAAAAGTTGTCGGGTAGACTCAGTTCAGCGGTTTATGCTGTAAAAAAAATCAGACATTTCACCGATGTAGAAACAGCTAGAATAGTTTATTTTAGTTACTTTCATAGCATTATGTCATACGGCATACTGCTGTGGGTTGCTCTTCAGACCTCAATACTGTCTTTATACTGCAGAAGAGGGCTGTACGAGCCATTTATAACCTAAGTCCGAAATGTTCACTAAAAGAATTATTTAAAGAAATAAATATACTTACTGTTGTATCCCAATTTATATACGAAAATTTGATGTATGTTAAGAAAAATATTAATAATTTTGCTAAACATTGTGATACGCATAACATAAATACAAGGAACAAGCACAATCTCTCTGCACATGTTACTCGTCTTCACAAAATTAATAATTCTTTTATGGGTCAATGTATACGCTTTTATAATAAACTTCCTGTTGAAATCAGAAATTTGTCAATGAATAAGTTCAAAGCATTGATTAAGATTAAACTTTGCCGTAAAGCGTATTATAAAATTTCTGATTACATAGAAGACAAAACAGCTTGGGACTGAGCAATAATATGCATTACTATAGTATATTTAATAAATGTCAAAGTGTAGCGTATCTTACCAAACAGGGCTCTCTTTTACTGAACTGCAAGGCAAGATACTGGAGCTAACTTTCATTACCATGTAAAAAAACATGATTGTAATAATATTAAAAAAATGAATATAAATAAGAAAAAAAGACAAACCCGCTGAGTTTCTTGCCGGATCTTCTCAGTTGAGGTCGTATTCCGATCCGGTGGTAGTGTAAGAAAAAAAAAATGTAACTGACAATTTGTAAGTGCCCCCGCAGGCCTATACAAAATAAAGACATTTCATTTCATTTCATTTCATTTAACAAAGTCCATTATTTGTATGTTCCAGTTGTACATTTTAAACTTCAGGTAATGGTCTACGATATACATATGTTGTACACGTCTGTTTTTTTCTTTATCTGATTGAAGTAGCAAACGAGCAGGCAGTCCACCTGATGGGAAGTGGTCACTGACGCCCATGGACATCTGTAATCAACTTCATACAGAACATAGGTTCCATTTGAAGTCATCCACAGAAGCGTTGCTACTCCCGAGGACTACGATGGTCGCCTCATGTGAAAGTGAGCCGGCGACCACACCATTCCATCGAAACGCAAAAAATGCTTCACGCTAGAAATAGGTGTGGTTGTAGTACTTCCCCGGTCGAACTACAGTTGTTCTACCAACTTCAGATTTTTCAAAGTTTTTATCACATCGTTTGCTATAAAGTGACTATTTATCTCTGTATTTTTGTTTTTCTTTCAGCCTTCACTAAGTCTAGTAGGTATCGCATTTCTTCTTGACAAGTAGCAAGAACTGGCTCATGACACTTATCTTACCTTATTTCTTTGCGACACCGCCGACAAGCCAAAAGCAAGCTAATTTTAGCATAAGTATTTTGTGACGTATCGCGTGTTCATATTACCTCGACACGTGTTAAGAAAATAACTTATCTTTTCGTTTTACCTATTTTTATCGTTTATTTATGTGGATTAATATTGTGGATGGTACGAGGTAAATGAAAAACATCACTTTTAACTCTCATGTCTCTACAATTTAGGTTTTTCCGCGTGTTGGGCCCCATGGAAATACACAAAGAAAAATACATATCCACGTTTTTTTGTCATGAATTCCTTCAAAAGGAACCCGTTGCCATGGGAGCAATGCAGGGTTATGTTATGAAATACAATGCTGTTATATCTATATTTTTTCTTACACTGCGCGTTGCGCGTTGCCTCATCGGGCTCGCACTCGGTAATCAGCTGGGCCCACCGATCAGTCTCGTCTTTACGGCGATATGCGACCACACATACCGCTGCCTTTCCAGGGGTCGGCTGATCGGACGCTTAAAGCTCCAACTTTTTCCGCCCGTAACCCCGGAAGCCTCCTTTTAGTCGCCTCTTACGATAGGCAGGGGATGTCTTAACCCTATTCTGATCCCGGAACTACAGAGTCGACATATCCAGGCCTAGAACAAAAATGTAATTTGACTATTTGTATATTTGTCTTGCCGGTGATCAAACTCAGTCCAATTGCGTGTCAGAACGGTATGGTGACTGCTCCACTACGTTAGTCGTCATGTATTGTGGTATAGAATCAACCAAATTATACATTTATAGATTTCAGTATGCCTGGTGGCCAAAACCCTCATTATTCTGAGAGAACACGTGCCTAATAGTAGTATAGTTATGAATTGTCAATGAGGACGATGGCGATCGGTTACAGTAAGTTTCGATCATTAAGTTATTCCCTGACACGATCTGAAAATACACACACGAGTGGGATAAATCTAGAACGTAACAAAATATTACTTACGAAATGTTCATACACGGAGATGTCACGCTTCATGTCACATTGAAACGTGACCAATAAATATAGGAGTGAGCTACTGTAATATGCCGCTCGCCTAAATTCTGCTTGATATTATATGAGTTTTAGGCATTGGGCATATAAGGCGGTGGCCACATAGACTTGTATTAGAACTGTTCGTGGATCGATTTGAACAAGGCTTGATGCGTTCTTGGAATACTGTTGCTGCTATTTTCTGATGTATCGGGCACGGAAATGGAGATACACGAATTTCTACTTAGTTGTTCAGGGATATTACTGCCTAAATGGCTGACTTCAGGTAATTATCGTACCTTCAGGAGAACTGCATCTTAGTCTACAATATCAGTTGAATCAAAAAATAATTCGTAGACGAAGTAGGGTCTTTCTTCATATTTTGAGTCACAATGCTTTCAAATTTTTCATAGTATTCATGTTCGTCTATTCCTGGGGCTTTGCTCGATTTGGTTACTATTAACATAGTTATGTGTATTCCATTTGTTAATCCAGATCCTAAACAATCTGTATGCCAATTGCAGTGAAATTCCACCAGAACATTTTGCGTTAAATAGTAACAAATGCAAAGTATGTGAGAGCATGTACCTCAAAATTTTTCACATCTATAATATTAATAAGATTAGAAGGGATAAAGTCTAAAACGTATAAATAGTAAATGGGTGAGGAGTAAGAAAATAGAATTTTAATATTTATAGCTTTCGTCAACCCATTATTATCTCACTGTCTTTTCTCAGAATGAAAGAGAATTTGTTTTGTTTTTTTTTATAACTAAAATGATATGTAGCTTTATTTTCAATTCTATGTTATTTTATAAACATAAACTCAATATAATTAAGTTAGGTATTGTAAAAGTGAAAACTATAGACAATAAGATACACAAAAAATTGAACCCAGAACCATCCGTGTCTATCGAGCATCACCGCTGCCGTCCGAAGGTTCATCAATTGTTGTCGTATCTAATGCTGGCAACGCAGTCGCAAAGGCACAGATAGCTAGCGTAAGTGTGACTGATGCTTTACATCGATCGTAGTTCTTATTTGGATCCTGTGTGGTTCGATATGCAAAATTCAATTTGTGAGCTACATGTACTAAAAGTAACGTCGCCTAATGGATGAGATGTCGCCCCAAAATGTTAGCTTACGTAACATTCGATTTTTTGTGAATAAATAGAATATCTACGTTCGACGTATTACGTATTACGAAACTAGATTACCCGAAACACTCATACTTTCAAATAATAGCTTTGCTGTTCTGGTCTGATAGGAGAACATGCAGATTTTCGTACGCCACGTGTAACATTTTCACCTTTAACAAGGCAATTATTAACTTAATAGTAAGTTTTTGAACTCTTTTAGTCAGATTTTTACCTCTAATTCTAGGAATTTGGAGGACAAATGACTGCCATTTATTTGACTGTTTTCATTTAACTAATGAATATTACGAATCTGTTCTCGACCACTGATTTTAGTAACCCTTCTTAGTCCACTTTGCTTAGATCCTTATCTGGTCTTCAATAAAGTAATCATATAGATCTTCGGTCGGGCTTCGAACCTTAATTATCATAATCTAAACGGTTCTTAAACGGCATTTATGATTAACTAGCTGAACCCCGCAGCTTCGACCGGCTTAAAAAATTGATGTATCGATTGTCCCGTGGGAATTAGATATTTTTCCACACTAAAAAGTAGCATTTAAGTTAATTCAGAGTGTCAGCTAACTTCCTAACAGATTTTATGAAAATCGCTCCAGCTTGTTAGACGTGAAGAAGTTACAAACATACACACTCACAAACTTTTGCCTTTATAATATTAGTATAATTTGTATGATTATTTCATAAACTACTTTATTCAATAATTTAGTTTTCTAACAAATGTATTCAAGGGTTAAATTTCATTAATCAAACGAATAAAATTTTCCTACCGAATGGAATTTATTCAAAACGTTTGCCTATTCTAACCCAATCCAAGGTATTGCTTAATTACCATATTAGAGGGGAAAATACGTTTTCAAATGTATTTATTCCGCCTATGTATTTTAAAAGGGGAAACAAGAAAGGCTTTTCACCTTCGTCATTCTATTTTCTTTTTGTTCAATCAAATTATTGAAGCGAGTGTCGGGTCTTGACTTGAGGTATGGAATAGGATCACGTCATCTTAAATTACTTTGTAAGCTGTACGAGAGTTTATGGGAAACGAGAATATTTTCAGTGAATTTGGTCCGGAGTGAAACCTGACAATGTTTATGCGAGAGTGCGTGTAATGTCTTTTGAATTTACCATTTATTTCTATAAGGCCAGCCTAATACCCATCCGGTAAATCTCTTTGTGATTTGAGGCATTACTGTAGGCATCAGTTACACTTTTTTTTTGTTGTTGAGAGGGAAACCTTCGAAAGGTACCGGACGCCGTGGGAGCGATACAGGGTTATGTGGGATTATTACCGCACTAAAAACAAAGAGGACTCCGGGAACTCGAAACAACCGCAACTCGGAGACCTCTGCGCGCGTTGCCCCATCGGGCTCCTCACAGATGAGCAGCTGGGCCCACCGCTCCGTCTGGTCTTTACGACGGTATGCGACCACACATGCCGCCGTCCTTCACGAGGTCGCCTGAACGAACTGTTCGACCTCCCACTCTCGCAACCCCGGAAGCCCTTTTTAGTCGCCTCTTATGACAGGCAGGAGATACCGTAGCCCTATTCTAATCTCGAAACTACAGGGACGAGGCATCAGTTACACTTATTGCCTCAAACTAGCAGTGTTAAGTATTTAAGTTTGAAGGGTGTTAAGGAGAATGTGGGTGGGAGAAGTGTGTGGGAGTGATAGATTTATCCGAGGCGTTCGAAATTAGTTGCTAGGTGTAACCGCATCTTTGTGGATGACCTCAGGTAGGACCTTAATCTTATCTGGGGTTAATTACAAATGCTCGTGGGCGGAAGTGGAATTACTATCTGGTGGGCTGTAGACTTGTTTTGTACAATACAATACAATGCAATACAAAATTTCTTTATTGTACACCAATTTATATGTAACAAAAACAAAAGATACATAATATTAGGTACAAAAGGCGGTTTTATCACTTAGATAGCGATCTCTTCCAGACAACCCTTGTGGCTGAAGGAAACATTTAAAATGCAAGAGAGGGTACTTCGATATAATAAAAATAAATGTGATGTTTCAACTTGATCCATAGTTTGGTGTTGATCAGTACTGGCAATATACTGGTATTTTTCCGTACACAAATATTATAAATTAATTTACATTGTTGCCTCCAAGTTGTCTAAAATATTTACAAATATATTTAAAAATGTAATGATTTTAAGCTTCAAATTCACATATTGTGTGAAAACAGGCTGATACAAATCGTTTATTATATTTAACTTAAACCTAAGGGCTTGCACATCCGCAGAAAAGAGGATGTGAACCGGATAATTGGTAAATAATTCTAAATGAAACTATTTTATTTATTATTTACGAGTACTAATAATTATTACAATAGACCTTTCTACTAGAGAGACTCTTCTTCTTATTGGCAGATGAAAAGCTAAATTAAGGGCACATCACTGTACTAGAGAAGTGACGCGTATTCGGTATTGAATGGCGTCTTTGTTTAGTTGAACAATACTGGGCGATATAATGCAAGTGCGCGGTAAGTAATTATTGTTGTAAGAGAAAAGTATTGAGTAAAAGGATGAAAATTTCATTGAAATGGAAGAGGTTTGGAAACAAAAATAAGACAGGATAGAACTAAGGCCGTCTAGGTTATAAACGTTTAAAATTGTTGACAATACTTTGTACTTGATGGATGATTTTATACCTTATGATTTTATATTTTTTTACACAAATGTCACCATTAAATTATTATTTTGTTACAGTTACGGCAATAAATATTATTAATATTATTATTATGGTTGATAGATGCTGACAGACACGAAGACCAGCCATGCTGGTGTTCCTCAAGGCTCTGTTCTTTCCCCTACGCCATTCATTCTACATATCAATGATATGTTGTAGCAAGTCGGTAACATGCATTGCTATGCAGATGACAGCACGGGAGACGCCTCGTACACAGGCCGTGCAAACACCTCTCGGATATTCGTGCAGGAAAGCAGATTACGACTTATGTCTAAAATCAAGCACTCTCTGGATCGCGCGCTTCTGCACGGAGTCAAGTGACTCCGTGCAGAAGCGCGCGATCCGAATCATCAACGTCCCAAGGATCACCGATCAGTTACAACCTTTAAGCCTGCGGAGGGACATATGCTCCTTGTGCGTATTCTACCGGCCCTACAATGGTGAGTGTTCCGAGGACCTTTTTGACTTGGTGCCTTTATCACCTTTTCTTCACCGCACCACTCGCCGAAGGATGAAGTTCTATCGCTTCGGTTTGCACTTTCATTTTTGCCACGGACGTGCAAGTAGTGAAATGAGCTTCCTCCTGAAGTATTCCCGAAGCATTGTGACATGCGGTTCTTCAATAAACGTGCGAAAAGAGCTCTCCTTAAAAGCTGGGGGTGCATTGGCGACTCCTCTGGTGTTGCAAATGTCCACAGGAAACGGTGACTTCTTTCCATCAGGTAGCCTTATCGTTAGTTTAAAGTATAAGAAAACTTATTTTCGTATATCTTACATATAAAACATCAGTATAGCAAGCAAGCCGATAGGTCTGCATTATAATTTGAACCTATGCTTGCAACTACTGCAGTCGAAGTTAACGAACTAGAAAAATCTTGAGTATATTATTATTTTTTCATTGAACAAAAGCCTGTCCCTAACCAGGTTTGTTTCACACATCACATATTTCAGTAAGCGATTTAAAAGCACAGGAAATCCTTAAATAAAAATAATATTAATTGTTGTCCTTAAAAATTTTATTACTACTTTCACTGTATTTTTGAAATGTACTAATGATATGTTTTTTAAACGGAAACGAAACGAATTAAAAAGTTTAAAATCCAAAATTCCTCGTTCCAATTAGCAAAAAATCGTGTTAAAATAGAAGCGACTAATTAAGTGTCACACAATAAGCGGCTCGTGCAAACAGAACTAGTGTCGCAGGTCGGAGCCCATTCAGACCATTATAAATAACGTTACGGACGAAATGAAATAACGTTGGAGACAAAGTGCTTACAACTTTAATACGGCTGGTCCCAGAATAGGTACTTTATTGTTTGAGAAAGAGGTTTCACAAAACGTCTTCCTTCAGTTTTGTTTTAGCGACTGCAATATAATTAGTTTACTTAGCTCCATCATTATTCAATTTATTCCTAAAGGTATACGATAATTAATAGCAGCTTATATAAATGTATCGATTCGATATTTATACTCATTTGATAGGTGCTATTATCATTTACAAAACGTAGTGGTCGTAAGATGTAGTAATAGTAAGCAAGTGCAATAACTTAATGTAACATAAATGGTGTTTCAAAAAATCAGGTGTCTCTTCGAACTTCGGAGTTTCAAAGTAGCAACCGAATTATATAATACTAGGTGAACCCTGCTGCTTCGCCCGCGTTAAAAAATTCGATTTATCGATTGTCCCGTGAGAATAAGATATTTTCCAAGAGTAAAAAGTAGCCTATATGTTAATCCAAAGTGTTAGTTAACTCCCAACCAAATTTTAAGAAAATCGCTCAAACCGCTTAGACGTGAAGAAGTCACAAACATACACACTCACAAATTTTCGCCTTTATAATATTAGTATGATATGACGGAGAGGGCCCGACGACAGGAAGGTCAGGGTCTTCATCACTACCCATTCTTGAAGATTTCAAGTAAAACACAGGAGTTATTCTTCTTCGATTTGTTCAAATTTCAGAATCCGATTGTTTCGACGATTGAACAAGAATCTTTTTATACCGACAGACGCTCGCACTTTTATAACAAAGTTGGGTGAGGTGACAATCATACATTTATGGAGGGTAGACTAAATTAACATCTCTAGAAATCACTAAAGAGGTCCTTCGCGGCCTCTGTTATGGTATTAGGCATGCTTCAGTAAGTACCTAGCTAAGACTTCTCCGCTTAGAATATTCTGTAGACTCCGAAGTCGAACCATAAATGGTATTACCTTTTCTCTTCTAACCCTTCTATAAAACAGTAATTTATTCAGTTAGTCTGAATGGAAACAATAATAATTTTACATTTGTTCGTTTACGCCTATCATTGTTATGTGGTTTTTCTGACGTCAATAATACAGTTGGTTACCTACCCGTACATTTTTGTTCCCGCTCTGGAACAGACAAATCAACAAATCATTTCAACACAAACCCACAAATTCACAAATTGTATCCGAGAGAATAAACAGTGCAGTGGCGGACTAACCTAGTCGGAGGCCCAGGGCGGCATAATTGAATGAGGCCCTTCTTAGTGCAAAAAGATTTTTATTAATTTCGAATATGTTGCCTAAGTATTTCTACATAATTATGTTTATTTGATTCAGATCTTATAATTGACGTTCGATTTTGAATTAGACTTTAATAAACAGTTGGAAAAAAAAAAATAAGTAAGTATAATTTTTCAAAAAAACATGCAATAGATTAAAGAAATAATATATTTTACGATATGCAAGTATGTAAAAATGAAGACATATGCCTTCATTCAATATTATGTAGGTAACATGAACCTTATAAGTACTTATATTAAATTTTATGTTTCCGTGTCTTCATTTTACTGAACTCTTCAATTACTGCAGTGAAATCAATTTCTTTTGAAACTTTTCTTTCAATCGAAAGCACAGACAGATTGACGAGTCGCTCTTGATTCATTGTAGATCGAAGGACATTTTTAATTAGTTTCAATTTTCAATTTAGAAAAACTTCGTTCGCATGATCCATTTGAAATGCAAATGGTTATGAAATACTGAAGTATAAGTGATATGCAGGGTAAGGATGAATCCTTACCCTGTATATCACTTATACTGAAGTAAAGTCCCATGTTATTATGAATTGTAGGACTTCTTGGGCTGTCCATCTAGATGCAACGTCCGCACTCGTATCAGTAGCACGGATGTGCCTGCGGTATCTTTTTATTTCGTATAAAACCTGCTTATTCATTGTAAATTTCTACCAGATTATCCAGTGCTACAGCCAGAGCGTCATCTAAAGCTTTCATCATTAACTTTGTTTCAATTATTTGGAAAATATTGTTTATTTGTTTAATAGCCTCGTATCGTTGCGACAATTCCTGTATAAATCGGTCTATACATTCAAACATTGACCGCCGTATTTCATCTTGAATCGATAATTCAGCATCACGAGCTAGTTCACCCGCCATAGTTTTTTTTACCTTCTTTCTTCCTCGTCTCTCGATGTTAATATTCATATCATTGCATGTTTTAGTGCCAAAAATTACAGCATTTTCTACAATGCGTGGACTCTGCAAAGATTCAAAGAATGATTCGAACAAGGACTGAAAAGCGTTTATGGATTGACTTCTCGGATTTTCCGTTGCACACCTCCGTGAATACCTGACATTGATGCTGCATTGTCATAACCTTGAGCCCTGCACAACGAAATATCTAGTCCATCTTTTTCTAGCTGTTCTTGAATATCTTTCGACATATCTTCAGCAGTTTTTCCAGACATCAAAATGAAACCCAAGAAAGATTCTCGTACCTCCACGATGTCATTTTCTGTATGAACGTATCTAATGATTTGGCTCATTTGGTCTGTTTTACTTTCATCAGGGGTGCTGTCAAAAAGGATTCCGTAATACTTGACCTTTTTTATATCTGCAATAATTGTTCGCCTTACATGTTCACCCAAACATTGAATAAATTCATTTTGTATACCTTTTGACAAATAACTGGGAACTCGTTTTGACCCACCAGCGGTAGCTTCAAGTTTAAAGCAATGCTCTTTCAACACTGGATCATATTTTGATAACAGTCGTACCAATTCTAGAAAATTTCCCCTATTTTCAGAAGAAATCTATTCACGATGGCCTCGAAAAGCAAGATTTTGTTCGGATAAAAATAGTGTTACATCTAAAATTCGATGTAAAATGTCTCTCCACTTCTGAGTTTCTCTGTTAATTATTTTCAAGTTATCCTTATCAATAGTTTTATTAAGTTTCAAGCCCATCGTTAATGATTTCCATTTTTCTAAATTTGATAAATGTTCATTGGATGATTCATGTTGTGAAACCTTTGGATTTAATTTCCACCATTGACAAAAACCAGAGACAAATTTACTAATACTTTTGTCTCCCTCAGATGCAAATAACCGACAGCAATAATCAGTATAATTTCTTTGATGATGGTGAATATAGCATCCATTTCCTTAAATATTTAGTTTCGTTTAAGCATGAGTAAAACCAAGACGAAGTTAAACAACGATGTATTCCCTTAGTGTTTTCACCTGGTCCATCTGTCGATTCAAAAGGTCCATCCTTGTTTTGAAATAAGTACTTCACTACCTCTTTCGACTATTAAACTTCTAATATGATCTGGCAGTGGTATTGGCCAGTCTGCAGCATCATTGGCTAACCAGAAATTAAAAGCAGCATTCTCTTTCTCAGTTTCTTTTCTGATTTTAACAGTCTCATCAATTTTATCGTCCGGTTTTTCATTGGCCGTTATGACAGAGTTTTTGTTAGTATCACAAGACGTTTCACCCGTTTTTGTAATGTCAGCATCATTGATTTGTGTATTGGGGACCGATTCAATAGTTTGATGAATTTGTTTGCCCACGGCATCTTTCTTTTCTTTACTATCTATTAGGTATTTCGATAAAGTTCCAGCAAGCTCTTTGGCCTGTTCAGTCTTTGCTTTTTTTAGCTTCCTTTTTTGAGAGCCAGATGGATGAATTCTTTTCACTAAAATAAAAAGAGGTATGAATAAGTATCCCAATATTAACAATTAAGCTCCGCGAAGCTAGCTACTTATATGAGGATAGTACTTACTGCTTCTTCAAATGCACAACAATATGATCACTCTTTTGTTCATATTCCGCAACAAAAACCAAAAGCAGTATTACTCACTAATACTAAAGTAACTATATATGACTAAATATGATTACGAAGTTAAATTAATTTTAAAAGAAAGGGCGTATTTCTCAATTTCGACGTATTTAGGCGCACAAGAACTACGAGACTGAAAAAATACACTTCGATCGACTACTTCGTTCATTTGTTCAGGGGATTCCCCGCGCGAGTATTAGACGATGTGGACGTGTTCAATATAAAAGAATATGAGTACCGCATGTACAATATAGATGACTGTACTGTACTTAGTATTTTAAAGTTGAATTTAGACTTATGAAACATTGGGCAGTAAACGTAATATTTTTTTAAATGTTATCTATATTACAGGCTGTCTGTACTTATTTGTCTCCGGGGCCTCCAACTCCGATGAAGCGCTTTATACATTAACGTTTTTGATATAAAGCGTATAAAGCGCTTTAATTACGATTTAATCAAGGGTACTTGCAGCCATTTGGAGGCCCCCCAAGACCAGAGGCCCGGGGCGTACCGCCCCCTCCGCCCTCCCCTTAGTCCGCCACTGAAACAGTGAAACAGCACTAGATGACTTGATTTGTTTAATTTGTTCTAATTAAACAGTGCGAGCAAGCCATTATGAATCCAATCTTTGATATTTGCGAACGCAATTATGAGTATAGATACAATAGGATTTATTAATATCTTTGTAAAATCTTTTGTCAAATTAATTAATGCAATTAATAAGAAAAAGAGAGCTCGCCCTCTCTTTTACGCCAATAACAGCTTTGAATTCGGAGATCCAAGGAACCACAACCGTTTGTTTAGCATAACAATGAAGTGAATTTTCATTTCGTAATTGTATTATAACACAATTAATTTACAAATTAGAACCGCGGTTAAAACATTACAACGGGGGAAAAAACAATTATTATAAACTTTCAGTTATTTACTCTGTAAATACTCATAGATACGTTTAAAGTTGATAAAATCCTTCTTTTTATAATCAAGATGTAGCAAAGGATCGTCCAGTCCAATTGATGGTAAGTGGTCTCTGCTGTCCATGAATACCTATAATCAAGTCCAGATAATATAAAAGGTTTATCTGAGGTTACCTTTTGAAGGTTTTTGAAGGTTTCCTGGAAAACAAAAAAATGTAGAAATGGGCGTGGTGGGAATTTTACCACCTTTAAAACCTTCGTGGTAAAAAAACAGAGATACCATTGTCACGTCTATATCTGAACAAAGTTATAGCCAAGTTGGTCGGAAGGGACGTGGCATTCCAACTTAGTTATTAGTCAATGCTTTACTACTTATATGATAGCACCTTATAAGCCTACTTCACGTAGGACTGTGCGTATATGGCGTTTATTAGCATCACTATATAAAGAAATAGGAACCAACCAATGGCGACAATTGTATATTATGCGGGTACATAAACATTTTATTTGTCGGTTTAATTCCATTTGTACTTATTAATGACGCCTTCTTAATGACGGAGTAAAATTTTATATCACACATGTGTAAATGAATGTATCTTGCCTTATAACTTTAATTAATTTTGTCGTAATACAAAACAAGCATAAAAAAGTAGAAAAGCGGAAATATTCATTATGTATGGAAAGATGTATAAGAAATTAAAAAGAAATGAATAGCTGAAATAAATGCATGTAGTATTATTATAGTTTACTGCGACGCGTATTCTTGTTCGGTCATTTGTAGATTTATCCGTGAAGTTATTAATTAAAAGTACACGTTTTATTTCGTTTTGTTATTACATTTAAACACGTTTTTAGTGCAAACAAAAAAAATAAACCACTAAATAAATTTATTGAATACTTGCATACATTTTAAAGAATTCTTGTAACTCGATAGTCTTAAGAAAATGTGTTTGTTTTTAGTTTAAAAGTATTTTGTTCAATACTGGGTGAATCCAACTCGATGTCTCATTGCAAGTTTTAAATTGAATATGAAAAAAAGTGCGGTGTAGTTAGTTGTGAGAGCAGCTTTATACTAAAAATACACACCATCAAGATTTCTTTAAGAAACTCTGAGGTATGTATGATATCTAATTATATTTTTATTCACCCTTAAAGGAGCTAATGGGTTATTGATATAGAATATATACGATGATTATATACATAACAAACATCTAGTAATAATTAATGACTTACAAATAAGGCCGTTTATAACACAAGGCTTTTATTGCTGCATGAATCATCTACAACCTTTACCACGTTCCAATAATTTAGAAAGAAACATGCTTCAAACATAATATGTGGCATAGTTTGGCAGTATAAAATATCTAGCAAACTTATACTATGCGATATATTTTTGACTTGCACCTATAACTATTTATAGCACTCCGACATGGCAGTCAATAACAATCTTCTTCTCGAACGAAAACAGGTCGCTTCCAACCTTATCTAAAGTTACTGCGCAATAACTCACCAGTCGAATGCAAAACAAGTACAATCGCTACACTACTATTTTAGCAGAAAGATATTAATAACATCAAAACATTTTAAAACGTTAATCATATTTTTTCAAATATTTTATTAAACTAACCATATTCCATCTACGGCCGTCGTAAATATGTTTTTTATCGTTTTTATTATTTACTTTATGCATAAGAACTATTTCGTAGTTTCGTCTTTTGTCCACCAATTCGCACATATTTCCTTTTGTCCACCAATTCGCACTTGGCCAGCGCGGTGGACTATGGCCTAAAACTCTCTCATTCTGTTGGATACTGCGGAAGATCAGCGTTGGTTGTTCTCGGATGCCAACATAATGCTGAGCAGTGCCCATTCGTTTTGTTTTGCACTTTCTTTTATCTTTGTTAATATTGTAATCGTGTGTAATAGCTAATTGTGTGTGTAAACAGAACGATTAAATGATTATCTATCTATCTATCATTCTGAGAGAAAACCCGTGCCCAGCAGTAGGACAATAATGGGTTGTACCCATTTCCATTTTTAATCGACTTCAAAACGGAGGAGGTTATCAATTCACATCTTGTTTCTTTTCTTAGATTTATTTTTCCTTGTTACATTTTACCAATTGGGCGTTATTAATATTTAAATGTCTTTAAAATTTAACAATTAACGAGCTGCATAAAAATGATTTTTGAGATTATATCAAAAATATATTATCATAACAACGATTACTTTACTACTCGTAAACAAGTTATAAAAGCTCTAAAGTTACCATAAGCCATAATTCACCGCAATGCAAACAAGTCGGATCGAGATGCTACGAAAATGCACTCTGCTACCGAAAATACATCCAGGTGGAAACTCCATTTGTCAGCTAAAGAAATTCAGTTCACTGTTGCACGATCATGACAGATGGGGTGCAGTAGCGTGCTACGTGGCAGGGGTATGAAAAATGTGCAATAATAACAGCCTGCATTTGCCAAATGCATCGAAACTCGCGTGTGGTGTAAGAATTCGATGCTTGTGTAGGTTTTACAGTATTAATTAGTGGATTGCGTCAGAAAGTAATCTTTTGGAGCGTATGTATTACTGCTCGACGGATTGAAACGTGTGACGTTGAAATCGTTGCAATATCTAAAGGTGGTAGAACCAGTTTAGTTCGACCGGGGAAGTACCACCGCCACACCTATTTCTAGCGTGAAGCATTTCTTGCGTTTCGATTGAAGGGTGTGGTTGCCGGCGCACTTTCACATGAGGCGACCATCATAGTCCTCGGGAGTAGCAACGCATCTGTGATTGACTTCAGATGGAACCCATGTTCTGTATGAAGTTGATTACAGATGTCCATGGGCGGCAGTGACCACTTACCATCAGGTGAACTGCATGCTCGTTTGCTACTTCAGTCAAATAAAAAAAAATATCAAGAGTGACAGGCTACGTAACTTCAAGCGTGCCCTTTTCCTGTCGTACGGTGCGAGGAGAAAACACAGTGGGGGTTTAGCCGGTAAGAATCCGGCATAACCCAGCTGCGGGCGGATGGGTATCCATGAGGATTACTCACTATAAAAAAGGCTACATAAGTTTTAAATATGGCGCCTGTGATCAGAGAAAAGGGGAGACGGTTTATTTTATTATTGTAACAACATGGGTATGAAATAAATACTGTACTACTATGTTACCCAGCACTTTATGTCACTATTTTGATATTACAATAAATAAATGAATTAAAATGAGTTATTATAGAAAAAAAAAACGACTGCTTAAAATAATTTACTGAAACTGAAGTTAATCAATAGTTTTTAGGTTGTCGGGTTTTTTGTTTTAATATAACAATGTTGATTGTTATTGTATAACGGAGAACAATATACGCGTAGGCTGGACAGTAGCAGTCGACAATTGAATCAAGTAATTAAAGCAATTCATTATTATGTTGCCAGTAGGTCACGAAACACTTGAATGACAATAATGCGTGAGTGAAAGCTTTATCGCTAGTCATTATAAGACAATTGAATGACAAAATCTTACATTTATCAATTTATTTATAGCTTTTGAAGACACATTTTATCTGAATAGTTATATTTTTTTATCTGACTGAAGAAGCAAATGAGCATGTAGTCCACTTGATGGTAAGTGGCCACTGCCGCCCATGGACATCTGTAATCACCTTCATACAGAACATGGGCGCCACCTGAAGTCAATCACAAATGCGTTGCTACTCCTGAGACCTGTGATGGTCGCCTCATGTGAAAGTGTCGCGGCAACCACAGCCTTCTATCGAAACGCAAGAAATGCTTCACGCTAGAAATAGGTGTGGCGGTCGTACTTACCCGGTCGTCCTACACTGGTTCTACCACCTTCTGAATTTAAATCTGAATCAATTAAAATAGATTTTAGTTATAATAACAGATGAGTCTGACACAGGTTAAAGCTAATAAGACTATAACGTCAATAAACAACCAAAGATAACTTATCAATGGAAAAAAACTTATAGTTACGATTTGATTAACGCGAGACATTCACTTAGAATGAAACATACCAGGCAGTATACACAGGAAGGGTCGCAAGCGAAAGCACCCGAAAATAATAAAATAGAAATTAAATTCCTTTTGCAAAATTGCAAGATAGATATGCAACCTTAGAAGCTCGATTTTGCCGGAATGTCATTTTACGGAGCTTATCTTAAAACGGTTGTCATCTAAATTCCTTTAGAGAACTCTTTGTGAAGACATCGAATAGTGCGAGGTTCTTAGGAACAAATCTAATTGCGATTCTTCGTGCTTAAGCCATGTGCTTCACAGACGGTTAGTAAAGGGTAACAGATGTTTTAAGTTATTTGATAAAGTTTAAAGTTAAGATAAGATAAACTCCTTAGGTTTTGATAATAACTAATATCACTTCTTCACGTAATTCATGCCCTATTATAATTTGATGCCAAGTAATATACCCCATCTTAGATGTATCTGGATTCTATAGTACATTAAAATATTAAATAGAAATAGGCAACACTTCTTATTATGCACTAATAAGAAAGTACTTAGTATATCGTATCGTTAACCCATTATTGTCCCACTGCTGGGCACGTGTCTTCTCTCGGAATGAGAGAGTTTTAGGCCATAGTCCACCGCGCTGGCCAAGTGCAAATCGGTGGACGCTTCACATAATATATAATTTTGAAAAATAAAGATGGTGCATTATGTAGGTAAGTACTAACAATGATCTAAAAAATAATTGTAATTGAGTAGGACTTCTTAATTCATGAATCTATATCGTTTCTCTTCTGAAGTCGAACGAGTCCCTATGTCTCGATCGAAAGCTACGGTAACAGAATTTATATGGATAACGGTAAAATAAAGTGGTGATGTCAAATGAAGGACATTGAAGAAAAGGGAATTTATTTAGTGGAATAAAGGCGATAATTCGCTTTTATACTCAACTCTACACTTTAGTACAGGTTATCTTAAGACACCTATATAATTTTTTTAAGAAGCGACGCTCATGGTTTTTTCATTGTCATCATTTTTGATTAGGAATCCATGTGTGTGACCCTTTGTGGATCGACTCTGAAAGATCTTTCTCCGGAGCGTTATGACACAGGGCTCTTCAGAAAAGGTGCGAAAGGAGCTCTCCTTCAAAGCCGGCGATGCATTGGCGACTCCCCTGGCGTTGAGAATGTCCATAGGCGACGGTGACTACTTTCCATCAGGAAGCGCGTCTACGTTATTGCCAGGTTTAAGTACAAAAAAAGCACCGCACCGCACCGCCACGCCTCTTCGTCTTTTTCTTCTGCCTAATAAACTTGTGCTTGTGGCGATAAATGCCATTGTACTATTCATCAATCATTAAAAAAAAAACATGCGTGCGTACAAAGTACACATGTCAGAAGTGAAACTTCTTTGGCGAACTAATTTATAAATCTTGTTTATATTTATACAAATCTAAAACTTTAAATTTCCAAGATTAAGAGGAAGGGAAAAAGGAAGATAGGTTAGGAATTTAATTGTCATTAAAATAAAAATATTACGCTATGCGACAGAAATGCCATCTAAAGTTCTAATAATTAACTAGTAAACGAATACACAACCAATAGGGCGTGTATTATTTCTCGATATCCCGTATTCTCTCTCTCTTGTTCAATCTTTCTAACTATAGCTCTCTCCCACCTCACACTCCATAGCACTATGCGTGATACGACGTTCGCTCTGTCTCACTTTTTCTCTCAATCTTTCTCACTCGCTTGCTCCCTACTCTCACTCCACGGCTAGTTGCTCATGCTACGTTCGCCCTGTCTTACTCTCTCTCAATCGGTCTCGATCACTCTCTCTCTCTTTTCCGACACTTCCGTTGCATACCGGCGTGACGTTTCATCTGTAAAAATTTTACCCTCATGCGCCTAAAGAAGTTTCACTTCAATAAAGAAGGGATGTAGTGTATGCGCCGGCGCAGCGCATATTTTGGTTTGAAGGGCGTGGTACCTTACGATCAAATTGACTACATGTACGTTTGCATTGTATGTTCTCATTGTTTCTCATTTTAAAAACGGCTCTATTTTGAAGAATTTGGACTATTGTCCCTTTTATCTATTATACATTTACATGTGTGATGTCGTTATGGTATGTTTTATATAATGTTCACTCCACGTATTCTGATTCTACATAAATCGTTGCTTTTGTATTAAAATGCAGATTTGTCGAATATATTATGTTTAATCGCTGTACGTGAATGTGACCATATAAAAAGTTATAATAGGGAGAATAATACGGATAATTTCTCAATAGGTTTCCTCACCATGTCTTTTGTTATAAGATTGAAGTAGCAATAGAGCTGGCAGTCCATTGGATGATAAGTGGTCACTGGTGCCTATCGACACCTGTAAGCATCTTTTAATAGTACAAAGTGTTTATCAGAAGTCAATCACAGTTGCATTGCTACTCCAGAAGTCTTCGACGGTCGCCCCATACATGAGTAAGCTGGAAAAACTCTTCCACCGAAACGCAAAAAATACTTGAAGCCAGAAATAAGTTTGGTTTTAGTACCTCCCTCATAATACAAAATATAAAATACGAGTGTAGTGAATTAAAAACTCATGGATATATTTTTTTTATTTCATCATGTTCCTAAGATAATCACAATAAGAAAAAAACTTGACGCTTGACTTCGGGACGAAAGTAATATATTTTTGGAAGCACGAAATCCCTTAAACTATTTGTAAAGCTGATTGCTCTTCTGTGTGAAAGTTTGGGAAATTTACATTCTGTGTTGACCGGGTTTTATGCGAAGTGCCTCAAGGGATCACTGTAATGATGCACGATTCTGGGAGATTTTTTACGAGATAGAAGGAACAAATGAGCGAGTTTTCAATGTGGTAGAACGTGTATGGTTGGACCGCGGAGACACTACCGTCACACCTTTTATTTATTTATTACCGTGAAGCGGTTCTTGCATTTTGATGGAAGGGTGTGGTTGCCAGCACACTTTTATATGAGGCGATCGTCGTGGTCCACAATCCTTATCCCCTGCTGAAGTTGCTTACAGATGTCAATGAACACTTACCATTAGGTGAACTGTTCGCTCGTTTGCTACTTCAAATAATTAAAAAAATGATGGCGTCGCCAGCCTTTAAGCCAGGCTCGTCAGATGTTGATAGTTATAAGGAGCATTATTTGTTCCTATTTTTTGGACATGGTCACTGAACCATTTCGCGATTCTAAACCGTATAAATCCAATGAACAAGACGACTATTTAATCTCTTAGCTCTCGAGCGGAAGGGAGCTACCATCCCCCTTTGTCTCCTTGGTGATACTCAATTGAAATCAACCCGAGAAAGAATTTGAGTCCAACCCTGGGTCGTCCACAGATGCGTTGCTGCCTTTGATGATATAATTGAAATGCAAATTCATTATCATTTCATTCTAACCAGAAGACATCAAGGTTCATAACTGCTGCTGCGAGGCAGAAAAAAAGCGGATGCTATCGGAGTCGAACTACGAAATTCTACTGGCTTTAACCAGAAACACTGGAACAAATTTATTAGATAGAAAGAACGAACGAAGATAAACGGTGGGAGCCAAATATTTTTTATGGTTTCCGATCGGGAGCGCGCCGACGTATCCTATATTTCTGCCTTAGTTTTTTCCAACGCCGTAAATCGCTAAGTAAGGTACATTTTATGTTTAGTTTCATATATTTTATACATCAATATCTATGCGTAATCGATTTATTACAAAAGGATGTGTTGCGTGTGACTTTTTCTTCGACTTTTATTTGTCCCAGGACCATCAAACAGTATTAGATTGAGAATTATTGTTTCTATCACACATTTTACTTAAAATAGGTACTTTATTTAGGTGACCAAGTTTCGTTACATGTCTATGACGATAGAATGGCTTTATATACTCTTTCGTGTAATAACAGAATATATTAGAAAGCAAAAAATATTCTTGCTAACAACAAGTGGACAGTTAAGAAGACAGCGTCGGTGAGATGACGACAGTTCCAAAAAAATGATTCAAATGTACTTAAATGAAATCAATTTTGACATCGATTTAGATAAGGTTATGAAGTAAACATTATCTAAATACATAATTGCATAACACTGGTTTAAGTATTTCAAACATCAAAACTGAAAGAGTATAATTTCCTTTATTTTATTTTCACTCTATTTTCCCAGTTACATTAACCGTGTCTATCCTACTTAGTAACAATAGACACCTAAAAATTCCTTTGTTTCTAGACTTAATAAATATTATCACATTTTAAAATTTTAGTGCTATGCTATATAAGTTACAGTAACAATATATTTTTAAAATATTTATTTCGAGTCATTGTGAATTGACACAAACATATTTCTTGTTTACACAGTTACTGTGACTGAATTATAGCTTCTGAATAATCCAATAACGGGCCATATTTACACGGTGACATCGAAGAACTAACAGAATTGACCTCTAATAGGAAAAAAAAGTTAAAATTAAACACGTAATGTTATATTAAGTTTCGCGTTAGTTTTGTTTGGGATTAACGTTAATATTTCCTCTGAAATGAAATGAAATGAAATGCCTTTATTTTGTATAGGCCAACGGGGGCACTTACAAATTGTTAGTTACATTTTTATTCTTACACTACCACCGGATCGGAATGCGACTCTAATGCGACTAAAAGTGATTAATATTATTTTTATTCCTGAATTGTGGAACAGTTTTTCGTCATAAATGGGAAAAGTCTGGAGTATGTTCCATGACGTTGCTCTTATGTAGAATTTTAGAGATTATGTAAATTTCAAACATTGCTTTTAATTTTTTTTTGTGCTTAGGAATTACAATAGAGAACGGAGCATAAATGACGTCTGTATGCTTTTTAAAAGCTTTAATTTTTAAGTGATATCTTGGTACATGTAACCAAAAATGTTCTATAAACGTACACTTTGCAGTCTATTTATTGCCTTCGTCTATAAACAGCAATATGTGTCACAGGCACACTGATGCGTACTGGGTCGTTGTTAGCGGCTGTTCATTGTTGATGGAATTTATATACCACGAGAACAGCATTAGGCAGACATGATATTGTAACATCATTATATTTTGAACGTTTTATATTAGCTAAACTAGTAGCTAACTAATAATATAATTAAATCTTGCAAGTCAATTTTAATGTACTTCTAACGATCGCGTCGAAATAAAAGTTGCATAATATGTATAACAAATTGCTACGCAATAATAATAATAAAAACATGCGTGCGTACAAAGTACACATGTCAGAAGTGAAACTAACTTCTTTGGCGAACTAATTATAAATCTTGTTTATATTTATACAAATCTAAAACTTTAAATTTCCAAGATTAAGAGGAAGGGAAAAAGACGTGATACGACGTTCGCTCTGTCTCACTTTTTCTCTCAATCTTTCTCACTCGCTTGCTCCCTACTCTCACTCCACGGCTAGTTGCTCATGCTACGTTCGCCCTGTCTTACTCTCTCTCAATCGGTCTCGATCACTCTCTCTCTCTTTTCCGACACTTCCGTTGCATACCGGCGTGACGTTTCATCTGTAAAAATTTTACCCTCATGCGCCTAAAGAAGTTTCACTTCAATAATCTTAACGTTTAAACGCTTTCGACACTCATAGCTCCAAAGTAGGATTTTTTCCTGTGTCGTGCCATGGACCCAGAACATGAATCTAAATTCACCATTCATATACCTGTCTTGCCGGTAATCGAACTTGGGACCGGTATGGTAACCACTCCTTCACGCGGGTCGTCGCTTGGATCTTGGAGCTAATTTGTTGACGGAGCCTGAAACGAGTTTTTAAAACCCTCCTACTAGTAACTACAAGTAAACCCTTCAAGTTTGGGCTTATATGATTCGGGTTGACGAGTTCAATAGCTTGAATTCGGTTACGAAGATAATGGGGCCAGGATATCAATAATGACGTGATAGAAGCTTTTTATTTTTTAACGAAACAAGTATTTTTAATATGATGGTGGTGGACAGTAGTGCTCATTGATAGCTTTAAATAAATAAATCAAAAGAGGACCATTTTCGATTTTGCTAGATCAACTTGCTCCTCGACTTGTCTGTCCTACTAATGGGATACGTATATCTTACTTCCACTAAGGTTGAGATATAATGCCTCGTCTAACTGTCATTGCCCTAATACATTGCTCAAACTGGTATGCAATAATACTTAACATTTAGTCAGGCGATCCCGGGAAGGACGGTGGTATGTATGGTCGCATACCGTCGTAAAGACTAGACGGGGCGGTGGGCCCAGCCGCCCATATGGGAGGAGCCCGATGGGGCAACGCGCTCAGAGGATTTCGGTTGCGTTCCTTTGGAGATCCCGGACTCCTCTTTATAGCGTCGAGGACGGCCACCGGGGAGGTTTTAGTGCGGTAAAAATCTCACATAATCCTGCGTCGCTCGCACGGCGTTGGGTACCTTTTGAAGGTTTCCCTTCGAGAACAAAAAAAATAATAAAAAAAGGCAACTATTTATGTTCAGCTTTAGGTACTTGTTATGTCCAATTCGGACCGTGATCATTACAAATGCTCATAGGCGATAAGGCGCCAAGTATTACGCTTAAAAAATTTAAAAGTTGCAAGCTATATTTATTTATTTATTTTTACATGCAATATTTTTATTTTAGCGGAAGTCGTAACATATAATTTATTTCTTTAAAGGCCGAGAAAAAGTTTTTTCTTTAATATCTAAATTTGGGCATCCACTGTACCAATCATCACTACATAGTTTAAACAAAATCGCTTCCCGCTGTCTGTCTCTATGTAGGCTTAGATCTTTAAAACTACGCTACGGAATTTAATGCAGTTTTTTTTAATAGATATTTTGATTCGAAAGGAAGGTTTTCATATATAAAACGTGCATAATATAGAGTAGAGAAACACTGATAATTTCCCATTTTTGACTTTTAGGCGTAACGAAGTTCGCCGGGTCAACTAGTAGATTGATATATCGCTATGTCGCAACCAAGTAGCTTAATTAGTCGTTCAATTTACGACTTGCCATTACTTTACGGCATCGTTTAACTAGTGTTTGACTGCATTGAATTTCATCCAATCAAATGGCTAGGGCAATTAAATGAATGGAAAACCCTTTAGTTCTAGCTGCTTTTAACCTACTTATTTAAATCTAGTTTTACGTTTCGCCAACTGGCACTGAAACCTACCCACAAACAATATATGAGATGTAATTTTCAATATGGCACCGGAAAATAAAAATACTAACAAATAAAATAATTGCGTTTACGTAATAATAGTGTAATTTAATACAACAGATTAAAAAGTGACAAGTGGCAAATGTAATGTGAATTGAGCTGTCTGGATCGACCATATTGAATTATGAAGAAAATTTCGATCGTTAACTTGTCGAATATGACAAACAGCATCAAGGTATTGTGTGATTTTGTTTTAAAAAAAATCATTTATCCTATATTTTCTTTAGGTCCGAATTCCCACATATTAGACCCAACCGCTCGGATAGGCGTTGTTTATTTTATTTCACTAACAAATCCTACAGGAATTCCTATAAATTGGCTATATAAAATGCTATTTGATTGGTTAGGTTAAGTTGGTACACAAACTTAAATACAAAGTTAAGTCAATGGCGCCGGTGAACCAGCAGACGGTCTGATTCAGCCTACGTATAAGTGGTCTTCTATTAGTCGTAGGTCGCAGATATTTTATATTTTTGTCACAAATGTTAACCTTATTGAATTATTGCCTTAGTAACAATCAAAAAGTTCATTAAAATTGTTCTATTACATTGATGTATTAGACGCTAAGGCTGAAAATAATTCGGGAAAGTCGTCCATGGGCATTTATTGAAAATACTAAGCTGTTATTAGACTGTTTGAATGAATTATGCTTCTTGCCTATGACAGGTATACTAATCGATAATAACACGAGATTCTAAAGCGTTAGACGCATTATAAACAATTGTTGTATCGATAAAGTTGTTTAGTCACGCATGTGCTTGTACGATTTGATGACGACTAAACTGTTTAGTCGACGATTAAAGTCGAATATAATTAAATCCGCAATCGATTTAGTTCTAGGTCTATAGTTCCGCGTAATGCGGTCATTATGTCTATAAATTATCTTTTTTTATTTTTATTTTTCTGGTTGAAGTAGCAAACGAGCGTGTAGTCCACTGAGGTCACTGCCGCTTATGGACATCTGTAATCAACTTCATACAGAACACAGGTTTTATCTGATGTCAATCACAGATTCGTTGCTACTCCCGAAGACTATGATGGTCGCCTCATATAAAAATGTGCCGGATATAGTGTACGGATATATGCCAGGCACAAAAAGGTGGTAGAACCAGTGTACTTCGACCGGGGATGTATCACCGCCACACGTATTTCTAGCGTGAAGCATTTCTTGCATTTCAATAAAAGGATGTGGTTGCCGGACTTTAACATGACGCAACCGTCATAGTCCTCGGGAGTAGCAACGCATCTGTGATTGACGGATGGATTGCATACTCGTTTGCTACTTCTGTCTGATAGAAAAAAGCTGATCGATAATAATTAAGGAAATAACATACGACTTTATTCTTTAAGTGCAACTAAACAGATGTCCTAAAATTGTACCTATATACACTCGTATGCTAGGACTTCGTTCTTATAGAATAACTAGAGCGCGAGTCTATTTGCGATATCGAACGGAATTTACGTATAAATGGTGTGATTGATGACGTGTCGGATTAATTTCCATTTAACTTCGACGAAGTGCGATGGGATTGCTATAATCGACATCAAGTGTTTTAGGAAACCCATCATACTTTTTACCTGCTTTAGTAAAATGTGTGGATTTATAGCGTTTATTACTGTCTTACAATCTAAGAATGTTATAAAAATTAAAACTTTTGATTTTGTTATGTTGTTTTAAATTTAAATAGATCACAAAAACGTTGAATTGTTTTAATATTTTGCGTGCGATGCGTGCCTGGTATTTGAACCTTCCTAGGTTCAAATACCAGGCACGCATCGCACGCAAAATGTTAAAATTAATCACTGAAACTAGATTTCTACCCAGTTCCTACTCTGGGTAGAAATCTAGTTTCAGTGATTAATCTCTCTTTAAATATACATTTTATGTTTTTGATTTTATAATAGCGTTATCGCGAAATTGATACATCGTAATTTTGCGAATTACATTTTTTTTTATTTTCCTATGTTTACAAAAACTTTTGAGGTTTCGCTTGTTGGAGTGGTTAAAACGCCCGTCTTATATATAGTAAGCTTTGGGTTCAATGCCCGGCCAGTCAGATCTGAAAGATAAACTTAGGCTTGACTAGACAGGATGGTGGGCACAGCCCCCCATCTGGGAGGAGCCCGATGGGGCAACACGCTTAGAGGATTCCGGTTACGTTCCTTTGGAGATCCCGGAGTCCTCTTTATAGCGCCAAGGACGGCCAACGGGGGGGTTTTAGTGCGGTAAAAATCCCACATAACCCTGCTTTGCCCCCATGGCATCGGGTACCTGAAGGTGTTCCCCACGAAAAAAAGGCTTGTTGCGTGTGTCCACAGCATTTATGACACTGGATACAATCCTTTTTTTTTTTTCGTTTTCGAGGGGGAAACTTTCCAAAGGTACCCGACGCCGTGGGAGCGACGCAGGGTTATGTGGGATTATTACCGCACTAAAACCCCCCCGGTGGCCGTCCTCGGCGCTGAAAAGGAGGACTCCGGGATCTCGAAACGACTTCAACCGGAATCCTCCGAGCGCGCTGCCCCATCGGGCTCCCCCAGATGGGCGGCTGGGCCCACCGCTCCATCTAGTCTTTACGACGGTATGCGACCACTCATACCGCCGTCCTTCCCGGGATTGCTTGACCGAACGGTTCGAGTTCCCACTCTAGCCGTCTGCAACCCCGGAAGCCTCTTTTAGTCGCCTCTTACGACAGGCAGGGGATACCGTAGCCCTATTCTGACCCCGAGGCTACAGGGACACTGGATACAATCCTAGCATAGGGATAAAATGAAATGTATAATAAAATGTAGAAAGCATTAGGTAAAAATACAAATGATTATAAATTCCAAGACACCATTGATTTTCTTGTTATCCGGTTATCTTAGATTAGAACACGAAGCACGGAATGAACAGTACAAAGTTGGAGTACAATACGCATTTCTTGAGAATCTCGAGCAATTTATCCCGAAGTAGTTTCATTCCAAACTCCTTTCGGCATTCGAATTTCTTATGTTGATGTTTACGTATTCTGAAACGACTTGACATTTGCCAATGTCTGAATGTTATTGCGTTTTTATTGTCAATGTGTGTTGCACGCACACCTGTTTATTCAATTTCATTCACTAATATTATTGGTACTTATTATTTTATTTTAATTTGATCTTTAAGTAACCAGATATGAAATTAATATTGTTTGTGCATTTTGTAATTATTAATAATTATTTTTTAATGCGGAATGTGAAATAACTAATCAATATTTTGTGCAGCAGTATATTTAACACGATTTGAGGTCATGAAGTAAACAAATACATGCATATTCCTCATGGTTAATAATAAAGTGGCTCAGAGGTTATCGGACTGCCACGTAAGGAGTTCTAGGTTGAGTTTCTGTCCGGGCAAACCTTTATTATTTCTATGTCTGGTTGATTGTAATATAAATGCATATAGATAATATGTAACTATTTTATTTATCAGTCTCCATAGTACCAATCTTATTGGGAGCCCTAAAGGACTAAAAGTATAGAGAGAGTTACAAATTAATTACTGCGAGTTTTAAGGTAAAGATTTATTTGCTTAAGAGCTATTTCGATTTCCACACAAATGAAATATTGGATTACAAAAACACATTATTTTCATAAGTCATAAGTCATAATTATTTACTTGCATAAATATGGTTAAAAGGTTTGTATACAATTTGAAAGTTGCCATATTTGGCGTGCAAAATACATTTTTATAGTGTCAGTATATATACCATATGTTTAATTAATGTCAATTATAATAATAATGGAATAAAATTATGATAAGGGCATAAATTATTTCAGAGTATAAAACATTTTTCTTTATGAATAGGTTCATAAATAAAATAATAAATAAGAAATCTTATGTGATTAAACATCTTTTAAGTTTACACTTAACCATTTATGAACAAATACATACGTTCAAAAACGTATGTATACGCTTATAAATAGTAAAGTGTATTGTATGGTATCTTAATGCCTTTACGTACCTTCTATAAAGTTTTCTTCTCAATTAGCCTTAACTAGTCCATTGTTTAACGTTCAAAGTACCTACTTCCCGTGCGCAGAGCAATGCCAAATGGTTTTAATTATCCTACGTTCCATGAACGCTTCCGTTGCTCAAATAGTCGGTTCCCGATGTTTTAAAACAATAATGAATGTGGTCGCTTTGTTTAAAATTTTCGTGGTTCCAACTTTTAAAATTATGTGTTTTCTGTATGCGGATTTTGAACTCTTTACCTCCTGGTTTTGAAATCAGTTCGTAATTTGGTTTCTAAAGTAATTAATTGGGTAGCGTAGTGATTTTACACACAGGGTACTGGGTTTATATCCTGATTAATCAATACTTAAACTAAATAAATAAGGTTTGTTTATATGCATATACTTATGATATTAATATGCTGGCAGCATAAACCTATTTCGTTACTGTAGTCTTTACTTAAAATATTTTGTATAAAAACAACATTAATTTTTTTATGTTGCATTTATACAAAATATTTTAAACGAAGAGTAAAAAAAATAACAAATCTCATATAAATAAATATTTAATTAGTATCACGTAAATTTTATACAAAAATTTTCAGTGTACAAATTGGTTCCTACATCTGCAATCGAGATAGATCAAACAACTTAAATTATCAGTATCGACATACTAGGACCCACGTCTTATTCCATATTCTGTTAGCAAATATGGGGCGTGTGTTTCAGTATCTATCTCAAGGCTAATCGGCATCAGTAATAATATATAAGCCGCAGGGAAACAGTGAAACAGGATACATCTAGAAATGCCTAAGCAGTTCGTAATAAGTTGGAGGATGTAATGAAGTTCTCGCAATTGGTTGAGATGGAATGATATTAGATGAAATGTATAATTTGTTTAATCTTCTTAAAAATATTTGTCTAAAATTTTAATGGTCGTACCAAAGGTCATACTGTTTTTTTCGTAATATAACAGATCTAAAAAATAATGTTAAACCATTTCATTTAGTTTATTGTGTCCAAAGTATCACAGAACTGGTGCTAAAGCAACTTAGGGAAACTAGGTCTTGGAGAGTGAATTATTGCACAAAGATGAAAGAGGACTAAGAAAGTGTTTGTAATGCCTCATTAGTTAATAAACTCAAGGCATCAAAGTCAAAACATAATAAAATACTAACCATACATACTTATATTTAGTCCAAATTCAAATCATTTATCTATAGCTTTTACTAATAAAGAAGTGACCCGCACTTTATATATACCCCTCTAAAAATAATATTAATATACATATTTTTAGACACCTCACGAAACGCCCGATTTGTCGATCCGTCCTACGCATCCATTATCGATTGTCGAGCCTTTTCTTAGACCAGTAAATTATTCAAGTAGCAGTATAAATGATTAGCTGCCTTCGTAGCTCACGCAACCACTATGTTCTGAGGCTTAGGTTGCGAGGATATTGTATTATTCAACTAAAGTGTATTGATACATTGATGTATGTGCTTATATGAAATTCCTGTATTTGTTCTAAATAATGTTAGTCTATAATTTACCCAATAAATGGAGGAATGTTAATCATTAGTAACTTTAGGAATTTACAACCGAACATTCCCAAATAACTTAAAACCACAATTATTATTTATCGTTGAAAATCGAATACATAAATTGGTGATATATAAATGAAATAAATAGAAATATCCTTATAGTATCTACTATACTAGTATATATGTCTACCACCTTGTATACGAACTAATAACCAAACGACGTTAATCATAAAATGTACGTAATTTCGTGTCATACAACGACATATGCAATAAATATCATGTAATGTAAAAAAATTCTAAACAAAATACGACCGACTTCCATGTCACGAAAAAGGATGTTACATATAATGTAGCTTATTTTATTTTAGCTTTCATTGGGATATAAAGAGGTATGAGAACAACTCTAAAACACCAAGTTTTTCATTTTCATATTAAGTACTTTTGTAGATGTTTCTTTTACTTGATGAAACTTATATAGGATAACAATGTCTTTTATTCAAGAAAAAAAGAGAAAGAATCTTTGTGTTTGGAATAAATTCCTAAACAGGGCACAATGCAGGTTCCACTGCAAGGCGTAAAACTCGCCTCTGAAACTTACACCAACTTTAAACTATTTCCACTCTACTTACTAAGTATAAATCTTAAGCTTTAAAGTTTAAACCGGCACTGTAACGTTACAATTTCGTCTTTACGACCATTTTTCTTTCACGATAAGTCTGAAATAGCCGTAAATTGAACCACTGTATAATTTATTCCTTAATAAAAGAAACCTAGAACTATACAGTGTACGAAATGTTGAGAAGATGGTGCGAGTAGATTCTATGTGACTAAACTTCTTATTCACTAATTTGATCTTATCTGAGGTTAATTATACTAGTCGTACTAATATTATAAAGATGAAAGTTTGTGAGTGTGTATGTTTGTTACTTAAGAGCAGTGACAGCCTAATGGTTGAAACTTGCCCTCTCGATCGGGAGGTCCGAGGTTCAAACCCAGGCACGCACCATTGATTTATGTGCGTATTAGAAATTAATTATCACTCCATGTCGGTGAAGGAAAACATCGTGAGGAAACCTACGAAACCGAGAGTTCTTTAAAAAAAAAAAAGGTCTCGGAGGTGTGTGAAGTCCACCAATTCGCACTTGGCCAGCGCGGTGGACTATGGCCTAAAAACTCTCTCATTCTGGGAGAAGACCCGTGCCCAGCAGTGGGACAATAATGAGTTGATGCGATGTTTGTTACTTATTCTCGTCTAAACGGCTGGAGCGATTTTCATAATCGACAGGGAGTTAGCTGACACTCTGGATTAACATAGGCTATTTTTTACTGTGAAAAATTATCTGATTCCCACGGGACAATCGATACATCAATTTTTTTAACGCGGGTAAAGCTGCGAGGTCCAACTAGTTAAGTATGTTCACAGTCGGCAGTGATCATTTACCAAGGGGAGCACGCCATGCCCTTATATCTATTACTACTCGTAGTTGTCCCGGCGAACTTCCTTCCGAATAAAAGTCAAAAATCTAAAAATATCAGTGTCTCTCCACCATATTATGCATGTATTGTACATAAAAACCTTATTTTTAAACCACTCTGTCTATTTAAAAAACTACATTAAACCCGTAGCGTTGTTTTAGGCATCTAAGCATACATAGGGACAGACAGCTGGAAGCGACTTTGTTTTATACTATGTAGTGAAAAAATGTCTGTTTCGCTTGAGAGCTAAAAATCATAAAAGTTAGTTTAGTTTTCGGCTATTGTTAATTTAGTTACCTATATCGGTATATGTAGCCCTATAAACTAAAGGATTTAGAAATACTAAAAGATTTTCTTAGTTCTTCTTTTTCTTCTTCTACTTCTTCTTCTTCTTCTTTCACAAAATCTCGCAAAGTATAGTCGTTAAATATGTTCAAATATTAGTAACTATTATCTATTTGGATTTATATTTATTGGTAGGATATTGTAGAACGAACGAAACTCAAATTACGTGTTTTTGGATGCTGTGAACACATGCAGAGAGAACCGCAGCAAAATTTTAAATCTATAGCTTATATTATCAACGATACCTGAGTATTGAACCCGGAGCCTTGTAAGTCTATTAAAATGAAATGTCTTTGTTTTGTATAGGCCTAAAGAGGTCTCTTCAGACCATACATTTTTTGTTACATATTTTTTATACTACTATAGAATCGGAACACGGTCATAACTAAAAAAATCCAGCAAGAAACTCAGTGGATTTGTCGTTTTTTTTCTTTTAGTAACTTTTTCACCATCTTATATTTTTAGAGATTAAAAAGTTCCGTAGTGATAAATAATGTTATTCTTTATTCTACCCACATCTATTACCGTAGCATCGAAAAACCTATAGACACGCGCGTTTAGTGAACATGACAAGCTTTTTTGGTACATAAATCCTACATTACCGGGAGATATTACATTTTGTCAAAGTACACAATTTATTACTCGGAAATACTATGTTTTCACCTTTATACGCTTTTAGCACGCATCGAACGATATGTTTTTTTAAGAAGTTAACAATGAAAAAGTTAATAAAATTATATTCAGTTGATATTAAGTGGATTTTGACCACTGAAAATTACTGTAGCTAACTTAAGTAAAGTATTCCAATTAACCTAAATAAAAAATAAAACACTTAAAATTGATTACAGATAATTCTCAGCGGTGTTAACTTCTACTATTATACAGTTGAGGTGCAGTAGATATTTTGCTGGTTTAATTTCATTAAATATATACAAGAGGTTTTACTACACGCTTCATAACTACAAATATACGTAAAGTCATAATCTAGCCAAGAAAATTTATAGGTACAACGCGTAACTCCAGGAAACGGGTAGAAACGTCTTCCCGTGTAACATTCATTTCCACTGCGGTCACTAATACGAATATCAGGTGCGATATATAATTATATATAATTATTGACAAAATCCATTATTAGGAGAGGCCTATGTCCAGCAGTGCACGTTAAGAAGTCTGATGGTTGATAAATGGTTGAGCATAATATATGCAACTTGTATATGTAAAGTAAAAAAATAACTTCAATAAAAAAAGAAGACAGCGGGAAACCATTGGATTCAGAATGCACAGGACCGGCTAGAGTGGCGTCATTTAGGGAAGGCTTAAGTCCAGCAGTGGATCTCAAAGGGCTCATGGACAGATGGATGGATGGATGGATATGAAAAGTAAACATTTACTTTAGAAATTATCTGTAATCTTATTTAGGACCTCTAAATACACGATGAGAATTTACAACACCACTATCAGGGTTACAAAATTTTCTATCATCTATAAAATTCATTTTTAGATCGATACACCCGCCATTGTTATATGAGCTTTTCAGTAAATTATAATTAATTAAGCGTCTTTACCCACAAGTCATGCATCATCATTAATTTTAACCACGGTTCAGAAAAATATAATATCATGTTTATTAAACGATGAACTTTCCTTTGCAAGTTAACCTGAATTATCTATTTTTTAATTTCCGTAGCGACTCTATATACATATGTATATTTTTGAAGTAAATTAATGTATCCTGGTACATGTAAGTCTGTCACCGGGAAAATCCAATTCAATGAATTTTAAAAGGTCGTATATATAAGCATACAAACTGGCAATCGTTTTTAAGTTACAAATGTGAACTTATTATATTTTTTTATCTGACTGAAGTAGCAAACGAGCATGTAGGCCACCTGGTGCTAAGTGGTCACTGCCGCCCATGGACATCTGTAATCAACTTCATACAAAACATTTTCCCATCTGAAGTCAATCACAGATGCGTTGCTACTCCCGAGGACTATGATGGTCGCCTCATGTGAAAGTGATCATAATATCGCCTCATGCAGTCCACCTGATGGCAATGACCACTTACTATCAGGTGGACTGCATGTTCGTTTGCTACTTCAGTCAGATAAAAAAAATATCGTATCTGTCATACATATCATACCTACAAAAACTTATTTCGTAGCTTGTCAATTCCTGCCAGTCATTTTCTTATCTAGTTGTCCTTGTGAAGCAAATAAAGCGATTGAGTCACTCCGAAGACGGGGGCGGCAATAAAATGTAAATAGCCACAGAAGTGTTAAAAGGAGACGCGGTAAAAGTTTAGCTCACGCGAACTGCGAAACTTACCACTCGATGGCATCCGTCCCTTTGAGCTGGCGTGTGGGGCAAGTCATAACAGATATTTATTTACTGTTATTTTTTATTATTCATTTTTACAAAACACCAACTTATGTAATTAAAAATAATATTCTAAGTAGTTTTAGTTTAATGGCATCTAATTCATAACGTCATTCAACTCAAACTACTTACAATTTTTAATACTTAATGGGTACTCACGATATGCGGTTTTTGAATCATTTTAGAATTATTTTTGTCGTGCTGTCAGTGCTTGGCAACGGTTTTTCCCCGCCACTGCAGTTTCGCCGTGACCACGGTCCATGCAACTGGGTCGAAATATCGAGAAAAAGAATTCGAAAAACAAACAAAAACTTATTATATCTATTATTGTGAGTACCCGTTAAGTATTAAAATGTGTCAATTCCGCGATAATATTAGTCTAAAATCATATACTTACAATTTTATACAATGTTTAACTCCGTCAAGATTTGAATTTTAAAAATCTTTTTAGTCTATTTTACAGGTGTAAAATATTTATCACTAGTTTACTAACACGATTTCACCCGCTTCGCTTATGTCTACCAAAATATTGAGTATTCTATGGTTCAATTTAGGTCATAAACTATGTGTGTCGCAAATTGCAGCGAATCCGACCGGTAGTTTTGCGTGAAAGACAACGAGAGACGTGAGTTACACGAGTATTTATCATTATCGTTCAGCATTTAATTATTCATCAGAAATTAACTCGAACCTAATTATTCATAGTCATTAATAAAATAAAATTTGAAAAAATAATAAGTTATTTTACCTGTTATAAAAGAAACAAGAGTTATAAGAATATTTTTTATATCTGTATATGTTTAATGGTTATATAATTTAGCCTTCCGGATTAGAAATAACCTTAGACTTAACACTATAAATAAATAAAATATGCAATATGATAAAACGAAAATGAGGCTTTTGAATCAACGTACTCAAAAAGTTAATATGTGAAATGGTAACCAAATAAAGCAATCGCTTTAAACTTAATCCATCGGAAATAAACGTTGCCCATTTTGTGAAGGAAATTCGCCGCAAATGGGTTCAGCGAGAAATATAAGTATTGAGGTTATATTGAGGCGAATTATGAGGATAGCATTAATAAACATTTACTTTATAATTCAACTCCCCCGTTTTGAGAAGGATTTATGACGTCAAGCGTGCTAGGATCAGAAATAAGACGGTAAGCTTGAGCAAGATGAACTGACATTAGGAAATGGTGATCATTTAAATTTTATTTTGTTACTGTATTTTACTGTTTGTATTTTTTCTACGGTAAGCATTTCATTTAAATGCTGAATTTTTGAACTAATTAAGATTTGATTTTTGAACTAATTAACTTTTGCAAATGCTACCACTTGAGTCTGTGTTCTAGAATGACACAGTAAATCTTCATCCAAGTCTCATCTTCATCCATCGAGTCCAATGATATCATACGTTTTAAAGACGTCATGACAGAATCGTGACAGTAAAGTTTCTAGTATTTTACATGGTGTGATTTAATTTGAAAGTTCATCAGGAATAAACGTTCTGTCGTAAATAATATTTTATATTTGAACGACTTCCGTTTCCGGTATTCGAAGTGTCAACATCATAGTGACAGCTCCATAAGAAATCGAGCAATTAAAAATAGCCACAGCAATAATTGGAGTACACCATCGTCACAAAACGGTAGTAGAACCAACGAGAAGTGTTTATATATAATCAAAATAGTGAGATTGTAGAAGACCGTCGAGTAACTATAAACACAATATCATCATTGTATCGAGGTTAGAAATCATAGCACGTATCACTCACTGTCATCTGACA
Organism: Spicauda simplicius; assembly: GCA_949699795.1. Taxonomy (NCBI): domain Eukaryota; kingdom Metazoa; phylum Arthropoda; class Insecta; order Lepidoptera; family Hesperiidae; genus Spicauda; species Spicauda simplicius. The sequence continues at coordinate 8,720,964 of OX453067.1, read as the reverse complement.
TTACAACGTCAACAATCCGAGGTCTATGACATTGATAGTACAAGCGGTGTTGCCAGATAGAGAAAACTTTGTACTTAATCCTACTATTACGTTCCAACATACACAAATTATTTAACAACAAATAATGGATGATCAATTCCAAATGCTATTTGATAAAATGAAAATTGAGATGCAAAACCAAACTGCGGAATTGAAGGATAGCATCACAAAATGCATCATGGATGAAATGGAGGACAAGTTAGTTCCCTTAATAGAAGAAAACAAAAATCTAAAAATTAAAGTAGAAAAACTAGAAAAAGAAATAGAGTTTATTAAAAGAGCGGAGAAGAACAATAATATTATAATATATGGCCTTGAAGAAAGGGAAACTTCAACTTCTGAATTAATTGAAGAATTGAGGGAAAACCTAAAAAATGACTTAAAGATTAACATAGAAGAATCCGAAATTAACAAAATTCACCGCATAGGAACTAAAAACAGGGAAAGCAACAAAGCGAGGCCAGTGCTATGTTCGTTTATAAATAATTAGAAAAAAACAGAAATAATTAAAAACAAAAAGCACTTTAAGAAAATTTATATTAGTGAAGATTACTCTAAAGAAGTATTAGAAAAGAGGAAAAGGCTCCTAGCAGACTTAGCTGAAGAGAGAAAAAAAGGCAATATAGCATACCTGAAATACGACAAACTTATAGTTAAAGGAAACAAAGATAACCAAGAAAAAAGAAAAAGAGAACCATCAGCTTCACCCTCTGCCTACAACAATCAGCCTAAGAAGCAGCAGATTGTATCATCTATTAGATCGAATAGGAAAAATGCCTTTGATATGATGCATTCCAGATCCACCTCTCTTTCCAATATATCTACGACCAAAAAACAATAGCAAATAAGAATCGGCAAATGGAAACCAAACCCAACCGAAGAAACTGACAACTATGATAAAAGAACACACCAACTTCTCCCAAGCCGACTGGTCCTCGTGGGGGAAAATGACCACAACCCTCCAACAATACACTGCAACAACAATAATCAAGACAAGCAAGAATGTAAAATCTACATCGCAACCCTCAATGTACTTACCCTGAAAAATGATGAAAATCTTCTAGAACTGATGTATGCCTTAAAACACATTAAATGGGACATTGTTGGCCTTAGTGAAGTAAGAAGAATGGGTGAAAGTATCATATCTTTTCCAGATTACATATTTTACCAAATAGGCGAGACTCCTGGCCTTCATGGAGTTGGATTTATTGTCAAAAAATATATGACAAAATATGTATCTGGATTTGTAGGTATTTCAGAACGCATTGCAATTATGAATCTGAAACTGCCTGGATATAAAGATCCTTGGTCAATTGTACAAATATATTCACCAACTGAAAAATCGGATCTAGAAACAATAAACACATTTTACCTTGAACTGAACAATGCAATCCAAGAACACGGGCAAAAAAACCTTATAGTAATGGGAGACTGTAATGGCCAAATTGGAGATAGGCGGATAGGGGAAGAAAATATACTAGGACCATTCACATACAGTAACAAAACCAGAAGTAGAAATGGAGAATATATCACGAACTTTGCGCTAGAAAATAACTTATCAATTTTAAATACTATATACATGAAAAAGAAGAAAAATATGTAGACTTGGATCTCGCCAGATGGTAAAACAAAAAACCAAATTGATTTTATAATGACTAACAAAACTAAATATTTTACAAACCTCACTGTAATAAATAAACTAAATTTTAACACAAATCACAAACTAATTAGAACAGAACTGGTGAATACTCAACCAAAAAGACGTAGACCAAGACAAAACCAAAGAAACATGGAGCTTGGAAACCATCAGTTAGAACAAATAAGAATTGCTATAAGGGATAAATTTGTAGACTTTCAATCAAAAACAAAAGAATTAGACACACAACAGAAATACAACTGGATAGAGAAAACACTAAAAATACAAATGCAACGTGCTTCAAACAGTAAAATTGAACACAGAAAATGGCTGACAACCAATACCATGAAACTACTAGAGATGAGAAATCACTTAATCAGTACTAAGAATATTCAAGACAGAAGGAAAAAATTAACCGAAATTAGTAAAGAAATCAAAGATAGTATTAGAAAGGATAGAAAACAAAGTAGAATGGAAATAATAGAAAGATATATAAGTAAAACGGGTGATATAAAAAAAGCATAAAAGAACTGAAAAAATCAATGGACTGGATTGTTAAAATGAAAAATAGTACTGGAAAATGGAATTATCGCAGATCAGACATATTGAGAACGGCAACATCTTACTATCAGGAATTGTACAAAAGTAATACAACAGAAGATGAAATTAATTTGGTTGATACCTCAAACGTTCCAAGTATTCTTCAGGCTGAAGTTGAGAGAGCCATAGACACACAAAGGGTAGACAAAACTGCAGGTCCCGATGGCATAAATAATGAAATTTTAAAACAAGGGAAGGACATCCTAATACCAGTCCTTACAGACATGTTTAACACTATCCTAAACACCGAAATAATCCCCCAACAGTGGACAGAGTCTAACATCATCCTATTGTACAAGAAAGGTGACAAGCATGAAATCGGAAACTATCGGCCTATCAGCCTTATGTCCAATATATATAAAATCTTCGCTAAGATTATTTTGAAACGAATTGAACGAACGCTAGATGAACATCAACCTATCGAACAAGCCGGGTTCCGCAAAGACTACTCTGTGATTGATCACATTCATGTCGTCCGTCAAGTTTTAGCGAAATACAACGAATACCAGCTAACGTACTATATTGCATTCATCGACTACAGCAAAGCTTTCGATTCTCTAAACCATAAAAATATATGGGAAGCTTTAGTGGAACAAGGGATTGAACATAAATACATTAAATTAATAAAGAACGTATATAGCCATAGCACAGCCAGAATTCAGTTAGAAAAGAAAGGCTACCCTTTCAAAGTTGAAAAAGGCGTTAGACAGGGTGACCCGTTATCTCCCAAACTTTTTTCGGCTGTCCTAGAATCCATTTTCAGACGACTTAGTTGGGAAAACCTCGGAATCAATATAGACGGTACATCGCTGACACATCTGAGATTCGCTGATGACATAGTACTATTCGCCAAAACATCTGAAGACATCAGCAGAATGATAGAAGACCTTGCAATAGAAAGCTGGAAAGTAGGACTCAAACTAAATCCAGACAAAACCAAAGTGATGACAAATGGTAACAAAATCGCGATAAAGTTACGAAACATTGAAATAAAATACACTGACGAATACATCTATCTAGGACAGATCATTACCCAAAAAGAACCTATGCGCGAAGAAATAAAAAGAAGAATTACAAACGGATGGAGAAAATACTGGAGCTTGAGAGAGGCTATGAAAGACAATAAACTTAATATAAACATCAAAAGTAAATTATTTAACACCTGCGTACTACCCGTACTTACATACGGATGTCAATCATGGACTCTAAATAAAGAAACATTAAGCAAACTTGCAATTTGTCAATACGCCATGGAGAGAAGTATGCTGAATATCAAGAGATCGAATAAACTAAAGAACTTTGTCATCAGGAACAAAACAAAAACTACAGATGTTACAGTACACGTTAAGAGACTTAAATGGAGATGGGCCGGGCACATGACAAGAGGCCATGACAAATGGAGTAAGAAAGTTACAAACTGGTATCCCAGAGAAAGTAAAAGGAAAAGAGGCAGACCACACAAAAAATGGGATGATGACATCAAGGAAGTGGCAGGAGTGACGTGGAACAGAGTAGCAAATGAAAGATCAGAATGGAAAAGGTTGGAGGAGGCCTTTGCCGACTGGCAGACAGATCTTCAGAAAATTACCAAGAGACAAATACTAGAATAAGTGCAACTTGTTATATTTATTAAAAAAAATAATTGTTAAATGTATTAGGTTAAGTTGATCTGAATAAAAAGCTATTAATTAATTAATTTGAACGTCATCGTACATTGTGCCATATTAAAATCTCAATTACGTTCTGCCCGTGAAAGTGTTAAGATAATATCGCGATTTTAAAGATCTAAAGAAATTCAAAGAAAGTCTTTCGATGGCACCGTCGGCACGATTATTTTAGAATCGCGTGTTACATTACTTTAATATGTAGGTAATATTTATTGTACTGTATTTTGGGTTTAATTGTAAATATCGGATAAGAATCTATGTGATATCGACTTTTCATTGATTATTTATTTGAATACTAATTTGAATTAACATCAACAAAATAACTCTTTCTACAATAATAAACGCTCTTCAAGTCATATTAAGAATCTACATTATCCATTCTGTGCATTTAAGTTACTCGTACATAACATAGTTTGTAATGTAAATGTTTTAATGATGGATGTATTTCCCACAATTAAATCACGTAGGGTTCTTTAAAATATTCTTCTATTACATAAAATAGTTCGTTATCTATCTCTCGGGCAAACATTCATTCTGGCAATGTCCCAGATTACTAAGAGTACCTATGTAAAGCTTCGCACGATGCTGGAGAACTTTTTGCTTGTAGTTCCTGAGTTCTTGCTAGCTTATTTCCTCTTCATGTACTCGTAAGTTCTGTGAAAATCTTAGAAATATGTTTAAACGCTTCATAGAAAACGTGTAAAGTGTTGATTTTCAAAGTGTTTTATGGCGCACCTGTTTCTGTACTACAGTTTCCTTTCCCTTGACCTTTCTGGGTGCTTTTCTCGTGAGGAAATCTTACTTCTATTAATTTGTTTCTGTAATCCGCTCATTTATGCAAGCCTACCAAGCGTTGACCTAATCTTTTTGGAATTTTATAACGAGATATAGGATTTCTTCTACACCTCCCAAATTACACACCCCCTCATTTTTTATGGGTTTACTGTATAACTGTATGAAGGCTCCCAACTACACCTCTTACACTTCATCTACATAATTCAATAGCTTTAAAAAATCGATTATACTATACGGTCATATGAATGAAGATAATTATTCTGGTACGGAACCCTAAAAATGAAAATTATTGAGAAATTTGTAATTTAAATATTTTGCCGCAGTGCATCATAACGAAAAACGTTCATTTCGTCCGTCATTACCTTGCATGCATGATGCATGTTCGCAATTCATGGTGTCTCTTCATATTGAGAGCTGGGCTCCTTAGGGAATGTTCTCGTTCTACAACTTTGCCCTGCTTATTTGAGCCTCTGGTATCTTAAAGAACATCTTGGACTTATTTTTAACTTCCCGCGAATGATTTAACATTTTGAAAAAAAAAAAAAACTTTCACTTATTATTATTATCGCACATATTTGTTAGCAGTTTTTCTGGGTATCTATCAAAACATACTGGGTAGATATTTACTTTTCTCAAAGCATATACTCGTACTTCTAGTAGCAAAATTATGGCTATATGTAGTGCACCTAATGTTTAGTCGTATTAAGAATTTCTTTATTTTATATAATTGAAAAAAAGCAAAATAAAATTCAAAGTCGCCCGGATTTGTACTATACATTTTTTTATAAAATCTTATTAAAATATAATCTGGCGAAGATTTTGTTTAGCCCCATTGTCTTCGAAAATTTTAAAAAGTTCAAATAAAAATGGGGCGTTACGTTTGAATTTATGCTCATTCCGTAAATCCGCTGAAACCGCTTTAAATTGTTCCGGCGGCCGCTCTTAAAACCTGCGGAGCGCATTGTCAGCAGGATGGCGCTTTTTAATGTACTGCTCGATGTTAGCGCTTTATATGCTGTAATCATTTGTTTTGTTTAGGGACGTTTTTAAAATTTTAATGCGGTTCAAACGGCGCTTTTTCGGTTCATGGGGTTTAGTTGCATACGTTGAAACATAGAATTTCAGTCACGAGTTTTTTAGTCACTTGGTTGTATAGCGTATTTCGTATGCCATGTGATCGGTTTATTTTATTTATTTATTTTATTTTATTAGGAAAACATCATCGACATCGTCATCGTCAACCCATAATTGTCCCACTGCTGGGCACGAGTCTTCTCTCAGAATGAGAGAGTAATAGGCCATAGTCCACCGCACTGGCCAAAGTTCGAATTGATGGACACACCTCCGAGAACTTTTTTTTTAAAGAACTCTCGGGTGTGTAGATTTCCTTACGACGTTTTCCTTCGCCGAAAAGCAGTGATAATTAATTTCTAATACGCACATAATTTTAGAAAAACCTCGGACCTCCCGATCGAGAGGGCAAGTTTCACCCATAAGGCTGCTCCATTAGGAAAATATACAGTGCTTTAATTTTTTTTTTCCTACATTGTAATATTACAAAACACCATTTATTCGTTTTCGCATAATGTAACTAAAAAGAGCTTGTTGGCTTTAATATTAAAGTAAGCATACACGTAATAAAAGCATAAAAAATGTAGAAACATAAAAAGAAATAACAATGACACAAATATTTAAAAGAAGTACCTAGGTTAATTTATAGGTTTAATAAAATGTTAAGAGTTCCTGTTCTGATTCCTTTCTGTCTTATCTTATTAATGGTAAATTTAAATCATGTGAGATTTTAACCGTCCATACGTCGTTGGTCTTAGTTTATTGTAATAGTTGTAACGGCTAAAAAATTATAAATAGACATTTACGAATTCTAACTTCACAAGAATTCCTATGTTAAAATTGTATATTAGTACAAGACAAATTATAACCATAGTATCTGTCTGTCTGTTTTGAAAATATTTCGAAAGGATTTAAATTATACGGCGGATACATACAACGCTATTTTATTCATAAAACAGGTCGATGGTGCAAAAAATGTACATGCCTCGTCAACGTCAGCTCCCGAAAATAATTTGAGCTTACTCGACAACATTCCAGTAGGACAATTTTTATAGTAGTGTATATCTCTAGTTTTATTTCATTTTTGAGAGCAATTGAAATAGTTAATTACTAAGTATATGTGGTATATTTATTTTTAAGAGCAATAACATATAGTATACGACCCGCGTGGCGCAGCGGTTACTATACCGGTCTGACACGCAGTGGGTCCCGGGTTCGATCCCCGGCCAGACTGATGAGTTTAGATGCTGTTCTGGGTCTGGGTGTTTGTGTATTCGTCTTTGTATGTGTCCATGGCACCCACGACACAGGAGAAAATCCTACTGTGGGGCTATGAGTGTAGAAAGCGTTTATATTTCTAAAATTAAAGTTTTTTTCTGATTGAAGTAGCAAACGAGCATGCAGTCCACCTGAAGATAAGCGATCACTGCCGCCCATGGACATCATAATCATTTATTGCTCATCATGCTTACGGTACAATATTTATTTGTGTGTGCATGAATAACCCCGTTAGGGCATTGCAATGTCAAGGAGGACAGATTTGTTATATACAATGTCATTCCAAATAAAAATTACATTAAAAAATAATAAAATAGATTACGATTATTGTTTTTTTAAGATAAAGTCAAATTAAAATTACATCTGTAAGCAATTTCGAATACCACCTGTAAATTCGCAAGTAATATTCGTATATAATTTTTTTAAATTCATGTCTTCACAGTTAGCAGTCATATGACAATAACATACAATATCTTGTTCGTGTCTATAAATGCACGAACGCGAAGTTCATAAAGCCAACAGATGCTTTACAAAATCACTTTGTATGCACATTGCACATTGCTCAAGTGGTGAGCGCTGAAGCACTCGCTAGCCTTTGGTGCATTAAGGGAAACCGTTCGAATACGCATTAGGCGCAGATCTTTCTTCCTTTGACATTTGCACTTTGCATTTAGGTCTTTTTTGCTTCTTTTACAATTTTGGAGCTGAAGTCATTCGCGTATTTTCTGCGATAAAAGTAATGAATCAGAGGAATTCGTTTAAATATTTAGTAAAGCGTTCTAAAATAATAATTTTTATACCTTTGTGTTGTCGACATGAAATGAAATGAAATGTCTTTGTTCCTTACAGGCCTATGGTGATTTATAAATTTACAGTTACACTAGGTTTTTTTTAGTTAGAGTATTAGTTTTTTTAGTTTTAGTAGTTTGAGTAAGAAGATGTGTCTTATTCCTTTGTAGTCATTATTTTTTCTTTAAATGTCTTTTTCGTTGTAGACAAGGAGAAAAATAAATTGCTCCAGTGTCTTGCCTTACTTTTGACTAACCACGAGGCTCATTTGAACCGCTACATTTGACAATTAATGAACTGCGATATACGTTATTCAAAGATTCAAAGATTGAACAAATAAACGTTTTCACAATGTGCACAGTCGTAAACAACTGCAATACTTATAGAGACTGTGTCGTGTGTCTTTGTGTGTATGTGTGAAGTGTGAAGTTTTTTTTTTATTTGACTGAAGTAGCAAAGGAGCATGCAGTCCACCTTATGGTAAGTGGTCACTGCCGCCCATGAAAATCTGTAATCAACTTCATACAGAACATGGGTTCCATCTGAACTCAATCACAGATGCGTTGCTTCCGCCGAGGACTATGATGGTCGCCTCATGTGAAAGTGTGCCGGCAACCACACCCTTCTATCGAAACGCAAGAAATGCTTCACGCTAGAAATAAGTGTGGCGGTGGTACTTCCCCGGTCGAACTACACTGGTTCTACCACCTTGAAGTTTAGTAATTTTTAAAGTTATTGCTCAGTATCTAGATTTTTGTATTCTATCTAACGAGAAAGTCAATAGAATGCTTTCCGGCTAAGTTTGGTCATTAAAACTGAACTTTCAGAATACTTTGAACTCGTTAATTGTAAAATTTCTGGTTACAAGAAGAAGAAGAAGACTTAAGAAGTTTGATAAAGCATATACATTGACCCATAAAATTAACATTAATTTATGAAGACGAATAACATGTGCAAAGAGATTGTATATTTTTTGTTTTTATATCATGTGCGACACATCGTTTACCGAATTTATTACAATTTTTCTGTAATAACATTAAATAATAACGTATATTTTGTGATGCAATATACTTAGGTATTTTCGGCCGTGTGGTGTCGGTCTTGAATAGCACCACTCCCTCTCTTCCCGTGGATGTCGTACGAGGCGATTAAGGGATAAAACATCCAGGAGATAGGCAGCAGCATCTCCTGTGAAATTCCAACATACACTGCGGTCACCAACACGCTTGCCAGGCGCGGTGACTACTGGCAAAACCCCCCATATGACAGGTGCAGAAATTTACCGTTATCATGGGGGATTTTAATGCAAGACTAGGCATGCGAAATGGTGACGAACGGAGAGTGGGGCCCTTTGGAATTGGACAACGTAACCACCGAGGTCACTTGCTTGCCAACTTCTTGGAGAGGGAAGACTTCTTTATGATGAACTCTTTCTTCAGGAAGAAGGCACAGCGAAAGTGGACTTGGATAAGTCCTGATGGTTCCACTAAGAACGAGATAGACTTCATTTTGGCAGACAAACGGCACATATTTAATGATGTCTCTGTGATCAACAGGGTGAAAACCGGAAGTGATCACCGGATGGTAAGAGGCACATTAAATATCAATGTAAAGCTGGAACGGTCACGCCTGTTGAAGTCTACGCTCCGACCTACACCTATTCAAATCCAGGGCTCCGAAGATTTTCAGCTACAGCTCCGAAACCGTTTCGCGTGCTCGATTCTTGCGTTTCTGTGGACGAATTAACACCAAGGTAGTAACAACTGTCCACGAGGTGGGGTCTAAGTACTTTAAGACCCATTTCAGTGGTGGCTCTCAAGTTCTCTTAGAGCAAACTCTTGGTCTTATGAGGGAGAGGCCAGAACTATGTTTGCAGTCTCCAACCTCAATGTCGAAATACATATAAGTCGTCGTAAACGTCGTATAAGTAAATGCTTGATTGCTAGACATTTAACAAACTTTTAACAGTACAGAATACAGCAGTTGGTTGCACATAACTATAACACGTTGAGAAAGGTAACAAGACAAGTTAGCGAATCACAATTTCAAACATTCAGTGCAAACGCTCGCCTCATTCGCGTATTTGCATCTGCATTTCCTTTTACACGCTATCAAAGGGTTACAATTGAATAAACACGAGTGCATCAAAGGAAAACTACTTTATAAACTTTATAAAGCTGGCTAGTCTTTGTAAGTGAACACTGAAAAAATATATGTTTTTCATCTACTTCGCATTTTTAAAGTTTAGGTATTGCTTGATGTCGGCAGGACCTACATTATCATTTTACTTCCTGCAGTCATGATTTTCTAGTACGTTTATAGCATAGATAAATATCTAAATCAGCTAAATCAGCGTCACATCAGCGGGAAGAATCTTTGTTTTATACTATGTAAGAATAATACAAAGATTATTTTCGCTATCTGAAATGAAATGAAATGTCTTTATTTTGTATGGGCCTACGGGGGCACTTACATATTGTCAGTTACATTTTTTTTTTTACACTTTCACCGGATCGGAATACGACCTCAACTGAGAAGATCCGGCAAGAAACTCAGCGGGTTTGTCTTTTTTCTTATTTATATCCAGTTTTTTAATATAATTACAATCATGTTTTTTTTACATGGTAATGAAAGTTAGCTCCAGTATCTGTCCCTATGTATGCTTAGATCTTTAAAAGTACACTACGGATTTTAATGCAGTTTTATTAAGAGTGATTCAAGAGTAAGGTTTTATGTATAATAAATAAATAATATAGTGGAGGAACACTGACAATTTTAGATTTTTGACTTTTAGAACAAATTTCGCCGGTCAGCTAGTTTAATATTATTACTTAATTACTTTACTAGTATACATGCATATTTATATTTAATATCTATATTTGTTTTTTTTTTCCTTTTCTATTCTAATATTTAATTTAATATAATACCGCCTTCGATGATATCTGCTTTTTCTAAAGGTTGACTGGGAGAGAATGCCTATGGCATTAAGTCCGCCTTTGTACCACTTTAGGTATATAAGTATAAATAAATAAATAAATAAATAATATATCAAATTGGAATAAGGCACCCACGGTATATCAAAACGGTTTGACCATTGCGCCATGGATATAAATTATTTCAACTTATTCTTTAGCAGTATCAATAGTAGAAAGTAGCTAGATTCAGTTAAAGTTTTTGATTAAAATTATCTTTCTTTACATCAGGCGAATATTTTTTTCTTCATTAAGTCTTTAATATAATGTATCAAATATAAATGGCAATACATATTTTAGCAAGTGGATAAAATAAGACGGAGAATAAGAAAAAATAGAAATTTCTAGACCTAAGTATTTTTTAATTATTTATCGGCGTGTTTTGAATCGCTTTAAATTTATCTATATGATATTTCCTTGAATGATTACCATTATACTATTGCTTTGATAAATAACCAAAAAAGTATAGGAAATAACTATCATCAACAAGATTTTACTATTTTTCACATTCGGCTTCGTAATTCCAGCTTTGTAATTCGTAAATCCAGCTGGATTACATTCGAATTAAGGTTCCTCAATAAAAAAATGTAAAAATACCCAGCTTATATTCCAATATAATATTTTATACTATGCGTACTTATATGTTTGCAAAGGACTCCGTCTAAAAAAGGAGTAGGGGAGCAAACGGGCGCAAGCAGATTTAATATGAGGTTATCTGCATCTGACGTCTCATACATATGTATACGACGAATCTCTTATAAATTTCTTCTAAATCTCCAATCTCTGCATTTTATTTCTGTACATAGTTTTTTACTTTTTTATAACCTAGACTAAATTGAATTTTTTTAGTCTACATGGGTTTCTCTGTTTCTATGGTGTCATTATTACACAAATACAAGAACCTACTTAAGCTTACTACATGTTATTAATAATAATTAACTTCATATCAAAAAAATGCATGACCAGAATGTTAACCTGGCGCTATATGTTTTTTTTTTTATATTAACAGGAGTTATAAAATTTGAAAGAATTAAGGAGTTAAAAGAGCATGCAGTCGATCTGATGGTAGGTAGTTCCTGCCACTCATATATAGATCAACCCCAGATCAGATAAGAGCACTGCCTGAGATCGGCTAGAGATACATTGATAACGTTGAGGACAACCGCACTTGATATGATTATTAAGCCGCCTTGGACTTGTCTTCCTTATCACACCCTTCAAATTAGAATGCAACAGCGCATAACACTGCTGTGATAAGTCAAAAAGGGTTTTATTACAGTCAAAAGTCACGGTTAAAATGATGTCACGTAGTCTTTGACTGGCGCGGCTTAATTTCCACTTCGTGGCCATAGGAAATATTCTGTCAAATTTTCATTAAAGCAAAATAACATCTCAAGCGTGTAGGTACTGAAATTCTACTTTTCGGGGTCAGTGATTCCGGAAATAGGGTAATAAGGATGTGCACCGTTCGCTTTAACGCTAATTAAATACAGGATGCTTGTGAATATACAAAAATCTTGAGAAGTAAAATGGCGTGTATGGGAAAATACGAATAGTAACGCATTGCAATAAAATATTATATAAAGAATGAGTTGCTGATATAAACAAACGTAAGACTTAGATTCAATCTAGATATTTATTGTTATGTGACATGACTAAACTAAATTTAGTCTAAATGGATTAAATATGTAGGTATAATGGTAGTAGTCCCTGTAGTTCCGGGACCAGAATAGGGCTACGGTACCCTCTGCCTGTCGTAAGAGGCGTCTAAAAGGGGCTTTCGAGGTTGCGGGCGGGAAGAGTGAGAGCTCTATCCATCCGGCCAAGCAACCCCGGGATGGACGGCGGCATGTGTGGTCACGTGCCGCCGTAAAGACCAGAAGGTGCGGTGAGCCTTTCACGCCTACCGGGGAACAGCCCGAAACGGGAGATACCGGAGTCCTCCACGCAGTGATGAGGACGGCCACCTGGGGGGTTTTAGTGCGGTAAGAATCCCAAATAAGTCGCATTTCTCCCACGACGTCGGGTACCTCTTGTAGTTTTGAAGGAAAAAAAAAGGTATAATGGTAGTGTCAAGAAAACAAAAGGGCTATCATATCATAAATAGTGCTCTTGTATTTAATGGAATTCTAACGGTATAAGTAAATTATGTATGTATGACCGATTGGAATGGAAATATAATGTATTTTATCGGTATAAAGTGTATTGGGGAACTTAATTCTCGTGTTGTATTTGAACAACATGTGCTTAAAAGAAAAAATCTGAAGAGAAACTCATTGTCTTCTATGTTCTATTATTTTCAGAAAACCAATTATCTATTGTACAGTAAACGCCATAATGGTGATGAAACTAGCATTTTTTGTAACCATTGAAATTAGTTCTACTTAGTAATTTTGATCGTGTCATGTCTAAATCCATTCTTATTTAATTTTCATAATAATTATTCACTTTTGTAACGATAAAAGTTCTTGTCGAGCGCAAAAACGGTTTTCATAAACCATTAGTACACGTCAACTTCTTTTGAAAATTGGCGTAAGAACAGCGTCTCCATATAAAAAGTTAAGACGATCTTGTTAGTGAGACAATCTTAATTTTTTGCGCAAAACTTTCAAACTCCGGTAAGAAAACTTGTTACGCTAAGTGGAGGAAATCTGATTCTGAAGTGTTTTCTACATAAAATTGTCAGTGTCGAATTTAATGTACTCGTATATAATTTGTATTAGTGTTTACAATACCCTTTATGTTTCTTAATTAAAAAATGTTCTAGTTTTCTCATTCTTAGAATATGTCTCAAAAAAGAATATGTAAGCATTAAATTCTAATGCATTTATAATTAAGTCCTTATTGTTTAACTTTATTAATTTGCAACAAATATATTTATTAAGTAATGCAGTTAGTCTATCTATCATATTATCAATATACTATTCTAATTACAATTACTGTTAGAATATTCAATGAATCCAATACAACAAACAATTCACATTACAGTGTAAAATATTTATATCTATTTTAAATTGTTAAGTACAGTTTGAATTTTATACATATGTTTTATATTCATATTATGAAATAAAGAATTTGAAAATGATTAGTAGCTATAAACCCAATTCGATAGATATTCAGTAAATTGGAGCGTTGAAGTTAGTACGACGTATGTAATTACTAATTAATCGATAGGCTACACCTGGAGTCCAATCATTAAGGACTGTATCAAATTGATGGGATCTATTGATTCACATTGCTTAGATAGTAATATTATGTGAAGACATTAGAACAACGTATCGCACACAAATCAAATTAGCATACTTACATGGAGTCTAGAGACTAGCACAACCAATGAAATACATTTTACTGTATAGAGTTACAAGTAGGTAAGTCAGTGATTTACCTCTTAATTTTCCTCAGAATTCAAATAATGTTCTCTTTGCGCCAACTTTTCAATATTATAATCCGTAATGCAAGCAATGAAAATGCTAACTAAGTGAAGTGTCAAGCGCATGATTTATTGACAGCGGCGAGCGCTCGATACTCGAATATTGTTCCCAATTCCGCTCATGTTGCGCTGTAAATTGTTCCAAGTTCCAAACACTTTTTGTTCGCAACATTGCAATTAATATCGTGTCGCGCATCGAAAGATTAAACCAAAGTGTACGTGGAGTTGGTAAATAGAGTGGTGAAATGGTGGTTGAGATACAGACATATATGCATAAAGTTTATTTTTATATGACACTAGCTTATGTTGCCCGCTTCGGCGCATCTACCACGTTTATAACTATTTTATATATTAATCTTGTTCTGCAGGTGGTAGAGCCAGTGTAGTTCGATCGGGGAAGTACCACCGCCAAAAATATTTCCAGCGTGAAGCAGCTCTTGCATTTCGATGCATCGGTGTAGTTGCCGGCACACTTTTATATGAGGCGACCATCATAGAGCCCTTAGGAATAGCAACGCAACTGTGATTGACTACACAGAATCCATGTTCTATTTGACGTTGCTTAAAGATGTCTATGGGTGGCAGTGACCACATACCATCAGGTGGACTGCATGCTCGTTTGCTATTTCGATCAGATAAAAAAAACCTAGGCCACACACTATGTGTGTGCGAAATCCGACCGATAGTTTTTGCATTGAAGATTATAAAACATATACATCTGCACAAATTTCCGCATAGTTAATATTAATGATAAATATGAAATCTCTACTTTTTATGTTAAACCATTTGTCATTGACTTTTACCTTACCTACCTACTTTATTTACCTACTTTTGGTCGCAAGATTTAAAATTCTCTTTAAATAAACTCTTACCTGGTGTATGTTACTCAAGACTGAATCATCAGTTAAATCAGAACATAAAGCCCTAAGACTTATTTAGGATTGAAAATTGTATGTTTGATATATGACGTCTTTATTTTCTCGCATTGTCGACATTATAGTCCGTATTTCAAGCAATGAAAACATTAAGTGCTGTGTCAAGCACATGATTTATCGACAGCAAAGAGTGTTCCATGCTCGAATATTGTTCCCAATTTGAGTCATGTTTCGCTGTAAATTGTTCCACGTTACACCCAAACACTTTTTATCCGCAATGTTCAGTGCAATAAATATCGTGTCGTACATCGTAAGCTTAAGTCAAATCAGTGTAGTGTTGGTTCGTGAGCTATGCTCAAAATAGCGTGGATTTTTCTGGAAATACGACTAGTGCTTATTCGGTCGTGATGTTGCGGTGCGTTTCGCTGAAATATTGGGCAAAAGGCGTCACTGTATGTTCTTGTTATCCCCGTTTTACACGCGTGGTCGTATCTTTATGACTAGAATAGTCACTGACGTGTATAGCCCATTGTATTCATTTGTGAAATGAAATATGAATTATGAAATACTGTTTTTATACATACAAAAAGACTATTCTTCAGGATTTTCTCTTAAAGGGACTGAAAAAAAGAATTTTTATAGCAAAAATTACTGTTTCAATTTACCCATGGTACAAATTGAAATTGTAGGTACATATAAAGTAACATATACATACCTAATTATTTAAATAATTAATCAAGTTATCGATTCGTTCATGTTTTCTTCATAGATTACATTTGCAAAAATCCTTTGTCAGAGTTTCATCATTAACTTTCATTTTTAGGGTTCCGTGCCCAAAAAGTAAAAACAGAATTCTGTTTCTAAGAATTTGCAGTCCATCTCACTGTCCGTCTGTCACCAGGCATCTCATGATCCGTGGCAGCTAGACAGTTGAAATTTCTCACAGATGATGTAATTCTGTTGCCACTATAATAACATACTAAAAATATAATTAAAAAAATATTTAAGGGGGGGGGGGCGGGGGGCTCCCATACATCACACGGTTTTTTTTGTTCGGTCAAAACACGTGACAGCGTGTTGCCAAGTTTTCTAAAAAAATGTAACTCCCATGCAACAAACGTAACTTCTTTTCTATTTTCTTAACGTATTTTCGTGAGCAAGGCCGACTCGCACATAGCCGGTTTTTTTTTATTGACAATCTAACTGAATTGACAAAAATCATTTCAAAAAAGTTTATAGAAAATGACACATTTTCTATACACTTTTTTTTACCTGACTGAAGTAGCAAACGAGCTTGCAGTCCACCTGATGGTAAGTAGTCACTGCCGCTCATGGACATCTGCATTCAAGTTCATACAGAACATGGGTTCTATCTGTAGTCAATCACAGATGCATTGCTACTCCCGAGGACTATGATGGTCGCCTCATATAAAAGTGTGTCGGTTACCGGCACACATTCACATGACACCCTTCTATCGAAACGCAAGAAATGCTTCACGCTAGAAATAGGTGTGGCGGTGGTACTTCCCCGGACGAACTACACTGGTTTTACCTTGAAAACTGAAATGGTTTTCTATTGAAATATACTGAAATAATTTTCTGTATAATTAAAGATATTTTTTTTAATAGATATATGATATTAACGCGTTTCCTATCAAAAATCCCCGTATTTATTTTATTTTAATTTCAAACCGTTACCTTTTTAATTAAGTTGAATAATGAAGTATGACTGTATTCAATCAATTCGTCCGTCCATTCGTCACGTAAATATTCACTATAATCCCAGTTATTATTTCATTCTGCAATAATCATATCAAGTGAACCCAATTTATTGTGTTTGTTTCATTAAACATGTATTGACATCACAGGCGATAAATGTTCGCGTGAAATATGAAATGTGCCGAACCTTTTATCATGTTTGTTTGTTAATTTCGTAGTGATTTTACAAACGTATATTATTTTATATGTTCTGATTGTAATATTTGACAGCAGTGTTTAAAAATGTATGACTTAAGTATGCAATTAAAGGTAACTACATTTACCTTTAATTGCATACTTAAGTCATACATTTTACATACAAAACTAGTAATGAAAAAAAAAACATAATTTTCACTGAAGTCTGTATCTAGATTACACTAGATTTTTTTAACATCAGGGTATTTGCCTCGCCATCAATATCCTTAAGTTTTTACATAAAAAAGCATCAAGACCACTATACTACTCGAATTGAAGCTAAATTCAAGTTCTAAGTCTAATTACGAACAATAACATAATATTGTTTCTATGAGAAATACATAGGCAAACAAATAATAAATAATTTCTATTATTCGTTAGCCTATTTTTTGACATATTTATTTTAATGGTCCTTAAAAAGTTTACTAATAGTCCTTAATCTTAATATCTTCTAAAATTAATCCCTTACTTAATCCTATGACTTCCATATCGTCCATCCAAAATAATAGGAGCAAAATGAAATTTTGAATAGATCCCAAAGAGTACTTAACGATAACAGCCTCTTATAGTCTAAGGCACCCGTCATTAAGTTCCATTCACCTTACACTCTTCACCCGTAGTGACCATCCGACCTTCCCGGCCCCATTAACTCGAGAGACCAGCAGTTAGACATTGGGCTTGGATTGTCGCCAACCTGACGTAACAACGCCCCTGATTTGCTAACGGCTTCTGTATAGAACATTTAGATTTGAGGTTACACCGGCTTAGATTTTAGGGTACGTTGCTATATATTTATGGGTTACGCTAAATGCTATTATAATTTGATTTAATTTAATAGTTATGTTTTTAAATAAGATTGAATAAGTATGTGAACATGAAGTTTACGTGATGGGAAGAGGTCACTGCTACTTATAGACATATATAAGAATCATACAGGTTTTTTAGAAGGAGGGAGAGGGAGAGCGGTTAAAGATTACGAACCATATTTTCGGTGAAGAGTAGTTAAATCACATGTGAAAAATATGGAGAATGTTTTCGATTATAGTCGATAATTGCTAAGGTAAGTTGATCTAATAAGTTAATTATTCTTCATAACGAATATCTTCTATACTTATAATAAATCTGTAGAGAGGTCAATTCTGTACATGAACTATATTTCCAAATTAACTATCAGGGGGTGATTAGGAGTCGATACTGATGCCAAAAATGCAATCAGTAAAATTTTTGTCTGTCTGTCTGTCTGACCGTCTGCCTGTCTGTCTGTATAACCGTTATAAAAACAAAAACTACTCGACGGATTTTAACGAAAGTTAGTACGATTATTCTTCATACTCCTGAGCTGGTTATAGTATACATATCATCACGCTACAATCAATAGGAGCAGAGCAGTAAAGGGAAATGTTGGGAAAATGGGAGAAGTTACTACGTTTTTTAAGTTTCCGTGCGTGTGCAACCTTAATGGTTAAAGCTACACAGAAATCATGTATGACGGAAATATTCTCCTTAAAATTATATAAAAAATATTTCCCGACAGCATATGTGTATCTTTTATGGTTGATGTTGGTATTTAATAACATGTGTAACTCCCGATAGCTCCCGACTCCCGATAGATTAGCAGTTCGAAGCTTTCCGATTATTTTTGTCTACTCTTACGTTTATAACACTCTCAGTCATCCCTAATTTAAAAAGTTTACATTATTTAGGCGGAAGGCCGGAAGAAAGAAGTTCGCCGGGTCAACTAGTTTTTAATATAATTGAAACGAAGTCAGTAAACCTGTTCACGCAAGCTAACTTCTACGTTTCTGAAGATGTTTGAAATCCTATGGCACCAGTTGATAAATCTCGATTTTTATTACAATTTTGGTAATAAAACACATTTTGGCAAAAATCAAACTTATACACATTTTTACTAGAGGCCCAGATGTTGAAAATAAAACATTTTGTTTCCAGTTTGCCAGTATCAACCAGCACTGATCTATATTTAAATAATCTGACAGATTAGCTCGAAGTTCCCTCAGATTTTGGGAGCAGATCGTGGCTTTAATTAGGACATCAGTGGGTAGTTGGCAAGCCGACGTGCTTATTACTATTACCGAGAAAGGGTCACGCAATGCTGTGTTCTAATTAAAAGAATAGGTAATAAAGCCAGGTAAAGTTCCACTTTCTATTCTAGTGGCAAATAGGCTCTCGGCAAAATCCTCCGGGATTGCCGGCCTTTGATTAACCTTATTTGCTCTAAACGATGGCTTGTTTGCAATACAGATACACACATGAGTATAATATTTTTTATATGATTAAAGTCACTGTCATTAATTAACAGTGGTTCTACATTATTTCGAAACAGATGTAACTTGTCATGCGGACTAAGACGGATTTTATATAATGTTTTAATAATAAATAATTTATACAAAACATTTAACTAATGTGTTATAACAACTGCAATATAATATTACATTATTCTCTGATATATGCTATTAACAGCCACAAGAAAATTTTTGGGTTCTTTCATTATTTTGTCAAAAATGTTTTACGATATCAAATTTATTTGCTACTATTTGCTACTAATCTATAGGTACTTTGTAAAGTTATAAAGTTCTAGTTAGATCAGAAGTTTTATAAACAAACGCGACAAATTTCATTCTGTGAAAAATTTTCGCCGAAAATTCCGAAGGCAGTCAGCTAGAAATTCTCGTACATTGTGTCCATTTTGCGAAAGTGTTACGGTGGAACGGCTAGCCGCCACAATCGGAAGGGCACAATTATATTTATTTACCGCTAGGGTTATCACTTATTAAGTAGGTATAATAAATTCAAATCTATTTTTCTATATTTATAAAAATAGTAGTCATGGACGACTGATAGATTTATTATCACATGGCCTAAACTACTATTTATAGATATGAGCTTGAAAACTGGACAGTGGATCCTTTTATGGCGTAGATACCTACCAATGAAAGCTTAATGTATATTCCCCTAAAATCAGTTTAAATAGAGTGATATGATAAAAAAAAATGAAAACAAATAATTTACGTATACTAATTCTTCGGAAAAAAACATCATATAACATTTAAATGAATTAACTGAGAAATCAGACATGCCATAAAGTTACGTAAAATTGTATAAAAAATATTTAAAAAGAAGTAAATCAAAGTACAGTACAGTTAATAGTTGATTCAAAGTACGCTTGAGAATAGTAAAAAAAAAAAACTCGAAAATTAATCGAAATAATTTGGGAACTATTCCTGCTACTTTGAACAATATCAAGTTAAGTTTTTGAGTTGAATTACGATCGAATTTCGACCGCTGCGACGAGTGACTAGTCAGTTTAATCGGTTCAGTTAAATATCGAATTAGAACATTGCAGAATATTATAAGAATGCTTGTTGAAACACAAGCGATAGAGACACTTTAGGGTGCCGACACACTTTCACATGAGGCGACCATCATAGTCCTCGGGAGTAGCAACGCATCTGTGATTGACTTCAGACAGAGCCTATGTTCTGTATGAAGTCGCTTACAGATGTCCATGAGCTGAAATGACCACTTACCATCAGGTGGACTGCATGCTCGTTTGCTACTTCGATCAGATCTCTATATATACGTGAAGCAAAAACTTGTGAAGCATTTTTAAGTAATATGCCGCGGACAGATTAGTATGAAATTTTGCACGGTTATAGTGGACGTAGAAAAGGAGTGCAGAATGTTAATTTTTTTTTTAAATAATGCTAAAAACATACATAAAATCAACTAAAACACACTACCGTGCATTTGTTACAAACACATAATTAATAAACGAAATAGAACATTCAATGTCTTCCTATGAAAACACATAACGTCAGAAGTGTCGTTGTCAAAATACCGTCTATTGCTTTTAAATGCGGTTCAGCTAATTAAACCTCTTCTTATATTAAACGGGTGCGTTTAAAATTACTTGAACATTATTACATTTTATTTGAATTTGAGAAATATTCGTACTACTTAGGACAATATGAAGTTTAGTTTTTTAATTTAAATTACAGTCGAATTTCGACCGATGTGACGGGTGACTAGTAAAAAAAGACACAAGAATAAAGTATATAATTGATAAAATAAGTTTATGAACGGAAATAACAAAGGACAACCCTATTTACGGTTTCACTGAACTGTGCCCGTCTCTTGAGGATTTTTTTTATTATTTTTTTTTTTTGTTCTCGAGGGGGAAACCTTCAAAAGGTACCCGACGCCGTGGGAGCGACGCAGGGTTATGTGGGATTTTTACCGCACTAAAACCCCCCCGGTGGCCGTCCTCGGCGCTATAAAGAGGACTCCGGGAACTCGGTCCGACCGCAACCAGAATCCTCTGAGCGCGTTGCCCCATCGGGCTCCTCCCAGATGGGCGGCTGGGCCCACCGCCCCGTCTAGTCTTTACGACGGTATGTGACCACATATACCGCCGTCCTTCTCGGGATCGTCTGACCGAACGGTTCGAGCTCCCACTCTAGCCGCCTGCAACCCCGGAAGCCCCTTTTAGTCGCCTCTTACGACAGGCAGGGGATACCGTAGCCCTATTCTGATCCCGGAACTACAGGGACGTCTCTTGAGGATTATGACCGATTTTGCACTAAGATGGGCAAGAGTGACACAAAAGCTATTGTGACAACTGTCTTTGGTGCGAGACGTCTTTGGTCTATTTATAAGGTCTACCCTTTGTTAAGTTCTAGTAATAACTATAAAGGTCGAAATTAACTATATAATTATACATGTGTTACCTTTAACAAATAGCGGCGCCAGTGCTGGGCTTTTGCTAGATTTATTCTATACTCTTCTTAACAGTCTAAGATGTGTAATTTTCCTCTCGGTATATTTCTTCGACGGTAAATTACGCATAAATCGTTATATGCGTATATAATTTTAAAGGGTAAAAACAAACTAACTTTACAAATTGTCATATAAGACCTCACAAACAGTAAAATAAATTTTGATTGAAATTGTCCACAACTCCGCAGAATTATAGAAAAAAATATAGCACATAAGATAACTTGATTAAAATAAAAAATAAAAATGGACTGTCACTGAAGTATACCTACTTGTAAAATAAAAATTCGCTAGTACGTAGTGTAGCACAATCGACGTCGTATCTTTAAACAAACTAATATAGGCTTGACGTATAACTGGCGAGGGGTATTGTTCCGTTTCAATGAACTTTCACACCCCCGGTGAAGAGAGACTGAAATAACTATGCACGTAGAAAAATCTCTCAACACTACACCTTATACCATGAAACCTAGCGTTCATTTTCGACGTGATATTTGTCTTTAGTGTCTATGAGAAATGGCGTATGAGGTTTATTTATGGCGCTTGTTGTGAGGCAAGTTATCTCGTCGAGACACTGTTTTACCTGAAATTTACGACGAACAAAAATGTTACGCTTATCTGTCTCACATGAATAAAGTGTCCGTTGAGTCTTGGCGCGTTTTTGTATCAGAATAATCTTTGCTTAGCACGAAAGAGCTTTACACTCTAACGTTTCCGGAACACTAAATTTACGGAATCCGACGCCACACTATACCTATGCCTTGAATAATTATGTTTTATGCCTTAATCTTCAAGTTTTATTAAAACTTGCGTTTTGCATTTGTTTGCATACTTTATGGAGAGACAAGTATTAGATTTTTTTGTAATGTAATTGTAGAACACGTTTTAAGGTGTCTTAATAATTCTTATCTGACTGAAGTAGCAAACGAGCATGCTGTCCACCTGATCGTAAGTGGTCACTGCCGCCCATGGACATCTGTAATCAACTTCATACAGAACATGAGTTCCATCTAAAGTCAGTCACAGATGCGTTGCTACTATAATCTTACTACATAAATTTAACTTACTGTTGAAAAATGCTACAGTCAACTATTAGTGGGGCGCCTAGGGCGTTAAAAACGCTTAAACCTCGGATTCCCCAGAGGGAAGATGAATTTAATTTATTTTTGCCGCAAAGTGTTACGAATAATATAAATAATAATTTCTACTTGTTAAAACGTTATGCATTTGATTTTTTTAATAGAAAAAAATGATTTCAGTAGTTTTATTTTTCTAACAAAAAATTCAAAGTAAGTAAGTAAATACACAAAATAAGTTAAATATTAATAAATAAATAAATAAAAATGTCTTTGGCAGTTGCATTGTTGAAAGAATTGAACCCAAACATATTCAAGTCTGTAATTTTGCTGGAGCACTCTTTAGACCCAATGTACATGTGATACTTGTTTGGAATGTATGATTTCGATCGTCATTAACATTTTTTAAAGCCGCTGAATTATGTGAATAATTTCGCTATTCAAAAATTTTTGCAAACTTAATTTTCCCTTTATTGTAAAACGCTATAGTGTTACAACAGTTATACGTAACTGAAATAGGCAGTAAAATGCTAAATATATGTATATTTCTCACGACAACTTGTATGAGCTAATACAAACTCAGTTTATAAATGAGACAGAGTTACTATTCATGTATATTACACATTTTTCTAGAAGATGAAACCAATTTTTCGCAAATTATACAAATATTTTAACAGTAATCCTGCAAGCTGGTTTTTGGTTGATTCATTATTCGAAAGCTGGGTTAGAAAAGAATAGAACATTCCTATGATGTATTAATTGCGTTTAAGGCACCTTTAGTTTTTATATATTTTAATTAATTATATAACAATGAAATAGTTTTTGGGTTATAGTACTTACCAAACAATATGATATAATTCGCTTTAAAAAAAAGAAAATTGCATCATAAATATGTAAAGTTTTCAAGTTTCTCCAATTGATAAACAGCACTGATAACTTTTAAAATATTCAACAAAATCACAGAACTTATCTACTAAATAACATCTACTAGATACGTGTCACTTGTAACTGAACTAGCCAGAAAAATGCGTAAAGTACGCCATCGTACGTAAGTCCATGCTGTCTGCACAAGGCTCTATGACCCTTGAAATAAACCCGTACTATACAAAACGTTGGAAAGATTTACCTATTTAAGTAAAATTTAATTAACAACTAAAAAGAATATGTGCTTTCATAAAAGCTATTATGCTCTCATATATTTTTTTTTGTTTAAATAATGAAAAAAATAATTGCACAATATGATATTGGTAGAAGTTGTAATTTAGAGTATAAAAAACAATCCCGGTTATATAAAAAATCTTTCACCCCCTAACAGATCCGAGGTAAAAACCCCTGGGCACTCCACTATATAGTTTATGAGTTGCCAGCCAGAGTAGTAATTTTGCGACATAATACCTGGACTGTTTGTGCGACTGCTAATATTGTTAAGTGTTTATTTGAATGTGCCTCTTATTTTAAGTGACAATCTATGTCAGAGGAATTCGAAAAAGAGAATTTTCAGTGCTTCGTCTTCAGACTTTTATGTCCGACAGTTACCTCGATTAAGGGCGAAAGGCTATAACCTATTACACGGGCCGCCAATGGATCTTTTTATATGCTAATTGAAATCACTAAAAAGCAAATGTTCCTATAAAACAGCCGTAAAATGTGTTTATTTCAAATTGTTTTTTTTTTCGGCGATAAAAGTGAGAGATCGTCAGTAATAATATTTTATTACAGCTGGTATATTTAAATCTAAAAGTTACTTCTTTTGAATATATTGAATTGTTTTGGTAAATTTATTTATAATGAATATTTTATTAATAATATCATTTTAAAATCTTTATGGTTAAGACCTTGGTCTATCGTGTTGGATATATGCAAAATAGCAGAGCCACTTGTGGCCCGAATTCGGTAATACGTGTGTGGGTGGCCTCAGTACACACCTATGTTTTCATACAACAACAGAATTAAGTATTGCTGTTCTGGTAAAGTAAAGGGTGTAACAGGTGTTGATTACAGATATCAATGGCGGGAAGTTGCCATTTATCATCAGTGTGGAGTCCATGTTCAGTCGATACGTCGATAACATTTTGTGCTACTTACTCCATGTGCTGCCCTGGCGGATAAAAGGGATTATTGGGAGAAACCTTTGCAACGGGATATGAAAAATGCTATTAGGCATTATAAATGACAAAATTTGGTGGAAATATTCGCTGGTCAATTCTAATATAAAAATAACGATAAGTTCATTGAAAAAATTAACCTATGGGTACTGAACATTATTCCGGGATAAAAATAGTCTATGTGCTATTTCTTCTTCTTCTTCTTTAACCCATTATTGTCCCACTGCTGGGCACGGGTCTTCTCTCAGAATGAGAGAGCTTAGGCCATAGTCCACCGCGCTGGCCAAGTGCGAATTGGTGGACAGTGCGAATTGGTGGATGTGCTATTTAGGCTATAAAATGTGTGTCAAATTCACTTAAATTAGGTCATGTATTCTGGCGTGATTGAATAACATTTACCCATTAAATCTTTCGCATTTACGTAGGTATAAAATAAGTAGTAGTTCTAAATATAATCTTAGAGGATTAGATCAAGCATCTTGGAACTATAATTGTGTCCTCAATTAAAATAATCGCTATTGATTGCCTTAGCTGACGACCGTTAAGCTTGTACGAAAGTTTGTTTCTAATTAGAAGCAATTAGGTTATTCTAATTACATTTTCGTGTAGCAATTAACATCGAGATAATATCAGAGGGCATGTAAGAGAAACAGCCTCGTTTAGTGGCTGCCTCACGCGATTTTCTGTTCTACATAACGTTTATGAAGGCTACATAAAATATCTGACAATTATAAGTTAAATATTAACACACATAACTCATAGACATACTTAGCATATTTGTATATACATTGTATAATATTGCAGTGGTTGTCAATATAAAACAATTAGTATCGATGATGTTGTAAACATATAAAATATATTACTACCTAGTCGTGAAATATTTAAATGCTCGATAAAAATGTAGAGAAATAAAATAGGAGTTCACAGGTAAACCCGGACTCATGGACAGTACATGAGGCTGGTACTTATAATGTAGCGCAGGATTAAAGAAGAAACTTATCACCGTAAAAAGTAAATAACTTTTTATTTGTAGTTGTGTTTTACATAACAAAATGCTGAAATACTCTATTAATTACTAACCTTTTGGCTTGAGAACTGTTATTTAATTTATAATTATTAGAATATGGAAATACGTTATCTGGTAAGATTTAATAAACGAGAAAATTACTATGCTGTTGATAAACAGGAGGTTGTTAGTAGTTATAATTTTGATTTCTGTCTGAAGAAACATCTCGCTTCTTTTGTAATAGTGGTAGATAAAGTAGCTACCGAAGGGGTCGAGAGAAGTAAAGAAAGAAAAATTATAAATTAAGTATTTAGTCTTCGCGAAAGGGCCCGCGGCGGAACTAGTGAAATATGCAAAAGTTTTTTTTTAATAAAAATAAAATAAAATCTCGCTTCTTTTGTAATAGTGGTAGATAAAGTAGCTACCGAAGGAGCCGAGAGAAGTAAAGAAAGAAAGAAAGATTATAAATTAAGTATTTAGTCTTCACGAAAAGTCCGCAGGCGCAACTAGTGAAATATGCAAAAGTTTTTTTTTTAATAAAAATAAAATAAAATCTCGCTTCTTTTGTAATAGTGGTTGATAAAGTAGCTACCGAAGGAGCCGAGAGAAGTGAAGAAAGAAAGAAAGATTATAAATTAAGTATTTAGTCTTCGCGAAAGGGCCCGCAGGCGCAACTAGTGAAATAGTAAAAGTTTTTTTATCTGACAGAAGTAGCAAACGAGCATGCAGTCCACCTGATGGTAAGTGGTCACTGCCGCCCATGGACCTCTGTAATCAACTTTATACAGAACATAGGTTCTACCTGAAGTCAATCACAGATGCGTTGCTACTCCCGAGGACTATCATGATCGGTTCATTTAAAAGTGTGCCGGCAACCACACCCTTCCATCGAAATGCAAGAAATGCTTCACGCTAGATAGAAATAGGTATGGAGGTGGTACTTCTCCGGTCGAACTACACTGGTTCTACCACCTTCAAAGTTATACCAAGTCTAAAATTTCAATAATCCATAGATATGTAACATTCTTCTATTGATATTCATTTGTAGTAACAAAAGAAACATGAAGAAATATCATTGTGGATTGACACTATATTTATAAAGAGCCACTCTTGGAATGAGGCGTCCGCCTGCTCTATTTTAGTTCCACGTTTCATTTTGAACTTCTTCCAGAATTTTCGCTAAAAAATCTTTTTCAGAATATATATTTCTAGAGCAAAAAGTACCTGAAAATCATTTAATTATGAATCACATATTAGATTTATTTTGACTTTTGAGCTATACTAAATTTATCTTTAATAATACGGGATAAGAATATTAAGTGTTAACCTGACTTTTTTATTTTGTTGGGTATTTCGTTTATCATTATATATTTTATATAGTTATATCTAAGGATAAGGCCGACGGGGCACCTTATGGAAAGTGGTCACCGTCGCCTATGGACACTTGCAACACCAGAGGATTTGCCAATGCATCGCCGACTTTGAAGGAGAGCTCTTTTTTCACCTTTCTTGATGAGCCCCATGTCATAGAGCTCATTTAGTTTATACAGATGAATCATAAAAAAAGCTATAATATACAACTCTTTATAACAATATGTTTCAAAATAGTGATGTATTTTTATTACAATTCAATAACTTAAGCGAATATGATATGTGGTTTTAAGTGTATACATTTTCTGTTGAACGAAAATACTTAAGCAAAAATTGTTGTAACAATTATTACGTAATAAGCATGGACATTAAAATATTACTTTTTACCTTTAATACCAATCCTATTCGATCTAACAATGACAATATCGAGTACCTACTCTTACTTTCTCAGATTTCCGTCATAAGCTATTATTTTTCGTCTCAAAACCCAAACGGCACCCATAAAAGCATACACGTACGAAAGGTTGTTATTACACGAAAATGGGTGCGGAAAACCGACTGAATTTTCACGTATAGCGTCATAACGACAACACGCACGCAACAATTCATCGTCATTAGAGTTGAACCGACTGATGGGATTTACTGATTGCGTTCCTTTTACCTTGCACACCTATTGGCAATTAATTATGATAAAAATAGGGAGTCCATACATCAAAGATATATGGACAGTTTATGAGCATCGCGAACATAAGGTATAACATTTTATATCGAATCGGTTACTGATGAACCGCGTGGCAAAACCTAGCTATGCCGATATTGAGAGGAATCCGGGTTTGATTCCAGGCCAGACAGACATCTAAATAAGTAATTTAAATATCCGTGCTGTCTCGAAGTTTGTCTAATTATCTTTTTTGTATAGGAGACAGAGAATGCTAGAATGCGAGTATGAGCATACGAGTGAACAAATCGTATTTTTTAAGATTTGAGTATTATATTTTGAATACTTAATTATAGATGTAATAACTTAACTTATAAATATTCGAAAATATAATAATAAAAAAACTGTAGTTCTATACATACGAGTACTTTTTGAACGTAATTAATAATTTGACGACCCGCGTGGCGGAGCGGTTACCATACCGGTCTGACGCCCAATGTGTCCCGGATTCGATTCCCGGCCAGACAGGTATCTGAATGATGAGTTTAGATTCAAGTTCTGGGTCTGGGTGTTTGTGTATTCGTCTTATGTGTCCATGGTACCCACGACACAGGAGAAAATCTTAGTGTGGGGCTATGAGTGTAGAAAGTGTGTGTGTAATAGTAATTATATTTAGCAGCATTACCTGGAACGAGTGTGGCAACAACATATTCCCCTAACATTAACGTTAATTCCCTGTATGGGGGCGTTGGGATTGTACTTCAATATGTGTAAAAGGTTTAATGAGAGTTGAACTGATTGTTATTAATAAATGGGGCAATGTCCTAATTGCAAGCGATAATCGTACAGCTGAAGGTAGGTATGTAAGGTAATGATATGACTTGGATTCAATATTGAATGTTCGTGGAAACCGCTATTATGAACCGCAGTATATTTACAGGTTAAAATGTAAGTAGAAAGTACGAAAATATTTTCTTTGAATTTACCATACTATAAAGGACCGTTGGCACTGTTCGACCGTTGTTTAGATTCCATCCATTCTAGGAAGACACGAAGAGTTCGGTAGCAAAAAATATGTAATTTATTCTGTACACTATTGTATAGATACCTAATTATTCTTCTGAAAGGATTTGATCATCATGATGAAAAGTTTCATGTATGTATTTTGGGTATAAATACTTTATTTGTTTTTTATCTTCGAGCCATTACAGTCGTACTGCCTTCATTCATCTCTGAAGACGTATTTTAAGAAGTCTTTGACGTGTTTGTTTCTAACAATATTTTGTTACCCGTGAAAGAAATGATTTAATTGCAACGCATAAAACTTTGAACAGTCTACATCTTCCTTACACTATTCGCAAAGCCCCAAAAATAATTGAATGAACTAGATTACCGCAGAGTAAAATATGTAGGTAACCAACCTCGCAGATTAATTTAGAACAAACTAAATTAGCCCCAGTGTTGAAACGGTACACAGCCCTGGTGTTAGAGAGGGATAGCGCTCTACATACTTCTTGAAGTATGAGGAGAAAGTTTTAATCCAAGCACACTAATTGGGTGCAAAGGTAAATATTATTAAAAAGGTAAGCGCGAACGTGAGGTTTTAAGTTTTCAATTACGTCAATTAAAAGTGTCGGGCGCAGCTGCGGGCGGATTTACTTGAAATGGCGTTTTTGTGTTCCGTAAAGTGAAGTACGGTTAAGACGTGGCTATGAGAGTAAAGGGAGATTGAGAAAAATGTTAGAGTAACGGAAATCAGTATTTAACATAACATCACAAGAAATTTTGCAATAAGGGATAGGAATAATGGGTGCTACTTATACAGGGTCGTCATATGAGTAAGAAGTTGGTCAAAATGGGTATTAGGGTTATTGACTTTATTAGAATCTGTGTATTTCGATTGGGGAGGTGACATCACCACACTTATTTAGCACTCCTCAAAAGCAGTAACGCTTTTGTGATCGGCTTCAAGTAAAACTAAAATCTGTTTTACATAAAGTTTGTTCCATTATTTTTATAGCAGACAATGATCACTTGCTATTAGGTTGACTGCTCGTTTGTTACTTAAATGTTGTTAAAAAATAGGGCAACTGAGGAAAGTGGGATGTGTGTGGATAATGAAAAAGTGCATAAAATGCACTGTACACTGTTTTTAAACACGGGAGAAACCGCGCGGCGTGGCTCGCAAAAATAATAATGCAGTATATTTAAAGCTCAAATTAGATGCCTGGCTGGCTACCTCCGTTGACCTATTTCACGCAGCACCTAGATTTATATTTCATTAGTGGGTCAAGAATACTCACTGTCTCATTAGGGTATTGTTATTCAGAGTTCTTTAATAAAATCATATAGAATAGTAAAAGATTGAAAAGAATTATTAATTCTTTCCAGTATATAATTTAAGTTTTACAGCGCTTAGAATATTTCTATGATAGAAGAATTTAATACTTCCCATTCTACTGAGAATTATTTATCGATAAATTTATATTTGATAAATATAAAAGATAGAGCAGTGATAGCTTCGTCGTCGTCAACCCATTATTGTCCCACTGCTGGGCACGGGTCTTCTCTCAGTATGAGAGAGTTTAGGCCATAGTCCACCGCGCTGGCCAAGTGCGAATTGGTGGTCAAGTTGATAGCTTACTCAACCATTAAGGTATCACTGCTATATCTTTGCCCTCTCGATCGGGAGGTCCGACGTTCGAATCCATGCACCACTGATGTTTCTAAATTATATCCAAAAAGCAGTGATAATTCATTTCTAATAAGAAATGAATATTCTAATAATTCTAATAAGAAATGAATATTACTGCTTTTCGATAAAGGAAAACACTGTGCGGAAACCTGCACACCCGAGAGTTCTTTAAAAATAAAATGGTCTCGGAGGTATGTGTAGTCCTTCGCACTTGGCCAGCGTGGTGGACTATGGCCTAAAACTCTCTCATTCTGAGAGAAGGTCCGTGCCCAGCATTGGACAATAATGGGTTGGCACCAAATATAAAAAGTTTACCTAATACATCTTTTTCTTTTTTGTTTTCGAGGGGGAAACCTTCAAAAGGTACCCGACGCCGTGGGAGCGACTCAGGGTTATTTGAGATTTTTATCGCACTAAAACCCCCCCGGTGGCCGTCCTCGGCGCAGAAAAGGAGTACTCCGGGACCTCGAAATGAATTTAACCGGAATCCTCCGAGCGCGCTGCCCCGTCGGGCTCCTCCCAGATGGGCGGCTGGGCCCACTGCTACGTCTAGTCTTTACGACGGTATGCAACCACACATACCGCCGTCCTTCCCGGGATTGCCTGACCGAACGGTTCGAGCTCCCACTCTAGCAACCTCTGCAACCCCGGAAGCCCCTTTTAGTCGCGTCTTACGACAGGCAGGGGATACCGTAGCCCTATTCTGACCCCGAGGCTACAGGGACTACCTAATACATCCTAGAATACAATGTTTTGAAAAAGTACTTAGCATAGTAATTGCTTTGCGGTAGATTGCGATATTAACCACATTCTTGCCTCGAGTTTGCCTTAGCGTGAATTGATTTCCATTTACATAGAAAACGTTTTACCGCGATTACTTTGTTCTTCGCATTTATTACTTATCCAATAGTCTATAACTGTAAATAAATTAGCAACTAAATAAAAGTTACTTGTTTGTCTCTGTTAACCAGTGATGGCGAAGTAAACTTGTTTATCAATTGCTTAGAGTACGGTCGGTAAACAAAATTACGTCATAAAGGTAACCAAATTCAATAATTCCACGCAGAAATGGCATTTTTTTACAATCGCAAATATGTAATAGACTGCATAATAATGCCTTATATTTTTTCTCTTTTTGTTACCATTAATTTTAAAGTAAATAATATAGTGGATGAAGGCAAAGATATTTCTTTGTAATAATAATTATTACATAAAATTTAAAAGTACTTATTGTGAGTTCATACGGGAAACCTGTTTATTACTTGTATCGAGTTTGTAACCCATTTAGTGTTAAAGGTAGGACGAATAATTTTCATTAGTTACGATGTCAATATAAATTAGAATGTTGTAAATAAGGTATTGCGTAATAATTGAAATAATTGAAAATGGCAGAGTGGTTGCGAGACCAGTCTGACGCGCAATGGGTCCCGGGTTCGATTCCCGGCCAGACAGAATCTGAATAATGAGTTTAGATTCAAATTCTGGGTCTGATACGGTTGTATGTCCATGATACTTATAACACAGGAGAAAATCCTAGTGTGGGGCTATGTGTGTAGAAAGCGTGTGTATATTAAACACAAAAAGAGATTAGAGTAGATATATATTTCAAGATAGAACCAATATGATACGACTGGGGTGGTATCACCACCACGACTGTTTATAGTGATTGAATGCAGCCTTGTGTTTGCGAGGCCACTATCGTAGTCATTATGACCGGTAGGCGGTAATATATATCTGCTACAGATTTCGGCTATTTCGTCACAGACTTCCAAGGGCGGCAGCCACCGCCAATGATCAGGTGGAGTGCATACTTATTTGCCACTTAAATTATAAAAAAATATATTATGGGGAATACGATGAAAAACAAGTTTAACAGAAATGTTAACTTTTTTGTACACCATTGCATCTAAAAATGAAATGTAATCTTGAGTGAAAAATTCAAATGATTTGTCTTATTCTTACTTTAATTCTACAATTTATTCTTTAATTTATTTGAAGTTTGACAAGAAGAGAGAGAGTGATATTATTTTTGACTAAGCAGATGTTTAAACGATTAATTTTGTTTTCTGGATTGTGTATATATCTTTCTTTGTGTATTAATGTACCAGCAACAGAGTTGATACTAGTGTAACGGTATAAGTGCAAACGTTAATTTTGTAAATTTTTAAAAATCAGAATGACCATTGAAATAATTTGTCCACGATATTGGAAGAGTTTGAGAAACGCATTATAACTTAAAAAAATCTTAGTCGTTATTCTTTGTTGGGCCAAGATAAGTTCTCGGCTACTAAATAAAGCACTAAGGTATAAGCACCACGACGGACACTATGAAAGTAATACTTTGTGTTTTAATCTACTTACCTTGCGTACATTAGCAGGCGATGCTTATATTTATTGCGTATTGTATATACAAAGCTGTTAAACTAAGAGTTTCCCTCTCGACCTTTGTAAAGAAGGCCAAACATCTAGTGACATTATAAGACGAGGCAAGGGGCACTCACTAGCTCCAATTAAATTTGTTCGGCTTGAGTCTGTTGAATTATAAATTGTTCCCAATGGAAAAACGCGATAGGAAAATTTAATAACGCTCAATTGTAAGACCCGTTCCGAGAAATATTTTGTGTAACATAATTTTTTTGAGGTCGAATTAGGGATTGCCAGAATATAAGACCTTGTAACGTTTCAATGACCTTCCTCATTGACTTAAAATGGCAAGTTGTATCTGAAAACTTTGTATGTAAATTGTTAGGTCTTGATTATGCCTAGATGCGGACCTTTATAACCTGAATTTAAATTAGGTCTTGTTATTTTTGTGGCTATGAATCATGGTGAGGGGTACGTATACTGTGAATACCGGTTCACTAATTTATGAGGTAATCATCTTAGTTAAAAGGACTGGTAGCCGATCTTGATTGGTTTCAGGTTAAATCCCTGTTGTACAAGGAAATTGTTATAGATGACCATTAGCGGCAATTAACACTTATCACGAATAAAATCTCTATATATAGTACGTGAAGCAAAAACTTGTGATTCGTTTTTAAGATACTTGCCGCAGACGGAGAAGTATGAAATTACGCACGGTTATAGTTGATGTATAGAAGGATTACGCAAGGGCAAGGCCA
Organism: Spicauda simplicius; assembly: GCA_949699795.1. NCBI lineage: Eukaryota > Metazoa > Arthropoda > Insecta > Lepidoptera > Hesperiidae > Spicauda > Spicauda simplicius. Next base: position 8,687,032 of record OX453067.1, on the reverse strand, counting down.
ATATGTTTTTCAAATAATGCATCAAACATAAATTAAATCAACTAAAAACACATAACACACACTATCTTGCATTTGACATTAACACATACGGAATAAATGAAACATTCAATGTCTATCTATGAAAACACATAACGCCAAAAATGTTAGATGTCTTTGTCAAAATACCCGCTATTGCTTTTAAATGATGCAGCTTAGCTAATTAAAGCTCATTTTACCTTTAACGGGTGCGTTCAAAATAACTTGAAAATTATTACAATGTATTTGAATTTGAGAAATATACATGCTACTTTGAACAATATGAAGTTTAGTTTTTTAATTTAAATTACGTTCGAATTTCGATCGTTGCGACGGGTAATTATTATTTTTCAAGTTAAAATATTCATAAGATTTTATAACAGAAACATTAATAGTAATAGTAACTTTATCGAACTATGAATTGCTAATTCCAATATACGCGGCAACTTTTTTACTTTACATACTTTAAACCTACCACGCGTTACTTCAGCCTAGTTTTAGCAATGGTTTCCAGCCCACTCGTAACATTTCGACTTGGCCGATCGATCATTCGTATCTCAGTTTATTTGCATAAGACCATTATTTCGCGTCAAAGTGATGCAAAATGAGCAACATCCAACTTCAGCCAAGATTTTATTCAAAAGAAGATTCTGATAAATTACGAGCGCGCTGGCGAAGACAAGGCTGACGCAAGTGCGAATATCACTATAGGCTTTGTCTTCGAATCGATAAAGGCACCCTTTAGACTCATCCTGCCGCATCAACGACTGCCAAGTTGAGCGATGTAAGTCTGCCTCATCACTAAGTAATTTTACATCGCTTAATGAACAACACGCGTAGCCATCGCGCTGAGTACGATATAGTGGACTTTTGAGATGTAACGGGCGGAACTAATTCAGATTATAGTATCCCAAAGGTTTCTACTGCATTTTTTGTCATGGAAGGACCAAACAAGCACGGCATCGAATTCGAAAAACACTTGTAAACTTATCGTAAATCGAACAGCAGATTAACTAGCCAATACAAATCAGTTTCCGTTATCTCGTCGTATACCGTAGTAAATAGATGCATAGGTATGGTTGTGATGCCACCAAAATTGTACCCGGATTGTTCTGATATCTTCAATATGGCTATAGCCTAAGAAGCTTATGTTGAAGTGCGCCTGTAGAATCTGAATAGAGCTTAAAGCCGAAAAACATTGATAGAGCCTACACGTAAAACTTAAATCAAACATGAGACCTAAGTTTTGATAAGCGGTTAATACAACACACTCGTATAAACCTTTTTTATTGACTGAAAGGATCAAACTAATAATAATAATTCAATATCAATTAGCACCGATCTTTGACCGATACTAATTGATATTGAACTATTAATTTTACACACATGCTTTTTTCATCGCAATCATAATAGATAGTATCCTGTCACTATACTGTACAAAAATAAAAATAATAATAATAGGAAAGCAATGATAAGTAAATATTGTTTAAGATGCTTAACATTGCGATGATTTCTATCATAAGTAGATATTAACTTACCCGAAAAGATAGATATCTAGTAAGTGCTGAGACAAATACCTTACTTCAAGTAACGTCAAACCCGAAACAAAGTACCTCATCACAATCGCGATAAGCCAACTCTTTGAAGGGTATTCATCGGTACCTCGAATTTTCCCTTGGAAAATATTTTCTATTATAATAGAGGAGGTACTATGTACGTTTCGTAAAGGTGAATACGATATATATATTTTTACTAATACAAGATTAGGTAGTTTTTAATGAAGTGCTTGATTTTTTTTTAAGTGAAGAAGTTGCCGGCACACTTTCACACAAGACGACCATCCTAGTCCTCGGGAGTAGCAACGCATCTGTGATTGACTCCAAATAAAACCTAAATGAAATTGCCTACAGATGTTCTATATGAAATTGCTTACAGATGTTCATGGGCGGCAGTGACCCCTGATTAGGTGGACTGCATGCTCGTTTGCTACTTCATTATTATAAAAAAAATGAGTTGTATAGTCTAGTTGCAACCTAGAAGTGTGCTAAATGTGTCCTAAATGTGCTAGTACTATGTTTGTTAGGTAACTGTCTGATTAACAGTTAAAATTTATTTTAATAGGTTTGGATTTAACCTTTATAATTGGACCCCGTTAAGCAGAAAAAATTCAAAACCTTTGTTTTACTTTTGAGTAGATGCAGTTCAAAGTTGGACCGTAAAACAAAAAATCTTAATGTTACGTTACCTTTTGTAAATCACCTGTGTAATAAGACATAATATTTTTTTTAAAGTAATCTATAGGTATAACGCATTTTCATGGGAAGAATTTCTGTAATTTCTGAAAATCTATGGGTGGATGGATTATTTATGCAAAATACTCATATACTAGGTGGGTATATATTATTATACATTTTAAAAGAAAGAGGAAAATGAAAATATTAATAAATTTAATTGATTCTGTGACAATGCTACATGATGGCTCTACCTTTGACACAGTTGATGTTTTGTTAGCCAAATGTGATCAAACTGCCAGGATCTTTTGTGCATATATAAAACTTGATTAGTAGATTACGGATATGTTTATAACTCGATTTTACACAATATGTTCATTGGATCTTTTCTGCTTAACAGGGTCCAATTATAAAAATAAATAAATTCATATTTTGCTGTGACCCGACACGGGTCTTGGACACAGCCACACCCTCGCTTCCCTTGGATGTCTGTGAAGGCGACTAAGGAACAACATTCAGGAAAGTCTTCAAATCTCTGGCCCATACGGCAAAGGGAAAAGCCGATCTTCTGGGCACCCACTTTGCCTCAAACTCGACTTTCGATGACGGGGGAGCCACACCGCCTACCATCCCGCGGTGTGGGAGCTCTATGCCTAATATACGCTTCACCCAAAAGGCCGTAAGGCGAGCTCTACTGTCCCTTGATGTCAAGAAGTCGAGTGGGCCAGACGGAATTCCCGCAGTGGTGTTGAGGACGTGCGCTCCCGAGTTGACTCCCATCTTAACGCGCTTATTCTCGCTTTCTTACACCACAGGACAAGTACCGTCTTCGTGGAAGGTAGCCCTTGTTCACCCTGTACCCAAAAAAGGTGACCAAAGTGACCCGGCCAATTATAGGCCAATAGCTATAACCTCCTTGCTCTCAAAGGTAATGGAGCGTGTTATAAACACACAGCTCCTCAGGTACCTCGAGGACCACCAGTTGATCAGCGACCACCAATACGGTTTTCGCAAGGGCCGTTCAACTGGTGATCTTCTGGTATATCTCACACACCGCTGGGCGCAAGCCATTGAGAGCAACGGAGAGGCATTGGCAGTGAGCCTAGATATTGCCAAGGCTTTCGACCGGGTCTGGCACAGGGCCCTTCTCGCGAAGCTTCCATCTTACGGTCTCCCCGAGAGGCTGTGCACGTGGACGGCTAGCTTCTTGTCTGAGCGGTACATCAAGGTCGTAGTCGACGGGTGCTGCTCAGACACGAAACCCATTAACGCTGGTGTACCTCAAGGTTCCGTCCTCTCTCCCACACTGTTTATTCTGCATATCAATGACATGTTGCAACAAATCAGCAACATGCATTGCTATGCAGATGACAGCACGGGGGATGTTGCATACACAGGCCGTGCGAACGCCTCTCGGACACTCGTGGAAGAAAGTAGAATCCGACTTGTGTCTGAAATCGAGAACTCTCTGGAGCGAGTCTCGACATGGGGTCGACTTAATCTTGTTGAGTTCAACCCCACGAAGACACAAGTCTGCGCGTTTACCGCTAAAAAACCCCATTTGTTGTAGCGCCAAAGTTTCAGGAAATTCCGCTCACCATTAATAAAAGCTTGGGGATCCTGGGAGTTGACATATCGTGTGATGTGCAGTACCGGAGTCATTTGGAAGGTAAAGCCAAGTTGGCATCTAAAAAACTGGGCGTTCTTAACAGAGCCAAGCAGTACTTCACTGGGGGGCATCTTCTTCTGCTTTATAAGGCACAAGTAAGGCCCCACATGGAGTACTGCTCGCATCTCTGGGCTGGAGCGCCACAGTACCAACTTAACCCACTTGACTCCGTACAGAAGCGAGCGGTCCGAATCGTCAACGACCCAAGGATCACCGATCGGTTAGAACCCTTAAGCTTGCGGAGGGACATAGGTTCCCTTTGCGTGTTCTACCGGCTTTATAATGGTGAGTGTTCCGAGGAACTGTTTGATCTGGTGCCCACATCACCCTTCCTTTATCGCACCACTCGCCGACGGATGAGGTTCCATCCGCATCAACTGGACTCGTGGCGGTCATCCACGGTTCGGTTTGCGCGCTCGTTCCTGCCGCGGACGTGCAAGATGTGGAATGAACTTCCTCCTGAGGTATTCCCGGGGCACTACGACATGGGGTTCTTCAAGAGAGGTGTAAAAAGAGCTCTCCTCCAAAGCCGGCGATGCATTGGCGACTCCTCTGGTGTTGCAAATGTCCATAGGCGACGGTGACTGCTTTCCATCAGGTGGCCCGTCAGCCTTATCGTTAGGTCTTAATATAAAAAAAAAAAAAAAAATTAACATAAAGAGCCACTAAGGGCACCAACACGCATTCTAGATTCGATTACTATTGGCAAACACCCTCATTAGATAACTTACATCCAGCAATAAACCTCAACAGGCTTATAGTTGGTTGGTATGTAGAACATGTTGTTATTGTCGTCAACCCATTATTGTCCCACTGCTAGGCACAGGTCTTCTCTCAGAATGAGAGAGTTTTAGACCATAGCCCACCGCGCTGGCCAAGTGCGAATTGGTGGACTTCACCCACCTCCAAGTTTTTTTTTAAAGAAGTCTCGGGTGTGTAGGTTTCCTCACGATGTTTCCCTTCACCGAAAAGCATTGGTAATTAATTTCTAATATCATGTTGTTATTAGTGGAGACAATATTATTGCCGGAATAGTCAAATACTAATATTTTGAAACTATATTTCTCTCCAAACCTACCTGTAACTATACGTTTGTACCTACATATGTATGGTTACAGGCATGTTTAATTAACATGACAATCAAATTGATATATAATTTTGGACTACAAAACAATAAAATAACATTTGTCTCTAAAACAAATTTTATACCTGTAGAGAAGTTTCCTGATTTTCTTCTCATTCAATCACATGACATTCATTTATATTGATGGGTGACAGCGCACTTCACCTCGACATGACTTCACAGAGTACAGTTATGGTAGAAATGGCATATTGAACGTATTAAAAGTATCTACTCCATAACATATGAAGAATTCAACTTCTTTTGAAAACTGTTTAACAGTTCTATGAAATCTAAGTGTCTTAAATAGTTGATCTTTCAAAGTAAACTTTGAGCTATTAAAAGTCAATTATTATTTTTTAAAGATCTTTCCTATGAGGTTGTAAGATAAAATATTTGGCGAGTCGATATCTCAAGCAAGCAAATGACTCCATGTGATTTCTGGATAGTTTGATGAATTTAAACATAAGAAGCAAAGTATCAAATATCATAAGCATCATTATCCATATATCAACTAGCTTATTCTCGCGGCCTCACCCGGTCCTTCGGTCATAAAAATACCACGGTACTGAGCATCTTATGTCCTAATTTAGGTCATAAACTATGTGTGCAGCAAATTTCAGCGAAAAATGACTGGCAGTTTTTGCTTGAAAGCGTATCAAACAGACTTATATTCACATTAATAACATTAGTAGGGATTCATCAGTCGTTTTAAAGGCAATCAGTGCACGTCGCAAATTCGTTTCTAATTTATTTCTAACGTACATTCGTAGTTATTTTAAAATCGCTTTTTCATGATCGAGTAGGAAACGAACATGCGTTATAGGTAATTGTAAATGGGCTTTACATACTCATGGCTATTTGCATTCAAACCGAGACAAGATTAAGGGTCTTGGTTGAGGTAAGCTGCAATGCGTTTAATGGCGGCGCCAGAGACATTCCAAATTACTCGTAACGATTAATTAAAATGCCTCAGAAAAGTGGCTTCCTTCAAACCTTTCGAACTAGTGTTTAACAATGTTATTAGACTGAAATAGCTGTAGCGGCGGTGCTCCCAGTATGGAATCACAAAATTTTAAGATTCTAGTAGGTACATTCTTCTGATACCAATTTTGCGTAGATATTTCTATTTATTATGTACACCCTGGCTCCCTTTGACGTGTTTTGTTTCACAATTCCGGTTACAGGTATTGCTTTGTCATTTTTCAAAGACTGTTCATCTTTATGACAAATGGCCTAAGATTCAAAATTGATACCTTCAACTAGATTTGAGACAGCAATCTGTCTGGAATTGACTGATTTGGATGTAAATATTCGTTAGGGATTTGGTTTTTTAGGTACTCGAACTTATTTCAATTTGCCCGCTTTTCTTGAAAGAAATCTAATAACTTTATACTCGTTGGATAAAATAGTTTCTCAGGAACTTATTTCATGGAGTATTTTATTTTAAGTTATCTGCCACCCATAATAAGTTTCATAGCTGAGGTAAGGTCTCTGGATCTGCAATTTTCTCGAGATTATTATTAGGCATTATTAGGTAGGTCTCTTATTTGTGTTGTTGTTTGTTAGGATCCTGCAAGGGATTCATGCGACTCCGAGGCATTCCAACTTAACCCTCTGCATAGCATAACACATCTATGACAGATCTCAGATAAGACTATAATCTAACTGGGATAGGTTACTCATGACCATGGGTGGCAGAGGCCTGCATGTACCGCATATTTGTTTGCTATTTCTATGCTATAAGAAAAGCTGGGTTCCTTCTTACTACTGGACACACCCCAGTTTTTTTATCTGTTTATAGCAGCAAACGAGCATGCAGTCCACCTGATGGTAAGTGGTCACTGCCGCCCATGGACATCTGTAATCAACTACATACGAAACATGGGTTCCATCTTAAGTCAATCACAGATGCATTGCTACTCCTGAGGACTATGATGCTCGCCTCATATACAAATGAGCCGGCAACTATACACTTCCACCGAAACACAAGAACTTGCTTAATGATGTCCATTGACGGACATGATTGAGCAACTTCATATGGAACATGGGTTCTTTCTGAAGTTAATCACAGATGCGTTGCTACTCCCGAGGACTATGATGGTCGCTTATAAAAGTGTATAAAACTCATATAAAAGTGTGCCGGCAACCACACCCTTCCAACGAAACACAAGAACTGCTTCACGCAAGAAATAGGAGTGGCGGTGGTACTTCTCCGGGCGAACTACACTGGTTCTACCACCTTCGACTACCACCAGTAGTTGAAAGAACCCATCTTCTACTATGAATTCTACCACGATGCCTCAATGTTGATTGGTGGTGGATATTTATATTCAAAAATAAGTAGAAGTACCTACTAAATCCGGCGATTGTTTCACGCCCAACCGATTGGGTATCGCAGATGGAGCTAACAAAAAGATGATTTGTGGTTGCGTGCGGTACAGTTCGCAGATTACGTTCGACATGAACGCTCGTAATGATGACGGAAATTAGGGAAATCACTTCGTATTAACAGAGAGTTTTCGGTAATGGTTTACACTTAGTCTTTTTTCTACCTATATTAAAATATAGTCGCTATGTTATGTGTAACAGATTCACTGGTTAAAATTATTTATGCGTTGACGTCATGTAACGTAACGGTTATTTGCTAGACGAATACACAGGCGCAAAGTTTGATTCTCGATTATTATAGATGTAGGTATATTTATTCTTTATCCTGTTAGTTCCGGGAACAGAATAGGTCTACGCTATCCCCGACAAATGCTCACTGGGAAGAGTCCGATTGGGCATCACACTCGGAGGACTCCGGTTGTGTCCACTGGAGATCCCGGAGTCCTCCACGCAGCGCTGAGGATGGCCACCGGGGGGGGGGGGGGTTTAGAGAGGTAAAAATCCCACATAAGCCATCGTTGCTCCCACGGCGTCGGGTACTTTTTAAAGGTTTCCCCCTCGATAACAAAAAAAGGTGTATTTATAGTTATCGGTGTGATTATTGACACATAATGACGGAATGGTATGTCAAGGTATGTCTTTAGGAAGCGTGAAAGCGTCGTTTACTTACAATTAGGACTATTATTCCCAAAAGCTCTGGTTTTCTTAAGAAAGGCACATAAAAGGAGACCTTTTGAAACTTCCGTTCCATTTGGAATTAAAAATAAAGCACAATTCGATGTAAATACAACAAACTCTTCAATCAAAGTAAGGCCCATCAAATTATGCAAAGTCTTAACAAGCAAATTGCCCTTCTATAAAGATTTTTTCAATGAAAAAGCCGTAAAAAGAAATAAAGGTATGTTGCTGTTGTTGGTATCTTCCTGTTTTCACTCGTGAATCGATCTTTTTTTCAGGTATGAATTGGTTTTTATTCTTAAATGTTTGTATTAGTCTTCAAAACCAACCTATAAATGCAGTGTAGTTCATTAGGTTTGATCATCGTCAATCCGTTATTATCTCACTGCTGGGAACGGGTCTTCTCTCGGAATGAGAGAGTTATAAGCCATAGTCCACCGCGCTGGCCAAACGCGAATTGGTGGACTAGATTTGATCATTAGATTTGATTGCCTCATTATATTACTACTGCCATCTGATATGATATAGTGATAGTAATATGACAAATACAGAGAGTTTTAGAAAGTCACTTCGAACTATTGAAATTACTTAAAACTTGGTAGACAGAAAAGGTTGATGTCCGTTTTGATAATAAAACCATTTATTTCAATTATGCGATGCCGTTTATGAACAGAAGTCAAAATAATGAATATCGAGTTTCTAGTGAAATTTATAATGAAATTAATATTGGATTCCGTTGAAATATTTCACTTACAATTGTTAAATCAACATGTCACGATAAAAGTCATTCAGAGCAAGTCTCGTTTTAATAAATTTTATTCTATTCTTGTTATATGTGTAAGGTTCATACACTACGTCCTTCCACGACTATCGTAGAGGGTAAAGTTTTCATCAATCTACATAACAGAGACATAACCGCATTGTGTTGTTTGATGCACTTTGCAGATTTTATTGCACAGTCTAGACACGATGTACTCTGTCTTTATTCACTGTAGAAATGGAGCGACATTGTAAATATATGCGTTTGAAAGACTTCCACATTTTCTCTTAGTTTGTCTTCATCAGAACCATTTGAAATTACGATACATGCATGTCTTACTATGAGAACTATGCGTATTATATAATTAAGAGATAGCGCGCACTGGTGATTTTTGTCACCGTGACTGTTGCGTCACTATTACCATGGACGTTAGGTTGTCGTTTTCCGCGGACAAAAAGTCACCTAATTGACATGCATCCAAATTCACGCACCTTCATTAAGGGTAATGTACCATTGCGCGCTATCTCTAAGAGATAGAAATTTAAGAATATTACTTATTTCAATATTTATTTAAAAAAAACGAATTTATATATGTATAAAACGGTCATTTAAATATAAATGATTAGAAATTATATATTTAAAAACCAAATATCTATATTATTTCTTATTCAAACAATTACTATTTCTACTTTTAATAGGTACAATTGATGGGTCTAGATCGGAACATACCTGACACATTTTTAAATCTCAAAATTAGCACCTTTTATCGAGTTCATATCCTATTATAAAGCTGGAGCTAACCAAACTCATTCACTAAAATTTCTAGTAATTGCATATATTGTTTTGAAAATTTGCCAGTAATAACACAGCGACACTTATAAATTACTCGTATATGAAGAAAATTGTTTCCTTACTTTATACCATAAGGGACCACGGAAGTTGATACTTATTTAATTTGAACAATGATTATTATAAAACATCAAAGGAAATTAATAACATTTCCTCTTGACAGCAATCAAAATTGAACTGAATTCCTTTATGAATTTTCACCGCTAACGCATGTCATAGACCGAGCATAAACATAAGTCACATTTTCTTTGATATTTATCTGATATTTACCTGCTTTTATAGCCCAAGTATAAAATAATATTTATTTAAGGAATAGTTAGGACGAATAATTAGTAGGAATAGTAAGGAGTTTATCCAAAAACAGTGTTAGAAACACCAATACACCATCGGTACTTTATTTAAGACAGGAGGAAAATAATAGTACTCGTACACTGTTTCCTTGAAATATTCCTCTTCGTTAACCTGTGTACCCTTTTTTTGCTATCGAGGGGGAAACCTTCAAAAGGTACTCGACGCCGTGGGATCAACGCCGGCTTACGTGGGATTTTTACCTTTCTGAAGGTGGCCATACTCAGCGCTGCGTGACTCATACTCCGGGATCTCCGCACATGCCGTCTTCCTACACGGGGTCGTTTGGCTGGACGGTTTGAGCTCCCACTCTTTACGCCCGCAACCCCGGAAAACCTTTTAGTCGCCTCTTACGATAGGCAGGGGACGCCGTAACCCTAGTCTGATTCCGGAACTACACTATCCTACTTTTATTTTTTTTTTCTTTTTAGGTTCAATAATCTTCTTTCTCTTTCTTAATCAATATTATTCTTTCTCTTGTTCTTAATTAGCTGTTCCTAATTTCAGGTACTTGTGAAAACTGAGGCGATGTCTGGTCGTCATGGGGCGAAGTGGTAGTGCGATGGAGGTATGTAAAATATCACGTTATTATTACTAATAGTGACTTGTACTGTTGTGTAAAGGGCCACATCTTTATTTAAAAAATAAGAATTATTGAATTATTTTTAATTAAAAATTCCATACTTCGTGCGGTGCCAGTCAAAAAATTACACTCCATCTCCGTCATGCATGTTTTAGAAGGCATCTAACGGAAGAATTTCAATAGACGGGCAGCATCTCTCAGTGTAACATTAATATCCAGGCGCAGTGACTAAATGCAAACTTCTCAACTAGGTCCTTTTCCAGGTCCTTTTACCGAGGTTCTTATTCTAGTAGCGGAACCTAAAAGGCTGATAGACTTTCCTGTATGTTGAAATCTATGAAATTGAATATTCCATTATTAAATTCATTAAATACTTACTAACGAGTACCCTCATAACTTTTTATAAAAGTTTCCAAATCATTGCATCCGAACTACGAAATAACGAAGCTATAAGAATACCCAAAGAAGCAACTTGGCAACGGTGAAGACACAAGTGTTTTATGTCTCGTGACTGCAAAAATAGTGTCATAAAAAGTATTTTTGCTCCATTTCGCCTGACGTAAAATTGTGTACGTTTTTTTCCCCGACGATTTCTATAAAAAAATCGCGAGAGATAGGACAAAGAGTTTGAAACTCGAAGTATTGTAAACCATTGTATAGAGTGAGGGGAAAGTTATAAGCGATAGCGGGAATCGCGTACTGTTACTCATTATTACAATGAACCCTTTAAGTGTCCCTTGTAGTACTGTGGTAATGTTGAATTTATACTCCATTTTATATTTTTTTATCGGATGATGTTAAACATTAAAGTAAGTTTTATCGCATACTGTTTTCTACAAACAAATCCCAGACGATAATCTATATTCATATTACTCGGCTTTCATTGTTTTGAGATATAAACTGTGTAAGAATAGCCTGATTACGTTTTTTTTCAGATAACTAAATTTGTAAATATACATAAGCAGGCTTATTATTCAGATGATTGATCCCGTATTCTAGTGCGGCAGCGCTGCCAATCTATTTGTGACATATACAGAGCGCTGTTTTCTGTAGTCTGGTAGAGGTTATGTAATAAAAAAAATGCAGAGTGTTAAATAAAGCAGAGGTATTTCCGTACGATACAATATCATACATCTCTATCTACTTTCTAGATTTAGGTGGTACACGTTTATTAGTATATTTCAAATATATTTTCAAGTAGTTTCGCTCATCGCATCCACTTGCACCAAACGACATTAAAACTGCACCGCATCTGTGTTCCTTGTCTCAGTTCAGTTTATAACTAAGGCCCGGGGATGTTGCGCCGACAAGCGTCGCTCGACACCATTATTTTATTCTTCTTTTTTAAACTTCGACGCCGCAATGCTCATCGTATTTACCGGCTTTTACTTGCGAATATTGTATTTTTTTAATTTAATTAAGTAATCTACTACTTCTTACGTAATTTTCATAACGTGTGGTTATTTTCAATTAATTCACAGGGAACTTTATTTGATACTACAATATATTTCAGACCACATATCTACTATTTTAAATGACTTTGAAAAAACGTTTAATAGATCATTAACAAACTAACATTAATAAAAAAAAAATTAAATCGTTTTTAGTGCATTCGAATAACAATTATGTTATGATGAATGATGAATTACAATTATGATAGTAAAATAGAATAACAATAGTATATCTTTTTTATCTGATTGAAGTAGCAAATCAGCATGCAGTCCACCTGATGTTAAGTGGTCACTCATAGACGTAGCTCTGTACGTAACTTTATTCAGAACATGGTTCTATCTGAAGTCAATCACAAATGCGTTGCTACTCTTGAGGACTATGATGGTCGCCTCATATTAAAGTGTGCCGGCAACCACACCCTTCCATCTAAACGCAATAAATGCTACACGCTAAGAATAGGTGTGACTTAAAACAATTCGTTCCACTTTATGCATAAGTTATTTAATTTTAACTTATATATTTTATGACCCACATTAGTGTTAAGTTTACCGAGCAATCTTAAGTCGGTACCTTGCTATGAATACTGCAAAACGGTGAAGGTAATTAATTGTTCTTCAAAAATAGTTCTGTGAAGAAACAACTTTGAATATTTTCATTTTTATTGATACCATATTTTATTGAAAGCGTGATTGGCAATACGCGTGGAGCTGTTAATCCTCAAAGGTGCACATATGTTTTCGATCGAATAGGATTCAACTCTATTTCGCTGTAGACGCATATGGACTGTGAATTTCGTCCCGGTTAATACTTCCATAACATAAAAAACGTAGTTAACAGTACAGCGCAGTGCGGTTACGTTTTAGTGTTAATTTCGGTTACGACATAGATTCGCTGCCGGACACCTGATCCAATTTTGAGTTGTTTATATAATCGAATTTAATAAACTAAGTTGTTTTTAAGTGTCATTAGTAAAATTATTATTAGGCTTAATACTAAACTATAGGGTACACATTTTTTTTGTAAATATAGTATTAGAAATAGAAATAGAAATAGAAAAACTTTATTTCCAAACGCAACTCACATACAACATAAGGGCATTATAGTTAACAATAATTATATCAGTGAACAGAAGAGGAGATAAACAAGCTACAGTAAACTAATACATGAAAACTTAGCACTAAAGAATTACCAATATATATAATTATAATTTTAACATTTAAAATACACTATAATATATTTAAAGGCTCCCTATGTATGTATGCCGAGGTTTGGAAGTTGGTACTCACTCAGCGTTAATGGTAGATAATATTAGGTAGATGGATTTTAAAGTAAAAGTGAGGCTAATAAGAGCTATGGTATACCCTGCTTGTCGCAAGAGACGTCTAAAAGGGGCTTCCGGGATTGTGGGCAGCTAGAGTGGGAGCTTAAACCGTCCGGCCAGGCGACCCCGGGAAAGACGGCGATATGTGTTATCGCTTATTGTCGTAAAGACCAAACGAAGCGGTAGGCTTCGCTGCTCATCTGGGAAGAGCCCGATGGGGCAACGCGTTCTTTTGGAGATCCCGGAGTCCTCTTTGCAGCGCTGAGAACGGCCATCGTATTTTAGTGCGGTAAAAATCCCATATAACCTTGCGTCACTCCCACGGCGTCTGGTGCCTAAAGAAGAAAAAAGTTAGAGTGAGTACAGTTTAACCCAGTGTTCTAGTTCTAGTGTTCTGTTAGAAGGGTGTGGTTAACGACTCACTTTCATATGGCGTTAGAGACTAGATAGATCCATGTTATATTTGAAGTTGCTTACTGATGGTCTGAAAAAATAGCGCCTTATATTGTATATTATAACGCAGATATTACCTAATAGATCTAGTAATAAACCAGAATATTGTTTAGTTTGGATCAATGATTTACTATTTCGTTGAACTTTCGAATACTAAATTTAATTTTCTAAACAGACACTCTGCATCGCTTACGCTTATTAAGAAAGTTTTTGTCTCTAAAGAAAATAATTTATTCAGCCTAATCAAGTTAAAAAGGAGCGCCTAATGTAATTTAAGCAGACAGATCTTTTTATTTAGGGTTCCGTGTTTCAAAATACCTAAAGGATTTTCTTGTGTTTTTTCTTCGTTATTTTTTTAAATTATTATGCGAGTCCATTCCTTACAGAATCATTCTTGAGCATTCCTTACTTATTACTATTAATAAGTTTGCAATTGTCATTGTATTGTTACTACTAGACGACGTCAAAAGGAATAGCAAACGGGAAAAGATAAGTTTCTACACTCATAGAAACATGCTTTCTACACTCATAGCCTCACAGATGCCAAAAGGCCGAGAAGCGATAGAGGCGTAAGAGAAGAGAGAAGCGTAAGAGGCGACTAAAAGGGGCTTCCGGGGTTGCAGACGGCTAGAGTGGGAGCTCGAACCGTTCGGTCAGGCAATCCCGGGAAGGACGGCGGTATGTGTGGTCGCATACCGTTGTAAAGATTAGGCGGAGCGGTGGGCCCAGCCGCCCATCTGGGAGGAGCCCGATGGGGCAGCGCGCTCGAGGATTCCGGTTGAAGTCGTTTCGAGATCCCGGAGTCCTCCTTTTCAGCGCCGAGGACGGCCACCGGGGGGGTTTTAGTGCGGTAAAAATCCCACATAACCCTGCGTCGCTCTCACGGCGTCGGGTACCTTTGGAAGGTTTCCCCCTCGAAAACAAAAAAAAAAAAACAAAAAAAAAAAAAACCCTCACACTAGGATTTTCTCCTGTGTCGTGGGTATTATGGACACACACAAGACGAATACACAAACACCCAGACCTAAAACATGAATCTAAACTCATCATTCAGATTCCTGTCTGGCCGGGAATCGAACCCGGAACTCATTGTGCATCAGACCGGTATGGTAACCACTCCGCCACGCGGCTCGTCCAAGTTCGACATTAATTAAATAAATTTAAGTAGAAATTATTTACTACGTAAAAGCGATGTATGAGAAAGATAACGAAAATAAAACTATGTTAGACATTGAATGCGGCTCTTCACAATATATAATTCTACTTCATGTTCATATTTCATAATTATTTCAACTCATTAATACATTTATTTGGTATAAATATATTTCTATTTTCAGATGACTCAGATATATATTTTTTTATCTTTACTTTTATCAACGCATCAAATGTAGTTTGAATTCATCAAATGAATTGTTTCTTATTTCAGATGCGATAATTTCTCTATTTATTGTCAAATAAATACAGTCCGTATATTATGACACTGGATGAAATATTTTTATCTAGTAATTGAATCTATCAATCACCAATAAAATAAGGAAATAATGGACGTGTTACAAGATCACTTATGTGTCCATTTGTATGTGTGGGCGTTTTCAAGGTTTGAAAATATCAGAATATTTCAGAATATACCTTACGAAAACTGGATTTTTCGATTCATCTTCATTATTACGAACTTGAGTTGTTTCTCCATAGGTATGAAAATAAATCGCATACATTAAAATTATAATACATACTGCAAAATATACATAAGCGAAGTAGTTTCACTGAAAATCTCATGCATTTCATGTGAATAGTTATTAAATATGAAACTTGTACTTAGGAATGCTTGGAAAGTGCTTAGTTTAAAGGTAATTTAAAATTTCATTGTTATGATACAAGACAATGAATTGGATGGGAAATTTATTATTTCCGTAAAAACATTTTTTCTATGATAGTATGGCAGAGCACCACTTAAAATTGAAATATATACAGATATGAAGTGACTGAATTCTCAAGGCGAATCAAACTCAAATTTTACTACCGAGCGACTTCCCCACTTTACTTAGAATCTCATCATGACTGCGTTTAAACTAGTTACTCGCAACTGGCGGGCCTCCAGGAGAATGATCACTTTTATTATTATTTTTGTAAGTCGACATGCAAGCAATGTAGCACACTAAGCGAGAAAATACATATTATAGTAGCAAGCAAAGTAAGCCGAATTCGTGCTTCATTGTTGCATAGTACACAATTTTCTAGTTCGCCAAATTTGTGATAATACGTGTAGAATGCAGTACATTAGATTTAATGAGGTCATTATGTAGTACGCTTTGACGCAATAAAAGGTTTGCGTAATGGGTATGCATGGACATCTTTAGATTAAAGTCTTCTAATTGGTTTGACGATCTACGTGGCGGTGTGGTTACCATACCGGTCGGACAGTGGGTTCCGGGTTCGATTCCCGGCCAGACAGTTATCTGAATGATGAGTTTAGATTCTTGCTCTGGGTCTGGGTGTTTGTGTTTTCATCTTTGTGTGTGTTCATGGCACCCACGATACTGGAGAAAAACTGTGGGGCTATGATTGTAGAAAGCGTTTTAATCCCTACTAATATTATAAATGCGAAAGTAACTCTGTCTGTCTGTCTGTCTGTCTGTCTGTCTGTTACTCTTTCACGGCAAAACTACTGAACCGATTTTTATAAAATTGTGTACACAGATAGTGGTGACCTTGGGATCCATTATAGGCTACTTTTTATTTCAAAAAATGGGTTGAAAATGTTAAAATCGAGCATAAATGTTTGTATGGTAGTTCGTTTTTGACTAAGAGCTGTACTATTATTTACGTCAAGGGGTATCATAGATTTGATTAAAAACTTATGTGAATAATAAAACATTAAAAAATATTGATTTTGAGTCGACAACATATATTCGTAAAACTCGGTATGTCGTGAATTTTGTTATATTCCAATGCAAATGACAATCTCCATATTGGCTTTTGACATAGAGGTGTACTAATAATTCCGTCAAGGGGTATGATAGATTTGATTAAAAACTTATGTGAACAATTAAACATTAAAAAATATTGATTTTGAATCGACAACTTAAATACGTAAAACTCGGTATGTCGCGAATTTTGTTAAATTCCAATGCAAATGACAATCGCCATATTGGCCCTTTCGCCTGGACGTCATCGTGAGTTCGTTCAGAAATAATACATATAAATTGGTAACAATTAATTATCATTCAAATAGATGTGATAAATTTGATTTAATTTACCCATAATATGGGTTTATAATATGAAAATGTATTTATAATGAGAAAGATACGATTATAATTACGAGGAATTCCCGATGAGTTAAATATTAGGTATACTTGCGCTATCACTGTTCTGTTGAATTATGTTGAATGAACATTTGATAGATGGCGTTATCTACAATACAACTTCGAAGTAATATCGATAAATTAAATGTTGATGTTGAATTACTAATAATTCCGTCAAGGGCTAAGAAACACTGGTTTGCACACTTGATTATAAAATAAATCCACGATAGCATATTTATATCTCTTAAGGTTAACTCACAATAATTATTTTTATGTTCCATATTTTAACTAAAAATAATACGTTATTTTCGAGTCTGTTGTCTTTTGTTCAGTATTAATCCTTATGTCGTCGTCAACCCATTATTGTCCCACTGCTGGGCACGGGTCTTTTCTCAGAATGAGAGAGTTTTAGGTCATAGTCCACCACGCTGGCTATTTGCGAATTGGTGGACTTCTTGTGGAATCCTTATGTAAATAAATGCATTCGTTAGTTTCGTAATTTTAATAAAGATCAAAATTGTTTTTTACACTGTATGCATCAAATAAATACGTTTAAAGTCATTAGAGATATCAAATTATATAACTTCCTTCAAAGGGTACGATAATAAAATTCCGTCAAGGGGCAAGATAGACTTGATTGGAAACTTATCTCAATAATAAAACATTAAAAAATATTGATTTTGAGTCGACAACATATATCTGTAAAACTCGGTATATCGCGACTTTTGTTTATCGCCATATTAGCCATTTTGCCCTGATGTCATCCTGATCCTTAGTTCATTATGAAATAATAGATACCTATAAATCGATAACAATTAATTATCATACAAATAAATGTGATATAAATTTGATTTAATTTACCCACAATATAAAATTACGAGGAATTACCGATGAGTTAAATATTAGGTATACTTGCGCCATCTATCCTGATCTATGTTGAACTACTATGTTGAATTACATTGAATGCGATAGGTGGCGTTATTTACAAAACAACTACGAAGTCTATCGATAAATTAAATGTTGATGTTGAATACTAATAATTGCGTCAAGGGCTACGAAACACTGGATTGCTACCTTAAATATAAAATCAATCCGCGATAGTATATCTCTATAACTTATGGTTAAGTCACAATATTTTTTTTATGTTCCATATTTCAACTAAAAATATTACGTTAATAATTTCGAGTGTGTTTTCTTCTGTTCGGTATTAATCCTTATATAAATAAATGCATTCGTTAGCTTTTACACTATATGCATCAAATAAATACTTATAAAGATATTAGAGATTTAAAATAATAAAGATGTGTCTCTCGGCAGGGGTAGGTAACCGTCTCGCTCGCGCATGCTAATACATGCCGGCCGCCGATGCGTGTGCATTATTAGAGTAATCTGACCACTTGATAGTGTCCAGTGTTGAGTAGGACACGAATGTTAAATAAGTTTGTAAGAATAGCGTTTTTTTGTACTAGACCAGTACAAACATTGCACTTCACCCTGCAGCATAACCCTGAAAATTTTTAAACATACTGCGGAAAAGTTAAAATCAATCTTTGTAATCGATGCGTTTTGGTTTAAATGTGGAGCAGGATTTGGTTTACAAGGTGCTTCTTGGTATTGTGTGACCACTAAGATTGTTAATTAATTCAAAGAAAGGCGGTTCACAATCGTCTAATTTTAAAATTCTAATTCTAATTTGTCTAATTTTTAAAATATTTTAACATAACAATTATGATCCTAACCACAAATACATACTTTAAATTCGTTTCTTTACTCTTTGTATGTCCGGGTAATCGCCTGAGCGGCTAAACTCATTTGGATAGGACTTGCACTATAGAAAAGGTTGTGGAATAACATAATTATAGACTACTTTTTATCATATAATTTCAACGGGGTCGAGATTTTTGCGGGAAAAACTTTGCGATACACTCATTTTTACGCGGGCGAAGCCGCGGGTACAGCTAGTTGGTAAATATATGTACGGTTACAATGGCAGGCTGGCATAAAATTCAATTGCCTTTCAGCAAATACATATGTGGTGAATTTAGATTTCTGCTTTGTGGCTGAGTATTACATTGGTCTTGTAATTGAAAATACAAAAGTGGCTGAATGTGTACTTTAATCATATTGTAATATTTAAGGAACTGATTGGATTTACGAACAAGAATGTAGCTGGTAAAATAGAGAATTGGTACTCATGAGGAGTTTTAAAAGTACGAGAGGTGTAGACGTTAGTTACGTTGAATTTGCGGAGAGAGGAAGAGAAACATGTCAGAGATGGGAGTAGGATGAGGCATTACTGAAATAAATATTTCAGTGATAAGTAGTTATTTTGGTTGTTTGAAATAAACATAGTCGGAACTACATTTCATAGGTGAATATGTCAAGTATCCTACATGATATAAGAGGCAGTTTGTATGTGAATTGTCTAATGTAGACCGCCACTTAACAGCACTATCTACCGCTTCTAGCATCCCAGGCTAACGTTAATCCGATTTAACGTATACGTACGGTAACCGGTTTGCTTATGATAAAGCTATACTTTTATATTCCAGAGCTGAGTGTTATTGTTCCAAATAGCATTGCTATGGAGAAACGGAATAAATGAGCCAGTGATAGCTCCAATCCCCACTATTATCGTTAAACTTAATGTTGAAAAGCGAAATTCTAGAACGTAGACGGGAAACGTCCGCAGCCGGATGTAGTGGACCTAATGTTAATAATAGCAGTGTTCTTATAGCGTCATAGGAGTTAACTGGAAATCGATTTTCGTCTGTATCAGACGTAGGTCATTTTGTTAGGAAACAATAGCGCGACTTTTTGCCAAAGAAGGAAAATGTTAATTGCGAGAAACAGTCACTGTTTTTCTGGCAACAGTTACGTCGTATTTTAGAAGTTTACGTACACATGATATTAATGACTAACATTCACACCCCCGCAAAATAATCTGATAATAGTGTGATGGTCGGAATACGGGGCATTTATTTTTGATTTAATTTCTATTGACATAAAAATACTCAGATATTTTTTTCTTGCATTTTTAGTTAGTGTACTTATAATAAGTTTCCTAGTCTATTATTAAGATTGATCTATAAGCACGTAGTCTACCTGATATCACTCTGTTTATGGAGTTCTATAACCAATAACCAACTTTATATAAGACAAGAGTAAAAATCAGGTAAGGATGCGTTGCCACTCATAAGTACCTACTGAGAGCGCTAATATATAAGTTTTTCCCATTTCACCCCCTTAGAGGTTGAATGTCATAAATTCGCTTCTTAGTGAGCACTTACGTCCTTAAAAGAAACCGCATGCAAAATTTGAAACTCCTAGCACTTGTAGTTTCTGAGATTCGTGATGAGTGAGTGAGTGACCTTTCGCTTTTATATATATAAAAGATTAACTTACCTAGGTAGCGTAGGATCTGCCAAAATGCAAGACCTGCTTTAAGCTAGAAATGTGCGTGGTGGTGGTAGCTATACTGTTGGATCATGCTCGTTACACTACATCAAACCTACCTATAACAGAAAAATCGTTTCAATCGTATACTCTTTCTGAAAAATAAATACGAGCAATAACACAACACAATTCTAGATTTTATTCGTATCGACGGAATTGGTTCGCGGATTGCATTGCTGAATTCTAACGAGTGATCAAAGCGAGTCGGGCTTAATTGATTTTTCTAGCCGCGGTCATCGGTTACTAACAATCAAAATGTTTGTAGCGGGAGAATTAAATAAAAGTAACACTGACTGAAATCACAAGATTTTGCTTTGATATATAATATATATGTACACTTTAGAAATTAGATGTTTTGTATTCAAGGCTTAATATAATATTTGTTTTTATACAATTGTTAAGTAACTAATAATAGTTAATTCTAAACGAAACAGGTGTACATTGATTAACGTTATCACGCGACTCTTTTTACGAATAAGTTTACGAATAAACGCTTTTTATACCTTCCAAAATCTAAAAGACAGAACATATTACTGGATCAAGCTTTCTTACTTCCTTCTAATATCGTCTCTCTTTCTTTCAAAGCCAACCTTCGGTGGGTAGAGCCTCGCCGAACGAAAATCCTAGATCTTCAAGTGATGCCAATACGTATACCAAACATATCATTTGGTATTGACCTCATCCAAGAAATTACAAAGCTTGACTAAAAGTGTAATTGTCCTACCATTTGTCATTTTGGCCGCATGTATCCTTGATTGAAAACAGACCGATATACTTTATTGCTGAGAGCGTATAAGAAAAAGTGGACCAATAACATACTTCGTAGTTGGCTTTGTTTGGGATTTATTTTGTGGAATTTTTGTGGATCTTTCTTTGTCGGGTTCAGTACACGTGTAAGCTTTGAAATATATGAAACATCTTCGGATCCTGTCCTTGAAGAGTAACGAATGATCAAAGTGAATGCCCAGCTTAATTGATTTTTCTATCCGCGTTCACTGGTTACTAACTTCTCGAGATTTCTCACTCTTAGAATTCACAAGTGCGATGAGCGTGTGGCATTTGATTTTAAAACTAGTCCGCTTTTCTTGTTTCGGTAAAAAAGTTTTATTTTTCTGATTGAATAGCAAACAAGCATGCAGTCCATCTAATGGTAAGTGGCTACTGCCACCCATGGACATCTGTGAGCAACTTCGAACAGAAAATGGGTTCCATCTGAAGGTAATCACAGATGCGTTGCTACTCTTGAGCACTATGATGGTCGCCTCATGCAAAAGTGTACCGGCAACCACATATGGTGGCGGTGGTACTTCCCCGGGCGAACTACACTAGTTCTACCACCTGTAATATCCATATTTCTTACACTGCTATTTCAAGTTGTCAACCGCAGATTATCCACAGCAACATTACAGTTGCCCGGAAATATGTACCCGTATCTAAGCAATCACAACTTTTTATTGTGTTAAAACTAAGCATTTGAACAATATCTCTAGATTTTTCCTCACCCTAAACATACCGTAACGCCTTTACTGTTTCGTTAACTACAAAACTTGGAGGTCTAATTAAGAAATTACCTAAATGATAATTTGACTGCGGCAGTTTCGTCAGATTTTGCAAAGTTCCAGCCATATTATAAGTGAAATTAATTCCCACACTACTGAGTACAAACTTTCAGTGACAAGCTTACTGAATATTTTAATTTGATATTCTGATAGAGCGGTTAAAGTTTTGTGTACTTTTAACGGAGAGTTGTTTCAGAATATAACATACTACTTGACCAAACCAATCAGGAGCATAACATTTGAATTGTCAGTAGACCTAGGGATTTTCCATCCCGATACGATGGATATTCTATTACCAAATACCGAGAATAAATAGGTATACCATGATTTTAAACGCCATAGTGGTGTATGTTCAATGGTCGTGTATTTATCAAAGTACTTTCATGAGTTTAATATATTCGCAGACATAGAATATTTTCTTTCTTTTTTTTGTCTGAGAGACTAATGCCTGTTGCTGCATTTTCGACTTGGGAGTCAGGAATGCTGAGCCCATGCATCTTCTATTGTTAAAAGCAATGCATATTTTGAATGTAAGAGTCCTTTCTCCTCCATTAATAGTCTTTTTCCTGCCTATTTTGAGGTTTATTGACGAATAATCAACTAATTGAATAATAACTTTAATTTAATAATAAAAAGTTAACAATCACTCATTAAACTAACATTATAACATTAAACATGTGCTAACGTAAACACCTAGACGATACACGACTGCAAGTTACTAGGGGATGCGCGGGGACAGAAGCGAGGTGCGGGGTACGGAATTTTTTTTCATGCGCGTTTTTCATTCATAATTGTTGTGGTCACGTAATACCCAAACAACAATGTAAAACATGTCAATGTGACATTTTTATAATTGGGGTGTTGGATCCTGTATAACACAAATTCGGCGACATTTACCTTTAAAATGAGTGCTAGCATTGCTAGTTTGAGATTAGATTAAGAGAGGAAGATAGGTACACAAGTGGTTCTTAGTTATCAAGGGTAACAACTCAAGGATTCACGGTAAGGACCACTTACAATCCGACGGATTATATATTAGACACACTATTATTTCTTTGTTATTAAAACATTTTAAAACAGCGATTAATTTGAAAATGAGACATCCAAACTATGATGATTATTACAAAATATAAGGTGCTGGTGCAGAGACAAAGAGACATTACAGAAAAACAACACCAAAATAACATATTACACGAGTATTTTTTATTTTAAACATATCGTATTTGTTTAAGTTATACATATTTCTTTCTTTAGATTTATAATCGAGCTTTTCTATTTATATAATTATTCATTTAACTAGTGGTAAAATTCCTTAACGAGTAAATTTAATAATATAAAAGAGAAAGATTAAAAGTTAGCAGAATTGTCAGAAGCATTCTGCATTTGAAACATGAATTTGATCTTGAGGCGATAGGGCTCGTAAGTGCTTGAACTTTGTGGAACGCAATTCGTGTGGTCGATTTTGCATCGTACATTGACTGAAATATGCAATCGTATGAGCCGTCCTTTAAACTTCGTCTAGGGTTGATTCTAAATATGATCTGTGGATGTGAATAAAATTGACGTCAGTCTCTGATTTTAGATTAATTTTCTTATTTTCATGTGCTTATTTTAAATGTACGGTAATGTACCATACAATAATTACACGTTTAAATTCACAAAACCTGCATAACATATGCATCCTATAAGTCATCGTAAGTTATTGATATGTTATGATGTTTGAGAAACTTTCTTACATAAAATATTTTTTTTTAACTGACTGAAGTAACAAACGAGCATGCACGAGCATCCACCTGATGGTAAGTGGTCACTGCCACCCATGGACAGAGGCGGAGTAAGGAGAATAACCTAGTAAAATTTAAAAGGTGGTAGAACCAGTGTAGCTCGACCGAGGTAGTACCACACACCTATTTCCAACGTGAAGCATTTCTTGCGTTTCGAGGGTGTGGTTGCCGGCACACTTTTATATGAGGCGACCATAATAGTCCTCGGGAGTAGCAACGCATCTGTGATTGACTTCAGATAGAACCCATGTTCTGTATGAAGTTCTGTATTCATGGGCGGCAGTGACCACTTACCATCAGGTGTACTGCATGCTCGTTTGCTACTTCAGTCAGATAAAAAAAAATACAATGCGATGCTACATAGAACTAAGTTCAAACGTATCAAAAAGAATTATAGTCGTATGCATCTTAGACTTAGTAACAAAAAATTCAAAGCTTTCTGCGAATTCAGTACTTTGCAACCTTGAGCTAGATTTTCGTAAGGCATTATTAAACTATGAGCGCTTCATATCTTTGAGATTACTACAAATTTTCGTTTATCTTCTTCTAAAATCTTTTGAAAATGTATTAATACGTCTGTCAGCCCTAACTATTACGATTCCACGAACGCCGACTCTCCATAGCCCGAATTCCTTTTTATTTCTACGGATATAAAGGGCGCTGTGAATACTTGGTAAGCCGCCTGTCGTCAAAGGCTTATTCCGGCATGTTAGGTTAAATATCGCGAGGCCTGGTTTCATCGTTTTGTGTGTGTGTCAAACCTGTGAATAGGACGAACAGAGAAAGGCTTGGATCGATGTAAATGTTATAAAGTAAGATTACTAAGTCATTCGTCAGGACTGACCATTAAGTTTGTTACAAGTCTGCTTTTTAAAACGCAGAAATTACAACTATAGAAATATTTTGGTTCAAAAAATATAATCTAAAATTTTGGATTTTGAGTTTCATGTCTTGACTCATTCTTTTTTTAATCTCTTTAGGTTAAAAAAACGAATGCCAAGACAAGAGTCAAACATCATAGTTTAAATAATACTTTTAAAATAATTTATGAGTTTCAAAAGAGATCAATAAATAGCTTTTTGGCAAAGGGAGATCTCCCGCCAGGCTAGATGTTCATGCCTGGGGAGCGGCCGTGCTCCGACAGTCGTTGTTCGGAACTTGTATATATGCAAGATCTTCAGAATACTTCGATAGCGCGTTTCAGAATACTAGTAGCGCCATCTCTTGATGAGTAGCTGGAGGTCGCCACATCTTCGAAACAATAAATGATAAAGGGTGATAAATATATCTTACTTTAAGAGAAATAACGTTATTCCTGAGATAGTGAAGTTTCATATCACGCATGGTCTAAATTTGCAAAATGTTTCAATCACATGAATAAAATATTTTTATAAACGTTAAGTAGCAAAGGAGCTTACAGTTCACCTGATGGTACATAAGTGATCACAATTGCACATAGATATCTGTAAGCAACTTTATATTGAACAGGGGTTCTATATAAAGCCGCCGTCTCAATCGGGTGGTCCGAGGTTCAAACCCAGGCACGCACCACTGATTTTTCTTAAACTATGTGCGATTCAGAAATTAATTATCACTGCTTTTCGGTGAAGGAAAACATCGTGAGAAAACCTACAGAGAGTTCTTTAAAAAAAAAAGTTCTCGAAAGTGTGTGAAGTCCACCAATTTGCACTTGGCCAGCGCGGTGGACTATGGCCTATAACTCTCTCATTCTGAGAGAAGACCCGTGCCCAGCAGAGGGACAATAATGGGTTGACGAGACACAAAAGAAGAACTATCTGTAGTCAATCACAGATGCGTTGCTACTCCTGAAGACTTAGATCATCGCCTCATATGTAACCGCTACCACACCCTTTAATTGAAACGCAAGAACTACTTCACGCTAGAAATCGGTGGGGCTGTGATACCGTCCTCGTTGAACCTTACCATGCTCGTTCTACAGCTCTATAAATAAGTAGAATACATTCAACAAATTAACAATTAAATGTAGTAACCGTGAAAACAGAGGAACATTTCTCTACGAATTGAATTACTTCACTCAATAAGTCTCGACACTCCGCAGGTGTATATTTTCTCGAAGGTAACTAGTAATTCCCTTACGGGCTTCCTTGTTCCTAATTGCTTTAGTACGTTCTTAGTTCCCTATAAATTACCACATTAGTCTAAGTCTCAAAGTAGTTTTCACTTTACATAGTGTAAATTTTCTCAAAGGTTAGTAGAAATTCCATTAAGATACTTCTTTATGTTTTATTTTATTACTGTGGTCCGTTTCAGGTTCAATAGATATTTAGATTTTTAATTAATGATAGCTAACTTATTCTCTTAATATATGATTTGAATCTAAATCACGTATTTCCAATTTCATGTCCATATTTCAACAGTTATGTGCATATTAGAAAGTATTACGTATACGTTACGTATAAGTATAACAAGTAAAACAATAAGATGTACTTACTTGTCTAAGAGGTCATAAAGACATAGTTCGTAATGTAAACAATAAGGCAATTTAAAATAACACGGAAATTCATTGAAATTAAGAATTCTCTGTGTGACATTAGATTCTAATGTAATATGTGGGAAATTATAGAAAGCGCCGAGATTTTACGATAAAGTTTGAAACGCCAAATTATGTTAATTATTCTTGAATTATGTGTAATTTCCTGCTTTAAGATATGAGGTTTGTAAAGAGAGGATAATAATTATCTAATTACAAAAAATATATTTAAAAATTAGTGTTTTTATAGCAAGCATTGAGTTGTTAATCATTTTATAAACATTATAGATGAAAAATCTTACTAGTGCACCAGATTTTTCTACTTTACCATGTATGTGGAAATGTAAAACAAATTTTGTTTTGAGACATTCCCGGAATTCTATTATAAAGTCTATTAGGAGTTTGAACCCTTAGTTCAAAGTGTTTCAAAAGAATCTTCAGCTGGTAGAACTAGACTAGTTTGACCGGGAAGTACCATCGCCTCACCTATTTCTACCGTAAAGCAGTTCATGCGTTTCGCTGGAAGGATGTAATTTTTGGCACCTTTTGTATGGGGTACCTTATTCCTCAGGAGTAGCAACGCATCTGTAATTGACCTAAGGTAGAACCCCTGTTCTATATGAAGTTTCTTACAGAAAGCCAACGACGCTACTGATTACTTACCATCAGGTGGACTGCATGCTCGTTCGCTCGTTCAGTCAGATAAAAAAGAGTTAAGAAATATAATGTTTGTCATATTACTTAAAAATACTATTTCTTCTAGGCCGGCCATATATGGGTGTGTAATGAGAGTTAATTTGATCTCTGAGCTGTTGACTTTATACTGTATCCAACAGCGAGTCACCAATTTGTTGCAGCAAGATATAACATCTGTTAGCCGTTTCAAATACTATAAAGGATTTTTCAGACAAATATGAACTGATAAAATTAAACTAAACAATACGGAATTCAGAGAAAAATCTAGTGTAAAAAGTGTTCAAGTCACGTCCGTATAACGGCTAACATACGAGCATGATGCCAATACCTACTGTCTGTGGCGCTCGGTGCCGGAAAATTGAGTCCAGTTCAACTTTCTACTTGCTATCGACATATGATTCCGAGAACCTGATTAAATGCTTATATCGAGTACGATATTTGCTGGAAATTATAATTTTTCTAAACTATTCTTATTTTAAAGCTACTTTTATGTATTTGGGTTACGATCACGTTAAAATGATGTAAGACCGACTGGAGATGATATTAAAAATAAACTTGAAGTACCAAAAATACGTTGTGTTAAAAGCAGTAAATGATTAATATAGGATCGGAGCTAGTGTTAAATGTATTGCTATTTCTGAAGACTACGAGAATAATAAAACACGTTGCGTCTTACTTTTAGTCCGTAAAAACCCACATAACACAGCGTCATCGCAGATTTAAGTACCTTTTAAAGGTTTCCTCCTCGTAACCGAAAAAGATGCATTAGTATTTGTAGAACACGAAACACTGTTGAGCAATAAACGTGACGATAGTTATGATATACGACGATAGTCGTCTTGAAATGTTGAAGATCTTACGAGACGTCGAGTAGAGTCTAGTCCATAATTATTTCCAAGTCTGTTAAGTTACTTAAGGGCTATGACTTTAATACCTTTAATTTTAACAAGTAAACGTCCCCAGTAATAATTAAGAAATTTATTGATCACTAGCTGTCCCGACAAACGTTGTTTTGCCGTATAAAAAATAAAAAAAAATGTTAAGTGTGGACAACCCTTAAGGGTATGAAAAATAGGTGTTGGCCGATTCTCAGACCTACTGAATAAGCATATAAAATTTGGTAAAAATCGGTCAGGCCGTTTCGGAGGAGTATGGCAACAAAAACTGTGACAATATTTAGATATAGAATTTTATATATTAGATAATAATTTTCCCTTACCTCTATAGGAGTTTTTATAATTACGTCTTGTTAAAACTTTTCGATAAGTACAGGTTACTGACTTTGAAGACAAGGTTTTGATTGCATGGCTTTGGAGCTAGAAGTTTCTAAGATTAATTATTCATTCCACAACTAACACAAAGGCGAATCTTTGAAAACTGAGAATTAACGGTGAGCGGTCTCACCCTTACCTTATCCTTGCTATTTCTCGGTACTATTTCTGACTCCCAGAGACAAGGCGAACGCTTGAAATATGTACAGCTTAGCCAAGTAATACTACGGTATTCTTGATAAATATTATGTGAATACCTTTCTCGTTGCAACGGTCGCTTGTGGTGCATTTCTGAGAAATGGATACTGTGAAAACAGTAATTGCTGGGGCGGAAGTGTTATTTTAACGTAGTTAGTGCTACCTGTACATTTTAAGTCTTACATGGTGTTAGAAAGCACTTTTTTATTCAAATGTTCTTATCTTCTTTTTTTATCTCTTTTCTTCTTTATAAAAATGAATGTTTGTCTGTGTGTCCTCTATAAAATCGTAAACTATTCATTTGACCATATGATGCTCTTTAGCAAAGTTGTTATGCACGAGCTCGCGAAGGTTTCTGGTGTATTTTTTTTGAAATGGCGTAGCAACGCGCGTGAAGCTAGTTTACATTATAAATGCAAAATTATGTTAGGAAGTTTGATTTGATGTTTTTGACACATTTGGTTGAAATTTTATAGTTTATGGCCCGAATTAACCCATAAAATACTCATTGTCGCGATAGATGTGATCGAAGCGGAAAGTCTCGAGAAAAACCTAGTATTATATATTATATTTTCATTATTTCTTTCATAAACGAGTATGCATTATATCTGATGCTTAGTGCTCAATTGTAAAGACCAGTCTTGAAGTTGGAATGTTGAATCTGAAAGTTAAATGTCGATAACAGATACGGTACTGCTTTTTGGCTTGACTTTGACATAGAGTAATCTCGAGCGGACGTGGGCACTTGCACTAAGATACTAAGACATGAGTATTACTTTTAGTTTAAAAATATTTTATATTAAGTCCCTCGTAGGTCCCTTGTATAACAAATATTTTTATGGTCAATAATGTTGACTTTTCACTATCCCTGAGTGCAAATTGATAAAATTTATTGAACTTAAAATTCGTTACAGTCGTATGTTTATTTTGTTTAATTTTATTGTATGACCGATTATACTTAGCATTTTTTCAGGTTTTCTTAAGCTTAGACACAAAATAAATACCGTATACAATATCTATATTTCACACTTCAATCAGGTAAGAATCTGATTAGGAATAAAAGTTAAACGAAACGTTATCAGGGTAAACCAATACAGAATCAACCCAATCCGATAAGTGATTGCGTTTCCAAATCGACGTCGGAGCGTTGAATCGCCGGAGCGATGTTAATCTGAATCCGTTTAAACTTGGTGGAGATTAAGTAGTTTGTGAATTAGCTCTTGACCCGGGAATCAACCAAACAACCCATAGATTTTCTTCCTCATTTAACTTTGCCTCGTCTCCATCTGATGGATCCAGATAAGCTTCGGGAAATACGGCTAGTTGGAAGTACGCAAGCTCTTACGCTTCAGATTATGTAGCCAGATTACTTATTTGGGTGGAGTTTATTAGTATACGGATAATATACAGCAAGTGGTTCAGTTGTAAATGAATGTTAGGTGGATACTTGGGTTGGATGAATTACATCTATGAGACCTTGTTGCCGTACAATTTTACTTTTAACTTTGTATCAACTCTTTTAGACAGTTTTATAAAAAGGGATATTAATGTATCTTTTGAGAAAAATAACTGAGACAATTTATAAGAATTATTAATTAAAAATTAAATATTAAGTAGCTTATTTCTGTGTAGACTTGCGGTATTTCAAAACAGTTTAAAAGTTATGAATGTTCGAGTTAATAAAAATAAGTAACTAAGATACTGATTAATCCTATTACGGCATAATACGCTTTCTTTCTACGCTTTCTACACTCATAGCCCCACACTAGGATTTTTTACTGTGTCGTGGGTACCATGGACACACAATAGACGAATACGCAAACACCCAGACCCAAAAGATGAATCTAATCTCATCATTCAGATACCTGTCCGCTCCGTAACCGCTCCACCACGCGGGTCGTCAAAAATAATAGTAGTGTTCTGTACTTTTAGTACGAGTTTATTATTTTCCGTATAAAAAAACCGTTGTTTATGTTTTTGCTTATGATTTCAAAGCATTGCAAGTCCTGGCCGAAAGCGAAAAAAAGCGTTCAATGTTATTTCGAGGAATGGAAATAAACTTTCACTAAAGGTACTTGTTTGATGGGTAAAAAATACTTATATAAGGCGTTATTTAAGGGTAACAACGCATAGTCAACCTGAACTGTAAGATATTTTTTATTTGAAGCCCTAGCCACACACTATACACTATATATAGCCTATACACTTACCATAAGGTAGACCGATGATAACTGGTCACTGCCGCCCATAGACACCCGTAAGAAACTTCAAAGAGAACATGGGTTCTATCTGAAGTCAATCAAAGATGCGTTGGACTACTCTCGAGAACTTTGATGGTCGCCTTATATAAAAGTGTGCCGGCAACCCCACCCTTTCATCGAAACGCAAAAAATATGCCCTTGGTTGAAGTACAATCTACCACCTGCAATTTCAAAAACCTGCAAAAGTTCATTGTATACATATAGGTATATGTGTACAAATAAACGTTGAAGAAATTCAACCACAATCGATCAAAGATTCAATCCTCATATTATAGCAAACTTCATAAAACATTTACGAAACCTCTAACAAACTTTTTTCATAATAACTTATACCAACTAACTCCCAATCTTATTGCCGTCTTGCTATGTTTGGAAATTGTATTTATAATGGATAAAGCAAGAGTCGCTTGAAAATTTCACAGTGGGATTCAGAAAGGCAAGCTGATAAACAGAAAGACCTCATATTTTTTGTCTGTACGTGTCTATTACAAATTAATGATTACTTGCGTACTCAGTAAAGATTATTTCACGGGATAAACTGACCCAATCAAATGCTGCCACTTGCTGTCACCTGCAATCACCTGCTGTGAGTGGCTCATTGCATAAGTGTATTAGGATATCTGCCAGCCGATAAAATGGGAAAACATGGCGCAAGCTACATCAGCCTCCCAAGCGGAAAAACGCAGACAACAATCCAACAATGACAGCTAAGATCGAAATAACAAAGAGAATATGTACGTACCCAAATATAACAGACTAGCAGATCCCCGCGCCTTCGTTCGCGCTAACCCTAATCCACCCAATTGACTTTTAAGGTCTACTGCTGGGCATGCCGCCTTAGTCGTTTTGTCAAGAGACACCAAAATATTGAATCCCAAAGCCAAATACTATTTGAGCTTGTGATGCAATTGGGCGGTTTAAAGAAAATACTTTCAACTACTACTTTACTCCTATTTTCCGAAAATATTGAAAAATATTTCGTTCGTTATATCAAACCTGAAAGACAAATTCTAACTTTCGTTATATTAGATTCAAAATTAGCGGTATTTTATACAAACCTACCACCCTATTTTATTCATAGTCGTTGGGCCGTGCGATGATATGTCAATCATCACATCAGCCAGATTTAGTTTTCAAACATGATTCATAAAATAAATGTAATTTAAATTAAAAGCACTGAAGAGTATCGATGCAAAAATCCCAAAATAATTTTCTACCCCGTGAGGCCATGATTTCAATAAAATACGAAATACGTCTTCAATCAATCCTGTAAAAGAATGTCTGTCCGAAATTTGAAGTAGATTGGACCAAGAAATCACGTTGTCCCTTACAAAATTGGCCCCCATTTTTCACCCCATAAGGGAGCGAATTAAAAAAAATCCTTTAATGCTCGCTTACTCATGAAAGGAACCCCTGTACCAAATTTCTAGTTTCAAGGTACAGTAATTTCGGCTGTGCGTTGATATGTCAACAGTTAAGTTAGTTTTCCCTTATATAATTATGTAGAAGTCAGCAGTATTTAATACGCAAAATAAAAAAAAAATACAAAAACAAAAGTTACATTTACAGTGACCTCTTGGAATATCCTCATCTGAAAGTTTGTAAAAACCAAGTCATAAATATACTTTCTCAAATCTGTGGCGTCGAAGTTTGTTATACAGAAGTGTTAAGTGACCCAGATAGAATTATTTATTACTTCTATTCATGTGTGTCCTCTATTTATGGTGAATACGTTAAGGGAAGAATATATTTACTAAGGGTACCGTCAGGATGGATGAAAATAAAGTAGTATAAAAACATGTTTCTGCATTTATAAAAATTAACGTATATGGCAGAAAATTATTAACATCAATAAACATATATGTACATAAAGTATTTAAAAAAATGTTGTCGGAGGTGTGTGAAGTTCACCAATTCGCACTTGGCCAGCGCGGTGGACTATGGCCTAAAACTCTTTCATTCCGAGACAAGACCCGTGCCCAGCAGTGGGTCAATAATGGGTTGACGACGACGATATTGTCTGACTGAATATATTATTAATGACTCAGTGACATCTAGCCGGTTCTAAATAAGTTTAGAATATTATCTACTACCTTTTGGGACGAAGTTAAAAGCCTCGTGTTCTAGTGTGATAATCTTCTTTACTGCGTTATCTAACCAAGAACAAATCAACATCGAATCTTCTGACCATACTATATAGCAGTGTCATTATCGTACTGGAAACAGCAGGAGTGTTATGACCTCAAAAAAAGAAAGATGATGCAGACGCTCAAAAGCGAACTTGGCGTATTAGGGAAAATACGAATTAAAATAATGTACGTAAAAACAATTACACTAATATAAGAATGATTTAGTAGAGTAGATATGATTGTTTTTAGGTTCAATTTCAATATTTATCTCAACAAGATTTAAGACATACAACAAGATTGCTTTTCAACGTCGATATATGTCTCAGTAAAAGTTTAATGTCTCATACACTTTCATGAAGCTTTAAATAAAACACATTGTATGTTGATGAGCTTTAATAAACAGCCTAATCCTGTAAGTAACATGACGTACAAATTAATGCGTAGGAACGTTACAAATTTCCACGAAAAGGATTATTTTTATTGTGCGTATATAATTCTCGTCAACCCATTATTGTCCCACTGCACGGGTCTTCTCTCAGAATGAGAGAGTTTAGGCCATAGTCCACCGCGCTGGCCAAGTGCGAATTGGGGGACTTCACATACCTCCGAGAACTTTTTTTTTAAGAACTCTCGGGTGTATAGGTTTCCTCACGATGTTTTCCTTCACCGAAAAGCAGTGATAATTAATTTCTAATACGCACATAAATCAGTGGTGCGTGCCTGGGTTTGAACCTCGGACCTCCCAATCGAGAGGGCAAGTTTTAACCATTAGGCTATTACTGCTCTTATATATTATATAGCTCTTAGCGTATATAATTACTAGTGATTAATTTATATGTGACTTAGATTTCTTGCTAAAGCAAAATTATTAGAGAAATATTAAATATAATATAGATTTATTAGGTAACTTATTTTGGTTTTAATTTAAAATAGTTGCGTTTATAGAAAAAAACTGAGCTAAACCTTACGTTTGTTACTCTAAATAGTTTTATAATAATGATAACATGAATCTTTATTTTGCATAAGTAAGATGCAATGTTGGTATTGGAAATATTTTTTAATAATTTTGTTTTTATAATATTACACGAACCGATCACGTTATATGTAAATAATTTAGTTTTTGTTACTCCATGTCTGATTATCAGCATCTGCATATGAAAGTCATTGACATGTTTTATTCAACGACTTTGCGTAATAATCCTTGATGAAATGCAAAGTGAGCCCACCCTAATAAAACATAAACATACTTTTCTATTAAAACCACGTGACAACAATAACATTTCAACAAAAGACAAACTTTTATCGATATCGGAAAACCGATATAACCTCAGGCAGATATTGATCTGATTTGATATCCAAGTGTTCCAACTGACTTGTTTACGTGACCTCCTTTTATAATGACATCTTTCCTTCAAAATTTAAGTTAACGTTGAGTGTGAAGCGTTATGATGAGTGGATGTAAACCGGAGATTAACGTTTATGTAGCATCCGTTAGCAAGAAGCGGTAAGCGATTAAATATAATAGCTATAGTAAAAAAATACTTTTGGCTGCTACAATAGATACAAATATTAGTAAATTCAAGGTGGTAGAACCCGTGTAGTTCGACCGGGGAAGTACCACCGTCAAACCTATTTCCAGCGGCTATTAAGGCTATTCATCTTATCCTCCAGCATTGATTCGATAAGTATATTCTTCGAAATCCTGTCTCTCCGGGTAACTTAGGTGCTCCCAGAACAAAAATATTTCACGAATTACGTGTGTCATATCAGGTGAGAGCTGGCAGCCAGGTTTCAACATTGCAAAGACCGCTTTGACGAGATATTTCAGCATACGCAAGAGCTACATCCTACGAGGAGTGTGGACATTACGTGGCCGCGAATGTAAAACTAACACTTTCTCGGAACCCGGCATCGAGCAACCATAGAGAGTTAAGAATTTTATTCGGCAAGAGTTCGATATACCTCTTACTCTTCAACGTGGTAGAACCAGTGTAGTTCGACCGGTGAAGTACCACCGTCACACCTATTTCTAGCGAGAAGCATGTCTTGCGTTTCGATAGAAGGGTGTGGTTGTCAGCACATTTTCACGTGAAGCGACCGTCATAGTCCTCATGAGTAACAACGCATCTGTGATTGACTTCAGATAGAACCCATGTTCTGTATGTAGATTACAGATGTCCATGGGCGGCAGTGACCACTTACCATTAGGTGGACTGCATGCTCGTTTGCTACTTCAGTCTGATAAAAAAAAGAATTCATGACTATAACGTCGGTTGTTTTTTTTAAGATATTTGTTTTCAATTTTATGAAATGGAAACACGAACTGTAGCGATCCACAGGAAAGTCATTATCTGGGCTTCATAACAAGATATCCAAAAGCGCCATAGGCTACTCACCGTCTGGTTCATTAATTTTGCTTATATTCATTTAAGAAAACCAGTGTGAATAAACCCGTCCCTTGCTTCGTACTAATTAGCGTTGCTTATACTGTTTTTCAATACAGACGCGTGAGCGTCCATTCGTGCAAGTTTTTTAATAGAATAGGAGCTGATTTTATAGGTCAATGCTGCTTAGTCAAGTAAGCAGTGGAGTGCCAAAGTTGGACATAAAGTTTGTGAGTAAATTGTAAAGCCCCATCATAACCGATAGCTATGGTGCGACATTGCGATGTAAACTGGATACATCGTTGAAAATAATTAACATCAATAAACATACATGTACATAAAGTATTAAAAAAAAGTTCTCGCAGGTGTGCGAAGTTCACCAATTCGCACTTGGCCAGCGCGGTGAACTATGGAATAAAACTATCTCATTCCGAGAGAAACTCATGCCCAGCAGTAGGACAATTGTGAAGCCCCGTCATAACCGACATTTGTTATGGTGCGACATTAACGCGATGTAAACTGGATATTTGATGACGTCTCCGAGAACTTTATACTACTGTACCCGTAGTACGACTTTATTACGAGTGCAAACTTCTTTTTTTTCGACCATATTTTTGATGAACTTTGAAAAGATAAATGTAAACAAGAACAATGCTAGTTTTGAGGCAACATAATTAACTTGTACTAAGGGTAATGTTACTATATGGAGCGTTTTTATTATGTAACGGGTACTCACGATATGCGATTTTTGAATTTCTTACAAGAAATGTAGTCTAAATAACCAACATTCATAAAATATATCTAGATTTATAGTATTCCTATTGACAAAATCAAATTTTCAATTAAAAAAACCTTCGATAAGGAAATTTGTTTAAATATGTTTAGATTATCATTATATTACCATAATTTATCAGGCTAATTTAATCGTGTATGTACAAGTCAATTTCTTTTCAATTAAAATGTTACATAACTCTTTTGTTTCGTATCTATTGAACAAAAATATGAATTCAAAGTGAAGTAATTAGGAAACAATACCTACGATTATTACAGAAATTTCAGTCATTGTTCGAGGGTCATAATCCTTAATGAAAAAGGGCGCCGATGAAACAATACAATAAGCGGAGATATTAATAAAAAGTTTGAGGCGTTTGGCCTTCAGATGAACCCTTTTCGGAGGCACCCTCGCATTGAAGCCGCGCTGATAAAGAACGAATATAAAAACGGCAGCGCTTAAATAAAACGACGTCGATATCAGATTTCATTTTTATGTGCGAAATTAGGATCAGTAATTTGAGACATCGGATTATATGATCTTTCAAAATGCTAAAATATGCAGGCAAATTATGCACTATCAAAAACCCATTTATTTAAATTTTGGTCGTGAAACTGAAATTGGTATAAATTTGATGATTTTTTTGGTCGTCACAGTTGAACTATGGCAGGAATTAGCGAACTAAAAGAACGATTATGTCCAATACTAATGAAAAAAGTGACAACACATGCAATAACGCTATAAAACTGTCTTTATGTGCATTTGCATATACAAATATGCAAATGCATATAATCAGATGTCTTGTAATTATGAATTCATGATTTTCGGTTTTATACAGTTTTAATTTAAAAAATATTAAATTATTCGCGATGATTATTCGCTAGTTCTGCGGGCAAAGCTGGAATTCCTAGTATGTATTTTTACTACATTAATATATTCTTCAAATCAGCACACAACAAAGTTTAGTCCGAAATGATAAAAGCAAGAGCAATTGATATTTCTGAAATCGAATCCAAATTTTTTGCAGGGGATAAAATCTTAAATTGAAATTGAGCTTCACTGAATTTCAATCAATAACGTATCTAAAACCAATTTATTTAAGGACGCCTCACAGCTTTATTCATTTACTAGAATCATTATATTTGACATATGTCACTCAAAAATAAAACCATAAATTTAGGTGTCAGGAGCGTGTCTATTTTACTGATCGGCCTAGCAGAAAGAGCGCCAGTGGATTGAACAACGGTGCTATTTCTCCACACTAGCTCATTCATTCATATTCATATGTGATTTAGTGGATATATTCACCATACAAAATTATTTGTAATAATTATAAATATATTTTTTTTGGCATAAATACTGCACTGCATAGTCATCTTGGGACTAAAATATAGCTATGGTCCCCTGCAAATCTCTGCTTGGCAGTAATTGGCTACGAAGGCACGTCCAGAGTTACAAGAACATGAGTGGGTTTTCGAACCAACCAGTCTACGATCCTACATTTGTTTCATTTTATCTATTCAATTTTAATTAATGCTACAAAGCGATGCAGTGGTAGGCACTTCGTTTAAACCATACATATTTAAAAAAAATATTTAAATCATTATATTGAATCATGTGCAAATGAAAATTTCCTACATTCATAGGTAGGTAGGTATTGTAAGAAAACATGTATAAAACATATATCTTTTTAATTAATACGAACACAAAAAATCCTATTTGCATACGAGAAATATTTATATTTTCTCAATACATCTGAGTTTCAACGATCATGCTTCAATGAATGATAAGCTCATATCAGTGAATAAAGCACGAATAAATATCAATCAGCAGACTTGTTTACCGTGTATATTCAATATATTTGAAGCCATTTATTCAATACAGTCCAAAATTATATGTACTGCTTTCCAAAATTGATGTGCTGTAAGTAATTCTTCCATATCCGTTTTTTGGAAAATTGGTGGAGACTATTTAAGCTGGGTAAACGTGGTGTTACTTTATACCGAGAGTTAATTTTTCCCAAGAATACAAACTAACAAAATTATGTATATTTTCATGGTTGTAAAAGGAATGTGGCTCGATGGAGGAAGTGCCATCGTCATACCTATTTCTAGCGTAAATCAGTTCTCGCGTTTCGTAAGAAGGTGTGGTGGTTGCCAGATCTTTTATATGAGGCTACCATCTTAGTCTTCCACAGTAGCAAACCATCTGTGTACGACTTCAAATAAACCTTGTTCCGTATGTAGTTGTCTACAGATGTCTATGGGCAACAGTACCAATTACCATCAGGTACATGCTCGTGTTTCGTCAGTATTGTAAATAAAAAATGTGAAGAGCAAAACAATAAAAACCTAATCAGTATCGATTATTTTTGTTGCCTCTTTTTTTAGTTAAAGTCATGTTGTTTTCGTGTGAGAGATGTACATTATCAAACAAAACCTTCGCGAATTTATTTTTGACTCTCGTGTTTTTTTCCAATCGCCTAGTAATTCACCATTAAATAAATCAGTTTAATAACAACAATTAATTATTATGAAAATTAAAAACCTGACTGCCATAACTGGTTTAGCAGTCAGGTTGTAATGTAAATATATTTAATTTAACTCTTTAATGAGTTTTCGTAATAGTAATATAAAAGTACATTTTGGAATGGCGTATTCACTATCTCTCATTAAATATTCATATTGCTATGATAGGACTTTTCCTATGGCCCTTTCTTCCCCATTTTTGAATATTAACAACCAATTCGTCTTTTTTACGCAGTGTGGAAAAAATGACTGCAGAAAAATAAAAGGAGAGACAACTAAAAGGTAAAATAACAATATTCAAATATTTCGTGAAGCTCATTCGAAATATGAACATTCCATTTTTCGCTACAATCCAAACATCATGAGCCTGCAATGTTGATTTTCAGTAGCGTTGTATCCCTAAGCCTTCGTCTGCCGATGACAGTCTTTTGAATCGGTTCAATCTGTTCTGTTGGTATAAATCTGGTGGTAAAATATTTTACTACACTTATGTTATGTTGACGACCCGCGTGGCGGAGCGTTTACCATACCGGTCTGACGCGCAATGGGTCCCGGGTTCGATTCCCGGCCAGACAGGTATCTGAATAAAGAGTTTAGATTCATGTTCTGGGTCTTGGTGTTTGTGTATTCGTGTGTGAGTCCATGGTACCCACGGCACAGGAGAAAATCCTACTGTGGGGCTATGAGTGTAGAAAGCGTGAAGCATGAAGCGTTAGTCCGTCAGTGCTTGTGCACTTTACGCAGGATAAGTAATCTTTATATATCTCTAATATTCCCTGTCTTTAACAATTTTTTACTTTTGACAATTTCGTTCAAGTCAATTCGGTCCTATCTCGAATTAATCAAAGAAAAAATATAACACTGACAAAATAATTAAAAAAATAACATTGAGTTCCAAAAAATCTACATTAATCCCACAACACCGCCCAACACATTTATCATGGCAATAAGTATTATATGTATTAATTCAGGTCGTAAGGAACCATACATCCACACATTTTTTTATCTGATTTAAGTAGCAAACGAGCATGCAGTCCACCTGATGGTAAGTGGTCACTGCCGCCTATAGACATCTGTAAGGAACTTCACATAGAACATAGATTATATCTGAAGTCAATCACAGATGCTAGTACGCATAATCACGAGTAGCAAACACTTGATGATTATGATAGTCGCCTCATATAACAGTGTGCCGGCAACCACAGCCTTCCATCGAAACGAAAAAATTCTTCACGTTGGAAATAGGTGTTGCGGTGGTACTTCCCCGGTCGAACTACAATGGTTCTTCCACCTGTGATACTTTCGCATTTGTAAAATTACTAAGCCGAACAAATCGGTATTAATGAAAATAATAAATAGCGTATTATAAATATCTGTTACATGTGAAAATGTGTTAAATTCAGGATAATATTATTCCGAATTTATTGGCGTAAAAATAGCGTTTACATTAAAAATCCTACTCTAATATTAAATTCAATTTCTTAACAATAAACATTAAAGTTTGTTACGAATAAGCTTTCGTTCAAAGCTTTTCTTTTCAGCACTAAAATATTGCTACTTTTAAAAACGAAGTTTTACCGGCTCTACTAATATATGGCTGGTCTTAAACCGCTTTGGCCTTTAAATTTGCAACCGCTTATCTACAACGCTTCTTATTAGAACTTTCGCTTAAAATCGCCAATTTTAAATTTAATATTTTTTTTAACTTAAAATTTTTCAGCTCACTTTATTTTTGTGTTTCACATTCAGAATCATATTGTACTTAAATTATTATTTTTGTAAAAAGTTTAATAAACCAGCTAACAGAAGTGCCTATTCATGACATATTTCTAAGTTCTAATAATTTTCAAAAGTATATAAATCTTAATCACCTTATCTCTTTTACAAACAAAGCTTCGATGAGAATGATCAAAACATATTTTTAAAATTTCAAGTAGCGATACACATTGTTGTTTAGCTTGGAGTTGTAGTAATTACGAGATGCAAAGAAAAACACCTGAGGTTTCTTTTGTAGGCACGTGTTATTATAGGGCGAGGTTGCCTCTTTCTCTGGGAATATAATTTTCTTTACCTTATACGTTGTACAAGAAAAGTTTGTTTGAAATCGTATGCTTACATGATTTCAAAATCTAATAACTGTTATTATTTCATAAGAGTTGTTGATTGACTTATACATACGTCAGAGGGATGTAACAGTATTTTCAGAAGTTATATAATAACTTTGCATTAATGTAAAACAGATGTCATACTGTTTCATTGCTATTTAAATGGTTTGCTTTTTAAAAACTTGTAATAAAGAAGGAATATGAAATGAAAAAGAAGACTATTTTTACGTAAGAATATTGGGCTTTCGGCATGATTTAAAAATAATACATTATCATTATGTTTAAGTTTTAACTGTAAGGCAAGATACTGGACCTAACTTTGTAAAAAAAATCATGATTGATTAAAAATACAACATAACAAAAAAGACAAACCCGCTGAGTTTCATGCCGGATCTTTTCAGTTGAGGTCGTGTTCTGATCCGGTGGTAGTGTAAAAAAATGTGTAACTGACAATTTGTAAGTGCTCCCGTAGGCCTATACAAAATAAAGACGTTTAATTTCATTTCATT
The DNA here is from genome assembly GCA_949699795.1 of Spicauda simplicius. Lineage (NCBI taxonomy): Eukaryota > Metazoa > Arthropoda > Insecta > Lepidoptera > Hesperiidae > Spicauda > Spicauda simplicius. Next base: position 8,645,696 of record OX453067.1, on the reverse strand, counting down.
TCATTACCAATATACTTCAAGAGCTAATACATAAAAATAAAATAAGCTTATGAATTTGCTCAGACTTATATTCAATTTCAAACAGATGAATACAGATAGAACAGACACGGATCGATGTAGTAGTTAGATTACTTCAGATTAAAATTAACTCCATGTATGCAACTCAAATTAGTTTTTGAAACAAAGACTGATTCTGAGTGTTATTATCACACCGCGACTCTCTGTTGCTAAGAATAAAACAAATGTAGAACAAAGTCACAATGGATTAAGTATTCCGTGTCATGCGCTTTTGTAAATGTTATTTACTTCACCGCTGTGAATTACAATGGCTTAGTTACGTGTCAAGGGCGTACCTTTTAATAAAAGAACAAGGTCTATCTTGTTTTTAGGGTTCCGTAACCGAAGGGTAAAAACGATTTACTTAAGATTCCGTTGTCCGTTTGTCCATTTGGTTGTCTCTCCGTCTATCTGTCTGTCTGGCACTAGGCTCAATCTTATGAACAGCTAGACAGTTGAAATTTTCACAAATTAAGTGTATAACAACAAGTAAAAAGTTAATAATCATATCATACATATTATAAAGGCGAAAGTTTGTGAGTGCATGTTTGTTACTTCACGTGTTGGAATGATTATCATAAAATTTGCTAGGGAGTTAGCTGACACTCTAGATTAACATATATGCTACTTTTTACGTGGGAAAATATCTTATTCCCATATTCATATATACATGTCGATACATCGATTTTTTAACGCGGGCGAAGCTGCGTGGTTTAGCTAGAATAGAATAAAATAAATATTTAAGTGGGCCTCGTTTTTCATAAATGTCATATGGTACCTACAAAACTTGACCGATTTTTTATTCTACGACAGCAGAAAATGCCATGTGAAGTTGATATGAAGTCCTTACTTTCCATGTGAACCGTATTCAATCAAGCAAATGTAACATAGTTCTTAAAACTTGGACTCTTAATTGGCGAATGCGAGGTTCAAATCCTGGATATGAAACTGTTTTTATAAATATTGAGGAAACTATCACTAGGAAACGTACATATCTCAATATTGTTTAAAGTTCTCAAAGGTGTGTGAAGTCTAATCGCAATTGACCAGCGCAGTGTACTAAGGCCCACTACCTATTAATTAATTTTAATATATTTCCGATTCTTATATTTACTATCGAAGACATTAAAATAGTTATTATTTTTACTACCCTACTGTGAACAAATGCTTTATGTAGATTTAGCGTAAGAAGTGTTGATGGTCGACTTAGGGGCAAAATCATTTTGGTCATTTTTTGGAAATATAAGTATTTTAATTAATCACGTAACAATCATCCAGATGAATACAAATAGTTGCTTTAGAAAAATACTGCCTGACTTTATAGCTTAATCTACTTTTAGTATAGTTTTACGTAGTAGTTAATCTACAATGGACTTCGTAATAAAGTACGCTTATTTACTTTGCAGAGAAACAAAGGCTAGAGTGAGATTATCCTTGTTACATAGAAGAAGGCAATTAACCGGTCACTAGTAGCATTGAATAAAGTTTCTGTTCTTAACAGATAGAATAAAGTTCATAAATTAACACCGAAATTTATTATAGTCACGTATAAAGTAAACTGATTATATAAAAATATATTATCTATTAACATTTTGTAAGTTATGTGACTCTAAAAAATAATGTAATTTTTATATGCTTTACGCATATAAAGAAAACAATGAAAAAAATTACAATACAATGTATGTAAACTAATGGTTTTTTTTTTAAAACGTGTAGATCAATTTTTGAGTGATGATTGCCTTAAAAATAGTATTTTAAAATAGTCACTTTAATACCATTTATTCATAAACATAGCTGAAGATACTCATGCATAAACCAATTTTATGGCGAAGTTTTAAAGCTGATAGATGTCATAAAAATTTACGCGATTTTCACTAAGATTAGATAGATTTCAATAACAGCTCTTATCTCGTAAGTATTCAATTTATAGAGTGCTATCATACTCTGTACGCTAAATGCCTTATTGAGTATTTTGAGTACAAAAATCTTCCATTAATAATAATAATGATTCACGCGTATTTATATTTTCATATTTTATAAGAACGGATAAGTTTATCGTCTTACCTGAAGTTGGTCACCTATTTTCCTTTTTTATCGCGGAGAAATCTCAACGGCATTCTTCTGGATGTTCGATGCAGGGTCACAAGAAAGCGGCCCGACAATGTCAGCCGCAGATTTTTTTATCTGACTGATGTAGCAAACGAGTATGCAGTCCACCTGGTGCTGAGTAGTCTCTGCCGCCCATGGACATCTGTAATCAACTTCATACAGAACGTAGATGAAGTCATCCACGTGTCGGTAGCCCGTTGGCACAGCTCTGCTCTGTGCCACTCCAATTCCTGCTGTGAAGGCGGATGGCATCAGGATCGGAACTTTAAAAAGCTACTGATATAGTAACATTAGGGCCCTCGCTTCCAAATCCCAGGGCAACATGCCCGCCATCACACAGGCTGCCTCACACGAATCGTGCGATAGCCTCATATGATCCATTATGCCATTATCCGTAGGAATCGCTTCGGACCACACATTGGAAGGGTGGCCACCTAGTTCAACCTAGTTCTCAGTAAAAGCAATCCATGTCGTTGCTTTCATCGAGAACTAGGTTGAAATGCTTCGGATAAGTATGTCTCCCATATCAAACTCTTCAAATCACAACACACTAGCATGACACTGTTGTTTGTACAAGAGCCGGTAGCCTACTCTTGTTTGAATTACAAAACTCTTTACCGCCAAATTCAAATACGCGAACAATTTTAACAAGAGACTAGTAGCGATTCTTATAAAAATGATGGGTGAAACAAAACGAGTGGACAAATTAAGGAATATTTTTTAAAAGAATACATACCTATCTTTAAGGACTAGGTACAAATTAGCCCAACAGAAAATTTACATGTATAAAGACCACAATCTAAACGCTGGTGGCATTTTTATTTACGCCGAAGCCTTGAATACTTACATTTTATCAAAAGAGTAAAATTCGCGTGAGAATATTCAAGTCGGTCGGGTGTCGAGGGACAATATAAAGTTGTTGGTTTATTTACGTGCAACGTTTTCATAGTTCGTAAGAAATAGGTCAAGGGTTCAGTAATGTTAGTGTGTAAAAGAAACTAGGTAGGTAGTAGGACTGGCGACATTGTGCAACAGACATTACGCAAGTTGTTACGTTACAAACAATATTATTAATCGCAAGTTTATTCAAACTAGTCACCCGTCGCAACGGTCAAAATTCGACCGTATGTTAAACTAAAAAACTAAACGTCATATTATCCAAAGAAGCACCAATATATTTCTCTAATTTAAAAAAAGTGTAATAATTTTCAAGTTATTTTGTTCGCACCAGTTGAAGGTAAAAAGAGGTATTTTGACAAAGACATCTGACATTTTTGACGTCATGTGTTTTCATAGTAAGACATTGAATGTTCTATTTCGTTTGTTATGTATGTGTTTGCGTCAAATGTAAGGTAGTGTGTGTAATGTGTTTTTAGTTTTTAGTTTAAGCACGTCTTTATTAACAACAACAAACCTAGAAATGGGATGGTCTTGTATGAACATATTTAAAAGCTTTTAAATATATTTATACAAGTCAAACCCGTTAAACCTACGTTTATAATTATCATAAAAAATATTTTCATGATTTGTAAAAAGATTTTTTTATCAATCATTAAAACATTAAAGTTTATGTTAATTGTATTATCCATTAAAATGACTTAGGGGAGTAAGGGGGACCGGGATCAAAATCACTACCGGCCCAAATGTCAACCTCACCTGCGCGTGCTTTTTGGCGACGGTTAAAGCTGACCGTGGTGCTCCCTGCTAGAAAACGGACGAGGCTCTGGCGACCGAGCTAGTAGCGGTATATCTACTCACCCAACAAAACTAAAGGTTGGAAGAGGCTACAGCGGCCTTGAGGACCAAATACCTTCTCAAATGTCTGGTGCAGAAGGCAACGGGAAACCACTGCACTATGATTCCCTTGTAAATCAGCATGGAAAAGTCAAATATAACCACGGCCCCGAGTGCCCGGCGTCCCTTTGATGGGACAGGGGTGCTAAGAATCTCCGGGCGGCCATTTAAAATTGGAACCTGGAATGTACGAAGCTTAATTAATCCAGACAAAATCTTTAATGTATGCAAGGAAATGGATCGGCTTGAAATTGACATCCTTGGACTAAGCGACGTGAGATGGAGACAAAACGGTAAACATCAAATCGATAATAACCACGTCATGTATTATTCCGGCTCTGAAGAATCATCTAATATGTACGGTGTAGCTATTATTATTAAAACTTCAGGCCTAACAGTTACATGTGTGCCTCAATCAAATCGTGCTATGATGATTCAGATTCAGTCTAAGCCCAGAAACCTAAATATCATCCAACTTTATTCCCCCACTACTGAAAGTTCAAATGAAGATGTCGAAGAATTTTACAAGCAAGCAGAACAGCTAATAAGTATCACCAAGAAACATGACATTATCATCATAATGGGAGACATGAACGCAAAGGTCGGTCGAAGAGAAGTAAAAGGAATAGTAGGAAAATATGGTCTGGGAGACAGAAACGACAGAGGGGACAGACTCGTTCAGTTCTGCCAGGAACATGACTTTGTTGTGACCAACACATTTTTCCAGTTACCACCTAGAAGATTATATACTTGGACCTCTCCTCGACACAAACCTGATCACATTATCCGAAATCAAATCGATTACGTATTAATCAACAAGCGGTTTAGGAATGCGTGAAGAGTGCAAAAACATACCCAGGCGCTGACATTCGATCAGATCATAATCCCGTGGTTGCAGAAATGGCACTGGTCCTAAAAAAGTTGCCCAAACGACGAGCCAATAATATCATTAATATAAGGAAGATCAATGATGCAAATTGCAAACTTGGCGTGATTAAGGAAATCAACGAATGGGCAAAAGAAGCTAAGGAAGGTCATGCATCTGTTGAAAAACAATGGTACGATTTAAAATCTAAAGTACACAAAATCAACAACGATTTTCTAAAACCTGATAAATGGGTGGCAAAAGAGCCTTGGATGACTGATAAAATTTACCAACTCATGGAGAAAAGAAGACTTCAAAAAAACAATATAGAGCTGTATAAAAGCGTAGACTGTGAAATAAGAAGAGAAGTCCGCTATGCCCGTAATACCTGGTATATTAACAAGTGCGCTCAACTTGAAGAGCTTCATAAGAAACATGACGCATTCAACATGCACAAAGAAATCAAGGCCATGGTCAACCAAAGACGCCCTATCTACCAATTGATGGATACAAATAATCTCCCCGTTATTGACCTTGAACAAAAAAAGCGGTTATGGGAGAATTATATTCAGAACATATTTGCGGACCCTTCCAGGAGTTTACATGTCAACAGTGAAACAGATGAGGGTCTGCCTGTTCTGAAGGATGAAGTTAGAAAGGCTCTGCACAAAGTTAAGACTGGCAAAGCTGCAGGGCCGGATAACATCCACATAGAAATCCTTAAATTGGTATCGGACGAAAACATAGATGCGCTAGTAAAGCTTCTTAACCTGGTATATAATACTGGACAAATTCCTGAGGACTGGTTGAAGTCTGTGTTCATCACACTCCCAAAGAAACCCAATGCGAAAAAATGCGACGACTTTCGGACGATTAGTTTGATAAGTCAAGTTCTAAAATTACTGCTCTCAATCATCCACGAACGCATTAGGGTCAAATGTAATGAACAGCTTGGAGACAACCAATTTGGTTTCCGATCTGGTGTGGGCACCAGGGAGGCATTATTTGCCATACAGGTTTTGGTCCAAAAATGCAGGGATATGCAACAGGATGTCTTTTTATGCTTCGTCGATTACGAAAGAGCTTTCGATCGAGTGTTGCACGATCAAATTCTATATCTGTTAAAAGACGTTGGGCTCGACGATAAAGACATCAGATTTATTCGAAACCTGTACTGGAACCAACATGCCACTGTAAAAGTTGACAGTGAAGAAACTAATCCAGTTGTCATTCAAAAAGGAGTAAGACAAGGCTGCATACTCTCACCTATTCTTTTTAACCTTTATTCAGAAGCTATAATAACAGAAGCTCTGCATCATCTTGACTGTGGTGTGAAAATAAATGGCCGCAACATCAACAATCTACGATACGCCGATGACACAGTATTGATAGCGTCAACAGCGGCTGACCTACAGCGAATGGTTCAAAGTTTAGCGGAATGCAGCGAAAAAGCTGGTCTCAGGATGAACGTTAAAAAGACGAAATTTATGGTCATATCTAATCGAACCAACACGATGATTCCTATTACGGTCGCGGGTCAAAATCTGGAAAGAGTTCAGAAATACAAATACTTGGGCACATGGCTAAACGAAGAATGGAACAGTGATTTGGAAGTAAACACGAGAATAGAAATCGCACGCAGTGCTTTCTTCAAGATGAAAAAAATACTCTGTAATCGTAATATTAACATCAAATTACGCACTCGTTTACTCCATTGCTACATCTGGCCCATTATGTTGTATGGATGTGAGGCCTGGACCTTAAAGGAAGACCTTAAGAAGCGAATAGAGGCTTTTGAAATGTGGGCGTATAGACGTATGCTTTCAATTAGTTGGACCCAGAAAGTCACCAACGTTCACGTTCTGCAACGAGTTGGTCAAGAGCGCACACTCATGCTCACGGTGAAAAGGCGGAAGGTCTCCTACCTAGGCCATGTGATTCGACATGAGCGATACGACCTGCTCCAACTTATTATGATGGGCAAAGTTCCTGGAAAAAGGAAAGTCGGAAGGAGAAAGAAGTCGTGGTTGCGTAACATCAGGGAGTGGACCGGAATAGCTGGTGCAGCTGAGCTTTTCCGCCGAGCAAACAATAAGGACGACTTTAACAAGCTGATTGCCAACCTTCACTAGTTGGAGAGGCACTCTAAGAAGAAGAAGAAGAAGATTAAAATGACATATTTTATCCCTCTATTATTAACAGGAATTTCATCAAAAATTTTATTTATTCTTCAGTTGCTCAAGTAAATAAGATGTTTATTTGTAATTCCCTTTGCATCGCTAAGTTGAACCAATATTCACAAAGTTGTCCTCTCCGAGTTACGGTTGAAATTAGTCTCATTAACTTCTGCCTTATAATTTTCCGCTTTATTCTCGGCTTTATCAAGTTAACATCAAAAAAGCATGTAGAGTGCTGTTTATTTTCTGTTTACTTTAATCATGTACTTCGTTAAATTTGAATAAATGTTCACAAAGTCGTTTTGCAGAACTGGCGTAGGACAATATTAATGGAATTCTCCCCCCGAATGGAGAGTTTAATTAGATTCATTACCGCGCCCAATGATGAGCTGCCGTACTTTGTCGCATTATGTCCGGATATTATCATATAATATCAAAATTTTAACGTGTTTACGTGTTAAATGTAAACTCAGTCATGTTATAGCGTGTTACTGAATACTTTGTCACTATGTAATAATATAACATTAAAACTTAACGAAGGCAATAAATGCCTTATTATCAGTTATTGTTATTACCGCATTTCTCTAAACTTAGGAAATAAATATCATAATTATAATAAACTAAAAATGGCAAATAATTTCATCAATTCGATAAGCTGATGTAAATAACGTCCTTTATAACATAATATTACGAAGTAGTATTCATCGGGATAGATAGTTCTAATACGTGGCAATTTTACCTGATGTACGAATATACTTTAAAAAATCACTATTCCCGTTTCCTGTGAAAATGCCATATATTGCATATTAATTCAGCTAATTAAGCTTATCAATAATCAAGTCTTCAAACCAGAACACACTTCACTTCACGGAACTATCGGTAATTGTACAATCTTCATTTGTACCTTATGTACAAATATACTTGAAAAAACAATATTTCTATTTCAAGTATTTAATTTTAAAAGTACAATAATACGACACGGTAGAATATTTTTATCTGCAGCCAAACGGATCCTAAGCATTAACGGCTCTATTATTTATTCAGATTGGTTGCGAATAGTCTTTCTGTGGAAAATAGCTACCGGTTTCCTTCCGTAAAAAGAATATTTTGCAGAACAAGGTTATATGAAATAAATGAAAATAAAGTTCTTGATATTATGACTTGGTTTGATATACCAAACTCTTGTCGCTTGGTAAGGATGAATTTATACAGATTTTGGCAATGTGTTAGAAATAATAATAAATATTTTTTTAAACCTTTGAGCATAAAAACTAATATATAAATAGTATTTAACTTTCACCCGATACTGATATCTAAATTAACCATCTACCAGCCACATCCATTTTATTAAGTAATAGTAATGTCAAAATGTGACTATAAAGTTACTATCTAAAGACGTCTCTGATGCTTTTTAAAAGAATTTATGTGAAACAAGCACAGTGAAACAAACAAGCATGCCTTCAAATTGATGGTAAGTGGCCACAGCCGGCCATGGACATTTGTAAGCAACCTCATACAAAGGGTTCTACCTGAAGTCAATGACAGATGTGTTGTTACTGTTACCACAAATTTCCACTGAAATTCTAGAAGCGCTTCGCACTAGAAATAGGCGGTAGTACCACTCCGGTTGAACGATATGCGATTTAACTCTTAGCAAGCATATGCAAAAGTGTACCGAATTTTTATTAAACATAAATTATAACATTTTGAAATTGACAAAGACCCGCAAAGTGTCTGATCGAAGTAGCAAACGAGCATGCAGTCCACCTGATGGTAAGTGGTCACTGCCGCCCATTAACGTTTGAAAGCAACTTAACCCATGTTCTATCTGAAGTCAATCACAGATTGCTACTCCTGAGGACTATGATGGTGTATACAAAAGTGTGCCGGCAACTACACCCTTCAACTGAAACGCAACAAATGCTTCACGCTAGAAATAGGTGTGGCGGTGGTACTTCTTCGGTCGAATTGCTCTGGTTCTACCACCTATAAATATGAATTTATTATACTGGTCACTTATTTTGATAAATAGTGTTAATTGTAATTAAAAAGTAATTAATTCAAAAATACGATGCTAGCTATTGCAAATCTCAATAAAAACAATTATCTCAAGGAATACTTTACACAACCTTTTTCTAGTAATGTACCTTAATGCACCTTCCTTGAGAGCTAGAAGTGGCGGACGCCGTTAGATTTTTATTTTCATCCTATGCTTTCTCAGTAGTTTAAGTTTAAAATATGTAGATTGACTTGTGATTGTTAATACTTTTGATCATCCTTACGAATTGAATTTATAAATCCTTTATAATGATAATTATTCAAAGTGACTTATAAAGTTCGACAGTGACTCGTTACGACTAAGAAACTTTCGAATCTCATCTACATACTTTTTACCACACTTTTCTACTAATGATCTTTAACACACCATAAGAGCTGCAAATGGCGAGGTCGTTTTTTTTTTAGTATTCAGTATTCTTTAATATGAGTACCAAAAAAGTTAAACAAATTGACCATCCCGGTGGAGAAGCGGTCACCATCGCGGTTGATATGCACTGGGTTCCGCGTACGAACCTCGGCAAGACAGCCTTCTGGATTATGCATTTCGATTTCTGTACTGGGTCTAGGTATTTGTGATTTCGTCTATATGATTGTGCATGGCACCCACGACACAGGAGAAAATCAAGATAGTGTGGGGGCTTTAAATGTAGAAAACATACGAAAATATTATTTATACATTTATTTTAATTAATTGTTATTTTCGTCGTCAACCCATTATTGTCCCACTGCTGGGCACAGGTCTTCTGACAGAATGAGAGAGTTATAGGCCATAGTCCACCGCGCTGGCCAAGTGCAAATTGATGAACGTTAATTGTTATTTTATTGACAAATAATTGCGTTTATTCTATTTTGTTTAAATAATTGATTAATATACTTATTGAAAGTACCTAACGCAGCTCGCAATAACAAAAAGTGATCAGTCTAAAAAAAGCAAAAGCGAGTTGTAACAACCACTTTTCATAGCTCGTCACGATACTTGTCACCTTTCTTTGTTACTAATGTACCTTAATGTGTACATCGTAAACGCTGGAAATGGCGGAAGCCGTTAGAGTTTTATTCTCATTTGATGCCTTCCCGGCAGTCGTGGTTTTGAACAATATTGGGATTGATTTCTAAGCGCTACTCAGATTGTATGTTTAACTGTCTTAATGTCGTCGTCGTCGTCCACCCATTATTGTCCCACTGCTGGGCACGGGTCTACTCTCAGTATGAGAGAGTTTAGGCCATAGTCCACCGCGCTGGCCAAGTGCGAATTGGTGGACTTCACACACCTCCGAGAACTTTTTTTTTTTTAAAGAACTCTCGGGTGTATAGGTTTCCTCACGATGTTTTCCTTCACCGAAAAACAGTAATAATTAATTTATAATACGCACATGAATCAGTGGTGCGTGCCTGGGTTTGAACCTCGGACCTCCCGATCGAGAGGGCAAGTTTCAACCATTAGGCTATTACTGTCTTAATGTAGCTCTAGCGAATAGGCCCCCTCTGCGTGTTTTATCCCTTTTGCGATGGTGAGTATTCCGAGCAACCATTTGACTTGGTGTCTATGTTATGTTGTCTACACCGCAGCATTCGATGATGTATGTTTCCATGGAAGGGACTCATAGCGATCCTCAGCTATTCAACGTGATTTTGTTTGTCATTTTTATACATAATGGTACGGAACCCTTCTTGCGCGAGTCCGACTCGCACTTAGCTAGTTATTTGGAATGTGGAATGATCTTTGTCTAGTTATTTACAGAACGCAATGATATGAGTATTTTTAAAATAGGTGCAACAACTCTTTTAAACCCAGCGATACATTGGCGACTCTAAAAATCAAATCAAATCAAATTTTATTTATTGTGGAATACAGGTACAATAAGTTTTTATCTGAAATTTATACAGTTTCTCCATATTCCCGTCGCAAATGGGTACACAACTACAAACATTTAATAATATCTTACATATGTATAGTTCAGCACAGGACTGTGGTTCAAGTGTTAATAAAAGCAGACTTTTTTCATAAATACTTAATCTCACTTTATTTAGTGTTTATGTATTCTAAATTTAACTATTCACAGTAAGCGTGACCCGTGAATCCCGCGGTGAAGTCGTTAAAGAAAATCCGGGCCACAGCGGGTTTTAACAACGACCAACACCTTTCGAAGCTCGTCTGGATACTTTACACCACCCTTTGTTAGTAACGTAATGTTCCCTAATGCCCACCCGCTTTAACCACCGTATTTTAAGTAAAAGTGCAGGGAATTTCTTAGAGAGAGTACGAAATACTCGGACAGTATTAGTTTTGGTTTCTTTCTGTAAAAGTTATGGGATTGATTTAGGTTTAAATTAAATTAAAAATATAAAGTGTTAATGTCATAAATGTGCATTAAATCTAATTTATTCGTCGTTTTATGAAAGTATGATTAGTGCTGCTAATCTTGTAATCGTTCTGGCAGGTGCCGGAAAGGCTGTTTTAACTTTTTCACTAAAGAGTTTAGAGTAGTTAAGTTTCCTTCATTAGTTCCGTCAGGCAATCCCGGGAAGGACGGCGGTATGTGTGGTCGCATACCGTCGTAAAGACTAGACGGAGCAGTGGGCCCAGCCGCCCATCTGGGAGGAGCCCGATGGGGCAATGCGCTCGGAGGATTCCGGCTGAAGTCGTTTCGAAATCCCGGAGTCCTCCTTTTCAGCGCCGAGGACGGCCACCGGGGGGGTTTTAGTGCGGTAAAAATCCCACATAACCCTGCGTCGCTTCCACGGCGTCGGGTACCTTTTGAAGGTTTCCCCTCGAAAACAAAAAAAAACTTAAAAGTAAAACTACCAACTACTAACCATATTAAATTAATTCTAAAACAGTTATTACGAATCGACTTACGTTTAGTATCATAGTAATAAGACACCACCGAGTGTTGATTGCCATTGCAACAACGAGTAACAAGATGTTCTAAGGAAAGACCAAGTTCCTTTAATTGTTCATAAGTAATGGAACAGCTTAATGAGGGAGCTCTGTCCGGGTTTCTGAAAGCGTTAGAAACTGTCCCAATAGAAAATTATTGTAGGTAGACACTTGGGTGTATGGGTAGCATTATCAAAATCAGACAATATAACAGGTTTTATGAAAAGACCCATTCTATTTAACTCTTATTTAATCTGTGATGCATTGGCGATTCCAAGTGTCCATGAGTACTATTTTTCATTAGGTAGCGCGCCTGCCTGTTCGTTAGCATAATCTATGATAAAATATATATGAAACTTGTATCATGTTAATTTAAATTATAATAAGTTTTTAAAATTATGTAATAAGATAAATAAATTATGTTAAATGATGTAAATATGTCAATTATGGCTTTGATGCAAAAATATAGTCCTTTCTGGGAGTTGTGCTCAAAATACTTTAATCATACTTGTCATACTTAATATTATAAAGGCGAAAGTTTGTGAGTGTGTACGTTTGTTACTTCTTCACGTTTAAACAGGTGGAGCGATTTTCATAAAATTTGGTAGGGAGTTAGCTGACACTCTGAATTAACATATAGGCTACTTTTTATTGCGCGAAAATATTTTATTCCCACGGGACAATCGATACATCGATTTTTAATGGCGCGGGCGTTGCTGCGGGGTCCAGCTAGTGAAATTTATTTATGACACAACCATTTGTAAAACTTTATTTAAAAAAAAAGTAAAACAAATATGAAAACACTCTATGCTGTTACTGACTGTGGTATATAAGACAAGTTACATTATGTACATCAATCATATGATGTTTGTGTATACCTGTGTATTGGTGCAAATTAATTTGATACCCCTATGTGTGAGTTTGTTTGTTTGATGGTTGAGTTTGAGTGTTGATTGCATCGACGACAATAGCGTCTTGTTCTGAGGCAAATCCAAGTTCATTAGTCAGTTTAATTGTTCCTAAGGAGGTAATAGTAAGTGTTAGTGCTCTCCAAGATGTTCGCTGATTTCGTAGTAAAGCTCTGTTACCATTTTGAGAAACTCGATTGAGATATTTTAACCTAGAACCACTTCAAAGAAATACATTCGGAATTGCGTTGCAAGATGCATCGAATCGTGCAAAGAGAATGCTTAACAAATTAATGTATTAAGTTTAAAAATTTTACTTTTTAACTACGCTACATTTACTATACTACTTTTAAATACATAACTACACTACATGTAGTTTGACCGGGGAAGTACCACTGCCACACCCATTTCTAGCGTGAATCATTTCTTGCGTTTCGATGGAAGAGTGTGGTTGCCGGCACACTTCCACATGAGGCGACCAACATAGTCCTCGGAAGTAGCAACGCATCTGTGATTGACTCCAGATTCAACCCATGATCTGTATAAAGTTGATTACCGATGTCCATGATCGGCAGTGACCACATACCATCAGGTGGACTGCATGCTCGTGTACTACTTCGGTCAGATAAAAAAAAAACATTTTTAAATGTGGGATATAAATGACATATAACACTTTTTACACTCACAGCCTCACACTAGGATTTTCTCCTGCGTCGTGGGTGCCGTGGACATACAAAGACTTATACACAAACATCCAGACCTATAAAAGAAATGTAAATTTATCCTTCAGATTCCTGTCTGGCCGGGAATCGAACCCAGAACCCACTACGTCAGATCGGTACCGTGACCGCACCGCCACGCGGGTCGTCAAAACATATTCATATATCTGTATTTTTTATATCTGAATATTTAAAAATTCTTAAAATTAGTGTTGACTAATGGAAATGAACTACTTGGTCTTTCACCATTTTCCCCATTTTTCTTCAGCATATTCATCGCATTTGGTTAGTTTCGGAGACTATGGGCTCAGCGCGGCAATGGGTAGGTAAGTAAATTCAATTTACTTGCCTTAAGTACGGTATATATCATGAAGCATTTATTTCATATATTTTACATGTAAATAACACAGTGGCTATGATACTTTGTTGATACACAAGTTTATCAATGAGCGTCCCTTGATACAAGTACTTGTTTATATGCGAATGAGCCATGACGAGGAGCAAAAGTAGTAAGTTTCAAAGAGCCCTTTCAGTCCGTCATATCCCAACGAGCCCTAATTGGGTATCAAGCGTTGTGTCAAGCAAACTCCATAACTAACTCGTATTACTGTAGATGGACAGTTAATACCCAACTTTAAGTATAAGTATAATGATAGGAATACGTCTTGAAAATCCTGTTGATAAACCAGGCGAAAAAGTCACATTTATGTTAATGTGACCACAACAATTAGGCGCATGAAACAAAAGCGGTTCTTTACCCCGCACCTCGCTTCTGTCCCCGCGCGTCCCCTAGTGACGTGCAGTCGTGTATCGTCTTAAGTGTTAACGTTAGCCAGCACGTGTTTAATGTTATTTCGTTATATTGTTAATTTAATGAGTGATTGTAGAATTTTAAAAAGTTATTATTAAATTAGTTGATTATTCGTCAATAAACCTCAAAATGGGTAGGAAAAAGACTATTCGTGGAGAAGAAAGGACTCTTACATTCAAAATATGCATTTTTTTAACAAGTGAAGATGCATGGGCTGAGTAGTCCTGTCTCCAAGGTCGAAAATCGATTGTGTGCTGTAACAGGCATCAGTCTCTTACTCAAATAAAAAAGAAAAAAAAAATCCATGTCTGCGAATATATTAAAAGCATAAAAGTGAATACACGACTATTGAACATACACCACTATGGCGTATGTTTTAATGATAGTATACCTACATACTCTTGGTATTTGGTAATAGAATATACTTCGTATCTAGTTCTAATGACGTTTCAACTGCCATGCGCCTAATTGTTTTGGTCGAGTAAGTATTTACAAAGTGTGTGTAAATAGAATTTATTTTCGTCTCCTACTGTTTCTAGTTCTGTAACTTTCACTTTGACTATTGAAAGTGAATACACGACTATTGAACATACACCACTATGGCGTATGTTTTAATGATAGTATACCTACATACTCTTTGTATTTGGTAATAAAATATACTTCGTATCTAGTTCTAATGACGTTTCAACTGCCATGCGCCTAATTGTTTTGGTCGAGTTAGTATTTACAAAGTGTGTGTAAACAGAATTTATTTTCGTCTCCTACTGTTTCTAGTTCTGTAACTTTCACCTTGACTATTCGACGAAATTCTTTTTGTCCTTCCGCCGACAAAGACGCTCTTACTTAAGTCTGAAGGAGTCATGACGAAGTATGAAAGTGGGAAGTTTCAAAGAGCCCTTTCATTCCGTCATATCCCGACGAGCTCTAATTGGATTTCAAGCGTCATGTCAAGTGAACTCTTAATACGAAAGTCGTATTATGATAGACGGGAACTTATTACATAACTTTTGTAACAAGTATACAAAACGAGAAACAAGGCTGGAACTACTATGCGAACTATATATAGCTTGTAAAGAAAATGCGAATAATACAGCACAAACCATTCCAGAAATCGACAGCAAATAATTTCACAGAAGTGACATCTTACAAGTACAGCTTCAAACCAATGTTCAGCGAAGCGTTGTCTTCCTTGTTTTGTCTCGACTTTATTTGACAAGCCAAGGCAGAACAATCTTATTCAAATCTAAATAAGCGGTTACAACCAAGAGGCAGCGTGCAAATGTCGTACCGTTTATTCTAAGCAGAATTTATATATTCTGGCACAGTCCTGCGCACTGGAATCGGCTCACTTCATAAAATAACAATAAAGTTCCGTACGTCCAATACACTGGCTTAAAATACTGAATATGGAAGTTAATACGAGTCATATGTTTACTTACCGAAACGTTATTTACATTTCAAAGAAAATATACCCTAGTATTGCGCTTTCGTTGCCTACAGAATTTGGGACAGAGGTAAATATTACCATTAGAAGTGCCGGACATTTTGACACCCCAAGAAGCGCGGATATTTCAAGTAAAAAAAAACTGCCGCGGTAAAGCTATTGCAAAGCATTTTTATCAACATATGCAATTATAGTTATTTATTCATTTATGCAGTATTTTTTTTCTTTATTTTATATACATTTAAGTCTTTTTCTTTGATGCTATATACTTTCTCACAAACAGCTGCTTAAATATTCGTCCGATTTCTGAGCAGCTCGTCTCGATCCGTGCGAGCTTCGTACTGCCGTACCAAATACATACACGTTAAGCGAACGCTCGACCGCGCTACAGGGTAGGGTTAGGTTTTTTTCGTTACGGAATTTTTTGATTCAGTCGCTCCACTCACAGCCCGCGATAAAAGTTATGCAATGGCTTAAAATGTGTTTTGCATTTAAGTGGTTGAAGTCCCGTGCACATAATATAATCATGAAAATTCGTAAAACTCACGATTATACGCATAATAAAATAATAATTAAGTAGACCAGGCAGATTACCGAAGTGGGTCAAATTTGGGACGCTCGCACTTCTAGTGTTAACGAAATCTTTATACCAATAAGTGACGATGCAAGTACTATACATTTATATGAGCTGAATAAATATTGTTTCTTGTGTGCATATAAAATGCGTATATAAAATTTAAAGGTGTCGAAAAGTTACCTCTTGAGCTTCTTTTGTTGTTTTTTCTGAATTCTAAACATTTTATGGGTACAAGTGTTATTTATAATGAATAAGTGCATAACATCGTCGTTAAATTTTAGTTTGATTATTCATACAATAAACATATAGCATACAATAATGAAACAAATGTAATTTTAAAAATCGTTAACAGATCATTGGCGAGATGATAAGGATTTTATGATGCGACATTAACCCAATGTGTAGAAAATCCCCACAAGGAAATATTTATAGGACATATAAAATATATATATTTGTGTCATATGTATATTCTCGTTTTCCAGTCCAAAATATAGCCCGTTAAGTTCCGATGTTTTAACTCAGCAGTCCCGTCGGAATTAAAATTCCGTTGTTTCCAATCAGCCCGTACAAACAGACAGACTCACATTTTAATTGCACTAAGACCCAATGTTTTTGTATCGTAGTGTAAGGCTCTTTTTTAATTAAATTTATTGTTAGTATACAGTTTCATTATACAACGAGTAATTATTACTTGGACTTTGGTGTCATACCTACTCATGAGACCCGGATAAGACGGATAACAATTAGTCATTTCTTTGCCATAACTACGAAAATTAATATCTTCCGTTGATTTCATCTACATACTTAGATTTCTACTGGAAACAATTATTAAAATGTTGGGAACTTTGGTAACCACTACCGGATTAGTCACTCCTCTGTCATCATTATTAACTTCACCGTTTTCGCTACATTAGCGACACAGAGCACGAAGTCACAGTCAATCCATGACATTGTACTATTGTACAAATAGTTCCTCAGCGCCGGCTTCCTTTTACTAGAATTCTTGAGGTCGAATTATTCAGAAAGTTCACTCGTTAAATCTCTGGAGACATGCATAACTTTCCCAAAGCGAAACACGGTCGCAACTTGAAAATAGTCGAAGATATATTGTTCTTGAGTTTAACTATAAGAATTTCGTTTTGTCTGAACGTTTTATCTTTAACTTAAATGTGAAGATAATATTTTATATATATAGTCAAAGCAGCAAAGCAGTATTATTAATGGATGCAAAATTTAACATAAACATAAAGTGCACGCACTACTACCATGTATTAACACATGTCCAATCTCGGGTCTGCTGGAAGAGAATTCTTTAGAAATAAGCAGTACCCTTGCACTTATAGTTTATTGTAACTTGTTTTACCATTTATTTGATTCTCTCTGTGTGCATAAATAAATAAATAAAATAAATCATTAAAACTCACTGTCACAATAGTATACTATGGCAACACGCCCGATACATGTATGTATGTTTGTTTTAATGTCCATGTTTGCATTGGCAAATTCTGCTCTTAGTTAAAGTAAAATATACCATAGTTCAAGAAAATTTTGATTTAACTAGAGGAGACTTGCCAGGTACTGCACCATGCAACAGCAACGCAGATTAATCGAGGTTTATATGAGTTAGTGACTGGCGTATTAAGATGTACAGTACTTTGTTCATAAGACCTTCGTCGAAGACGTTTTAACGACCGCTAAATAGGTAAATGGCGGGCTAGCGGTGACAATTTTTATTTATAAAAGTCAAATGATAATTACTTTCAGTTATTTTCGCAGTGCCCTTATTTCGTTTTATGAACTAACCACCCGTTATAAAAAGATGTCCTCTATATTGTACCCCGAAGAGGTATTACTGTTATTATTACATTCTGTGTCGGTAAGGTTGTGGGCAAAGGCTAGTATCCCTACAATAATAAATAATAACTTTCTAATCTATAGATATTTATTAAATTTCCATTCTAAAACAAAATCCCCAGCATGCAAACGTAACAGCTACATTTTAAATTCCATGCAATATTTTTGGGCACAATGATTGATGGGTACCAATTTAGGACAATTCCCAACGTGTATAGAAATACTGGCAGATAAACCAAACGATCACATCCATACAATGTTTCCAACAAAAAAGAAAATATGCGTGCGTCAAATTTAGTTAAAAAATGATCGCTTTAATTGAATACCAATCAAACAAAACATTTTCATTGAAACACTAGTGTCAGTTTTGTAGAGCATTCAAAGTTTATTTTTATTCAGATTTAGCACATTTGAAGTATATCTTTGAACTTAAATGCCACTTTAATTTTAATTGGGTTTAATATTTTATTCATATCAATATTTATATTTATAGCATATTTTTTTAGGAAAAGCCATTGTGAAACTATATAAATTCCTGCCTTGCATTTCATATGACCGGTATTAAATCCATGTTATATTTACTCTATATATCTTTTAATTTTTCGTAGAATTATGCATAACAATTCATTACCGAAACATACTTGAGTACTAATTATACCGAGTTGCTATGCATGGTTTTGAGTTACTCGTAGATCTTCAGTCAGGCAAAAAACAAAATAATTAATTTATATTTATTTTTTGAGAATAGTAGTTTACATATTCAATGTCGAAAAAAAAGGTACTTGATGTAATATATCAATAATATAGGTAAGATATCTGCATAGTATAGTAGTATAGTAAATGCTTCGGTCATCACATAACTTAAAAGCTATCATTTCTCGTTTACTGTTCAGGCGGTATTACTTTGGAACGCCCTGCCAGTTGAAATCAGGAAAGCACCCAGTAAGGTCATCTTTAAAAAACTTGTTCGAGAGCACTATCTCAACTCCGATACTGTCCCATAATTACTATATACTTTCCTTTTATATAGTTTATTTATATATATATATATATATGTAGATGTATCATGTGTATTGTATGTATGTATGTATATATAAAGTTGTAAATTTATGTAAATTCTGTGTAAATTTTTATAAATTTTTATTATTATATATATTATATATGATTACTATTTAGTCTAAAATTAACACCTGCCGCATATTCTCCAACCACCCAGGGTTGACTGGTAGAGAATGCCATCAGGCATTAAGTTTACCCTTTTGTTGCTTTTATTTTTATAAAGGTGCAATAAACGAATAAATAAATAGTATACATCTATAAGAATTGTCTTGTTTTCCTTATTTTGGAAGGTTGCTTTACT
Source organism: Spicauda simplicius (assembly GCA_949699795.1). Lineage (NCBI taxonomy): Eukaryota > Metazoa > Arthropoda > Insecta > Lepidoptera > Hesperiidae > Spicauda > Spicauda simplicius. The sequence continues at coordinate 8,626,082 of OX453067.1, read as the reverse complement.
GTCAGTTTTAACACCTTTTTACTTTACCACTGTCCTTTTATACCTTGGCTAGTAAACATAAACCAAGTTAAGTATTTCACGCCGCCCTAAACATTCTTAATTTCATTCGTATTATTGTTTTTCTTGTTATTAAACGGATTTATAGTATACATGTACGATCATGTTTTATGTTTTTTTATTTTTTTATCCGATTGTAGTAGCAATCGAGCAGGCAGTCTAGCTGATGGTATGTGGTCACTGCCGCCCATGGACATCCGTAAGCAACTTCATACAGAACACATAGGTTCTACCTGAATTCAATTACAGATGCGTTGCTACTCACGAGTAAAAATATGCCGGCAACAACACCCCTTCATCGAAACGCAATAAATGCTTCACGCTAGAAATCGCTAGAAATAGGTCTGTGCTTATATGGGTTTAGCTATTCGTTGTTTTCTGTTAGATTTAGGATTACTATATTGTTTAAAAATATCGTCTTCCCTTGTTTAGGAATGCTTACGTTCGAGCTTTAATTGTTGATGAATGGACACGATAACCGTATTTATGTACAAAAATAATATGGTCATGGAGATAAGACTCTTTAAATCACCATTAGTATCATGAATGAACACTTCGTGTGCCAGTAGCCCAGTAGGGTCGACATGATATAGCAATTATTGATAACTTCTTCAATTATATTATGACTAGTTAACCCGGCGAACTTCGTTTCGCCAAAGAAAGATCCGATTTAAGATTTTTAAATTATCAGTGTTTCTTCAATATATCATGCACGTATGATTCATATAAGCCTTCCTCTTCAGGCACTATATCTATTAAAAAAACTGCATTAAAATCCGTAGCGTAGTTTTTAAGATCTAAGCATACATAAGGACAGACAGCGGGAAGAGACTTTGTTTTATACTAGGTAGTGATTGTAATAAATATAAATGTGAATCTTACCATATCACTTTACACGAATAATAACTTATTTGTAAATACTTAACATGTTTTGGTAGAACATGTAAGGTGTGACAGTAAACATTATACTCATGTTACTAGTTTAATTACTGCGACTGAACAAATTTACCCAATTAGATATCGCATTTGCTACTGTTACACTCAAAGCGAAGGAAGTGAAGTGTTCACAAGCGCAGAACACATAGAAGTGATAGCACTTCTCGGTGTCCGGCCCGAGAGCTGTAACGGTGTAACATTTCAACGTTGAGTCGAGATTTATAGCACTCGAGAAGTTTAAACTGCACTGTTCTTACGACTTAAGAGTTTTTAGCGCTTAGTTCTGCTCGTGATAGTACGTGTAAGTGAAACTGTGAGACGTATGGGTCGGTGTGTTTATTGTTTGCACTAAGGCGAGGGTCTTTATGCAGGGTCGTATAATATAGTCGTATCAAATCAGAATTTATAAGATTATCTTCAACTATAGTGCTGATGTGTTTCGACGGAGACAGGGTTAGGTGGCAATTTATTATCAATTAAACAGATTTTGTTCAATATTTATTTACTTAATACTGGAAAAACTTGTTTTTAATACGTGAAGAAGTTTTACGTTTAAAATTTTTGAGAACTAGGAGAAATTAAAAAATTAAACATTCCACTACCCTAGTTAAAAATGTGTTAATATACAATAGACTACAGTCTGGTAATCTCGTAGTAGAAAGAGTATCTTTTTTCCACGTCTATTTCTAGCGTAGCGAAATAGTTATAGTTAGTTTTAGTTAGAAAATAGTGGATGCCAGGTCATTTTAATATGACGCCAACAATTTATCATTGGAAATAACAAACCCCGTTCTATATGAATTTAATTATGACATTTGATTTATTAAATGGTCTTAATTTTTATAACGCTATTTGATATTTTGTTTGGTTTAATTTGTTTTCTTCGTTATAATCTGATATTTGTGTTATTTTTTTTAAATTTAATTGTCATCTATTATTAATTCACATTTTGTAATATTATCATAATAATTAATGTAATTTGTTTATCTCTGCTACTTAATTAAATGCAATAAATAAATAACTAAACTTGTTTACTGACTTCCGTAGGTCTCAGACTACTAACAGTCATAAGGAACCACGCTTGTTTACCACTTTATTGTTATAAGTAACATATGGAGTTACGTTATAATTTCGAAAAATCAGTACCTTGAAATTCACAGATTTTCAGTGTAGGCCGAAATTCGTTCCATCAGGCCATTACTGTATAATAACAACCCTAACAAGGCTAATAATTTCGAGCAGGTAGCCGCATCTGTCTTATAACAAACAATATTTGTATCCTTGGGATGTAGCCAGGATACACTTTAATCTCCATATTATTAAGCAGGTAGATTCTTGCCGCGGTTTCGTTTCTTTTAATTTGACTTTTTAGCGTTCTTATGTGACATTCGGTTGAGCAAAAAACAAAAAAAGTATTGATAGCCTCAGGTTTTAATAAAACTGGTGTTTAAAAAATGGTAAATATATCCCATAGTTTATACTACTAATTACTCCTAACTTCTATAATTTATTAAAGATATCTAATGGGGCTGATAGCAATGTCTGAAACATTATCTTCATTAAGGATAACAAGATTTATTTATGATTCCGATTACAGTTATTTTGCTACTTGAAGGAAGTTATAAATTTATCAATTTCACGTGACAGTACAACTTAAAATAAATTTATTTGAGTAATGATATATGTGCCTACGTACACATATGTACGTATGTACGATATTTCCATTAAAATACTCTAAAAACAAGTTTGAACATCTTAAAATGTGACAAAATACATACGTATCACTAATTTAATCTTGAAACAGTAGGTAGGATAGAAAACAAGACATTTATTTCACAAAGGAATCTCTCAACGAACGTGCTGCTATAACTTATCCGTGTATTTCACAGCAATTTTGAAAGAACGAAACGGCAAACGTACTTATATGAGTACGTGTGTCAACATGATATTGGAGGGAGCACTAGTATGGAAATCAGAGAATAGATTGATTTTTCCGGTCGGGATCCAGCGAGCGGCTCAGAATCACAATGTAAGTTTGAAGCAAATCTCGCACGTCTCAGCTTATTACTTTCTAAGTTTGCGGCAAATTAGTTCGAGTTCTTTCGTAAAGTTAGAATCTTTAGAAATATTGAAGATTTTTTAGAATACTTCATGATTGCTTCAGTGGTGTTAATAGTTATTTAAAATAACTATTAAATGGATTAGCACCGCCACACCTATTTAGCGTGAAGCATTTTTTTGCGTTTCGATGGAAGAGTGTGGTTACCGGCACACTTTTATATGAGGCGACCATCCTAGTCCTCGGAAGTAGCAACGCGTCTCTGATTGACTTCAGATAGAACCTGTGTTCGATATGAAATTGCTTACAGATGTCCATAGGCGGCAGTGACCACTTACCATCAGGTCGATTGCATGTTCATTTACTACTTCAATCAGATAAAAAAAACGTCGATATAACAGTTTAGGTAAATTAATATCGATATACAATAAGATCATCTAATAAACTAACGAATCTTTGTAAACGAATTAAATGAACAAAAAATAATATATTTTCCTCTATTCATAACGTTAGTATATTTCATGTAGAAAATATTTTGCGGATAATAAAGCGTCGCTCGAGACGCGTAAGATTCTTGGTATATATAATGTAGCGAAAATTATGAACTACATATTCGCTTATGTAAGTACATAATTAGGAAGTACTAGTATTAATCAGTAAGATTGCTTATCACGAGCATGTTATCAAAGAATGTTATATTGTTTAGCTACGACTATTTATTTTTAAAATCTCAGCTTTGATCAATTACCCTTAAAATATCATTTTATAATTATTAATTTTGTCGACAATAAAAGTATATTTTACTGCACACGAATACAATCGACCAAATCGACAAGTGTAATACGGTTACCAATAAAAAAGGAACAAAAAACTGAACAAAATTCTTGGCCGATACTTGGTACTTAGATGGCCATTATAGCTTCATCTCACTAAGTTACAGCGTTGTTTTCCGATACAGGACCACAGAAGGAAACCGTTTACGGGCTATCATTCGGCCGTTTGCGCTAAACGCCATATTGCCTCTTTTATTGCCCAAGTTGGCTCTTTGGCGGGATGATTTGTACCAGTTTACGATACAAATTGTTTATGGCGATGGTGCTAAACATATTTGGCAAGTTCGCATGTCTCCGAGGGAACGTCCTCAAGTTTTATGTCATTGGTTATAAACATCATAGGCCTTTCGTTTATAGGATTGTAGACTGTGTAAGTATAGTAAGAAACTTGCCGTGTGGTGTTGGTATTGTATAGAATTCTGCATCCCTTTCTATGGATGCCGTAGAAGACAACTGAGAGACATTCAGGGCATGGTTATCGACAACACGAAGGTTATACACTATCGAGCTTTAACCGCTAAAAGTAGAACTAAAAAATTTAGACATCAATTAGAATAAAATAAGGTTATTTTATGATCTGATGTAATGATATGATTAGACACTTACTAAAAATATTAACATTTTTTGTATTGTTTTTTATGATAGTCTATGTATACGGTCTCGGGCAAAAGCTAGATATAAAAATAAGAGACATGAAACATTCGCTTGTACGAAGTGTACTCCATGTATTTTATCCCTAATATTATTAATGCGAAATTTCGTGAGGACGGATAGGCTTTGATTTTTCGTAAAAACGGCTGTTCGTATTTGGATAAAACTTGACACATCTATATATTAATACGTGAAGCAAAAACTTGTGACGCATTTTTAAGTAAAAATACACACACTATCGTGCATTTGACACAAACACATAAATAATATATGAAATAAAACATCAATGTCTTACTATGAAAATACATAACGTCAGAAACGTCTGTGTCTTTGTCTAAATACCCGCTATTACTTTAAATACGGTTTAGCTAATTAAACCTCTTTTAATAATTAACGGGTGATTCTAATCAATAAAATCAATACAATTTATTATTTGAGAAATATTCGTGCTACTTTGGACAATATTAAGTGAAGTTTTAAGTTAAATTAAGGTCGAAAATCGACCGTTGCGACGGGTGACTAGTATAGTTTATTACTTGTATCAACAAATATGGTACAGGTATTTATTAACATGGCAAATAAAGTCTTAGCTTAGCCTACTTAGGCTAAGCTGCAGGCAAACATTAGTAAATAATATATTCGACGGAGTAGTAGGTTCTCAACAAAATAAAGCTATTTTAGTTTATGGTGAAATGTAACTAAATGTTTTTATTTTACGTACAGTCGTGACTGGTTGAGAGGATTAAACTGGCTCGATAGAACACATTGTATTGTGAAAGTTGTGAGGCAAGATCTTTAGAGCTTGGGAAGTTCAGTCCGAAGTCTAGAATACGAACCGAGTGTACGTTTCTTGAAGTAATTAAGTACGTTACTCACATACGTGCCGTAACATAGTAGAAGAGATTTATATGTATAAGGTTTTCACAGCTCTCTTTATAATCTTTGTAGTGATGTATTATGTCTCCCCAAAGATTTCAATTATTAAGGTCCTTTTTTGAGAAACTTCAGTGGGCTTAGTTTTTTTTTGTTTTCGAGGAGGAAACCTTCAAAAGGTACGTGACGCCGTGGGAGCGACGCGGGGTATGTGGGATTTTTACCGCACTAAAACACCCCCGGTGGCCTTCCTCGGCGCTACTATAAAGAGTACTCCGGGAGCTCCAACGGACCGCAGCCGGAATCCTCTCAGCGCGTTGCCCCATCGGGCTCCTCCCAGATGGTCGGCTGGGCCCACCGCCCCGTCTAGTCTTTACGGCGGTATGCGACCACATCAACCGCCGTCCTTCCCGGGATCGCCTGAACGAACGGTTTGAGCTCCCACTCTAGCCGCCGGCGAACCACGGAAGCCCCAATTAGTCGCCTCTTACGTCAGGCAGGGGATGCCATAGCCCTATTCTAATCCCGGAACTACAGGGCGCGGGCTTAGCTAAACAAGGCATTCATTTTTAGCAAAGCTCTAAAAGTATGTAGGGAATTTTGCATTACTAGAATAAGTATTTTATCTTTTATATTAGGAATTTGACAGTTATTTGTAAGTCTGATTCTGATAAACGTAACATTTATCTACTCTAGATCATTGTGAAAACCGTAAACATATACCTATTATCTTTGCATAAGAAATACACTAAGTTAAAAAAACAATTTTGTAACAGAATTGGTGATACTTGTTCAGACATACCTAGTTTGCATACATAGTAGACATACATAGATTGGGCATACATAGATTGGGCATACATAGTTTGCAAATTTAGTCAGGCCTGGTTATCATTAGTTAACAAATTTCTAAGTGGTAGAAACCATACATGAAATTAACAACTTGGATATATTTAGATAATTTTCGAAGTAATTCCAATTTTCTGTACCATCGCTGAGGACAATACATTACTTAATCAAATTTGCATCAGTTTTAAAATTCCTATTAATAAATAATATTTACAATTTTATAGGGAACAAAATGTCTGGTGTAGATCTGTATGGAACATTCAAGAACATCTCCAAATGAAAGAGATACGTATACGTAAGCGAAATAAAGAAAAACTCATAAGCCTTCAATTAACCTACAAATCCGGCTAAGAGACCCTTTCAGTACATTGCGTATAATAAGTAGCGGTGATCTTTCCACAATGACGTCAATTTACGCAAATAGCTGTGCAGTGTTGTAGGTTGTTTAGATAACGGACTGATGTGCGCCATTGGGGATCGCGTCCCATCTTGTTACTGCAACTGACCCGATACTGCTTGATATTTTAATTTCGTATAGTGTGTGATTGAACGGAAATTGTTTCAGTAATTTATAGCTAAGAGCAGTGATAGCGTAATGGTTAGAGCAGTGACAGCCTAATGGTTGAAACTTGCCTTCTCGATCGGGAGGTCCGAGGTAGGTACAAACCAAGGCACGCACCACAGATTTTTCTAAAATTATGTGCGTATTAGGAATTAATTATCACTGCTTGTCGGTGAAGGAAAACGTCTTGAGGAAACCTACACACCCGAGAGTTCATAAAAAAAGTTCGCGGAGGTTTATGAAGTCCACCAATTTGCACTTAGCCAGCGCCAGCCAGTCTTCTCTCAGTCTGAGAGAAGACTCGTGCCCAGCAGTGGGACAATAATGGGTTGGCAAGAGATAGCTAAGAATTGAATATGTTTCTTTTAGCATGAGGTACTAAGTATTTCTTATATATAAATGTAAAATGTAGTTTATTTCAAAGGGTAACTAACTACTTCTTCCGTAGCTGCAGTGTGTATATAACCGTAGTGTGTATAACTAAAAGGCGCTTTGACTTTATATAAATGCTTTGAAGTCGAAACGAATGTCACGGGATTGGCAGGAGAGTTAATGTGAAATTATTTTAATACGTTTTCTGATTTTAATTTGCGTCTCATATTAAGAAAGGTTAAAGCTTTGTAGTGCTTATACAATATGTCAATAAATCGTTACATTAAAATAAAACCATTGAAAATTGCTTAAAAACTCGATACGCAACTATGTATATTCTGGGTACTTGTAATTTCTACGTTAAGCTGGCATGCTATGTATCTAAATGATTGTTTGATTTGATATGACGTACCGAACATTACAAGAGTAATCTAACTAGTAGGGATATCAGATAACAGCAGATAAGACAAGTAATAACAGCAAATTGCTTGGGCCCAAAACTGAAGGGATCCGATCGTGATTACGGACAGTATAATTTCCCTATTCCTAAAAATGGTAACCGAAAAAATAAAACCACATTGTAATGTTACAATCTTGACTTAATTTATACGGTAAAATCTTTGTCATTTCTTCATTGCTGAAGGTCGTGTCCATGAAATTCTTTCACTACTTTATTTATACTGGTATGTTCCTTTTTTTTTAAATCGAATTAAAGTGGCAATCAAGCATGCGGTCCACTTGATAGTCAGTGGTCGCTGCCGCCCATGGACATCTGTAAGCAATTTCATATAGGTACAACATGGGTTCTATCTGAAGTCAATCACACATGCGTTGCTACTTCCAAGGACTGTGATGTTCGCCTCATATAAAAGTGAGGCGCAACCACACCCTACGAACACAAGAAATGCTTCACGCTGAAAATAGGTGTGGCGGTGGTACTTCCCCGTTCGAACTACACTGGCATTACGACCTGTATATACTATTTTATTCCCGAACCTTCATCCACTTTGGTCAAGTCTACTAAGGTATTGAGTACCCCGTGTTTTAATTAGGGTCATAAAATATGTATATGACAAATTTCAACGCAAGCTGACCTGTATTTTTTTGCGTGAAATCGTAACAAACATACTTACATTCACATTTATAATCACTACATGGTATAAAACATAGTTGCTTCCCGCTGTCTATCCCTATGTAAGCTTCGATCTTTAAAACTACACTACGGATTTTAATGCACTTTTTTAAATAGATAAACTGATTCAAGAGGAAGGTTTTTATGAATAATACATGCATAATATAGTGGGGGAACACTGATAATTTTAGATTTTTCACTTTGAGGTGGAACGAAGTTCGCTGGGTCAGCTAGTATTAGTACAAATATAATATTAGTACAATTCTTTTCTAATTCTTCCGGGTTTCTGCTATTCTTAGGGCAGTCGCAATAGGGAAGGTGAGGGTTACTATTTGGTCACACCATCGGTTAGGTGATCGGCTGCGAGGTCTCTTTCCTTCTGCCTTACCTACCGACTTGTCGAGTTGGTCTGCTTGTTGGCGAGCGATGTAACCAAAATAATTACGGCAAAATAATTACCTAAAGTTACTTAGCTTTAACAATCCTTTAATATGTTTAAAACGAATTTATTATCTTCCTTCATATTTTACCTAATGGTTCCCTCGAAGTGAATTTGGAGGGAACGTTACAAAGTTTTAATGATAAGCTTTAAATATTACGAGCGTCAAATTGACAAAGAGGGTATGCATGAATTCGATTCAAAATTATTAGTCAGTTGGAAAATTTGGCATCACGTTTCAGGAATCTTCATGAAATGCATTATCGGGATATCTGATTATGAAAAAGACTTAGTAATTGTAAACGCTTTTTTATTATGTTGTATATAAGTAGAATACAACTATTGTGCAAGAAGTAATAAACTCGAAATAACAGAACACATAAGACCAATCTGTTCATATTTGAAACTATTCTCTGGTGGTCAAAATATACCAATTTATGAGTACAAATAAAAAAGTACCAACTTATAAAACATTAATTGAATATGTGTATTTAATATACAACAATCGATTATTTCAGGCTTACTTATCGTCGTTCCTATAGTTCCGGGATCAGAATAGGGTCCCCAGCCTGTCGTAAGAGGCGAAAAGGGGCTTCCGGGATTACGGGCGGCTAGAGTGGGAGCTTGAACGGTTCACCCAGGCGATTCCGGGAAGGACGGCGATACGTGTGGTCGCATACCGCCGTAAAGACTAAACGGAGCGGTGCCCAGCCGCCCATCTAGAAGGAGCCGATGGGGCAACGCGCACAGAGAATTCCGGTTGCGATTCGTTTGGAGATCCCAGAGTCCTCGTTGTACGGTTGAGGACGGACACCGGGGGGGTTTTAGTGCAGTAAAAATCCCACAGAACCCTGCGTCGCTCCCACGGCGTCGGGTACCTATTGAAAAGAAAAAAAGGGCTTACTTATCGTAAATAATAATTGGCATTCAAACGCATTGTATTTAAAATAATTTTAATAGACCAACTTACAGATTAAAGTAAATATATTGAGTGAGTTGATGAAAACTTTATTGTAGAAATATCTTACAGTAAGTTACAAGAAAACTTGTATACTGAGATTATATTACGAACAAAAGACACAATGAAATAGAAATACTCAAAGTAATTTAAAAGTAGACAACTACAATGTTCTGTATCATAAACGTGTAAGTACTTTAAAACTGTATAACACGTGAAGGTGGCTTTATTACGTTGTATTGCCAAGCGCTTTTATTTGAATTTAGTTTTGACTTCAAATAAACCACTTGTCCTATCGCAAACGGGATATTTAATTGATTGACGTAGGAAACGAGCATGCAGGCTATCTGATGGTAAGTGTTCAATGTAGACTATGGACTTCTGTAACCAACGTCATAAACAACATAGGTTCTATCTGTAGTCAATCACAGATGTATTGCTTCTCCCGAGAATTAAGATGGTCGCCTCATATAACAATGTACTAGCACACCTTTTCATCGAATTTCAAGAACGGTGTAAGGATGATTGCTCTAATGATTTACTGTTTTTGAATGTAAAGTTTTTTAAATGTTAGAATATTAAGGTATTTAACTGACTATTGACTACAGTTAATAGACATCAATAAGAAAAACACACACGCACATACGCACATATTATTCTGAGAAGTAAAATTACCTAACAACTGCTGTTGCTAAACAGACATCTGTTGGACAACATAATGTATGCTGATGGCCCTTTGTTTTTACCACAGTCAAACAGGATCGTAGAATTGTAATAAATTGCAACCAATCTCTCTACTTGTTTACAGGCTTTACAATGATATGTCTCTTACCAAAACGCATTAGTTTTTAGCTGACAAAATCTATAACGTTATCTGGAACATTTGTGTGGTTGTACGTATATTAAACAAATTAAAAAGTACAGCTGTTTTGTTACAGTATAAGTACAATTTTTATGGAGTTTTTCATACTAACACTGTGGTATTTTAGAACAAATAAAACATTAAAACGTTTCAAAACAGTAAAATTTCGCTTCCCGTTTATCCAAGATGATCAAACAAGTCCTTAAAACTGGCGGGAAATTTCCAAACAAGTCGACGCGTGTTCATCGCTAAGAAAATGTTATGCTTTGAGCAATATTCGAATATTGTCAGGGCAATTGTGTTATATCGTAACTTTTATGGGTTTGTTACGTGAATATGCTTGGAAGTGTTAGGATTTGTAACAATACATGTTCGTGGTTGCTTTAATAAACAAAGTCAGTTTCTTTGTTTGTACATATACTTAACAACTACTAAACATTTGCAGGACTCTTTATTTTTTGTTTATACTAGTTGACCCGGCGAACTTCGTTCCGCCTAAAAGTCAAACATCTGAAATTATAAGTGTTTCTCTAGTATATTATACATGTATTATAAATATAGTATATTATACATGTATTATAAATAAAACCCTCTTCTTGAATCACTCTATTGATTAAAAAAACTGCATTAAAATCCGTAGCTTAGTTTTAAAGATCTAAGCATACATAGGGACAGACAGCAAGAAGCTACTTTGTTTTATACTATGTAGTGACTAGTATTGTAAACAATGAAAATTCATTACGTCTACTTATAAAATGACGAATTGAACGAACGTAATCTTACTGAAAAGTGAAAAGTACGAATTAGTAATGATCACGAAAGTTAATTAAAGCTATGTTGTTTCCAAGTAGTTTTAAGTATGAGTGACACTCAATCCAATTCATATAATCCATAATTACTTAATCATTTCTTAGTTTAGAGTATTTTTTCATATCGGATTACCGATTAAGAAAATTTCATGATTAAAACGAATCAAAGTACATTGCCCTATCATTTTACTTACAAAAAGATTTTATTTCTCTTCCCAAAAATCCTAAAAACCCCCTCATCCACACTATTACCCGCTAACAAGCGATTTAATCAAATGGAAACGCAAAGTCCGGGGGTGTTTCATCTCAATTAGGCAGAGATTGACGTCTACTTCCCCCGAGTATTGTGGCCATTATTCATCATTTACTGGTTGTCTCTTAGTAGCCCATTGGGATCCGCCTAATTCTCGATACTAATTGGTTTATCGGTAACCAATTTTAGATTAGTTTTTCAGAATGAAACTGAGACGTTTGTAATTTTATACCTACTTATATTACGTTTGTATACATATATTTGATATATCAGAGCAGTGATAGCCTAATGGTTGAAACTTGACTTCTCGATCGGGAGGTCCGAGGTTCATACCCAGGCACGCACAGATTTTTCTAAAATTATATGCGTATTAGAAATTAATTATCAATGCATTTCGGTGAAAGAAAACAACATGAGGAAACCTACACACCCGAGAGTTCTTAAAAAAAAGAAGTCGGAGGTGTGTGAAGTCCACCAATTCGCACTTGGCTAGCGCGGTGGACTATGGCCTATAACTCTATAAGACCCGTGCCCAGCAGTAAGTCAGTAATGGGTTGACTATGAAATATTTTTTACGTAATAGACGTAAAAAAGCCGATATAGGTAGTTATCGCCTTTTTTTACGCCGGTATAAAGAACTTTGCTCGATAACTATTGTGAGATATGTTGTATTAGAACAAAAGTATGATAGATAATAGATTTACAACACATATCAAAATGACATATACGTGTATTAACATTAAAGTATAAATTCCGACACGTGTAACTATGAAATAAATGATATATACATACATAGATCGGAACATGATATTCTTGAACAGAAATTAGTGTTTTGGTTTCGACACACACACTTCGTAAATACTCTAAAACTAATTTAATTATATATTAAGAAATAGGAATCTGGTGTGATCGTCTTTCCAAGAAGTTTCACTTAACATTAACTTGACTGAGTATCTTAGTAAAACCTTTCAGCTTTTGATCTTATATGACGTATTTTAGAATTCTAAATACCATTTTATCAAAGGTTATTAAGTAATCTACATAGATACATAAGAGCACGTTCATAGAATGTACGTATAATACATATTTCTTTACACGGATTTTGATATAAATACGATGAGTACCATAACGTTAACAGTAATGTATTAGTCAGGTGCTTTTTAAACAAGCTTAAATATTTATTTGATGCAATTATTTTAAAGGAATGTCATCAAAAGTACACTTACTTTATACCTGTACTAGTTGACACGGCGAACTTCGTTCCGCCTAAAGGTCAAAATCTAAAATTATCAGTATTCATTCACTATATTATGCATATATTGTACATAAAAGCCTTCCTCTTGAATCACTCTATCTATTAAAAAACTGTATTAAAATCCGTAGAGTAGTTTTAAAGATCTAAGCATACAAAGGGACGTACAGTGGAAAGCTACTTTGTTTTAAACTATGTAGTGATGACGCAGTGGCGTACCTAGGCTTGGGCGCAGTGGGCCACCGCCCACAGCTTCGCACTTAAAGGGGCCTCGAGAGGCCTCTTTGGAGCACTTTTTTCAAGGGCACCATCCAATGGAATCATGCAAGGAGGCTGATAGGAGTTTTCCCACGTCTATTTGGTCCGCTCTACGCCACTGCCTATACGTGTATACCCCTAAAAGGCAGAGTATATTTCTAAAAAGCATTGAGAGACATGTATAAAAAACAACTACCTTGATATAACGGTTCATAAGATACAGCCTGGTGATAGAGAGACGGACAGACAAACAGCGGAGTCTTAGTAATAGGATTCCGTTTTTACCTTTTAGGTACGGAACCCAAGAAAACTAATTTACATATGTAAAGAAAAGAGTATTTTTTAGCTTGAATAAGAACCTCTTCCTAAATCCGCTAGTGTATCTACATATATACTACCCTATTACACGAGTACCATGATTGTTCTCAACACCTTTGGATTTTTCATTGGACAGTTGGGAACAAATTTCACAGCATCTAAATTAATCCGTAGTGGGTCGCGTTGTTTGGATTTTACGTAAACTTATTACTATTCTACATATATCATGGTTTTCGTATTACAATGCAAAATTTTTGAGCTATATTTCATCGCGATACGCGATAGGTGTTTTTCCCAAATAAATTGTATAGGCTTAGTTAGAATAAAATACACAGAGAGGCTAAAACCTTTTATATATGCAGCGCTCTTTTATTTTTCAGTTTTGCCTATCTCCTACTTCAGAACGATGAAGATAAAACACGTATATGATGGATAGATTGATAAAGTCATTAACAAGGCCTCAAAACTAAATTTATCCCACATCTTACAACATATGATACATGTAATTATAAATAGTAAAGTTGTAACATTTGTTATACGTTTTGGTAAATAAGCGATTACTTTTTAACTGTGGAGTGGATAGATAAATAATTGATGCTTTAATAAAATTAACTTGCTTTAATAAAATTAAAAGATTGCCAAATTAAAAGATTTTCGTAAAATATTTTTTAATTGGTGAATTTATTACTGTATATTGTTTCTAATTGTATTTTTTCTATTATATATTTGTATACAGACCATAAAGATAAAAAAATATAAGTCTATGCGGAAAACATTTAATAACATTATATTAATGCATATTTTTTTATAAAATTTGATTTGTAGATAAACATAAACCGGAAATTTTATGTACTTGTAATTCAACAAAGTATATCACGTACATATAATATGTACGCATGTCATAGATAGTGTTTTTCACAATTTTACTAAGAAATATTCATTAATTTCTCTGAAATAGTTAAGAAGCGAAATATATAACAAAAGGTGAAAGTTACCCGCAGGATAGCACGATTCGTCTAGAAAGTTTAATAAAGCAGTCCCTCATTCAAATCCCCCATTTAACTTTGTGCTGCCATAAGTCCAGGGATTAATCCCAAGATAATATTCAGTCCGTTTTAATAATCGCAATATTTGTAATACTTCTTTAAAGATATTGGTGATATTATTTATAAATCGCTTTTAAAGTGTCAGGATCTAGTCGCAACAAATCCGTCATAAATGTACGTATTGTTTAATTTGTTCTTACTAAAGAGTTATTGATGATGCAATTAACATAGTAATACAGCTAACGTAACATGAGGCGATCGTCTTAGGCCTAAGGAATAGTATTTCATCTATAATTGACTTCAAATATCTGTTTTATGTAGAGTTAGTTACAAATGTGGGGAGGTGACTGCTTACCCTCTGGTGGACTTTGGTGGCTTTATCGTTTGATTACATATTATATCAACAATTGGGTACGAATCATTATTGTTCCACTGCTGAGCCACGGGTCTTCTCTCAGAATGAGAGAGTTTTAGGCTATAGTCCACCGCGCTGGCCAAGTGCGAATTGATGGACTTTACACACCTCCGAGAACTTTTTTTTAATACCCTTGGGTATGCAGGTCTCCCCATGATGTTTTCCTTCCCCGAAAAGCAGTCATAAATAATTACTAATACGCACATAAAACAGTGGTGCGTGCCTGGGCTTGAATCTCGGAACTCCCGATTGAGAGGGCAAGTTTCAACCATTAGGCTATCACTACTCATTATATCAACGAATAAAAATGTTAAATTCAGAAAATCACCTCTCCCTCTATTTTTCTCTGACCTTAGGTGCCATGATTAAAAATTATATGATCTATTTCAGTCTTAAAATTGAGTCTTTACAAATGATATATCATATTTTACAGTACATCTAGGCTATAGCGAGTGTCAAATAATTGGGCATACATAGATAAAAAGTACGGTGACTACTGCGCCACGAGAGTTGTCAATGAGCTACCAATAGTCCACTTCCTATGCTATTAGGAAGTAAAATAAAATGATCTGTCATTCAAATCCCCCATTTAACTTTGCCCCGGCACAAGTCCATGGATTAAGCAGAAGCAGCAAGGCACTGTCTGTGTTATTCCGGCCTTTTTAATCAGACTTACGACACTCATCCTTAATTAAATCTGTTTATTTCAAGTCTCGTTATATTATGCGACTTGCATTCGGTTGTGCGTATGAATTGGCTTTTTATGAACGTGCATGACATGAGTATAATCAGGTTTTAGAAGTAATTAAGATACAAGTATAAATACTTTAAGTCTCAATTTTTTGGCGAATCTTTTAACAGAAACCACATATCTTTCTAAAAAGTGTTTTCACGACATTTAGTTATTAGTAGTTTATTAGTACTATTTAGTTTATTAGTTTTCACGACATTTACTTGCTACAGCATATGACAAATTCCCATCTTAAGAGAAAACAGTGGCCTTCTAAAGTCTGATGAAGTAACGAATTGATGAATGAATAGGTATATGATTTATTTGTCTGTCCTGCTGTTTTTCTTGCACATCTGCGATTTCTGTCGCTGGAAATATTTAATTTACATATGTTAGAAAGGTTTAATTGTGATACACCTCCACAATTATGGATGTGTATCACTGAGTAATAGTATGTCATATTTTCATCCAAGTTGCTAATCATACTCTACATTAAATGAAGATGGCCAACAATTACTATATTAATAGGTACACATTATTTATTTGCTTTTAATACCACAAAACATTCCATCTTACTAACAAGGACTATTTATGTTCAAAAGAAACCTCGAATGAATTCTATATAAAAACAATCTTATTTTAGTTACAGTTATATGTAAACTCATGTTGATTAATGATTTATAAGATATTCTTTTATATTTAGGCGTAAGTTAAGGGGAAAAGGAGTGGAATGATTCCAATATCGTGAGTTATTCTTGCCAATTTCCATTTCCTTAAGACCGGCGTGAGCAAGCTTCATAAACTTCACTTTCGAATGAGTTAAAGGCAATGCCAAATCTATATCACACATTTACATTTTCGACGGGAAACGAATGTGTTTGGTAAAAACATAAACTCTCGCGTTTAGTTTTGTATAAAATAAAACTAAAATTTTGCTACCAGCTGCGCTGAATTTTAAGTGCACTTCGGCCACACGTTTTAGAAGTTTGTTTAGTTTCAAACTTTAACGTGTGCTGTAAAAATGACCAAGATGAAATATCCTGATGCTATTTTTCCTGTAATAAATAAGTAAAATGAATAACGAGCGTAGTCACGTGGTCTTAATTGCAATTTTATTCGATGAATGTTTTCATAGATAACCGTAAATTCAACGTGTCTTTTTATCATTTTATGCTGCTACTGATAATGGATTTAATACCAAGGAAATTGAAAAAATATAATTCATAAAATAAAACAATAGATACAATTGGTTTGTTTATGTTAGAACAATCCGAAGCAAATTATTTTTCATAGATTTCATTCCCTCTACAAAATTTGTTTCCATCGTACGTGTGCACATTCATTCTAAAAATTTCATTCCATTCAAATGTAAATATGAATTCATACCCGTAGATGGCACTCTGGGATGTGTTTGTAAAGCCATCTTCACATTGCGCGCGTCTCAAACCCCACACTGAAATCGAATTCATGTATTATTCATACATTTTCAATTTTATTTAGCCACCAACACTGAATAATTTTCAACCTGCCAAGCGTGCATTTCATGTAATTGGGAACTATTATCATATTGAGATAGCTTGAATACTGACAATGATTACGAAAAATATACTAATAACATAAAATAAAGTAAAAATATTTGTATGGATGACGCGTGGCAACCGCTAACTATATGAAGGGCGTTTATTTGGCGCTTTCCGGATTCAGTTTTTATCATTCCCGTTGAACGCAGGATTATTCTGGGATTGTTTTTGTGCCCCACAATTTGAGTAAACTTTGCCAGGATATTGTATAGCTAACGATTTATAATTCAGACAGGGATCAATTGGTCTGCTTCATATCAACTAAAGTAAACTTATATAATAGAGGCATTGTCCCGCCACTTCGTATGTTTAAATTATAAAAAAGTTCAATTTTCCTCTACCATTATACAACATAACTCTTTAAAAAATAAAGCACATATTCGTTTCTAACCTATTTAATCTAACTACCTAGTCCACCGAATAGATCACTTAGGTCAATGCCGCCCTTGGACATCTGTAAGCAACTTCATACAGAACAATGGTTCTGTCTAAAGTCAATCACAGATGCATTGCTAATTCCGAGGGCTAAGATGTTCGCCTCATATAAAACTGATCCGGCAACCACACCCTTCCATCGAAACACAAGAACTGCCTCACGCTAGACATATGCGTGGCGCTAGCAATTTTTGTTTTTATTCAAAAGGTAACCGACGCCGTGAGAGCTACACAGGGTTATATGGGAATTTTACCGCACTAAAACCCCTCCGGTGCCCATTCTCGCCACTACAGATAGGGATCGGGATCTCCAAAGGAATGCAACCGGAGTTCTCGGAAAGCGTTGCCCCATCGGGCTCCTCGCAGATGAGCGGCTGGGCTCACCGCTCCGTCTAGTTTAAGATGGTATGCGACCACACATACTGCCATCCTTCGTGGGGTTGTCGGACTGAACGGTTCGAGCTCCAAATCTGGCCGCCCGCAAACCTGAAAACCAGGCAGGGGATACTGTAGCCCTATTCTAATCCCCGAACAAAGGCTGGTACGTACTTAGTTCAACCATATTTATGCTGCCTTCCTTTAAAGCATATTGCGCTAATCGCTCAGTGTTTGTTGAGTGCTTAACTTATATATCCCGCATTCTGATTTTCCTTACTAATGCGGGATTATTGTTGTACTGTTTTAGTTTTACGGCAATTTGAGTTATTCAGCTTAACCGGGATTCTACGCGATTTGTTTGTAAAAAAAACCTGGACAATTGATTTAATTCTCCTTTTAACCTTTGCTTGCGTGATATGAATACATATGTATATTGATCTAATCATTATTATTGAACTAAGTAATTTATTTTTAATCAAATTGCATAAAATAAGCTTGCTTATTATATGCCATGGACTTATGCACCGTCCATTAGTAGGAATTTTCTCTTATAACATTTACGTGAAGGTGCGATAATATCCTTCAGAACTATATTGCTAACTTATGTCAATAAATATTGTAACAGAAATGTCGCCTTTTAATTTCTCACTAAAAATAGTTATCAAGAAAAAGGAATTGGTTAACTTTATGTTTTATGTTGGTATAATGGTCGTCAGGCAATGCTTAGTTACCCCGAGTCGAGTCTGCCTTTTAAATAAAGTAGAAGAAATTAATTCTAGATACTAATAAACCAAAATATGCTTTAACAAACTTTATAATCAAAGTATTGTTATAGCTAAATATTAATTTCAATCTTTGTGTAAAGCTTTTCTACAAATTTGCATTCATTGTTTTTGTACGTCATTGCGCATAGTCGTCAAAGGCAGAAATGTTGTGCCTCTGTTTTTTGTCGGCATAAAACAGAAGAATTACGAGAATTTCGCAGTGTTTTCGTGATTATCCATTATTCACTTATCACAAAATGCTGAGGCAAAATGTAAAAGATTTATCATATCTGATAATTCGGTGAGGTAAGAGATATACTTGTCCGAAATAGAAGTATGTTTCAGGTAAGATTAAAATCATATTTTTGGTTGATCACAGGTTTCCGTATGCGACCGTGGTCACTTACTATTAGGGAGACTGCAAGATCATTTGCTATTATAATAATATATATGCTATATAAGCTAATATAAAAAATGGTAGTATATCTAAGCTCATTAAATTATGCGCCTTCAGTATGATATCCGCAGAAAACTGACTATAACTTGACAAATAGCAACTAAATCACTATGATAATGTCATAACGTAAATCTACCAGATAGACCAGTGTAGTTCCACTGGAGAGGTGCCATCGCCACAGTAATTTCTAGCGTGAAGCAGTTCTTTCGTTTCGGTGGAAGGTTGTGCTTTCCGGCTTACTTTTGTATGAGTTGACTATGTTAGTCTTCAGGAGTAGCGATGTATTTGTGATTGACTTCTTATAGAACTCTCTGTTCTATATGAAGCTGCTTACAGATGTCCATGGACAACAGTAATCACTCATCATCAGGTAAACTGCGTGCTCGTTCGCTACTTCAATCGGATAAAAAGTATAGCGGCTGATTGAGTTGCGATGAAGTCCTTGACATATAACATATAACATAAGAGGCAAGATAGTCTTTAGTTTTACCATCTAAAAAGGATGCTTGTTAAAAATGATTTATAGGTTCGCTGAGGTGACTAACAGGGGGCCTCTGGGGTTGCGGACGGCTAGAGTGGGAGCTCGAACCGTCCAACAGTCAGTCCTCGAACAGTCCGCCGTCCAACGAAGGACGGCGGTATTTGTGGCTGCATCTCGCCGTAAGCACCGGATGGTGAAGGGGGATGGTACACGTTCCAAGTCTCCTACTACAAGCGCTGAGGAAGGTCACCGAGGAGGTTTAAGTGGGTAAAAATCCCACATAACCCGGACTTTCTCCCAAGGGTTCGGTGCACCTTTTAAAGGTTTCTTCCCCGTAACAAAAAAAAAAAGGTTCGCTTTATAAACAAGTATGAAATTATCATATGAAAGTGTCCGACATGTAAAGGGTTTCGCATTCGGACACCGACCAACCAGCCGTGTAAACACGTGAGTGTGTGTAACAATTTCACTCACGACACGGAATCTTGGGATTGGATTGTACTTGTAATAAACGTATCTATATATTTATACGTAGAGCAAAAACTTGGGGTCCGTTTTTAAAATACTTACCGTGGACGGAAGAGTATGAAATTACGCACGGTTATAGTCGATGTAGAGAAGGAGTACTAAATGCTAGTATTTTCCCCGAATAATGCATAGCACATATATAAAATTAACTAAAAATACATTACAAACACTACCGTGCATTTGACACAAACACATATATATAATAAACGAAATAAAACATTCAATGTCTAGCTATGAAAACATATAGAGACATCAAAAATGTTAAATGTCTTTGTCAAAATACCCACTATTCCTTTTAAATGCAGGTTAGTTAATTAAACATTTTCTTACCATTAACTGGTATATTTAAATAACTTGAAATCAGTAGAATTTAATTGAATTTGAGAAATTTTTGTGTTGCTTTGGATAATATCAAGTTTAGTTTTTGAGCTGAATTACGGTTGAATTACGACCGTTGCGACGGGGCGACTAGTATTAGATTATTGTAGAAATAATTATTACTACGTAAATAAATAAACATGTAAAATGTTGTATGTATGTATATATTTATGTATATATTTTTATACATATATATATTTATGTATGTATTTAAAGCATTTTTTTGTTTTTTTTTCTTAAATTTCCACCTGCCGCAAATTTTCCAGCCACCGAGGGTTGACTGGCAGAGAATGCAATCAGGCATTAAGTTTGCCCTATTGTAACTTTTATTTTATAGAGGTGCAATAAATAAATAAAATGTAAACGTTGTTCATTACCTTTTTTTTTTTTTTTTTTTTTTCAGCTACGCCTCCACAGACATATCGTCCGTGCCCTTTGTTAGCATGGTTTTATTTTTGTCTTTACGTCATTTTTACAGCTCCACTATGAGCCTTCGCCGTCGACATCGCCCACAACTAGGTAACAGTGTAAGCTGGGTCCCAGCTGTGTGCGGTGGCGGCAGCGGCGGCTTTACAGAAAACCTTATCTATGCTTACTATATAGGACCAATTTTTTTTTTTTTTTTTTTTTTTTTTTTTTTTTTTTTTTTTTTTTTTTTTTTTTTTTTTTTTATATGTTTTGTTTTGTTTTGCTTTGTTGTATACATTTTGAGACATCTTAGGACTTGCTTTCTTTATAATTTATCGCACGTCAAGCCATTGACGGTTTCGACTCCAAAAATATTTTAAATTCACATCGAACGAGTGCTTGCCGATGTATTGAATTTTTTGCCTTTTTAAAAAAAAAATACTTTATGGCAGTCTTCTCTCTCTCCCAATGTTGAGCCGTTGCTGTCTTGACGTGGCGTGCGATACACTATAATTGTATACCTTTTAGTCCTTTGCGGAGGCCATTTCGAGCTTGCGGTTTGTGGCCTTGTCTATGAGCTTCGAGTCCCCGCTACGGATGGCCATTGAGATGTTATAATCCTCCAGTCTTTCGTCAGTGGCGTTCATAGCTCTTGAAATGAACTGAGCTATGGCGTCATTGCTGCAGTCGGTGTAATATGTGCAGCTGATGGTATGACGCGACACTGCCACTACTGCATGGGGAACACTGTCGTGCAGTTGTAGATGATTTGTGGTAGTTCGCACAATCACCACCGTCTCGTACGTTTGTCCCTGTGCTTCGTGTATGGTAAGGATACGTGAACCCTTTCCACTCCCGAAGCCCTCTTTCTTCAGACTCTCTTTTTCGACTTGAGTGTGCACCAAGTAGAGAGTCTTCTCGAGGGCCTTTGGGATCTGCGCATCCATATACCGCTTCAGCTTCAGGGATCTTATACGTGACGTGGACGAGTATATGCCGCTGTAGACCTCGCTTAGGGCGTATGCTACGTCCAATGGGTTCCTGTGCGTGCACAACAGTTCTTGGCTAATTCCGGTTATATGGTTTGGGCGGCAGTATCGTAACTCGAAGAGGTTGTTACGCTCGATGTACGGCAGTTGGTTAATGTCTCCGATGAGCATCACTTCCGTCGCTCCGGTCAGCCTTATCACCATCACAATGGCCCCGAAATGGTTCATTAGTGCCTCATCGACTAAAAGCCGTTTACAGCTACCTTTTGAACCATTTACTAGTATTGAGGCTAGTGTGCGCACTTTTGCTGTGGCGAGCCTTCCGGACTTACCGGTGCGGTGAGTGAGTCTCGTACGGAGATCTTTTGCTGCCTCCGTTGTGGTGGTGATGATGATGTCTTCATTCTCCTGAAATTGATTCACTATCCATGTTGATTTTCCGCAGCCTGGGACCCCATTGATCCATGAGAATTTGGGTATTTCCCATGAGTCTAGAGTGAAGAGGCCGCCGCACTCACCAGATAAGCTTTCCGCCATAGCTAGGATTTTATCGTCTAGCATTATCCTGGTGCAACGGGCTATCACGACTAAGGGGTCGTCCGTTGGGGTACAGAATTTCTCCCGGCCTAACCGCTCGCTCTCTACTTCGTCTTTTGCAACGAATCCTCTGGTTGCACTATAGGCTGCCATATGACTCCCAGTTTCCACGCCTGCAATCGTCTGAGAGGTTTCGTTATTATATATGGCAGCTTCTGCTTTCTCGAGTCTCTCCCTCAGTAGCTTCAGGTCTTTCTGGAGGAAGGATTGCATGATGTTATGGCACGTCCTTTTATTGTCCTCCTTCGTCGCTACTGTCAGTGCCTTGAACTCGAGAAATGCGTTTATGTAGTGATCCAGAGGGATCCTCGCTTCACGAAGAGTTGGCGGGTCGACCAGGCCCTTGTCGGCTTTAGTCAAAGCGGTTCTTGGCTGTAGTGAATCCTTTTCAGGAGCTTTTGTCTGTGTCAGTTGTGTGTCCAGCTTGTGTGACTGATGTTTTTTGCCTGGGATTTGTTGAGAGGCGGCTTTGAACGTCTTCATTATCGTTGACAGCATTCCCTTCTTTATGCTTTTCTCAGCTTGCTTCTGATCTGCAGGTCTTTCAGCTGATCTTTTCTGCTGAAGTCTTTCCGATCCGCTGAATTCTTCAGGGCTTGCTATGGGGTGTCCCCATCGGTCTTCGGGGTTTCGGGAGGAGGATGGGCCTGCGTTATGTGGTTTTAGAAAACTGAGATTTTCTCCCCTGTCTTCATATACCACTACCTCATGTTTTCCAGACGCTTTGAGGCATCCTGTGTAGTCCTCCGCCCTTCCCTTCATGTGCCCCACCACCATAGCGTCCAGGCTTATTATCCTCGGTGTTACTGTGGGATCCTGGCCTGGTTGTCCTAGACTCAGCAGTACTGCACACACTTGGGCGAACTGGGTCTCTTCGTCGCTCCCTTCAAACAGTGCTATAATGTTCATTACCTTGGTATGTTGGAAATAGGATGATTGCGGTGTAATTTTTAGACAGTACCGACAAAAAGAAATTACAAACTGTGGCGAAGGTTCGGTACGATTGTATTGTGAGCTATTTTTAATGACGATGAAAAGATAGATAAAACGAGAATTGAGTTGTATATTAAAATCAGTAGCATTGCGTAGGTTTCAGTCCAAGTTGACTGAGGTTAATTTAGTTGCATAAGCAGTCATAGGTTGGTAATAAAAGTTTTATATCTTTATATTCATACGTGAAGCAAAATCTTGTGATCCGTTTTTAAGATACTTGCCGCAGACGGAGGGGTATGAAATTAAACAAGGTAATAGTTGATGTGGAGAATTGCGCAACGTTAATATTTTTTTCAATTAATGCATAAAACATACATAAAATCAACTAAACATATTACACACATTATACACACTACCTTGCATTTGATACAAACACATACATAATTAACGAAATAGAACATTCAATGTGAATACAGACACGGATACAGATAACGTCAAAAATGTCAGATGTCTTTGTCAAAATACCCGCTATTGCTTTTAAATGCGGCTTAGCTAATTAAACCATTTTTTACCTTTAACGGGTGTGTTCAATATAACTTGAAAATTATTACAATTTATTTGAATTTGAAAAATATTCGTGCTACTTTGGACAATTTGAAGTTTAGTTTTTAATTTAAATTACGGTCAAATTTAGACCGTTGCACCAGTTGACTAGTACGGTACGTAAATACCTATAAAATTTGCAGTCATTTATGTAAAACGATAGTCGGTCAAATGAAATGCTATTTATGACATAACGTCACTCCGTTTAATGCTGAACAAAGCGGAACGTTACCATTACAATGGACAATTTCTGATTAAAATGGTGATAGAACGCTTATTGATCACTATCAGACATAATTCTGTATTATACATGAAATGACTACTATTTTCTTTCCTTAATTTATTCACAGAAAACAAGCTACGCTACTCAGTAAAATGTATGCTAATTTAATTTTTAATAACAGAATGGATTACTGGTTATATTCTCATAAAGGTTATAATTTAAGGAAATATGTTTAACTCTGATGTGTTAAGACGACAATATGTATATAGTATATGTTATTTATCTCAACTATAACATTGTTTCGTGGACGTCGAAAGTAAACACATTAAAACACACCACATTCTTAACTCTCTCATTCTAAGAGAAGAAGCGTGCCCAGCAGTGGGACAATAATGACAACAGTGGGACAATAAACACACACACATACTCAATTTGCAAAGTGGCAAACTTTCTTTCTTATAAAAAAACCATCTTAGTCCTCAGGAGTAGCAATGCGTCTGTGATTGAGTTTAGATAGAACTTCTGTTCATAGAACAGAACAGGACAGAAGTACAGATCTCCATGGGAGGCAATATACACTTACTGACAGATGGACTGCATGCTCATTTGTTCCTTCAAACTTCTTTTAAAAATAGTGTCGTTTTTAAGGTTTCTCTAAAGAAAAAGTAATTGTACCTGTTCCGCAGATTCAGGGTTGAGCTGTTAACAATTGTAATGTTACGAAAAATGTACTCGCTAAAGAAGGTAAGTACATATTTTGAACATGAAGTTGGTACCTACTCAGAACTAAATGTATAAAGCTCTACAGCATAAATCATTGTAATACATTGTTGCATTACTTACTAAAATTTCTTACTGCAGGATTTTGGAGAATAAATTTACTTTTTCGCTCTATGTCGTGCAGAAAGTGGAATTTTAATGCAATTTAGTTGCGTTGTACTTGAACATGGCGGAATTTTGGTCTTGTACGGTCTTACGCCTTAAAAAAATATGTAAACCTTTTTATTTTATCCTTAAATTTTATATTTTTTAAAAATTAATGAGCACTAAGTACCATAGTAGAGGATTCGATATAACTTGGACCTTCACAGATCTGTTTAATGGGTACAAATTATTCGACAGGTAATTTAGTTTATTAAATATGATAAAAAATTTCGGTTGTTGATAAAATCTTGGCCAGGCTATAATAAGTATATTATCGATTAGTAGTCGGATTAATCCAGCTATAGGTTTTATATTTACAGGGTATAACTGTACCCTGCGCGCGTTACTACGCCATCACAAACAAAAATACACCAGAAACGTTTGCAAGCTTATGAATAACAACTTTGATACAGATCATCACATGATCAAATGAATAGTTAAGGATATAGGACATACAGACAAAAAATTTTTTTTATAAAGATTTATATGTATCTACAATTACTATAAGTATGTCGTGACAAATATCATGTCACATTTTATTACATCTATGTTTGGAGATTGAAACTTACTACTATTTGATCGACTGCGTCAGAAGAAGGGTGTATTAGCGACAATGTTATAAGCGTTGATGACTAATAGGTATGTAGTTGAATATAATAGATAAGACATAATTGTATGTATAAATGTAAAATTTGACTTTGACGACTTTACATTTGACGACCCGCGTGGCACAACGGTTACCATGCAGGTCCGACACGCAGTGGGTCCCGGGTTCAATTGCCGGCCAGACAGGTATCTGAATGATGAGTTTAGATTATGGGTCTGGGTGTTTGTGTATTCGTCTTTGTATTCACGATACGCACGACACAGGAGAAAATCCTACTCTGGGGATGAGTGTAGAAAGCTTTTTTTATATAATTGTACGTGGTGATATGTATCTACCACTTTGTTATATTGAGTTACTGAGAATACCCATAGTATATTGCATATATATTTGGATATGCTGCACTTGGAACGTAATCAAGCCAGTGTAATCTCATAGCAACAATAGGCCGTTACCATTTTTCTACTGGTGCCAAATTGGCAAGGCAAGCCCTTACCCATTCTTCTTTACCCCTCGTTCTCAATATATTGTATTATATAGACATTTTTCGTTATATGGATATAGCACTTTAGCATGCAGTACACCTGATAGTTAGTGGCCATTGCAACTTATTGACTACAACCAGTTAAGATTAGTCTGACCTGAGGTTTGGAACAGATGTGTTTTCCTGCTAATGGGTAGCACTGATTAATTGCTCCTCATTTCGTGCATTTTATTCGTTTGAAACTTTATACTCATAAAAACTGCCGGTTTTATATTGTTTATGTTGATCATGTAATCTATCTTGGTCATAATATACCTATCCACCAATTCGCACTTGGCCAGCGCGATGCCGATAGAATACTCGTGCCCAGCAGTGGGACAATGATGGGTTGTACCCAAATAATCCGTTCATCATGGATTATTTGGGCAAAATAAAAACCTTATCTATCCTACTTATTAGTGTTTTTATTTTAATCTATGCAGTATCCATTGTTTTCTGTTTTATAAGCCCCCACTAAATATTAAAATAACCTTAATAATATTTTAGTCGATTACAAATAATGCTTAAATTTAAATTTCATAAAGTACAGACAAATAAGTGAATGCATACGATACCCAATACCCGTATCTATATTAAAGGACTATTCATTTGTTACGCTACTAATTTAGCAGATAGGTACTCAACGGTAAACCATTTAAAGACTTAGTGAACGAGCGACACAGTAAAATCGAAAAAATGTCCTCGTTGCAAAGTATTCGGCGTTAAAACTAGGTTTCAGTGTAACGCTTAAAAGGCAGCCAAAGCGATCATTTCAATTATCCGACGGAAACCACTCTTTGTCAAAAATTGACTTCTTTGTCTGGCCCATAATTCATTTGTGATGTAATGGAAGCCAGTTTCGGTACAGTCGTATTTTATTTTTGTGTAATAATAGTACTTGCATTTATTGGTTGTTGAGTATACACTATTGATACGTTTATGTATAACATTTAGCAGCAAACGCAATGCAAGGTGGTAGACTCATGGCTCGACCGGGGTGGTAGCATTGCCACACTTATAATATATCCAGCGTGAAACAGTTTTTGCATTTCGATTAGGTGTGTTGCCGGCCTCCACCCTGTAGCCGGGGAGTCTACGGCAACGGTATCCTCTGCCTGTCGTAAGAGGCGACTAACAGGGGGCCTCTGGGGTTGCGGACGGCTAGAGTGGGAGCTCGAACCGTCCAACAAGCAACCCCGAGAAGGACGGCGGTATGTGTGGCTGCATCTCGTCGTAAGCACCGGAAGGTGAAGGGGGATGGTACACGTCCCCCAAGAGATGAGCTCGTGAGGGGCGCTGCGCTAGGGGCCACCGGTTCGTTCCGTTGGAGTTTCCGAGTTTACTACAAGCGCTGAGGAAGGCCACCGAGGAGGTTTAAGTGTTTAAAAATCCCACATAACCCAAGTTTCTCCCAAGGCTTCGGTGTACCTTTTGAAGGTTTCCTCCCCGTAACAAAAAAAAGGTGTGTTGCCGGCACACTTTTATATGAGGCGACTGTCTCAGTCCTCGGGAGTAGCAACGCATTTGTGATTGGATTCAGATTAATCCCTTGTTCTATATGAAGTTGTTTACAGATAATGTGATATGAAATATACTATAGTTTTTTCATCCCATAGTCATCGTCGTAAACGACACGTGTTACCACGTATTGTGTTTTAATTTCCTATACATTTTAATATACTTTTTCAGTAATTTGATTGATGTTTGTTATTTAAATCTTGTACAAAGTTGTTTAGTAAGTTATTATTTATATATTCATATCTTAGTTGAAATATTGTTAAGTAAGTTTTTTAAAGAGATATTTTCTATATTTTTGTGTTTTAATGCATTTCTTAAAGGTCGACTGGTGAAGAAAGATCGCAAATTAAACATTTAAAGGCGATTTGTACATGCCTTGGTATAGCTATTAAGGTATAGCTAAACCAAGGCATGTACAAATCGCTTTTAAGTATAGGAGGTTTAAATAAATAAAATAGTTGAATAATATTATTTGTTACAGTTATCGGCGACGTTGCTAGTGCTGCTACACCTATCGATGCACGTTGTCGATGAGAGCCACGCTGTTAATCCTAGTAAGTTATTCTATAACCAATATGATTACAGTTTTATTTTAAATTACTATAACGTTGAATTTAGCCATCTAAAATAAACCAGGTGTGTACCGCTACTAGTTAATAGCTTTAAAATAGATGTATATAGAGTTAGTGTTCGAATTTGAAAAGTGTGAAATGAAATACAATACGCTTAAAGTTAGAAACAAATATGCATCTGTGAAAGAAATAAATAATAACTTAGCCGTTTCACATATGCAAAGTTATATTTCTAGCATGCTCTACCGAAAGCAGATGAACAAATGTTAATTTGTTTTTTATTGAAAAACCGCGTGGCAGAGCGGTTACATAGCGATCTGATGCGCAATGGGTTACGGGTTCGATTCTCGGCCAGAGAGGTATCTGAATAATGAGTTTAGATTCATGTTCTGGGTCTGGGTGTTTGTGTATTCGTCTTGTCCATAGTACCCACAGCACAGGATAAAATCCTTATGTGGGGCTATGAGTGTAGAAAACGTGTGTGTTATATATATATTGTATATCAAGGTGTTATTCATGAACTTTTTGGAGGTTGGGGGCTACAGAGAGTCAGTAGTGATAAATTAATACGGATAACCTACAGAATTGCTTATATTAAAAATGAGGCATTTGTTCTACTACTACAGTTGAACTTCTAAAGTCCCAGCGCTTTCGATGACGTAAATCACAGTTCCTATACAAATTTATTTTACTCAATTGCCGAAACAAAACAGAGAAACATCCTTTCATTCGATTTACATATAAATTAAAACCGGCGCTATTTCCTTGCAATTAAAACCAGAACAATAATACAAAGCAATAAGGCAACGATCGACAAATACCCAAAACCTTTGTCGAATACGAAGTCGTATAACTATACCCTAAACCCTTTTGATTAATCTAAAATTTACGTTCAATAGGCACTATTCTAGAATTATGTACACAGATGTAAATGTACTTAATGTGTTTTATTGATTGTTTTCATATATACAGTTAATACTAATAACTGATATTGTTAAATTATTAAGAAATATTCATTGAATTTAGTCACTTTTTTGATTTCGTAATGGCCTCGTTACTAGCTCTCATCTTGTTCACAAGTTGTTCACAACACATATTGTTCTGATAATCAATAAAATCGTACCTGTTCCTTCTTCTTCTGTTTTCTGATCGCAAGCGCCATATTTGGAAATTATATAGCCTAAGTCACTCTCACAAGTGAGTCGTTTCAAATGATTTGTCACACGTAACAAGTCTGTCAAGCTGTTTGGGCTGTAGCGCGTACTATATAAATTGTCATACATACAAACATACATAACTACATGCGCTTGAAAAACATTACCATTAGTCTAACGCAGTCGGGTAAAATAATACTTTTCGCAGGTAGACTGTACTAAGCATTGTCCAACTTGACTCTTCAAACAGAGCTACAAACAATTCACCTACATGTACCGAATTTATTCAGGTTTTTGCAGCATTCTTTATGTTAGTGTTGAAATAGGCCTCATTTTGTTCGTGGCAAAAAATATTGGGAAGCTCAAAGCGAAAGCCGTTTCAGCTCGTGAACAGGTTAATGTTAACTGGAACTGAAACAAGGGCAGGCGAATGCTTTATTCTATTCAAATTTTGCGCGAATGGACACGTACTTTAAATGTATTGAAAATTTTACTACGTAGGTAACATGCTATTAATTGTATAAAATTAGTTGAATTTCGCGTGGCTCCGCCTCTTATTGACTTTATTTTAAATTATGTTAAGCTTACTAAATAACCTTTACTATCCAGGAATGTCATTTACTTTGATTATTTTAGAACCACATGATGTTCCAAAAATATTCTTATCACCTATTCCATTATTACTATCTTACTGGCTATGTACTAATATCCTAGCCGAATGAGGCACATTACAGTCTACCAAGCCCTTTTTAACGCTCTGCGTTCAAATCCTAATGGATCTTGTTTTGCCTGGGGGAGAGTAAAGGGTATATCGAACTCTTACCGAATAAAATTCGTAACTCTCTATGGACGCTCGATGCCGGGTCGTGTGTCGCTGTGTCGTGGGTACCCTGGACACACACAAGACAAATACACAACCATCCAGACCCAGAACATGAATCTCATCATTCAGATACCTGTCTGGCCGGCAATCGAACCCGGGACCCATTGCGCGTCAGACCGGTATGGCAACCGCGCCGCCACGCGAGTTGTCAAATAGACCTCAGACTGGCGCTAGGATGTATCAGCCTAGACGTTGCCGGAGCTCATGCCGCAGCTCCTCCAATTCCTACTGTGTGGGCGGAGGGCTTCGAGACTGGCGCGCCTTCTCATGTCTCAGAAGTAGTGATGCAAGGGTTTCCGCTTATAAGTCCCTGGATAACAAAGCCACAAGCATAATGGCTGCCTCACACGAGATCATGTGAAAGCCCCGTATAACCCTGATCGCCATCAGCTGAGGTCCCGGAAGCAGCGCGAGGTTTAAGTCTACCAACCTTGTAGACTTAAACTCAACATGTTATAATATTGCGAACTTTACAAAAATCTAGTCGACTTGACATTTTTCTAAGTTAAATAATGTCATGACATTTTCCTAAATAACGTACATAACTTAGAAACATAAATGCTTGCTTAGAAAACATACGCATATGCAGCAGTATAATACAGCACAGAATATGTAGATTGAAAAATAAATATGTATGTAGATTGATTGCTGGGAAAACGGAGCAAAAATGCAAGTGCTTTCGCCATTAGTATCATTTGTGGCGCTATACAACATTCACGCACACAGATACGTAATTACACCCGAGTTATTAAGTATGCATGTAAAAGTCGAATAAATTCCATGTAATATTTGTACCATATCACTTGGTATCACTTTTTAATTGTGTAAGAAATTAGCATCACTATTAGTAGAGCCCATGATGCTAAATGTGGAGTGACAAATGTCGAGCGTCGCAGAAATTTATTAGGCATGGTAGATTAAATGATAGGAAGAATAAGTGGTCCTATAATGTTTTCACTTTGAGCGGTGGGAGAAGCGTCTACTACTCTTAAAATTGTAAAAAAATCTATGATATGTAATTACTCGAATACATCATATTAGTGCAGGTAAGTGTATCCTAGGGACCCCCCTAGGAGTTTAAAAGTTGCATATTAAGAACGTGGTCTTGACTTACGAGAGCGCGCCAAATTAGAGGAGGTCAATTAGAACCTGTAATTTGTCCAATTTTGCTAATCAGACGATTTGAGTGTACACTAAGGGAGTGGGAGTGTTACAAAGTTCTCCTGAACATACCCCCTATATTAAAGTCTCATAGTGGCTGAAAGTACTTACCAATAAATAAATTATCTTACTTTATATTGATCTGTTGCGCTCAAGTTACTCCCTAAATCACCTCTTGGGCTCACCTACTATAGATCTATAAAACAAAATTGAAATTTGTTTTCATTGCTACCAATACACATACGAGTTGTGTAGTATAATGGAGCGTTTGATTAGTCAAAGAGCATTCCTGATTACGTTTCAGAGTGAGCTTTAACAAAACAACCTCAACAGCGCTTCAGAAGCGATCGTTTAGCTTAATACGGCTCATTGGATTTGAATAGTATAGCTGAAATGCGGAAAATCAATTTAGTATTTTGCTGGACTCAGAACTAGGACAATATTTTTGTATTTTAAATACGGGAAAAGTATTTACTACTACTACTACTTCATGCACTTAGTTTTTCCTCATTGTAGATTATTGTTCTTTTTAATATTATAATTGATGTAAACTATTTAGGTGATCAAAAATAAATAAATGAAATCACGCGTACTATTGTTGTATGTACCTATATCTGCTTGCTCGCGAGCGTATGCGCATGTTTGTAGACGTGTTTGCATTAATAATCTTTTTTTAAATGAGTGAACATGCATGCATTTAAACTTATGTTATTACAACAAAATAATACAAAAGATAGTGCTAATAAGTATCCTAGGGTGGACTAAAAAGTTTTATTTTTTGTCGTTTTTATTTTTTGTTTCATATTTTTAAAAGTTATTAAAAATCTGCTGTGATACTCGAAATACAAGACGACACAACTGTTAAATACAAGAACAAAAGCTTCATTTAAATTATATCAAATTTGGGTCGCAATAATTAGTAGTATTTTCATCAGCTCTGATTAATTTGGACGCGAGGCGTACATTGTGTTGAATCTTAGTGAAAATATATTCAATTTAGTTGATTTATGGTATTCAACTGTCAGGCTTCTTTAAGTGTGCCAGGTCACCGCTCGATACGGCCTGATTTACGTAGCCTATTTAATTTTGAGCCTTTAAAGATCGCTTCTATGCTAAACTTAGAACTCTTAGGCAAGTGGATTTATTATGGAAATTAGATATTAGACATTATGCTAAGTTGTACAGCTGCTGGCCAGTATATGTTTTATTTCAATGAGGTATTAAGATTGTAAAAGTGAGCAGAAGCCTAATGGTAGAAATTTGTACTCTCTATCGGGAGATCTGACGTTTTAATCGCAGATTTTTCTAAAATTATGTGCTTATTATGTGAAGGAACGTCGTAAGGAAACTTACACAACCGAGAGATCTTTAAAAAAAAGTTGTCGGAAATGTGTGAAGTGAACTAACAATTCGCATTTGGCGTGGTAGACTATGGCCTAAAAACTCTCATACTGAGAGAAGGCTCTTGCCCAGCCGTGGAACAATAATAGGTTGATGACGATTGTAAAAGTTATAACATTATACTTCTAATCTCAGTCGGTACAAAATTAAGTATATTCTTGGTCATGAATTTAGCTATTGCTTTGTTTAGAAAATAAGAGAAAAATGGTTAGCTATTTTCAGAATATTTTTTATTACTATACATTAAAGAGTAAGAGGGAGTTGAGGATAAATAGAGGCTAAAAATTACTAAACAAAACCAAAAAAGGTCCTCCTACTTGATAGCATTCTCACCACTATAATATTGTCAACCCTGATATAAGAAAACAAAGATCTTGCCGTGATAATAGAATAATATAACTCGCATATTCAATAAGCCCTAAGGACCCCTATGAAGAGACTTAAATATACACAGAGATACACAAAAATATGTATAATACCGTACGTAATATGAAAATTCATATTAATTAATTTTTATCTCACATGGAACTCTGATTACTCTGCATACCAGACCGCCAAGGTATACCTACAATGAGCCACAATAATGTGGCAATGTACAAATATCTCAATTTAATTAACATTACTCAGTATACCTATTCGTGTGCCAAATTGATTGAAATATTGTGCCGTATTTCGTTCTTTGATACAGCAGCGTCAAATTATCTAAGTACATTAGCGCTAATAACCATATTGAAACCACCTGTAATATGTTGATCCAGCATTGTTTACTCGTGACGGGTTATCATCCGTAATATTCCGTCCGCTCATACATAATTCAGTCTCGCCGCTCATTATACGGCGAGTATATTCCATCTATTGTTTCCACTTATAAAATAGTTGCGACTTTGTTTTCAAATTATTTAAATAAGCCTTGAAAAAATAGATCTATTTTAATGTTCATTTTGAATTCCTATATTTAGAAAAGTTGAAGTCAATGCGTTGTAATTACGAGTATATTACAAAAGTAGGCAATTAATCTATGAAAGATAATAGATTTATAATGTACTTTGTTATTCGATGAATGGTTTGTTCTATGAAAAATATGTTGACAATAATTGCTTGAAAGTTAACTATTTCCTTAATAATATATTCCTAAGTTGTATTCCATTATAATAATGCTTTAAATAACTACCATAGAGTAAAGCTATAATATCAAAGGCAAGTAATTAAACTAATAGCTCCCATAAATGTAGCTGATCGAAGTAAGATAAGTCCACCTGTAATATGTTGATATAACATTGTTTACTAGTGGCGGGTTATCGTCCGCTACATCCCGTCCCTTCATACATAATTCAGCTCCACCGCTCATCATACGTGCCGTATATTCACGTCTGCTATTTTTCATTACATTATTTAAGGTGACTTTAGCGATGGATTTCTGAGAAATATTTAAATTTTCGTTTTGTTTAGTTGAAAATAAAAGCTCTAATCTCTCACGTATAACAAGTTCAATTAGGCTTATTTAAGATATCATATTCTTTGTTGTAGCAAAAACTGCTGAGTCCATTGCTATCTATTGTAATTTCTTTGACACTGGAACACAAAT
Organism: Spicauda simplicius; assembly: GCA_949699795.1. NCBI lineage: Eukaryota > Metazoa > Arthropoda > Insecta > Lepidoptera > Hesperiidae > Spicauda > Spicauda simplicius. Next base: position 8,591,342 of record OX453067.1, on the reverse strand, counting down.
GTGTATTGATTTTGGATAGAATAGAATAGAATACTCTTTATTGCACACTATAAATACATACAAAAATAACAATAACATACAAAGTAGATCAGTCGTATGCAATAGGTGGTCTTATCGCTAGGCAGCGATCTCTTCCAGACAAGCTATGCATGGAATTGGTAAAGAGAACAGGAATGAAAAGTGGTATTTTATGTTCACACCACTAAGACTTACTTTTAAACATAATCGAATTTACAAATAAAGCGAATGGGTCGCTTGCATATTCGTTTACACATATTATTTGCCATGTCAGACGGATTGCACATCTATGCACCTCATATCTCACTCATATACCTACCTACCTACCTGACTCAGTGGTAAAGGTTTGAAAGAGAGCTTTTTCCACCTTTATTAAAGAGCCAATATCTCGACAGCAAACTCATTCCACGGTCTTTATGGCTTTGAAAGACTATTGACGAACATTTTCTTTTAAGGGTGCGTACCAGTCTAGCGAATGCGACATGAATGTGCTGAGCGCGTGCAGGTATGCGAATAGTTACTGCGTCTATTTGGCATGCCTCTTTAACTAGAAATTACGTACAATGAGCATGATGCGTTCGTAGAATGTGCGCTTTCTGCGAACGCAAAGATAGCGATCTTAAAAATTAATTGTGGCGTTTGGAACAATACCGTTTCCGAACTGACACTTGTCAGATGTCAATTGTGCCAGACGTCACTTCCCGAATGTTGTTATATATTAACCTTGATGCTATTTACTATGTGTTAGATGGAAGGAATACATAATACAGGTTGGGGTGCGTGTGCGCGGTGCGTATACATAACGAACTACATAATTCAAGGCAGCTTGTACCCTCTCGTAAACATGCGCTTTCCCTGTGCATTCGTCAGACTTATATGCACCCTGAAAAAAGCGTTAAACCATGGATACTTAAGTGAAAGCGTGTCGGGAGCTTTTAGGCTAATGGTCGTCAAGGATCGAACGTCTAGTTTTTGACACGAAAACTGATGCGTTGGTTACATTCAAGCATAACATTACATAGTACAAGATTTTTGTCATGGGAATAGAATGTGCACGAAAGTTATTTAGTATTAAGTAGTTCTCTGGGTCATAAAGATAAAATATATTGTGTCAGACAATACATAGTAAAGTAATTTCTTTCCTATTTATCTGTTATTTGCTTATCGTTGATGATAATTTATACGTCTAAGGCATAAATTGGTACATCACAAATCGATAAAACAGATCGCAAATCGCTGCTATATGTAAACAAATGTGGCGATGGTACATCACAAGGCAGCTAAAAGTACGGTGATATTTCTATTACATTTAATCACGAAAAACCAAACGGATTCTGACTTATATATAATCTTATTTAGGACTGAATATTATTATTGACGATAATAACATACTATCAAATGAACTGGATGCACATTACTGTTTCAATGTTATAAAAGAAAGCAATCACTATTAAGTAAGTCTGCAGTCTGCAAAGATGATAGGACTCTAGACGCCGAAACTCTAGCCGTCTTGGGAGCTTTTAGGTTAATGGTTGTCAAGCGGAGAACTGTTCTAGTATGTAGTAATTGACACGTAAACCATGTTGTGTTTTCGTATTATGTTTTGTTAGATTTGTAATTCCGTCTATCCTGATGTTCTTTGAAATTATTTTCACAGTATCTACTGAAGGAAAGGCACACATTTTATTTGAAAACACATAAAACAAGTAGCTATACCAACAAGCGGTTGCCAGGAATTTGCTTGAATACTTTTTTATTCGATTGAAAAAATAAAGAAGCATGCACTTCACCTGATGGACATCTGTGAGCAACTTCATAGGTTCTATCTGAAGTCAATCTCAGATGCATTTGACGACCCGCGTGGCGGAGCGGTTACCATACCGGTCTGACGCGCAATGGGTTCCGGGTTCGATTCCCGGCCAGACAGGTATCTGAATGATGAGATTAGATTCCTGTTCTGGGTCTGGGTGTTTGTGTATTCGTCTTGTGTGTGTCCATGGTACCCACGACACAGGAGAAAATCCTACTGTGGGGCTATGAGTGTAGAAAGCGTAAAAAAAAAATTGCTACTCGCGAAGACTAAGATAGTCGTCTCATTTACGCTCGAAATAAGTGTGACAGTGGTACCTTCCTGGTCGATCTACATAAGTTCTAACACCTGGGAGATGCACATTTTGATGGAATCCTTAAATTATATTCTTGTTATACCTTATGATGCTAACAGAACGCTGTTTATGTTCAGATGATAAAGTATGAGCTTGGCTTAGAAATCCCAGAGACAAAATTTGCTAATGCAATTGATTCTGAAATGTGCTTTTAAGATCGCAATGTTTATTATTTATATTTGGGACCAGAAAATAAAACATATTTGTTTCAATTAATCGATGTATCTGACTGCTGTTGACCAAAGGTACTTAATTCTGATGCATTATTTTAGGTAACCTATTCGATTAAGAGTAAACAAGATCACCGATCGGTTAGAACCCTTAAGCTTGCGGAGGGACATAGGTTCCCTTTGCGTGTTCTACCGGCTTTATAATGGTGAGTGTTCCGAGGAACTGTTTGATCTGGTGCCCACATCACCCTTCCTTTATCGCACCACTCGCCGACGGATGAGGTTCCATCCGCATCAACTGGACTCGTGGCGGTCATCCACGGTTCGGTTTGCGCGCTCGTTCCTGCCGCGGACGTGCAAGATGTGGAATGAACTTCCTCCTGAAGTATTCCCGGGGCGCTACGACATGGGGTTCTTCAAGAAAGGTGTAAAAAGAGCTCTCCTCCAAAGCCGGCGATGCATTGGCGACTCCTCTGGTGTTGCAAATGTCCATAGGCGACGGTGACTGCTTTCCATCAGGTGGCCCGTCAGCCTGATCGTTAGGTCTTAATATAAAAAAAAAAAAAAAAAACAACAAATTCAATTAGTAACATTGGATGTTGCTGCATTAAATTTTAGGACACGATCCAAAATTAAGTCTGCACGTCCAACGACGAGTCGGGAGTGATATGAAAGTATGAAGTACAAACTTGATTACATTTTAAATGAACCCAACCCGTTGGGAACAGATGAAACGTCAGATATAACGAACTCATTACCCAAGTTGGAGTATTTCACTTAGAGATTATTATATTATACGGTACTTCGTTGTGTGAATTACTTTATGTAATTATGTACGTTTAAGGTAGAAATCTGTATGGTGACTGCAAGGCCATATATGTTGCTGGGTTGGAACAAACTATAGTTACTGCTTTGTACTGGTTTAGGCGCAGATACTAATATGAAGTATTTCGGCTTAGTTATCAGACGCATCAATGCATCTGTTATCCACGGAATACTTTTAAACTTGAAAGGTTTTCACGATATTTGGCGTCACCATTCAGTTGTTAGTAAATTTGTCACTAAACAACTAATGAATGAAAGTAGTAAGTAATAATTACATAGTATAAAATAAAGTCACTCCTCGCTGTCTGTCCCTATGTATGCTTAGATCTTTAAAACTACGCTACGGATTCTAATGCAGATTTTTAATAGATAGAGTGATTCAAGAGGAAGGTTTTTATGTATAAAAATACATGCATAAAATAGTGGAGAAACACTGATATTTTTTTATTTTTGACTTTAAGGCGGAACGAACTTCGTCGGGTCAACTAGTAAAAAATAAAGTAGTAACTAGTAAGTGATAAAGATGTAAGTTATTAGTAGTTTATATATAGTAACCACTCTTTATTTATTAATATTTAAATGTTACTATTACGTAGGGGAACTATACTCAAAGCTTAGCAGGACATCGACAATAATATTCCGGTCTACCATAAGCTTGTTAAGTCTCTGTCAGACCATCTGGATATCCCTTGCCATGTCTTGTTTAAGATTCAATTTGGGGCTTTTAGGAAATTCTGGCATTTACCAGACAGTGTGCGTTTGTAGAAATGTTTTGCAATTACTTTTTAATTTAGGATTTTAAGTAAATATTCCTCGTTGCGTTGCACTCCACGTAAAGGACTTAATTTTTCCGCTTTTAAATTGTAGGTAAAGATAGATATCTTTACCTACAATTAGCCTACCTACAATTAGAAACGACCAAACTATTTTAGGAAAGTTCTCAAACAAAATATATAGTGTTTGAGAGATATCAAACACTTATATTTTGTTTGAGAACTTTCCTAAAATAGTTCGGTCGTTTCTAAAAAAATGTTTGTGAACATTAAATATTGTTTATTTATATTGTTGGTTTATTTCGAATGTCTTGCAAAAATTAATTAAAATTTATGACTAGTGCAGGTGGCACTCATTAAATTGTTTTGAACCTTTTTACACGTGCAAACCCCACCTGCAATCAAAGTTTATAAAACCACTCGTCTCATTTTATTTTTCTTACTTCGCTAATCGATCTGATAGAGAACAGACGTATCCCTTCATAGTTTAAATTTGAAAATATAATTTAACAAGTATTTAAATTATAAAATACGTTTTATTTACGCCCTTAACCGAATTTCCTATAGGTTATGGGCCCAGTATTGTTCTATAACAGTGCGCGTTAAAGTTTAAAGTTTTTTTTGGCGTCATGGAGAGCTCCAAAATTAAAAGAAATATCAAACCTTTCGACGGGGAAAAGTACAGTATCTGGAAGTTTCGAGTGCGAGCTTTGCTTAGTGAACTGGACTCCGGCGCATCGGACCATATTATCAATAAAGAAGATCTTTTTATTAACTACACAGTTTTACATGAGCCTTACAAAATTTCAATTGCTAAAACTGGTGCTTTTATTTCAGCCACTAAAAAGGGAACTTTACAGCTCATTAGTAATATGGGTGTGCAAGGAAAGTTGGAGGACGTTTTATTCTGCCCTGAGGTTCCATACAACTTGCTGTCGGTCTCAAGAATGCAACGAGCGGGCTATACAATTGTTTTCGACCAAGATGGAGCCAAAGTGTATAAGGACGGTAAAGTCATAATGAAAGGTATGTCAATGAATAATTTAATTATTATAGATTTTGTGGTGTGTGTGAGCATCAGTCACCTTGTTTCCCAAGTGTGTAATAATGATAATAGTTACGAATTATGGCATCAACGTTTAGGACATATTAGTAAAAATAAATTCTTACAAATTAAAAGCGGTAATATGATTGAAGACGTAGAACAATTAAATTCAGTGGTACCAAATGATAATTTGTGTGAAGCTTGTATAAATGGGAAACAGAGTAGACTGCCGTTCAATATTGCAAAAGATAAAAGTTATATTAAACGGCCATTATTTGTCGTACACTCGGATGTGTGCGGACCTATAACTCCTTCTACTATTGATAGCAAGAATTATTTTGTTCTTTTTGTTGATCAATTTACACATTACTGTGTTGTGTATTTAATTAAGTATAAGTCGGACGTGTTTTCCTGTTTCAAAGATTTTGTTGCAAAAAGTGAAGCAAAATTTAATTTGAAAATAGTTAACTTGTATTGTGATAACGGTAGAGAGTATTTATCTACTGAGATGAAAAGCTATTGTGTTGAAAAAGGAATTGCTTATCACTTGACGGTGCCTAGAACTCCACAGTTAAATGGTGTTTCAGAGCGTATGGTTAGAACTATTACTGAAAAAGCCCGTGCTATGATAAGCGGTGCTAAATTAGATAGTTTTCTGGGGACAAGCAGTATTAACAGCTGTTTATTTAATTAACATATCACCAACTAAAGCTTTAAAAGATTCAAAAACACCTTACGAAATGTGGCACGGTAAAAAACCTCAATTAAAATATTTAAAGGTTTTTGGCTCGACTGTTTATGTTCATAACAAAATCTTTAAAACAAAATTCGATGATAAGTCATGGAAAGGTATCCTTTTGGGGTATGAACCAAACGGCTATAAAGTTTGGGATCCAAATTGCGAAAAGTTTGTTGTAGTCAGAGATGTTATTGTAGACGAGACAAATTATCTTCAATCTAGGCCAATTGTAAGGCTTGAAGATAATGAACGATATCCTCGTGTCGAAACTGATACGGCCCATGAGTCTAAGTCAGTGTCAAAGTCTCGTAACTCTGAAAGTTGTAAATTGTATGATAGTAAATCTGATGGACCTGAGTGCCATAGTAAAATTCGCAAGATTAACCATGACGTTACCATTACCGAATCGGAGGATAGTCCTGACACGTGTTCTAATGTGAAAAAAAAAGTGATATTCAATCAAATCTTAGAAGGAGTGATAGGATAAAAGGTCGTCCCCCTATTTCATATAAAGAAACTGACTGTGATTATATGTTGTGTGCTCAATCTATTTTGTGTACCATACCAAGTTCGTTAGCTGAAATTAAAACTCTGGTAGATAGAAGTCAGTGGGAAAGCGCAATTAATGATGAATTGAAGTCTCTTCTTGATAATAATACATGGACTTTAGTTCCAACGCCAAACGATAAGAATATAGTAGACTGTAAGTGGATATTTTCTATCAAAAGTGATGAGTTCGGAAAACCTTTAAGATATAAGGCTCGTTTAGTTGCTAGGGGTTTCAGTCAACAATACCTAACTGATTATAATGAAACATTTGCCCCAGTTGCTAGAATAGCTAGCTTTAGATTTATTATTAGTTTTGCAAATCAATTTAATTTATTAGTACATCATATAGACGTTAAAACTGCCTTTTTAAATGGCGAGTTGAAAGAAGAAATATATATGAAAGCTCCGGAAGGCATTTATTGTAAAGATGGTTATGTTTGCAAATTAAATAAAGCTTTGTATGGACTTAAACAGGCAGCAAGATGTTGGTTTGAAGTTTTCGAACAATCACTTAAAGCAAAAGGTTTTCAGAACTCACCGGTGGATAGATGTATCTATATGTTAGATAAAGGCGATATTAGTAAAAATATTTATGTAGTACTATATGTTGATGATCTAGTCATAGCGTGCGCAGAAATTAAAACTTTGGATAATTTCAAGAAATATCTAATGAGTATGTTTAAAATGTCTGATTTAAAAGACATAAAATTATTTCTTGGTATTAAAATTACTAGATTTGATAATAAAATAACTTTGGATCAAAGTGCATATATTAAAACTGTTTTAAGTAAATTTAAAATGCACGATTGTAATCCTGTCAGTACTCCCCTTCTTAGTAAATTGAATTATAAAGCATTAAACTCTGATGAGAAATATGATGCTCCGTGTCGAAATGTTATTGGTTGTTTGATGTATGTCATGTTGTGCACTCGTCCCGACCTAAGCATAAGTATAAATATACTAAGTAGGTATACTAATAAAAACAATAAAGAATTATGGCAGTGTCTTAAACATGTTCTCAGATATTTACGAGGTACTATTGATTTAAAATTGGTTTATAAAAGATCTGAATATAATAATATTTTATGTGGTTATGTTGATTCTGATTGGGGCGGTAATGATACTTTTGATCGTAAGAGCACAACAGGATATATATTCAGATTGTTTGATAACTGTTCAATTATTTGGTGTACAAAGAAACAGATGTCTGTTGCAGCTTCTTCGACTGAGGCTGAATATATGGCTTTGTTTGAGGCTGTTAGGGAAGCTTTGTGGCTTAAGTCTTTAGCAGTTAGCTTGAATATAAATATCACTTTGCCTATAATTATTTTTGAAGATAATAACGGTTGCATAAGTATTGCTAATAACCCAACCAGCCACAAACGTTCTAAGCATATAGACATCAAATATCATTTGTCTAGAGAACAGATTGAGAAAAATGTAATTAAATTAAATTACATCCCTACAGATCAGCAGCTTGCAGACGTGTTGACGAAGCCATTGCCCGCCATCGCCTTTCGTCGATTTAGAGAAGGGATGGGCTTAGAATAAATTGTAACACATTATATAAGATTGCAATAATTGATAAAGAATGTTTTTTTTTTGTTTCTGTGAAATATTTTTTATTTGATTTCATTGTTTGGTTTATAAATTAATTAAGTAAATGAAATGGTCTGATTAGGTTTTACTGGGTTTTCCTAATCCTAGCAACAAATGTTGGGCCATGATTATGTATTCCCCAGCTAACTTATGAAGGTGTATACGATCTGTTTAATTTTGTTATTGTATAATACTTTTGTTTATAGAGTGGATTAATTTTTGAGGGGGCGTGTTGGTTTATTTCGAATGTCTTGCAAAAATTAATTAAAATTTATGACTAGTGCAGGTGGCACTCATTAAATTGTTTTGAACCTTTTTACACGTGCAAACCCCACCTGCAATCAAAGTTTATAAAACCACTCGTCTCATTTTATTTTTCTTACTTCGCTAATCGATCTGATAGAGAACAGACGTATCCCTTCATAGTTTAAATTTGAAAATATAATTTAACAAGTATTTAAATTATAAAATACGTTTTATTTACGCCCTTAACCGAATTTCCTATATATATTTAACACGTTTTACTCATGTGAATATTTTAGAATTGAGACGTGGTGTGATTTCAAGGTATTTTTAAAAAATATTGCAATACAATAGGTAATAAAAAATAAGATATTTTTTATTAAAGATTTGTTAGATTTGTGTGAACTTAATGTGACAATAATGGCACAATATGCTGTAACAGAAAATGTATCTATTGTGTCTGATTAAACAGTGGCATGAATCATTACAATTTGGTTTTTCGCGGTTTCTGGTCATAGTAATTAGCATGATAGAGAGGCGTATTTCTAGTTGGAACAAATATATTACGAAAGTTATAAAGAATAGGAATTATGAAAAAACCGATTACTTAGTACACCACAGATCCAACATTGCTTGTGACGCCGTAAAACCGCGATAAAAACGACGTGAGTTGAAATAGGTATGAGACCGAGGGATTATAACCTCTTTTTCTGGTGGAAAAACGCAGTCATACGCAACCATTCATATTTAATTTTAGCTGCGGAACCACTCTAGCTTATTACCTCGAATATTCGAGTCACTGTTTTAAAAAATCATTTCCATTCTTCTTGAGACTTAATGTTGGCATTTTCACGCTGACTTTCTATTATGTATAACGGTATGAAAATTATTCATGAGATACAACGATGACCCACACTGCGCATTGGTGACCATTCCAGCTTGTCGCGCAGAGCATTCAAGGTTCTAACCATGGCCAAGCAGACTTCCAAACTATACATTTATTAACATAGACTTTTGAGAATATAGATTTCTATACTGGTTTTGAATTCTAGTGAAAAAAACGTTCTTTAGTATTTTGAACGAGCTTGACTTTATGCTTTGGTCATAAAATATGAAAGGTATTAAAAATACGTATTATAAATTTGTTGCTGAAACACGAATCAACTGATTTCAATGTATTATTTGAAGCATCTAATCGGCATAGTTCTTAGACATCTTCTTCTCTTTTCTTTATAAAAATGAATGGTTCCACGGCTTAAGGCTGAGCGTGGAACCACCCTGCATGTCGGTGCGAGTAGGTGATGCGTTGATCGAAGTGGGCAGATACATGCGTTACTTTTTTTTTTTTTTTAATTTATTTATCATTTAACAATTATTTTAACAATTACAATTAAATAGCATTAAAATAAACCACAGAAGTTTGTAATATAATGCTAGTACTGAGTTTACATCGATTCGTGTACAAGTTTCACTATAAATTAATAAGCGGCTTAGAACTAAACATTTTTTATAATATGATCAAGGTGTTCAAGAAGTGTAATTTTAATTTTTTCTTAATATTATTTTGTTTAAGTTTGTCACGTAAATCATTAGGTAATGCATTGATAATGCGAGGAACCAGGTAAGTAGTGGTACGCTTGCCGTACCTATTGTTTGCGCGCGGCGTACACAGCTGGCGGCGAGCGACTGCCCGCGTGCATACAGGGTGTTTTATTACTTCCCAAAAGTTATTGTTAAAAAAGTTTTCTTTTAGGATCATATATTTAAACTGAGTGAATACCGGTAATATTCCAGATTGTTTGAATAATTCATTATCATTGTTTAAAAATTTTCGCCTACAATTAATAACTCTTAAGATTCTTTTTTGCAGCTTGAAAATTTCTTTCAAGTACGAGGTATAAGTGCGGCCATAACTACTTAGGCCATATTGAACGTATGCTTCGGCGAGTGAGTTGTACAGCATTATTTTAACTTTGTAAGGGATTCGATTTTTTAGGATAGTTATATTGGCCAAAAATTGCCTGAGTTTATTGCACACGTTTTCAATATGGCTGCCCCAATTAAACTTATTATCTATAACTAATCCAAGATAAGTATGAGTATTCGCGGTTTGAATTATAGGACAATCGCAACTATTACTACGCAAATATGTGGCATGCAAGCAATTATGATCGTGGATGACCAAGTTATTTATTGGCAAAACTGGTAAGTGAGGGGACTTTATATGTAACAGCTTGGTTTTACTGGGGTTTAATACTAAGCCAGCATCGTGACACCACTTATTAAGAATGTTCATATCAGACTGCATGAGGTCAAGGGCTCTTTGTGGATCTTTATCGGCCGAGATTATACACGTGTCATCTGCGAATTGGTAGCAGGTGCAGCTCTTTAAGCAATTATTCATATCATTAACGTATGAGAGAAAGTGGAGCGGTCCCAATACTGATCCCTGAGCTGTACCCTCTGTAACAGATACGGGGTTACTGTAGGTCTTGTCAATCTTAACAGTAAAAGTTCGATTTAGAAGATAGTTTCCGCACCATTTCATTAGCGGGCCACGTATACCACTGTTAATCAGCTTTTGTACAAGTATGTTATGATTTAGCGTATCAAAAGCACGTGAGAAGTCTATAAATAGAGCGAGTACGTTCCTTTTATTATGCAGGTGCTCGTTGACCTCATCAGTAAATTTTGACAGCAGTTGAGTTGTTCCTTTTCCAGGCTGAAATCCAAACTGATTCTTATATATCACATTATGTTTTCTATAAAATGTGTGTATTTGATCACTGATACATTTTTCTACAATCTTATCTATAGAGGAAAGTAATGTTATCGGACGATAGTTACTGTATTCACTAATTTTCCCTTTTTTATAGACCGGTCTAACACACCCGACTTTTAATTCGTCTGGATAAATGCCCGATTTTACGCTCGTGTTAATTAGATTAGCAATGGCTACCGAGATGTCTTTACCAACTATTTTTATATCCGACGCTCTAATATTATCAAGTCCCGGGGCTTTATTTATATTCATTTTTCTAATAATTTTAAACACTTCGTTACTAGATACATTTTTAAATAGAATACTGGAATTAACTTGCTTAATGTAGCTATTAGGGTCTAAAAGTTTAATATTGCAATTGGATTTTATTGTTTTAATAGGGTTATTAAATTCATTTGCAAAATTTTTTACAATATTTTCAGTGGAAAGCCCTTGCGAATGAAATGCCTTACGTATTGCCTCATCAATCGATAGGTTTGTTCGCCCTAGCATACGATTAATTATTTGATATATTTTTTTTGTATTTTTAAAATTATTGACTATTTGTTTCATGTAATATTTGTTTCTTTTGTATTCTAAGATTTTATGCACCCTATTACGAGTTTTATTATATTCTAATCGTAATTTGAGATCTTGTGTATCATTTTTCCAAGCTTTAAATAATTTGTTACGTTTATTGCATAGTTTAATAACGTTTTTGTCAATCCAAGGAAGTCTGAAGAGTTCAATGTTTTTGTGTTTAATTATTTTTGTGGAACTAATTAAACACAAAAACATTGAACTCTTACTTAGGGTTGACATTAGACAGCCGCTGGCGTTTTGACGAGAATTTCGACCGTCTTATCCCCCGGATTCATAAGGTAGCAGGTGCTCTGCACAGACTTCTACCAAACCTCGGGGGACCGAAGGAGGAAGTCCGCCGCCTCTACGCAGGCGTCGTGCGCTCTATCGCGCTATACGGTGCGCCCGTATGGTCTGATAGACTATCGGGCAGCCGGCGCCGCGCGGCCAAATTGAATGCCGCGCAGCGTTTGATCGCGATAAGAGTCGCACGAGGTTATCGGACGATTTCCTACGAGGCGGCCACGGTCCTGGCGCGGTTTCCGCCCTTGGACATACTGGCGGATATGACCGCTGAGATCTTATTTAAGATCCGCGGTCTCCGCCAGGGGGTCCAACCTCGTCAGGAAGAGACGGTCGAAGTGCTTCGGTCGAGAGCCTATTGTAACGCCCTAAGGCGTTGGCGCGAACGGCTCCTTGAGCCACGGGGCGTACGCAAACGTGTCGTCAGCGCGATCCTGCCCAGCTTCCGAGCCTGGTTGCACAGGAAGAAGCGCGTCACCTACCGGCTGACACAGATACTCACCGGACATGGCTGCTTCGGTGAGTATCTACACAGGATAGGCAGGGAGGCCTCAGCGCAGTGCCACCATTGTGGTCATGCCCAGGACTCCGCGCAGCACACGCTCGAGGATTGCCCAGCGTGGCGACCCGAGCGGCGGGTCCTGCGGCAATGTATAGGTCCGGACCTCTCTCTGGAGGCAGTGGTTGCGGCAATGGTCCGTTCTGGCGAGGCGTGGGATATCGTGGTCGACTTTTGCGACCGCGTTATGCACGCGAAAGAGGACGCCGAACGGGCCAGAGAGCGCGCCGATCCCGCGCGAAGGAGGAGGCGCCGGGGACGCAGGTAGCGTCCGCCCGGCGCGGTGTCCCTGTAGTTCCGGGACCAGAATAGGACTACGGTACGAGTGGGAGCTCGACCCGTCCGGCCAAGCGACCCCGGGAAGGACGGTGGCATGTGTGGTTGCATGCTGCCGTAAAAACCAGCAGGTGCGGTGAGCAGTTCACGCCCACCAGGGAAGAGCCCGATGGGGCACACGCTGAGGACACCGGCGGCGGTCAATCGGAGTTCCCGGAGTCCTCTTCGCAGCGTCGAGGTCGGCCACCGGGGGGGTTTTAGTGCGGTAAGAATCCCACATAACCCGCGTCGCTCCCACGACGTCGGGTACTTTTTGAAAGTTTCCCCCTCGAAAACAAAAAAAAAAAAAAGGGTACAGCTAGTATTGAATAAAATATCCTCCTTTTAGTTCACTTACATTTCTTTCACTTTAAAAGTATATTCAAATTCTATAAACACACTACAATACTAACATAATGAACAGTACTAGGCTAGAATATAGGTCCTTGTTACATAAGACAAATGGTCCCTAGGAGAGACGTAAAGGCGATTCACCTGGCGGCGCGGGAGTAATGTGTTATGAAATGAAGTTCGTGCCGAGCACGCGTGCCGTGCTCGCGTCATTGAGGACCATTTATCACACGCTTGTCGTGCACGCGTTATCATTTTACTTTTGCTACGGATTGTGGGTGGGAATTGAAATAATCGTGATTATTATCTAAGGATGTGAATAAGATGCAAAAAAACCTGTTGAGGTTTTTTTTTATCCGATTGAAGTAAATGAGTATGCAGTTCACCTAATTATGAGTGGTCACTACCGCATGACGAGCCAGGTGGCAAAGCGGTTACTACGCCGGTTTGACACGCAAAGTGTCCCGGGGTCGCCAGACAGGTATCTGAATGATGAGTTTAGATTCATGTTCTGGATCTGGGCGTTTGTGTATTCGTCTTGTGTGTGTCTATGATACCCACGATATAGGAGAAACTTCTAGTGTGGGGCTATAAGTCTAGAAAGCGTGTGTATTAGACAGCATATCTGTAAGCAACTTCATATAGAACTTGGATTTAATTTGAAGTCAATCACCGATGCGTTGCTACTTCCTAGGCCTAAGATGGTTGCCTCATACAAAATGTGTCGGACACCACACCCTTCCATCGAAACGCAAGATCTGTTTCCCGCTAAAAATAATTGTGGCGGTATTACTAGGTCGAACTACGTTGGGTCTATCACCTGGTGATGGACGTTAATGATTGACTTATAACTGGTAATATAGAGATACAACAAGATAAAATACAAAGTAGGATATATTAGGGGCAACAAGGCATATTTGACAAACTTAATTTAACACTTTAATCTTATTTTGTGTTTATTATCAGACTGCATACTCGTTTGCTACTTTTATATTGTAAATGAAATTATATTCAGAAATATGTGCCTGGTCAATTATAGAACCTAGAATTATGCTTATTCTTACGTAAATCCACTATATCTCATATTAAACCACAGCAGAAACCAATTTTAAAATCAAAATCAATTAAACCACTTGGAATAAATCGAAAGCAAAATATAATCGAGTTTCATTACAATTGTAACAGTAGTGCGCTTGGAAATCCAAGAAAGCCAATATTCAGTGAAGTGGACTTAAGTAATACCGCTCAAATCCGCCGTAATAATATTGTTTTAGAGTAACCCAGACGACTCTTGCGTTATTTTTGGCTCGAACAATACTTTTCTATAGTCTGCTTGAACGGTGTTTTTTCTTATTTGTAACGATTTCATTCCATTTGTAATGTCTATTGATGAATCTGCTTCTTGGCAATATTTCTTGGCTGGGATATTAATGGTGTTATACAAAGGAATCGCTGTTTAGTCTCTTATGGTGTTTTCTAAAATATGATAATTATAAGAAAGCAATGCTTCAATTTGGAGCAGTAAACAAGTCTGAAGGTTATGTGGTTTGGTATTCGACAGGTACTATATTATCGTATTATATCGTTACATAATTATATGGTCAACAGTGATTTGGAAACTCTTCCCGTGATAAACAATTTTGATGAAGCTTATTATAATTGCTGTTTCATTGTAGCTATCATATTTTAACAGTAATTTGTAAATTGAAGTTATGACATTGATATTAAAATGAAGGTGAGCGGTTGTTATCTATATATTAATATGTGAAGCAAAAACTTGTGTTTCGTTTTTAAGATACTTGCCGCAGACGGAGGACTATGAAATTAATTACGCGTGGTTTTAGTTGATGTAGAGAAGGATTGCGTAATGCTGTTTTTTTTTAAAAATAATGCGCAAAACATACATAAAATCAACTAAAAACACATAACACACACTACCTTGCATTTGACATAAACACATACACAATAAACGAAATAAAAAATTCAACTTCTTACTATGAAAACATATAACATCAAAAATGTCAGATGTCTGTGTCAAAATACCCGCTATTGATGAAATGCAGCTTAGTAAATAAACCTCTTTTACCTATAATGGGTGCGTTCAAAATAACTGGAAAATCCTAACAATTTATTTAAATTGGAGAAATATTAGTGCTACTTTGAACAATATGAAGTTTAGTTTTTTAATTTAAATTACGGTTGGATTTCGACCGTTGTGACGGTTGACTAGTTAAAATAATGATTAGCATTATTTTCATTATTATTTTTATACTAAATATCTCCCTACGTGCATCATTTGAAAGGATAAAAGTAAGTTATTACCATCCATGCAAGGACTAAATCTTTTCTAAGCGCTTGAGAAATCAACTCAGTCACAATTTGCGGCAGACTAGCGCATGCATCCTCATTGCCTCTAAAGCTCTCTACGACATATTATCCTCATATTTTTCCATTATCCATCTGAAGCGAAAGATAAACGATAAAGCGAGCGGACAGCAAGCGAGTCCTTAATAAATGGTCCGAGACGACACGTCACGACTTCAGAAATGTCCCGTGTTCTGCCAATGTATGCCCCGACACGAACTTCATTTCATAACATTACGCGTCGCCAAGTTATACCTTGAAGTCCCTACTAGGAACCATTTGTCTTGAAGCTGCTATAAAATGTTGTTTGATGACAGTTTCAAGAACGTATTTCCGACACAAAAGTCAATTTTAACCCTCCATTTTGTACCGTCGCGTTCAATTTCAAGGTATATCTCATTTTTATTTTTATAAAAAGTGTTATTATAAAAGTTGTCTGGGATCTTCAAATATTACTTACCTTTCAATTGATCTATATTTTGTCAACAGGCGACATTATGTCCTTAAGCACTGTTTTACATAATCGTAAAACGAGCATCTATCTAGTTGCAGGACAGTCATCTAACTACGATGTTTTTGCTTTTCATTTACAACCAACTTAATTCTTCGGACACTGATCGTGGACATCCGTGAATAAAATCATCTGAGATTAGTTCTTACCAATGTAGTTGTAATATGCGTTGCTAGATGTGGCCATGGTGCCTCGGCATTGGAATTACGAAATGGTTCTCAACTTTGGAACTAAATTTAAGCGACATTTAAACTTACATTTTAAAACATCATACTATACTTTCAGCTTTTTGAGGTCTCTTGCTGGGTATAGTTTTCTCGTTTGGTATTCCAGTTAATGACCGCAGTAAATGCTGATATTAAACAATGATTCTGCTTTTCGTCTCTAGGATATTAATCAATAGAATTAAATTATACAATATACATGACTCCTTAGTTTGTACAGAACATTTTTCTCAACAGCACTTTCAAACATACGATTATAAATATCACATTTTTATTAGAATTCCGTAAATTCATATCTATTCACGCCCAGAATAAAACTCGGAGAGAAATGAAAATGGAAACGCTACTACTACGATTTAGTTATATTTCTATGAATCCAATTAGTGAAGTTAAATTAAAATCCAGTCCGCATCAGTGCAGTTTTCTACAAAGGTTGTTTGAAACAAGTAAAAAATGCTACTGGAACACCCTTTCATATACGGAAAACGTATGATTTGTATTTGAGATCTTAATTTAAATAAAATAATACAAAAGTGTACTTATGTTTACAATATTAAATATTTTCAAATATTAAATATTAATGATGGCTCTTGTATACTTTTTTATAAGATAAAGTAGCAAGCAAACACGCATGCATTCCACCTAATGGTAAGTGGTCTCTGCGGTGCCTGGACATCTGTAAGCAATTTCATAGAAGACATGATTCGTATCAGCAGTCAGGCACATGTGTCCCTGTAGTTCCGGGATCAGAATAGGGCTACGGTATCCCCTGCCTGTCGTAAGAGGCGACTAAAAGGGGTTTCTGGGGTTGCGGGCGGTTAGAGTGGGAGCTTGAACGGTCCAGCCAGGCGATCCCGGGAAGGACGGCAGTATCTGTGGTCGCATATCGTCGTAAAGACTAGACGGAGCGGTGAGCCCAGCCGCCCGTCTGAGAGTATCCCAATGGGGCAACGCGCTCAGAGGATACCCGCTGCAGTCCTTTGGAGGTCCCGGAGTCCTCTTTATAGCGCCGAGGACGGCTACCAGGGGGGTTTTAGTGCGGTAAAATCCCACATAACCCTGAGTCGCTCTCATGGCATCGGGTACCTTTTGAAGTTTTCCCCCTCGTCGAAAATAAAAGTCAGGCACATGTGTTCCTACTTCCGAGGACTAAAATGGTCGCCTCATATCAAAGGGTACCGGCAGCCATATCCTTCCATCGAAACGCAAGCACTGTTTCACGAAAAACCGAAAAAAATAAAAAGGTTCGTCAGATGATATTAATAATGTTTTTTTAAGCGACGTCTTTTTCTATTATCCTCCTGTTTTGTTCAGTAACTTTCGTATATCATTCGTTCACCTTGTCTTACTTTTTATTTTATTTTTAAATTGTTTTCTTCCCAGAGGTTGTCTGGAAAACCTATTGTACTTTTTCATTGTATGTTATTTGTTCCACGTGTGCTTAAGTAGAATAAATAAGTAGTATTCATGTTCTAATTGAATTCAATATATTTTTATTCATTGCTACTGTTATTTATTTATTTTGTTGTGTAGATGTTTAGGTAAGTTTTATTTAAAATAATACGTATTTCTTTTGGTGAACATAAATCTAGATAAACAAAGTTAGTGTCGCGTCAGATTTTTTTTTAATTGAAGTAGAAAACGAGCATACCATCTACTTGATGGTAAGTGTCACTGCCGCCCATGGACATCTATACGCAACTTGATATAGAACATGGGTTCTATTCATGCAGCAAGCACTCGCTATTAGTGACAACAGTATAATCATCATGGACAACGAGGCGACCGTCCCGTATCAGTATCGTCGCGAGCTGCATTTGGCCTGTTGGTGAAGGTGTGGTACCCTGATGTTGTGCGGGACCGAATGACCCTTCCATCATAACGCAAGCTTAACGCAGAATTAAATGTGGCGGTGGTACCTCTCCGGTTGAACTAGGGCGGTTCAACTACCTGGTATTGTAGATGATGTACCACTGAATTGTAGACGATGTCAATATAACATTACTCATTGACATTACTGAGTGTTGACAATAGTGAGTTTATTGCAAAGTCAAACCACAGCAACAACCTTACTCAGTAGGTCCCCTGTCTGTCTCGATGTCGGTACAATTTTAGCCACAAACGGCGTTACGACCAAAGTTTTGGCGGTAAGCCTCTGCCAACATTACCGATATAAGACTATTGTCACATTAACTGATATTGCACACAAGCGACTAAAACATGATCGACATTTCATTTCGGAGAATATCGTCGTTCCTGAAGGTATGAACTTTAGGCCGTGTTTTTAGTCATCCTAATATTTATATAAATTGTTAATTAGTCAATTTTTTTATCTGACTGAAGTAGCAAACCAGCATGCAGTTCACCTGATAGTAAGTGGTCACTGCCGCCCATGGACATCTATAATCAAATTCATACAGAACATGGGTTCCATCAGAAGTCAATCACAGATGCGTTGCTACTCCCGAGGACTATGATGACCGCCTGATGTGAAAGTATGCCGGCAACCACACCCTTCTATCGAAACGCAAGAAATGCTTCACGCTAGAAATAGGTGTGGCGGTGGTACTTCCCCGGTCGAACTACACTGGTCGAACTACATCTTGAGTGAATTTTATCGAAGAAGGGTAACAGAGTTACTGATACTAGATGCAAGTTTATTGCAAAGACAAGCTACACAAACCAAGTTAGTCAGTACACTGTCTGTCTCGACATCGCTCCAATCTTAGTCACTAGCGGCATTAGGATCAAAGTTTTGGCGGTAAGCCTCCGACAATACCTACTATCGAAATCAGAATGTAGGCGCGCTGTTGGCTTTCAACAAACAAACATTGCCGTCACTGACGTTTAAATTACAAATGTCGTATTTTACATACGAACTTTACATACGATATACATAGTTTATCACATTTTGCTAATAAACTCTATATTTCAAGAACTGTATAGACCATCCTTAAGCGTCCCATACGCTTGAGGATTATAAATATGCCCGTGACTCCGAATAATTAGAGGAGCTTTGGAATCGATTTTTAAGATGGTAGAACCAGTGTAGTCCGACCGGGGAAGTACCACCGCCACACCTATTTCTAGTGTGAAGCATTTTTTGCGTTTCGAAGTGTGCGAGAAGGGTGTGGTTACCGGCACACTTTTATGTGAGGCGACCATCATAGTCCTCGAGAGTAGCTACGCATCAGTGATTGACTTCAGATGGAACCCATGTTCTGTATGTAGTTGATTACAGATGTCTATGGGCGGCAGTGACCACTTACCGTCAGGTGGACTGTATGCTCGTTTACTACTTCAATCAGATAAAAAAATCAAGAATTGTATAGACCATCCTTAAGCGTACGGATTTGGATTATAAATATGCCCGTGACTCCGAATAATTAGAGGAGCTTTGGAATCGATGGCATCACAAACGTGTAACTCGAAAATTGCTAAGCTAAAACTGGATCTAGAAGAAGACAATTTTATTTGAAATTTGTGTAGCTTTTATAATAATACAATTGCTTGTTAAATTCAGTTAGTTTCATAATACTTATACGGCTATTTACATCTCAGGTCGTAATGTCTAACGTAAATTGGGCTTACGAACCATACAAATTACAAAGTGCCTTAAGTTTGGTCGAGTGAGCCATAACACTAACTTTGTTATACAATAAAGGATCTTTAGTGTAATTTTATTCAACTAACGATATACAATATCTCTTCTGTTCTGCGTATAGTATGAACGCCCTGCGCAATAAAGATGGGGATTAATTCTATTTTCTGTAAATTAAGAGGACTCTATTTTACTGGAAATAAAATATGTTGATGATTGGATCTAAATTGTCATAGTGATATCTAAGTTACTATGCTGATTAGATATTTATCTTCTAATTGCCTTTCCCTATATATTCTTCGAAAAGTTTGGCTAGATGGTTATCTTCATGTTGCTATAACCGTTAAACTGTTATTCCGATATTGTGGGTGTCAATGACCGACCTAAAAGAATGATTTGATTTACAATTAACCCATAATTAATCTTATCTTATAAATTTACTTCGTCTATTGCCTTTATTTTGTCGTCAACCCATTATCGTCCCACTGCTGGGCACGGGTCTTCTCTCAGAATAAGAGAGTTTAGGTCATAGTCCACCGCGCTGGCCAAGTGCGAATTGGTGGACTTCACACACCTCCGAGAACTTTTTTTTTAAGAACTCTCGGGTGTGTAGGTTTCCTCACGATGTTTTCCTTCACCGAAAAGCAGTGATAATTAATTTCTAACACGCACATGAATCAGTGGTGCGTGCCTGGGTTTGAACCTCGGACCTCCCGATTGAGAGGGCAAGTTTCAACCATTACGCTATCACTGCTTTTCAACCATTAGGCTATCACTGCCTTTATTTTATTAGGTTTATAAAGGTGGAAGTTTTTAATGATGGTCGAATATTTGTCGCTATTTTAAGCAAAAATAAATTGTCAAATTTAGATAAAAATTTGAAATACAGATTGAAGAATTAGGAGTTAGATTAATAAATAGGATATTCTTTAGTGTAGTTTCACTGACAGAGCTACCAGAATAAGCTTGTTCTTGATATATTTACATCTAACTAGTCACCCGTAGCAACGGTCAAAAATCGACCGTAATTTAAATTAAAAAACTAAACTTCATATTGTCCAAAGTAGCACCAATATTTCTCAAATTTAAATAAATTGTAATTAGTTTCAAGTTATTTTGAACGCACCCGTTAAATTAAAATAGTTTGACTTGGCAATCGCATTAAGCAATCTAATTTATATTTGCATTACTAGTGAAATACAATACATTGTGTTTTCATGCGATTGCCGTGTCAACCTTTTTATTAAAAACGTTAAAGATTTATAATATCGATATGGTCACTATAAGATGTTGTTAGGTTAGAACATTACATAATAATCGACTTGGTATAAATGGATCTCATAACTTTTTTCGGTAGGAAAACTGACTTGCGAGACTTGTTTTTTTTTAAGTATTGATTTTTATTGCATTAATATATAGGTTATTAGAAGGTTACTCACACGTTTTAATTTACAGGAGGAGCTCCAATTTTGGCGAGTAAAAATACATCTGTAATCGACTTTTATTTTAATACAAAGTCAAGTTATTATACTCATATTACCGCTAAGCTATTGTCGAGGCTAAAGAGATTACAACTCATTCCAAAACTTTGTTTAGGCTCTACGCCACAGAAATAATAAGATCATTATTTAGTGTCAAGAGCAAGAGATGCGGAATAAACAGTTGATTATTTCCACCGAAATATTGGCGCGGTGAGGATAAAACAAAATAATTAGTTTTTGGAAAGGTTGTTTCATAGTTGCTCGATACTGAAATACTTAATGGAACTGCCGATGATTGCTTTCTATTTGATCAGTCGATAAGTTTACCAGTCATTTTTGTGTCAATATCCAAGATAAGAAACATACATATAGTCAGACTCGCGAAATGAGAAGTCCCAATCTAATGTGGACTAAGTACGAAACGATGGACTTAACACTTCTATCTTCGAAATGTGTAGTTTAAATGTCCCTAGCAGCCTTATTTATATCTTCTGGAACATGGAACAGAAGGAACACACCTTTGATATCATATATGTATATAAGATATATTATTGAGGATTTTCAAAATAAACATAAATTGTTTCTCTGAAAATACGAATGAAAAGTTTTTGTTTTATTTTACACGCCTATGTAATATTACACTAATTATTATCATTCCATAGTTGAATACGAATATTGTCTCACCTGAAAAATAATAAATTGCTAATAATAATTTAATTATCTTCCACCATTTTAGTCTCGCGTCAATTCTTTTTGTGCGACACAGATAACTACCGATACTCACGCGACAAATTTGAATTAATGGAATGTTATGGGACATTTCATTACATGTCTATATTGTATATGCTTTGAAAATGCATATATGATTTGTGCTTTTAATTAACAATTAAATTAAACGAAACGAACTGCCCTTTTATTTGGCACGAACTACAGCGCTAACGGCTTGATGGATTGTAACATACCATAATTATATCATTGGAATCAACTCAGGTTACAGTGCTATGTATATTTTTTCAATATGGCGCCTAGGATCAGACAGAAAGAAAGTATGAGGGTTGATTTTTTTTATTATCATAAAAATAAGTAGTCTTAAATTAAATGTAGTAAATAGACAGTTACAAAAACACATATAGGTATGTATGTTACTAGCAGACCCACGCTACTTCGCTTGCGTGAACCACAATCCATCCATTAGACTTTTAAGGTTCACTGATGAACATCCTCCTTCCACGTTTTATTAACAGACACCAATATATTGAACCCCAAAGCCAAATACTAAGTCTCATTAAGTTAGCATACAATTTAAGGGTATTTAATACAAACCTGTCACCCGAATTTATTATAGTAATTTGGCTATGCGTTGATATATCAGTCATTATATATCAACGCATTTGTTTTTAGAAAAAAAAAAGAAATGTAATTTATCTCAAAAGCACTAAGGAGTATCGATGCAAAAATCCCCAAAATAATTTTCTATTCCGTTAAGCGATGAGTTTCAATCAAATAGCAAACACGTCTTCAATCAAATCTTTTAAAGAATGTTTATCCTAGATGTGAAGGAGATTGGACCAAGAAATCACGTTGTTCCATACAGATTTTGTCCCCGTTTTTCACCCCCTTAGAAGGCAAATTTCCAAAAATCCTTTCCTAGTGCTCACTTACGTCATGAAAGGAATCTTTGTACCAAATTTTAAGTATCTAGGTATAGTAGTTTCGGCTGCACGTTGATATATCAAAAGTTAAGTCAGTTATTCTTATATACATATATAGATAACACTTCTATGTCTTTATTTTGACACAAACTCCTAGAAATAGTCACATTAAAAAAATATTTAAAAAACATGCGTGCGTACAAAGTACACATGTCAGAAGTGAAACTTCTTTGGCGAACTAATTCATAAATCTTGTTTATATTTATACAAATCTAAAACTTTAAATTTCCAAGATTAAGAGGAAGGGAAAAAGGCGTGATACGACGTTCGCTCTGTCTCACTTTTTCTCTCAATCTTTCTCACTCGCTTGCTCCCTACTCTCACTCCACGGCTAGTTGCTCATGCTACGTTCGCCCTGTCTTACTCTCTCTCAATCGGTCTCGATCACTCTCTCTCTCTTTTCCGACACTTCCGTTGCATACCGGCGTGACGTTTCATCTGTAAAAATTTTACCCTCATGCGCCTAAAGAAGTTTCACTTCAAAAACAACGACAGTCATGTTTTATTTTCATAAAAATTACTTACTAGTTAATCCAATCTTATATTGACACGAGCGTTAAAAATCACTTCAGTCCCGCTTCACATTAGAATAAATAGGAATACTACATTTTATCTAATTGGAAATTTATTGTATGCTTTCCAGTTAAGACTATTCTTAATCTTAATTTAGTCTTAATTACCCACTTCAAAGATTTGTCTTTGAAGTTGCTAATTGACAAATTTCTGGTTAAATTTGGGAGTTTATCAATTGAATCAGCAAATAACGGATGATCTATGCCAGGTATTACTAATTTTTAATAAAATTGAAGTTATGAATGAGAATGAATTACAAATAAAGTTAAGTGTTTATTGCTGTCTGTGGATCTTTTCCTCGTCCGCGATGGTTTTTCAATAGGACTGGTGTTAAAAGTGGGTAACTTAAGTTACAGATTCCCATTGTTATCGTTGAAGACAAAGTTGAAGGTTTTTTTTTTTCATAGTTGGACCTAACGATAAGGCAGACGGGCCACTTGATGGAAAGCAGTCACCGTCGCCTATGGACATTAGCAACACCAGGGGTGTCGCCAATGCATCGCCGGCTTTGAAGAAGAGCTCTTTTTACACCTTTCTTGTCCCATGTCATAGCGCTCTAGGAATACCTCAGGAGGAAGCTCATTCCACATCTTGATCGAACGCGGCAGGAAGGAGCACGCAAACCGAACCGTGGAGGACTGTCACGGGTCCAGTTGATGCGGATGGAACTTCATCTGTCGGCGAGTGGTGCATGGAAGGAAAGGTGATGTGGGCACCAGATCAAATAGTTCTTCGAAACACTCAGAAGTGCACCGTAAATAAAAAAAATAAAAGCTTACCATACGGAAGACGTATCTTATTACGTAGAAACAGAATATCTGAATATTTAGAAATAAAAGCATTTTGTCGCAAATAAAAATGTTAATTTGGCATAGATATAACCGCAGACGAGACTGCCTACCCATATAACCACTTAAAGGGTCGGATTACCGGAGCCCAACCACTACATTTTAGTGAGTTCGTAAACACAAATTCACTTAACCGAACTCCCTAACCGGTTTATTAATGGCCCGTACACACTTTGTGAACTAAGTGTACATATTGATAATGTGTGTACATAATACTCGCCATACTTTACGGCCGCTCTGAACATGCGAAAAGTGTAGTCATGCGGGTAAAGTCTTCGTCTAACTAGCCAGTAACAGCTTAACTAATTAAATTGTTTTAGAATGAATACCTGTATGTATTTTATATTTTTAATAATTAACGGGTACTCACGATATGCGGTTTTTGATTTCTTTAAGAATTCTTTTTGCCGATATTTCGACCCAGTTACATGGATCGTGGTCACGGCAAAACTGCAGAGGCGGGGAGAAACCGTTGACTACTAGTAGTAGATTAACCTGTCTACCTTACGTCTAGTTCGTTTTTCTTTTTTAGGTTCCATATCACGACACACGCAGGTTTTTTTTTTTTATAATTTAACCTAACGATGAGGCAGACGGGCTACCTGATGGAAAGTAGTTACCGTTGCCTGTGGACATTCGCAACACCAGAGGAGTCGCCAATGCATCGCCGGCTTTGTAGGAGAGCTCTTTTCGCACCTTTCTTGAAGAACCCTATGTCATAGCGCTCCGGGAATACCTCAGGAGGAAGCTCATTCCACAACTTGCACGTCCGTAGCAAAAACGAGCGTGCAAACCGAACCGTGGAGGACCGCCACGAGTCCAGTTGGTGTGGATGGAACTATTGTATTTTATAGTCATAAACTTAAAAAGCCTGAGTCCTGGTATGTGATCACTGTTGCTTTCAAAGTTTTAGTGGATACCGTCCGTGGATACGTGTACACACGTCAGTGGTGGCTTCGAAATTTTACTGAATTCATGTATGTAACATTTTTTTTCGCTTGGGGTACAAGCCATTATTGTCCCAATTCTGAGCACGGGTCTTCTCTCAGAATGACAGAGTTTTAAGCCATAGTCCACCAAGCTGGTCAAGTGCGAATTGGTGGACTTAAAACACCTCCGATAACTTTTTTTTAACGATCTTTCGGGTTATTAGGTTTCCTCACGATGTTCTCCTTCACGGAAAAGCAAGCCCTTAATTCTTAAACTATATTACTTTGAAAGAACACCTAATTGTACTTTTTAAATAGCTAAAGGTAGCAGCCCTGATGGAGATACTGATGCTATAAGGAATATGAAGTTAGTTAGAACTTCGTATATCAAGAAATATACTGGCTTAGCGTATTCATCAAAAAGTATGACAAACAAACTATCTTAATATTTACAATCGTAATGTAGTAATCACAATATATCGTTTATCTACTCTTATCTGCAATCACAAGTTCTGGATATAAGATTAAAATGCTAATTATAAGTATCTGTATTTATTTTGAAAATTTGCATTTGATCATATTTTGACATGAAAACTGTACTAATGAAAAAGTTTCAGAGTTGATAGATATTACAGTAAGATGTTTTATTTGTAGAAATGAACACATTAATGGAAGGGTCCATTTAAACCCCACAATGGTAACAAAGTCAAAGGTAAACTGAAAGGGCTAAGGGTTAAGGACAATCGCAAGCCAGTTTCAGGATTACTTGACATTGAAACGTTAATGCTTGATGTTTAAGCCTTGAGTAGTCTCGGTATTGACTTTACAGCTTTAATCTAGGACAAGACAAAGGTTTATTGCCACTTCACAACTTGATTTATTTGTTTCACACTTGACTTAAGGTAGTTTCATCAATGATTGTCTGAACGATAAACGTCTTTATTTGTACCTTAACATGACTTTAAATTGTATAGCTAATTATTTGTTATACGATTTAACAATCTTTAGAAACAGGTAGGTATTTTGCTAAGCGTTAAAGAAGTTGCTACTACTCGTTAAAGAAGTACTTTTTCTTTTTTTTTATTTATTTGACTGAAGTAGCAAACGAGCATGCAGTCCACCTGATGGTAAGTGATCACTGCCGCCCATGGACATCTGTAATCAACTTCATGCAGAACATGGGTTCCATCTGAAGTCAATCACAGATGCGTTGCTACTCCCGAGGACTATGATGGTCACCTCATGTGAAAGTGTGCTGGCAACCACACCCTTCTATGGAAACGCAAGAAATGCTTCACGCTAGAAATAGGTGTGGCGGTGGTGTCGATGAGTGAGTCGATCATTTCATAGTCCTCGGGAGTAGCAACGCATCTGTGATTGACTTCAGATGGAACCCATGTTCTGTATGTAGTTGATTACAGATGTCCATGGGCGGCAGTGATCACTTACCATCAGGTGGACTGCACGTTCGTTAGCTACTTCAGTCAAATAAAAAATAATCCTTCTATATCTGATACAGTAATGTTCAACACGATTTAAATTGACATCAAAACATCGTCAGTAAATAAGTTACATCAAAATAATCGAGCCCGAAAATTACTCGTTAAAATAGAAAGATGGAATTCCGGGAACGAGGGCAGCTATTTACCTAACATTAATCGAATTCGCTAACTTGAATAAGTTTGATAAGTAAGACATTCAGGTCGCGAGTCATAGCTCACTGAAACAACTTGGAACTTGCGAGATCTTCGCGAGTTGGTGCGATGTTCATAAATTGTCTAACCTTAATTTGTATACATTTGTATAGTGAGCGCCCTTGTCACTTTTAAATGAAGATGATATTGTATTCAGTGGAATTGTGGGAAATGTGGTTTAATTTTCGTTATCTATTTAATTTATTTCTTAGCAGAAATTTGCCTAATATAACAATAATTTATTATGAAAACCAAAATCCTGACTATAACAAATATTAAAAAACGCGTTCTACACTCATAGCTTCATACTAGGATTTTCTCCTGAGTTGTGGGTACCATGTACATGGACACAAACTCCCAGAGTCCAGACCCTGAACAAGAATCAAAAAGCATCATTCAGATACCTGTCTGGCCAGGAATTTAACTTAGAACCCATTGCGTGTCAGACAGGTATGGTAACCGCACCGCACGCGGGTCGTCATTTTTATTTCTATGTATATTATATTCACTGCAAGCCAAGCCGATTCCAATGACATGTCAAATGTTACACCATTTTAAGCCTTTTTGGCTGTATCGTATCGTTAATCCAGTATTGTATCACTGTTCGGCACGGGTCTTCTCTCGGAATGAGAGAATTTTTAGGCCATAGTCCACCGAGCTGGCCAAGTGCGAATAGGTGGACTTAACACACCTCCGAGAACTTTTTATGAAAAAAAAACGGGAGTTTAAAAAAACTCCTGAGTGTGTAGGTTTCCTCAAGATGTTTTCCTTCATCGAAAAGCAGTGATAATTAATTTCTAATACGCACATAAAAACAGTGGTGCGTACCTGGGTTTGAACCTAGGACCTCCCGATTGAGAGGGCAAGTTTCAACCATTAGGCTATTACTGCTCTTCTTTTTCGCTGTAGTAAGGAAGAATGGTAAAAATAAGTAGTAAAATTCGTAAAATAATTACTAGTCACGTGTAAGAAAATCAACAGATGTAGTTATAAGCAAATTATATTTAACTTAAGCGAAAGTATTAATAGTAGTTGGCGACTTTTGTCAGTTATCGCCACCTCGATCGAATTATTATAATCAAATTCCTACTTCACTCGCGGTTATAGTCGCATATGCTTTTTTTAAATTATTTTTATCTGCCTGAAGTAGCAAACAAGCATGCACTCCACCTGATGGCAAGTGGTCTCTGCCGCCCATCGACATCGGTAAGCAACTTTATACAGAACATGGGTTTCAATGAAGTCAATCAGAGATGCGATGCTACTTCCGAGGACTATGATGGTCGTTCATGTGAAAGTGTGCCAGCAACCAAACGTGGGACTCTATTTTTTATGGATAAATGTGCAATTTGATTAACTAACACATCCGTCGTTATACGTTGACGCTCTCTAATACCAAGACCTTTAGAAATTTGGTTTCTTTAATCTAGACGAAATATTTGCAACACGAAATTACTTACCCAAAGTTAACTTACACATAATTATTAAAAACATGAATATATAATACGGTTTGCACGGTCTTTCCTACCACGAACGTGCAAGATGTGGAATGAGCTTCCTACTAAGGTTTCCTGGAGCGCTATGACATGGGGCTCTTCAAGAAAGGTGCAAAAAGAGCTCTCCTTCAAAGCCGGCGATGCATTGGCGACTCCTCTGGTGTTGCAAATGTCCTTAGGCGACGGTAATCACTTTCCATCAGGTGGCTTGTCTGCCTTATTGTTAGGTACAAATATAAAAAAATACATCCATGAATATCACTTGTAAGTGTACTTATTTCACTTAGTTAAAACATTGCAACATTCAGTAAATATGACGTAAACATACTAAACATGAATAAACTCCCAAGATTACCTTCCCAGTCTTTCCAATTTGTCAGAACCGAACGGAAGGCATTCCCTAATTAAGCCAGTCACAGTAACTAATTGTCATAATTAGGACCTGACGTTTGCGTAAATAATAGACCTAATTTTGCGTCTTTGAGACTCCATTTCTGCTATGCTACGGGTATCGAATTAGGAATTGGACTGTTGTAACATTTACACCTACACCTTTTTTCAGGCATAATAATGTTCAATTAACTTTCTACGACTACTTACATATTAATTGAGGACAATATGATACCTATGAATAATTAGTATTACGAGTATTTATTTTAATATGATATTTTTTTTAATCAACACTTTTAAATGTTGCTTGTTGATCTATTTTACAAAGAAACAAGATATCATATTATTTACCCCATTTATTTAGAATTTTAAACGTCAGTACTTATCCATTCACTCGTACTTTACTTAACAAATTTCTTATGAAATTCATAGTATAGTTTCATAGTTTAAGCCAATGTTATCTACATTGTCTTAAACTATGCAAAGTCTGCCAGACTGACGTTCTAATATTATTTTTAGTAGAGGATATTAAAGATAATAAAGATTACTATTTCCACATTTCTTACACTAATAATCCTGATATATTTGTAATCAAATCACAAAATGGGTACTGGGATATTAATCTAAAATGGAAATCTATCTAATAATAATGGCGCTCATCAAGTCATTTTATCAATTAATTTAAATTACGACTCCAAGAGCTATTTTGAAATAGGATTAGTTAAGTTGTTATTATCTTAATTTAGTTCTTTGCTTTTATGAAAACTCAAACAAAAGAAACGCGTTAAATACACTACATTTAAAAATATACCTTTAAGTGATACCAACTGATGCAGCAATAATATCCATATTGGCGTATTTCATAAAATATTATTTCAATAAAATAAGATAAACAAACTGATCGTTATTTTCGTGAAATCAACCAAAAACGATCGGGAGGCAATATTCGAGGTTTATAAATTACGAGATCATCAAAGAATATCGCTGCGTTTCCAATCTAGTTGGCAAGCTGAATCTGTATCGAGTTTCAAATTAATTTCTGGCGAAAGTCATTTTTTTATCATTTAGCTATTATTTGATTTTTGATTTATATCGTAGGGTGATTTTTAGGGTTAAGTAACCAAAGTGTAAAAACGGAACCCTATTATTAGGACTCCTCTGTCGGTCTGTTCGTCTGTCCGTCAGTCTGGCTGTCATCAGGCGATGGTGCGTCACCACCACCAGCATGTCATAAATCGTGATAGCTAGACACAGATCATGTTCCGGCTGCGTTCCGTCGGGTACCTTTTGAAAGTTTCCCCTTCGAATACAAAAAAAAATACTAAAAACATAATAAATTTATGATAAAGGCGGGCTGCCATGTAACAAAAGTGTTCGTTTTGCCGTTTTTATAGATAATCAGCTGTAGCTTGCGCGCGTTGCTACGCCATCACAAAAAAACAACATAAAACTTCGCAAGCGCTTGAATAACAAATTTGCTAAACATCATCACATGTTCTAATGGATAGTTTACGATTCTATAAAGGACATACAGATAAACATTATTTTTTATAAAGAAGAAAAAAAAGAAAATGGTACGGAATCTTTCGTGAGCGAATCCGACTTACACTTAGCCCGTTATTTATACCTATAGGTGGTTATGTCTTTGTAGCATCAACACTGTAACACAATAATTTTGATAAAGTTCAAATAATGAGCTTCTATTTCAACGTTACGTAGACGGTACAATGACATGTGTTGCATCATATAAATTACAGTGTTATAAATTAGACATGACTAATTCTCCTGACCATGACCATGACCTGACCATTCTGACTGACATGACCAACTCTGAAACTACACATGACACGTACTTCTTCACTGCCTCTTTATCATATTAATGATATTAAAGTAGATATAAGCGTACGATCATCGTAAAATATAACTATATAATAATGTAACATTAGATATTTATCAAATTGCCACAGTATTTTGTTAATACAACGTCCAGCAAGGGGACAATATTATATGAATGGAAACTTAATTATAATGTATTGGTATACATATTAGGATATCATTAGTAAGCTAATATCTAGCTTAATTTAATTGAAATCACGAATTAGATACAGATGACTGAGCTAGATGATAGAAAATATAGTCAAATCAAAGAATATCTCTTCGAGTAGAATTCAGTTAGTTACTGAATAGAATCGAGTTTCAAATTAATTTCAGGCAGTCGAAAACCGAAGTTTGTCGGTCTGGTGTTGGGTGGTCCAGTGGTTTCTATTCAATAAGCAATATTGAATGATAACTGCTGATTCGATAACTATGTCTTTGTGTGATCCTAGATGAGTTACCCGATATAATAAATAAAATATACAACACAATTCACAATAAAAATAATTAATAGAATGATAACCGCTTTCTACACTCATAGCCCCACAATAGGATTTTCTCCTGTGTTGTGTACTAGTGCCATGAACACACACAAAGACGAATACACAAACACCAAGACCCAGATCTTGAATCTAAATTCATCGTTTAGATACCTGTCTGGCCGGGAATCGAACCCGGGACCCGTTACGCGTCAGACAAGTACGGTAACCGCTCCTTCACGCGGGTCGTCAAATATCGTCGCATTTTGCTATCATAACGTAAAGTGATTACTGTTACTACAATAACGAGCTTTAATATAATATGGCTTAATCATCTAAACATCAATTATTTTAAAAATCATATTACTCTTTTAATTTTGCATTATATTAAGTAAATATATTAAGTAAATAACACCCAATTGACAAGCAAGATAATTATCTTGCGTATAATTATCCACACAAAATCAATAAAACAGAAAATATAGCTAAGTATACAAAAGAACAAACCAATTAAAGTTAGTTGTGATTCGCATACAATTTAGAAATGAAATAAAATGAAATGTCATTAGTTTTTACAGGCCTACGGGGGCACTTACAAATTGTCAGTTACATTTTTGTTCTTACACTACTAACGTATTGTTTCTAATAATTTAGTTACGTTTTGTCTTTATAATGTTTCTCATCGCCGTTACATTAATTAAACATCAAATTTTTAGCGTAGGAGGTCATTATTTATATATTTGGGCAGTAGCTGTTTTTATTATTAAGGTGTGAAAATTACTGATGCTAAGTTACTTTTGTCAATTTGAGAACAAATTTGAAGCTTTTGTAGCTTGTCTTATTAATTCTTTAGTCCAATTCCGATTATATACCTCCAAATAGAATAAAGAATAACTTGTTCGAAAGAGCAAATTGGTGGACTTCACACACGTCCAGGATTTTTTATTTTATTTTAAAGAACACTCGAATGTGTAGGTTTCCTCACAATGTTTTCCTTCGCCGAAAAGCAGTGATAATTAATTTCTAATACGCACATAAATCAGTGGTGCATGCCTGGGTTTGAACCTCGGACCTTCCAATTGAGAGGGCAAGTTTCAACCATTAGGCTATCAGTGCTCTGACTATGAGAGGCAGAAAGTGATTATATAAACAGTATGTCCAAATTATCTACTAAATAAAGCTTATTAGTTATATAAACCACTACTACTACGGATTCACGAATGTTATAACACACTGGTTGAAAAGCGTGTATTATCTTCCAATTCCCACTAATGCATTATACGTCAAATAACGATGGAGATGTCTGGCGACGACGTCTTAAAAGGAACTTGTCTTCCTTGTTAGACATTGTAATAGGACAAAGTACAAAGGGTGTCATAATATCAAAAGACGTTCTCCATAATTATATCATAGAAAATACTTGACAATATACAAGGAGACTTCGGTTATTGAACGCATTATACTCAACTAGTCACCCATTAGAACGGTCGAAATTCGACCGTTATTCTCAAATTCAATTACGTTGTATTAATCATCGAGTTATTTTTAAAATAGCCGTTAAAGAGAAAATCGACGTTTAATTGACTATAAGTTGACCCGGCGAAGTTCGTTCCGCCTAAAAGTCAAAAATCTAAAATTATCAGTGTTTCTCTACTATATTATACATATAAACCTTCTTCTTGAATCTATTAAAAAAATATTAAAATCCGTACCCTCCTTTTAAAGATCTAAGCATACGTAGAGACAGACAGCAAAAAGACTTTGTTTTATACCTACTATGTAGTGAAGCTGCATTTAAAAGCAATGACGGGTAGTTTGACAAAGACATCTGATATTGTTGACACTGTTTTCATAGTAAGACGATGAAAGTTTTATTTCACTTATTATATATGTGTTTATGTCAAATGCATGGTAGTGTATGTAATATGTTTTTGGTTCATACTCTGTATGTTTTATGCATTATGTAAAACAAATTTTGATATTCCTTTTCTATATAAACTATAACCGTGCCAAGTTTCATACACCTCCGTCCGCGTAATTTTCTTAAAAACGGATTTCAAGTTTGCTTCACATATTAATATATACTGTGTTGAATTTTTGTTCTTGCATCATTATTTATCTACTTTGGGTTCTGGTTCTTTTTTACGGTGAGAAAACCACAAAACTCCGTAGACTTAGTTAAATAACGACTTAGTTAATAAGAACACAAGATAGATGTTAGTTGACCCACTTCAAGAGTAGCTTAAATTTGGAGTAAGTACAGTTGTTTTCAAGACATAAAGCCAGTAAAACGCAAAAGTTTCGGGTAAACAAGAAATAATAAAGATCTGAAAACTTTTATCACAACTGTCTGTCGTTTGGAAAATATTCAACAATAATAGCAACTCAAGGTAATCAGTTTTTGTAACAAAATAAGTGTGTAATTATTCGATAGCATTAGATGAAAGGTAATATTTTTTGTATGTCTGCATGTATTGTATACCTATAATAATATATATGTACAACTGTGTGTCCATTTCAAAAACGCCTTGACGAATTTTAACATAGGTGTCGTTGGATTTACAAATGTATGAACATTATGAATCATATAAAAGGGTTCATGAAAATCAAGAAAAATCATTTCCCCTCCCTCTTTTTCTCTTACCGCAGGCGCCATATTTTAAAAACATATAGCTCACGTCACTAACATTGAGATGTTGAATAAGTAAAGTTTAAATATGTACATAGCTTATTGTAATCAGATGTTAATCGACTGCTATTATTCTCTTATGCTTAGAAGGAAAACTGGTGTAGAACTTGGTTTCTACTTTTTTCTCATCCACTTATTTCCCTTTACTCTGCGCAATACTTTGCCTTACCTAACAGGAAAATATATTTACACAACGTTTTATACATCATATGTTTATAGGCAGGTTCTGTTTAAATAACTATTTACCCTAACGGTTGTTTTATTCATATTATCTATATCGGTTTGCGCGCTCCTTCTTGCCGCGGACGTGCTAGATGTGGAATGATCTTCCTGCTGAGGTATCCCCAGAGCGCTATGACATGGGACTCTTCAAGAAAGGTGTAAAAAGAGCTCTCCTTCAAAGCCGGCGATGCATTGGTGATTGGTGTTGCAAATGTCCATAAGCGACGGTGACTGCTTTCTATCAGATGGCCCGTCTACTTTATATGGTTAACGATACTATAAAAAAAACTAAAAAAAAATGGCAAAGCAAAATATTTCTTTGGTTCATTTTCGACTGTCTGCCATGCACCTATTTTTGCCAAAGTGTTTTATGTCACACTTCCCGATTTTAACGGTGTAGTAATACATTGTGCGTACTTTTTTAGGATTACTAATATAATATATCTGAATGACTTATTTTATTTAAGCTAAGAAAAAATCTAGACGTTGTGATATAAAAAGAACATAAAATAAGCATTTAACGAGCTGTAAAGCTGTAATTTATTCTACTTTCTGGATTCACTCACAGCTTGCTTAAACATTTAGATTCATTAATGTGCTCTTGTTATTTATTTGAGCAGTTGTTTAACAGATATTTTAAAGTTGTTTTAATGTATTATTTCTAGAATTTAACGTTCAATGGGCTGGCATTGGAAAATGTATTTTATATTAGAGTAATGTGTTTTAAGAGTACTAACAAGTTGTATGCAAAAAAAGCTTTCGCTTACATTTTGTTGAAGCAGTTTCTTGTATAATTTCAATAATAATATTCTTTTAACTTTAATATATTTTACTCCTCTTTAAACAATTATTATACCTACTTACGTTATCTATAATATTTCTTATTTGCTAAGGTAACCTCCTAAGTAAATAAGAAATGACTTGAGGGCTAACTTTTTTTTAATGTTTTCAATAAACACCATTTTATGATAAGGTATGTCATGCGACCCAGAGATGGACGGCGTGTGATCGCATACTGTTGTAAAGAAAAGACGATGCGATGCACCCAGCTACTTAATTAGGAGAACTCTCAGAGGATTCCAGTTGCGATTGGAAATTGCGCACTTTTTTCGCAGTTCTATTGCAGTTAAATCTCTCATAACCTGGCGTTTCTCCTACGGCATCGGGAACCTTCCGAAGGCTTCTCCTTCATAAACAAAAAATACCCCTTTAAAAGAAAAGACTAAAGATACTACTACTACTAAATCCACCGTTTCAACTATACTGTTCATTGTTTAAGCTAAATTAACAATATTTAATATTGATATTTTAGTACCTACGTCATTCCTCATTATACTAGTATCGCAGGCTAAAATTGTAGACGTATTTTGTGTTACATACCAGGGATAATCAGATATGTTTAATATAATCAGTGTTGATGAAATACCTAATAACACATTCCATCTGCGATATATTAATTATAATATATCTAGAAACGTCGAAGCAATGTTAATGAAGTAAATTAAATTCTTCGTTACGAAATAAATTTCGTTAACCCATTTTAGCTTGGAAGGGGAATGAATTTCTAAGTTGCTCCTAGTTTGTTTAGTATTCTGCGATCATTCGCTTATAAAGGCTGTAAGTAGCCATTACCCTGTTAACAATTCAAATTGTTCTTGTGGTTACATCTTCTTAAATTCTTAGCGTTACATTTTCTTTAAATTCTTAGCGTTATTGTAAAACTTGGAAAGCGTTTAAATTGAGTATTTAGTATTGTAAATATTGAGATGTTTATATTAAAAACAGACAATTAAAAATATTGTTCATTATCATACTAACATGTAGACGGAAACGTAGAAACTCATTGATTGATAGAATTATTTCTCATAATTATATATATTTGCCATAATTCAAATTGTAATAAAGATTTACTCGTGATAAATCCATTTTTAAGTAATTAAACATGCTACGATGATTTTCAAATAATTTAGAAAGGCCACAATGTTTCGGAAAAAATATCTTAGATATGGTCACAAATAGTATATCTGAAATAATAAAATGTAATCTTCACCTCGTCATTTATTAAAACGTACTGTACACTATACTTATATAAACTTAGAAATGTGTAGTAAATAAATAATTATAATTACAAATGGCACTAATCCAGAGAAGGTTTATGATCATTTCGCATAAAACTATGTATACTAATATGTTCCAATTGATTACATTTACTCTAAATTTGACTAAATTTGAATAGTACACGAGCTTCAGCAATTTATTAGTGAACGAATTAACCACATTAATGGAAGTGTGTCGCCTGATAAGATTTGCTATACGATAGGAAATTGAATTTGAGCTCTTAAGCTGATTACATACGTAAATCAAACGCAGGTACGAATTTGCTGGACTGTTAAACGCTTTAGTTTGAATAGATAAATAAAAATGTGCAGCTTCCTCGGTAAAGCTATATTGCATAGCATTTTTTATCAACTTATGCAATTATAATTATTTATTTATTTATACAGTATTTTTTTCTTCGGTATTATTCAAGTTTTTTTCTTTGATACTTTCTCACAAACAGCTGCTTACAAAATCGTCGTATTTTCGAGCAGCTCGTCTCGATCCGTACGAGCTTCGTATTGTCGTACCATATACATACACGTTAAGGAAACGTTAGGCCGTGCTACGTGGGAGGCGGAGTGGAGGGTGTTACGTTTTTTTGTTACGGAAT
Source organism: Spicauda simplicius (assembly GCA_949699795.1). Lineage (NCBI taxonomy): Eukaryota > Metazoa > Arthropoda > Insecta > Lepidoptera > Hesperiidae > Spicauda > Spicauda simplicius. Next base: position 8,554,547 of record OX453067.1, on the reverse strand, counting down.
TTCTTGATTCGGTCGCCATGCTCAAAGCCGGCGATAAAAGCTATGCAATAGCTTAAAAACGTGAAACGCTTTCTACGCTTTTTACACTCATAGCCCCACAGTAGGGATTTCTCCTGTGTCGTGGGTGCCATGGACCCACACAAAGAGGAATACACAAAACCAAGAACAAGAATCTAAATTCATCATTCAGGTACGGCAGGGAATCGAACCCGGAACCCACTACCAGTCAGACCGGCATCGTAACGGCACCGCCACGCGGGTCGTCATAAAAGTACATTTTGATTCAATTGTCACAACTTTGTTTAAGTACTTCGTTGTTTGAAAGGCTTATCGTCTATAACAAAGCCTTTAGTGTAATCTGTAGGTATTATAAGTTATTGTGTATTTAGGTCGTACGACCCGTCTACCATCAGATGAATTATGCGTAAATTGGAAATCAAAGTTATATTTTAAGCCTCCATTAGGCGCCAGATTTGGGTATTTGTGTCACCTTGTGTCTAAATTTAACTTATTTAAGTTGATATTTTTAAGCTTTTAATAATATCAAATTCGATGTCTTATAGTACTTTTTATCCGATGAATTAACAAACGAGCAGCAGATGGTAAGTGTCAATGCCAACCAAGGACATATGTAAGCAACTTCATATAGAAGGTGTGCTTGCTTGCATACTTTTATATAAGGCGACCATCTCAGTCCTCGCGAGTAGCAACGCATCTGTGATTGACTTCAGCACAATTTGCTTACAGGTGACACACATAGTGACCACATACCATCAGTTAGACGTCATGCTCGTTTACTACTTCAATCAGTAAAAAAAAAACGTTTGATATCGTTAAATAACAAACTTGTTGCGTTGCTTAAAAGTAGTTACAATCAAATTAACAGATATTTTTACAGAAAATTACCCTGCGATCGCTTTTCCCCCATTAAACCGTAATAGTCACAGACTTCCGTAAAACGTCACGTTCATAGCGCGTAGTGTGTAATCACCTTTGCTAACGATCTGATGAGCGTTGCGGAATGTCTATTCAAACTGTGAATTAATTTACAGTACTTGTGTTAGTTATTCTTTGTTTCTAACATCATTCTGCATCGAATGAAGTATGGCGCATATTTTTAGGAGCTTTATTTATATTTACCTCGTTTTTAACTTGTTGACTAGACTACACTTAGATTGAGAAAAGTCTGATATACACATTCGATATCGTTAAATACTAAACTTGTTGAATCGCTTAAAAGTAAGTACAATCAAATTAACAGATATTTTTACAGAAAATTACCCTGCGATCTCTTTTCCCCCATTAAAACGTAATAGTCACAGACTTACGTAAAACATCACGTTCATAGCGCGTAGTGTGTAATCACCTTTGCTAACGATCTGATGAGCGTTGCGGAGTATCTATTCAAACTGTGAATTAATTCACAGTACTTGTGTTAGTTATTCTTTGTTTCTAACATCATTCTGCATCGAATGAAGTATGGCGCATATTTTTAGGAGCTTTATTTATATTTACCTCCTTTTTAACTTGTTGACTAGACTACACTTAAATTGAGAGAAGTCAGATAGACACATTCGATATCGTTAAATACAAAACTTGTGAAATCGCTTAAAAGTAGGTACAATCAACTTAACAGATATTTTTACAGAAAATTACCCTGCAATCCCTTTTCCTCCATTAAACCGTAATAGTCATAGACGTACGTAAAACGTCACGTTCATAGCGCGTAGTGTGTAATCACCTTTGCTAACGATCTGATGAGCGTTGCGGAGTGTCTATTCAAACTGTGAATTAATTCACAGTACTTGTGTTAGTTATTCTTTGTTTCTAACATCATTCTGCATCGAATGAAGTATGGCGCATTTTTTTAGGAGCTTTATTTATATTTACCTCCTTTTTAACTTGTTGACTAGACTGCACTTAAATTGAGAGAAGTCAGATAGACACATTCGATATCGTTAAATACTAAACTTGTTGAATCGCTTAAAAGTAAGTACAATCAAATTAACAGATATTTTTACAGAAAATTACCCTGCAATCTCTTTTCCTCCATTAAACCGTAATAGTCACAAAATGTAAAACGCCGCGTTCATAGCGCGTAGTGTGTAATCACCTTTGCTAACGATCTGATGAGTGTTGCGGAGTGTCTATTCAAACTGTGAATTAATTCACTGTACGCTTAAGCGCTCAATATGTTGGAGGTGAGTGTATGAATATGTCGTGTTTAGCGCGTAATCACTGTAATGATACTCCGGTGCATGTATTCAGTCTTCAATTGAAATGGTTTCATAAATACGACATGCGTTTTCTATAGCTTCTATGAGTATAATACTCGCGCATTTTGTTCACAAAACATTCATTCGTATCTCTCTCACTGTGTAGTTATAGGTTCGATTTATAAATTAGATATTGCTTGTGGAGTGTCCATAATACAATATTCTATAGAATAATGTATATTACCAACTAATTTCCTTTAAATTACACTATTCTCATATGATAGAGATGACTTTATCAGAAGCAGAAAATTACAAAGATATTTCTTATTGCTTACAAAATGGCCTTGACAATGAAAAATATGTGACGAAACGTCTCATATTTTTCATAACTTTTTTAACGTCGTCACAATCAATAATATATTAAATAACTCTAAAAATATCACTATTTTAACGACTGAATAATTCGAACACACCTACATTAAAAGTTCTTAGAAGTCTAGGAGATTCAAATAAAACCTAGTATTGACTAAAGTAAATTCCTAAGTACTGTGCACGCGTTATGTACATTAATCATTTTTAGGAATTTTCCCCATTCACGGCACTAGACAGGCTACTTTACATATATTTACATTATTTATTCGTTCTCCTATTCATCGCTGTTCATAATGAAGAAAAACGGACTATTTCCAGCGAAGCAAACTTTGCATACCGGAAACTTTCAAATTTATGAACATTCGAAACATAGCTTGCAATAGAGCCTGAAATTTTTAAGGCATAAAAGAGAGCAGTCCATATAAAGTTAAGTTGACCACACGCTGTTGTTGAATAGAAATATAATTCTTAAGTACATGTTTGAACCTCTCTTCTAGAAGTCAGATAAAGAACTTTGTGATGGATGTGTTAAGATAAAGTAAGATAAAGTGATTCGGAGATTGAACCAGAAGAAATCTCTGAATGCAATCGCAGATGAATTGTATTTGAATTAAAAATATTAGCATCCGATTCAGTTGTTCTAAGCCCAAAATATTTTATAACTACTGTTTTTCTTTCATTAAACTAAAGTAGGTAACGAACATGCAATTCACTTATTGGTAAGTGCTAACTACCGTCTATGAAAACTTGTAACCAACTCAATCTTAAACCAGAACCTGTAAGTAATACGGCTATATCATCTGTATGGTGTAATTAAAATTATACGCTTTAGGATTTATGTAATGCAGCCCTATTTCCCGTCGACGACACTAAAGATTTACGGTATTACGGGAATATTACGGGAAATATTACGTCTAAATTCAGACGAGAGTTCGGTTGTGTCAATGTTTTGTGAACAAATATTTAGAGGTGCAATAAGAAGAAAGAAGTGTAGAAATCGCTATAAAACTTCGACATTCAAACTGTACAAATTGATTCACCGCTTACTAAAAAGCTTATGCAAAGAGCATTCGATATTCGCAATATGTATCTTTCTATCTTTTCAAAACAACTTTTTATTAGCATTTTCAATATGTTCTGACAGCCTTGTACCGCAAATGTATTACACGTTTTTTTTAATTTATTATATTCAATTTCTTTCATATTCCTACTGCGTACGCTCCATAATCCTCTGCCTGATATTTTTATACGAAATACTTCAATAATAATTTTAATATCTTTCAGCTTTTGTATGTAATATTATTAAAATGGTAATTTAGAGCGTATTGAATGAAATTCAATCTAATTCTCACAATAAAGATTGCTGTCTATGTAATATGATTTTCTGTTCGGGTTACTTATGACTTGAGCTTAATCGGGCCTTTTGTATTTGTGTACAAGAATTAATAAAAGTAAAGATTAAATACCTTTTTTTTAAATTTAAAAACGGTTATGATTTCCATTCTTTGCAAATAAATATAGAAAAAACTTAAACTCCTATATGAATTAGAAAATTAAAGGTTGATTCCATCGGATTTGACATAGAAATCAGGCAGAAATCTTACATGAAAAAGGACCAATACGAAGAGGTGCTTTAAACTTATCATTTTGACAAATTGCACTCATTGAGTTCAATAAATATTGTTACCAATATTTAAAAGATTTTTTTCTTCCAGGTTGTTCCTGTATCCGCTACACCTCGACCCATGGGAAGGAACGCGGTTCTTTCAGCAGTCCAGACTACCCTCACCCCTACCCCGCCCATATATCCTGCCTACTTTACACTTTCCTTGCCGCTCCTCACCAAATTGTGGAGATCGTCTTCACCGACTTTGACATCTATAAGGAGCATCTTGAGTGAGTAAAGCATTATTTACCTAATACTTAAGTAGATACAGAGACTTTAGGCCCATTGTGGGCCAGAACCGCGACGGTCTTGCAAAGAACTATCGTCGCGACTGGTTTACGCTTCAGGAGGCCCCAGGTCTGGTGCGTATTTTGGTCAAAGAATCAGTTTGGCCACACAAAGAGGTAAAGCCGCCAGCATTCTTGGGACTCTCCCAGGAGGCAGTGATATGGACTCTTTGTTTTATTTGTAATTTCTTTTTATTTATACTTGTCTGATACGATCTTATAAAAAAATATTTATTTTTAATATTTTGTTTTGTATATACTGTAAATAGATTTCTTTCTTATGTAATTAAACTTTCTTATGTAAATAACTACATACATACAGATACATAACTGGGGATAAACCTCCGCAGAAATTAACTAGTATAAAATATTTATACCCATTAACGTCCTTATTATCATAAACATTATTTTCTATCACCTTAATTATTTCATGTAAATTGCGCGGTGGATTATTGAATTAAACTTTCTATGAGCAACTGAAAATTAATTTAAATTTCATTCAGAAGTCGGCACTATAGCCGACAGTAATTCATCACTTGAAACTTCCGTGTCTTTTACAACTAAATTAGCTTTAATTAAAACGCCTCGGCGTTTCTTTCACGAAATAATTGCATTAATAGTCTGTGCAATTAAACCATACAATTATGCAGCAATTAATTTATTGGACAGTTGATAGAGATTTTAAGGGCTTTAACTTATACATTGTTTCTCTTTGAAATACTCCTTTTAATCGACTCCTGATATATCGTTTAATGTGTTCACCATAACGACGGCACTTTTAAGTAGTAATTGACAGACTGACAGTATATTTTATTAATAGAGTATTAGTTATAAATTGGGTATACGCAAAGCCAAACAAAGTTATTATCTTGCCTAAATCTGTCGTCTACCACATATCTTTTCCAGCCACACATAATTGAAGTATTATGTATTCTTTCATTTTATTTGCCTCTTGATTATCCGTAAGTCCATATACAATTATATCGTGGTTATAGATCCCATATACAATAATACAGCGGTTGTATATCACTTTTTTTTTCGACGTCAGCAGCATTAACGGTACTTTTTTTTTGTTTATAATAACAGTGTTTGGCACTGACGTGTATTCGTTGGTAATAGGCATACCTATCTACGAAATTTAATCTAGTTCTCAGAGGCAGTTGAAGACAGGTTTCAATGAGCAACAGTGGCCACATACAATCCGGAGTTTTTCGTGCTCTTATGCTATTTCATTTAAGAAAGAAATAGCTGAAGTTATAACTGAAAAATCAAGACTATATTATAATGTTGTCTTCATTTTAAAGTTGTGTTGTAAAAAATATTTTTATTGTTAAGCACATTTACGGAATGTTGCAAGAATAATCTTCCAATCTGACTGTTAGGTGTAGATATTTATAGTAGGCATTTCAAGCATATTCCTCGAAGCATGTACGGTATTTAATCTGGATGGCTTTATCGTAGGAAACATCAATGTACATACCATGCTAGTAGGAATATGAGCTTAGTGAATCTGTGGTATACAGTATTATTATATTTATGAGAATATATGACATATTGTGTTTTTTGTTATTTCTTTGAAATAATGTAGCTACAAAGATGTATTTACTGCAATATTAAATAAAAATCCATCTAATAAAATTAAATAAATAAGTACTCAGATGTATATATTAAGGATTTCTAGCGTTCCTGGTTCCTGATGATAAGTGGTCTTGGACAACTATAGTCGAGTCCAAATGAGATTGGAGTTCTACTTTAAGTCGGTCACAAATACAATCTACTCCTAATTACCTATTCACACGTACTGCAACTAGATTACATACAAAGTGTTTCACACATTTTCGGCAAGGTGTGATAACGTTTTGCTTGCGCTTTCGTAACTGCAAAACGGTGTTTCTTGTCGTTTCAGAATGGTCAGTGTCGTTCGTTGATTTGAATAGCAAAAGTGGGCCTTGTAAAGACAACTGTCCATTTACATACAAATTTGAACCGTCCATGCAGTTGTCTTGTGTGTTTGCGGTAGGTGTGAATTGACGTAAAGATTTAAGTTGAACTAGAAACTTTCCGATTTTTTTATAAAAAACACTCTTTCTACACTCAGCCCCACACTAGGATTTGCTCCTGTGTCGTGGGTACCATGGACACACACAAGACGATTACACAAACACCTAGACCCAGAACATGAATCTAAACTCATCATTCCTGATACCTGTCTGGCCGAGAATCGAACCCGGGACCCATTGCGCGTTATACCGGTATGGTAACCGCTTCGCCACGCGGGTAGTCACGCAATTATCTTGCATAATTTATTATCGGGAATAATCTGTAATTTTTACTTTCCATATATTGCTATTTATCTCCTGAAATTATCAGTATTTTCAAATTATCTACTCCTTAAGTTAACAATATAGCTTCTTTAAACATCTTTTAAGATATGTACTGCATACTGACATATAAAATAACGTACCTATTCTATACACTAGTTGTAGGAACATTGAGTAATTCAAAACAAATTTGTTTGGATCATGTATATTATTTATTATTAAAACACACAGTCATAATTAAGCAAACACCATTTCGCAAAACATAATTAATTTCAAGTGTAAAACCAATTCCATTTAGATTAGAATTTGCAGAGAGAGTAGTTGAACTAAAATAGTGTTCATTCCCAAATGTCGGCCATTACTAACATTATTTTGTACAGTACTGCCATAAAGTAATGACTTTACTACTTTGAAGGTGTTAAATTCGATTGCCGGCGAAAGTAAGTACTTTTGTGAGACACATTTTTACATCCCTTACACTCACGATGGCCATTGATAATAAAAATACAATAAAAAAAATGGTTTTTTAAGAACAAGTAAGTATAAAATTAAAAAAGATCTTACGGCTAAGTATAACAATTTATTGTTACAAGTTAGAAAAGTAGTTTTTCAGATTTAGAAACATTACATTATCAAGATCTGCTCATATGTTGCATCATAAGTTTGTGCTTGCTTTAGTAAGCAAAAGTAATATACATTTTAGCTTCATTGGCCGGGTTATGTAGTAAGATATTTATTTGCGAAAAAATCCAAGTATCCACTAATCAATATGAGTAGCGTGATCAAGTGTGCTCATTGACTCTTGAGTTACGGAGAAAGACCTGTGTCCATAAGTGGAACGTAGCCAAGACGATGTAGTGGAGTGAATTATTTCAGTGACGTCACATCTACATATATATAAATTAAGCATGTATTGAGTGAGGCTTATTTACTTTAAGACGTAATAGTTTATTTACTAGTTGGCCATATGTAAGAATGTGTTACTCGCAGATGTAATGATCAGGCTCAGATTTCATCTTCCATATATATTTATATTTTACATGTTACATATTTATGTAACATGTAAAAGATATTCTCAATACAGCTTGAATCGGCTTTCACAAGAGTTCTTGTGCGGACCCCAGACCCCAGACTATAAAAATCGTTCCAGGATGGAACGATTTTTATAGTCTGGGGAACATATTTTAATTTGAAATTCCAATTTTAATATATTAATCTATTTCACTACATTCTTTGCATTTATTAGCGTATTTTTGTAATTTATGTCATAGAACTTCGAAAACTGCTACGCTGTATACTTTTTAACAGAAGTTTCGCTGTCGCATTTTTTGTTTTATTTAGCTTGAAGTTGTGTTTTGTCGGTCTTTCTGAGACCGCAGAGTTTCGTGCAAAATTGTTTGTAATCAATCATGTTGTAGCCCCCTTTCTGAACAATCGGTGCTTCGTCCAAAGCGTAATCGGCTTCTTTCTCTGTGAAACGATCACCCCAAGTCATGAGATCGTGACGGATTCTGTGAACAATTAATCAAACGTTAAACTAGACAATGGGTTAATTGCAACTGTTTTTATTTTCTGAAAAAAGTTTGTTTGATGTAATGTCATCAAGTTTTAGGCATATTTTTTGTGAGAATTAAACGAAATTTGCAGTGATAGAGATCGTTGCGTACTAAAAATCAGTCTTTTACTCAATGGGTTCCGAGTTGAATTAGCAGACACATCTGACTTTTGTTGTTTATTTACTTGTTTCACATAACATTTGCTTTAGTTATTTGAGAAAATACGTAATGGATTAACGACGAAGCAGAACTGAAAATCCATGCATCCATTCATCCATCAGCCTTTTGAAGCTGGTGGATGGATTTCCACCGCTGGACATAGGTTTCCTCTAAACGGTGCCACTCCAATCGACCCTGTGCCCTCTGAATTCAACGGTTTCCTGCTGTCTCCTTTACCTGAAGACCTCTTCGGTTCACCTGAACTGAAATTGACTAATTAAAATGCTTAATAATCTGACAACTAAATACTTCTCTCTTACCACATTACTATCTAAAGCATTTCAGACGAAGTTTATAAAAGAACCTATCAACATACATAAAACGTGGCAAACTTATACCTTTACGAAAATATCACCAACGTGATTGAACGATCGTTTAAACGATCTTAATAAGCCACTAAAACAATTTATAAGGTAGTAGGTACATGGTTCGGTAAGTGCTTTAATGGAATATTAATGTTAAGGTGACGGATGACATGACGCAGGAAATTCGAAAAACTTTGTTAAGAATTTTGTATTTTTTTTTTCGAAATTCTTACAATGTTGGATATAGACTATCTAATCACTCACTATAGGAATCACCTATAAGAAAGTTGTAACAATATTGTTATTAGATGTGGTACCTAATTGAGATTTTTCTTATTTTATTCAGAATTGTTTACCCATAGACCTCCAGGTGGTAGAACTAGAGTAGTTCGACCGGGGAGGTACCACCGCCACATCTATTTCTAGCGTGAAGCATTTCTTGTGTTTCGATGGAAGGGTATGGTTGTCGGCACACTTTTATATGAGGCAACCATCTTATTCCTCGGGAATAACAACGCATCTGTGATCGACTTTGGACTTACGTTCTATGTGAAGTGTCTTACAGATGTCAATGGGCGGCAGTGACCACTTACCATCAGGTGGACTGCGAGCTCGTTTGCTACTTTAATCTTACCAAAAAATACTACAGTGTACGAAAAAAATTTTATGGGTTTGGTATTGGTTCGGCAATACCTCAATTTACAGAAATGATTTAATTCAGACAATAATTATTAAGATAAAGATATTGTCTCATTACAACATCAAAGCAATGACTTTATCTATAATTAGGTTTGATTTTTTAATTTAAAGTTAATTATATTTTAGTCAATATATTTTTCTTCATAATTTTAATTACATACTGCAATAATTTCTAAGGAAAAGAACTTCTTAAAACGGACATATTTTGTCGTCCTCTCTTTTATAATTAGAAGTAAATTGTTAATGATTATGTAAATGTACAATAATATTATGAGATGTCTCCTAATTGGTTTGCCGAGTTTTGCGGCTTGAATAAAATTAATTAATACAAGTTTTATTGTTTGAGGTTTGCTCTTTCGCTATTCAATATTTAATTAACTTAATATTCAGGTTACAAAGAAACCTTTATTTTTAGTCTAAAAAAATATTATAAATAGCCATAACTTAAGCGTGTAACGGAAACTAATTTAGTTAGTTTCTTATACAGTTAATATAATACAACTAGGAAATCTATTTAAATATATGAATAAGCAATATTATATTGCTATTTTCAAGAGTGTAAGGTTTCAAAAGTCTATAACTTACTTATTTGCACTAAGCTTTAAAATATAGTTTTAATAGAAAACTTCATTCTAATAAACTTTACAAAGTGCGTATTATTATGCACTAAATTATTAACGCGGCATCGCCCGCTTCGGCCATATTTACCACGGTAGTATGTATCTAATGTGTCAAAATCACTACATAGTATGAAACAAAGTCGTTTCTCGCTGTCTGTTCCTATATATGCTTAGATCTTTAAAACTATGCTACGGATTTTGATGTAGTTTTTTAACAGATAGAATGATTCAAGGGGAAGGTTTTTAATACATGTCTAATATAGTAAAGAAACACTGATAATTTTAGATTTTTGACTTTTAGGCGGAACGAAGTTCGCCGGGTCAACTAGTACATTATAAACTATGAAGTATTTTTATTAACGCGGAGAAATGGATCCCCTTGTGCCCGAGGGTGCGCGAGGGGTCTGTCGGACTCTTAGCGACTAAAACTCCGCGGCGTTCCTCTGGACGTGTGGTGCCGGGTCACGTGAAGGCGTTAGTAATGAAGTATGTGCCTAGTGGTCAGTTTTTGCGTGAAAGAGTAACACACAAACATACATCCTCACAAACTTTGGCATTTATAATATTCATAAAATTAATAAATATGAAATGTACGTTAGTTGTATATTCAGTTACTCTCCAAAATTAAATTCATAAATATCTTTAGAATGGACGTACTTTGTCGCAGGACTGACAAAACACTTTCGTATTCATCTTAGCGTTAAACTTTCCGCAACATTTTGTTAGAGCCTATTACCAAGAGTGCTGTAAAACACAAATTTAAGTTTTTAATTCAGTTCTTAGCCCACTAAAGAATGTCTATAAATGTTTTAAGGCTACAAATTTGAATATAGGCTGCTAGTAGATTGCAGTTTTTTTTTCTTTTATTTCAGGAATTCGAAGTATTTTTGTAATAAAAAGTATACCTTTAGTGAGAGTTCTGTTAAAGAAAATGTCTAAGTTGTGTGAAGTCTACCAATTTGCACTTGGCGAGCATGGAAGACTATGCCTTATAACAAGTACCTAGAAAAAAATTACAAGGGGATGACAGGGTGTGCAACTCATTATTGTCCCACTGCTGGGCGGGTCTTCTCTCAGAATGAGAGAGTATATAGGCCATAACCCACCGCGCTAGCCAAGTGTGAATTGGTCAACAAGTTGATGATGGCGATAATGTAATTGCTAAGTTTTGATATAAATATGTCTATATACGTGAAGATTTGAAAATTATACGTATAAAAAGTACGAAATTACTAGACATCTATCGCCTAGTGAAGCGCTAACGACAGTCCATAAAATATTTCCTCAAGATATAACCGACTACGTTTTACGGTTTAACACGTATAAACTGCACGTACGGAATAATATAATGTATTCGTATTGCCGGCAAATTTCCCACAGAAATATGTGAGTCTATCAGATATGTCGTAAAACAGAGATTGAAGTGAGAATTTTAATAACATTTTTCTATATAGAATCTGAAGAAAAGTGTTATCTCATTTTAAGATTACGTGTCTGAAATATATTTGTATCTAAAACCCTTTTCTAAAGGAATTATAAGAGGAGAAACTTTACCGAATAAATATATAGTTCCGTCTAAATCTGTTTCGCAGTTCAAGATAACTTTAAGAAGACGGAGACAAAATTTAATACTGAGCTTTAAGTTTTCGCTTTTGTTCGAGTAATCGTATTAGATTATAAAATTGACCAAGTGCGAATTGAACTAGCACACGGAGGGTTCCGTAAATGTGGGAGTATATTCGTTTTTGTAATTAAAATTTAAATATGTAATTTACCGTATGCGGGGTTTTTTTTAGCGTTAAGACATTGCTTTTTGTCAGGTTTTATGAATCTATGTAGATCATCGGGAAGTCATACTGTATAGATTATAAATCCCTTGTAAATTGCAAAATATGCGATACAAACGGTCATATCTTTTAATTTTGTTTACTTAAAAGTTTGATTTTTCTCAGTTGCAAGATAATGTTATCGTGTCCTTAAAACTACTTCTTGAAAGAGGAACAAATGGATAAGAAGCGATTTTATAAGGATTCCTTTTGAGCCATGGAACCCTAAAGAGGGGAAAACGAAGTTTCTAAATTGATAAAATATAATAACAACAAAAATATGTTTAAACTCTTTGGAATAGGAATAAATAATTATGATCGGGTATGTATTTTAATTATAATAATGGTCCCGGACAGACAAGTTTGCAATAAATATAATAAATAATAATTAACAGTTTCTTTTTATGTTATTTGTCCTTGTTCTGCAAATAGCTAGTGTCTTAATTGTTACATACATACATAATCCTAATTTAATTTCGAACCGCATTGCTTATGTCCAGAGAGATGCCATTTGATGCTTCATTTGTCGTCGTCAACCCATTATTGTCCCACTGCTGGGCACGAATCTTCTCTCGGAATGAGAGAGTTTAGGCCATAGTCCATCGCGTGGCCAAGTGTGAATTGGTGGACTTAACACACTTCTGAGAACTTTTTTTTAAAGAACTCTTGGTTGTATAGGTTTCCTCACGATATTTTCCTTCACCGAAAAGCAGTGATAATTAATTTCTAATACGCACAAAAATCAGTGGTTCGTGCCTGAGTTTGAACCTCGGACCTCCCGATCATGAGGGCAAGTTTCAACCATTAGGCTATCACTGCTCTTGCTTCATTTATTACTATCTAAACACGATACCATAAAATTATAACTTAGTTATGAAAATTCCCCGCCAACTTCATAGTGTTATCCTCCAGAGACGAGGCGGAAGTTTCTGTTGAGATTTCTTGTAGATAAGTCAAGTAGCAGCGTATTAAAATTTAATTAGTACTCTAATACCTCTCAGGAGTAATTTTCGAAAGATGAAATGTTTGCTTGTTCATTAAATTACAAGTGCAAGTTAGGAAGTTTTTGATTCAGATTGTTTTTACGAGTAACTACCCTACTTTTTCTTAAAAGCTTGCTTCCATATGATTCAGCCGAAAGAAACACTCTGTGTTGGTTTCTCACGACCAAATATAACGGACAAATATTTGAAATGCATGTTTAAGATAACGTGGTAACTAAACAATTTTACACTTTACACTAATACATTCTTTACGCAAAAGATAAGAACGTTATGAAATCAATAAAAAATCTACTTGACACGAAATCTACTTAGTGAAAAATGCATAGAGACTAGAGAGTACAACATCACACATAATATTAATTATACAAACAGTGTTTTACAGTAATACATTATTCTGTCTTATTGTTAATGCCATGGGTGGCGGATAATGGACAAGAAGACCGAAAAGATCGGCAGCCATGTCTTCTTGTGTAAAATGTTGCATGTCAAGCGCAGTAGCAATTTACTCAAACCACCATCACGGGTGGCTATGTTCAACAGTTGATCTCAAAAGGCTGATTAATGGATGAATTAAGATCATATAAAAATTATAACTTCCACTATTTTATCTTCAGTTAACTATATCGGATTCTTACTGACGACTGCGACGACGACGACCAGCGTCATCATTCAGATTCCTGTCTGGCCGGGAATCGAACCCGGGACCCATTCCGCGTCAGACAGGATGGTAACCGCTACGCCATGCGGGTCGTCGAACATATTAAACGACCATGTTTATCTTAAAATGGCAACGTGGAATTTTATATATACACTTGCTGGACCGGTGAACTTATGTCCGCCTAAAAGTAAAAAATCTAAAATTATCAGTGTTGCTTCACTATATTATGCATGTAATATACATATAAATCTTCCTCTTGAGTCACTCTATTAAAAAACTGCATTAAAATTCGTAGCGTCGTTCTAAAGATCTAAGCATACATAGGAACAGACAGTGGAAAGCAACTTTGTTTTATACTATGTAGTGATATGTCATTAAGAGGTACCTGAACAAAATCACTCAGTTTAGTCTATTTTTAAATTAAGATTTGTATTAGTGTGTAATATTAGTTAGTTTATATTTGTTTTATTTTGGGAGGAGGCCCGTAGCTGGTAATTTCTGGTTATATTAAGGAAAGGGCCCAATAACGACACTTTTATTAAATAAGGAAAGCTTATTAAAGGACGCTTAAGTTAAAGGAAGTTTGTAACTAAGGCTCTTTAATCTCACTTTGGATCCATAGCCATTCGTTCACCGAGTGGCATTTTGCCATGAGCCTTCAACCGCTAATGCAATTTGGGCTACAGATTACTGAAATCTGATAGCACAAGAAGCAGTGGTTTAGTTAGCGGCTTTAGCGATTAGCTTGCAGATTAGTTCCTGTGGTTTGGCTGCTACCCATGGAGCGGAATGATTTGCTGTTTGTGTAAGGTTGATGTTCTATAAACAAATTATAATGAGGAAATAACAAAAAATAAATAAATACTACTACAGTATAAGTAGCGTTTAATCGATCTGAGTTAGCAGAATTAGTTAGCAGAATATTTTATACAGGGAGATTTATATCTTCACTAATCATCCGTCACAACGGTCTAAATTTGATCTTAATTTAAATTAAAAAAACTAAACTTCATATTATCCAAGTAGCATGAAATATTTCTCAAATTCAAATAATTCGCAATAATTTTAAAGTTATTTTGAACGCTCCCATTTAAGGTAAAAAGAGGATTCATTAGCTAAACTGCACTTAAAAGCAATAGTGAGTATTTTCACAAAGACATCTGAGATTTTTGACGTTATGTGTTTTCATAGTAAGACAATGAATGTTCTATTTCGTTTATTATGTGTGTTTGTGCCAAATGCAAGGTAATCTGTGTAATGTGTTTTTAGTTGATTTTATGTATATTTTATGCATTATTTAAAAAAAATATTAGCATTGCGTAATCCTTCTCAACATCCACTATAACCGTGCGTAATTACATACTCCTCCGTCTGCGGCAAGCATCTTAAACGAATCACAAGTTTTTGCTTCACGTATTAATATAGATAATATAGATACTTGTTCCTTTCATACATATGAAGATAGATAAGATGAAGGTACAAAAATCAGATCTGAAACTGTTTAAATATAAAAGCTTCAAAAGAAAAGAGGCCTTTAATTTTTTTTTACTGCAAATATACAAATGAGGTAGACGTCTTCGTGGTTAGATTCCAGAAGCACTACCGATACATACATGTTTCTTATAAAAACAGCACAGCTTCAACATATGGTTTGAAAAGTATCGTAAAACAGAAATATTTTAAATTAAATTAAATTAAATTAGATTGAATTAAATTGACTTTATTGACATAATTATTTTTACATCAAAATTATATGAAGCCTCTGATCCCCGAATTAGCTCGAAACAGTGTCTCGGGTATCAGCGTCTTCTCCCAGTTTTTGTCGGTATTTAAAAATATGTTTATTACAATATAATGTGTGCAGACGTATTGAGTTTTGTAGTAATGATTGAATTGAATGTGTGTGTGTGTGTGTCTCCGTGTGTGTGTGTGTATGTGTGTGTGTGTGTGTTTGTGTATGATTGTCTTGTTGTTACGTAAATATCATCATAATACCATACTTTCGACGTCATCGTAGTCCATTTGGCTGAGCCAGGTATGAATGTATATGATATTTACATCAGGGCTTTATCGCAATTCTTATGGTGACAATAGATACTACTCCAATCCCTTCTGAGACCATTCATGAAAGTCCACATGGTGTTGGCTATATATCATTAAGTGGACATGTTTGTTTACAATTTATATATTATAAAAAAATCATAGACAATTAATTATTTATGACCAGAATGCTATCTAATGGTAAGTCATAACTGTCCATGGTGGTGATTGCTACTTCAATAGGCTTATAATAAATATATTATTTATCATATTACATTTATTCTTCATTACAATCAATATTATTATGCTTAAATAATCAAACACCAGAATTCAATGTTCCATTACTAACTTTATGAGCAGGAACGAAAGTTGTACGCAAAAACTTAATCACTAGCGCACACATCCAGCAAACTTTGGCATCCAATACCACCGAGATTAGACAAGTTCGCCTGTTATATTAATTAACGCTGTAAGTTTTTCGTGGATTCCCAGTTCGTACTGTTTGGTCTACATAACTGACTTATAAGTGGGTCGGTAATGTTATTCTCGGAGTTACGCTGCTATAGAACCAACTCAGTATAAATGAAGAAATATGAGGAATTTTTTTGCACATATGTTTGAAAGAAATGGAGTTATGTATCTATACATGATTCGGTAGCGTTTCTGTCAGGATAAGAAGAGTTCTGGCTAAAGTTTCTTTAAACTCTAAGCAGATGGTAAATATCTGAGAAGAATCGTGTAATCCTTGTTAATCATCAATTCATTATTATTAGCACATTATGAAGACTAGGCAAGCAGGCATTTATTATAAGTTACATTAATTTATCGTGCATCTAGCATAAGAATCATTGGATATTTGAAAATAGTAGTTTGATGTCCAACCGCAATAGAAGTTACGTAGATAAGGTATAAGGAAACTAGGAGATATTTAAGATAATCCAGGAAATGATCTGCTTCCTACGAAGTTGTTCATCTACTGCGATTTACTAACAATTCTCCACATGAAGTTAATGTTGTCTCATTAAATCGCGATTTTTCCCGGTTATTATTTATAGTTTTGCGATTATGCATTTCATGAGACATCCGAGAATAAATTGTGAACAATGTCAATGGAAAGTCCCTGTGAATAATTACACATGGTGGTGTTCTTACACACATGGTACTATACTATCAAGGTGGTAGAACCAGTGTAGTTCGACCGGGGAGGTACCACCTCCACACCTATTTCTAGCGTAAAGCATTTCTTGCGTTTCGATGGAAGGTTATGGTTGCCGGTACACTTTTATCATTAACGCATCTGTGATGGACTTCAGATAGAACCCATGTTCTGTATGAAGTTGATTACAGATGTTCATGGGCGGCAGTGACCACTTACCATCAGTTTGCTACTTCATACAGATGAAAAAATACTCGTAAGACATTAACCAAGTCATCTATCAAAATTATGCTCACCTTTCTTCAGGTATAAGTCCTGTATTGTCTTTATCCCAACGGGATAGTGCGGTGACCAGCGTCTCCTCGGAGTCCAGTTCAAGGGTCTTGAAGCCTAAGAGGTTGACGAACGCGTCGAAATCTAGCGGGTTCGATGCCTGAGTAAATATTAGAATATCATTATCATGAACGAAAGTTAAGTCACGTTAAATTTAAGTTCAGTATGTTTTTATGATTATTACTGCTGCAAATAAAATGAGCAGTGATAGTCTAATGGTTGAAACCTGCCCTCTCAATCGGGAGGTGCGAGGTTCAAACTCAGGCACGCACCATTGATTTATGTGTGCTGTATTAGAAATTAATTATCACTGCTTTTCGGTGAAGGAAAACATCGTGAGGAAACCTACACACCCGAGAGTTCTTTCAAAAAAAGTTCTCGCAGGTGTGTGAAGTCCATCAATTCGCACTTGGCCAGCACGGTGGACTATGCCCTATAACTCTGTCATTCTGAGAAGACCCGTGCCCAGCAGTGAGACAATAATATGTTGTAATCTACTGCAGTAAATTTAATGTTTAAGTTATAAATTAACATTTGTATTATTATTAAAGGCCAGTAAAAATCTATTATGTACATAGTGATGTTAAAATAATGATTTGTAAAATATTCGTTTACAATTATGATATTCATCAATTTATTTCAATTTAACATTAGTAGTTCAATGCTAATCAGTCTGATTCCCTTCATTACAGTAAACTTTCGGCCACAAATGTAAAAAAATATTTTCGAGCTGAATATGTAGGTTTGTGTTACAACACAAAATTATGATGTAAAAAACTTTAGTTTTTAGTGCAACGACCAGGTTTATACAAAATCGGATAACAAACACGACCTACTGAACTGAAAATATCTAATGAGGCAGAAAATTAAACAATGTTTTGTTGGAACACGAAAACGAAGAAAAATGATCACATTATTTAAATAAATTGAAAAGGACGAGGCTACTGTATGGAACGATTTAATAAGGAAAAGATTTATATAAATGAGCCTATTAGTGAAATTTTCTTAATATAATTTGTTTTAATTGAAGATTGTTTAGGATAATAATATTATATAGATAAAAGACACAAATAAGAATGTATTAACCATCTATCTTTACATTAGCCCTTTGAGGTCCTCTGTTCAGATATAGGCTTCTCCTAATGAGGATGTTACCAAGTCTCCACATCTAACATGTTACAAAGATTATTTTTCTTATGAGGTGACCGTCATAGTCCTCGGTATTCGCAACGCATCTGTGACAGACTTCAGATAGAATCTCTGCTCTGTCCACTATATGGTTATGGTATTAAAAAAACTAAATGCGAAAATCATCTTGCTAAATGAGTAAACTGAAAAAAAATCCAATTTATTTTTTGACAACTTTTGATTCTGGGTTGCTAAAGTTGTTCATACTTCATATCATGAAATTCACACGTCGGATTGTACGCATTACTTAAAATGTCGCTTTTAGAGTACATATACAATACAATGAATCTCCTATGCGTCTTTCGATACTAATATTTGCGAAACTAAAGTGTTGCCAAATGATAAACACTTTTAGTTAACGTTTCAGAGTGTTCATTCAAGCAGATTTGTTTAAAAATTAAGGAATGCGCGTTACTGTGTAATGCTTACGTTTGAAAACAAGCTATAAATTCGTTTTAACTCTATTTAAACTGTAAGAATATAAACAGAATTGTAATATATATTTTGCAACCATAACTTTCATATTGTAAATCTTACATGTGTGAGCTTTTTAGCAAACTGATATTTGTATGCATTCCGAGTACTATCATTAATAGAGGTGTTTCATAATTCTAATGTTTGTACTGCTTTAAACATGAAACGTTACTTTTAAAGATTATATTTTCCTAATATAAGACTATTTAGTAGCATACTTTATAGGACCATTTTTTCAGATTATATTGCATGTAAATTTGGCCTTCAACGTTTGTTTTTGCTCACTCTTTTTATACTTTCGTGTGCCTCTGTTACCCTATCTACATACATTAGCCTCGTATAGAATTTACCGATGTAAAAGGCAATATTTGTAAAGATGTACCTTACCTCAGAAAGCATATTCCGCACTGCTTGTTCGTCGATCTTCTCTCCTAAACTAACGAATGTAGCTCGTAGGTCATTGTGATCGATGCAGCCGTCACCATCCAGATCGAAGAGAAGAAAAGCCTGCAATAATATATAATATAAAACGTTCGTCCTACTACGGGATATAGGCATTATCCTGTATGTAGAATCAGTTCAGCAGTTTGAATTTCAACATAAGTATTTGTGTAGGAACAATATTCAAACTAGCTTATTTTCCACTTATTTTAACTGTACAGGAAAATAGCAATGGATTTCTAACTATAATAATAATTACTCTTTCGATCATAAATATCTAGAAAGAACTAGAAAAACTACGTTGCTACGTAGCTACTACGTTGCCATAATTATATTGGTAGATCGATATTGATATCCAGTCAAATAAGTTTTTTTTAATGAACTAAAATGTCTGTACAATAAATATATCAAAGCAGAAATTCTAATGTTGAGTGTGTTGAGTGTCTCAGTGCCAAATTTTAAGCTATGGTTACTATTAACTCCAATTCGAGTCTGAAATCTGTACTACTAGGCTAAATCTCTGTTTAAAACTTACAAAGCTAACTGATACAAAAAGACCCAGTATAGGCTGTATTATGAGATTTAATATATGCCTACCAAACTCCAATTTTATAATAATTTAGCTTTAAGCCAGAGACATGGTATCATGAAAATAAATACGGCATCTGTCTTTCAAACGTCCTGTGGGTACAAATATAATCTGCTCAGAGACTCAGGGCGTGACCTTTTCGTCTCATTGGGTTCTAGATTTATGATAAGCTTAATCACTGAAATAGGTAAATTATTACATTATAATTATTAGATAGCAAAGTAAAAGCTCAATTTCTCCACCAATTTGTATATAAAAGCGTGGTACATAAAGGCTTGCTTCATATTATGTGAACAGAGATCCGTAGCTATTAGAATGACCAACTAAGAATAACAGGCATAGGATATATTTTTATGCAAATAACAGTGATAACCATCTCATTGTTAGAGTATCTTTACTATGTAATTTTGGTATTTCGGAAAAGAGTAATAAATAATTCATCATAGAATTTAAATTAAGCGTTTGAATAAAAATTTCGAAGACTCACATTTTCACGAACTTTAATGTTATTACGGATAACAAAGTTCGTGAAAGTTTTGGATGAAAGTTTCAATAAAAAGCCCATTTAATCAGTAGTCACAAAAATAATGTTACAGTACAAATAAACATATATGTACTCGTATGGTTTGGACTTCATTCAAGTATTTAATTATTTTTACATAATATTTATAATATAATCAATAACTAAATTAATTGAGCATATATTCACTAAAATACTATTTTACTAAAATAAATAATTATAAATAAAATAAATGAGCCAAATCGCTGCCTCGTGGAAGTGAACCAGGTTTGGACTTTATATTTATTTATCTTTTTATATCTTTTTATTAACTTTCATTACCATGTAAAAACATGATTGACATTATATTTAAAAAAATGGATATAAATAAGAAAAAAGACAAATCCGCTGAGTTTCTTGCCGGATCTTCTCAGTTGAGGTCGTATTTTGATTCGGTGGTAGTGTAAGAAAAAAAATGTAACTGACAATTTGTAAGTGCCCCCGTAGGCCTATACAAAATAAAGACATTTCATTTCATTTTATGTAAACAAAGCAGGCACTTACCTCTTTCAATTCGAATATTTTGGACTCGTCGAGCTCTTGTAAGACATTGGCAGGTATGCACAAAGCCTCGCGTGCTTTGGATGCAGATCGGGATCTCGGAGGCTGCGGTACGGAGATTTCGTTCACACTTTCCGACAAAATACTGCCGCCGCTAGAATTTTAAAACATTTGACAATATATCATGGAAGAGAAATTATAAAGTTATATTTTAAAAAGGAAACGTTGAATTAATTGATAAATAAAACTAGGTTTCTGAATCTACGAATCTTAAGCTAAGTAACTATGTATAAGAGCAGTGATAGCCTAATGGTTGAAACTTGCCCTCTCGATCGGGAGGTCCGAGGTTCAAACCCAGGCACGCACCAATGATTTATGTGCGTATTAGAAATTAATAATCACTGCTTTTCGGTGAAGGAAAACATTGTGAGGAAACCTACACACCCGAGAGTTCTTAAAAAAAAAAAAGTTCTCGGAGGTGTGTGAAGTCCACCAATTCGCACTTGGCCAGCGCGGTGGACTATGGCCTAAACTCTCTCATTCTGGGAGAAGACCCGTGCCCAGCAGTGGGACAATAATGGGTTGATGCGGAACTATGTATTTTACACATTACCGTAAAACTTTATAGTAAAATGTATAGGTATTTTTTTAAGTAAATCACGCGACTTCCTAAATTGAAAAATAGAAATAAAAAAGGCCCTACCATCATAAAATATGTTAAAATAGCTTAAATATTGCTTTTCACCCTTCATGCCGGTGTACTTTTTGATACTACTTGTTTTAGGGCAAACTTTGCAATAACGGATAAAAACGTATATATCGAAGAGAAATTGACGTGAGACATCAGGATGGCTAGGAGTCTTCGTTATTTTCCTTTCTTGAAGATTTCAAGTAAAACACAGCAGTAAACTTCTTCGATTTATTCACAATTGAGGAGGTGTGATCGCTTCGACGGTTAAACAAGAATATTCCTTTCTACCGGCGTTCGCTCGCCTTTTTATAACAATGTTTGGTGGTGTGACAATAATAAATTTATGGAGATACATACAATTCTAAAAATCATTAAATGTTGCAAATTCAATAAACAAACAATTTTCGATCTTTAAACTAACTAAAATAATTATTATCGGCGACGTGTTTTTCATAAATACGCGGTGTCGCGCTGACAATTATAATTATTTTAATAAAAGTAATAATATATTTTAACTGTGCCCTTAGCTTTTCTTATAATAAAAATAATTTAGAGTGAAATAGTACCTACTGTTCTGATGACAGAAAATTTAAAATTAAAAGTAGGCATTGCGTTTTGGATTTACCCAAACAATTATACAGTAAATAGGTAACCTCGGTGAATCCTTAAAACAAAGTCAAAATTTCTGATTCAGAAATTCCTTGGGTAAATAAGCTTCTGTATAATCCTGATAATTTCCTGTAGGACTGTTTAATCGATATCCATTCGCGGAATGCTAATTGTAACATTTCTAGTTTTGTTACGAATATAATTAGTATTACTCGTAATGTTTAGCGATGACATTATGATTGTTTCTATTACACAAAAGGATAAAGTACGGATAATACTCACTCTGCTGTAGCAGCGGACTGAAGTAAGTTCTCTTTAAATTGTCTTATTTCCTCCTGTACTGAGTCTATTGGTTCCTTTTTGCTCTTGCTTTTTTTGCTCTAAAAATAAAATTGTGCTATAATATTATAATTGTGTAAAAAGATGTATTTTCTAAATATTAATGTGATTGCTTTTATATGGATTAATCCAAACCCTAATGTCAAGATAGACGCAGTAAAAATGTTAAAAGATTGTTTTAAAAATGAAACAAAGAATATTATTATTTTCATTAAGAAGGATATTCATTTAAAGTATTGAAAAAATAATAAAGCAAAAATATTTTCTTCGCTACCCATAATTATAATTCCCTGCAGGTTTTAGTTTAAAAGCGTTTATTGTCCCCAACAGTTATATTTAGGTATATTGAAAGTTTTATAAAACTCACTTTAGTCTTTTTCACATCACCGTTCTGCTCGTCCATGGTACCTATCTGACCTATCTGAGTCAAGCTGAGAGGACGCTACGTCTGAACGGGAATTCGCAAAGATTGTAACTAAACAAATTGTGGAATTAAATTTACATTGCAATTTCAGACAGCGAGATAATCATTTATCTCGCTTGGTTGCTCGCAGATTTCAGATTAGTTGAGATGGTTGCTCCGACTAATTAATCTCTGGACCAAAACTGTTCTTTGGTTTTCAGGTCAATGAGTTTTTCGTTCTATGTTTCCGCCTATTTGACAGCTAAATGGGATGGAATTCTGGCGATGATATCTTAATTAAGACTTGTTTCAACTTCATCGATTCTATCAAGCATCCTTCTCGTTATTGGACTCGATTTTTTCGATTAATTACCGTTAAGTTTCAATTGAACCGTAAAATTGGTTCATCAGACAATTATATTTTACGCTGAAATTTGCGTTTAATGCTTATTTTAAAGGGATTATGTTTGTATTATAAAAAATATTTTATCCCTTTATATCCTTCTCAGAATGTTTAAAATTAACTTGTTAGTACTAAAATTTTAACAAATTCCTAGATAACATTTGTTACGATTTTGTAATGCAGTAGATATAGTTGTGGTATTTAGATAGAGATCATTTATAATATAAACTATGACATAAAGAGCCCACTAACCCATAATCTTATCGCTTAATAGCCATTTGTTACTGACAACCCTTAAATAAATCATAAATAAACCGTAATAAATATTTAACATATCATTTATGTCTTTAATTAAGAGATTCTGTAATTTCAGTTCACATAGTGTTTGTAAAGACAGACCCATCATTAATAATAACCGTCACTGATGATACATGATTATTTCTCTTGTTTCCGTAACCTATTAATAATGGATTTGTTAACAGGATGCAGGATGCAGTAATAAAAATATTTTCTACAGTTTTCAAAAAGTTAAAAGTATAGTTTATATACATAGTACATAACATACGATATAGGACCACTTTAGGCATTCGTCTATGTCCACATGGTGGGTGATAATGATACTAGTTATATGTCAAGATATGTCTAACAATAAGATAAAAGGTACTCAATGTATCTTATTGTTAGACATTCTGAGCAGCACTCGTTAGCAGGCTCTGCCCTATGCACAGATCCTTTGCAAACACTCTTGAGCCGCGTTTTCGCTCAATAGCGTATTTTACGCGATGGGTGTTGTGAGCACGCCAATCGCTTCGTCTACTTTCAGAGATCTCTTTATTGAGCAATCTGTATTTCGACATTAAAGATGGAGATTGCACACATAGTTCACAAGTCTTAGGAGCCCTGGATTTGATTAGGTGTTGGTCGGTGCATAGATTTCATCAGCCGTAACCGTTCTAGCTTTACGTTGATATTTAATGTGCCTCTTACCATCTGGTGATTACTTCCGGTTTTTACCCTGACGATCACAAAGACGTCATTAAATATGTATGTGGTGTTTTTCTGCCAAAATGAAGTCTTTCTCGTTTTTTGAAGAACAAGTTTTTCCAAGTCTACTTTCGCTGTGCCTTCCTCTTGAAGAAGGAGTTTATCATAAACAAGTATTTCCTCTCCAAGAAGCTGGCAAGCAAGTGGCCTCTGTGGTCCTGTTGTCCAATTCAAAGGGCTCCACCTTCCGTTCGTTACCATTTCGCGTACCTAGTCTTGTGTTAAAATCCCCCATAGCAACGGTAAAATGGGTTTTTGAGGTACGTATGGCTCTACATGGTCCTTATAACCGTAATCTCATCGTCTGGGTGTGTCGAAGTCGGCGCATATATCTGTATAACCTTTAGCGAAAACCGTTTAGATGTTCATCATTGCATCGACATCAAATGGCCGATGATAATTTAATTCGCTCGAAAATAAATTCGAAAATTAAGTGAATACGAACGCCGCAAACATGTTAATCGACCTTCATCCCATTTAGTTTTACCACGGAGGATAATTAATTTAACTTTAAATAATAGAAAACTAGCGAATTTCTCGCATTACGCATTTGAAACTAATATATACACTCGAAAATGAGAAACATCGGGTCAGGGAATATATTCATTTATTTTGCAACAAATCTGGTATAGTGATGATGGCACAGCTTTCCATGACGTGGGAATATACCATTTATAATAGCTAAGGAAGCAGCATAGTAAATGATAATTATCCAAATGACTAATTTGGTGTTAAGAATAATTGGAATCATGACTAATCGGAGCAATTGGCCTTGTACCCAATTTCCATATCCTATACATTGAACAGGTAAATTAGTTTCAATAATACGTCTAAGAGGCGTTCAAGCAAGTGCACTTTAATTAGGTTGTTCCTGTAACAGGTGCAAGCTCCCAGGGGATTACATGGCGCGGAGCAATTTCGATACTATGTTTGGTTAATACATGATCAATACCTGGATAGTTCAAGTTTAATCATTAATAACATGCAGGCAGGTGACGTCACGTTCAACAGCTTTGGCAATAAAGACGTGAATTATGCATACTACTACTGTCTAATATTACAAGTGAAGGCTATATTTGATGTATCAAGATGGTTAGCGGTACAAAGTTACACAAAGAAGTTCTCATTATTAGCAGACTGCAATGTAAAAGTACTCTGTAAGTAGATTCCATTCATGTTGAAACCAAGCGTTGTAGTCAGTTCTAAATATGTGCGGAGTAAACAAATATGAATTACCTCATAAGATTATTGTAACTAGCTGTTGATCTAACGCATCGAAGAAGAAAATTCTGTCTATTACTTAAAATGAAATTAGAAACAAAAATGTTAACAAAGTTGTCGCTATTTCTTAATAATAATCATACAATTGTAGTTTACTGCAGTACTAAAATGATGCTTAAAATTTCATTGATATTACAAATAAATAAATCAAAATATTTCACATTGTTTTGGACTCTTACGTGACGTAAAATATGTACAAAATCCGTCTTGAAATAAATTTCAGGTATTTTCAATAGAGATCCTTGCAGTATACGCGAATTCGTTCGCGTAGGCTATAATAAAATTCGTCCTTCCAGTAAACTTCAAATCCACTGTTGGACATAGGTAATAGGAAGCCCATGTACAGAATTATGGAACTTTTACCAATAGTGACCGCGCCTGGAAATAACAAATTATTTTTAAATACTTTATATACGTATATACATGATAACGTACTTTTTAATTATGTTAAAAAATAGTTATTATGAAATTAGACTTATGACGCAATAGCGGTATCAAAATGTCAAATTTACGATGAGAATATTATTTTTAGTGGAATGTTTAAAATTACAGCAGATTTAATCAGCGAAATACGTCACCGCCATCCGATTTTATTAAGTAACATCTGCGTTAATTGAGTAAAATATATTTACTTTTCTATTTTCAAAGCGTGTCTCATCGTGACATGAGTTGACTTCGTAATGTGTCAGAAGCACCCAGATTATGATTATTTATGTGATATCGTCATCTAGATTTTGATTAATTATTACATAAATATAAACAACATAGCCTATCGTGCACTGTCAGCCTAGAATATCACTAGATACCTGTATTTGAAAGTAGGAAACAACTAGATACTTTATTCCTGAGCATGTAAGTAGGAAACAACTATTTTTTTTATAAGATTGAAGTAGCAAACGAGCATGCAGTCCACCTGATGGTAAGTGGTCACTGCCGCCCATGGACATCTGTAAGCAACTTCATACAGAACATGGGGTTCTGTCTGAAGTCAATCACAGATGCGTTGCTACTCCCGAGGACTATGATGGTCGCCTCAAATAAAAGTGTGCCGGCAACCACACCCTTCCATCGAAACGCAAAACCTGCTTTACGCTAGAAATAGGTGTGGCGGTGGTGCTTCCGCGGTCGGTACACTGGTTTTATCACCAATAGAAATAGGTGAGGCGGAATAGTAGATCAAATTCAGCAGATTCGACACCAGTTAATAATTTAAAAAATTCCATTATAATCACGTTTAGTCAATTTAAATTTAAACACCTGTGGTGTCAACGGCATTGTTTAGCGCTATTGACCTTTGGTTTTGACGGTGTGGGAAGGATAGTAATATATTTTCTAGCTGTAAGTTATTTATGCTTTTGGTAAAAATATGGTGTTGCCCACACACTTTCATACAAGGCTGTTCTATATAAAGCTTTTATCAGGTGTTCAGCGTAGCGGCTACTCATCATCGGGTGTATTGCATGTCTGGTTGGTACTCAAGGTTGACAAGTTGGTATGACAGGCTGGTATGACAGGCATATGGTAGGCTGTGGTCACTTGCCATTAGGTGTCTGCATAAATATTGCCTTTCGTGTGTATATATCACCTTTAAGACAAAATAATTAGTCTCAAGGACTTTTCATTATACGAAAGAAAACGCTCAAGTGCGATTGAGTATTCGCAGTCATTATTATTTTTCGAACGTATAATTTTATGTTCGTGTAAACTCCGCTGGAGTTTGTTTATCTTAATTCGATGGATGATATTTATGAGCTGTTATTTTTACATTTTTTGTTAGTTTTACAACTATTTACATTACGTAAATAAGCGATGACTAACTAGATGTATTATTTTGTTTATAGTAGCAAAATATATAAGACACGAGCCTTGGAGTTTTTTCATAAGTTGAGGAGACCAATAAATGGACGCAATGATATATTCACTATAAATTCCTCGATAATTAAAATCAGTCCCAATCGATTAATATGAGACTGGTTATGGCAAAATCAATGCATTGTGACTACGATATTGTTTTATACGAAACAATAACTTTAAGTCCCCTCGTCTGCGTTCGCGCGATTCTTATATATGTACATATGTTTAGTTGATAACAATGCTAGATTTTTTTAGTTTAATTCTAGCATCGGTATACCTATTCCTGTCGAGTGTTCTTGTTAGGTGTTCTTGTAATACATATGAAAGTGGTAGAACCCTGTGGGCATGCCACACTTATTTTTGCATAGACATACTTATAAGAGACTTTCCAACTTATGAATATACGCACGTATACATATTCCTAACTTGGTGTTAGGTAAAGTTACTTTTACAGCTTTATCGGTCACAGTTTAAATCGCAAGGAATTCCATTTCATAATATAACTCTCTAATACAAGAACATCACGTCATACAGTAAACAAACACTTTAAATAATATACAAGTTTATTACGTACGTGAAGTTTGTGTGATTCGTGGATCTAGAACAACTCGCACAGACCGACTTATTAATGTTAGGTAACTTATTTTACGTGGTAATTGAAATGTTTAATAATGGACTTATTTATATGCCAGGTAACTTAGAATCTTGAGAGCAAGTATCATCAAATTCGACCTAAATAACTCATGTGTAGTTTTTAGTGGAAAAATATTTGCTTATAGTTCCTCGTGATAAAGTTATTAGAAATTACTAACCTCAAGATATTGTCTTCGATAGTCATAATTATTTGTCATAAGGTAGTAAGGTACTGAATAGTAAGAGTTTAATGTTAGGAGTATGAGGGATAAGAAAAGTTTGCTAAACCGTGGAATGTGAACAAATGACGGAATGTGTATGATATTTTATTAATCGATTGCTAGTCCCTGATTAATAAATAAAAGATTAGTTATAGCCTAGAGGTAGTAACATTTGAAGGTCTGAGGTTCCTACCACCTATATTGATGAAATGATGTGAGGATTAGAAATTAATTATCACCGTTATATTGTGAAAGAAATCACCGTGACGACACGCCCACACCTGAGAGTTTAAACAAATATTCTCAAAGGTGTAACTAATTTGCATTTGAGCTACATGCTGCACTATGACTTAAAACCCTTTAATTATGAGAGGAGACCCGTGTTCAGTAGTGGAACAATAATGGGTAAGTGATAATATACCTAATGTTATATGAATACTTGTAATGACAAGGCAAGCGTCATAATTTACAATAATAATAATTAAATTAATATCATAATAATAATGTCTTTATCGCATGAGATGAATTTGCCCAGATGGTCAAACTGTAGCTATGTACCGATGCTATATATATGCATACATATATATGAATAAATATGCTATAAACGTATAGTAACCAAAGTTAAGATGAGTTTTATATCTAAGGTTAATCGAAAACACGCAATAATATCTTATGTAGGTGTGTTTCACTTTCAAATTAGAAATATTAGTTACACGACAGAAGTAGGTATGACCTCGTGCTACCTCATCCACACCACGCAAAGCTCTACTTTTCAAGCGAAAAACTGATTTTTCAAGATCATTTTGAAACCATTTTTTTATAAAATAAAAGTACTCTTAGCAAACGACCATACAGTCAACCTGCCGGTAAGTGGTCAGTGCCGCCAATTATCATCTCTAAGTAGGTTCATATAGAACAAGGGTTCGCTCTGAAGTCATAGTCATAGAATATTCAATCTGTCAATTATAACACTTGCATACAGATACTAAACGGATCTTCAGTTTTACAGACAGAAAATCGTGAGACATTTTGTATTGAAAATCCATAAGATTTAGTATATTTCACGTTTATTACATAAGTATAAAGTACCCATTTACGTTGCGTTGATAACATTATACCAATGTTCCGTAACACTGAAAAATGCGACGTCGTTTTCGGCTTTTTGTTACCGAAATTTGTGTGCGAACTTCGGAGAAGGATTTCGCGTCGTTTGAATAAATTGCCTATATCCATTAACCAAATTTCTTATGGCATTTAGTGGTTTTGACTAGATATCTTACTCTTCGGTCTTTAACTGTAAGAAAATTAATCACATTATACTATACTATAATATTATAAAGGCGAAAATTTGTGAATGTGTATGTTTGTTACTTCTTCACGTCTAAACGGCTTGAGCCATTTATATAAAATTTGGTAGGAAGTTTGCTGACTCTCTGGATTAACATATAGGCTACTTTTTACAGTGAGAAAATATCTTATTCCCACGGGATAATCGATACATCGATTTTAATAACGCAGACGAAGCTACGAATTTCTGGTAGTTAGCATCTAAATGTTCTATTACTAGGTACAGGTTTTAGTAAAACATTCTTCAATCTTTTGATTTTATTGTTGACATATAGAACTAAATCCTGCATTACAACAATACATGCAACAAACATACTACTTGGAGGTCGTAAAACTTTTCTTACGTTTCGATGGAAGGGTGTGTATGCCACTACACTTTAATATAAGGAGACCATCTTAGTCCTTGGAAGTAGCAACGCATCTGTGATTGATTGCACATACAGTCCATGTTATATATGAAGTTGCTTACAGCTATCTATGGGCGGCAGTGACCACATACCATCAAGTGGACTGCATCTTTGTTCGCTAGTTGAATCTTATAAAAAAGATTCTACTTAAAGTTGGTCATTATTTTGTATGTTGAGCACTCAGCTCGTGAAGGGTGTAGGTTGATGATAAAAACGGATGTAGGGGAATAACTATTCGACCAAGACGAAACCAGGTTCTACCACTTTTTTATACCACAACGTACTATGTTATTTACCTATTGGCATACCCTAATCTACCTTTAATTTATAACTCGTTTCAAAATGTTTTAGATGTTATAACGATCCTTGAGCTCTTTGAAGATATTGAGGTAAACATAATTATACTTGCAAAATATATGAATATTTCGTAATGGTGGCTGGTTCGTGAATTTCTTACTTTTAATATTTCTTGTTTATTTTTATAAAGTTGTGAATTGAATTTTATATGAATACTATCTGAATCCCGCACCTTCGCCAGCGTTAACAAAAAACAGGACAGATATTCGATTTTATACGTTCAAAAATTTCAATTAAATAACATTTTTTCAATGAGGACTGGTAGCACTTATATTTTCCTTTTATCAAATAAACGGCTAAGTGCGAGTCGAACTCGTGCATGAAGGGTTTCGTACCATTATATAAAATAACGGCAAAAAATCCCCCGAAATATTTATTTTATATTATATAATTTTTTTAAAGTAAATATAATATATTATGTTTTAAACTTTCAACCACTAATTCGCACTTGGCCAGCGCGGTGGACTATGGCCTAAACTCGCTCATTCTGAAAGAAGACCCGTGCCCAGCAGTGGTCTAATAATGAGTTGATGGGATGTTTTAAACTCTGTGAATATTTCAAGCTCTATCTGTTTTTTTGTTATTATTGAGTACAAATATAATGTTTGTGTGTGAAAGTCCCCCCACTTATTTTTTTATTTATTTCTAGTGTTACTATTTGTTACTATAGCGGCAAAATAACTTTGACAAATGATGTATTTACATCATTTGTAAAAGTTATTTTGATATTATAAACAGACACTTCAATTTTACTTATAAGTATAGATTAAATATTCAGTCACACACAAATATTGCAAATTATTAAGTATGGATGAAATACGATAGTTTTTAAGTAGTAGTTAGTAACTAAATAAGTAGTTAATAAATAAAGAAAAGTTAAACTCTAGGTTTTAGAAGTTTGAAGATTAACTAACTATTCTCTTATGTAATGTAATAAAATGTGATTAATGGATAATAAAAATATTTTTTTATAAATTTATTGTCGAAGCAATTGAAATAGAAGATCAAAATTAAATAAATATTCTGTATAAAGACAAAAATCTTCTTAGTTTATGTAAGCTGACCATTAGCCAAAGATCCGAGATCCCTTTCCCAAGATGTAATGGCGTTAAGCGCTTTAAATATACCTCTACGCATGACATTAATCCTGGCAAAGTAGTCGTGATATTCGAAAATCCGTGATATAAGGCTGATACAAAGTGGGCTACACCAGGAATGCTCAGAACTTAATTCTGGAGGTAACTACAGAGATTATCCTCATTTATGTTACAGTTGCTCTTTTCATAGAATCTATATATCCTGGTGCATATATCCTGGAACTACTTAAAGCCAAAATAATATGTATCCTATCCTGGTCATAATTGACGTACCTGCCATCGAGTAAGATTATGGACAAACTTATGTCTATAGATAGAATTTAGATATTTAAAACAAATATCAAATTAGATCTTTTAAAATTTCTTCTTTTTTACATTAAGTATTTATTGATTATTATTAATTGTGAAACAAATCAGAGCTAGGCTTCAGATTTGTTAGGGTTCCGTATCCAAAGAGTAAAAACGGAACCCTATTAGTCTTGTTTGTGTCCATGGTACTCACGACACAGGAGAAAATCCTAGTGTTGGGCTATGAGCGTAGAAAGCGTTTTTATTTATGTATTTTATTTATTACTAAGAATCCGCTGTCCATCTGTCCGTCTGTCTGTATATCATAAACAGTATAGATAGACAGTTGAAATGCTCACAGATGATGAAATATTATAAACAGAATAAAATAAATGTTTAAGCATTCCGTGAACATTTGTATTTCTATAAGGCAAACGTGATTTTTTCCCATTTTTTAAGATAATGGTACGGAACCCTTTGTGCGCGAGGCCTACTCGCATTTAACCGGTTTTATTTAAAAATATAATAGAAAACCTTCAGACTTCAAAAGACTTCAAAGTATGATGACACTCTCATTACTTCAGAAAGTAATCTGGTGTTCACATTTACGTCTACTTTGATAGTCGAATATGCACATTTAAATTATTATTGAGAACATCCGTCATTCTCACTTTAATAATTTCCAAACATTAGCAATAATTTTGTTATTATTACTGCGCTTTTATTAGCACAATATATCCCTAAATTGAATTTCATAATTAACTTGCAAAACCTGTATGTAAAACAGGATTTTGGAAATCCACACAACGCAAAATGCAAAATTTAATTTCAATAACGTTCAAAATAACACTAATTATAATGTAGCTGTCGGTGGAGTAATCACAAAACGCAAATATTGAATTCATAGCTCTGTTAGTGGTTGAAAAATATTGAATTAAAATTTGATGTATAAATATTGCGCAGTTAATACATTATTACGAATAAAAAGTAATATGTGATACTACTTTGCCTAGCGGGCTATATATATTGTATGCTAAATTTGCAAACAGGATATGGAACAGAAAATAAATGTGGACAATCTCGCCGCCGATCAAACAGAAGGTTGGTCGGAAAGCAACAAAGATAGTGTGAATCCGCCCTGAAGTCTATGAAACTAGATTGCAGTGGATAAATGCCTAACATGAGTGACTGAAATTGACCGACTGTTCCGGGACCTGAATAGGACGGTAACCTCGTAAGAGGCGACTAAAACAGGCATCCGGGCTTGCGGGCGGGAAGAGTGGGAGCTCGAACTGTCCGGCCAAGCGACCCCAGGAAGGACGGCGGCACGTGTGGTTGCATGCTGCCGTAAAAACCAGTAGGTGTGGTAAGCAGTTTACGCCCACCAGGGAAGAGCCCGATAGGGCACACGTTGAGGACACCGGCGGCGGTCATTTGGAGTTCCCGGAGTCGTCTTCGCAGCGTCGAGGTCGACCATCGGGGGGGTTTTAGTGCGGTAAGAATCCCACATAACCCGCGTCGCTCCCACGTCGGGTACTTTTTGAAAGTTTCCCCCTCGAAAAAAAAGGCAATAAAATTAAGAAAACAATGTACATTATTCTTAAATTAATACAATCTTCAATGCTTAGTACAGTATTCGTGGCATACCACTGTTATGTGTAGATAATTTCCTTCTTTGGTCACTTCCACCGCGGTAATGAGTACTATATGTGTTAATTTTGGTCTTAAACTATATGTGTGCCATATTTCAGCAAAGTTCAACGGGCAGTTTTTGCGTGAAAGAGTAACAAGTACACAAATCCTCAAAAACTTTCGCATTTGTTAAATTAATGAGAACTAGTCACCCGTCACATCAGTGGAAATTCGACCGTAATTTAAATATAAAAACCAAACTTCATATTGTCCAAAGTAGAACGAATATTTCTCAAATTCAAATAAAATGTAATAATTTTTAAGTATTTTGAACGCACCCGTTAAATATAAAAAGAGGGTAAATTAGCTAAGCCGCATTTAAAAGCAATAGAGGGTATTTTGACAAAGACACTGACATTTCTGACGTTCTGTGTTTTCGTATGTTGAACGTAATTTCGTTTATTATTTATGTGTTTGTGACAAATGCGCGATAGTGTTTGTGATGTGTTTTTAGTTGATTTTTATTATGTTATATGCATTATTGGAAAAAAATATTAACATTCCGCACTCTTTCTCTACGTCCACTATAACCGTGCAAAATTTCATACTAATCCTTCTGCGGCATATTACTTAAAAATGCACCACAAAATTTTGCTTCACGTATAGATATATAGATAAGACCATCCTTCTGCTCAT
Source organism: Spicauda simplicius (assembly GCA_949699795.1). Taxonomy (NCBI): domain Eukaryota; kingdom Metazoa; phylum Arthropoda; class Insecta; order Lepidoptera; family Hesperiidae; genus Spicauda; species Spicauda simplicius. Next base: position 8,520,215 of record OX453067.1, on the reverse strand, counting down.
GGTCATGTTATGGTCTGTGTGTGCATTCATGACACCCACATCATCGTGGCTACCAACAACGGTAACATTTCATTTTAGCCTTATTTAAAATGAAATGTTACCACTGCTAAATAATAAGGTAACAGAACTTAAATTAAACAAATCGATACACTTCATTGTACGCGTGCAAAAGGTTTTTTAACAGTTCAAAGCATTTTTATTCGCTTTATTGAGTATTTGATTTACTCTCGGTGCTATGCCAATTAGGGAAGGTTCGTTGATTTATGAACTTCGCGATGCTTATAACATATATTTATTATTGGAAAAATAATAATAAAGAACCGTTATCGCGTTTCTCAAATATATGTTCTGGCGTCCAAGTTTGATAAATGGCGATAGAAACAAATATAACGATAAATTGAATGAATTTATTTGTAAATTTTATGAAAAATTTTGAGTTTAAATATTTTTTTTTGTTTTTCAATGTGCATAACTAATTTTAAGAAATATTGCTGTTAATAATGCTTAATTTTTAATATCTTGTGTATCATATAATTATATTTTTCTAGAGTTTGCAAGGCCTTGGCGCAAGCTGTAATCTTGCTAACTACATCTATAAATAAATAAATAAATAAATATTTGATTTGATTTGTAAATCTCTACGTGATCATCTAATTTTATGCATTTTTATGAGATATTTGTTCTGCTGCGAAATTTACAGGTGTTTTGAGCAGTTTCAAAATACAATAAATGTCTGAAGAAATAAGACTCATAAAATTAGAAATGAAAAAGACAAGATTTTGTATTATGTATAAACGGGATTATAAATAACAAAATGTTTAATTTTATGCTTTTATTTACCTTAATAGCCCTCATATATACAAGGATCAAGTCTCGTAAATGAACTTAAAACGATAAACCTCCAACAATTTAAACTGAATATTACATATATTTTTGTTTTGCGCTACTAAATGGTGGACTGAATTTTAATCACCCCATGACAAAGGTTACAAATGTAGGTTTTTTTATCAGATCAAAGTACCAAACGAGCATGTAGTTCACCTGCTGGTAAGTGGTCACTTTCGCCCATGGACATCTGTAAGCAACCTCAAATATAACATGGCTGGATCTGAAGTCCATCACATATGCTACTTCCGAGGACTTCTATCGAAACGCAAGAACTGCTTCACGCTAGAAATGGGTGTGGCGGTAGTATAGATATAGTAGTACTGATTCTACCACCTTTAAAATTATGTTATAAAAAAACTTATTTCTGAAAACATTTAATGTAACTAAATATTTTTTAATTTAGTATTGCTAAAATAATTGCTATCGTACGATTAAAATTTCCTAAAATACAGCGACTTTCCTATGTATATTCTAGAAACTTTTCCAGTGTTGAAACGAATACTATAAAAAAGAGAAACAAAATAATGTTCCAGTAATACTAGTAAATTTCAAAGAAAATGTACCGGATAAAATTGTCGACGGCAGCTTAGGTAAGCTATCTTGAGCACTTTACAACGAGGCAAATTATAGCGCCTAGTTAACTTAATGGAAGATAGAAAAAACTCGATGGGAAAAGATAAAGTTTGTAACAGCAGAACTTGTCGTGTGACGTACAAGTGTTGGATTATCACCATTATTTGTCTACTCTTAAAAATGTACTGTTCAGTTTACTTTACCACCACCCAACAATCACCAACCGCCTACAACTCCTATTACTTTACTATTATCAAAACTAATAGACCTGATGAGTTGTAGGCAGCTTTTTTATTGCCCGTCCCTGTAGCTCCGGGATCAGAATAGGGCTACGGCATCCCCTGCCTGTCGTAAGAGGCGACTAAAAGGGGCTTCCGGGGTTGAGACGGCTAGAGTGGGAGCTCGAACCGTTCGGTCAGGCAATCCCGGGAAGGACGGCGGTATGTGTGGTCGCATACCGTCGTAAAGACTAGACAGAGCGGTGGGCCCAGCCGCCCATCTGGGAGGAGCCCGATGAGGCAACGCGCTCGGAGGATTCCGGTTAAAGTCGTTTCGAGATCCCGGTGTCCTCCTTTTTAGCGCCGAAGACGGCCACCGGGGGGGTTTTAGTGTGGTAAGAATCCCACATAACCCTGCGTCGCTCCCACGGCATCGGGTACCTTTTGAAGGTTTCCCCCTCGAGAAAAAAAAAGCTTTTTTTATTGCCACGTATCCATATTGTAAGTTGAATGAGTATAGAGTAATATAGCAGTGTTAGCCTAATGGTTGAAATTTGCCCTCTCTATCGGGAGGTCCGAGGTTCAAACCCAGGCACGTACCACTGATTTTTCTGTAAATATGTGCGTATTATTAATTAATGATCACTGCTTTTCGGTGAAGGAAAACATCGTGAGGAAACCTACACACCTGAGAGTTCTTTAATAAAGTTTTTGTCGGTGTGCGAAGTCCACCAATTCGCTCTTGGCCAGCGCGGTGGACTATGGCCTATTACTCATTCTGAGAGAAGATCCATGCCCAGCACTGGGACAATAATGGGTTGACGAGAATGGGTATGGTTCGACAGGAAGTTACCACCACTACACTTATTTCTACGTGCAGCAATTTTTGCGTTACTTTTAGTGGATACCAGATGACTTACATGTGACATCTTATTCCTCTAGAGTGGCCATTAGGATCTTCTGTGATTGACTTTTAGCTATGTTCTTCCTTAATTCCTGTTCAATATGATTTGTTGGTTATAGATGTCCATGGCTCTAATAGTTGACTGATTACTTATCAAATAGACTGTATGCTCGTTTGCTGCTTCAATTAAATGAAATATAAAACAAAATTTATTTAGTGGGAATTGCTGACTGTAGTCAATTGCTGACTGCAGTTAATAAGAAACTATGTCGTACGGTTTATGGTAAATACATATGTATATAAAGTTTACCACTATTATCTCTTTATTTGGAATAATAACTTATTAATTCGCAGAAATCCATTAAGAATAACTTTCAGTGTGTATTTTGTCGCAATCTATTTATAATTCAGAGGCTGCTACACACACAATACATGATATGAAACACGTGAGCCTATATGAACTACGTTGTTTATACTGGTGTGATGTGGAATTTATAATATTTACTGCATTTAGATGTTTCTAATGGCTTTAAACTAAGGCTATTTGAATCGTTTGAAAAAGCCGATTCCGTTTCATTATAAGAAGACTTTGAGCTTAGATTGTTTTATTATGTTCTTACGTTTCAAGAAACGTTTATAAAATATATAATTTAATAAGAACGTTGACATTTTAAAAATTAATATTATTTAAATATAATTAATGTATCGGTAGAAGCCACAAATAGCTGTGAAAACATCATAAAGGCACAGCGGTACCCAGAAACACTTCAAAGGGGTAAAAATTACTTCAATTCCCAAATACTGTTAAAGACGGCTACAAAGACGGAAATATGGAAAAGTTTCCGTGTTTTTAACTTTTTATCGGATTTAATAGGTTGTTTAAAGGATTTGTTTTTATTTACTGCTGCACAGCTTTTAACAGTTACATTGGACAGATAAGCTTTATGTGTGATCGTGAAGCTCGTATATTTATTTACAAGTCGTGTACGGGGAAAATGTTGGCATTTAGTTCAAAGATAGTTAAAGGATAGATAGATAGCATTTAAGGGGTTGTGCCTACTCTCCTAGCAAATGCTACTGTGATTGATAAGATTTATATAAAACTAGCTGAACCCGTGGTTTCACTTTCATTTTATAAAATGTAATGTAATGTAATGTAATGTAATGTTATATAATGTAATATTCATGTAATGTCAAATTGAGTGAAATAAATATGATGTCTTATGATATTATACTCACTAAAACAGTTTTTTTATGTCAAAACTTATAATTTCGCAAAAACATCAAGTTTTCAATGAAAGTAAATATTTTGCCCAAATATTTCTGGCTCTTCGATATAATAATTTCAAAGTTTCAGTAAATATTATATAAATAAATCCAATTTACAACTATAAAATGTTGTTAAGTATTTAGGTTTTAAAAACACGTTGTAAAATATAATAATCGTAATCAAGACGCCAGACCTTTAGTGTCTATTTTTGGAATTTGAAATTACAATAACTGAGTTGGATTTTGATGAACGGATTGCCAAAAGAACCGAATTTCGCAAAACTTTAACAAGTCAGTTTGAAGTTAAAAGGATTAAGGCATTATAAATTCTCGCCTTTAAGGGTCACCGGCCGGTTATCGCTTCAAAACTTGATTTCTTGATCAGTCGATGAAACTCACCTCTGTTCATGGAGAAAAAGCAAATAATGGTTATGGTTCGATTCCACACGGAGTCTCTTCTAAGTATTGGTAGGTTCAAAAGCATAAAATTAAAAAATAAACAGATTTTGGAAATAACAGACTTTCATGGTGGTACAACCAGTGTAGTTCGACCGGAGAAGTACCACCACCACACCTATTTCTAGCGTGAAGCATTTCTTGCGTTTCGATAGAAGTGTGTGGTTGCCGGCACACTCTTACATGAGGCGACCTCGGGAGTAGCAACGCATCTGTGATTGACTTCAGATAGAACCCATATTCTATATGTAGTTGATTACAGATGGGTGGCAGTGACCACTAACCATTAGGTGGACTTCATGCTTGTTTGCTCCTTCAGTCAGATAAAAAAAAATGGAAATGCCCCACTAATATGAAGCGGATGCGCAATACGTGCGTACATCCGTACTGGAGAGTGCGTACACCGTCTGTTGTACTATTAACTAAAACTCACGCATGACATGCAGAATGTGTTCAGATCACCCAGATTCACCCAGATCGCGAGTATGCACTTTTGCACCTCTCATTAAAATCAACGTTCACAGACATTCCTTTTAATGTACTTCATTCAATCTGCGCCCGCATGGTTTGCATATTTATCAGATTTGTACGTACCTTAAAGTCGATCTGTTTAAAGTACTAAAGGAAAGGAAAGACGTAAACTTGAAGTGTCTACACGTAACAATGGTACACTATGATGAAATGTAAATCGAATTCAACCCTTTGTTAACGATAATGAGTGAGGAAGGCGTCGTCCCGAAACTGAGCAACGTGCCGCCAGTTTCAGGAGACCTTCCTGTCCTCGGTCTTGTTGAAGGGAAATAGTTAATTTTGATATGTCTCGCGGGTCTTGTTAAAACGGATGTGCAGTACTGTAGGTGAAACGTCCATCCCCCTCGGCGATTGTTACTAGCGCAATTACACGAAATAATATTCTTGCTATGCAATTTCGTTTAAGGGAATGGAATATTCGAGGATAATTCCGATTGAGCGAATGTAGCTAGACGGTACGAAGAGTTCAATGGCCGCTCGCAGAAAATTGGTTAATTTCCCACTGCCGTATATCTCAGATTATCGATCCCATTTGTTATCGCAGTGATTGCTGTTTTTGTCGTAATTATACAAATTATACACAGCGACAGTGATACACAGAGCAGTGATAGCCTAATGGTTGAAACTTGCCCTCTCGATCGGGAGGTCCGAGGTTCAGACCCAGGCACGCACCAATGATTTATGTGCGTATTAGAAATTAATTATCACTGCTATTCGGTGAAGGAAAACATCGTGAGGAAACCTACACACCCGAGAGTTCTTAAAAAAAAAAAAGTTCTCGGAGGTGTGTGAAGTCCACCAATTCGCACTTGGCCAGCGCGGTGGACTATGGCCTAAACTCTCTCATTCTGGGAGAAGACCCGTGCCCAGCAGTGGGCCAATAATGGGTTGATGCGATACACAGCGACACTTTAATTTTGCCAAGAGAAAATTGTATTAAAGCTGAAGTGTTTGTAAATCAGATATTTATGAAGCGGCAGTTAACTCTTAATATAAAGAGACGCTTATTGCACATTTCGTTAATCTCTTAAGTGGATTACGTACACCGTTACTTTTCCATGAAAGTGTATATGTATGAAGTTTAAGAAAACTAATTTAAGTAATGTTGCATCACGATATTACACACGCGTAAGCAAGCATCAATCTTTCACTGTTCTATATTTTAACATTATTTTGTGAGAAATATCTCAGCTTATTTACAAACCGCTTCGCATTTTACACGAGCGTGGGCGTTCCTCCAACCTTTTATATGCAGATGTTGAATATTTGATGCAAAAGCGTGAATATGATGTACCTACTCTCTAAAAGTATATGTAAAATATTATATTATTAACAAAATACTCGTAATATACTCCTTAATCGTAATAGGTGATCTGTAAAGCTCTTCCAATTCATTGAAATATTTTAGATTTAGATGTGTCGTGTAGATCTTTTCTCTTTCAATATTTTTATTAGCTAAAGTACCAAACGAGCATGCAATTCACCTGTTAGTGTGTGACAACTGCCGCCCGTCGACCTCTGGCAGCAACTTCATACAGAAGAAAAGTTTTATTAAATGTCAATCACAGATGCGTTGCATCTCCCTCGGGAGTAGCAACGCATCTAAAATGGTCGCCTCATATAGAAGTAAGCCGACAGCCGCACTCTTCCGAGGAAAAGCAAGAATTGCTTCTCGCTAGAATTAGGTGTAGCGGTGGTACCTCGGTACCGCGGAGGAAAATAATTAGTTAAATATAATTAATAATAATATAATTACCTACAATATTTGATAATTAGATAATCTCCGTCTCATTTAAGATTTTTTGTTCAATGTTTATGACACTTAATAAATTTTGTGGCTAAACAGTATTTTCCTATCCTTTGAAAAGCCTCAACGACAAACGTTATAGAGCCAACACAAATACGATCAAATATTTGGTTTCACAGATTGGATCAAATACTATTTGTTTGTTTCATCAGCGTTTTATTCGACGTTTTGAGTTACGAGTTTATTTTTTTCTACAGGAATTTATTCATATCATAACATAGGCAAATATTATTCTACAGAGATCTGGATAAAATTATTTGAACTATATTCATATCCCAAAGTAAAAAAGCAGTTTTTTACAAAAATAATGGTAATAAGTCAATAATAAATGAACGGAAAATGTACTATCTTCCATAGATCAAATTGCAATTAGTCATCACTTATCGGACAAAAATTTAGTTACAAATAGTTAATTACACTGTAATATATCTATTTATAATTACTCGAATATGTTATATGCTCTATCATAACACACGAATAATTTTAGTGCAAAGTGTTGAAACATTCCGTAATAATATTTTATGACATTTTGTAATTTATATCCAAAAGGAATATAAAATAAATAGTTTAGTACAGCGACAATTTTACACAGTATATTTTGACCCAAGTGCATCAGAAGGAGGGTAATGTTTCGAGCGTATGTATATCATTTGATTCGACTCAGTTGTGAGAGTGACAAGCAATATAATTTTTAAATATGGCGCCTGCAGTCTAAGAAAAAAAGGGAAAGACGATGAAAGCTAGTAAGTAGACCATTCGTTCGTGTAGTTCCGGGATTAGAATAGGGCTACGGTATCTCCTGCCGGTCGTAAGAGGCGACTAAAAGGGGCTTCCGGGGTCGCGAACGGCTAGAGTGGGAGCTCGAACCGTTCGGTGGGCCCAACCGCTCATGAGAGGAGCCCGATGGGGCAACGCGCTTAGTGGACTCCGGTTGCGTTCCTTCGGAGATCCCGGAGTCCCCTTTGTAGCGCCGAGGACGGCCACCGGGGGGTTTTAGTGCGGTAAAAAGCCTACATAAACCTGTGTCGCTCCCAAGGCGTCGGATTTCCCGCTCGAAAATAAAAGACCATTAAAAATATATAACACTTATTCTATTTTGACAAATAGTCCAAAAATGTGTTAAATGAAATAAAGTATTACAAAAACCAAAAATCGATTATATCTTTTTTAAGCTGTTTAATAATTTCAGATTGTTACTTGTAATACACTTCAACTAAAATATTATATCGTCATAACAGCAGAAATATATTTCACTATGTAAACAATGTCATAGCAACATTTTATTTATTTTATGTGATAACATTACATATTATTTATCATAGCAAAAAAGATACGATGTTTATGGGTTAAACTAAACTTCATATCGTCCAAAGTTGTACGAATATTTCTCAAATTCAAATAAAAGGTAAGGTTCAAGTAATTTTGAACGCGCCTGTTAAGTATAAAAAGAGGTCTAATTAGCAATAGCGGATATTTTGACAAAGGCACTGACTTTTCTGACGTTATGTGTTTTCATAGTAAGACATTAAACGTTCTATTTCGTTTATTATTTATGTGTTTGCGACAAATGCACGGTAGTGTGTGTAATGTGTTTTTAGTTGATTTTATGTATGTTTTAAGCATTATTTGAAAAGTTTATTATTATTCTGCACTCCTTCTCTACGTCCACTATAACCGTGCAAAATTTCATACTAATCCATCCGAGGCATATTACTTAAAAATACTTCACAAGTTTTTGCTTCACGTATTAATATATAGATTACAGTAAACAACTATAACTGTAACTACATTAAACGTGCTAACTTAATATATTGCATATTATTGCTACGCTTTTCTGCCCCTTAAAATAAATAATAAGGTCCTAACACGAACCGTCAAGAGGCAAGAATCGTATCGCTAAAACAAGTTGACATTCCGTCGTAGAACTCCACGTTCTGAATATTTAATGGAATAAACCCTTATGCTCGTACGAACCTTTTGAGAAACAAAATATAATGTTCTTCACATTTGAGGCAGTAGTTTTTCTTTGTACAAAGAGATTGTTGCAATGTTAAAAATGTTTTATGCCGAAAAGGACAATTACATTTAGGAAGGCACTAGGGACTGACTATCCCTAATAAGTATATGTACTATAAATAGATGTACGTATGTTGTTTAAACCCTCATTCTGAGAGAAGACCCGTGCCCAGCAGTGGGACAATGTGTAATGTGTAGTTTTAAAAGCAATCAAGCTTAATTATTCTTCTCATTTCATACAAGATGGTTTCAATGCAACCACATTAACAGTGCCATGTACGCGGATAAAATTATTATAATTATTATATTTATAATCTAATTCAAGGTGGTATTACAAAGATTCGTGAAGCAGGTCTTACGTTTCGGTGGAAGGGTGTTGTTGCCGGTACACATTTTTTTATTCCTCGGGAGTAGCAACGCATTTGTGATTGACTACAAATTGAAACCTTGTTCTGTATGTAGCTATTTACGTGTCCATGGGTGGTAGTGACCACTTACCATCAGATGGACTGCATGTTCGTTTGCTTTTCAATCTTAGAAATAATGTGATAAGTATTAATATAGCTGTACCTACCAGATTTTTGTATTTTTCTCCGTACACGTCTTCAATTGTTTGTGTAAGAATGTTATGTGATACCTATCCAGATAACCTTAGAAGAACATTACTTAAAACAAAAATTATATCCAAACTGTAACTGTGGTATGCGACAAACCGATCTTATGTTGGTGAAAGTTACATCCTTTTTACCTACATCAAACAAAATTACAAGCTTCACTAATCTCATTCGAGTTCGAGGAATAGAAACCATTTGAATGTTTTGGCACGTCCTAAGGGGATTCTGTACCGTTTCCTTCATAAGCGATATTTATGAACAAAACGGCCCGCTTCGCTCAAAAATGTAGTTTCCTTACTCGTTACGTTATCAAAGGGTTGAATTCAACATACATTTTTATAGCACCATTATCGAAGATATGGTTATATTTATTTTCTTCGCAGCTTTATTTATGGTCTCCGATATTGAGTCACAAGAGAATGTTGTAATTTAATAATATAAGACCAATACTGCGACATTGCATATGATAAGAATTTTGTATCTACATTCTCAGTATATTAACGTAGTCTGAGAACAAAGGACTTTATTATAAACAATTGTTATTATAAATACTTTGGTCAAAAGAAGGACAACTATTAATGATTTGGATTTGATTAATAATTATGATTATCATTTGTACATTATTATTTCAGTTTTATCGATCTTTAAAAGCATTATTAGTCAAGGTTGTAGAACCAGTTTAGTTCGACCAGGCAAGTACCACCGGCACACCTATTGTAGCGTGAAGCGTTTCTTGCGTTTCGATAGAAGGATGTGGTTGCCGGCACACTTTCATATGAGGCGACCATCATAGTCCTCGGGAGTAGCAACGCATCTGTGATTGACTTCAGGTGGAACCCATGTTCTGTACGTAGTTGATTACAGATGACCATGGGCGGCAGTGACCGTTTATCATCAGGTGGACTGCATGCTCATTTGCTACTTCAGTCAGATGAAAAAAATATATATTTAGAGTGTTAAGATATCTAGAAAAAATACTAACTTATTTTTAACTATTTGGAATAGAAGGAACAAGTACAATGTAACATATTCAATCACCCGGCGAACTTCGTTCCCCCTAGAAGTCAAAAATCTAAAATGATCAAATTTCCCTACTATATTATACATGTATTATACTTCCCTTTGAATTACTCTATCTGTTAAAAAAAACTGCATTAAAATCCGTAGCGTAGTTTTAAAGATCTGAGCATACATAGAGACAGACAGCGATAAGCGACTTTGTTTTATACTATGTAGTGATAGTGATATTTGCTTATTGCTATCTGATGACATATTTGCTTATCGTGTTAACACATCCAATACAAAAACGTTAGCTCGTAAAAGTACGTTTTATTTTTTCATTCATTTGCCATTTTATATAAAATTCGTGTAAATACTCAACACCCGTTGAAAAGCGGGTCCGCTTTCTCATTTCACTTTATTCCCAAAAATCCAGTATCAATATTCGTACCACTTGTAAAAGCTCTTTATTTTTTTTTTGCAAAAAATCCCGTTTTTATTGTAAACAGCCTGTAGGTTTTACCTACATTAAATAAAAAAAGTAATTGATTTTTTATATTTGAATATCACAGCTCACTTAAATTATAAATTATATTTTGTATGAATGGACAGTCCTTTCCGTTTATTATTATTTTTTAGGATAAAAAGTCAATAAAACATTTCATATATTTTTAAAGCTGCTTTGTTTTTTTAATCGCCATCTGAGCCTGCGTTGCGTTTAAAATAGTAAGATGAGTCACTTATAATTACTGAATAATAAGGTATTTAAGGCATCATTTAATGATCATCCATCCATCAGCCTTTGAAAGTCTACTGCTGGACATAGTTCTCATCTAATCTGCGCCATTTCGACCGGTTCTGAGCCATCTGAATCCATCGGCTACACGCCGTCATTTAATGATATAATAACAAAATTACATTTTGATGTACCGTATGTAAATTCATTTATTTATATACTTTATAGTAGATACTGGTCTGGATCCACATCCACAGCTCAGGAAAATCCTAGCATGGGCTAAGAATATATAAAGTATTGCCACTATTATTATTTTATAGATTATTTATTTCCAAGAAGCTATTTTCAATTCTTAGCTTCTAACGCATACTCAAGGAATTCCAGAGATTAATTCGAGCAAATACCAGACATTGAATTAAATTTTACGTACACACCTAACGAGCGGAGCGGTCAAAAAGGAAAGGATAGAATCTGTTTCACTCGACAGCTGGTAAATGAATTTCTCTTTTTGTTGAGAATGGATTCGTTCCCATTAGAAATCCCGATGTAGTCCATCGCCAGCGATTCTTGCAAGCGTATCGTCGAATTTAGTCGCCAATGCTTTTTCGCAACACCTGCTACAGACAGTTTATTTACGTTTTCGGAGTACTCCTAAATGCTGGTTGAATTGGATCCATTTCATACGTACTGTGTATGTATATGAGTTATTTATAAGGTAATTGTAATTCTTCTTCTTGATAACAAAAATAATGTTCTATATCCTTAGTTAGATGAGAAGTTTTTATCTACGTAAGGTCTTCAGATTACAATGCACAATTAGTAAAAATGTAGTTTTGTAGAAACCTTAAAATAACAATAAAGTAATTATAAAAAAGCAAAGCCGAGTAACTTAAAACATTCAGGACATAAATAATATATATATACAAATTTTATATTTAATTTACGCAATGTACGTTAACCTTGATCAAATATTTATTTTGTTGGTATCTGTATGTAGGAAGAATGGTATAATATTTTCAGATATTATTTACTCAGACGCTTTTAATGAATTCCCAGTTGTTTATAAAACAATGTTAAATAAAACAGAATCTGATGGGCTCGATAAAATGTTTAGAGTGTTTAACAAGGGACAGAATAAATGACAAAAACACCATTTCCTTTCCGTATTTTTAGAGGTAAAACATTTTCCTGGCCGTCTAAATTTGTACTGTAATATTGCGATGCTTCTACTTATTCATTTACAAAATGGTTTCAGTACTAAATTAAATTAGTGTATTAAAAATAGATTCCTCATTGATGATTTGTTGATTATGATCGTTTGTTTTTCTTACTAAAACATTGAGGTAGGATACGTTAAATTGAGATATATCTTATTTCTTAGAGATTTAGTCATAGACAATTAGTGCAGCTGTAACATGATCACTACTGTTTCCCGCTAATTGGCTGTCTTAAGAGTTCTTGAGTTAGGGTCACCGTGCTGTCTGTATGTTATCATAATATAAGACATTGTACTAGAAAGCACGGTGACCCTTGAAATGTATACCCTATGAATGTATACTAACTAAAATGTTAGTAGTTTTATTGCTTTTGATATAGAAGAAAAAAATATTAAGGATGCTGTTATAATTATTATTGTTGCTTTCAACCAGACATGAGCCCTACTTTTTATTATCATTTGAGCTCTCTTTAATACATGTGTACTAATGAAAACTTGACATAATTCAACATTAGTCAAATATTATTTTAACCTTGTAAAAGTATAGTGCATTAAACTCTAAACAAAATTACGTTTAAGTACATTTCACAGGGACTAACATAAAAACTACAATTAAACGTACCAAAACAAAGGTTTTAATGTTGAAGTGCTTGGAATGGTCCCTTGAGTGTAATTTTCCTCGAGCCGCAAACAAGAGACTGCGTTTACTTTAGTTTAGTGATCCCAATTCACAAATTTAATCTCTTCTTTTACTATTTCACGGGGTTGTGTCTATTTTTACTTTACAAGTCTATTTCCATTCTTGGCGATGTTTATGTTAATGAAGAGCTATATTTTCCTCGCTGTTAAGCTCTTAGTAAGTTAGCTTAAGCTTTAAATGCGACAATTTGTTTTATTTCTGTCTGAACTATTCACTTGGATACGAATTCTTCCTTCTACGCCTCTTATAGTTCGCCACGAGACCTTTTTCTTATCGCCTTATTTTCCTCAATTCTATAACCAATTCTTTCTCTAGCAATAGTTGTATCATATCTACGTTTCTCCTTTGTTATATTTACAGTTACAGGAAAATATCGTGAGCGATGGTCACCAACGGGAATTCTATCATATCAGCTACAATACGTATTATTATATGAAAAGTTTTCCTATACGTAGTTGTGTCCAGTTCCTTCCTATTACATCTTTTTTTATTACTAAATGGTTTACATGTAACAAATACTTTTAATGTTGCTTATGCTGTAACCTACACTTATGATAAAAAAATGTGGTTTTGAATTCAGGGAAAAAATTCTTATCAAGAAAAGACTCCTATGTCTATGATCAATTAAAATCTTGTATGACATTGGAGTAACACTCTGAGGAATTTATGATAACTCAAAATATTATGCTACGGCTATGGCTGAATAAATAATGACGTGAGTGAAAATTTGACGTGAGTCATTTATGGTTGCATTTATGTTTTAACTCAATATAACTGACCGTTTTTACTCTTTCATTTTGATTCATATCAAAACAAAAACTTGTACTCTCGTGTATATATGTATCGAGATTTAAAAATAAAAGTTTTGGGGGCGCTCTTTGATTCTCATACGTCTGATGGAAAGTTTAGAGATGCCGGCTACACTATCTTGTTGTCGCTAAGTTTGACCCTGTTTCTAAGTACGTTACTTCGAAAATATTCTTCTTTATTTTCTTTGAATTTGGTAAACAATGCAAAGGACATGTGAAATCAACAAAAGTTATTTAAAGGTACTCTATTTGAGTGACATCGTTACTTTATGAAGGCATGTGATAACTAGAAAAAATATGTGTAGATGAAATATAAGCCAAATTTACTTTAAACAATTTCTTTATATTTACCTTTTCAGTCATGTGAAATTTTAAATATCAAATAGGTATGGATTTAAAAATATTTGAATAAACGCTTACGAATACAGCGTTGAAGGCCTCTACTGGCATGTACAGGTATTCTCAAATGGTTTATTTTCAATAATTAAGTAATCATATTAATATTATAAAGGCGAAAGTTTGTGAGTGTGTATGTTCGTTACTTCTTCGCGTGTAAACGGCTGGAGCGATTTTCATAAAATTTATCTTAGCTTAGGAGTTAGCTGATACTTTGGATTAACATATAGGCTACTTTTTACTGTGGAAAAATATCTCATTCCTACAAGACAATCGATTTTTGTTAACGCGGGCGAAGCTACGGGATTCAACTAGTGCTTAATACTTACGTATTTAACCTCGAAGTGAACCATTTTAATGTTTTTCAAGATAAATTGATTTATATATTTCATCTATAACAACAAAGGCTTAAGCATTAATATTCTGACATAATGCCTCTCATACGGAACTATTAATCATTGCTAACGATACAAATATAGACAATCTCAATGTATTTGACTTCATCATACGTTCTGGAGTATTCTTACTATTAAAATGAATCGTACAACGCCAGATTATTTATTGTTACGTTAATGTTGTTTGTGATTGAAGATTAATCTCGTACAGATATAATTTGGTTACAATAGTATACCAACTCGCACTTGGCTAGCGTAGTGGAATAGGACCAAAAATTCTCTCGCTTTGAGAGAAGACCTTCTCTCAAAGTGAGAGATTTTTTGTAGAGTGCAATAATCGGTGGAAAAGATTATAATAGTATGATAATTTTCTCTTTTAAAATAAGTTGTAAATTCTAGATAATCAATAACACGCACACAAATCCTTTTTACGTTAAAAGAGCTAAGATAATAATTACAAATAAATCCGTAATCTTAGCCTTATCACATTCTTCAACCCATATTATAGCAGCGTTACACTGATGCTGTAACGTTAAAAATGTTTTGTGAGATTGAAACAACAAACGAGCATGCACTCCACCTGATGCAATTTCATATGAACATGGTTTCTACCTAACGTCAGTCACAGTTCATTCGCTACTTCCGAGGACTATGATGTCTCATATGAAAATGAGGTGACAACTACATTCTTCGTTGTATAGTGGAAATAATTCCGTCTATTTTCCTGCGGTACAGCGACTTTACGAGTTCTGTCACATTCAACCTATACGAAGCATATATGCCTTGATCGCAGTGCTATGGTAGACACGAGCATGACTTTAACATGATGTAACTTCCATAAAGAACAAATATAAAATAATACCTCGCTGGCTCCAAGTAACCAGCGTTTTACGACTTGCAGAATTTCTTGTACGGGTATTATGAATATTTTTATGATTCCTGGAAGTCATATATTATGAACTTAGACAGAACCGTAATGTATAAGTTACGGTGTCAGAAGAAATGTTTTAGCTAAGTGTGTGAGCATAATAACGCGAAAGTTGTACTTATTATAAATTTTGCCTTCTGCACGCTGATTATTATAAAAATGTATTGTATTTTTCTTTATAATATACGAGTAGTAAACGAGCGCAAAGTCCATCTGATGGTAAGTAGCCATTGTAGTCCACGATCATCTGTAATCAACCTCACATAATTTAAAAACTCGGTCGATACAGATGCATAAATACGTTTGAGGACTAAATTTGGACGCGTCAGAAATTATATCTTCCTTACTATGAATCAATAGACTATCCGCGTGGCGCAGCGGTTGGTTGGAAGGTGGTAGAACCAGTGTAGTGTGAAGGTGGTAGAACCAGTGTAGTTGTGAAGGTGGTAGAACCAGTGTAGTGTGAAGGTGGTAGAACCAGTGTAGTTGTGAAGGTGGTAGAACCAGTGTAGTGTGAAGGTGGTAGAACCAGTGTAGTTCGACCGGGGAAGTACCACCGCCACACCTATTTCTAGCGTGAAGCATTTCTTGCGTTTCGATAGAAGGGTGTGGTTGCCGGCACACTTTTACATGAGGCGACCATCATAGTCCTCGATAGTAGCAACGCATCTGTGTTTGACTTCAGATAGAACCCATGTTCTCTATGAAGTTGATTACAGATGTCCATGAGCGGCAGTGACCACTTACCATCAGGTGGACTGCATGCTCGTTTGCTACTTCAGACAAATAAAAAAAAAAAATACCGGTCTGACGCGCAATGGGTCTCGGGTTCGATTCCCGGCCAGACAGGTATCTGAATGATGAGTTTAGATTCCTGTTCTGGGTCTGGGTGTTTGTGTATTCGTCTTGTATGTGATCATGGTACCCACGATACAGGAAAAAATCCTACTGTGGGGCTATGAGTGTAGAAAGCGTGTTTTCTTTTTAATATGGCAGCAATAGTTGTGGTGGTCGTGCCTTTTTCAGTCGAACCGCAAAGGGCCCTACCACTTTGTTCCTTATTCTATGTTGTACAGATAAGTATTATGATTTTAAATTAAAAAATATCAATAGATTCGTGAAAAATTTGATAAAGGAAAGACACACGAAATGTTTATCTTAGTCCTCAAGTGTAGTAATGCGTCTATGACTAGCCATTTATGACTTCAAAAGACTAATAAAAACTGCTAAAAGAGCTCTCTTTTAACGGCCCTGGCTTTATATTGGCAACTTCTCAAGTATTAATAATGTATAAAGCCGACGATAACTACATTCAATCAAGTAGCCTGGTGGCCTAAACGATACGTTTAAGTATAAAAAACTTCAATCCTAAATATTAAAGTCAGTTGCTATCTGCAGTCGTGTATCTACACGAAAATAATAGTCAGCAGCTATAACTACTTTCTAACACATAGATTGCATGCATTATATGTTAATTTAATTTTGTTAATAATATATGTACCAATAACTTTATATAATTAAAACAAAATTGTTATATATGCAAGTACAGAACTTTAGTACCGAAATCCAGTTAGTGCAAATTGTTTCCCGAGGTCGGTATTATGAATAAATGAGGGGTTGAAACCGTAAAAGGCTTTTACTGTGCAATTTTTTACGCCGATATCTGACGAAACGTGAGAGTCGTGTACTGAAGTCACCGCATGTGGATATCCGTTTGTGGTCCAAGAAATAAACTTTTTGGGATTTTTTGGGTATTAGAAGAAGGTTTTAATAAAACTTTGACGAGGAGAAACATTAAATGTGTGTCGACTTTGCGTTTTGCTGTTTATTAGTATCATTACGTTTTGTGTTACATAATATTATGTTTTTTAAAATGAATAATATAAATGAAGTAGTCTGGGTGTTATATATTTATTATATCTAGGATTATTTATCATATTGTACATTTCAACTATAATATTATAAGTGTCAGAAAATATTTTTACTTAAAATATCTAATTTATTATACTTATTTAAAAAACGGATCGGTCCATTTTATTTATCAGAAGGATGGATTATTTATTTCTTTATTTATTTATGTTAAATATACGTACGTATATTAAAAATAATACTGCATCGAAATAGGTATTTTATAGCACTGCTTAGTGATATCGTTTTTTGTGTGTGCTTTTTTATTAAACATTTAAGGCACTAAGTAAATGATTATTTATGATTTCCAAAATTGTAGTCGCTGCCGTCCGTCACTTATACACCGTGACGAAAGAACGTCAAGTGAATACAGGTTTCATTTCGCCACCAGTATTTACGGTGCCCCGGGGGTCGGAGGTACTGTAGCGTTACTCATTTCAACGCAAACATCCCCGCAACGTACAGTACAGAAACATTTGAGGGAGATGGCACAGAAAAAATAATAAAAATTCAAAATGTTTTCACAAGAACGCTTTATTTTTTTCACCCACTGAACAAAGGATTACGAATTATTCACTTCACGGGAGGCAAAAGCCGGCAAATTCCGAATTAAGTCATGAATTAATTTATACATTTTATTTTTTAATGTCAATGAAATGGCTACGGACGTAACGGTTTAATCCTTTGAAGCGGGCTTTTTCAACTGACATAAGTTTTGAGTTTCGTGGAATTTTCAGAACTCTGTGTGTCATTTGATCAAATAGAATTACAACAATCTGTCCAATTAAAATATATCACAGCAGGTATTATTGTTGTAGCGTAAAATGTTATGGTAAAAACAAAGGATGGTCGCTTTGTCACAGCGGATAACAAATCATGTGAGAATTTAGATTTTCGTTCTATTTTGGTTAGCGACTACATTTACTAATAAATGTTTTACTTAAAATAATTTAACATGAAACTCAAAATGCCCGATTCCGCGATTCGTTGAGCCGTCAACCAGATTGTCAACAGTAATCGAACACTATTTTAAACATTTGATAGGCATATGACGATGCACAATTTTAGTACAAAAAGCGATTTAAATTTACACAATAATGGGTTGAAACTGGCTGACACAATAACGTTTTATGAGACTATACAAATAGCTCCAGGTTGAAAGCTGGCAACCTTCAATTAAAATACCAACCATATTGATTGAATTTTATTGCTTTGTGTTGGCCGCTCTGTTTACAACTGAACGAAATTTCGTGCATGGTTTTACAGGGAGTAAATGTTATTGTATCCGTTGTTACACACATATTGAAATCTATATACCTTCATACTTAAACAAACAAAAGTGTCTGGTTTTCACTGAATAATAACAATATTTTCTAAACTTAGTGCATCTATATACTAATACGTAAAGAAAAACTTGTGAAGCAGTTTTAAGTAATATGCCGCGGAGGGATTAGTATGAAACTTTGCACGGTTTTAGTGGACATAGAGAAGGAGTGCAGGATGATTTTTTTTTAATATTGCATAAAACATACATAAAATCCACTAAAAACACATTACACACACTACCGTGCATTTGTCACAAACACATAAATAATAAACGAAATAGAACATTCAATGTGTTACTATGAAAACACATAACGTCATTTTAATTTTCAGTATATTGTAACCACATTTAGGTGGTCTTAAATTGTTTGAAGTGAAACTTCTTTGCGTACGTGGGTAATTTTTTTACAGGTGAAATGCGACACGAAAATGTGGGACGTTTTTTTATTACTTGGTGTTAACGTGCGAATGAGACAAAAAATACTGTTGAATGAATGTATTCTAAAAGCTGAGTGAGCTAAGCTATACACAAATATAAAATTACGTTACGAAATTGAATCACCAATTTCCAGGATACAAAAGACAAATTACGTATACAATAACGCAGTCTCGTGATAAGGGCTCTTGCTCATTACGGTCCCGTCAAGTTAACATGTGTGCGAGATTTATCATCTTGTTAAAAATTACGCGGCACGCAACGAAAGGTCGCATTCGCGCTGACTGATAGCTGTTTGTAACTTATTGTAACACATATAAATAAACTAATACGGCCTGCTTATATAACGACGAACGATTTATTTGTTAGTTTTGTTTCAATGTGTGTAATCACTTTTTGTTAGAATTTTCAAACTGCTATATACAACTCATTTTCATCTAAATGCTAAATGAGGCTACATTACAAGGGTTTGGAGCATTTGGAGAACAGATATTAAAATTTCCGAGAGAAAAGTTGACGGTGGTTTTTGAGTGTAATAGAACTGTGTTTGGAATTTCGAGACATCAACGCTGTATCTATTTGTCTTAAAGGAGACATACCTACATATTCCAGGCGTTACTGAGTCCTAAAGTTTCAAGGTGGTAGAACCAGTGTAGTTCGACCGGGGAAGTACCACTGCCACACCAATTTCTAGGGTGAAGCATTTCTTGCGTTTCAATATAAGGGTGTGGTTGCCGGCACACTTTCACATGAGGCGACCATCATAGTCCTCGGGAGTAGCGACGCATCTGTGATTGACTTCAAATGGAACCCATGTTCTGTATGAAGTTGCTTACAGATGTCTATGGGTGGCAGTGACCACTTACCATCAGGTGGACTGCGTACTCGTTTACTACTTCAGTCAGATAAAAAAAAGTCCTTACAGGCAGCAATGCATGTGTAGCTTCAGTTAGGATTCAGAATCAGTTAGGATCAGTTAGGATTCAGAATATTTTCTGGAACTGTTAAGATATCCATGGGCGTGAGAGACCTCTTACTTTGCCGGTGTGCGCGCTCCTATGCTTCTTACTTATTATGAAAAATATCCAACTACAGTATGTACTTCAAAGAGAAAATACGCACCTACATAATAATAACATCTTATGATGAACATCATAACCCCGCCATGCTAACACATGTGTGAGATTTATCATCTTGCTAAATATTAAGCCCGCATCGAAACCGCTACTGTTTGTACTTGTAACTTATTTCAACCAAGTATCATATATAAAAATTCTCGTGTCACAGTTTTTGTTGCCATACTCCTCCGAAACGGCTAGACCGATTTTGATGAAATTTTTTGTGCTTATCCGGTATCTATGAGAATCGGCCAACATCTATTTTCATACCCTTTAAGGGTTGTCCACCCTTATTTTTTTTATATGGCAAAATAACGTTTGTCGGGTCGGATAGTTTTTATATAAAATAATAAAGAATGTCCTCCCATGAAGACACACAATCATTGTTTTATGTGTGAATTACTTTAAATCACACCGAATCATATAGATACCATCTATCGTTTATATTGCCCTGAGCAAAAAAAAAATGGCAGCGGTTTTTCTATATTATTATTGTTGTTATATATATCATACTTCATACTAATAGTATAAAGGCGAAAGTTTGTGAGTGTGTATGTTTGTTACTTCTTCACGTCTAAACGGCTGGAGGGATTTTCAAAAAAAAAATGTTAGGGAGTTAGCCGACACTCTGGATTAACATATAAATTTAAATATACTGTGAGAAAATATCTTATTCCCACAGGAAAATTGATACATCGATTTTTTAACGCGTGCGAAGATGCGGAGTTCAGCTAGTTGTAAATAATATATTGGCCGTCTTTATATAAAATAGAATGACACAAATGTTCACGGTCCTTTCTCGGCACTCTTAGTCAGCTGACTGATCGCTGTTTCAAACTTATTGTAACTGCCTTATGAGAGATTGTGGGCGTTACGAAGTAGATAGATTTATCACTCACTTTTATAGGTCAAAGATTTGAAAAGCAACTTTAGCGCTAACGAGAAAATATGTATAAGCAATCGTAAATTGCAGATTATATAAGATTCTCTTTCTCATTAAAATTAAATAAAGTATGCTATACCCAGACAGCTAGCAGTGAGAATATTTTAAGCTATACTGATTTAATTACATTTTTCTTCTTAATATTATACAGTATATAATTTATAAAAAAATATATATTTTGTTATGAAATACATTTTATGATTTGCATAAGCACTTACTCAAATCATAAGTTTCAGTCACAAAATTCTTAGAATTAGTCTTTTCAGCCTTTAAATTTCGATTACAATTTTATTTATGGATGTAATCAAATAGAGTTTAATTTAAAAACGAGTGTAACGTCTCGTGATGTAATTTCCTCATAAAAATCACAATCAAAATATTTTTGTTTGAAATTATCATTACGTTTTACAAAATAACACTAGTAATTCTTTACATTTCTGCGTGTATTTCTCTATTTCTAAGCAGTGATTGGTGCCGTCTTAGTAAGCATTTATACCACTGTGTCAGAAGCCACCGCTCTTTCATATCGCTAACTGGAAAAAGCAAACAGAAATGCCTCATGCGAAAAAAATATTCACTGCTAGATATTACATGAGAATACCATGGTATACGACGTTCGTGCATTTATATATATGTAGTGTTATCTAAGGTAGGCGGATATTTTCAGAAGACATGGATTATTTTGTTTCAGGCTTAAATATGGGATGTCTACATAATTCATTCAACGTTACAAAGTCAGTTGTAAAGATAAAACGTGCGGCACTCGGGGACTGTCGCGGTAAAGCTACTGCATGGTTTTTTTTTATCAACTTATGCAATTATATTTGTTTATTTATTTATGCAGTATTTTTTTCATTAATATTAATTCAAGTTTATTTTCTTTGATACTATACTTTCTCAAAAATAGCTGCTTAAATCGGACGAATGTATCGTCCGATTTACCTATCCTTGCGAGTTTCGTACTGTCGTACTATATATATACACGTTAAGTGAACGCTCGGCCGCGCTACATGGTAGGCGGAGTGGGGGTGTTAGGTTTAGTTCGTTACGAAATTTCTTGATTCGGTCGCTGCGCTCAAAGCCCGCGATAAAAGCTATGCAATAGTTTAACAAAGAAAACAAAAACTGTGGTCCTGAAAATCCATCTGAAATAGACCACAATGTATGTATCTATTGTTAATATTACTTTGAGTTATATCTTCAGCTCCGCTCGTCGTCTTGTTAAAATTACTTTGAGTAATATCCTCTGGCCCGTCTTCGGGGACACATTTGTCTTTTTACTGATAGTTGTCGCGAACTTACGCCCATACGGTTTAGCGATTTATTCTCCCTCAGTGTTAGGGGGAAAACAACGGATTGTTTACGGTTCTATACTGTTTAGTGGTCGAAATGTACGCTACATTTGTATGTTGTTGTGACGGGTAATGCTAAATGACAATGACCGATCTACAATCTTGTCTGAGGTCAATTATAGGATTCTATAAGCGATAGTGAGTATAATTTGATAGGTGTTTCATAATATTATTATCCAGCAGAGTCTCATAAATACTAACAACTATGGAAGAGGCTAGACCCCAAGATACAGGGAATCCTAGAGTGGGGCCTAGAGTCCTATGACTATATGTTTTGTACATACATGCTAAAGTTTTGAAATTGAATAACATCTGATATATAGGTACTGTATGAAAATACGTAATTAGATTGTTTGTGTTACTATTTTGTTACTTTGTTAAACCAGTATATCCATGTACATATGTAACTCATTTCATTTCATTACGAAAATAGTAAATAGTTAACAAAGATTGCAAGCAACCGTAGTTCACATCTATAATCAACCCCAAATATGGTTCAAATTCTACTTAAAGTAGATCAAAATTTAAAATGAATCCTTCAGGAGCTAATTTGGGTAGCTCGTAGTGGTGTCTACCTTGTCCATAAAATATTAGGTAAACTTAGGTACTTTTGACTAATCATCTCAAACCCTTAATGTATTATAACTAGGACCATGAAATTTAGATAAATAATTATAATGAATGATAAAAGTCGACTTTCTCTAAAAAAAGATATCTCACCCCTAAGAAGATAAAATGGATGGGCGTGCAACGCCGAGGAAAATGACTAGTATGTCATATAATTGTTTTTCAATAGTGCACTCGTTATTATTGATCAATAATCAATAATAATAAATATTTGTTACCATGGAAATTACCTATGTAAAATTGTTGCTAGAATTATTGAATTGAATTGAGTATGTATTATGAATTTAATAGACACAAATTAGATACTAAACATTGGAATTGAGCGGACAACTTGAATGCATGGAAATTAGATAGGTGTTATGCAATTATGATATTGTGCCAAGTAAATTGTTTTCAAATTTCATTAATGTAAAACAAACAACGCGAAAACTTGCAGGACTGATTGACAAGAACAATGGAGCAGGATTGAAATACCGCAGTTGCACAGCGAAGCAAAACTATTGTTATATTAAAATTTTTCACTAGCGGCCTTTGCGTACTCGTAAAACCGTGTCAGGGGTTTTAAAACTTGCAAAGCCTTCGATACAATAGGTGTAATCTGATGATCATATTCGAGATGCTTTCGCATTGCTCTACTTCTTCAATAAAGCTCAGAAGCATACATACAATTTTATTCAATGGCCAATCACACCCAACGTTGTTTAACTTTTTAATTAATTTAAAGTGTATACGCATTATACCTATTTACAAAAAACGCTTTCTACACTCATAGCCACACAGTAGGATTTTCTCCTGTGTCGTGGGTGCCATGGACACAGACAAAGACGAATACACAAACACCCAGACCCAGAACAAGAATCTAAACTCATCATTCAGATACCTGACTGGCACGTCAGCCCGGTACGGTAACCGCTCGGCCACGCGGGTCGTCAAATTTACAGTATACGATTTCTTCTGATTTTAACAAATTTTACATACAGATAAACTGTCCATAAATATATAAAAATATACGTATCAGAAAAACGTAGAATGACAAATATTAAAACCGATACCATGATTCCTCCCGAATTTTCCTCTTAATCACAACTCGGAAAAGGTCTGATTTATAAAAATCACAGCGACGGAATGTTAATTTCCGGAGTATAAATAATATTTCAGCCTCTCGCAAAATCTTTCCGCCGATAGCTGAATGCTCTGAGAATAATTTTAATCTACCTGAATAATCGCACTGGAGTAGAAACTATAATCTCCTCTCGTAATGGGAAAACAATAAAAATTGTACATACATACTATTCACATTAAACATTATGTTTCTTTGTGTGTTATATGATTGTTGTTTATTCTTTACTACAACTCGTCTCGGTGGATGAGCGGGGTACCCAGTAACACAGGTTATCACCTAGAACAGGGGCCCTTGCAACTAGTGTCTATGAAAATTGTAAAGAAATAAAAACATTTTGATTTTTCTGATTGTACTGAAAAATATATATATATTATGCTTGGTGGTAAGATCCCTTCGCTGGATCTGCCTGGCTAGCTACCACCCTCAGGTCGGAATCTAGCGTTAATAACGACTCGTCGTGTTTCGGTAGTGCACCTGAGAGCCAGTTCATCCCCCTTCCCTCCCTTCCCATCCCCTTGTGATGCCTCCGACGGCGTATCTCCCGGACCGGTGGGTCCTTTGGGCACCGTCGCGGTGGCGTGGTGTATTGGCGCGGGGGCCAGGGAGACCCGGTGAAACGGTTATCCGCTGGCCGCCCGCTGGTTAGTTGGGGACCCGAACCCGGGCAACACTCTTAACCTCTGGCCCGGGAGGCTGTCCCGCCAATCGGCGAAAAATCCCGTTGCACGATTACCTTGCCGGAGTAAGAGACCGGGGTGGAGCTAGGTAGTCGTGCACGGGGGGGACCGGGGGCCCTTCCGTCCCCCGCGCCAGCATCCCACCTCCCCTCTGCGAGCGCTGTGTACTTGGACTTGCGCCTTACCTCGGAGGGTGTCGACGGAGCATCGCAAATCCTTTCCAGTTCCCTATCTTTTCGCAAAAAATACAATGGGCAAGCATAAAAGAGGTAAAGATATTACAGCGGCGACCCTCTCCACTCTCATTGTGGACATGTGTAATATCAGAGGGGTCCATTCCAATCTGAATGCCGTCCACCACCATCTTGAGACGGCAAAGCCGGCTTTACTCTTTTTGACGGAGACGCAGATATCAACTCCAGATGATACATCGTATCTGGAGTACCCCGGCTACAAACTAGAGCACGGATTTAGACGTCGAGCCGGGGTGTGTGTGTATATTCGGGAAGATATCTGCTGTCGCCGTCTTAGCTGCCTTGAAGACAAGGACCTATCGTTGTTATGGGTGCGCGTAGACATCGGAGGGCAGACCCGTGTTTATGCGTGCCTGTATAGGTCCTATAGCGGAGATGTGGAAACAACTCGATTATTTGAGCACATCCAGTGGGCGACCGACAGAATGCTGCAGCAGTGTCCTTCGGCGGAGTTAGTGATTCTGGGTGACTTCAATGCCCATCATATTGATTGGCTCGGCTCCCGGATCACTGACTTTGCTGGAAGAACTGCATATGACTTCTCCTTGGCCTATGGACTCTCTCAGGTCGTGCCCGGTTTCACCAGGGTACCTGATGTAGAGACCCATACTGCTTCTTTGCTGGATCTTCTGCTGACCTCCCACCCTGAAGACTATCAAGTAATGGTCAAGGCTCCACTTGGTTCGTCTGACCATTGCTTGGTAAGTTCCACTGTGCCCTTGTCTCAACCCGTGAGGACACGTCCCAGCGGGAGGAGACAAGTTTGGCACTACAAGTCAGCAGACTGGGACGGATTCCGGGAATTCCTGGCTTCGTACCCTTGGAGGCAGCTATGTTTCGTCTCGGGTGATCCTAGCTCGTGTGCTGAGTCTGTCGCCGACGTGATACGGCAGGGTATGGAATGCTTCATTCCAAACTCTGTCGTGTCCGTCGGCGGGCGGAACCAGCCCTGGTTTGATGCATCTTGCGCTAAGGCGTTAAGCCTTAAGCAAGATGCCTATCAAGCCTGGGCTTCAGCGAACGCGTGCAAGGACCCGAAGTGCCCCGAGCTCCGAACCGCATTTAACGCTGCCTCCCGTACAGCAAAGAAGCAAATGTCTAAGGCGAAGTCAAAGCACATCGGCAGAATTGGCGAGCGATTAATGGGTTACCCCTCAGGGAGTCGAGCCTTCTGGTCGCTTGCCAAGGCTGTCGAGGGTAATTTCTGTCGTTCCTCACTTCCGCCACTGCGGAAACCAGACGATTCTCTGGCTCATACGGCAAAAGGGAAAGCCGATCTTCTTGGTACCCTTTTCGCCTCAAACTCGACACTTGACGATCGGGGGACCACACCGCCTACCATCCCGCGATGTGATAGCACAATGCCTAATATACGGTTCACACAGAAAGCTGTCAGGCGTGCTCTATTGTCCCTCGATATCAAGAAGTCGAGCGGGCCAGACGAAATCCCCGCAGTGGTGTTGAGGACGTGCGCTCCCGAGTTGGCTCCCATCTTAACGCGCTTATTCTCGCTTTCCTACGCGGCGGGACAAGTACCGTCTTCGTGGAAAGTGGCCCTCGTTCATCCGATCCCTAAAAAGGGCGATAGAAGTGACCCGGCCAATTACAGGCCCATTGCAATAACCTCCCAGCTCTCTAAGGTGATGGAGCGAATAATCAACTCCCAGCTCCTAAGGTACCTTGAGGAGCACCAGCTGATCAGCGATCACCAATATGGTTTTCGCCAGGGCCGTTCAGCTGGTGATCTTCTGGTGTACCTTACGCACCGATGGGCGCAAGCCATAGAGAGCAATGGGGAGGCTTTAGCGGTTAGCCTGGATATTGCAAAAGCCTTCGACCGGGTTTGGCACAGGGCTCTTCTCACGAAGCTTCCATCTTACGGTCTTCCCGAGAGGTTGTGCACGTGGATCGCCAGTTTTCTGTCTGAGCGGCATATTAAAGTTGTGGTTGATGGGTGCTGCTCAGACATGAAGACCATCAATGCTGGTGTTCCTCAAGGCTCCGTTCTTTCCCCTACGCTGTTCATTCTGCATATCAATGATATGTTGCAGCAAGTCGGTAGCATGCATTGCTATGCAGATGACAGCACGGGAGATGCCTTGTACACGGGCCGTGCAAACACCTCTCGGATACTCGTGCAGGAAAGCAGAATTCGACTTGTGTCTGAAATCGAGCACTCTCTGGAGCGGGTCTCAGAATGGGGTCGACTTAACCTAGTTGAGTTCAACCCCACGAAGACACAAGTCTGCGCGTTTACCGCTAAAAAAGCCCCATTTGTCATGGCGCCAAAGTTCCAAGGGACCTCTCTCACCATTGACAAAAGCATAGGGATCCTGGGCGTTGACATCTCGTGTGATGTGCAGTTTCGGAGTCATTTGGACGTTAAAGCCAAGTTGGCATCCAAAAAGTTGGGCGTTCTGAGTAGGGCCGAGCGGTACTTCACTGCGGGGCAACTCCTTCTGCTTTATAAGGCTCAAGTGAGACCCCACATGGAGTACTGCTCGCATCTATGGGCAGGGGCGCCCAAATACCAACTTAACCCACTTGACTCCGTGCAGAAACGTGCGATCCGAATCGTCAACGACCCACGGATCACCGATCGGTTAGAACCCTTAAGCCTGCGGAGGGACATAGGCTCCCTCTGCGTGTTCTACCGGCTTTACAATGGCGAGTGTTCCGAGGAACTTTTTGACCTGGTGCCTTCGTCACCTTTTCTTCACCGCACCACTCGCCGAAGGATGAAGTTCCATCCACACCAACTGGACTCGTGGCGGTCCTCCACGGTTCGGTTTGCACGCTCGTTTTTGCCACGGACGTGCAAGTTGTGGAATGAGCTTCCTTCTGAGGTATTCCCGGAGCGCTATGACATGGGGTTCTTCAAGAAAGGTGCGAAAAGAGCTCTCCTGCAAAGCCGGCGATGCATTGGCGACTCCTCTGGTGTTGCGAATGTCCACAGGCGACGGTGACTACTTTCCATCAGGTAGCCTGTCTGCCTTATCGTTAGGTTAAAGTATAAAAAAAAAAAAAAAAAATTACTTTTTTCTCATTTGCTATTTATCTATTTATCTTCGATGAAAAATTTCGTTGTCGTTTATTATGTGACATGCTACGAGGTCGTAGTTATATCCGTTCATCTATCTTTTTTAAGTCCGTTGTTGGACATAGGCCTCGCAGTGCGAAAGTTTTATTTCTAAGAAACATTGTTGAGGAATGTTTCAAGAGTAAACGTCCATCTTTTGGATTTCGTCCCCTTGAAGGTGGTTATATCGTTTGACAGGGGAGGTACCACCACCACTCCTATTCCTAGCGTAAAGCAAATCTTGCGCTTCGGTGGTGATTGCCGGCTTACTTTAATATGAGGCATCTACTTTAGTCCTTGGGAGTAGCTAAGCATCTGAGATTGGTTTTGTCCTGTATGAAGTTGCTTACAGATGTCCATCACTTACCATTAGATGAATTTCACGCTCGTCAGCTATACAAAAGTTATAAAAAAGTTGCTTCATTATTATCATAGGTACCTAATGAGCTTTCTGCAAGCTTAGAATCGCCTAGTCGCCACTTACGACAGGATACATGAGATGCTAGATCAAATATTCTCGTCCCTGTAGTTTCGGGATCAGAATAGGGCTACGGCATCCCCTGCCTGTCGTAAGAGGCGACTAAATGGAGCTCGAACCGTCCGGTCAGGCGATCCCGGGAAGGATGGCGGTATATGTGGTCGCATACCGTCGTAAAGACTAGACGGAGCGGTGGGCCCAGCCGCCCATCTGAGAGGAGCCCGATGGGGCAACGCGCTCAGAGGATTCCGGTTGCGGTCGGACCGAGTTCCCGGAGTCCTCTTTGTAGCGCCGAGGACGGCCACCGGGGGGGTTTTAGTGCGGTAAAAATCCCACATAACCCTGCGTCGCTCCCACGGCGTCGGGTACCTTTTGAAGGTTTCCCCCTCGAAAACAAAAACAAAAAAAGGTACCTAATGAAAGAATGAGTTGTGACATTCCAAAATAAAAATTTATCGAAAAGTATGCGAATGTGGTGATAAAAATGATGATCTTTATAAGATCGGTATTGATAAACAAGGTAATAATATTAGCAGAATATTAAGGAGGATTGCCAACTTCATAAAACAATCGTACATCATATTATATTTATCAAGCCTTGATTATAATGTGTTAATATCGACGCATTATAATCAAAGCTTGATAAATACCATAGCTTTACACTTGTGAGAAAATACAGGGCAATTGCTACCTAGCATGTTGCAGTAATTGGAACTTGTTCAGACGTACCATGTCCATACTAACATATTGCCTCATCGCTATAAGGGCTGACTTTTCTACTTTTCTAATTGGATTTGTCGAGAGAACAAGTTTAATATTGAATTAAGGACATTCCTCAAATTACTACTTACAAATAATAAAACATTTTGGTATTTTTCGGGATCTTCGCCACATTTTTATCGTTTAACAGCAGTATTAACGTGTTGCGGTGTTCGGATTGAAAGGTGTTGAAAGTTTAAAGTGAAAACACAGTGGGGATTTAGCCGGCAAGAGTCCGACATAATCCAGAAGCTGACCCGGGCGGCTGAGTATCCATGAAGATTAGCCACTTAAAAAAATCAATGTACATATCAATAAATCTTCTCCTTATAAATTATTATATGATTTAAAATAACAATTTCAACTTTATTTAATTAAAGTGGCTTATTTATACAAAACAATTACGTAAAATTAATAATAACATTAGCAAATGACAAGGCATTGTGAAGTCTACTATGAAATAAATGGCATAAGTAAGATAAATATTCGCAATATCTTAAATTAATTTATTGATCAAAGTTGATGAACCAATTTGTTATCATAATAGCAAGAGCCAAAACGCTATTATGCTATTATTTTACCGGGACTTCATTAACTTTTATTTGACGGCGAGGGAAAGCCTAAAAACGAAAATTAAGACTAAGTAAGAAATATTAGGTTTCCAGCTTTCAGTGTTGTCTTAGCCAATATTGCTTGGTATAGAATTACTTTTATTAAACAAAAGTTATCTCAGATGGGCTTCAGTTATCATAACTTTGCGAATAACAGTACAGATAATTTATTGGTAAATAAGTTGTTAGTAACATTACACTGGTCAACAAAATTTTGTAACAAGAAAGGCATTTACTAATTTTGAGTTACCTATCTATACTCATTTTATCGATTTTCATTTCATCAGGTCTCATTTTTGTTTTATAGCTAAAAGTACTTACCCAAAAATTAAATATCAGTTGTCTTTAAATTTCATTATCAAATTTAAAAGTGTCAGCTGTTTGAAAAACCTAGTGTGTGTTGTGTTAAATGATTTCTAAATAATGTAAAGAAGGGATCTTAATAATCCTGATGTTTTTTTTACAATTTTGTTACATTACTCTAAAACTAAGCAAATAAATTTGATGCCTTTAGTACCCACGTTATAAGAATAGTATTTTAGTTTTTTCATCTAAAAAACATTAATCCTTCTAAAATGCGTCCCGATAACATACTGTTATGTATGAAATGTGAGGTATGTACATATTTGGCGTTTTTTTTGACAAATATCTTTCATACCTATCGTTACGTAAAACAAATAATATAAACCCTGCTATTAAATATGTTCCTTATTTGATATGGAACCTGAAATATAAAAATACTTATTAGAACGAAATCGAACCTATAATCTATTTAAAAATATCATTACGATTTATTTGACCCGCGATACATTAACGAATGAGGAATTTTTATACACGAGTGCACAAATAAATACGCCTTGGCAACATAAACTTTTAATTTGCTGTTTGAAACAGTATCAGAAATATGTTAACAACATTTCGTGTTTACTCGTATAAATTTGTTTATTTATATTTTACGTAAGTCCTACTCATAAAATACTCATTTTATTTTATAAAGAACTAGTTGTCCCGGCGCACTTTGCCTAAGATTCAAAAGTCTAAAATTATCAGTGTTCCTCCACTATATTATATACGCCGTCCCTGTAGCCTCGGGGTCAGAATAGGGCTACGGTATCCCCTGCCTGTCGTAAGAGGCGACTAAAAGGGGCTTCCGGGGTTGCAGACGGCTAGAGTGGGAGCTCGAACCGTTCGGTCAGGCAATCCCGGGAAGGACGGCGGTATGTGTGGTCGCATACCGTCGTAAAGACTAGACGGAGCGGTGGGCCCAGCCGCCCATCTGGGAGGAGCCCGATGGGGCAACGCGCTCGGAGGATTCCGGTTGAAGTCGTTTCGAGATCCCGGAGTCCTCCTTTTCAGCGCCAAGGACGGCCACCGGGGGGGTTTTAGTGCGGTAAAAATCCCACATAACCCTGCGTCGCTCCCACGGCGTCGGGTACCTTTGGAAGGTTTCCCCTCGAAAACAAAAAAAAAAAAAATATTATATACGCATTATATACGCATATATTGTACATAAAAACCTTCCTCTTGAATCACTCTATTTATTAAAAAAAACACATTATAATCTGTGGCGTAGTTTTAAGATCACATACATAGGAAGCAAAATAGTGCAATATCGTCTTAATTTTAAAAAGGATATAAATACATCTTATCTAAGATCACCTTTCTGCTACACGTTAATGCGTCATCCGAAATGTAATTTGTATCGTAAACTGTATGTTATTACTCAGAATTTAATCTTGTAGATTATCTGGGAAGTGGCACGACAAATATAAATAAGCTTACATCTATCTTTACCCGACGAGCCACTTGCATGACCCCCAGCTAGCAGCGAAGAACGAGTCACGCAAAAACTAGTCAATATAGGTAAATATAGTAGTATTTATATTATAGATGTAGCAATGAAGCGTATATTCTATTTAATGCTAAATGAAGGCAGGTATAACCAGTGTAGTTCGACCGGCAAAGTACCTACCACCGCCACATCTATTTCTACTGTAAAGCATTTCTTGCGTTTCGATGGAAGGTTGTGGTTGCCGGCACACTTTCACATGAGGCGACCATCATAGTCCTCGGAAGTAGCAACGCATTTGTGATTGACTTCAAATGGAACCCATGTTCTGTATGAAGTTGATTACAGATTTCTATAAGCGGCCGTGACCACTTACCATCAGGTGGACTGCATGCTCGTTTGCTACTTCAGTCAGATAAAAAATGAAGACTGCCGTACATCGACACATGTACTGAGCATTATAAGAGAGAGACTTAATCAAGATTACATAGATGCGTATCTTCTCCTGAGGACAAGTTGGTATGCTTCGGATAAACTTAACAAATACATTAAATTGGAACACAGGCACTAGAACTACTATTATTAGGAATATAGGTAGAGTGTTGATGTCTCAAGAGTCGAACGTTATAGGGTTGTACAACCTTTCATCTGATATATAGTTTTACTACCTATCAAAGTGTCGCACAGAAATTTACCCAATAAGGCTATTATATTACCGTTGACGTGCATCGTGTCATGTGTGAAATTTGTAGCTCAAAATTTCAGCTTATCTGATGTTACAAAGCCTACGTCCTCTCGAAATTTCTATCCTATTGACATTTACTGGACAAAGCAAGTTATTAACGTCAACAAGCAGCGTGATACGCAAGAAATATTCGAGCTAGAAATGCTGGACCATCTGATATTAAAGAGCCAATGCATGCTATGGACATTTGTGATTAGCGTCAAAGATAGACAGCTAGGTCATTGATAGATGTTAGGAGAATATTATGTGTTCCATTTTTATGGTTCCATACCCAAAGGGTAAGATCAAAACCCTAATACTAAGCCGCTGTCCGTCCGTCTGTCTGTCATCAGGCTGAATCTCATGAACCTTTATAGCTAGACAGTTAAAATTTCCACAAATGATGTATTTCTGTTGCCGCTATAACAACAAATACAAAAAAAGGATTAAACCAATATTTAAGGGGCTCCCATACAACAATCATGACTTTTTTGCAGTTTTTTTATAGATACGGAACGGAACGGATACCGAACCCTTCATGCGCGAGTCTGAGTCGAATTTGACAATTTTTCCTAAAACCAATACATAACAGTATCGGGTTCCTTGTTGATGCGGTTTTCTAGCAATTTGTATAAAGTTGTTGAAGCAGGATAATTCAACCTAAAAATACGAAACAAGCGTTGAGGGAAATGGGGAGTATCAGCTGACTTACATTGCAGGATATCAGGTTTATTTTAAATAGTGGCAACACTTTGACTGGCTTATGGTGCAGAGTATGTTTTAGATTAGATAAATTACAGGTGTCCATGGTAGACAGTGAACACATAACATCAGATGAACTGTGAAGTAAACGTTTACTTTTTTAAACTAAAATATATTTGTTTCTCCGAAGAAACACTACTTCCGAAAGTAAGACAAGAGCTTTAAGTCTTAGACAGTAGGAAAGTCATGTGCTTCTTATGTGTCCGTATACCATTCGTTTTAAGCTCTACATGGATAGTTTAATTTTTACACTACTGCAGAATGGAATACACACACACTGTACGAATAAAGAACTGTACAGTATGCATAAATATTGTTATATTAGGTGTTGATATGAATTAATATTCGTGCAGTTCTCGTATAATATGTATAGTGTTATATGTATTCTGTTACCCCGGAGATGTTTTGAGTAAATTCTTATAAATTGAATATGACAGATATGACAGATATGACGACGTTCCCGTAAGTCACGTTATAATTATAAAATACTAGTTAACCCGGCGAACTTCGTTCCGCCTAAAAGTCAAAAATCTAAAATTATCAGTGTTGCTCCACTATATTATGTAGGTATTAAACATAAAATCTTCCTCTTGTATATTCAAGTATGTATCATGTATATTATTTGTAGTATTAAAGATCTAATCATACATAGGGACAGCGGGAAGCGACTTTGTTTTATACTATGTAGTGATTATGCATTTTAATAACTTTGACAGTTATTCCTGCTATGAAATTATACGTGATAAATCGTTTACGCAGGTGAGCGTGACGCATTTTCCCGTCTTTGAAATGCATGAGTGTAATTTCACTTGCAATATCATTTCTGTTGCATTAGATTAATGTTTCATTAGTGTTCGCTTTAATAGCTCAAAATATTTCAAATGTTTCCTGTTTTGTGGTGATTTATTCAAAATTATAAAGCATACGAAATAATTATTTCGTATGTTTTTTGATTTTCGTTATATATAATAATATTGTGGTGAAGATTGTTTTAACATCGCTGAATCTTGTTATGCATATCTTGTCAGTCTTGAATCGAATTAAGCTCAGAACTACAAATAGCAAATATTACTTACTAAGACAAGGTCAGAGTATTAAAACAAGGTTTTAACATAGTGAGATCAATAATCGTCACAGTATTGCAAGTGTAAGCAAAATCCACTTACTATTTAAGTGTAAATTAGTTATACAAGTATTCAAGCAACACAGTAACAGTATTTAAAAATATTCAATTGTAACTTAATCTCAGATTTCAATGAATTATATTTAATTCAACTTTTGATTAAAATTATTTGTTACGTATTACTTGTAATTATTTGTTAATAGTCACCCGTCGCAACGGTCGAAATTCGACTATAATTTAAATTAAAAAACTAATCTTCATATTGTCCAAAGTAGCAATATTTCTCTAATTTAAATAAATTGTAATAATTTTTAAGTTATTTTGAACGTTAAAGGTAAAAAGAGGTTTATTAACTAAGCTGCATTTAAAAGCAATAGCGGTAAAAATGGTAGATGTATTTTGACAAAGACATCTACCATTTTTGACGTTATGTGTTTTCAAAGTAAGACATTGAATGTTCAATTTCGTTTATCATATATGTGCTTGTATCAAATGCAAGGTAGTTAGTGTAATGGGTTTTTAATTGATTTTATGTATGTTTTATGCATTATTAAAAAAATAGCATTGCGCAATCCTTCTCTACATAAACTGTAACCGTGCGTAATTTCTTACTCCTCCGCCTGTGGCAAGTATCTTAAAAACAAATCACAAATTTTTGCTTGACGTATTAATATATAAATTAGTAGTTACGTAGTTGTAGGTACAGTACGGTGAATAGTACTTTGCGAACGAGTCGGGAGTGAGGAGACGTAGGAACGTACGAATCAATCGCTGCTAGCAATTGGAATGTTTCTCTAGATTTTATGTCTAAATTCTCACGGTACTTATGCGATATGCAGTGGGTTGATGTGTAGTACGTTTTAGTGTTTCATCGTTGTATCGATGATATCTATATCGTTATTTTCGTATTTAAATGAAGACTTATAAAATATATGTTTCATCTCGATATTTGAAGTGGGACGTAGGTGAGAGTCGTTATAGTGAGAATATGATTTTCTATGTAAATATACAGATATAGACCGAGTTTTTCATTAATTTCTTCTCGAGTTTCAATTCGGTACTCAAATGAATGAAAAAGTTACAGCAAATATAAAAATGCGAATACTATATTTATTTTAACTACTACAAGTAGGTAATTTTGAACTTACCATTGAAATAAAACTCAACGTGTTTATAATTGAGTTGTTGCCAATATTGCTAGCTGCTATTCCTATTTTTCTAGTACTAACTAATTATTTTGAGATTTCCCAAAGCGTCGATAAAGATTTATTTAAGCTTGGTAAGGCAAGTAGTATACGAGTGCCACTACTTGATACGAGGCTCGTTGTATCAAAACATGCCAATGCAAAGAAGGAGGAACTTCCCATGGCATTAATTTCAAATGTACATAGTACTTTATTTTCAGGATTTTAATTTTTATGCATTCCGTTACTTTAAGTAAACCGTCTTTAAAATATGGGATTCAGTAATAACTTTATCGATTTTTAAACTTTTTAATAATTTAATACCACAAAGTAATCAGTTCTACAACCATTTCGATTGTCGATTTCGATAATGGGCTTCGTCAAAAGGACATGATACGGCACAGCACCAGTAAAGACTTCAGTGGACGCACCGCTACATACTAGGAAAACAAAGTCGCTTCTCGCTGTCTGTCCCTATGTATGCTTAGATCTGTAAAACCGCGTTACGGAGGAAGGTTTTTATGTATAATATAGTGGAGAAACACTGTTAATTTTTGATTTTTGCCTTTTAAGCGGAACGAAGTTCGTCGGGTCAACTAGTAATTACATAAAACTATATTGCGCGGCCACAGACGACAGCGATAATTGGTATGGTATTTTTCATGTATTTTGACATTTAGTTTGCCTCGCTGCAAGTAGTCGTGTGTATTTGGTGACGATCAACAATGAAAATTTACTACCGGTGTGCTGACGATATCGGTGCCGTGCTATGTCGTGTCATTTTGCTAAACACTAGATGTAAATATGACACACAAATGTGAATACACGTCGCCAATACTTAAAACTTAAAAAAACTTAAAACGCTTTCTACACTCATAGCCCCACAGTAGGATTTTCTCCTGTGTCGTGGATGCCATGGATGACACACACAAGACGAATACAAAAACACCCAGACCCAGAACACGAATCTAAACTCATCATTCAAATACCTGTCTAGCCGGGAATCGAACCCGAGACCCACTGCGTGTCAGAGGTATGGTAACCTCTGCGCCACGCGGGTCGTCAAATACGATTTTTATTGCTGTATGGTTTTGACGTAATTGACAAAAAGATACCACAAGGCACAAGACATTACTCAATTCCAAGCATCAATTATGTTGGAATTATCGAAACCACCAATAAATTCAATACATGCTAAGCATGCGGGTACTAGCGTTTCGGTGCGAGAAGCCGCGGAATGTGGGGACATAGGAATGCCTCAGACCGATGGGTGCATACGATTGAAAGCCTTCTGAGAGATATTTCGTGTCTGCGTTTCCTTGCTGTGTTCCTATATATATCTTACTTGTTAAGTTGGTTTCGTATGTCGGAGTATAATGTTTTGTAAATATAGGTATGATCATTTATTAGCTAAATGAAAGTTTCACTTTTTAACCGACTTCCCAAAGGAAATAGGTTAGCTATTCGTCACGTTTTTTTTTGTAGCACAATTATTATATTTCAATAAATGTGTACTCTACACAGAACAAGCGTATTTTATCTCCTTCGTAATATTTAAATTGTTGATAAGACAGGAATTTAATCAAAAACCATTATTAAAATAAAACATTAAAATATATTCATTAGTTCTGTTTAATTCATTTCGAGTAAATACTATTTATAACGTAATTCTATTTGTAGATGAATGATATTTCAGAAAATATAATTGTTAGAATTTCAGTTGCCAAAACGCATGAGCGCAAGTTGATTTCTAAGTTAACGTAGCATATAAACAAACAGTAAGCTTGTGTTGACGTATTTCGTGTAAAGTGAGAAGATCAAAGTAAACAAGATGTAGCCTGCAATCCCTGGGGAACGTGAAAGGCATTCGCGGTATGTACGGATCAAGACTGAGCGTGATGTAATAAGTTTACGGAATATATCACAATGTAGGTGTACAGTACAACAGATATTAGAAACGCGTTCCTGAATAACGTTAAACGCCATATTAAATATATTTCCCAGAAGACAAGATTCGGCTTATATAAACACTTACCTTACTGAATATTTTCTTGGAAAATACGATCGTAAATTCGGATACTCTGCAGTCAGCGAAATTTTAGCGTGTCGTCTTTAACAAAGGACTTTCCACCGTTATCGGACATCATGAGAATATTCGTCCAACAAATTTTATACCGAAAGGATTATGAATACGTATGTTTTATTTTAATAAACATTCCCTGTAGTTCTGACCCATATAACTGTGACACGGTTTCCTAAAATATATCAACTGCGTTCCCAATCCCACGCACTATTGTGGACACAGTTAACAATCACGTAAAAACTATAAATATCAGGGAACTACCTTTTACGGTGCCCGAGAAGAAAATTACACTAGGATCCGTTTCCTCTTCTCCATCTATCAGAAACCCAAAAAAGGGACCTCAATTTAGTGAAGTTTCAATAAAGATCTCCTCATTGATTTCAATAGGCTATAATATCCATCCATAATACCGTGACTTTATCGAGGGCTTCTCTCATATTTCCCTCAATTTATAGCGGTACGCCTTTTGCGGTTCTTGACACTTCTTAGGAATATTTGGATTGGATCGAATTTATTTGCTATCAACTTACCGATATTAAGTCGTTCCGTGGTATTAAATAAACTTTTATGTGCCGGCGATTTATTGAGCAAAAAGTACATCTATGCGTCTTTACCTCGGTCTGTTCTTGGCTTTGTTTTATGCTTTTCTGATAAGGATGAGGACTCTCCCGTAATTGTTTTATTTTATATCATAGAAATAGCTTATGAGCTTGAAATCTACCGGCGTCAACGTTAAGTGGCAACTGTCAACTATACACGTGAATAGTTAATAGTTACCACTTAACGTTTTTCAGAGCAGTGATAGCCTAATGGTTGAAACTTGCCCTCTCGATCGGGAGGTCCGAGGTTCAAACCAGGCACGCACCACTGATTTTTCTGAAGCTATGTGCGTATTAGAAATTAATTATCACTGCTTTTCAGTAAAGGAAAACATGGTGAGGAAACCTACACCCGAGAGTTCTTTAAAAAAAATCTTGGTGGTGTGTGAAGTCCATCAATTCACACTTAGCCAGCGCGGTAGCCTATGGCCTATAACTGTCTCATTGCTGAGAGAAGACCGTGAGATAATAATGGGTTGACGACACTCTTAACGTTGTTCACGGTAACCCCAGATATTAATAGCGCTGTACATAATTCGATCGCAGATGCGTTTCCACCCGTGAGAAGTAAGTTAGGAAACTCGGAAAAGAGTCTTCCTTACTACATTTTTCAATTGCTCACCGTTGTATGACAGTAAAAAGGTGTTGCCATAAGAGTCAAAAAACAAAGAAATCTCCCACTCTCGTGGCATCACTCGCAGATAAAATACCCAAAGGCCCTCAGAGATAGATTAAATAAATATGAATTAGGAGCCGAGAGAAAATATTTTTGTATTTTCTTTTACTATCAAGATTACATTGCGAGAAAAACCGACGTTCCTACAGACATACGTACGCACAAGTTAAGTATATTTTTTATTTACTGTACTAAACTATGCGTAAGATAAATCTTTCTTATTATCAAAAATACCTTACCTTACATTACCTACATATTATAAAATTATTATATTTGCTAATTACTATATCACTTACATGGCATACCCCAAACTGATACATAATTCGTCATTAAAATTTTATACTTAACGTTATAATATTATAGTAGAAATGTTACATTTCATCCCAATTGTCACTTGGCCAGCGAGGTGGACTATGGCCTAAACTCTCTCATTCTGAGAGAAGACCCGTGCCCAGCAGTGGGACAATAATGGGTTGTCGAGAGTTACATTTCATAAAGGTACGCATGTTATACAAACACAACAAACATCAAAAAATGTCTCATCATTTTAATTTTTACCCGAACAGGAATCAAATCTCATTGATAAATGATTTATAATATTGTTTATTGTTTTTGTACCTACTGCGTACAAAAATATGGTATGGAAGTGTTTTTAGTGTCCACCACAAAATTGCCACTGAAATAATAATATGTTGCCATATGTTTCTCCTTCAATGTACAGCACTTAAAGAAATAAGCACTCTGTGTCCCTTATATGAAAGATAAATTGTACGATATAAGAAATGAATTACACGTGAGACCCAAAAACTAATATATCCAGCAGAATCCACGTAGGAATGTTTCTAGATTTTTGTACATAACAAAAAACGTTACGGCAACGGAAAACGTCTATCTGAAGCGAAGCGTCGGTAATATGAATTTAAGAAAATTCTCCGAAATACATTTTCTTCGAAAGCAAAAATGGGTTAATGCTTGCTGTTTTCGTTCTAAACGTAAACTCAAGAATTCATATTGAACAAGATAAACGATCTTATAAGTTCACGTTTTGAACTGTTACTCTAAGTAATGGAAATAGGAAATTGAATAATATATTACAACGAGGGAGTATTATCGTACATTGATTGTGAGTAGAATTCCGCGATGGAGAAAACGTCCGATTGTTTTGCTGATCATACTAGCTACCCTATTTATGTAATGTTGATATAAGTAATACAATAAACACTATAAATAATTTCTGCAATCACAGCCTCATAGTAGGATTTCTCCTGTGTTGTGGGTGCTATGGACATATTAATACAGGTACACAAATACCCAGACCCAGAACAGAAGTCAAAATACTGATGTATTTTGACTGAATGATTTCAGATATCTGTCTGGCCGGGAATCGAACGCAGAACCCACTGCGTGTCTAATCGGTATGTAGAACGCTCCGCCACATGGGCGCCATTATAAAATCAGAATAGAGCTCCGGTATTCCCTGCCTGTCGTAAAAGGCGACTAAAAGGGATCTTCCGGGGTTGCGGGCGGCAAGAACAGGAACTTGAACCGCTCGGCCGGCGATTCCGGAAAGGACAACGGTATGTTGCTGTATTCTATCGTAACAAAGGTCTTGAAGAACTAAGACGACTTCAGTTGTTTCGTTGGTGATTCCGTAGTCCTCTGCGTAGGTCCTATAAAGGTCACCGAAAGAGTTGTAGTGCTATAAAAAATCCACATAACCCAGGGTAATGGAGTAAGTGTCCCCCGGCTCTGTCCCCTGTAGCCAGGGAGTAGAATACGGCTACCGTAGCCCCTGCTTGTCGTAAGAGTGGGGGGCTTGTACCGTCCAGCCAATTATCCCGGGAAGAACAGCAGTATGTGTGGTCGCATGCTGTCGTAAACACCAGGAGACACGGTGAGCGCAATTGCACACCGGGGAAGAGCCCGAAAGGGACATCGCGCTCGGAGGGCTTCGATTGTGTTCCGTTGCAGATCTCAGAGTCTGAGTACCGGAGCGCTGGGGACGGCCACGGGGCGGGGGGTGGGAGGTGTTTAGTTAGGGGGGTTTAAAATCTCACATAATCCAACGTTGCTCCCACAGCGTCGGGTTATGACGCCTTCCCCTTTTGAAACCATTTGAAGGTTTCCCCCTCGATAACAAAAAAAAGGTAATGGGGTATTTTTATCTCAAGGTGATAATAGCGTGTGGCGACCCACTGCCCTCAATACAAGTAAGATGTTTATCTAATTATTTATTATATAAAATGTCGTCTCATCGTCATGTCGCCGAAAGTCGTCTAAATGGTAAGTAGTCACAGCTGCCCACGCCCATCTGCGGCAAAATACCATTCTTCTTGAAGCCAATGCAGATACGCCCCCTCTCTTGACAACGAAGATGGTTACTTCATGTGTAATGAATCATATTCTTGTATCAAAAAGCAAAAACAGAGGCGGTGCTCACTTTTTAAGTAGGTGCGGCGGTGGTGCCTCACTTGTTGGACTATACTGAGTTTACTTCTTTTAAAAATATATTTAATCGTATAAGACAGTGAGAGTTTTATATTTTATTACTAAGTAGACACCTGTTATTTACCGGAACCTACTCTACCACGCTTTTAAAATCACTACGAACAAACACAGAAAACACACCCGACACGCTAAATTATTGCATGATACATTCAAGCTAGAATTTTGAAAAGGGATTTAATGAAAACTCAAAAGGTTTTTGCGATGCCGGCTTGCTTGCAAAAATAGATTTTTGATTGAATTTCATTGTTATGATAGCACTGTACTGTGTTGCATAAAAGTTTCTTAACTGAAGAAAGATCTGTAGCAAAATAATCGTAACAATTCTGAGCCTTTTTATTTAATAGCTACAATTTGCTCTAAAAGTAGGTATAAGTCTCACTTATTAGGTTTACGTGTCACAACACAATATAATTATAATATCAAAAATGTTTGAATTTTTTTATCTTTTTTATTAGATACTAGTTGACCCGGCGAACTTCGTTCGGCCTAAAAGTCAACAATTAAAAATTATTAAATCTCTCTATTAAAAAATTCTTAAATCACTCTATTAAAAAAACTGCATTAAAATCCGTTGCGAGTTTTAAAGATCAAAGCATACATAGGGACAGAGAGCGAGAAGCGACTTCGTTTTATACTATGTATTGATTCATCAGGATCCAAGAACTTGGATTTTATAAAATTTCAGATATAATTCACATTTTTTTTAACAACTTTGTCTCCACAGACGGATCGTCCGTGCTTTTTTTTAGTTTATTTTATTTCTGTCTATATCTGATTGTCACAGCTCCACTATGAGCCTTCGCCGTCGACATCGCCCACAACTAGGTAACAGTGTAAGCTGGGCCCCAGTTGTGTGCGGTGGCGGCAGCGGCGGCTTTACAGAAAACCTTAACTAAGCTTACTATGTAGGACCTTTTTCCAACAGTATTGTTATTATTAGGTAATGTACCTACCTAGTAATTATAAAATGAATTATTATTATTTTAATAAAAATTCACATTTATAATTACTAGGTAGGTACATTTCCTTTATACTTTTCATACTGAAACTTTCCGCCTATACTTACAACCATCCAAATAATCTTATTTAACACAACTAATAACGTCAAAATTCGCTGCCTTCCGCAGAACTTTAGCTATTGTTAAGCCAAAGTCTTCAGAATGCAATTCGGTAATGCTGAAGTTTCTTCGGAGCTATTGGCTTTAGAAGTACCTACGTAATCATTATTACTGTAGTTGATCTGCGAGTTCTAACAACTTTATCAAACTTATACAAGTTGGTAGAAATGCTTCCTTGATTGAAATAACGAGCTTAGTATTTTCAGAATTCGAAACTGTTAATTAATTTCGTAAATTTGGGATAACTATTCTGCAAGTTTACATTATCTGAAGCCGAATTTGCAAAATAACAAAACCATATTACATAAAATTCTAAAATGCTTGTTGTAATTCTCTTCCAAATATGACACGAGATGGGCGGTAGTGAACGAAGAATTCTATTACATATCATACAAATTGAATTTCATACAGCATTTTATAAGAAAATTTGCTCCCTAAGTCGAGTTTCATTATTTCTTAAAACATGAAATTCACTTGTAATTTTAGTAATCTCAGAGCAATAAAAAATTTTATGTATTGCGATTCGAATACGTACTGGTATTTCAAAGGACACATTGACTAACGATGTCTGA
Organism: Spicauda simplicius; assembly: GCA_949699795.1. NCBI lineage: Eukaryota > Metazoa > Arthropoda > Insecta > Lepidoptera > Hesperiidae > Spicauda > Spicauda simplicius. The sequence goes on along the minus strand of OX453067.1, from coordinate 8,476,934 downwards.
GTATTCTATAAAATAAATTCAAGATTAGGTCATTCGAATCACATAATAATTAGTTTCTCTTATCTTATTAATATTACAACTCAGAAAGCTTGTGTGTGTACAAACCAAATTACGCACACAGATATTTTATCACCTGGATTTATATATATGGTATTACTTTTATAAGGCGACCATCATAGTCCTCGAGAGTAACAACGCATCTGTGATGGACTTCAGTTAGAACCCATGTTCTATTTGAAGTTGATTACAGATGTCCATGAGCGGCAGTGACCACTTACCATCAGGTGGACTGCATGCTCGTTTGCTACTTCAGTCAGGTAAAAAAAAACTTTATTCATTATGGTGGTAAATGGAGTCGCGGGAATAAGCTAGGAATATATAATAAGGTTAATGCATATTCCAATTCAATAAAAACTACCAGTTACACTGAGGTCGAGTAAAACGATAATTAACGATATCGAAAAAAAACACCCTTAAACTTGGCAAAGCACCAGCTAGTTAATATGTAAAATAACTTAATCAAAAGTTCTGTAAAGCCAGATATTCACGGACATTGCACATTATAAAAAATTATATAATATGATTACGGCCGACTAAAGTAAAATTGTCTTAGTTATTGAATTTAGGCGCTCCTTCAATTACTTTTATTTTGTCGGGTTTTAAAGGATTACTACTGATTTATAAACTGCATTACTACTGATTTATAAAATCATCAATGTCCCTTACAAAATTGGAAAGTCATCGGTCATAACTATCCCCTCATAATTAGAGTTTCGGGCCATTGTCTATCGCGTTACTCAAGTGGGAATCGGTATTGTCAACTCCACCATTGGAAACTTTGGGAAACTCATAGATGTGTAGCTTTTATTCCTATGTTTTTTTAACAGCGGGGAGAATTAATTTCTAATACGTACTTCATGTAAGGTAATATAAAACAAAGTATTTTCTCACAGAAGAATCAATGTACCTGCAATATTAGTACATAAGCCGGTGGGCAATTCAACTAAAAGTAAAATGATATTCGTTGAATAGAAACCTACGCTTCAGGTAACTAACGGGAATTTCACAGCCATACGTCACGTCGCTATCGTGTTTCCACAGGGAGCGACCCGCTCCAGAGATATCGTGGGTAATAAAATTGAATAGAAATTCCAGATGCTAAACCGTCGCCAGTTGTACATAGTTGTCGTATGTAAAATAGTCTGGTATATTTAGTTGTGTATCGCAGTGTTCAATTTCGAATACGTTTCAATTTAACTTAATGTGCTGTGTAATACAATGACTTGTCTTATTAAGTTGTCACTGTTATCTATATTAATACGTGAAGCAAAAACTTGTGATTCGCTTTAAAGATACTTGTCGCAGACGGAGGAGTATTAAATTACACACGGTTATGGTTGATGTGGATTTCGCAATGCTATTTTTTTATAAAACACATAAAATCAACAAAAATCATATTAAACTCACTACCTTGCATTTGACACAAACACATACATAATAAACGAAATAGAACATTCAACAATTCAATAAACGTCAAAAATGGTAGACGTCTTTGTCAAAATACCCGTTATTACTTTTAAATGCAGCTTAGCTATTTAAACCTCTTTTTATCTTTAATGGGTGCGTTCAAAAGAACTTAAAACTTATTGCATTTTATTTGTGTTAGAGATATTCGTGCTACTTTGGACAATATGTAGTTTAGTTTTTTTTATTAAATTTACGATTGAATTTTGACCGTTACGACGGGTGACTATTATTACATACTAGCTGTTGCCCGCGACTTCGTCCGCGTTTCCGTTGTTTTTCGTAAAAAAAAGTAGCCTATGTCCTTCCTCACGGTTCAGTGGTTTTGATGTAACAAACAGATTAACTTTCGTATTTTAGTAGGGAAATATAATATGTCATATCTACAATACTGTTGAAAAATATCGCAATACGGAACCGCACAATATTATTGTTAATAGCTTTGCCCGCGACTCCGCCAGCGAGTAACTCCTTGTGTGTTATTGAGTTAATGTATTGGTAATATTGTTTAGATCACGTTCACATGAGGCTTAAGAACCTTTTTTATTTTTGTTTTCGAGGGGGAAACCTTCAAAAGGTACCCGACGCCGTGGGAGCGACGCAGAGTTATGTGGAATTTTTACCGCACTAAAACCCCCCCGGTGGCCGTCTTCGGTGCTATAAAGAGGACTCGGGCTCCTCCCAGATGGGCGGATGGGCCCACCACCCAATCTAGTCTTTACGGCGGTATGCGACCACACATATCGCCACCTTCCCGGTATCGCCTGGCTGGACGGTTCAAGCTCCCACTCTAGCCGCCCGCAACCCCGGAAGACCCTTTTAGTCGCCTCTTACGACAGGCAGGGATACCGTAGCCGTATTCCGATCCTGCCGAAGGCTTAAAGTACTTATATAACGAAAATACTTCAATGCAAAGCTTCCGGGTAAACTATGTTGAATGTTGATCCATCCGGCACGTGAACGTAAAGATTTTTGGAACTACTGACCCGGGAAAGAGCGACGTACAACTGACCATGCGAGAAACAACTGACACCGAGATCTACTCCAGCAACACGAAAAGTCTGCCCTTGAGCCTTATTAATTGTCATTGCATAACACACCGATACTGGGAATTGCGTTCTTTTAAATTGGAATGGAAAATTATTAGGTACTAAGGTAATTCTGGGAATAAAGACGGTTTCTCCTGCACCGCAACCTGTTAAAATTTGAGCCTCGATAATATTTTGTTGCAACCGGGTTACTTTTAGCCGAGTTCCATTGCAAAGTTGTGGTGGTCTTAAATTTCGGAGCAGAATAATCGGAATGCCAATTTTTAAACAAATTTCATGAGAAGGAAGTCCGGGCATATTTAAAGAATTTAAAAATTCTATCGGGTAGTTAATGGCGTCTTGTTCATCGACCATTCTATTTATTGAACTATAAACTTTGCTTTCCCCTTGTATATTCGACAGTATTTTATTATTAATCTCAAATGCCTGGTCATTGCGAGGAGTTAAGATGGATCTTTCGCATAGCCAAGAATTGTCCCTATTTAATATATTTGTTCATTTTTCATTTTTCATTTTTCATTTTTCATTTTTCATTTTTCATTTTTCATTTTTCATTTTTCATTTTTCATTTTTCATTTTTCATTTTTCATTTTTCATTTTTCATTTTTCATTTTTCATTTTTCATTTTTCATTTTTCATTTTTCATTTTTCATTTTTCATTTTTCATTTTTCATTTTTCATTTTTCATTTTTCATTTTTCATTTTTCATTTTTCATTTTTCATTTTTCATTTTTCATTTTTCATTTTTCATTTTTCATTTTTCATTTTTCATTTTTCATTTTTCATTTTTCATTTTTCATTTTTCATTTTCGTACAGATAGATGACTGAGTTATAAACGTAAGAGTAGACAAATATAATCAGAAAGCTTTGAACTGCTAAGCTATCGGGAGTTACACGTGTTATTGTGAGTCAACCATAAAAGATGGACATATGCTGTCGTAGGATATTTTTTAGATAATTTTAAGGAAAATATTTCCCTCATACATGATTTCTGTGTAGCTTTAACCATTAAGGTTGCACACGCGACAGAAGCTTAAAAAAGTAACTTCTCCCGTTTTCCCAACATTTCCCTTTACTGCTCTGCTCCTATTGATTGTAGCGGGATGAAAAGTATACTATAACCAGCCCAGGAGTATAAAGAATAATCGTACCAAGTTTCGTTAAAATCCACTGAGTAGTTTTTGTTTCTATAACGGTTATACAGACAGACAGACAGACAGACAGACAGACAGACAGACAGACAGACAAAAATTTTACTGATTGCATTTTTGGCATCAGTATTGATCCCTAATCACGCCCTGATAGTTATTTTGGAAAAATATTTCATGTACAGAATTGACCTCTCTACAACTTTATTATAAGTATAGATTACACGTAGAACTATATTCTTCCATGTTTGTACTTTGTGGACGACGTCGATCTTATAGAAAAGTCTGTGTATCTGTAATTGATACAAGCGCTAGAGGATAATGGACTACGCGTTTTCTTTGACTCACTTACATTCTTGAGTAATACGAAGACATGATAAATCATACTTGATTTGTACATTTGAGGTTTGAGATATCTTTATTCTCATAATATACAATATTCACTTACACAAGAATTTTATAGAATAACATAAATTATTACAATATTGGTTAGGTAGGTACACTACACAAGTCAAAAAGTGCAGAAACATTTCCATTCTAAATGTTGAGGGTAGAAATTAAAAATTATCATTGATCCGATTATACTCGATACTTACAGAATACGTTATGCGTTTATGTGAATTAAGAGTGCCTAGAAGAGTCTGATATCATACATTTAAAGTGCTGTGCTTGGTGTTGTTATCATATTTCACTCGTATAATAGCATTGTTAAGATTTGCTGGAATCTGTTTTGATATAGCTAGAAAGACATACTTGAGATTGTTATCTAGTCCTCAGATAACAACATATCTCTATATTGTCGACCTCAAATAATACTTCAATCCTATTTAGAATTGTGTCCATAATGCTCATAGACGGTAGTGGGTAGGTACTAATCATCATGAAGATAACATTCTCGTTAGCTAATACTTTATTGTAGAAAACTGTACCTACTAGTCAACCAAACTTCTTTTTCAAAGAAAGAATACCAATAGTTTCGAAATACAAGCTATGAGTCACATCCAATGCGAGTTCGAGTTATTTTTGGCCGAACGTGCTGACGATAACATCAATGGCAAAATCGCAAGTGCAGCGTTCTGTCCAAATAGCCATGCCGTAAATCTTTTACATACATTATGCAAGACTATTACGAGGTTCCGAAAATTTAACATTGTAACATACTGCTCATATTCTGCGCTAATATCTTACCTGGACACCGCAATGGTCAGTAGCCAACGCAAGCTGTGTAAGGAACCAGACACACTTGCGACTTTTTGCGAAGACCGTCCTGTAATTTTGGTCAGCTAAGTTGCCCTTCACCTCACCGCAGCGTGTAAACGTTCCTCGACGAGTGCCTTAACCTAAATAATTTTCAAATGTTTTTGAAGTTTACCAGCGGCCTGGTTAAATTTGTACACAATCAGTGACGCTATCTTACATTAGAACAATCCAGTCATGCACAATAATAAACAAATATACAGTGTCGATTTTCGAAACTTTCCTTACATTTATGACAGCGTAAATGTACGAATATCTTAAAAGATAAAGTGCGTAAAACGGTGATTACTTTTAAATATTACTAGATGTATGTATATCATATACTACGGAAAGTATATGTACCTTTTAGAATTAACACGATTTAAGCAAATCCACCAATTCGCACTTAGCCAGCGCGGTGGACTATGGCCTAAACTTTCTCATTCTGAGAGAAGACCCGTGCACAGCAGTGGGACAATAATGGGTTGACGAAAGAAAAAAAAAGCAAAACTCAAAAAACGCATTATCTGTTCTTGCCCTTAGCCCAGCTACCGTTATTAATATGTCCTGCGCGGGCGACTCCAGATTTATGTTAAACGAATTCCTTGGCCTTGATTTACGAGACCAAATCCATTTGTAGAACATTATGGCTCGGCTTACACTCCATTGCCGGATTTTAAGGGTTCACCTCACTTTACGCATGCGATTAAGGTATAAGGGTCTTTTAGTCAGCAGATAGTCACGTTCTTTACGATATGTACGATTTTAGTTTCTTGGAAAAGGTTTACTTACCTATATATAGATTTTTTTATCTGACTGAAGTAGCAAACGAGCATGCAGACAACCTGATGTTAAGTGGCCACTGCCGCCCATGCACATCTTTAAGTGGAAGTAAGTGGAAGTGTGCCGGCAATCAAACCATACTATCGAAACGCAAGAAATGCTTCACGCTAGAAATAGGTGTGGCGGTGGTACATCCCCGGTCGAACTACACTGGTCCTACCTTCTTGAAGTAACAGATAATAAGAAACTTTATATAAATGCAGTAAATATTTGCAATATGCCAGTTAACCCAATCAAGTTGAACTCACAACTTAGTCGAAGGATCGTTAAAAATATATATTTAAATGTTTTAAGATACGAGTAATTACAAATATTATTTAGATGATGCCTTCATTGCCACACCAATTTTAGCCTAATAACTGTGAGCTAAAAAGTGGAAATCGCTTATACTGATACTAATAGGTATGATGCGTTTTTTATCGAGTTCGGGATGAACATTGCCGCCTTGCAAGGTTTCGGTCAAAAACGAAAACATGCCATGAACATTAAAATGTATGGGTGAAACGTAAACAATGAAAAAACGTAATAAACTTTACTAAGAAGATTTGTACAGTGCTCAAAAGATTCATTGTTTTAAAAATCTACTGCGCTGAAATGTCTAAAAGTCTCATTACTATACAGAAATAAAAATTATTCAAATATTTTAATTCTAGCAACTAATTTAAACAAAACAATGGTTGAAGGTATTCAGACTTAGTAAAGTTGTTCGTGACAACAAAATAGGCGCATCACGATAGAATTACTTTGTGAATTAATAGCTTTAATACGAAACAAACCTTTTCGAAGAATCCGCTTATTGCCGGCCATTAAACAAAAAAATCCGGGGTATGTTGTAGCTGGCTAATATGCGAATTAATTTTTGAAATAAGCCTACCATGAAGTCCCACGCGAGGTTATATCAACATGTATGTATACTAATTATATTTCAGAAGAACGTTTAGAATAATTACGTTTATTGCTTTCATAGAATTTCATAGTAAATTAAATGATCGTTACGCTAACCAACATTCTTTACATGACACTTATAATTATAATAGCCTATTAAAGTGTAACCTATTTAGTCGTAGGCTTTAAGAGCTGATGGAACATAGAATATGTTTGTAGTTACCAACACATCTGAAATCCACATCGCATTACTTCCAAATTGATAAAATGTGCACTTAATACTTAAAAAGATAATCTTGCCCAACTTTTACCTCTTAAACAAATAGTTAATTATATTGTCAACTTATTATTGTCCCACTGCTGGGCACGGGTCTTCTCTCGGAATAAGAGAGTTTTAGGACATAATCCACCACGCCAAGTGTGAATTGTGGACTTCACACACCTCCGAGAACTTTTTTTATAGAACTCTCGGGTGTGTAGGTTTCCTCACGATGTTTTTCCAGCGATACCTAATTAATTTCTTATACGCACCTAAATCAATGTTGCGAGTCTAGGTTTGAACATCGGACCTCCCGATTGAGAGGGCAAGTTTCAACCATTAGGCTATCACTGCTCTGGTATCAATAGTTAATACCTAGCTCTAAATCTAATATGTCATATTGCATTTAGAATGACTTCCCTTAACTAATAATGCATCGTCCTTCAAACCGTGTACGCATAATTTCATCTTTATCGGTCCCCGGGAAATGGTACATATGTACCTAATATTAATTCTCGACATTAATAAACGTACATATAAGCAAATGTAATATTTTATAAACCTTGAAAATAGTAACTTTTATCACTTAGCTATAACTAAAATTTCTTACTTCTAAAATATTTTTGAATATCAAAGTTTGCGTGAAAAGTTCTTTAACCGAATATGTGACTGCAAATAAACCCAGAAGTTGTTTGAGTCAACCCTTTAAAGAACACCCAATTAAAATTTCACACGTACCCTTGCTATTCAGAATTTAACCATGTATGACACAGAGGTAAAATTAGATTGTCAGTTGTTTACACGCAAAAATATGCAGATTACAAGCCTTTTTCATCCAACTTACGTGTCTCATTATTTACGTTTATTAATTATAAAATCTATGTATAGCATTTTAGCAGCAAGTATGAAGTCAGCTATAGCTTTCCGGATAGTAATATTGAATTTATATTGAACTAGGTGTATCTCGCAGATTCGCCCGCCTTGACAAAAATCGATTATCCCATGGGAATAAGATATTATCCCACAGTAAAAAGTAGCCTATATGTTAATCCAGACTATTAGCTAACTCCCTACCAAATTTTATGAAAATTACTCCAGTCCTTTTAACGTGAAGAATTAACAAACATACACACTCACAAACTTTCGCCTTTATAATATTAGTATGATGATATGATATTATTAAAAAAACATTTTTTAGTAACTTATTTTATGTTTATTATATTATTTCTAGTTTTTTTTTTTTATTTTTTTTTTAACTGGGGAAGAAAAAAGAACTGGATCACAATTTAGAGGCCTCAACCATTCTATAAACACTAAATATGTTGTCACTAAGCTAATAAATCTTGTAAAAACGTAACTAAAATTTACATAAGGATAAAATTGATTCTTGGCATTAGTAAATACGTGTAATTTAAATGCTGAAAGTAAGATAAACAATTTAAAAGAATATATGAGATGGTTAAAAGGCTACCTTATGATCTTTGGAGCCAAATATTTAATTTAAATTTCTTTTTTAGAATTCATGGGATTTGTTAGAAAATTACTTTTTATGGGTTACGACGTTTCTGTGTCCTTCTATCCCCGTTCCGCCTCGCAAAATTACATCACGTCAAAGAGATGTTTGCGGCGCATTCCACAGAAGGACGTTATAGTAGATTTCATGTCGCACAAGCACTTAAGTTAGAAAAAAGTGAAAGCTAAAATCAGGAATAAATATAATTTAGTAACTTGTTAGCATCGGTAACTTGATAGTAACGTGATAGTTCGGTAAAAATTAGTTTTTTTCTTTATTGTTCATTTTTTAATGAAATTAAAATCAAAAGTAAAAGAGTAAATAAATCCACTCGACGATAAGTAGTTACAATATGGACTACAATAATGAACATTCAAACCAAAAAAACACAGTCTTATTTAATAAAGTCGGTAGCAAAATGTGTTGCTACCTCACAACAGTAAGTGGGAATGATTCTTGTATCTCTGCATAACACATCTTTTACATTGAAATCCAGCAGCACTCAAGAATACTAACTACATATAATAACAATAATAAAAGATTTGCCTGTGCTGCACTGTTAGATGGGTTGCAATAACTCAATAAAACTAATTTTTATAACTTTTAGTCTTTTAGTAATCCTCTTTTTTAATTTCCCGCCAAAATTACACTACTGTCAAACACCAAACTTCTCTCTTTCTGACAGCTGTCAACTTTTTAAAACATACATATTCCCTGCATTCATATTATAATGCCATTATAAGTTACATTTTAATATCTTATTATATACTTTATTTATAATTCGTATCAATTTAACCAAAAAAATATTATAAAGTTAACACATATAACATAAAGGTAAATTTAGGGATGGTGCCTCGATAGTCAAGCCACGAAGGTTAATTATTTACCTCGTTACATACTTGATTCAACTTTAAAATTAAATTACATAATACGTTATTTTGATTTCACCCGGTCATTGGTATACGCAAAAGCATGGTTTTCAATAATTAGTCACGTTATAATAATATTTTCACAAATATTTACAAAAGGTGGTAACGCCGTTCGAACTCGTTTCGGTTTGATATTACCCACAGTAACCTTTCAAACATTGATTAATATTAATGACTTCCTTGGGGAACTAATTTGGGTGGATAATGGACCTTTTGTATACGATGGAAAAGTAATTTGTACGAACTCAGCAACCTCCCAATTAGAATTCCGGGTTGTAGGTTTTTCCGCTAAATCATTAAATTTTTGAGCTTCACAATATTGGGATATCTGACAGCTGATTGGCATTGCCACTTTGTACACAAATAATTTAACGAAGTCCACAGAGTATCGACGATTTCAATATAGACATGGCTTCTGCACTAAAGATTATATAGCACTAGTTGACCCGGCGAACTTCGCTGAGCCTAAAAGTCAAAAATCTAAAATTATCAGTGTTTCTCTACTATATTATACATGTGTTATACATAAAAACCTTCTTCTTGTATCACTCTATCTATTAAAAAAAACTGCATTAAATTTGCAGCATAGTTTTAAAGATCGAAGCATACATAGGGACAGACAGCAATAAGTGACTTTGTTTTATACTATGTTGTGATTATGTAAGTAGTAAAACAATAAAGTGTTCTTGAAATATCGATACAGGGTAACATATGGTTTTCACCAACAAAGTGTTTTTATACTAAAAATGTTATGTTGTTATTAGTATCTTATTATAGCGCAGCCACCTGTAATAAGATATAAAAGGTATTTTATAACACGCAGAATATTCCATGGATCCAATAAGTAAAATATACACGGTATATAATCGAATATATGGATTATCTATAAACGTCATTCGTTACAAAATATGTCTTCGCTTGTTTTTAGGTAATCCAAAAGCAATAAACATAGCAGTATATCCACTATAAATTATACGTTTAAAGTTGATTGTAAATCGAGACGAACATTTTACATCTTAGACTACAGGACAAGCATGGCATCTGTGATTGACTTAACATTGGCGATTGACTTAACAATCTTTCTTCTGTATGAACTTGCTTACCATCAGACAATCATCAAGCTCGTTCGTTTGCTACATCAATCTTATAAAAAAAAAACTGAAATAGTCAATAGTTTGTGTTTGTGTTCTTGCTTATTTGTCACCCAAATACGCGTTCACGCACAACTATTATGTACTCATTTTGTTCTCGAGAAGAAACCTTCAAAAAGTGTCCGAAGCGGTGGGAGTGACGCAGGGTTATGTGGAATTTTTACAGCACTAAAATCCTCCCAGTGGCCGTCCTCAGCGCTACAAATAGGACACCGGAATCTTCAAAGGAAGGCAAAGGGAATCCTATGAACACGTTGTGCCATCGAGCTCCTCCCAGATGGGCGGCTGGGCCCACCGCTTCGTCTGGTCTTTCCGACGTTATGAGACCACACATACCGCCGTCCTATCCTCGGATCGCCTGACCAAACGGTTCGAGCTCCCACTCTAGCTGCCCGCAACCCCGGAAGCCCCTTTTAGACGCCTCTTACAACAGGTAGAGGATACAGTAGCACTCTAATCCCGGAACTACACGGACGAACTATTATTTATATGGAACTAGTGCGTGTGTACAGTCACGTTACGTTCATAATATGCGAAAGATGTATTAAGAAGACTGTTTATCCGTACCTAAAGTCGAAAATACAGCGACTCCGTAAACCAAAGCCACCTAAATTTGAAATTATTACCTACGCTTAGTACCAGCAAATATAATACAAGAGAAATATTTCATATTGGACACTAGAGCTGTAAAGTGTCACACGTTAGTATATCAGAGTAAATCCGCAGTAGAGGAAGAGGATCACGACTGAATCTCGGGGTTATCTATCATGCTCTAGTTGACTTGAACACAGTAGGAGTAATCTTTATATGAGTTATTTACCATCGAGTTTATGTAACTATGATTTTAGATAGTAGTTTCTTTGGTGGTCTGTTTGCAGAGGAGATAATCTCCGCGGTTCTCTCTTCTTTACAACAGGGTACGGTATACTTCTTTGGCCTAGTAAATAAAAAAGGTACCGGCTTTATTTAATGTACTTGAGTTTAACATATGTGCATAAGTTCATATATGACTTCAGTCGTAGCGTAGATAAGACATGGCGTTACACACATGACAATCGAGATGTTAAGTATGTCATTTCTTATCATACGTATAGTATTACGCCACATAGGAATTTTTGCTAGCAGTAAATTAAACCAGTAAAACTGACTGTCTATTTCAAAAATATTGCATTTTCAAATGTATGTTTACGGATACACAAGAAGTTTTTTTTTTATATTTTTCGTTTGCAAAATATAAAATTGACTTTTAGCACCATTGCTATGAACCAAAACTCACCACTAATTTCATATATTTTAGCTGTCCGCACGCATCTATTTTCATTTATTCAGTTTCATACTAAACAAATATGTACATATTTAACTTTGTGAAGTTTACAGCATAATCAAATTTAGAACTGATATTTGATCTAATAGTACCAGGCGAACATAATTCCATAAGTCCGGTGAAGTCGACTGAATCCAATCAATAACAATAAATACTCATCCAATTGGAAGGCAAACTTTCCAAAGTTAATATCCAGTACTTTGGACTTGGAGCGCCACTTTACTGATTTGTTCTATCACGAGCTAGTAACTATTACCAATATTAAATGGCTATAAATAATAGCGCTATTGCGCTAAAATATTGACTTGAAGTACAGAAAAAATGTATTTTATGTTTCTTCAAGTCACTTCAAAATACATAAAATATTTTCTTAAAAGAAACCATTTTTATATCATGTTTTTAGTTATAGGTACATATATGGTTTGTCTCTACTACGGAGTAAAGTCTTACTGTTTTCGGATTAATTACTGGGCAATAGTGTTGATAAATTTCACGAATTCTAAGATTTTGTTATTTTCTTGTAGACTCTCATAAATTCATTTAGACTATTATAATGACAAATTTAGTAAGGATATTAAATTTATTTTGAAACTGAGTGTACTATACAAACTTTATTTCACACAACGAGAATAGTCTTAAGTAGGTACGCTTACTAGTGCTATTCTCGTTACGTAGTAATATTGCGTAGTTCTGTTACCGAATAATAAGGTTTACATAATTTGGATAATACTGTTTTCCCTGTTTATATTCATTCCATTTTTTCTTCTCGCTTCATGTCTTTAGTCGACAGTAAAACAAGTACTTAAGGCTTTGAGCGCTTTCTGTTTGGTTCTAGCTCCATAATAGTGGAGATTAATAGTTTTGCATATAGACCAAGTTTGCGAGTTCCGTTTGTATTCGAATTGAATGTTTGAGTGCTTTACTGAAAAGAAATAGCTGAAAGTTGTGTTCCGTTGTAGTGAGTTATGTTTTTCAAAGACTTTGGAATATCTCTCATTTAATTTCACTTTGGAATTATTTTAACAATGGATATTGTTTGTATAAGACGTGATCAACGTGTTTTAATACACATTGGTTGTTTCAATCAAAGGGTTTATAAAAGTAAATCGGTTTAAATTAAGTATTTTTAACAATATAACTTTCAATTAAATCGTTCAATATAGTATATTTTATGTAATATACGATGTAATTGTCTTTTTATTTTGATTCCAATATTTATGATTTTAATATTTATTACCTTACATTACAATCTTCATAATTAATACACAATTACTGGTAAAAAACTTGAACAAAAACAGTAAAACAGAATTTCTCACATCTTTTCATTGCAATTAAAAGCTCAGAATCTAGTGAAAGAAAATCTTAAGTTGGTTTCGAAGTGAATTGAGTTACATCCCTCCGAGCATTATTTCGTCCCGACGCTACGAAGACAAGGATTTAAATGCCATGCAGGACATCCTGCTTTTTTTTTTTTTTTTTTTTTTTTTTTATAATTTAACCTAACGATAAGGCAGACGGGCTACCTGATGGAAAGTAGTCACCGTCGCCTATGGACATTCGCAACACCAGAGGAGTTGCCAATGCATCGCCGGCTGTGAAGGAGAGCTCTTTTCGCACCTTTCTTGAAGAACCCCATGTCATAGCGCTCCGGGAATACTTCAGGAGGAAGTTCATTCCACAACTTGCACGTCCGTGGCAAAAACGAGCGTGCAAACCGAACCGTGGAGGACCGCCACGAGTCCAGTTGGTGTGGATGGAACTTCATCCTTCGGCGAGTGGTGCGGTGAAGAAAAGGTGACGAAGGCACCAGGTCAAAAAGTTCCTCGGAACACTCACCGTTGTAAAGCCGGTAGAACACGCAGAGGGAGCCTATATCCCTCCGCAGGCTTAAAGGTTCTAACCGATCGGTGATCCTTGGGTCGTTGACGATTCGGATCGCGCGTTTCTGCACGGAGTCAAGTGGGTTAAGTTGGTATTGGGGCGCCCCTGCCCAGAGATGCGAGCAATACTCCATGTGGGGTCTCACTTGAGCCTTATAAAGCCGAAGGAGTTGCCCCGCAGTGAAGTATTGCTTGGCCCTGTTCAGAACGCCCAACTTTTTGGATGCCAACTTGGCTTTGCCTTCCAAATGACTCCGAAACTGCACATCACACGAGATGTCAACGCCCAGGATCCCCACGCTTTTGTCAACGGAGAGGGAGGTCCCTTGGAACTTTGGCGCCATGACAAATGGGGCTTTTTTAGCGGTAAACGCGCAGACTTGTGTCTTCGTGGGGTTGAACTCAACTAGGTTAAGTCGACCCCATTCTGAGACCCGCTCCAGAGAGTGCTCGATTTCAGACACAAGTCGAATTCTGCTTTCCTGCACTAGTATCCGAGAGGTGTTTGCACGGCCCGTGTACAAGGCATCTCCCGTGCTGTCATCTGCATAGCAATGCATGTTACCGACTTGCTGCAACATATCATTGATATGCAGAATGAACAGCGTAGGGGAAAGAACCGAACCTTGGGGAACACCAGCATTGATGGTCTTTATGTCTGAGCAGCACCCATCAACCACAACTTTAATGTGCCGCTCAGACAGAAAACCGGTGATCCACGTGCACAACCTCTCGGGTAGACCGTATGATGGAAGCTTCGTGAGAAGAGCCCTGTGCCAAACCCGGTCGAAGGCCTTTGCAATATCCAGGCTAACCGCCAATGCCTCCCCGTTGCTCTCTATGGCTTGCGCCCATCGGTGCGTAAGGTACACCAGAAGATCACCAGCTGAACGGCCCTGGCGAAAACCATATTGGTGATCGCTGATCAGCTGGTGCTCCTCGAGGTACCTCAGGAGCTGCCAGTTAATAATTCGCTCCATCACCTTAGAGAGCAGGGAAGTTATTGCAATAGGCCTGTAGTTGGCCGGGTCGCTGCGGTCACCCTTTTTTGGGATCGGGTGAACGAGGGCCACTTTCCACGAAGACGGTACTTGTCCCGCCGTGTAGGAAAGCGAGAATAAGCGCGTTAAGATGGGAGCCAACTCGGGAGCGCACGTCCTCAACACCACTGCGGGGATTTCGTCTGGCCCGCTCGACTTCTTGATATCGAGGGACAATAGAGCACGCCTGACAGCCTTCTGTGTGAACCGTATATTAGGCATTGTGCTATCACATCGCGGGATGGTAGGCGGTGTGGTCCCCCGATCGTCAAGTGTCGAGTTTGAGGCAAAAAGGGTACCAAGGAGATCGGCTTTCCCTTTTGCCGTATGGGCCAGAGAATCGTCTGCTTTCCGCAGTGGTGGAAGTGAGGCACGACAGAAATTACCCTCGACAGCCTTGGCCAGCGACCAGAAGGCTCGACTCCCTGAGGGGTAGCCTAGTAGTCTCTCGCCAATTCTGCCGATGTGCTTAGACTTCGCCTTGGCCATATGCCTCTTTGCTGAACGGGAGGCAGCATTAAATGCGGTTCGGAGCTCGGGGCACTTCGGATCCTTGCACGCGCTCGCTGATGCCCAGGCTTGATAGGCATCCTGCTTAAGGCTTGACGCCCTAGCGCAAGATGCATCAAACCAGGGCTTGCTCCGACCGCCGACGGACACGACAGAGTTTGGAATGAAACATTCCATACCCTGCCGTATCACGTCGGTGATAGAATCAGCACACGTGCTAGGGTCACCCGAGACGAAACATAGCTGCCTCCACGGGTACGAAGCCAGGAATTCCCGGAATCCGTCCCAGTCTGCTGACTTATAGTGCCAAACTTGTCGCCTCCCGCTTCCAGTTTTTTGTTTTATTTCTTTCAAAGTTTTTTACTAACGCAAGTTTGTAAATTTTCTGAATGAAAACCTAATTAAATATTTATTTTCTATGAAACTCTGCCCTCGTTTCCATAATAAGTACCTACCTACATTTTGCCACTCAGCATATTATTATGACACATTGCTCTATTGATAAGATGTGATATAGAAGAGATTGCGATTTACGCAAAGCATTGCAATTTAGTCCCCGATAGTAGATGCTTTTTCTAGTGGACCTAAGGTAAGACTAAAATCCTATTTGAAATTAATTATTACAAACATTCGTGAGTGGCGGTGACAGCTTAATACCAGTGGGAATGTATATTAATACGTTTTAATATTTTCAAAACTTCATTAAAATACGATTAGTATTGAGTTGATATACTGCTCCAATAATAAAAATATACATAAAAATTAATATATCACATTATAAGTCAAAATAAAATTTACTTGAATATAGGTACTGCATGTCATCGTGTCTTAATTTTTTCCATAATTCTGGCAACAGTAGTCCTAGCTAAAGATTCCTCGCCGACTTAATGAAGGAATTCCGTTTTTATTATACTGAAGCGGCCGTCACATCTATCTTGCTTTCAGCTTTCTGTGAAATAGTCAAAATTCTTTAAACTATTGCTTCCTCTTCAAAGCCTTCGTATTACCAAGAATCTTTTGAAAATATTGATAATTTTGCTTTTGAAATAATTTCCGATATAATTTACTTAGCAATAACTTAAATTAATATTTTTATAAATGTTACGAGTAATGATTGGATCTGATATCATTGTTAATTGAAATAAAATGAAGATATAAAAGCATTATTTCTGTTGTTTTAATTCCTCCTTTAGTGAACCACATTTTACTATATGAAATATATGTAGATATGTTTATTGTATAGTTATAAAAACATTCGCATAACATTTATGACGATCCGCGTGGCGCAGCCCCGGTTCGATTCCCGGCCAGACAGGTATCTGAATGATGAGTTTAGATTCCTGTTCTGTGTCTGGGTGTTTGTGTATTCGTCTTGTGTATGTCCATGGTACCCGACACTGGGGAAAATCCTACTGTGGGTCTATGAGAGTAGAAAGCGTGTTTTTTTCCTTTAACTTCCATTTTCCAAGTGCTGAAAACGATATTAACTTGTAACATACTTTAAGTCAAAATATACGAGCTCTAGTTAAGATAAAAAGGCTACCCGTTCACTCCCCATACTGCTTCCGACGTCAACTAATGCACTTACACTCTGCGGGGGTGATGCGGTTTCTTATACTTTCTCATACTTACCTGCACTTTGCAACCTTTTGCCTTCATTGCAACTTCACTTGTTACTGCTACAAGCTTTTAAATACGATGCTACGTCGTTCTTTCGAATGTTTTGTACTGTTCACTTAGTTACAGTGTAAGTTTACTTTTCGCAATAGAATACGATGTTTTCATGATCTTTTTATATAAAAATGAATCTTTGACTGTATGTCCTGTATAGAATGGTAAACTATTCATTTGATCATGTAATGATTTTTAGCAAAGTTGTGATTCATGAGCTCGCGAAGTTTGCTGGTGTTTTTTTTGTGATGGCGTAGCAACGCACGCAGGGTACAGCTAGTATGATATATAGTTCATTTTATTAACTTATGCCAATTTCAAAGACACGTTTTACTCAAGATACAAGGAATAATTGTGTAGGTACCATGAATATACATTAAGACAAACACAAAAATACCCAAGCAAAATAGCAATCTAAATTCAACATTTAAATGCCTAGGAAACTTTGATATAAAAATCGTTCTGCTATCTGCAGAACGATTTTTGTCAATCCTATCTGGATTGACAAAAATATATTAAATCTATACAAATTGTGTTTTAAAATCAGCGTCACGTATTAAGTCTCTCTCGTTAACCCATTATTGTCCCACTACTGGGCACGAGTCTTCTCTCAGAATTTGAGAGTTTAGACCATAGTCCACCGCGCTGGCCAAGTAAGAATTTGTGAACGTATTAAGTAGTTGCTATTAATCTTGGTATATCCAATTTGAAATAAGGATTTAAGATTTACATTTATTACCTTACTAGCTGAATCCCGCAGCTTCACCCGCATTAAAAAAATCGGTGTATTGATTGTCCCGTGGGAATAAGATATTTTCCCACAGTAAAAAGTGCATATGGGCTATATGTTAATCTAGAGTATCAACTAACACCCTACCAAATTTTATGAATATCACTCCAGCCGTTTAGACTTGAAGAAGTAACAAACATACACACTCAAAAATTTTCGCCTTTATAATATTACCCAATAAGATTAAACGATACCGCCTAAAATATATAAATGTAATTCAATCCTGATTTTTTCTTATGAAAGGTTAGTTCATCTGACGCAAGATTTGCTGCAGCCGTACATTTAGAATTTTAAATCACGGTTTTGCAATTTAAATTGAGCCCGGATATAAAATGAACGTCCAATAACGATGTAAGAAAAATTAACTTCAAAAACACGGTTCGTTAATTTGCATTGAAATTTGATATTATAAAAATATTTTTATGAAAGATCGTTTTAAAGTCATTTATTTCTATTGAGTTTAATTTAGTTAATGAACTAAATTTACAGTGTTTAAGAAGAATTTGCAGCGCTTTTATTTGCTTATTTGTGTGATTGAATTAAAACACGAGAAGATGTTATTAGAACTTATAACTTATAGAACTTATTTTAGTCAACTACTAGAAACTTAAATAATCTTTTCAACATTGTCGGTTGTATCGTTAATGTTGAACCAAAATTAGAAATATACCTACTACGTTATTATAATTATTTTAAACCATATTAAATTTGTTTTCCTTCTTCAGTAACTATACACATTGCTAATTTTACGTACAAATAACTAGGCATAGAAGTAATGGTTACAGATTTATCTCTGAAATGCTCCGTTCCTTCCATATTACTTAGCCAGCCAGTGAACCTAACCCAATTTAATAGTCGTCGAAATCCTTGATATTTAGAGTCGTCAAATGGACGTGTTGTCAAAATCGTCGACATGGACGGTTGCGACGCGAAAACATTGTGCGACAAGCCGCGTAGGTATACCGGCTTTTGGTTAAAAAAGCTTTAAAGTATTGTATTTAATTACCTATACTTCTGGCGGCCGGCCCGCCATCAGTTCATGATTTGCTCGAGTGACCCCTAGTCTTAATAAGTATGTGCTTTAAACTATGCGCCACCGAATCGCTCGACGTTCCTGCACCACACCGTTATGCTTAGGTATATGTGTTAGCCCTTTAAAATAGAAGTCATTGCTACTTGTATCTTACTAGTATTAAAAAATAAAAATTTACATTAAACGAGTGACTTTGGGAGCAGCAACGCCTCTATAATTAACTTCAGATGGAATCTCTATACATGTCTATAGGCGGTAGTAATGTCTTACCACCAGGTTAACTGCATGCTCGATTCAAAAAAAATATAAAAATATGAGGACGTTTTGTAATTCTTTCAAGCAAAAACTACTAAAGGGATTTGGATTGACATACATATAGTATGTCTGGATTAACTGAAAGATGTCCATTATTTATCTAGGTAACGTGATCTAAACATACGACGGTTAGCAAGTGTTTAAATGAGTGTGGTTCACAAGAAAAAACATTGTTATTCATAATTAATGTAGCGTCTGTGAATATAAGTTTATAGTTGCCTTGAGCACTGATGTAGACGTAAACATCTTTACTCCGTTATTATTAGCATACCGTACCGTAACTAGCTAACTGCCTGTATTGAAATGCCAGGCGCTAAATTACATTGTGCAAATACGCCAGCACCGGCGTTTCCATTTGTCCTATTATTGTTGACGTAATCTACTATAGTATGCTTTGACAGAG
Source organism: Spicauda simplicius (assembly GCA_949699795.1). Taxonomy (NCBI): domain Eukaryota; kingdom Metazoa; phylum Arthropoda; class Insecta; order Lepidoptera; family Hesperiidae; genus Spicauda; species Spicauda simplicius. The sequence goes on along the minus strand of OX453067.1, from coordinate 8,457,430 downwards.
CAATACTAATACAATAGACTAGACTTGATGGTTTATTGGTGTAGGTGTAACCAGTCTCGTTCGTTAAACGTCACGAGAATATCAAGAAGTCAATACCGAGGTTTATACTATCGTACTAAGGTTTCTTAGTTGTGCATAGAATTTGGTGGTCGAGAATACGGCTATATGTACCTTTAGTTATTAAACAGACTGATCTGAGTGATTGTGCCTTTAAAAACCTCGTGATTAATGTCATTAAATTCTCAAATCTTTTGAGGTGACAACGTCTTATAATTCGATGGAGCCGGTTGCACGCACCAAAAAACATGACTCATATAGCGTTACCGCGCTCTGAAGCGTTCCATTTAAGGTTTGAAGTGCAAGCGAGAGCGCGGATTGAGCAACAAAGAGGCAACAAACGGCCTCCGCGTTCGGCAGCGTTCGACATTTGTCTCTCTCCTACTTGAGATGCGTCCGCGTGGACAGCTGCTATACAATAATACATTTACATGTTTTCGTTAAGTATGAAGTGCAGTGAAATATGAATGTGGTGTTAATTGTTTATGAATACTTATAAAATTTTCTTTTGAAAAATGCAACCGTTCCATCAGTATTTTCTAATGGCCTTGTCACGTTCAACAATCGTCAGTAAACCGACTTTACGGACAACCGATTTTTTGTCATATGTTTTATCCAAATGTAAATACTACTATTTTTCATGAAAGCGGAGAGATTTCAAATTCGTATCCCAATTAGAGGATCCGTCAAAAAATATTACAACACAAAGAAGATATGAAAACAACGTAAAGCCTCGTAATTAAAACGCATAACCATAAATTGTCAATACTTATGGGACTGTCCTCAACCAATTACTGTCTTTATAGCCTTTTCTATAGCCTATATTAATTGTGCTCTTTCTTATTTCGTTTGTCTTATATTGTCCCATAACTGTCATTTTTTCATTAGCTTACGAATGATAAAAGTATAATGAAGAGCATTTTATGACGTCTTTATTTATACGCTAGCAATAATGTTGTGGCGTAGGAACTATACTTTTTGTAACACTTATCATGGTTACAACAGTTTAAGGGTACGTTTCCAGCTATTTATTTATTTAGTATTTAGTATTAGTTAGTATTTAGTTAATAATTAGTACGGCTTTAACCAATTACACTAATTATACTAGTAATATTAGGCATTAACATAAAATATATCTAAAAATCATAATTAACAGTCATTATACTAAAAAGAAAATCATTACAAGTAGTCAAAAATATTAATCAAGAGTAAATAAAATCGATTGTAATATATTGATAATGTCAATGGTACATGAAAAATAAAAATCAAGAACAAAAATAAAAATAAAAAAGATATGTGATATCGTGCTATAAAAATACTGATTTACACCGAATTCGAACCTTTGCTGTGCAAAGAAGATGAGATATGTATATACACTGTGTAAGCTGTAGGAAATAGATGAGCTACCTTGTAGTTACATCGTACTCTTAGGGCCGGCACTCATATGACGGAGCGCAGCGCAGCGCATTTTTTGCTGTCAAACTATTATCGTCATTGTCCCTTTAGAAATAATATCCAAAATTAAATAACAGCAATTTATTTCTGAGGAGCATGGAAGCGCATGCTCGCGCATCCGCGCGCATTCGCGCGCATCCGCGCGCATTCTCCCAGTAATTAGCGCGAATTTCGGCTAGTGTGTGATTCGTTAAGAAAATTTCGCGGACATGCGCTGCGCTGCGCTGCGCTGCGCTGCGCTGCGCTCCGTCATATGTGCGCCGGCCCTTAGGAGTTTTTTTTCTTGTGCAACAATGACCACCTGCTAGATTCTTCGACTGAAAATGTAGACTTTATTTATATGATCTAAGTAGCAAAGAGCATATAATTCATGTAATGGTAAGAGGTCACTGCCACACATGGACATCTGTAAGCAATTTGACATAAAATATGGGTTCTATCTATAATCTGAAGTCACCCATAGATGCGTTGCCACTCCTGACGCAACCACACCCTTCCATTGAAACTAGAACTGCTTCATTCTAGAAATAAGTGTGGTGGTGGTACTTTCCCCATCGAACTACACTGTCTCTACCCTTTGTTAAAATAGGCACAAAGGTATCACTGACCGCGCACATCACTAAGTAGAATCCTGAGCACAAATCCGTAGCGGCAATCCTTATCACGCATTAGTAACTTTGATCATGTCCTCTAATCTTTAGCATGCATCTATCCATATAAAAACATAGCACATTTTTGGCCGAAAGGTACCCTTAAGAGGTATTAGGAAGACACGGTTAAAACATTAAAACCACTAGCTTTTAACAATGACATTATATGATACCAATCCTTATAACAACATTGTTAAGAGCTATTATGTTTTGTGTGTAGCAATACAAAGACACAGTAACCGTTACAAATCGGTTCTTGACAACGCATTACTAACCGACCTTATCTAGTACTCCAATCTGAATTGATTATAGGTCTCGATGGGCAGAGAGCGCTTAGGACTGATTGCTTCTGTGCTACTTCTACTGGAGCAATCAGTCCTAAGCGGTAGCGATACAAGAAAAGTTAGGGCCGAAGTCCCTATCTTTCTTATTTAGGTCACAATTTAGTACGATTAACTATTGCCAAAATTAATATTAGTTTTACCAAACCTGGCAGACGCATATTTCTTTTATATTATAGCAGCATAGGTTAGGATGCTAAGTCTATCTGATGTTTCGTCCCTGTAGTTCCGGGATTAGCGGCAGCGGTGGGCCCAGCCGCCCATCTGTGAGGAGCCCGACGGGGCAACGCGCTCAGAGGACTCCGGTTGCGTTCCTTTGGAGATCCCGGTGTCCCCTTTGCAGCGCCGAGGACGGTCACCGGGGGGTTTCTTTCAGAGCAGTAAAAATCCCACATAACCCTGCGTCGGGTACCTTTTGAAGGTTTCTCCCTTGAGAAAAAGTCCATCTGATGTTTAATGGAAACTGCCGTTCATGACATATATATTTAAGCCACGTAAATAATCAGATTTTTACCTTAGATGAAGGGAAAACCACAAAGACCATTCCACTTTCAGTCACCTTAAATCGTAAGGGTGGTGACTGATCGGCAGATATTTGAAAAAGTACAAAGTACAAGTAAATTTGTTGAAGTACCTACTCAAAATGTTAGATATGTACTAGCTTTGCCCTACAACCCACGTTAAAAATAATATCTATAAGTTAACATTAACTTGTAACTACTCTTAATGTACGAGATTTTAATCAATTGATATCTAAATGTCAAATTCAAAATATGGACTATACCTAAGTATGTATTTTATATCGGCTTATATATTTGCATACAAATACGGAGAAGTTGCTTTCAGAAATACACCTAAGGTTAACGAATAGTGAAATTAACTTCACAACAAAAAATATTACCTTAATCTGGGTAAATGTAACAAGGTAGGTAGTATAATTTCAAAATTGTATTATAACCTGAACAAAGCTGCAACAATAACTGTTTAAAGAAAATTGGTGTTCGTGATAACTGGCTTATGCACGAATTATATAATAATTGCTGTTTGTCGGTAGTAATTTGACAACATTGTTTTATTACGCTTTTCTGTGTTGATTTGAAATTTACTTTTGTACTATTAAGGCTGATGTGCGTATTTTAATATCCGATTTATAAACCTAAGTTGATGTACATATGAGGATATTTGCATATTAACTTAAACTAAGTACTTTAGGTGGAAGGTGGTACGACCAGTGTAGTTCGACCGAGGAAGTAGCGACGCCACACCTATTTCCAGCCTGAAGCATTTCTTGCGTTTCATACGACCATCATAGTCCTCGGGAGTAGCAACGCATCTGTGATAGAATTCATTGGAACCCATGTTCTGTACGAAGTCGATTACAGACGTCCATGGACGGCAGTGATCACTTACTATTAGGTGGACTGCATGCTCGTTTGTTAGATACTTTAGTTAGATAAAAAAAGTAATTGATAAAAGATATATATATATATATATATATATATATATATATATATATATATATATATATATATATATATATATATATATATATATATTATTTTTGTATTAAAATTTATAATTATTTTTTATGAAAGTGTTTAACAACCAAATTACGCACCCGAAACAAAATTTTGATGCTATCACATTATAAATGATCAATGTTCTTTACATAAAATATACCCAGAAATTTAAAATCGTCATAGGAACGGAAAGACCACTATAAACCCATCAGCAACCATTCCTATAAATGCCCCGTTTATCGTTTGAGGAAATAACCCTCGACAGAATTGTGATTCGAACGAGACGAGTATTGACTTTATAGCAAGTGTCAAAGCTGCAGTTCAGCCTGGCTATAAAAATAAGTGTCCTCTATTGTGATAGATTGGCAATCGAATCAGGAGACGCTGTCCTTAGGCCAGAGGGATGAGTTCCATCAATCACTGCCAGAGCGTCTCGCTGTAACTTTCTTGTGAACTCAGTCAGTTTTTATGCATACTGAAAGATTAGAGAGGCGTTGTTTTATTGCCTTGCTCATTTTGGCTCGATGTGATTTATATTATTTATTTACAGACAAATACAATGGAATTTTACTATCTTTAACATGTTTACGATCTTCAAAAACAATAAATCACGGTTTTGTGTGTTTGGTTTTGATCTGGATGTTATTGTGGTGCCAGCCCATTATTGTCTTACTGCTGGGCATGGGTCTTCTATCAAAATAAGAGAGTTTTAGGTCATAGTCCACCGCGCTGGCCAGGAGCGAACTGGTGGACTTCAGACACCTTTTTTAAAGAACTCTCGGTGTGTAGGTTTCCTCACGATGTTTTCCTTCACCGAAAAGCAGTAATAATTAATTTCTAATACGCACATAATTTAGAAAAATCAGTGGTGCGTTCCTGGGTTTGAACCTTAGACCTCCCGATCGAGAGGACAAGTTTCAACCATTAGGCTATCACTGCTCTCTGATAACACTAAAAAAAGTCTTGTTTTGATGTTATATTAAAACTCGCCACGCATTTTGCATGAAACCAACTTGTAATATTTTGATCACAAGTAGTAAATAAATGTATTGACAGATTTTGTAGTAGTTGTAAATGATTCTCAGACAAGGTAACCATTTAGTAATGCATATAAGTTGGTAACTCTTTTTACTACCAAGTTGGTGCAAGTTACAAGTTCTGGTTCTAAAAACTTACTGCCCATAAATTGCGGTGACTTATCTAACGGTTAAGCCTGGGTTTGCTTCCCGATTTCAGCCAGAAATTTCCCAGATGCGTCGTTTATTCCCTGGTTAAGAGCCAAGTATCGTTTTCTACTGAAGTTTGTTTAAACCCCTCCTATAATTGAAATTTATTTGACAATATTGCCATCTCAGAATACGTATTTATTACATTGTTTGTTTTGCTTAAGTTTATTCATTTAATGCGATTAAAATATAATTCTAAACCTTTTGATACAAAACAATATCTTTGGATGTAATAGCAATTTTTAACTGTAACTTGAGGTCACGAAATACAAGTACATTTTATTTTTGCACCGCTATTATTATTATATTTTGGAGTTTATAACTCCAATCTGCTCATGAAATTTAAAGTCATACTATTTGGTTCATTCCCCGTGTTACTACCAATTGTCAATCGTTTCATTAAACGAACATTAAATAACGTCATTTCGATTGTTACTTTTAAAATTAAAAACCATTCAAGCATGATTGGCTTATGTTACACAGATAAATCCAAAAACAATACTAGTGTATTGTCCAGTGTTTGAACTGCCGCATTAGTATGCATCTGGCACAAGCGATCACATAGCGTCCGAGCTGCATAGAACCTGCGATTCAACCATGAATACAGTAACCGAAAACGATATAGTAGGCAAAGTACTTCTGTTAGGCAGCTTTCATAATATATTTATGCATCTTTGTTTAATTAAATCGATGATGTTTAGACTTATAGTAAGATTTTTATCGCTTACATTGGCAGTCTTTAAAATACTCGCAATAAGTTAAGCAATTTCATATAGCTGAATAGTATAATGAAATCAAATTTTATTTGATTCAAATTTTATAGGATCTATTGTGTTTGATAAATAGAATCCTTATTTTATACGACGTTGCTTACATTTGTTCGTGGGTGTCAGTGACCACTTACTATAAGGTGGATGTATGCTCGTTTGCTACTTCAAACTTATATAAAAAATACTCACATGAGGTTGATGAGTGTTTTTCGTCAGGCCCAGTCTAGTGAATTTATTGTTTAAAAAAAAGACTACCATGATACAATAACGATACAAATAGGGAAATGCACTTCTAATTTTCTTGACCTCATCGCACGGTATATTTAATATCTAGTGTTCAATTTCAAATCGATACTAATATTATAAAGAGGAAACTTTGCATTTTTGTATGTTTTCAGGAATTAACTCAAAAACTTTTGAACCGATTTTAAAAATTCTTTCACCATTAGAATGCTACATTATTCTTGAGAAACATAGGTTATTTTATTACTAGAATATATTAGGCATCTTTGCTAAAACTTGAGTTGAGATTCAAAATGTCAAAAATGTTGCTCAATTTTTTTTTTCATAGCATACACTGCGATACCTATTGATAATAGAACAAAAATGTTATATAACATAATAGAACATATCAGTATCTACGAAAGACTTGGAAACCACCGCCGCACAATGATCAGTGTACCCTTACGCAAAGCAGTCGTCGCAAAAATTTTTGGGACTACTATCGGAATAGCATCAATACCCACTGCTGACTATGACTATTGACCAAATCTCCATTACGGATGGGGGGAGGGACATATCCAGGAGTGGTGCTCGAATGTATAATGGTTGGATAGATAAAATTATAGCCTGCGCGAACGAGCGTCGATTCTGCTAGTACTACATAATACCATTTATCTTACTAAATTATCAATGATTGAAATTGTCTTTTACTTTCACAATTGCTAACAATATTGCATATAACATGCGGCTATCTGTAATGGCTTTGTTACAGGATCAGCATATAGGCAGGTATCGGCTCAGGCGCTATTTGCACGGCGAGTCGTTAGCATTCGTTCACAGCCGGTGCATATTAATGTTCTATTCACACAAGCTATAGGCCTCGTGTATTGTATTGTTCCAGAAGCCAAATTGTAGCAATATTGTGCCGTATGTTTATGAATTTAATATACAAGCTGTCAGTATTATATGATACAAGCTATCGACAACAACAATGAAATTTCATTGCTGATATACGAATCTAGGTATTCCATTATTCTGTTTCAATGGAATAAAATAGGTAATAATCATTAATTTAACACGACAATCTTTTGAAACTTTTACTCAAAAAACGCATCACGTTTATTTTTGTTTACGTTTGAAAGAGTCTCTTGAAATAATCGTAGATGAATGAAAAATCTAAATACGCGATACCGTCTTGGCCAAGTTCTTTAAAAACAGGCAGTACCGCTATGTATTATTCACAGGAATTATTTGAAATATATCATTACAAAAAAATATACAACAACAACCGTCGCCATGTAACGCAAATTCTCAAAAACGTAAAATTAAATCAATTATTTTAAAAACAAAACCTATCTGTTGAAACTGAAAAGATAATAATAAGTGCAACAATTATTACAGATATTTAAATAGAAGTTATAATAAACTAGCTGTACCCGCGGCTACGCTCGCGTGCAATTCAATGTATCGCAAAGTTTTCCCGCGCAAATCTCCACTCAGTGGGAATTCTACGATAAAAGTAGTCTACATGTTGTTTTATAACATTTTCTATAGTAAAAACCCGTAAAAATCGGTTTAGCCGGCCAAGGATTACCCGGACAAACACAGAGTGAAAAAAACGAATTTTAAGTGTGTATTTGTGGGTAGGTGCATATTGTTATGTAAAATGTTATGAAAATAAGACGAATCAGAATATCGTAAACCCCTTTTTTGAACCAATTTACAGTCTTAGTGGTCACATTAACAATATCGGAATACATCTTTTCAAATAACGCCTCCACATTTAAACCAAAGCGCATCGATTTTAAACATGGATTTTAACTTTTATGAATTGAAAAATACTATTTTAAGTAATTTTGGTCCTTTTAAATTTCTGAGTAAAATTACATATAGGTGAACCTACTTTTAACATTAATTTGACAACCTTGACGACCCGCGTTGCGGAGCAGCTACCACACCCGGTTCGATTCCCGGCCAGACAGGAATCTGAATAGATTAATGTTCTGGGTCTGGGTGTTTCTATATATGCCTTGTGTGTCCATGGTACCCACGACACAGGAAAAAATCCTAGTGTGGGGCTATTGTAGAAATTGAAATTGTAGAAATTTTCCATTTTATTGAGTGTAGAAAGCGTATTTTTATTAAAAAAAGTTTGTGTGGAGGAGTACCGGGAGGCGGGTCGAAGGAACCCAAAAATTTTGTTGGATAATGTCTTCGATCTCGATGGCTGTATCTACAGAATCTTCATCCCAAATAAGTAGTCAAATAACAATCCCGCATTGAATTTCCAGTATTCCTTTGATTTGAAATATTAAAAATGTTAGAGAAATCGTTGCTACAAATCTTGAGTGGACGCTCAAAGGCGAATAGGCAGGCATTATGACCGCTTTTTAAAAGTGTGGGCGCAACGCTGGACGACGCCACGGCAATAGCTATTTTTCTATCAGATCTTATATTTTTCGCTAATAGTAAATTTATTAAAAACGTTTTACCCGTGCCTCCTAATGCCTCTAACTAAAACTAAAAATCTAATGACAGTATCAATGATACGTAAACTAATTTTGGTTCTACTAACATTTAAGCGGCGCTCAGGTATGTTTTTAGTTTATCTTTATAAAGCCTTGTTTGTGGTTCATTACATTAAAATTTGAATTTGTCGGCAAGGTAAATCCAAATTATTTTGTACTTTTACCTGACAGAGGTTAAACCTCTATTAGTTTCATATAAACTTTGTGATACATTGATTCCCAGGCGGGCGAAAGCTTTGCATTTCCGATACTAAATAATATTTAAAAATGAGCTGGTTATAAAAAAAAAAATACTAAAATTAGTATTTATGAAAACTACAGATAATAATAATAATAATGTACGTAAGACAACTGGATTCGAACCCCAGACCTCGCATTTCTAATCCGCCCGACTTGGCACCACACGGCTATCATGATTTTATTAACAGATGCGAATTTCACATACTTATGAGTTAAGAACATCATCTATTTTGGCTTATTTTGACACACTTTGTTATTCTAAAATTAATTTAAAATATGTTGATTAAGTGCATGTTTTCTATAACATTATTTATAATGAACATATCATAAATATAAAAAGAACAATAATGTTGACCTTGCTCGTTTGCTATTAGAGCCAAGTGTTCATCAACCATGCTTCAATATTCATTCAATTATTTATCACAAAAGTTGCAAAAGCTTCTTTATAATAATAATTCATGATATAATTGTTATACCTTATTTAGATACTGATCGACTTTATAATGTTAGTATTTTGCATAAAAAACTATCAATTGTATTTTGTCCATGATATTTATTTTCGCTAAAAATGTACGGGTATGGTCAATAACATAACTTTATTTAAGCAATAATAGTTATGAAACTATTTAAGTAACAATGCGCAAATGTTTTAAATATTGTAGTAGTTTATTTTTGAAACATAATTTAATTACGTGGGTTTTTCGAACTTACTGTATTTTATTATATGAAACATATTGTTGACTAACATTATAGTTAGACAGTCCACTTCCTTTCTTGTTTGGATAGGGTGTAATGTTGTAAAATAATAAAAGGAAGAGATCGAAAATTGCGATGATTGGAACAATAAAGTTCTTAGTATATCTATTTTTTATTTGCTGTTGGCAATTAAGTAAAATAAACAGTTGAACATGGAGTGACAAATAGAGTCGATCATTTTATTTTAAAACAATGTTAAAACATTTTATCGCCTTTGAATTATTGGTTTCGATTATCTTTTTTACTATAATAGTATGAAGCGCCATCATACCGCCGTTGCATACTTATTATGTAACTTATCGGAAATTCTTCGTAATTGTATCTTTCGTATTATAAATACATTTTTGTTTTATAAATTCATAAACTATGGGTAAATTAAAATCAATTTAAATCACATCTATTTTTAAGTTATTTGATAATTACAAATTTATACGTATTTTTTTTTAATGAATTCAGAATTCATCCGTAGCCATATTGGTGACATGACATGTTGGCGTCCGGGCGGCCATTATGGCTACTGTCATGTCATTTGTATTAGAATTTATCAAAATCCACGACAATCCGAATTTTACGGATATATGTTGTCGACTCGAAATCAATGTTTTTTTATGTTCTATTATTTAGATAAGGTTTCAAGTAAGTCTATCGTACCCCTTGACGGACTTGTCAATATGAGACTTTGTCGAAAACGAACTCCAATACAAACATTAATGCCCGATTTTAACGCTTTCAACCCATTTTTTTCGATAAAAAGCAGCCTATGTCCTTTCTCGATGTCAACATTGTCTGTGTACCCAATTTCATAAAGATCAGTTCAGTTGTTTAGGCGTGAATAAGTAGCAGACAGACAGACAGACAGACAGACAGACAGACAGACAGACAGAGTTACTTTCACATTTATAATATTAGTAGGGATTATAAGGAGCTACAGGTGGAGACCAACAAGAATTACAATCACGGTAGATTGTTTTATTTGCTTGTCTACGCCTGCAGCTTTTTCTGGATCTGGCATGGAAAGCATTGGACAAATTAATGGTTTCATACCACATACTTCTAATACAGAAGGGCTATGTTGCTGCTGTACAAACGCCAAAAACCGACTAAACAGAATTTTATCAAAACAAGTCGATGCATGGCATCCAGCGTGTTTGCACGACGAACGCCGTTTCCGTTCGTTTGCGCTCGATGCATATTCATGCGTCGCTGTTCACACAAGCAGTAGGCATTGTTTATCCGTATTGCACTGAGGTATGATCTAGCCAAAGACACTAGTTACTTTATCGGTGGTTCATACGACAGTCCTAATTTGCAAGGCGTTAAAACGAGTATGGATTCACCGAGGATATATCTTCATACCTATCTCTAGCGGTTAAGCTTACGCGATTCGTTGGAAGGTAATTGCTTACTTTAATGTGAGGCCACAATGTTAATCCTCGAGAGTAGCAACTCATTTATTGACTTCACATAGAATCTCTATTTATATTAAGATGCATTCAGATCTCCATCTACGGCAGTTACTAGTTACATAAAAAAAACTAAAATATAGGTCCGCTCATACTGGCTATACTTTCTTGTAACTGGCAGTAGTTGACGTAAAGATAGTTTTATGACTATTTTATTAAGTTTTAAATTAATATAGGCTTGAGGAACAGGATACCCAGTCAGAGAATTAATTGCAATTTTGTTCACATCACCAGGAAATATACTGAATCTGACACGACTTCCTAGTGTGAGTCCAAAAATACTTAATTGAATTAAATAAAAGCTGCATACACAGTAAAATAGAGCTTTACGCGTACATATGTCTAAACAGACTAATCATAAAACTTTATTCAGGAAGCAAGTGAGTTCCACTATGAGCCACACCATAATCCCCAAGCTAAATGTTATGCTCTTGACAGTATTCTCGCGCGCATTACGTGAAGTAAAAACTTGTAACTCGTTTTAAGATACTTGCCGCAAATGGAGGAGTATGAAAACACGCACCGTTATAGTTGATCTAGAGAAGGATTACGCAATGCTAATGTTTTTTTTTTTCAAATAATGCATAAAACATAAATAAAATCAACTAAAAACACATTACACTCACTACCTTGCATTTGAATCTATCACATACATAATATTCGCCATTGGTCCACCAATTCACACTTGGCCAGCGCGGTGGACTATGGCCTAAACTCTCTTATTCTGAGAGAAGACCCATGCCCAGCAGTGGGACAATAATGACTTGACGATGACATACATAATAAACAAAAAAGAACGTTCATTGTCTTACTATGAAAACACATAACGTCAAATATGTCAGATGTCTTTGTCGAAATACCCACTATTGCTTTTAAATGCAGCTTAGATAATTAAACCTCTTTTTACCTTTAACGGGTCGTTCAAAATAACTTGAAAATTATTACAATTTATTCGAATTTGAGAAATATTCCTGCTACTTAGGACAATATGAAGTTTAGTTTTTTTATTTAAATTACGTTCGAATTTCGACCGTCTGCGACGGGTGACTAGTTTTATTAAACACCTATGTACATATACGAGTATATACCATATTACAGCACTTTTTTTATTTTGACATAGTAACCTGAGACCTTGTTGATTATTGAAGTATACAAAAACCCTGGGCTTATACAGGCTTTGCAACCCCCAAAAGACACTAGAATATTCTGTTTGTGCACGGAACGCTAAGTCTGATTAGTTTCCTCAGCCGAAATACTGCCCAACTTGGAATATATTTCGTCCTACATCTGCAGCGTTGCTGTAAATTTGAGCAGCTTTGGATTTCGCTGAAAATGAATTCATAACATGACAGACAATCCGAACAGAGACTTTATGTGATGTTTGATAATAAATTATAATTCGTTCTGGTTTAGATTTCATTTTAAACTTATTATTATTAACTGTTAACAAAGTGTTATATTTAAAATACGTAATAATACTTATTATTTTTTATTATGGTGGTTTATTACTACGATAAGGTGGTAAAACTTATGTAGTTCGACCGGGGAAGTACCAACGCCACACCCATTTCTAGCGTGAAACATTTCTTGCATTTCGATGGAAGGGTGTCGTTGCCGGCATCTCCATGGGCGGCAGTGACCACTTACCATCAGGTGGATTGCATGCTCGTTTGCTATTTCAGTGAGATTAAAAAATCTGTTTTTTTTTCTTTGCAAAATCTTTAAAAACATGAACAGCAGTGCGTTACTGTTATCGAAAATAACTCGACCAATTTAATTATTATTCATTCTTCATAATTCGAGGGAGAATGATTCAAAATGGCTTAGCAAAGGTAAATAAAAAAAACATATTTCATTATTTTATATTATAGAAGTAATAAACAAAGATGCAGACAATCTGACGATAACTGGTGTCTCTCTCCCATAGACATTTGTAATCAATCCCTACATTTGACAACACCTTGATTGAGATTTACATTAGCTTGAGAAAAACTAACCACATTATTTTAAGTGATAAGAAGTTCACCGGACCTCATTTTCGAAAATGAGATATTATAGCCAATAAATACTATTCCCAATACCTTGTTAGAAATATATTTCAAATGTATGATACATTTATAAAATAAGGAGCTTATTTGATATCCATATCAAAACTCTTTGTTGTATTTCCCAAAGTAAAAAGTTATAAAATTGTATACACAACTTTTTGGCTTTGGGCTAAAATACTTTTTGCTTACATAAGATTCTCTCAATCCTGAATTTATTAACTCGTTTTACGCCACATCTGAATATTATATAACGAATATAAATTATATTAATACTAGCGCGAAGCAGTTCTTACGTTTCAATGGGAGGGTGTGGTTGCCGGCATACTTTTATATGATGCGACTATATTTGTCCTTAGGAGTAGCAATACATTTTTAATTGAAATCAGATAGAACCCATATTTTATATGAAGTTTCTTACAGAAGCCCATGGGCGGCAGCGACCACTTACCATCAGGAGGAATGCGTGCACAAATATAATTCGCAATGAATCTCTATGTAAACGTTATCTTCCCGTACCCGTTCTAACAGTCTCATCAATTATCAAAATAAAATCACATAAACACAATTCCAATCGTCACATTAATGCAACTAAAAATGTCAACTATATTCTACGAAACACTACTCCGTGTCGATACGTGGTTGGCTTCAATCAATCATTTTATTTTTAGCAATTGGTATTGGGCGTGATTGATTATATCCTTGCATTGGATATTTTTATACGATTGAAGTAGCAATCGAGCGTGCAGTCCACCAGATGACAAATAGTCAATGGCGCCCATGGATATTGTAAATAACTTTGTATCGAACAAGGATCTTATTTGAAGCTTATCACAATTGATTTGTAATTGTTGAGGACTTGTAAGGTAGCCCAATATGAAAATGAGTTGGTAACTACACTCCTCCACTGAATGAGCTTTGGTAGAAGGGTTTCCGGCTTTTTTACCTTCGCGCACTTCTTTACCTTAGAAATACGCGTAAAAGGACTACCTCCCCGGTCCAACCAAACTACCTCTACAACCTTCTGAAGTTATGTACTAGATACTAGGTACCAAGTGTTTTTTGTAGATTTCTTAACGTCTAGTTTTACTGTGTAAGCATAAACAATGTTTTTCAAAATTTAAGAAACATTACGTATTGCATCCTACAATCGCGTAGAAAGCATTCTTTCGTAAAATTGGGATAGCAATTGCGCACGCAGTCTATCTGACAATAAGTCATTGTCACCTATGGACTACTGTAATCAATGCTTAATTGAAATAAAGCCGGTTATAGATGCTTTCCTATGACTAAAGACAAAGCGAAACTGTTTTGTGTCAGCAGAAAAGTTTTCACTTTTAGACATGATTTGAACTGTCACATATTGTAATGCATAATTATTTTTAACTCAGAGTAAGGTTACAATTATAAGTTTAATTATTATTTTACAAAATAATGGTCCTGTTTTACATAGCTTTACATTTATATAGGTTACATAAATAAGTAGGTAGGTATCAACATATTCAGGTTACAAGACCTCTTTATTATCCTTTCATCAATGAATATCAAACGCGTCGTAACCGAATCGTACCAATATTTCAGTTTTGTCAAACCCAACCGTTAATTAACATTATAAATGAAATATCGTCAGAATTTCATAACAGTCCTATACAAAATTGCTCTATATTACAGCTATAAATTGAAATTGAAGAATATTTGTACGATAATAGAATCAAGTTTTAATTAAGATTTAACAAAAATAAATCATTATCATAGTCACTATCATTATCATAGTTAGCACCTCAATTACTATCATTATCATAATTAGCACCTCATAGTTATTATCATTATCATAGTTAGCACCTCAATCATCGACATATTTTACCATCATTAAAATGAGCTACAGGCAAACGTTACAAAGACCTCGGCGTAGAATTACGTACTGAGCTCCAATTTCCTACTAATCGACACGATATAGCCAAAGGCCTTGCAACATGATTTCAATCTTGCAGTTTGCGAAATTACTATTCTAACACAAATAAAAAACGGCACACTTTCACATGAGGCGACCATCATAGTCCTCGGGAGTAGCAACGCATCTGTGATTGACTTAAGATGGAACCCATGTTCTGTATGTAGTTGATTACAGATGTCCATGGGCGGCAATATCCACTTACCATCAGGTGGACTGCATGATCGTTTGCTACTTCAGTCAATTAAAAAAAAAACTGAATTATTGGATGGAATCCAAATTTCATGTGTAACATTTCTCTCCACTATATGGATTTCATTATTTAAACGGAGCTTACACGATGAACAAAATGTTGTCTTTGACAGAATAGCAATATAATGTGCAAAGGCCCTTACACTTTGATGTCGAATTTATTATTATTAGGTAAAATTACTATTGAGTGTTAGAAGCTCAAAATTGAATTATATTAAGTCTACGCGTCTATTGTTATTTAATTGTTAGTTATTTTCTCTGGTTTCAATCTCAAAACTCGTCTTAGACAGGTACTTAGTTTATGCTCAAAAAGTAAAAGTAATTAAGAAACTTAAGCAGAACTTCATAATTAAGTTTAGGTGGTAAGTGGAAATTTACGCCCACGAACTTCTTATAGACAGTCGATTCCAAATGATAATGAAATTCTACCTGAGATTTTCGACAAAAGCGTTGTTATCCCTAATGACTACATTAAATTGTCTCTTGTAGGATTTTTTGAATTAATGAAGTAGCAAACGAACTTACAAACCACCAGATGATAGAGACCACCAGTGGTTATTGCTACCCATGGGCACATGCAATCAAAACATATGTTTGTGATGGTTTTAACAAATTTCTCATGCCTAAACGTTTTATCACGCATTATTGTTTGTGCACTATTGAAGTATGGGATTCCATCCATCTATCCATCAGCCCTTGAAAGTCCACTACTGGACATAGGCCTCCCCAAATCTGCGTCACTTCGACCGGTTTTGAATCATATGAATCCAGCGGTTTCCGCTGTTTTCTTCAGGCGTATGGGATTATTAATCTCCAATGTGCATTTTTTTATCTGACTGAGGTAGCAAACGAGCATGCAGTCCAACTGATGGAAAGTGGTCACTGCCGCCCATGGACATCTGTAATCAACTACATACAGAAAATGGGTTCCATCTGAAGTCAATAACGTATGCGTTGCTACTCCCGAGGACTATGATGGTCGCCTCATGTGAAAATGTGTCGGCAACCACACCCTTCTATCGCAAGAAATTCTTCACGCTAGAAATAGGTGTGGCGGTGGTACTTCCCCGGTCGAAATACACTGGTTCTACCACCTCGTAGTACATCATTATTGCATTGCGTTGATCTCAAATCGATGTCAACTTTACACAACTAAGTTATTACCCTTTAACAGAAATGTAAACCTTCTAAAATGGAGCATCTAAATCGAAACTTGAGAACTATTTGCGGGTTTGTCTGTTGACGACGTTGATTTGATGGATTTATTGTTGCGTCGTAACATTTACTTTGATTCCGCCCGTCGCCCCAACGTTTGTAGTTTAATTTGTTTGTTATTGAAATATCTAATTCCAAGCTTATCATTGTTTGTTTCTCTATGTTTGTTTAACGTGGTTTAACATATTAACAAGCAATTAACGGGTTACTCGTTGAATTTGTCGGCGTATGAGTTGTCGTTTTATAGATATTATCGTAATCGTTAAGTTAAGAATCATAATAAATAAATTAAATTTTAAATATAGTTTATGTATAGTATTATAATATTTTATATTAGTTAGTTTCTATTTTGTATAGTATCATAGTTTTATTAAGTTTTATGTATTAATTTGTTATATTGTTTACTTGTATTTGTGTATTAGTTTGTCTATGGGCCTTTGTAGCCTGAAATAAATAAATAAATAAAATAATAATTATATAAAAAGCAGCTCTTTTTGATCGTAAAAAAAATGTTAAGAATCCCAGAATAAAAGCAGTTATCCTTTTTTCCCCTGGAAGCACTTGTCAACATAGAAGATTGTGTTCTTCTATGTTAAGAAGTGCTTCAAGTGTTTTTTTTATCTGACTGAAGTAGCAAGCGAGCATGCAGCCCACCTGATGGTAAGTGATCACTGCCACCCATGGATAGTTGTAATCAACTACATACAGAACATAGGTTCCATCTAAAGTCAATCACAGATGCGTTGCTACTCCCGAGCAAAATGATGGTCGCCTTATGTGAATGTGTGCCCCCTTTGTAATGTCTTTCAACGCGGCTACTTCTTTATTAAAAGGTTTATTCGTCATGATAAACGCGATACATCGACTATTGATTTCACGAAAATTATTTAGGACCCCTGCGTAAAATTGAAAAGCCGCAAACGTTGCAGGCAAAGCCGCACGTATCTCGTATGTAAATAAATGCGAACGTAAACACGTTAGCTAAATCATTTCCGACTCAAAGCAGTCGTAATGCAGTGCAATTTCCAACGACAAAGTAACCATTACCGGTTCTGACAGTACTAATTCAATTTACAAACGTACTAGTGAAATATTCAAATGGAATTTATCAAACATGTTTCGCTCTCTGAGTTTCGCTATCACTTCATGTACCATCATCTTACTAGCGAAAGTTGAGTTTCACAAAAGTTCGTACTGCCTAATTTTATAAATACAATATTTTATGAGGATAAATAGACGGATATTAGTGTCTTAAGAAAAATCTACTTAGAGATCGAGATTAGGAGAAGTTGGACCATCGGATAGATTATGGAAACGATTAAAATTTAGTGTGAACAAAAACACTTTGTTTCCGCCAGTTAAGTATTGTAAAATTGTTTTATTTTAAAAGCCTCTATGAATGATTACTTGAATCCCGCAGCTTCGCCCACGTTAACAAAAATCTATTTTCCCGTGGGAACAGGATATTTTCCCACAGTAAAAAGTTATATGTTAATCCAGAGTATCAGCTAACTCCCTACCAAATTTTATGAAAATCGGTCCAGCCGTTTACACGTGAAGAAGTTACAAACATACACACTCACAAACTTTCGCCTTTATAATATTAGTATGACAGATACTAAGTAATATGAATCCTAACTAGTTGGTCCATAGGAGTTATATATTATACATTATTTAGAGCTCGTAACCTGTTCGTTTTCATTACGATCTTCATATCAATTTTGTATATGGATGGTATTGTATATCAATAATAATTAAACATCAAGTAAATCACAAGACATAATGGAAATCAGACAATTGTGATAAGATGGGAAGAAAAAAACTTCAATTTGCGACACTTTCCTTAAAAACGTTGAGAATAACACCAACCTCATAATGGCGTCCAATGATTCATTTGCAAACAATTCACAAGTTTGCTCAGTATCGGCTCAATTTGCAATTCGCAATGCGTCGTATTCGCAAACAGGCGCAGCTCCGTTCATTTGCAAGCAAGCGCTGCGGCGCCTCTATTAGTGTTTACATTTAGGATCCGGTGGGTTACGAATACACAGACATGGAATCTACACCATATTTACTTGACGTCGACGTACATGACACACTCAATATGTGCCTGGGTTTATTTAAACCGGTTTATATTTTTTTCGACATGATTGATATTTTTAATGCAGTTTACTCATACTATACAATACACTATACTATCATGATAATATTATAAAGGCGAAAGTTTGTGAGTATGTTTGTCACTTCTCCACGTCTAAACGGCTGGAGCGATTTCCATAAAATTTGGTAGGGAGTTAGCTGACACTCTTGATTAACATTTTTACAGTGGGAAAATATCTTACTCCTACGGGACAATCACTACATCGATTTTTTTTAACGCGGCTGTAGCTGCGGGGTTAGTCTAGTTGTGTAGTAAATGGTTAGCAGTTTTGCTTTATATCTTACTTGTAAATCAACAAATACTGATTATTTTATTTTCACATAACCCTAAGGCTGTCTAATATCATAATTTACACTTACTTTATTTTTATTTTGTTTATAATTTGTAATGTATTTATTTTATCCGTTTTTTTTCCAATTTGCACTTTTGTATGTTAAACAGTATGCACGTGTATATTTGTGCTTGTAGATACAACATTAGTGATTGTAGTACTTTATAGCGAATTATTTTAACTTAGTCCTCGGGAGTAGCAATGCATCTGAGGTCGAGCTCAAGTTCGAATAAAATTATCTGGGGCTTACCTTGATTACAAAAAATGTCCATGCATAATACCTTTCATCTGGTGGACAGCACGCTCGTTTAATACTTCATGTTCATAAAAAATCACAAAAGTCGTGATAAACCTTATATCCCCTGCCTTAACAAGCTCTCAACCCTAAATGTAAACACAATATCAACGATAAAGAACACACCCTTTATGAATAAACACAGCTGCGCGTGGTAACGAATACGACGCATCACGAATATGAGGCATCAAGAATAATAAATTGAGTGAAAAATGTACAATCTATACGTTTCAACGTTTAAATATTCATGAAAAATGTTAAAAGACCGTCATATCATATCGGTTCGTCTCGGCATTACAGCGCTTGAAAGAAATAGTTCAATTTATTCTAATTGGACTGTAAGTTAAAATGAGAATTTCGAATAAAATATTCTACCTAAATTGATAAGTCTGAATTCGACGGCGCGTGAAATCTTAAATTATATTCAGTTTGTCAAACTAAGAAAGCGCGTCTTATAATATTTAAATGAAACTTACTATATTTCGAACCGGTTAATTCTAAGAAATTATTGTAAAAATTTTCAAAAGAAAGGAGCTTTTCGCTTTCAATTTAGCCTATTTAACAAAATCTCTTTATTTATTTCGTCAGTGGATTCGAATTTTGAAATTAATTATCACTTGCCGAAGCAGCGAAGGAAAACATCTAGAGAAAACCTGCGCGCCTGAGAGTGTTTTAAAAATATTTTCCTTAAGGTGTATGAAGTAGTCGCAGTCGCAGTCGAGTTTTCGCGAGCGAAGTATTTGTAAGCATCAGAATTTGTTTCTCTAGGCCTAATTGTCTAAATCTCATACTTTTCACACAGAAAGCACACAGAATTAATGATTAAATATCACAACAATAGATATAATAGCTAGAATAGATTAAACCTTAGGTGATCACCTGAGCGTCCACGTTTAGGAAGAAGAATCAATAGAAATAAAAAAACGTCCATCCATCCATCAGCCCTTTGAGGTCCACTGCTGGACACAGGGCTCCCCTAAATGGCGCCACTCCAACCGGTCCTGTGCATTCTGAATCCAACGGTTCCCACTGTCTTCTTAAGGTCGTCGGTCCACCTAGCTCAACCGTGGAATGAAGTGGTTAATTTATATAAATTACAAATGATGCAACGTTTGGTGCTTATGAATATAGTGTTGTGTATCATGACAGAGAACTTAAACAGAAAACAAGATAGTCGTAAGGTAGTTACTTTAAACTATTAAAAGTGATTGTTTACGGTTCCTCCCCAGCACTGCAGAATCCCCGAGACCACCATCTATCTAACTAGGTCAAAATATCGGCTAAAATCATATAACAAAACGGTCTATCATTTCACTCGCTTCTTGCTTGTTTGACCACCATGATAACTTCTTAAGTCCCATTATGTCCCGTTTAGCACGTTAAGCGGATTATATTATGCTCTCCCGATTATGTACATTCAGGCAATTGTCCCAATGAGACTGTAATCGCATAATCGATTAGGATTAGCCTTCATAGACTTAGATTAGATTAATAATCCATATACCATTTACGCAAAATATACTAGAAATGAAACACGTAAATAAAATGGTATCTGGAAATATACAGCGTTTCATTGAGTTATTATATGAAGTAATAAGGAATAAATAGGTGTGGCGGTGGGACCAACGCAATCTATCCACGAAAGATTCTAACACCAGTAGGTATTCACAAACAACACTATGAGGACTCATTGTGTTCGCTAACGCTTAGGGTGATTAAAACTATTTCAAACATAATACATAAGATAAGCGAAATCAAACGCTATGCGTTTGTCAAAATCGACGCATAGGTAAAGTAGCAGTCGAGCTATTTTATGCAACGCATAGCATCGTAGGGTTCCGTAACCAACGTCCGCTGTAGCTCCGGGATCAGAATAGGGCTACGGCATCCCTTGCCTGCCGTAAGAGACGACTAAAAGGAGCTTCCGGGGTTGCAGACGGCTAGAGTGGGAGCTCGAACCGTTCGGTCAGGCAATCCCTGGAAGGACGGCGGTATGTGTGGTCGCATACCGTCGTAAAGACTAGACGGTGCGGTGGGCCCAGCCGCCCATCTGGGAGAAGCCCGATGGGGCAGCGCGCTCGGAGGATTCCGGTTGAAGTCGTTTCGAGATCCCGGAGTCCTCCTTTTCACCTTTTCAGCGCCGAGGACGGCCACCGGGGGAGTTTTAGTGCGGTAAAAATCCCACATAACCCTGCGTCGCTCCCACGGCGTCGGGTACCTTTTGAAGGTTTCCCCCTCGAAAACAAAAATAAAAAAGGGGTTCCGTAACCTAAGTGTAAAACCGAAACCCTATTATTTAAGACTCCGCTGTCCGTCTGTTCACCTGAATGTCCGGGCTATATCTAACGAACTGTGATGAACCGCAGGCAGAATTTAAATTCAATAAAAAAATAATATTGCCTGCACTATCGTATTGGGTGTTCAGCCTGTGCGGATAGATGTAAGTTTGTATAAATTGATAAATAAGGCGACTAACCTAATCTCCAAGAATGTTAAATCGTCTGTGATCTACGTTAAGAAGAAACCTTTATCTATCGACCCAGTTACATATTATTATTATTTATTATCTCATCATACAAAATTTAATTCATCGTGAAGGGTATGTGAGGTATCCTTATAAAAACTTTTATTTAATTGCTATTCATTATTTACGTCTGCTTAATGGATATGATAAAACCAGTTTACGTTAATGACACAATTAAAATTAATAACTTTAAATAGTGTGTGTATCACTCAATATTAAAATAAAACATGTGCTATGTATTGATTTTCGATTTATACCGATTGCAAATGGTCAAAAGTCAACGTGTTTACTTTAGCAATCGATTTATTAATTTGTATGTGGAATTATATACAAAAATGCAGGGACAGATAACCACAAAAAGGCAAATAGTGTGTTTATTTAATCTGCTTTTTAATTACGCAACGTGTATGTAAATAATTATTTATTACTTACTTTTACATGCATTTTTACTAAATCATTATTTGTATTTTATCTTTTTATTTTTCTCTGACTGGCGTCTGTCCATATTTAAAAATTATTAAGCCTATTTCACTCTCACAAATCGTTTTAGTAATATATCATACTGTAACTTCGCCCGTGTTAACAAAAATCGATTGTCCCGTGGGAATTAGTTATTTTCCCACAGTAAAAAGTAGCCTATATATTAATCAAGAGTATCAGCTAACTTTCTACCAAATTTTATGAAAATTGTTCCAGCAGTTTACACGTGAAAAAGTAACAAACATACGCACTCACAAACTTTCGTCTTCATAATATATATATCATATATTATAAATATCATATATCATAATATCATATATCATATATATCATAATTATATTACAATCCTTCTAGCTATTTGGGCTGTAGCGCGTGCCAAATAAATGGACATACATACAATCCTACACACATACATACGAGAAAATCAATTCTTTCCCTCTGACGCAGTCGGGCAATGAGTTTTCGTGTTAAACATAGAACTTTCTGCAACGGGTCAGAAAAGCCTAACCCATACTAAAAATAACAATTGTCCAAAATTGGTTAGTACAATAATATGGGTTCACTAGTTCTAACAATGTTTTCTTAATAACCTAACATTAGGCTGCCCTATGAACGTTGACAAATAAAAATATATACAGATTTAGAACATTTATTAGATATAGAATTTACCAAAGTAATTCTGATATCCTCTCTTTTGTTCAATCTTCATCAATTTGGTATATGACAAGAATACGCGCAGATATTAACAAATATAGATTAATGCAAACAAAGTCACGAGTACATGCTAAGTTAATTTTGATAATGCGGGGATACAATTATAATTCAATATGCGCTTGTGCGAATCATTGACGATAATGAGTATTTAATTTGCAATCGGGTGTAACGGATATAAATTCATTGGCTTTCAGATAACCAGATTTTCGACCAATGTGTTACCATAAAACGGATAAAACAGATTATTATAATCTGGGCGTATATGAACTTTAGTTTAGGGAAGCTTAAAAGTGTCTGATGGCGAAAAAATGAACTTGATAGTCCTTGATATTTTTAAAATGCGTCGACAAAAAAGGACAGAAATGTCTTCTACTTTTATTCGCAGTTCATAATAAGTACATAGGCATAATAGTCGAGGCATAATTATTCTTATCATATTCATTTTTTTATTGATCACAACTTTAGTCTTTATATAGCTTTTAAGGCCTCATCTGTATATAAAACCCCCCGGTGGCCGTCCTCGGCGCTACAAAGAGGACTCCGGGATCTCCAAAGGAATGGAGCCGGAATACTCTGAGCGCGTTGCAGCATCATGGTGGCTGGGCCTTTTTTTTTTGTTTTTTTTTTTTTTTCGAGTGGGAAACCTTCCAAAGGTACCCGACGCCGTGGGAGCGACGCAGGGTTATGTGGGATTTTTACCGCACTAAAACCCCCCCGGTGGCCGTCCTCGGCGCTGAAAAGGAGGACCCGGGTTCTCGAAACGACTTCAACCGGAATCCTCCGAGCGCGCTACCCCATCGGGCTCCTCCCAGATGGGCGGCTGGGCCCACCGCTCCGTCTAGTCTTTACGACGGTATGCGACCACACATACCGCCGTCCTTCCCGGGATTGCCTGACCGAACGGTTCGAGCTCCCACTCTAGCCGTCTGCAACCCCGGAAGCCTTTTAGTCGCCTCTTACGACAGGCAGGGAATACCGCAGCCCTATTCTGACCCCGAGGCTACAGGGACGAGGCGCCGTTGCCGGCGGCCGCGGCGGATCCTTCTCCGAGAGGGTTCAGCGCGCTCTCTGGCCCTTTCGGCGTCTTCCTTCGCTGACATGACGTCCTCGCAGAAGGTGATCATGCCGTTCCAGGCCTCTCACCGCTGAACCATCGCCACAGCGACAGCCGCGGGAGAAAGGTCCCCTCCAACCTTTTGGACGAGGATCCGCCGCTGAGACTCCCAAGCTGGGCAGTACTCCAGCGTGTGCTGTGCGGAATCTTCGTCGTGCCCACAATGGTGACAGAGGGCCCTCCCTGGACAGTCTCCCTATCCTGTTCAGATACTGACCGAAACAGCCATGTCCGGTGAGTATCTGAGTCAGGCGGAGGTGGCTGGGCCTACCGCTCCGTATAATCTTTACGACGGTATGCGACCACATATACCGCCGTCCTTCCCGGGGTCGCCTGATCGAACGGTTCGAGCTCCCCCTCTCGAATTTGAGCCGCCCGTAACCCCGGAAGCCCCTTTTAGTCGCCTCTTACGACCGGCAGTGGATGCAGTAGCCTTATTTTGATCCCGGAACTACAGGGACGAAATGTGTCGCCCGTACCACATCGTATAAACTAAAACACAGCAGCGCCTTATACTGATGTTATTGTGTAGAAATACGCATTCGAAATACAACCTCAAAGAATCTTTAAAAATTCACCCCAACCCCCACTATCCAAAAAATACTATAATAATCAAACTTAGAACCTTTCATATGACAAAATAGTGTCCATTTTAATTACCGTATTTACCATCATCCTCTTTAGGTATCTATTTTACAATATTCTACCACCATAAAAAAAGAAAAATTCTTCCATGACTGTTCGTATATTTCATTGTATGGCTTCCTCAATATTATATTAATAGTATTAAACACAATTATACTGAAACAGATGTTCCGTGTGACAATGAATATTAAACTAGGTTTTGAAAAAGAAAAGGCATCGAACAATTAAAATTTAAACAACCGGAGTAATACAAAATGTTACCCATAAATCGTTGCTTGAATGTAATATCGTGATGAATGTACTATCAATTTTACTGGTTCGGGTAATAAATGAAAACAATGCAGAGACTCAGGGGGAATTACTGGCAAATTTATGTCCACTGAAGCCAACCATTTATTGTTTGTCTGGACTGAAGTGCAATAAAGTATATTTTCCCTTTTTGATATTCAAAATATTACCACTTTGTATTCACCAATGGGTCTGTAATTTTGCTTGGATTTCGTAATCGAAGTATATCGTTATGAAATATCAGATGAACATTGTAAAGAGTATACAATGTATACTCGTATATTACGTAGTCACTGCAGCTACTGCTATCTATAAAAAACCTTAAATCTTAAATTGGTTATCATCACTTCATGGCACAAAACAAAGTCGCTTCGCGCTGTCTGTCTCTATGTATGCTTAGATGTTTAAAACTATGCTATCAAATTGTTACACTAACGTCACATTTAATAACGCGACCCATTATTGACATATTTGAACAAAAAGAATATCCTAGAAGTTGATCAAGAACAAATACACATATTTATAATGCACGAGTTACCCGACCGTCGTCATTGTCAGGTTAAAGTTTATATCTTTTGACGGGAACCCAGGTCTAACATTCTCAAAAATATTACAGGTAATAAATAATTAGCCAAAACAGTAATGTACCTACAAACTTGTTATTATTTTATTTATACTTGTAGTAGCAAACGACAGCCTGATGTTAAGTAATTACTGCCATGTACATATAAAGGAACACTGAGAAAACAGGAACTGTACGTGAAGCTAATTATATATTTAGATGTTGCTACGCTAGGGATTATGTAAGAAAGCTTCATATGAACGATAAACTAAATTAAATGTCTTACCACGTCGCTTCAATCAGAGAATAGTTTTTTACGCTTATAACTATTTGTTTCAACAGTGACGTCACCAATACCGTTTTTTAATCTAACTGAAGTAGCAAACGAGTAGTAGTCCACCTGGTGGTAAGTGGTCACTGCCGCCCATGGAAGTCTGTAATCAACTTCATACAGAACAGGGGTTTCATCTGAAGTCAATCACAGATGCATTGCTACTCCCGAGGACGATGATGGTCGCCTCATCTGAAAGTGTGCCGGTAACCACACCCTTCCATCGAAACGCAAGAAATGCTTCACGCTAGAAATAGGTGTCTACCGTGCTTATAAGAGTCTAATAAAAAAGTGCCTATATAAAACACTACTGTGTTGTAGTTTAGAACAAAAAACAACAATGAAATCTCACATAACCCGATCTTTTCTCTAGAATTCGAGTAATATTAGAAAATATTTTTTTCCTAATACCTATCATAAAAAAATGGTAGTCAATTCTGTTGTAACATGTCCATAAGCAGCAGTGGCCATTTACCATTGAAGAAGACAGAGTTGTTTTTTATTTCATAAGAAAAATAATCACGTTCAAAGTTTCTTCACAGCTTCCACACAACGTTATTTCATAAAGTTGAGACGGTGCGCCATTTTTCAGCGAACGCCTTTCAATAAACTGTAGTAGAATGACAGTAATGCATGTTCGTCTTAAAATATAACGTCATTACCGTCTCGGTTCCGGCTACTTGAGGCTTAAACCTGTATTATTTATAACCTACTGTCTTAAATAAAATTTTATAGGATTAACGGTTTTTATAGGTTGTCCGTTGTTTATCGGATTAGCTCGAAAATAGATTTATTGTTTATTGAACATAGATTTTTCGTAACAGTTGTTTTTGGTAATTTAATTTAATTGTTAAACCGTTACATTGTTTTATAACAAACGAATATCATCTCCATTTATTTTACTTTATTGGTATTTAATAAGCACTATTTAGTTTTTGTGTTATAATAAAAAGAGTTTCTTACAAATCAAGGACACTAAACACGACTCGTACTTACATTTGTATTATTAATAATAATAGTATATTTGGGTATAGCACCATTATATTCTTAGTTTGCAGAGACTAATATGATATAGTGTATTTTGTTGCTTAAAGGATTTAATCAACGGCGAGTAACGGATACGGATATCCGGAACATCACTACTTAAATCGTTAATTAAATATTCTTAATTCTTAAGTTCTCTTTATTTTCATCATATACTTAGATACAAAATTCTATTTTCTATTTCACGTAACATACTTCATTTCTTTGTTGCAGCTGCGCTCGTGGCGACTTTCTGAAGGTGTACTGGGAAGTGCAGGGTCCAGGTCCACCCGGGACCATAAACGAGCGCTCGGCGTGGGCCAGAGAGCTCTGTGGCAGCAGAGCTGACGTCCCACCAGCGCTGTACTCGCCAGGTCCAGCCCTGGTGCTCGAGTTCCACACGGGATCCAAGCAGAATAATGCTAGTGGATTCATTGGGACTTATAGCTTTATTGATAGACGTGAGTACGCCTTTATCTTTACTTAAAAGAAAATATATGGATTGTTTATGTGTTTTCAGTTGCAGTTTGAGTTAATTTCGTAATTAAGGATTACAATGGCGTGCTGTGGTCGAATATTCTGAGTGTAACATATTCGTAATAGTGTGCAATGCACCATACATATTCATAATAGCGTGTAGCGTATATGTGTATTTTTGATAGATCTATTGTTACAACAACGAAAAAGAAATTTTATACTCATATAAATCGTGTTTGGTTGACATAAGTTGTTGAAAAATACATAATACATTAGCAGTCAATAAAATTTCTCGAAATTCACTCGTGTCTATGTTAATGTGAAAGTCTCTACACTTTAACAGTGTAATTGACACTAGTTCATCTTCCTTATTTTGTGTAAATTCCGAGATCAACCGACCATTAAAATAATATACTAAACTAAAAAATTAAAAACGTGTATTTTACGAAATATATCCGACATGTACCTACTAGTAAGAAATAATATATTGATACATGATATTTTTGCTGGGCTATGAGTAGGGTCGACAGCACACATACATATTTGGTATCTCCTAACGGATTAACAAAAGGTCACACGTGAGAAACGACTTCGGATTAGCGTGTAAAATGGGCACGGTGTTAATTTTATTAATAAATCTTTTATTTATTGCACACGGCAAAAAAAAGTTTTTTTTTTTATAATATACAACCGCCAGGTAGTAGTGTAGATCGACCGCGGAGCTACGACCGCCACACTTATTTCTTGCGTGAAATAGTTTTGTGATCCGGCATTCCTCGATTTCAGGCAAAATACGTGTTCTGTAAGAGTATTCTATCTCTATCTCCTCTCTTTTGCTATGATAATTTTATAAAAAAAAAAAAAATATACGTGACGAATAGATAACCTCTTTCCTTTGGGAAGTCGGTTAAAAAAACTGTTTTATACTAAGTTAACAATCCCCACAGTACTTAAGCAACTTTTACATAAACGAGTGAAATATGAATTAAACTTGTGAAATCAAATATCACCCCTACTTTTATAATAGTTCATAAATAACCTTACATAAAAGGGAACTTACATCCTTTATCTAGTCTTTTTGCCTTTAGTTCACGGATGAAAAGGCTCGCATTTCCTTCATCGGCACAATATAAAAATACAAAGCGCTACATCGCACCTCAGTTCCCTGTCATCAACTTTCCATTACCGTGCAAATATTTCTATCACATATTTATACAGGTGAATGAGAACTTTCAAAACATTTTCTAGAAACATCACCTAGATTTTAAGGCTAATTTAAAACTTTGTGAGTACGGATTCACAAAAATTTGTGCGCGGCCTTAAACATGAATAAACAATCTCAATAAATAGAGAAGTTTAGTAAAATCCTCTTAATAATTCATACATTCAGCAGTTTGTTTTAAATGATTAATGCCTCAGCTTCTTAAGAATAGAATACTGGGTACTACTTATTTTCAGTAAAAATAAGCATACTTATTGACATGTAAAGGTGGGCATTCACGTTACAATGGTCACACAGACTGTCGAACGGCCTACGGTCGTATGCGACAGTCCGTGCAACCGGTGTAACGTAAATGCCCACATTAAGCTATATCGTTCTATATTAATGTATACTTTAAACAAAACGATACGGTAAAAATGACAAATATGAATCGGCTACAGAAGTCGTATAAATTAAACCATATTGTATCTTATGAAATATAATAATGTGTATAACGATGCAGATCATCTGTAACTACAGACGATCTGCAGATCAGAATAGGGTTACGGTATCACTTACCTGTCGTAAGAGGCGGCTAAAAGTAGGTTTCGGGGTTGCGGGCATCTAGAGTGGAAGCTTGAACCGTCCAGCTAGGCGATCCCGTGAAGGACGGCGATACATGTGGTTGCATACCGTCGTAGGGACTAGACGGAGCGGTGGACCCAGCTGCCCATCTGGGAGGACCCCAATGGAGCAACACACTCAGAGAATTCCGGTTGCATTCCTTTGTAGATGACTCCGGGGTCCTCTTTGTAGCGCCTAGGATGGCCAGCGGGAGGGGGGGTTTAGTGCGGTGAAAATCCCACATATCCCTGCGTAGCTCCCACTCCGGCGGGTACCTTTCGAAGGTTCCCCCTCGAGAACAAACAAAACGATGCAGATGCCAATAGGCAGTTGTGAATACTTTCCATTAGGTTGAATACATGATATTTTTCTGTTTCTCATATATTATAAATAAAAGTACTATATGAAATTAGATGTACAGTGAAAAACCAAATACTTTCATTATTCAGGGTCAATTGGTGAATTTGTTGGACAAAGCCTTCTGTAATTTTACTTAACTTACATTAATCCCCCATTTCCTGAAACATTATCTAGAAGCAGACCCGCATCATTTCGCTAACGACAGCCATCAATCCAGTACCTACCAGATCTCGTAATATCCTCATTGTAAAGTATAAATACTTTTTATATGCTACCATATGGTTTGTTGGCAGGTTGCATATCGCCTTACTTTCTCTTATGAAATACTCATATGTAAAATGAATGTTTGTTTGTATGCTGTCATAAACTATGCTTTTCATCATATGATAAGCTTTTGCTGTTGTTGTTGGGTTGTTGTGCATGAGCCCACGAAGGTTTTTGTTGTGGTGGCGCATCGACACGAACAGGGTGTAGCTAGAATTTTATATTTTTCCTCGTTCTTTTACAATTATTAGAAGTTATAAAAATATGTTAAAATAAAATATAAATTGCGGGTTGTATAACGCTGCCTGACGTCGCGAACTCGCGACCGCCAGTCAACGATGCCGCAAATTGATACAAATTATCCCTTTACGCAATCACCCTGAATGTTTATTATTTTCCAATACAATAAATAATATATAGTATCTGGTCTCAGGAGAAAAAGTAAACAAAAGAAAAATTGGAGCTGGATCGCGCATGAATAAACATTGCGAGCCGTCACTGCCTGATGTCGCGTCCGCTTTCGATGATGCCGCAAATTGGAACAAATTATACGCTGTCACTTTACGCGATAATTTGGATTGTCCATTACAATAAATAATATATAGTCTCAGGGAAATATGCAAACAAAGTAGAAACTGGAGCTAGATCGTGAATGCAGAAAAATTGCGATCCGTCACTGCCTGACGTCGCCTCCGCTTATGATGATGCCGAAAATTGGTACAAATTATCGCTTTACCCTGTCACTTTACGCGGTAATCGTGAATGTCTATAATTGTCCAATACAATAAGTAATATATAGTCTAAATTCTTAGAAGGATAAGTAAACAAAAGAGAAATTGGAGCTGGATCGCGCATGCAGAAACATTGCGATCCGTCACTGCCTGACGTCGCGTCCGCTTATGATGAATCCGAAAATTGGTACAAATTATCCCTTTACGCTGTCACTTTACGCGGTAATCGTGAATATTTATTATTGCCTAATACAATAAATAATATTTAGTCTCGGGTCTTAGAAGGATAAGTAAACAAAAGAGAAATTGAAGCTGGATCGCCCATGCATAAACATGGCGATTTGTCACTGCCTGACATAGCGTCCGCTTTCGCTAATACCGCAAATTGCTACAAATTATCCCGTTACGCTGTCAATCTACGTCGTAACAGGGAATTTGTATTGTATTCCAATACAATAAATAATATATAGTCTAAGGTCTCAAGAGAATAAGTAAACAAAGGAGAAAGTGGAGCTGGATCGCGCATGCAGAAAAATTGTGATCCGTCACTGCCTGACGTCGCGTTCGCTTATGATGATGCCGAAAATTGGTACAAATTATCCCTTTACGCTGTCACTTTACGCGGTAATCGTGAATATTTATTATTGCCCAATACAATAAATAAAATATAGTCTCGGGTCTTAGAAGGATAAGTAAACAAAAGAGAAATTGAAGCTGAATAGCACATGCATAAACATGGCGATCCGTCTCTGCCTGACGTCGCGTCCGCCGGTCGATGATGCCGCAAATTGCTACAAATTATCCCGTTACTTCGTCAATCTATGCCGTAGCAGTGATTTTCTATTGTTTTACTATCTATTATGTAAAATATACTCTCGAGATATAAGAATAAACTTTCTTATATCTCGAGAGAATGTTTTATAGAGAGAAATCCCACACACTTGAAGGTTCTGTAAAAAAATTTTAAGTGTGAAGACCATAAATTTGCACGGAGTTAGCGTGATGGACTAAGGCCTAAACCAATGTGTTCACAGATGTCCATGGGCAGCAGTAGCCACTTACCATCAGGTGGCCTGCATGTTCGTTTGCTACTTCAATCAGATAAAAAAAAGATGAGATTAATTCCCTTTTGTTACCAGCTCCATAAAAAATAAAATTCTCCACTTGAATTCAACAGTTTAGTTTTAGTCTATAATATTATAAAAAAAAAAATATGGCTGAAGTAGCAAACGAGCATGCAGTCCACCTGATGGTAAGTGGTCACTGCCGTCCATAATAGACATCTGTAATCAACTACATACAGAACATGTGTTTCATCTGAAGTCATTTCACGCTAGAAATAGGTGTGGTTGTGGTACTTCCCCGGTCAAACTACACTGGTTCTACCACCTTGTATGTATTATAATATTCAGTTTCAATTCGTCTAATTTTTAATTATATGCCGTTTTTGTACGTAACACGTCAGTAAAATAGCTGCCTTACAAGCTGCCCTATTAGTACGTACTTTACCAAAAACACGATGGGCATAGAGCGATAAGCTAACAGTATCACGCATCCATTAAACATGGTTATCCATCACTGCCTACGTCGTATCCACTAGTCGATAATGCCACAAATTATCTCGTTCAACCCCGTCAGTCTAATCAACGTTGCTATAGCCTGTGGCTTTGTGTAAATACTCTGAATTTCTTACTTGTTACTACTATCATTAGTACTATTTAATTACTTTTTTGTAATATGTGTTCCAGAAGTAGGATTGGATGAACAAAGTAAACGACACATTATGTACAACACTGTTATATTTTCACGATTTCAAACTTATACAATTTCAGAATACATTCGGACAGAGTAACGTCTTACACTTATGAATTTTATTAGCAGATTCATCACCATGATTATGCCCTCCTTTTTATTCTAAACACGGCAGGCGTTAAGGTAACCGTCACAGAGACAAAAACATTACTATTAATCTAATACATTACATAAAAATAAAATATACGCATTTATAATATTTATTTATAAAATCATTTATATTTATTTATATTGACTTCTATAGATTTATGATATTAATAATATATGGCACGATCAATTTAAATACAGTCATTATATAGATTCTTATTGTCGTTTATAACTAACGTAGTCATGAGTTAAACAGTAGTGTCCCCAGGCAAGCTACTTATTGGTTGGTAACATATATACCTAAGTGTGATAAGTAGCAAATGATGCAGTCCATTTGATGATAAGTGGGCTCTGCTGACCTTGGACATGAGTAATCAATTCCGAATAAGACCAAAGTCCTTTACTAAAGTCTTCAAACCAGCACTCAGCAGCAACAACAGCAAGACGATCCGCGTGGCGGAGCGGTTACCATACCGGTCTGACGCGCAATGGGTTCCGGGTTTGATTCCCGGCCAGACAGGTATCTGAATGATGAGTTTAGATTCATGTTCTGGGTCTGGATACAGGAGAAAATCCTAGTGTGGGGCTATGAGTGACTAAAGCGAGTGTAATTGTTAGTAGACATAATCAAATGTGACGTTAGTGGTCCCGAAAACGTACCACACCCAGTTTTGAACGCATCACATTTCTAAATTAAGTCAAAATGAATGATCTATTTTATCCACACAATTTTCCGATTTTCGTATTAACACTTGAATTTTCGATAGAACAAGCGTAATGAAAAGAAGTGAATTTATTTTTTGATTGATCCTCACATCTATGGACCTTATAATCTGTCACTTACATTTTTTCTTAATCTACTACCATAAAATCTAATTTCCGGACATTTTTTCTGAATAAAACATTTAACCACACGAATGTACCTATGGACGAAGACGTATTACGTGAGCACAGGTGTGGAAACCCTGAACAAACATCGATCCGACTTGACTGGAATGTACACAAGACTCAATCCTGTGTTACGGAATAATCCTTCAACAGTTAAAGTATACACCGACTCTGGTATATATGTTTGTAAAACTTCTGTAATCCGTATCCGACCAGCAAATACGACACGATACCTGTCCGAGACGGAGAATTCTCGGCAAGATATACAAATAATAAAAATACATATTTAAATACTAATCTTATCACTACATAGTATAAAACAAAGTCGCTACGCGCTGTCTGTCCCTATGTATGCTTAGATCTTTCAAACTACGCTACGGATTTTATGCAGTTTTTAATAGATAGAGGGATTCAAAATAAAGGTTTTTATATATAATACCTTCATGCATAACATAGTGGAGGAACAACGATTATTTTAGATTTTTACTTTTTTACACTTTCCCGTAAAAATTACCAGTCGGAGTTCGCTGAAATTTTCCAGACACATAATTGGTGAGCTATATTAGTATCAGGATACTCATTACCGTGGTAGATACATCGTGTTACGATAGAAGGGTGTGGTTGCCGGCACACTTTCACATTAGGCGACCATCATAGTCCTCGGCAGTAGCAACGCATCTGTGATTGACTGCAAATGGAACCCATGTTCTGTATGAAGTTGGTTACAGATCTCCATGAGCGGCACTGACCACTTACCATCAGGTGGACTGCATGCTCGTTTGCTACTTTAGTCAGGTAAAAAAGAAAGACAGAACCGACTCAGGCGAAACCAAAGCAATACCCGTATTACGAATATTATAAAATGAATGTGTTGGGTCTTTCTGAGTGTCCATGATACCTTCTTTAAACTAAGGATATAAGTGACACACGACTAATTTTAGGTTGTAAGACCTTTATTTGCTAGTATATATACTATATATTGTATGGAGTATGTGATATATATTTGCTAATATTGAACATATCAACACTTCTGGGCTCAAAGGGCTTAAAGGTCAAATAAATTTTACCGAATCATGTTTTTATGATAGCGTTAAAATTTTCACGACTTTTTGGAAAGTTTTAGTATGTTGACTGCTGTGTTGGCTCTCGTTGCACAATTATAAACTGACAAGTAAAGCAAATATTTCAACACGTCGACTTTGCTCGATTGTCGACGGGTCCACATAAAAATGATTCAAAATATCAAATATACTAAAGACACTCCGTAAACACATCGTGCCCCTAAGCCGTTTAATGTCCTGTGATAAGTCCAATGCTGACCACACGTTTTGACGCGTAC
The DNA here is from genome assembly GCA_949699795.1 of Spicauda simplicius. Lineage (NCBI taxonomy): Eukaryota > Metazoa > Arthropoda > Insecta > Lepidoptera > Hesperiidae > Spicauda > Spicauda simplicius. The sequence continues at coordinate 8,422,488 of OX453067.1, read as the reverse complement.
ATGGTGCCTACAAACTTAAACAAATTTATTTGGCAAATAAATACTGTTACGCAAATATACATCAAGTGATGCCCGAACGTAGAACGAGCGTGGAATATATTTGTGAGAAATTTTGTAAAGCAAGAATTTGTTTAGTTAGTTCAAGACAGGACACTTCGTATTCCCTTTTTAAATGCAACGTATAAAATAAGGTGTATAAATGTGCTACGTAAAACAATGTATAAACACACAAAATTATTATACCACTAAAGACAGTATCTGCTGGTAGGACGTAGTAACTACCTACTTGTGATAAATCTTGAAATAAATATTGTTACATCATTTGTGAGTAACCTATCCATTATTAACTGAGGCCATGTTTTGTGTTAGTAAAGAAAACGTCACTTAAATACATATTAGGTGACAAACTTTACACTGAAGTTTATAACCTATTGTGAGAAACATCACGCAAAATATATGAAGCACCGTAGAAACATCCGTTCTACCTGACTAGAATTCCATGAAACCGGATCCTGTTGTGTGGAATAAATCTCTGCAGTACAGAGTACCTACAAGTCGCAATATCCGGCTTTCGTGTTCGTTGGTACTACTGAAGACATGTGGGACATTCCCATTATGAATTTATGGGTAACTAAGATTTACCTTTAAATTCTCATTGTCCGAAGTTAAAGTATTAAAGCTATGTGTGTTGTCAGTAAGATCTATAGCGCTGAGACGTGATCTTCCATTATAGACCCTTTCTGTAAAAGGTACGCAGCGAGATGAAAAGAGTTATGCTTGGTATTTTGCTACGCGCTAAAATTCGCAACGAAGAGATTTCAAAATGTCTTAAGGTTATGGCATAGTTCTCAGAATTAACAAGTTCAAGTGGTATCCAGTACATCGCTCGGAGAATTATAACCGTTGGACGAAGTTTTTGTGCGGCTAGCAAGTCACATTAAAAGGAGTACAAATCGCCCCGATAAGGATAACCGATGACCTAAAGAAGACATTACATAATCGCTGGATTTATGCGTTTAGAACGAGACAAAACCTTATAGAGTGATTTCTATTAAAGCAAAGTTATGTCTAGGAACCGATCTCGAAGGTTAGATCGATGGAAGATTTAGTTTACGATCTACCCATCGTAGCTCAGACGGCGTGCTGTATGAATGTTTTGTTTTAATTTAACGGAGGAAAAATTTCATAAAAAAATTTAGCTTGTAGCCCTCAATTTTATGTCACCTATATTATATATAAAAAACGAGAGGAGGAAGTTTCAACCAAATATATTTATTACTTAAGCAAGATACGAGAGGCAAATAAATATTTTGATCTGAAATAACTGTCATTTTGTAACTGCACCACAGCTTTATTTGTCCGAGATACATTATTATAGTTGCTTGAATTTTCTTTGATGTTAATAAAATACAATTTCAACCTTTCGACAGAGACGTATAACGTGGGCACAGGTGTGGAAAGTCCTGAACAAACATCCGACTTAACTCCTGGATTGAGTCTTATGTGTATTCCACACAAGACTCAATCCAGTGTTACGGAATAAATCCTAACACAGTTCGGAGTAAAAGTCGCAATATCCGGCATTCGTGTTCGTTGGAGCTATCACTAAGACGTAGGTGGAATATTGCAACTTGGTATTTATGGGTTTGCAGTATTTCTTTGTAGAGGGGAAACTGATCGTTACTCGGAATCGTTTCTGAATTCGCTTTCAAAAGCTACAGCAGATTTAATGCGTTAAACTGTTTCTTACTATATTTATGTTAATATTTATTCCAATTGTTACAACAGACGGTTAATTTTGACTGTATATTTTATTTTATCTTGTTCAGATAATTGAATTTTAACATAGGGTTAGTCATAGCACTTTAGTGCCACGACTTGATACAGAACAAGATTCAAATCTTCTCGACGAATCCATGTAGTTTTGCTTGTCATCTTGCGTGTCAGGGGACCTACCTACTAGAATAAAAGGTATACCTACAAGAATAACAGGTCTTTTAAATATTTCTGCTAAACCATTTGTGAACAAGAAATAACACAACACTTTTTTGTTCTCGAGGGAAACCTTAAAAAGTTACCCGACACTGTGGAAGCAACGCCGGGCTATATGGGATATTTTTACTCTAAACCCCCTGGTAGCCACCCTCAACACTGCGTAGATCACTCCGGGATCTCCGACAAAACGCAAACGGAGTTCTCTGAACGCGTTGCCCTATCAGGCCCCAGGTGATCAGGAATTAGTTGGGCGGCTGGGCCTACCGTACCGTCTGGCCGCAAATTCCAAGTATGTTTCGATAATTATAGTTTTATGTTTACATACTTTAAAGATTTTTTTGCGTGTAGGGTATTCATGACGTCTTTAATCACCGGTCAAATAAGTCATAAAATATTTTATTACTTTGAAAAGTTAAGTATTCGTCTACAAATGAATTCAATAAAACATCCTAAAAAGGTCAGGGTTTTAAAACTTCTACCTTTTACGAACAAATAATATTCACATAATATCGGGACTTTGAAAAGATATTAAAGAGCTTGGGGTTCAACCCTAAGATCTCCACTGTAGAAAGCCGAAATTTTTCTCACTGGACTATGTATCCCTCCCACTTTACAACGCAATTACAGAATCGCTTCATTTATCAAGTGTGAAGCATCATTTCGTTAGTAATGATCATCGAACTGGAGTTCAACAACGCGAGACTCAAAATTATTTCGTGTATTACTTGCTCAAAGCGAATATTTATTATAATAGACAATAATTGTTTATTTTATGTATTTAAATCAGATGTAACGCTTATGTCCTATAAGAAGTACATGTAAATTGGCTACTAGTGTACTTTATAGAGAATATTAGGAAAAACTGGATTTTCAAGGCTAAGATTTTTTTCACATTTTTTCTTTTTTCTCGAAATGCTTATGCCATAAATAATGAGCTGTAGAAGTTTCTTGAAAATACTTAAACTTTAGAATTTCTGGTCGTCATGAGGTTAAAACGTGTCGATCTTGTGCCTATCGTAAATTATGTGTTTGAACGAGTGTAGTAAAATATCGTTACTTACTATTTCCATTTAAATTACATTAGTTATAAAAGTAACGAAATAAGGCAAACGGAACACCTAATGGGAAGTGGTCACCGTCGCCTATGGACATTTGCAACACCAGAGGAGTCGCCAATGCATCGCCGGCTTTGAAGAAGAGCTCTTTTTGCACCTTTCTTGAAGAGCAATGTCATAGCCTCAGGAAACTCATCCCACATTTTGCCTGGTGCAGCGGGAAACTGAAACAGTCTAAAACAGTCTCTTTTCGTCAACCCATTATTGTCCCACTGCTGGGCACGGGTCTTCTCTCAGAATGAGAGAGTTTAGCCATAGTCCACCGCGCTGGCCAAGTGCGAATTGATGGACTTAACACACCTCCGAGAACTTTTTTTTTTAAGAACTCTCGGGTGTATAGGTTTCATCACGATGTTTTCCTTCACCGAAAAGCAGTGATAATTAATTTCTAATACGCACATAAATCAGTGGTGCGTGCCTGGGTTTGAACCTCGGACCTCCCAATCGAGAGGGCAAGTTTCAACCATTAGGCTATCACTGCTCTAAAACAGTCATAAGTATGCATTATTTTGCAAATTACCCATATCATAACCATCATAAAATTTACGGTGAAAGCAGCGTGGATATTAAAGAACTTTATTAAAGAGGAAAACAAGAGAGCGTCAATATTTCAAATTTTATCTTACCACAGCGCACTCACTAAAAAGTACTATCTAAAAAATTTGTTGCTAAGGCCGAGTAGGTAACGGGCTGAGCCTATAACTTTTTTTATTTTTTTTTTATTCGACTGAAGTAGCAAACGAGCATGCAGTCCACCTGATGGTAAGTGGTCACTGCCGCCTATGGACATCTGTAATCAACTTCATACAGAACATGGGTTCCATCTGAAGTCAATCACAGATGCGTTGCTACTCCTGAGGACTAAGATGGTCGCCTCATGTGAAAGTGTGCCGGCAACCACACCCTTCTATTGAAACGCAAGAAATGCTTCACGATAGAAATAGGTGTGGTTGTGGTACTTCCCCGGTCGAACTAGGTACACTGGTTCTACCACCTTGTGAGAACTATAAGAAATAAAATACTTGAATTTCATAATATGTTGCATTATTTCTAGCAAAACCATTCTTAAGTATATTTTATTCATATTTTTAATTCGCATGATATTAATTTTCTATCTAAAAATATTATAGAAATTGTAATTATTTTTTACGTATTTTTATGTCACAAAAAACATTTGTAAAGTTCAAGAACTCGTCTTTATCAAATACTATTTATTAAAATCTAAAACAGACTTTTAAAAATGTACAACTTTTGAAAATAATGTTGTTATTGTTTCATACGAACATGTTTTATAAAGCAAGAGTAAATATTATTTGTAGTCGTCGAGTAGGAGTTGCATTGTTTAATAAATCATTAGCAGCCGGTTATTTATCTATAATTTTCATACACTCCACCCGCGGCTTCCCGGTAATATTGTTTCAGACTAAGTAAACTTTACGATACAATCGTGGTGGAATGGCTTGAAGGTTTTTGCTCAATCTAAATTTCGACCTCAACTCAAAAGTTCATACACAGACAAGTTTTTATACCAAGTGCGAAGATAAATTAATTTTACGGTCTCTTGGCTGTGCGCTTAGTTATGTTTCTCTTGTTTTAGCTAACATTAGTTTTAGTTTGAAAGATCTAATTACGTCGAATAGTGGAACTTTAACTTCAATATATGAAATTATATAAATATATGCTGTGATAAGTATATTAAAATATTTAATATAACTCGCTCTCAATTTTTCCGCTCCTTATTTCTTCCAGCTTTGCGCAATTGCCCGATTAGATATATCCTAAGTATCCTAGACCCTGTTTATAGGGGTAAAATCAGTTGGACTCGTATATTTAGTTCTTCATTTATACATTTTTATATATTAATTTTTCCCACGTGCAGACAAATGTTTCCATACGATTTCTAGCGATAACATTTCTTGCTATTCAATGGATGGATATGATTGCCGGATCAGTTTCTGTGATTAACTTATTTATTCGTAATTAATTCTTTATTTAACCCCTGTTCTCTATGAAGTTGCATATAGATTATGAAGAAGACTGCAGTCCATGCAATGACCACTCGCCATCAGCTAATCCGCATGACCCTTTACTAGTTCAATTTTATAAAAAAATAAGACTTCAAATTGTTATATTTATGCGGATCACAGGCACCAAAAATGCTGAAATATTTATTTCTAGGGGACGATTACGTCCAATAGTGTATTTTGAAAGGATAATACATGGATGTGTCAAAACTATTAAGCGAAATTCGTTATCCATTGAATCCGCACTCACCTGCAGAGATTAGTTCGCTCACATTTTACTGTCGGGGGATTAACTAAAATTCGCTTTTACCTACCTCGGTTTTAGCTCGGAGTGAAATCCATCTACCGTTCCAGTTTTAAGCATTATTTATAGAGTTCCAGACTACCAGCCCACTTGGTTAAGCTGACTATCCGGCAACATTTATTTTGGGAGAATAGTCCGCAACTATTCAACCGAAAATAGCACGTATTGAAAGGTTTTTGTACAGACAACGTGTATATAGTAACAAAAGGATTTTATTTGAAATTCTTATTATTATTTTTTCAGATAAGTTAGGCAATAAATAAGAGTAAATTTGAGATAAGAGCGCTCGAAACACATCAAACGGAAACATCAAGATCGCCTATCACCGCGATTTTTATTGTATTTTTTTCCTGAAGTGTATCATTATAAGTGTATAATACACAGGTACTTATTATTTATTTTACGTGCCTACTCACTACCTACAAAGCTGGTAAAAATATACGACTGGAAACATTTAAATAGGATCAAGTTGGCTTTCCGACAGATCCGCGCACCGCATACATATTGAACAGCGCGGCTCAGAACAATTTGCGGAATGGAAATATCAGGAAAATAAGTTTAATAGTACTATGACTTTAAGATTTATTCAAAAACGGTCTCTATTAAAAATGCTTCCCTGATTGATTGATGATTGAAATCTGTCAGCAGTACCACGACATGGTTTCAAAGTTAATCAAAGATTTTAGTCCTGAGGACTGCGTCAGGATGCTCCTGCAACTACTTCGTTAACCCCGATCTTCTCTGATAAGATGTTTTTTTTTTTATTATGATTATAACATAAAAACTCCACAGACTGATCGTCCGTGCCTTTTGTCACAATAGTTCTTCTTTTTTTTAACAATAAGACTTTATTTCTTAGCTCCACGTTAGGCCATTGCTATCACCGTCACACTGTCGTGTGCGGTGGTGACAACGTTGGCATTTAAAGAAATCTTACAATTACGCTGATAAGATGTTATAGGTACTTTAAGACTGTTTACACCGGAAAACTTTTAGCGCATAATTTTGAAGTGGTATAACTTATTGTGATTCGGCTACGGTAGCACCAACGCTTTTGTTTCATAGTAAATGTTATTTATAATGCTATAAAATAAAACGCTACTTTGTAAGGTGTTATGATCATCTCATCTAAGACCTCAGCCTTCACAACAAAACATTTGTGGTCTTCCTCCAGACTAAAATTCTAATATTTATATATATTTGTAAGTTTTAAATATATTTAATCTTATACTTATAGTATTATTTTACTATATGTATCATATGTTTTCAAAGTGATAACCAAAAGGCCAGTCGTCATTAATGTACTGCTATCTGAGGTCACGATAATGCCCCTGACAAACAAAAGTAAATAATCGCACCAGTTCAATCGAAATTACGGACACGAGTGTAATAAAATATAAGGGCTTTTTATTTATAATGCGCTACTAATTTGATGTGTTTTGGATTCCTTCAGGTTTTTTGTGTCATTTTAATATAATCTATTTTGTTAAATGTATCTTTTTCTGTCATTCAAATACAAATCATTCTAATAAAGGTACTAATAAGTAAGGTAGGTAATCATACATATAAAGGTGAAAGGTTGTAAGTGTATTTTGTTACTTCTTCACGTCTAAACAACTGGAGCGATTTTCATAAAATTTGGTAGATAGTTAACTGACACTTTGGATTAACACGTAGGCTACTTGTTACTGTGGGAAAATATCTTACTTCCGCGGGGCAATCGATACACTAATATTTTTTATCGCAGACGAAGCTGCGGAATTAATTTAAAAAGTACTTACTTTAAAGATGCGTCTTAAATTTATTCGTTGATAAAATACCTTGCATGCTAATCACTCAAACTTTTAAGATATCATATAATAGAGATTATTTGAAATTGTAGCACACAAAGGTATTTTCAGATTAAGCAATAGGCCCTTATAAAGATCATACATGGGATATTGTTTAAAAAATATCACTATTGTATTTTACTATCGTATAGTGTGTCTTAGTAGTCGTTGTTTTATAAAATCTAGACAACGAAGCTATCTGTCGGCTACCGAAGTATCACAAACTTCAAGTTTGAACTAATCTTACACACTAAAGAATTTATAACTAATAACTTAGGTGATTTGAATGTGTTTACGAACATAGTGACACGTGACATGCTTTTATTAATTTTTCCAAAAAAGTACAAAATTAAAAACATCAAAATGGATCGTTTACGTAACTAGCCCAAACGGATTTTTGTAAAGACCCACGTGACCGATCAATCACAACACCGGTCCGACACGCAGTGGGTATTGGGTTCATTCCCCAGCCAGACATTTATTTATTTAAAGTTTTGAAACACCTTAATTTAAGTGTAACAAGGGAAAACTTATCTAAATTTTGAATTTAGATATCTATTCCGTGTAGGTTGTTTTTGTGCGTCCATGGCATATTATACCAGAAAAACTAATGCAGGTTTTAAGCATACATTATACGAAAACATGTTAATGGTGTATAGAAGTCAACTTTTTGTTATTTGGCTATGTAATTAAACTGTACGTTTTCCGAATAAAATAAAATAAATAAATAAATAAATAGAAAGCATTATTATCACTTAAACATTATACATAGTATAGTATAGGTACAGTATTATAAAAATTAAAAACATTATCTATTTTACATAACTTATATTGATATTCAAAACGGGGCATAATACATTTACAGAAATGCCTACACCTCACGCTTTCGGCCCTTCGTGCTTACTCTGCAAATCGGTTATCTGAAAAAATAAAATATAGAATTATATTACCTAATCGTGTTACTATTTGATTTTTAAAATAGGGGTCATAAAATAAATAGATGTAAAATATAATGCAATATGATTAACCATAATTATAAGAAAACACCTTAAAGATACATTTAAATAAAAGGCGCAGTATCTCATTCCTTACTTTAACATAAAGTTTTCTAATATCGGACGAATACATAAGGCTGGAAACTATTTAGAGGCATAATACAGTCAAAAATCGTTTAATTACTTACATCTAAGCTAAGTTGTCAAATATTATCTATGGTTAAAAAAGTATTATATATATACAGTCCGGCCGCTCAAAGAATGCGTTTCTGACAGATCGTGATCGACTGGGCGCTGTAATTTTGAACTGGCGTACAATTTACCGGCAAATTTTAAATATCTTTTATTTACTTTATTAAAGAGTGATAACTATAAAAATCTAATAATTATGCCAACTTACAATAGATGTATTATTTTTGGGCTAAAAATATTACAATTATTTAATTAAAAAATATAAAAACAATATCTTTTAAAAGTCAAACCACGTCAGACGACGCTGTTTCAAAGTTATGTCAACTGTTTGTTTTTGTAGTGATGTGATAATAACGAAGCAATTGTAATGAAATATTAATATAAACTGTCGGTATAATATAAAATAAAATATATAATTTTATAATATATAGTGTACTTTATTTTATAAAGATAGAAATTTAAAGGTTACTAGTTAATTTTATTTTATTTATCGATTCAATGCAGTATATTGAAATATAATTCCTACAAAAAAATAACAGCATATAAATGAAATTGAATAAATATGCATCATAAATGCAATAAATAACTTTAATAAATATTACTAACGTTATTTATCTTCATCACTAGTCATGACAAATTCACACGTGTCAGAAACGCAATCTTTGAGCGGCCGGATTAATTTATTATGTTCTGTTTTAACACAGTTTGTAGACAACATACAGCTCTTCACTACAATTACAAAAGTACTCGCCTTCAGTAACAATGCAATTACCACCACATCTGCATTTTTACTAATTGTAGTACAAAGCAGGTGTTTATTATAAGTAGTTTAAATATTTGAAAAACTTATTCAAATCTTACCGCCTTATTTATGCTGTCGACGGCATTGTTAAGGTTTTTCTTAATCTCTTCTGGGTCTAACAGTCCTTTCACTCCCTCTTGAATGTTAGCTAAAGCCTCCTCCACCTTCTTTTTGACGCCGTCAAAGGTTTCCGCCGGTTTGGTTTCAGCATCGCGCTTCACGAATGCATGTACCTGAAATCATAATAATCGTCAACTTAATCGATATTTTTCTCACTACTACCCGTCGCAACAGTCGAAATTCGACCGTTACTAAAATTAAAAAACTAAATTTCATATTGTCCATACTAGCGCCAATATTTCTCTAATTTAAATAAATTGTAGTAATTTTAAGTTATTTTGAACCGTTAAAGGTAAAAAGAGGTTTATTAACTAAGCTGCATTTAAAAGCAATAGCGGGTATTTTGACAAAGACATCTGACATTTTTGACGTTATGTGTTTTCATAGTAAGACATTGAATGCTCTATTTCGTTTATTATGTATGTTTTTGTGTCAAATGTAAGGTAGTGAGTGTAATGTGTTTTAAGCTGATTTTATGTATGTTTCATGTGTTATTTGAAAAAATATTAAGATTGCGTAATTCTTCTCTACATCAACTATAACGTGCGTAATTTCATACTCCTTCGCCTGCAGCAAGTATCTTAAAAACGAATCAGAAATCTTTGCTTCACGTATTAATATACATATATAGATTGGACAATTTTGGTTTTGGTAGCAAGCTCACATTTATATGAGGTGAATATCTTAGCCCTCGGGACAAGCATTGACTTCAGATAGAAACCTTGTTTTATATGAAGTTGCTTACGCGTCCATGGGCAGCAGTAACGACTTATCATCAGGTAGACTGCATGCTCGTCTTACATAATTTCCATTTCACAGGACTTCATTGTGATGGCTCTAAGTTTCTTTGCAATTCACACTTCAAACTAGAACAACGTAGTTTTAAATTACTGCTATAAGAAACAAATAGCTCTAGCGATCAAATATCAGCAGTCAAACCGCAAAGAGGTTTTTACACCCTTACACGACTTTAAAGACTAAGACCGTGGTGGACATAATAGATTGGAGCATATCTATTTTGATGGGCTCCGAAACGTGTACGCTAACGCTGAATATAATATTAGGCACAATCCGGTCCGGTCTAGAATTATTGCTGTCCAAGCCCTTTTCATTCGAGGGGGAAACCTTCAAAAGGTACCCGACGCCGTGGGAGCGACGCAGGGTTGCGTCGACACATACCGCCACATGCGACCAGACATACCGCCGTCCTCCCCGTAATCGCCTGGCTGGACGGTTCAAGCTCCCACTCTAGCCGCCCGCAACCCCGGAAGCCCCTTTTAGTCGCCTCTTACGACAGGCAGGGGATACCGTAGCCCTATTCTGATCCCGGAACTACAGGGATGGCGGTCCAAGCCCTACACTTGCCACTTTCCATCAAATGGTAGTTATGCTTCCTACTTCTACATTATACGAAAAAAATATATAACCACTTAAATATATTAACTAACATATGTTTACCATTATTAAGTTCCATTTTGTCTTTCTGTTTGTTTATGTATTATACAAAATCTTACGAATTTATTTTGATCAAGACGACAAATATCTAATCGGACGTTTTATCTTGCTCATACTAATAATACTTATACCATGCTTGGATTTCTGTAACTATTTGAAACTGTAAACTGTAACAATTTGATAAACAACTTACGCTGACAAGGCACACGGCCAAGAGGATGATGAAGTTTTTGTTCATGATGGAGTTCTTGCAACCTTCCAACTCGACACAGAAGCACACACTGACCGGAACGCACTCCACACCCCCTTTATCTGAACGATTCGCGTCTGTTTATCCATCTTATCAAGAGGTCATGTACCAGGAAAGCTAATTAATAAATGAGTATGCAACGATCACTAATTGTGGCGCTGTTGGTTGAAGCGACGGAAGTAAGCTATTTACTTAATGATGTTGACTATTCACCTAATGGCGTATTTTTCCTATAGAGCTTTTGATGTTTGCAACCTAAAATGAACAATCACTGTATTATTAGACAAACAATCAGACAAAGATAAGTTAGACAGAGATTATTAGAAATGCAAATTATATACAATATACATACCTAAATGGTGAAATCCAAGAAACAAAAAAAAATACAAAAAGTTGGTGATAAACATTATATTACTACTTTTTTTTTGTTACGGGGAGGAAACCTTCAAAAGGTACACCGAAGCCTTGGGAGAAACTCCGGGTTATGTGGGATTTTTAAACCTCCTCGGTGGCCTTCCTCAACGCTTGTAGTACTCGGAAACTCCAACGGAACGAACCGGTGGCCCCTAGCGCAGCGCCCCTCACGGGCTCATCTCTTGGGGGACGTGTACCATCCCCCTTCATCATCCGGTGCTTACGGCGAGATGCAGCCACACATACCGCCGTCCTTCTCGGGGTTGCTTGTTGGACGGTTCGAGCTCCCACTGTAGCCGTCCGCAACCCCAGAGGCCCCCTGTTAATCGCCTCTTACGACAGGCACGGGATACCGTAGCCGTATTCTACTCCCCGGCTACAGGGTGTATATTACTATTTGCTACTCGTACTTATATGTTCAATAGTAATCACTTTCGAAATAAGTGTTTTAATTCAAAATAATTAATAAAAAACCGTTCTTCATTCTTCTTCATGAAAACTACAAGCAGATAAGACTAACACATTTTCTAACCTAACCTAACCTACATTATTTTTTACGCGTTTGCTAATTCTAAAGATATACTAATAACGTTAGTCATCCATCCATCCATCCATCCATCAGCCTTTTGATGTCCACTGCTGAACATAGGCCTCCCCTAAATGGCGCCACTCCAACCGGTCCTGTGCCCTCTGAATCCAACGGTTTCCCGCTGTCTTCTTCAGGTCATCGGTCCACCTGGTAGGGGGGCGACCTGTACTCCTTTTGCCTAAACGTGGTCGCCACTCGAGGACCTTCCTTCCCCATCGGTTATCGGTCCTGCGAGCGATGTGGCCGGCCCATTGCCACTTCAGCCTACTAATTTTGAGAGCTATGTCGGTAAGCTTCGTTCGTCTACGGATTTCATCGTTGCGAATCATGTCTCGTAGCGAAATTCCGAGCATAACCCTCTCCATAGCACGCTGAGCGACCCTGAGTCTCCGAATGAGGCCTACAGTGAAGGACCACGTTTCGGCGCCGTAGGTCATCACTGGCAACACACATTGCTCGAATAGTTTCGACTTCAGGCACTGAGGAATTGTGGACGAGAAGATACTACGAAATTTCCCGAACGCAGCCCAGCCGAGTTGGATTCTTCGAGTGACCTCCCTCTCAAAGTTGGACTTACCCATCCGGATCGTTTGTCCCAGGTAAATGTACTCGTCGACAACTTCGAGAGGAGTGCCGTCAACAACTACCGGTACGGGTGTGACATGGACGTTAGACATGATTTTCGTCTTGTCCATGTTCATCTTAAGACCCACCCGTTGTGAGGCACTGTTGAGGTCGCCTAGCATTGTGTTGAGGTCCGTCAGCGAATCTGCCAAGATGACTATATCATCGGCAAATCGAAGGTGCGTGATGTGTTCGCCATTGATGTTAATGCCAAGACCTTTCCACTCCATCAGCTTGAACAAATCTTCCAACGCAGCGGTGAACAGTTTCGGCGATATAACATCACCTTGTCTGACTCCCCGCTGCAGTTGGATTGGATTTGTGCTTCTGTCGTGTACTCGGACTGACATGGTGGCGGCAGTGTATACACACTTCAGCACCTCGATGTACCTATAGTCGATCTGGCATCGCTGAAGGGACTCCAGCACCGCCCAGGTCTCGATAGAATCGAAGGCTTTCTCATAGTCCACATAAGCAACACATAACGGCAGATTATACTCCTCGGTCTTCTGTATAATCTGCCGCAGCGTGTGAATGTGGTCTATGGTGCTGTAGCCTTTTCGGAAACCGGCTTGTTCGGGAGGCTGGAAGTCGTCTAGCCTGCGTGCAATGCGGTTAGAGAGGACTCTCGAAAACAGCTTATACACGTGGCTCAGAAGCGCAATGGGCCTGTAGTTCTTCAAAAGAGTTTTGTCGCCCTTTTTGAAGAACAGCACCACTACGCTTCTGCTCCACGCTTCCGGGGTTGTCCCGCTAGTAATGACGGAATCGAACAACTTTTGGAGCGCCACTAGTACGGGTTTACCGCCAGCTTTTAGCAGCTCTGTTGTGATTCCGTCATCGCCCGGTGCCTTGTTGTTTTTCAGCTGTTTGAGAGCCTCTCTAATCTCGTACAGGCTGACGTCCGGGAGGTCCTCAGTATAGTGTCGGGTCAGTTTGGCACGTTTGTCGCCCGCCTTGTTACGGGCGGGAGCTCGTGCGGAAGCATACAACTGTCCGTAGTATTTCTCAATTTCCCTCAGAACATCGGAGTTAGACGAAACCATGGTGCCCGATTCGGTCTTCAACCTCGTCAGCAGGCTCTGCCCAACGCACAGATCCCTGGCGAACACTCTCGAGCCCTGGTTTCGCTCAATAGTGTCTTTTACGCGATGGGTGTTATGAGCACGCCAATCGCGTCGCCTACTCTGAGAGATCTGTTTATTGAGCAGTCTGTATTTCGACATTGAGGCTGGAGACTGCACACATAGTTCTCGCCTCTCCCTCATGAGACCGAGAGTATGTTCTGAGAAAATCCGAGACCTACCACTGGAGTGGGTCTTAAAGTACTTAGACCCCACCTCGTGGACAGTTGTTACTACCTTGGTGTTAATTTCGTCCACAGAAACGCAAGAATCGAGACACGCGAAACGATTTCGTAGCTGAAGTTGAAACTCTTCGGAGCCCTGGATTTGGACAGGTGTTGGTCGGAGCGTAGACTTCATTAGGCGTGACCGTTCCAGCTTTACGTTGATATTTAATGTGCCTCTTACCATCCGGTGATCACTTCCGGTTTTCACCCTGTTGATCACAGAGACATCATTAAATATGTGCCGTTTGTCTGCCAAAATGAAGTCTATCTCGTTTTTAGATAATAACGTTAGTATACTACATATACTACCACCAATTCGCACTTGGCCAGCGCGATGGACAATGGCCTATAACTACCTCATTCCGAGAGAAGATCCATGCCCAGCAGTGGGACGATAATGGGTTGATGACACTACATATATATATACGGTTCTGCTGCGCTAAATAACATAGTAAACAGGCGGTACACTCGCCATCTTCAAAGCATACGTGTTTTCATCAGCATTTTAATCGAGAGACAGTGACACGCCTCATGTACCGTGAACACTGGACAATATATCATAATAGTACCCACTTTGAAACATAAAGCATTGTTGATAAAATCTGAAAAGTTATAAAAATACTGGCTGATAATAAGTTATTTAAAATTGCTGCCAAAGGATTTTTCCACTACTGGAAACTTCCTTTGATATAATGAGATTATGGCTGTCATTAACCACATCGGCCCAGTGTGAAGCATAGTCTACCATTGACAGATTTTATAAAGACTTTTTAATCACGTAGATAAAAAATATTCATATGTGCTTTCCACATTAGAGTAACTAAAAGCGCGAGTGTTTTAGGTTAAAAAAATGTATTACATTTAAGTGGTTGAAGTCCCGTGCACATAATATAATCATATATCATGAAAAGTCATAAAACCTACGATTAAACGCATAATAAAATATTAACTAGAGCAGCAAGATCATCGACAAGGGTCAAATTTGGGACACTCGCACTTCTAGTGTTAAATCGCATTTGACCCCCATGTAATGCCGAAATGCATACCAATATGCTACTATTAATAAAAATATACATGTTATTAAACAAAACATGCCTACAAGACATAAATAGATTAAAATATTTTCTAGTAAATACATTAAATCATTCGCTTGACGGACTTTGTAACCATTACTTAGCGCTCATTACTGCAGCGGATAACGAATCGTTTATTTGTATTGTAATGTAAAGTTTACACAACATAGTAAATATAGACGGTAAGCTAAAATAACAATAATCAAATCAGTATACAAATGCATATTATACGTATATCTTTTTTTTATTTGACTGAAGTGGCAAACGAGCATGCAGTCCACCTGATGGTTAGTGGTCACTGCCGCCCATGAACATCTGTAATCAACTTCATACAGAACATGGGTTCCATCTGAAGTTAATCACAGATGCGTTGCCACTCCCGAAGACTATGATGGTCGCCTCATGTGAAAGTGTGCCGGCAACCACACCCTTCTATCGAAACGCAAGAAATGCTTCACGCTAGAAATAGGTGTGGCGGTGGTACTTCCCCGGTCGAACTACTCTGGTTCTACCACCTTGAGATATTTTTCTGTTGTTAAATAAAAATATTTTATTTGAGGGTTATTTGCTGCTACAATCATTCGTATTTTAACAAGCGCTGCCTCACAGTACTTAAAACTATACTATACTTATATAACATTTATATTTTTCTCGTTAATTAAAAAAAAAACATTTATTGTGGTTTCCATGCATTTTTATATCCCAGTGTGAGGCATCGGATTCCGCCTCGTGGGACGCAGGAATCGTGGTATTCTGCGATCGACAGAAAGAACCACAATCTTATTTGCCGTCGATGATAGCAATATATGTGTAGCAGACTTATTAACACTCGATTAGATTTTCGATACATAGTTTAATTATATATTTAAAAAGGTTTTCTAAACAAGATTTTTAGTAGATAATGTCATTTTCATTAGGTCGCCAACTTGGGTCATCCGGCATTTTGAATTTAGAATGACGTCAATAAATTTATAAGGCATTGTCATTCAAACCAAACTTATCTTCATATCTTAAGATCAAGCAGTTTGAAAATCAACCGCGAGGTTTGACCTTTGAATACGTCGGAATTAACAAGGAATGTTAAATAAAAGGTTGTAAAAATCCTATCTTCTCTTAAATAATTGTAATAATTGTCTGCTCCCTAATTATACAATTTATACCATAAAATAACTCTTACAAACATATATTATCTTGCAATAACATAAAAGTTACCCCAAAATCATAAAGGTTTTGGAAGCTTCGAGAAGTGCCTAAACAAATACTAGAAACGTTATACCATAAAGAGGGTTGAGCATCCCGTGCCTTATCTCCGTTCATCGCGGACAGGTAACGTGTGCAAATATTGTGGCCTAAGATAACTACGTCAATTGTTGGCTCGCTTATACGCTTTGGTGTATAAATTCTCAATATACTAGAATATCGCCAAATGCATGCTTGCTATGTATAAATAATGTGTTGAATCAAAGAGATACTCAATTTAAAGTAATAGCAAAGCCTCGGCTATTAAAGCTAGGTATTGAATTGATCATATTGAGAAGCCTACCTACTAATAAAAGATGGGCTAGATTCAATTGGTTTAAGATTCAGCTGTATGGGTCTCCCTTAACATACAAACATTCTAACAAAGTAAATTAAATAAAACTTTGTAAAAGGTCATGTCTCCTGATTCACTCAGCTTGCAGGAAGCTTGCTTTGTATGAATTGTGTATTAAAGCAAAGAGATACTCAATTTTTGCTAATCGCAGACTAACTGCTATAGCTAGAACCATGGAGTTGGGACAAATGGATCGTATTGTGATGTAAACACGTATTAATATAGGATGTTTTTTTTATATTCCGCGCCTAATGAGGTTAGATAAAGGTTAAATATTTGTATTATTTAAGTTATCGCTTAGCTCTTTCATTGGTGGAAAATTTATGTTTACTCCCACAAAATGTTGTAAACAGAGGTAATAAACTAAACAAATCTTATTAATATTATAAACGTGTTACTCTGCTACTCAAAAACTACAGATTGCAGTTTGTGTAATTTTCCATACAGATATTTTATCATTTGGATTAACACTTGGTACACTTATTATCATGTTAAACAGGATGAACGCGAGTAAAGTGCGAAAAGGCTGGTATAAGATAAACCGTGAATCGTTTATTTATATTAAAATATAGTTTCTTCAGCGCATATACTCCAAAAACTTCATAGTACGTTCTTACTAGCCTAATAGGTACATATTTAAATAAACATCATACATTTGTTACATGTGTACATCATACATCTGTTTCTCTACTTCACTGTTAAGTGCTCTACTCACTTAGTTACTGTACGAGAGCGCCATTGCACTGGCTTCATGGCTTGAATGTGTTGTGTTTATGATGTCCTGCAATAATTACAACGTTTGGCCTGCACATGCACCTGAAAGTCGTGTGCATAGTACATGCTTGATGCCCGTAAATGAAGTGTGATTAAACTTTAACACGTTAAAAAATACGTGTATTATACACTGAATATATTTTGAAAAGGTTATACGTAGATAAAATACTAGCTTATTACCGCGGGTCTGCCCACTTTGGTGATATTTACTAAGATGATGAATATTCTAGATCAAAAACTATCTGGATGTCAAATTGTGTGTCTAATTCCACGAAAATCCAGCCAGTAGTTTCAACGTAAAATATCAACAAACGTTCATCCTTACAATTTTTTGCCTTAATAAAATTTGTAAAGTAGATGGCATATCTTTTTTTTGTTCTCGGGGGGGGGGGGGGAACTTTCAAAAAGTACCCGACGTCGTGGGAGCGACGCGAGTTATGTAGGGATTCTTACCGCACTAACCCCGAGCGAGTTGCCCCATCGGGCTCTTCTCTGGTGGGCGTGCACCGCTCACCGCACCTTCTGGTCTTTACGGCAGCATGCAACCACACATGCCGCCATCCTTCCCGGGGTCGCTTGGCCGGACGGTTCGAGCTCCCACTCTTCCCGCCCGCAACCTCAGAAGCCCCTTTTAGAAAGTAGATAGCATACCTATAGAGTATTTGTTTTTATTTCAAGTTGTTACTATATTATTCGAAATATATCATCAGTTATACTAATTCGTTAGTAATAAAACTATGTTTCACTGCTAAGTGCTTTACTTAGTTACTCTACGAGAGCGTCATTGCACCCGCTTCATGAGAATGTGTTGTGTTTATGTAAATGAGTGTGTTGTGTTTGTGTTCCTGCAATAATTACGTCGTCTGGTCTGCACATGCAACTGAAAGTCACGCGGTTCATAGCGCACGCGTGTTGCATGCTTGTTGCTCGCTCGTAAATAAAACGTGATTCAACTTAAACACGTTATTCATTATAACATTGTATAACGTACAATGAAAATATTTTTGAAGGAATTGTAGTTAAAGTTACATTATACCGACTTTCTTAAGTATGCTTAGCGCACCTGTGAATTATTATTATTTCAAGAGTTCTAACTATAATTTATATATATTCGTATTTTACCATCAGTTTCTTATCCGAGTACCAAACAAGTATGCAGTCCACTATAAGTGATTACTGCCGCCCGTGGACTTCTTTAAGCAGCTTCATATAGGGTTCTATCTAACGTCGGTCATAATACTCTCGAGGACTAAGATGATCACCTTGTGTGAATGTTAGCCGGCAACCACACCTTTCCAACAAAACGCAAGGACTGTTTCGCGATAGAATAAGCGTGGCGGTGGTACCTCCCTAATCGAACTACACTGGTTCTTCTTGGTATACTAATACTTTAATAACGGAAGAATAAAAACTAATACCGCTTATTTTGAGAGCTATAAACAAGTGACATCCGAAGGCATTACAATTTAAAGGTTGCAATTTTTCCAAATATCAAAAAACGATGAAGAGTTAAGGTTTAAATAAAAGAAAATCACTATTTTATTACCCTCAAATCACGTTCATGCAATAGAGTATTGTATGAACATGCTTTGTACTGTACGAGCGTGTTCTTTGATTTACTAATGATTGTGGAGATTTAAATAAATACAGTAATGACTTGCACGGTAACAGTTTTATTTCGTTCAACTCTTTTTCCTAACAACTTTGACAATGACAATTGACATTGACACATAGACATAGACATGCCGCCCACCAAAGGACAGCAGTCCTTTACAGAGGTAATTTGAAAATAACATAAAAAATAACAAGTTACAATGAGTATTGAACAGCTGAATACAATATCTCATATTATATGATGTACTACCATTGCAAATTACAGCACTAATAATTTAGTTACAAACAACACTTAGACCTTAACTTAATTTAACAAAATATCTAATTAAGCAAAGTAATTAAACAGACTCACAATAATAATATAGCTTTCTTAAATTGAAACAAGATGTGATAATATAACATTCTATGGTAGAAGTCTATTGACAAGTTATTACAGTTTATACAAAATGAACATTAAAACAAATATTGACAATGTAACAGTTAAAATGTATAACAATTAGCTTAAGTTAACATAAGAATTAACAGTTAGTCAGCTTGTATTGGTAAAAAGCAAAGTTTTGATATTGATCGTTTAACCACATCACGCGCACATTTTACACTATACACTCTAGTAACATTATCTGGACCTGGATGTTTAGCAATTATTCGTCCCAAAGGCCACTTGCCTGGAGGTAAATGTTCGTCTTTAATAAGTACAATATCACCTACATTAAACTCTTTTACATGTCGTAACCACTTAGGCCGTTCCTGTAGCCTGGATAAATACTCATTTTGCCAACGGTGCCAAAATTCCCTCACTAATCTTTGCACATATTGCCATCGTGATAAGCGGCTTAAATTAATGTCACTAAGGTCTGGACATGGAATGGTAACAGGTGCTTCCCCAATAAGGAAATGACCAGGAGTGAGTATCTCAAAGTCAGTATCCGTGATATCAATTGGAGTCAGTGGGCGTGAATTGAGACATGCTTCTATTTGGCAGAGTGTGGTAGCCATTTCTTCAAAGGTAAGTCTGGTCGTCAAAATGCGTCGTAAGTGGTGTTTTACTGACTTGACGCCGGCCTCCCAAAGTCCTCCAAAGTTTGGACTGTATGGTGGGAGGAAATGCCATTGGGTACCTTCTGAAGCTAGTATTTCGTTGAGATGACCTGGTAATTCCAACTTAGCATTTTTCCATGCTTCCACCAGCTGTTTATTGGCTCCTACGAAATTCCGTCCTTGATCACTCCATAGGTGAGTACACTTTCCTCTTCTTGCTACAAACCTATGGAAGGCTCCAATGAATGATTCAGAGGACAAGTCGCCTACCAATTCCAAATGTATGGCTTTTGTCGCCATACAAATAAATACAGCTATGTATGCCTTTTGTGATCTTGCTCCTCTTCCCCGTGACATTAAAACTTGTAATGGACCAGCAAAGTCTACTCCACTATGAAGGAATGGCCTTGCAGGTGTGGTGCGTACTTTGGGTAAATCTCCCATAATTTTGTTCTCATCACAGCCTTATGTCTAGCGCAAACAATGCACTTGTGTATATGTGCCTTTACTACATTCTTTACACTGATGATCCAATACTTGGATCTAATGTAGCACATCATTAATTGTATACCCCCATGCATTGTCTTGTAGTGGGCATCTGCAACAATTAATTGCGCCAATTGACTTTTGCCATCAATTATAATAGGGTGTTTAGCTTCATTTTCTAATTCAGAGTTTCGTAATCTGCCACCCACCCTGATGATATTGCAGTCATCAATGTAGGGATTTAAAGATTTCAATTTACTGTTTTTGCTTACATACTCCCTTTTACTTAATCTATCTATCTCTTGCATAAAGTCTCTTTTTTGTGCTATTTTTATACATAACTTTAATGATTGATCAAGCTCTTCCACTGTTATAGGGTTATCTATGTTTTTTGGATGTTTTCTAAAATTTAAGAATCTTTTACTGTAAACTATAACCTTTAAGAGTTCTTCCAAACATCTGTAATTCTCAAAATCTATAATGTGGTTATTGTCTTCAACTTTACAATTTACTTTAATATTTTTCATCTCCATGTCTGTAGATTCAATGTTTAATTTGGAAAAGCTCACTTCCTTATCCTGTAACCAGTCTGGTCCCTTCCACCATAACTTAGTTTCTATGAGTTCCTTTAAGTCAAGCCCTCGAGACCCTATGTCCGCTGGGTTTGCCCTGGATTGCACATGGAACCATTGAGAGTTTCTTATATTGTCCAATATTTCCACAACTCGATTGCTTACAAAAGTTTTCCATCTCAATGGATCTCCGCACAACCATGACAAAACAACCGATGAATCTGTCCAGGCATATACTCTTTCAAGTGGCAATCTCATAGCTTCTCTTACTTGAGTCATTAATCTTGCTAGTAGTAGAGCACCATAAAGCTCTAGTCTTGGAATTGAAATTGGTTTTACTGGTGCCACTCTAGTCTTAGATGCTATGATTCCAGTTTCAATCGCACTATTCTTAGTTTTTACCCTATAATATATAACTGCACAATAAGCTCTAGTTGAAGCGTCACAAAATCCATGGAGTGTAATGTTATCTAATTCCTGCCTCTCTGTCTTAATCCACCTCTTGATTTTAATTTTATTTAAGTAATTAAAACTACTCCTTATCATTAACCATTCTTTTTTTAATGCATCTCCAACATATTCATCCCACTCTAATCCTTCCATCCAAAGTTTCTGTATCAAAATCTTAGCTGGAATTATTGCTGCACTCAACCATCCAAGCGGGTCAAATAACCGCTGTATATCTGCCAGGATATTTCTTTTTGTGACTACTTCCGGTTCTGATGGTAATTTCAATTGATACTGAAATGAATCTGTTGCCATATTCCAGGTTAATCCCAATGTTTTGATAGTACATTCTGTTTATCCTTCCATCTTTATAGTGTCTTCCTTTGATTGTACTTCCCGTAACAGGTTCTTACTGTTTGATGCCCATTTTTGTAGTGTAAATCCGCCCTTATTTAATATGTGTGTAATATCCTTGCATAACTTTATTGCTTCTTCAACTGTGAAACAACCACTCATGCAATCGTCCACATAGAAATCTTCTGTTATCACTCGTGATGCTTCTGCATAATCTCGCCCTTCATCTTGTGCAACTTGCATTAATGTCTTGATCGCCAAGTAAGGTGCGGAAGCTGTGCCAAATGTGACCCGCAACATACGGTATTCCATAACTTCTTCATCTACACTCCTTCGCCATAAAATTCTTTGTAAATCTGCATCTTCACATGAAACTTGTATCATTCTATACATTTTTTGAATGTCAGTTACAAAGCAGATTGGTTTCAAACGCCATCTCATAACCAGATTTCGGAGATCTTCTTGTAGTTGAGGTCCAGTCATGAGTATATCATTCAAGGATTTACCGTTTGTCCCCTTACAAGATGCGTCAAATACAACTCTTATCTTGGTTGTCTTACTTTCTTCTTTTATGACTGCATGGTGCGGTAAGTATATCGCCTTCTTATTAATGTCCTTTTCCGGAACTTTCTCCATGTGATTTAATTGGATGTATTCTTCTAAAACTCTTTCATAATCTTCTTTGAGCTGTTGATTTTTCTCTAATCTTCTTTCTAACAGATGTAATCTCTTTAGTGCTATATGTTTTGTTTCTCCGATTTTTTCCATAGAATCCTTTAAGGGTAGCTTGACTATGTATCGCCCTTCTGGGGATCTAAGATAACTACTTGTGTAAATCTCTTCACATTTTCTTTCTTCAGCTGTGTATTCTCTTTTCGTTGAATCTTCTATATTCCACAAATTCTTTAACATCCTGTCTATATCTATTTCTAACCTTTGATGCATGACCAAAATAGTACTATCCGATGTGTCATCATGAATGTTGCCAAAAAGAATCCAGCCCAGACTAGTTTCCTGTGCTGTTGGAGACCCTGATGGACCCTTGACTAAATTGTTCTTGATGATATCAGTGTATACTTCAACTCCTAATAAAACATCTATTTTACCAGCAATGCAATATTGTGGGTCGGCCAAGGTGAGACCTTCTAAATGTGACCAGTTGTCCCTTGGCTCGATTGATTTGCATGGTAATTGAGTAGTCACGTGTGAAGATAAAACATATGCCTTTACAGGGAGGCTGAATTCAAAATTACACCTAGATCTGACCTCCAACTGTACCACGTGGCTGACCGATGTTGTTGTTGACCCTACACCTGTTACCGTTCCATTGATGCAAGTTCTTTTAAGACCTAATAACTGAACAGCCCTTTCGCTAATAAAAGATGCCTGAGACCCTGGATCTATTAATGCCCTCAATATTATCATTTGCCCCGAACAATTTTTAACAAGAACCAATGCTGTGGCTAAGAGAGCTCTTTTCCTGTACCCTGATGCTAAATGTGAAACTACAGACACATCTTGTAGAGTGTGGTTGTCAACATCTACATTTGTCTTTGTTGACACCACCTCGGCCTGCCTCGGTTGTTTCTCATGTGTGATATGTAAGAGCGAGTGATGTCGTTTTTTACAAATTCTACAGGTGCTCTTTTGGTTACAATTAAAAAACGAGTGATTTGAAGATAAACAATTATAACATAAACGATGATCTCTAGCATACTCTCTACGTTTAACAATGTCTAATTTTGCAAAATCTTTACAGTTGTATAAATAATGATTTTTACCACATAGTCCACAAATAACTTCTACTGAATTAACATGAAAGGATCGCTCCTTTGTATTGCGTACAGTGTTTGGCTGTGTTATTAAAACTAATGTCTGAATATTAGATTCTAGAAAATTGCAAAGACTTACATATGGCGGCAAATCATTTTGGTATTCTTTACTTACAAACTTCTCCCATTCCTTGTGCGTCTCTGGATCTAATTTCTGAGTAATTAAGAATACTAATATAGGATCCCAAGACGTTATATTAATGTTTAAACCTTGAAGACTATAGAGACATTCGTTAGTGTTATCTATTAATGTTTTTAATTGGTTCGCTGATTGAATGCTTACTTTCTTCAGGGAGATTAATCTTTTTAACACTGCATCTACCGCGAGCCTTTTCTGGCAATATCGTTTTTTTAAGGTTTCCCACGCTGCACTGTAGTTGCTTTCTATGATCTGATAATTCTTAATGGCGTTCTTTGCTTCTCCAGCTGTGCATGCCTTCAAGTAGTGCAATTTTTGGACGTCACTGAGTTTTTTATTTCTATGTATGAGTGACAGGAACAAATCTTCAAAAGATTGCCAATCTTCATAAGCGCCAGAGTAGATAGGGAGGTTAATCTTTGGTAAATGTACGTCCATTACCCCTGACGTCGGCGATTCATTCTCCGATGAAACGGAAGGACTGCTACTCTTCGCCCCTCTGACCATCTCGAGGTTGTCGGTTAATTCACCCTTAAGTTGTAAATACAATTCTTCAAATTGACTGTGTTTGTCTTCCTTAAAATATGGTATAAGTTCTCTTTTTTCTTTGTGGCTGAATTTTATTAATAATTTATGAGTGTCTCTAAATGATTCCCAATATTCTTCGACGCATTTGATTCTCGTTTGCAAATATCCACTCGTCAATCTTGCAGACGGGCATTTCTTATGATTAATTATCGCCCTTTCTAATAATCTATAAAGATCTTCGCTGAGCTCAATTAATTCTTCCCACGAGGACATCGCCGTGAACCGGTTGATTGAATGTGATTAACACGTGAAAAATGGCGGCTTCGCAATTACAACCAATTTCTTCAAAATATTACTGTATTTATAATCTTTGAACAATCCGACTCGATATAGGACCAATATGTTCTTTGATTTACTAATGATTGTGGAGATTTAAATAAATACAGTAATGACTTGCACGGTAACAGTTTTATTTCGTTCAACTCTTTTTCCTAACAACTTTGACAATGACAATTGACATTGACACATAGACATAGACAGAGCGCGTCGTTACGTCCCTGTCGTGGCGTAATGCGATGTGTTTATTATGTCGAGCTACAATAATCACGTCATCTGCACTGCATGCAAGTGACGTATGTAATATAAATGTTACATTAATGTAACAGAATACCTTGAAAGACATTTCTTTTTTTTTTTTGTTCTCGAGGGGGAAACCTACAAAAGGTACCCAACGCCGTGGCAGCGACGCAGGGTTATGTGGGATTTTTACCGCACTAAAACCCCCCCGGTGGCCGTCCTCGGCGCTAAAAAGAGGACTCCGGGACCTCGAAACGACCTCAACCGGAATCCTCCAAGCGCGTTGTCCCATCGGGCTCCTCCCAGATGGGCGGCTGGGCCCACCGCTCCGTCTAGTCTTTACGACGGTATGCGACCACACACACCGCCGTTCTTCCCGGGATTGCCTGACCGAACGGTTCGAGCTCCCGCTCTAGCCGTCTGCAACCCCGGAAGCCTCTTTTAGTGGCCTCTTACAACAGGCAGGGGATGCCGTAGCCCTATTATGATCCCGGAACTAATGGGACGGCCCTGAAAGACCTAATGACCAAATCTGATGTACCTAATCATTTGACTATAAAAATGCGAATCTGTTTTACAGGAAATTTAGAGAATCTAGTCTATGAACGGGAACGGTCAGTATTTTTTTTTCGTGTAGACTCGTATCCGTACAAAGTTAGGCTGAGTCAAATAACTAAATGATGTCGCGCCTTTTGTGGTTTGACTCCGAAGACACCATCCCTAAACCTTATTAGTGAACGTCAGTACTGCAAATTTTACTTTTAACATCAAGAGTTCTAACTTTAAGTATTAAAAATTGCCATTAACCGCTTAAAAAAATGTGTGCGTGTACTAGCGTACACTCGTAAGAAGTGAAACTTCTTTATGACGTTATTTTTCAAAAAATAATTTACTATATGCAACTTTACAGAAATTGGTTAAATAAAGTTAAATAAGATAAAGTTTAATAAAAGGCTTTTATTAAACTTTATCTAATAATCTAATCTATAATAATCTATCTAATATCAAGCGTGGTAGGGATAAGAAAAAGATGGCGCGTAACGGAAAAAGATGGCGCGTAACGAAAAAAAAAAGAAGGCGCGTAACGAAAAAATGTTACACTACATTTTTTTCCAACCCCGATAAAGAAGTTTCACTTCAAAAATGTTAAAAAGCGAATACCACTTGTTTTAAGAGCTATCACATAAAGTCGAGAATTATCGTTTAGTTATAATAAAAAAAACTACTATTTTATTACCCTCAAAGCATGTTCATACCATACACTCATAATACAATTCTCCCTACGAGCGTCGTTACGTTCCCGTTGCGTAAATGCGGTGTGTTTATTATGTGGAGCTACAATAATCACGTCGGCTGCACTACACGCAAGTAATGTCATGTGTATTCTAAATGTTACATTCATGTAACAGAATACACATCAAGTTTATCTCTTTGTCTTGTGACGACCCGCGTGGCGGAGCAGTTACCATACCGG
Source organism: Spicauda simplicius (assembly GCA_949699795.1). Classification (NCBI taxonomy): domain Eukaryota; kingdom Metazoa; phylum Arthropoda; class Insecta; order Lepidoptera; family Hesperiidae; genus Spicauda; species Spicauda simplicius. Next base: position 8,395,928 of record OX453067.1, on the reverse strand, counting down.
TGTGACGCGCAATGGGTCCCGGGTTCGATTCCCAGACAGACAGGTATCTGAATGATGAGTTTAGATTCATGTTCTGGCTCTGGGTGTTTGTGTATTCGTCTTGTGTGTCTCCATGGTACACACGACACAGGAGAAAATCCTAGTGTGGGGCTATGAGTGTAGAAAGCGTGTTTGTTTGACTATGCAAATTCAGATATGTTTGAATTTTGATCCTTTTAAAATGAAAGTTAACGCATCTTTTCAATAAAGCTGAACAGTCAAAATCTTATAGGCTCGTATCAGTAAAGAATTAGGCTTAATCAAATAACTAAATGTGGTGGAGTTATTAGGTTCACTCTAGAAAACCATTATCACTCCTTATGCTAACTAGTAACGGCAGTGAGAAGTAGGTACTACTGTATTTTAGTTATAAAAGTGTGGTAAATGAAATATACTTAATCATCAGTAGTAGTGATCTGTGGTTGACCTCAGATAATACTAATTTTACTATTATATTTTAGTGCTAGAAAATGTGAGCTCTCCGCCTACAAACTTCACTTGTGGTTTGGCGGACGATGTCATTATGTATAATATGTTTTGATAAATGTAAGTTAAATGAAAAAAAAAAACATATATCTTACAAGTTATTTGCTGTCAAGATTTCATTCTCATTGCTACTTCTTTAAAAAAAAAACATAACATTCATTCTTCGTTACACTATACGAACCAGATATTCAGAAGTAATCCTAAGTAAGAAATGTCCAACACTTTTAAAGACTAGCGGATTTAATGCGTAAAAATAAGCCTCGTTTTAAACAAAAGCCTAATTTTTGAAGTCAGTGCAAAATCAAACCTAGTGTTTGCTCGAACCTTTCCATAGAGTCATGTTTGCGAAACAGTTCGAGTAGAACCATCTGATTTAGCAAACTTTGAAGAGGTAGCCCTAAATAAATGTCAGTGAAATCCGTACTTCAAGTATGGAAGTACTATAAATAATATGTTTGACTTTCATGAGTTGGTAGATACTAAGTAAATACAATATGTATTGTAACAATTTTCACTCGAAGAGTCTAAACTTGGAGCCTCAGGCGCCTTTGAGTTATCTGACTTTATGCACATTACAAAACATTTTCACTTAACCTTATGAATTTTCATTATAAAGTCGTTGTTTTACTAGGGATGAAATACTGGTAATTTAAAGCAAAAATTATGAGGACTGAAAATTAAATAATATATTCGTTATTTAACACCGTATATTTTTAAATAATCATATTTTGGTTCTGTACTACGTGAATACATGACTTTAGAAGCGTCCATACCGATTTTGTTGCGCCTTAAGATGTAGCGATCCCAAGTGGTGATGCTTGAGTACTCCTTGGGGCAGTTAAATCCTCGAACTGGAAGAAGACAAAAATAAATCTAGAATTTATGCCTAAAATTGACTATTGTTATATTATTTTGTACGCGATGGTAGAACCTGCCCCTGTGGTTGTACCATGTAGGCAACGATGTTACGGTTTTTTTCTGGTACATAACAGTATTGATAAGCGTTGCTGAGGTCGGGTTCGATGGGTGTCGAGATGTCCATATTGAACATTTATAGAGAACACAGCTACTACCAACATTAAATAGGTTGTCGATCTTAAATTGGAGGTTTCCTACAGCTGTGTATGAGTAGGCAGCAGTGACCACTCGCCTTGAAAAAGACTGCTTACCTAATTAATAGTAAAACAAATTAAGGAATAAAAAATATATAGTTTTACCGCTTTAGAAATCCTCCCGAGATGATCGCTGATCGCCAGAAACAATGGCTGCAGCTGCTTCTCGTTGACCTCTCCGACAGTCTTAGCAAAGCTTTGATCAACGCAATGCCTAAACTGATCAACGTTTTGTTGGAATGAATCCAGGATGGGTAGAGAAGGGGGCGGTGACGTCACATCTCGCGGCACTCGTGCTTCTATCTGAAAGTCACTTCATCATCAGCATCTAGCTATCTTCTCATTATAACATTGATAAAACGATCGAACATGCAGTCCATCAGATGGTAAGTGATCAGTGCCGTCCATGGACATCTGTAAGTAGCTTTATATAGAACACTAGCTGACCCGGCGAACTTCATTCTGCCTAAAAAAATCTAAAATTATCAATATTCTATAACCATATTATGCATGTATACATAATAGACTTCCTCTTCAATCACTCTATCCATAAAAAAATGAATTAAAATCCATTGCGTAGTTTTAAAGATCTAAGAATACATAGGGACAGACAGCGGAAAGCGAATTTGTTTTATATTATGTAAATGGGTTCAATTTGAAGTCAATCACAGACGCGTTGCTACTCCGCAGGACCAAGATGGTCGTCTCAAATAAAAGAGAGCAGGCAACCACACTCTTCCATCGAAGCGTAAGAAAAGATTCACGCTAAAAATAGGTGTGGCGGTAGTACTTCCCTAGTTGACCCACCGTTCTACCACCTTGAACTCCTTACTTACTTATCTTATTGATGAAAATGAATATTGCGTCTTTGACCTGAAATTTGGTTGTAATTTACTTTCCGTGGCATGTAGTAGATATTACAATAAAGTAAATCCATAGCTGATCAAATCTTGAGCATTATTGGAAGAATTTAGTTTTTTTTATCAGACTGAAGTAGCAAACAAGCATGCAGTCCACCTGATGGTAAGCGGTCAGTGCCGCTCATGGACATCTATAATCAACTACATATAGAACATGGATTCCATCTGAAGTAAATCACAGATGCGTTGCTACTCCCGAGGACTATGATGGTCGCCTCATCTGAAAGTGTGCCGGCAACCACACCCTTCTATCGAAGCGCAAGAAATGCTTCACGCTAGAAATAGAAATAAAATCATAATGAGACGCATTCGCCAAGTGCTTATAAAGTTCATCCTTACATGCTCTTTACAGAACCTTTAGCTATTCACGTTACTTGGAGATGTATGAATACTTCTCCATGTCTATCAAAAACTTTTTAAGAACTCTCAGGTATTCAAGTCTCTTCACAAAGAGTTTGAATGATTTGTTATAAAATATTTATCCACGTACACTCCACGGCAAATATTTTATTAACCACGTATAAATATTTTATTTTATATTTTATTTAACGATATTAATAAATGAAATTGCGTATTGTGTTTTGAGAGCACTTTGCTGAATGAAAAATTAATTATTCCTGAATTATTGCTTCCTGAACAACTCGATTGTGCAGGCGTTGCGAGTGAAAAATATTCATTAAAAACTCATTCGACTGTTTGAATGCAATTTTAAATACTAACGTAAATGAAGTATGCAGGCTGTAATAATAAAGCACGAGAAATTAATTAAAGTACAGTTGGATACATAAATGTTTAAAAATGTAGAGCTCCTCTCTACATTTATAAATTCTTGCAATTCAAACAAATAAAAATGCATTTATTTAAAAAAATCCTTATAAACAAGTAGTCGGGGCTTCCTGGTAGTCAGAGACACTTGTAATAGGAATTTCTCGCTCTTCCTTAGTTGTTTTTTTTTGTTTAAGCAATTACGAAAGTTAGCATAATATAATTTTATACATAGATCCTTTTTATAAAATCCTTGTATTTTAGGCAAATTCTATATCTACGGTCAATCTTTCTTGTCAATGCGGTGTACAAAGCACGTCTGAATTGATATTAGTTTATCCTAAGTTCGTTAAGAATTGGTAACCTTTTAAGTAACAGTAAGTATTTTAATGAATATAGGTTTAAAAATACTTACATCAGAAACCATAACAAGCACTGCAAAAACAAACACAACTCTTTTAATCATCCTGAAGGTAACAATTTGCAAGAGATGACGGAAGATGACTATCGATGATCTAATGTTACTCGACCTTATGTAGGACCGTAACATGTACAGGTAAGGACGTATGTATTAAGACGTAGTAAGGTGCATTCGGAAATTGACGTGGAATTGTATTACGCTTAGTACGAGTTTACTACGTTTTCTTAAAACAGTTTTTTTTGACGACCTGCGTGGCGTAGCGATTACCATACCGGTTTGATGGCGCAATGGGTTCCGGGTTCGATTCCCGGCCAGGCAGGTATCTGAATGATGAGTTTAGATTTATGTTCTGGGTCTGGGTGTTTGTGTATTCGTCTTGTGTATGTCCATGGTACCCACGACACAGGAGAAAATTCTACTGTGGAGCTATGAGTGTAGAAAGCGTGTGTGTTTAAAAGCGTGACTGAAATATCAAACGAGCATGCAGTCCATCTGATGGTAAGTGGTTACAGCCGCCCATGGACATCTGTAATCAACTTCATACAGAACATGGTTTCCATCTGAAGTCAATCACAGATGCGTTGCCACTCCCGAGGACTACGATGGTCGCCTGATATAAAAGTTTGTCGGCAACCACATCCTTCTATCGGTACATCTTCTATCCTTCTACGATTTAACCCATACATACCACAATGAGACATTGAACGTTTATGTTTTTGTTGACTTACTTGTTTGCTATAGGTAATGGACTAAAACATAGACACTTAATGTTTTGTGGAGACGTATTGTAACAAACTCAGAGTAAAGGCACATATTTCGTGTAACATTTTTAATGTATGTTGAGGTATTAGTTACGAGAGGGCTCATCATTCTTATTTAAAACAATAATGCAAATGAAAGCTTATAAGTAAATAATAATTAAAAGTGTATCTGTAAAATTGGTGTCTTAAAATCAAATTTTCTTAACTATACATAACAGTATTAAATAAAACGATTTATTATTTTATTTTATACTCGACAGCACGACTACACTATACAAATCTAACATGTAAAAGATTTTGGGTTCGATCTCCACACACATAAATACTTAAACTTTGAATTTAAATTTAAGTTGTAGGTCCTCGGACTTTGTGTCCTTGTGTTTTTATATATACCTACAGTTTTAAACACAGAATTAGTCCATAGCACTCTCAACACTAAAAATTCTAGTTTTATAAAAAACGTCAATTGCCAAAACTAAACTCTATTTCTTACTAAGCATATATTATTATACTTCTTTAACAATTATTTTTTATAAACGAATGAGGAATTTTATTACCTAAAAAGCTTTAAAAATACATAAATTAAAAAGCAGATATAGTTTTAGTGTTTTTATTATATTTAAACAAATAAATACAATTCCTAAGAAGTCATAACATTAACTCAGTTATCATAATACTGATAGCACCAACAATTTAAAATAAAACAATATAAAGTTTAGTAGGTATTACAATAAATTAAATTGTTTACGTTAACCACGTTATCGTGAACGACGATAGTATTTTAAGAAACGATGAACTTGGATAAATAAAATAAGAAATACAAGTAAAATAAAGCGATAAAGTATACTCTTTCTCAGTATAATGATCACAGAATACTGCGAGTTATATAAAATTTTAATTTACGTATGTAACTTAGCAAATTGGTTCATTAATCAAGGTAATATATAACCAATCACCAAATAATTATGACATTTTTTTTCATCTGACTGAAGTAGCAAACGAGCATGCAGTAAACCTGATGGTAAGTGGTCACTGCCGCCCATGGATATCTGTAATCAACTTCATACAGAACATGGGTTCCATCTGAAGTCAATCACAGATGCGTTGCTACTCCCGAGGACTATGATGGTCGCCTCATGTGAAAGTGTGTCGGCAATCACACCCGTCTATCGAAACGCAAGAATGTTTCACGCTAGAAATAGGTTTAGAATTATTAGGACAAGATTCTTGAAACCGAATGAACAGCTCTTCCCCTTAAACCTGTAATATTTTACTGCTAGAGAATACAACCAAGGCAAAATGTTTGCTCCTAAAATAATTATCTGGAATTTAAAATAATACTAGGTTTAAGGTAACGTTTTTTTCAGATGACAATATTATTAAATTCTGAGACAGCAAACCATTTTCCCGTTTCCACTTTCAGTTGTTATTAAAGTCTAAGCTCCAATTTTCACTGGTTTCTTAAAATAAGTATATAAAATGCTTTTACACAGCTACTTGTAAATACAAAATAGTAGATTCTTGATTTTCAATCATTGTGTGATTAACATTTCTCGCGTAAACTAGACTTAATAATAACAATAAAATGTTATACTCGTATACTTTTGTTGACCAAATATCACAGCCGTTACTTACTGTTATATATATCTTACTGTTAAATTAAAAGCTAGTGTTTTTTCTACCTAAAAGCCGAATCGTTTAATCGTGTATCAGTTGAATCTCCATTTGATCCAAGCAAGCAAGTCCATCTCCATCATTAACAGGACCAAGCTGAAATAAGAAAATGTAAGGTTTTTATAAGATTGAAATAGCAAACGAGCATGCAGTCAACCTGATGTTCACTGCCGCCCATCGACAGCTGTAAGCAACTTCACATAAAATATAGTTTCTATCTGAAATCAGTCACGGATGCGTTGCTGCTCCCTAGGACAAGGATGGTCGCATGAAGTTGTTTGGTGTTATATAAAAGTGTGCCGGCAACCACAATGTTCTATCGAATAACAAGAACTGCTTCACGCTAGAAGTAAGTCTGGTGGTGGTACCTCCCCGGTAGAACTACACTGATTCTGCCACCTGGACATATTGCACTTAAAGTTACTAATGTCTCTTATTGACAATGAAAGCAAGTAGTCTCCTTGTAAGAAATTAAACCCTCACACGATTTATTTTTATATTATTTCTTACGATGGAAAGTAATCACCATCGCCTAGGGACATTTACAACACCAGAGGAGTCGCCAATTATCGCCGGGTGTAAAGGAGCACCTTTTTTTGATTTCAGCAAGGAAAAACCTTTTTGGTTTAAGTACATTATCACTTAATTTCACGTCAGTAAAACTTTTTTATTACTACTAATACTAACCTGAAAAAACCTCATAATTTGAAATGGAAAACAACTATGCAAACCCTAATAGTAATGATTTGCTAACGATTTACTTGGTACATGTCACCGTTGCTATTATTAGAAGGCAGTAAGCCATGTGAATGATGTATGTCCAATCATGCTGCTAAGGCTCCAGCCACAATTTATTTATGATGAGAGCGGACTCAAGTAATACTTTATTGATCGTTTACTGTTTTGATCACTTAAGATGGTATGTGGCCAAAGCAGTAAATAAGAAGTAAGAAGCCGGTATGGTACGGTGGCGAATACGATTAGAGAGTCTTTTTGCAATATTATGTATCTTTGTACAATACAAGAGATGATATTTGAATATCATTGTTAATCTTTTCAAACAAAGTTCAAAACAGTTAAAATAAATCATTACATAAATTATGCTTAGCTAGTGTATGTGAACTAATCAAGTAAAACAGTAAAATTCCTTTACAAATTATCATCCAACAAATAGTTGAATAGGTAAGTGGCACGTCAGTGTTTACCTATTCGTGTATGGTAATTCTAAGAGCACTAACATGAACCCACTTCTAGTTATAGGGTATGCGTACACTGCAACCAAATGACTTGGATTTTTGATCGTTATTAAATTTTACAGTAATTGCAAAAGATCGCAGAAATTGGTGCTTTATAAGAGATGTTCTTGATTCAATTGAAGATTATTGCTTGGGACTACATATGCTCGTAACTACCTGATGCAGTACATGCTCCGCTTTGAAGGCTGTATCAGCAAAGACTAAGGGGCATTAAAGCGTTCCAACTTAAATCGCAAGAACACTAAGAAACTTTTAATTAATCTAGATAGAAGTCGTGTCCTATATTAGTATTGGCTGATTGTATTCTCGCAGGCTGCTTTTTTATCTGACTGGAGTAGGAACCGAGCATGCAGTCCACCTGATGGTAAGTGGTCACTGCCGGCCGTGGACATCTGTATTCAAATTCATGTAGCACATGGGTTCTATCAGAAGTTAACCATAGATGCGGTGCTGCTCTCGAGGATTATGATGGTCGCCTCATGTGAAAAGTGTGCCTGCAACCACACCCTTCCATAGTAACGCATGAACTGCTTCACGCTAGAAATAGGTGTGTCGATGGTACTTCCCAGGTCGAACCATTGTTCTACCGCCTTTTATATTAGTATCGGTATCAAGTTATTGTATGCTCGTTGGCTGCTTTCAAAAATAGGTGCGCCTGTTACTGATAAGTCTAGGTATGTATAACGTAAAGTCTCAGTGAGGGCATTGACCTTGAGTTTATCATTTTTTTATACAAGGGCACGTACTTTAGCTATTTTTATCATTACAATTAATATTGCTTGTTCTACGTCATTGCTTATATAACGCACGTTAATCACGTACGTTTAACGCTTGTGATACTTCAAATGTTCTTGATGTGGCTTTTAGCTGAGTGTAGACGATTGAAAAGATTAAATGTTCAGCATATACAATTAAAACTCCTAATTACTATCTTTGTAAATGCTGAAAATTGTGGACCAGATGGACTGGTGACCTCAAGAAGATGGCGGGTAACCGCTGGATTCGGTTGGCTCAGGACCGATCGAAGTGGCGCAGATTAGAGGAGGCTTATGTCCTGCAGTGGACTTTCAAAGGCTAATTGATGGATAGATGGAAAAGTTAGGTTACCGTAAACTCTAAGCGCGTACAACTCTAAACACTACCGGTTCTGATCTGTTCAAGATACTGAACAAGTGTATGGACATACGATTGTATACTCGTATATAGGAAAGGATGTTGATGAAATGTAGAACACGTAGAGGATGTCGAAGACATTTAAATTTGAGTTAATAGGTTATGATAACCCTTACTATTTATACATCACTACATAGTATAAAACGAAGTCGCTCCTCGCTGTCTGTCCCTATGTATGCTTAGATCTTTAAAACTACGCTACGGATTTTAGTGCAGTTTTTTAATACTTAGAGTGATTCAAAAGGAAGGTTTTTATAATACTTGTATAATATAGTGGAGAAACACTGATAATTCTAGATTTTTTACTTTTAAGAGTAATGAAGTTCGCCGGGTCAGCTAATTATCTATTTAATAAGTATAAAATGATTAATGACAGAAATAAATTATCGGCTAAATCAGACGATATCGGTCGCGCACAGGACGATTTCGGATCATGTGTACGCCTGGCGTTAACATTTGTTGCCTATACAAATACGAATGTTGAAGTTTGTTCACTAACTTTAAGTATAAAGTCAAACAGGAAAGTTTTCGAGTATGGATACGGTTTACGTACTGTTGGTACGAATAAATAGGAGTTTTCAAGATGGGCCTTTTTCGAAAAGGGTTGCTTATGTACATATCATAAGTTTTAAGTAATTACATCAAGGAATGAAATGGGTTGATTTACATTTTTACAAACGAGCATGTTAAGTGTGCTACCACCACGACTACCTCCTATATACACCTATGATTAAACCTAGATTATTATAGAAAGTGACCTGTAATCGACCACAAATGCATTGCCACTCAGGTGATTAAGTTGATACGCTTCAGATACGCATGTCTCCATAACTACCATTTACAAACCTGATAATTTATTTCACCTTTTATGATAAAAAAGAAAATCAGTAATAATTTCGTACTTTAAAATATTTTAACGTGATATTTGAATGCTTTTCACTGTATAAAAGTTCGTCAACCGTTATCGCCACGACCTCAAATTTAAAAGAAAATCATAACACTTGACTGTATAATTCACATTTGAAATTAAACATCTAAATTTTGCTTCAAAAATGTATTACAAAATCGCAATGTACTTATAGCTATTGATACAACTTATTGTTATTTCTTTGAATTAATTTAATAACCAAATAAACATGTTTGTATTGTTCGACCTCTACGTTATTTATCATACCAAGTATTGTTTTAAACACTTGTGAAAATAAGTCATTATAGATATTGAATAGTATGCATTTATTATTGAAATATTATTCTATAGAATTGTATTAAAACGTACTGTTTTTCACGTAGTTAAATCCTTAATTAAGACATTATTTGAAAAGGTGATCGAACATTTTAATTACACCTTATTTTATTATAAAATAATTTTAATATTAATAATTGACACTATTAGCAGACCAACATTTAAATATTTTTCACAATCAGTTATGTCAACTAGTTCCTCCAATATTAGACAATATTAATATTACTCCACACGAATAGATATCCCATACGTTGATAAAAGAGATAATGAATTGAAATGTAGTGAACCTACTGCTAAGTTGCCTCTACCACGAACATCTGTAACCAACTTCAATTACACAGAAGTGCTATACAAAATCGATCACTGAAGAAGTTTGGACGCCTAGTAATTGGAGCAGGAATTGCTACACGTTAATGCTACATTTCTCAGGCTTGTGTTGTTCATTGTTCACAAGTGGATCGACAGATTTTGCTTTTCGTATACTTGATATGCAAATACACGACAGAAATTACATAAACTTGTCGGGAAGATTTAAGTAGAAGCAACATTCTAAATACCGCTCCTATGTTCTAATAAACCCAATATGAAAAATAATGCTCCGCCCCAATAAAACAAGAAACAAAGTGTGAATGAACAAAATAATAATCGGTTTATAATTATAAAAAAATACTAATATTAGCCAAATAGGAGATTAGGAAAGATGTAGCTGTTTTAAAGGGTAATAGAATTTTACACATTTATAAATGGTGTACTATGTACCATTTTAAAGTATAGTAACAAACCAGAACAAATTTTGCTTAAAAATACTGTTTATGTATGGAATTTTTTTTAAGACATTAATGTCATTTTAATTATTAAGTGAATCACTTACAAGGTTTAAACTAAATAAAAACTATTGAACAAAAGTATAAGTAATACTAGCTTAATCTTCGCTTATTCTATAGAATTGGAAGTCCCTTCGAATTCTTCTTCGTGACCCAGCACTATATCGATTATCCTTACCAAGAAATTGAGATATGGCATAATAGCGTCCAACTCAGCGTTGATCATCTGGTCCTCAGTTTCCAGTTCAGAAATCGCTCGTGTCAGGTGATAGTTGGTAGCTTTGGTGCCATTATTCACATACAACTGGAGTTGCGAATCCGTCTCGGTTGTCGTGTCGGATTGAGTTGTTTGCGTTGGGAGACATTGGGTCTGTGAATGTATATGGGTATTGTTATGACAAATAGGTCCGATAGGTACACCAATTTCATTCACGAAGACTTTCGTGGCAGCTTGTGATTGTGCCATGGGTGCTAAATTGTCAGCAAACTATTAGCGAGAAAATCATAAAAGGAGCAGCTAGGTCAATTTTGATTACGATTGTATTATACCTAGATTTTGTATTTGCGTACAATTATTTTTTAATATTTTAACTACTTAGGGACCGAAAGAATTCAACTTAAAAAAACTTTAACTAACATACTCCTCGATATAAGATAATATACTCAAAACGTTTTATTTCATGGTTCTAGATTTATTGGTTTATTGGTTGATCTTGTCCTATCGCATTTAAATATTTGAACAATAACGACTATTAATGAACTTTTTTATTTCTATGGTTAAAATTATTATTCTTTTACTTTTCCTTGGCAAGCATTTTAGTCTCGCCTTGAATAATTCCTTAATCCAGGAATGTCTACTATTATTATACTTGTATTCGGAACAGGTGGAAATGTATGGCTGTATGCCAAGCACTTAGATGCGAAAGCGAGGGTACCGGTATTGATTCGATTCTAGGCTTAAGATATAGAGCAAAATGAGTCCCGTTTTAAATCTAATTGAACCAAGTCAAAGATACGTAAAGTTTCGACCATAAGGGCTAGTAAGTTTTTAAAATTATAACTTCTTTTTTACGAGAAATGTGTGAAGTATATTTCACACATTTCTCGTAAAAAAGAAGTTATAATTTTAATTACCGTAAATGGACAAATTGCTATTTACTTTTTCCATATTTTTTCCAAGAAATAAACATAAAGACGTTTTAAGAATTAATTGCTTAAATACATCTTGATAAATTATTGTCAAGGCATTTAATAAATAATTATAATAATGAACGGTAATAATAATCAACGGTATTTAAGAAATACCGTTGTAGTTGGTATTATTTTAGTTAATACAAAGTTAAAGTAAAAACCGCAATGTTTGTACATTAAATTATTTACAACACTCACGTAATAAATGACAGAGACTAGCAAAACGACGGCACTAAACTTGAACATTTTTGCAGAAATAACAAGACCAGCACTATGCAGCATATAATGAACTAAAAGAGGATTATGCTAACACCTGTTTAAATACACTGGTCTGCTATTGTACGGTAAACGCATCAAAAGTCACGTCCAAGTTCAAATTATCTGGTGTACGTGGAAAACAACGAAATTGTGGGTGGAATTTTAACGTAATCTACAGTTAGATGTATGGTTTTATATTTCGTTTTGCATAATTAATTAAAAAAGTGACTCGAGATTTGAGACGTAAATTATTTTCAATATTTTTGGTAGTATTAAAGTAACTTCGTGATGGGATTTGTGGGAAAATTTTGAGTTTACTCTGGTTTAACTTAATGACTTTTTATATTTACTGTGATTTGCATAATTCTATTAAAAAGGGACCCAAGACTTTATTTTAATTTTATACACATTTTTAAAATGTTTAGAAGTCGAAAGCATAAAATGAACATGATGTGGAAATATAAATATTTCTCAAATTTATATGTTAAAAAATATTTTTGGAGAATTTTCCTTCACTGCAGATTCATATCGTGGTTCTATGTTGCTCTTTCAAACAAAATAGAATATAACACGATGTGTTATTCTCAAAAATAAAGTTACCAACTTTTACTATCCCCTTCAAAGTTTGAACATACATGTAAGTTTTTATATTTGACCTGAAGAGATAGAAAGGATTTAATTATTTTTTATACTTAAATGGCCTTCAAACCATGTCATTTATAATGTACTTCTATGTATTACTTTATCCATGTGCCATTGCTATATATAAATAAATGAGGTTGGATAACACTGACTCTGAGATAACTTTAATAAACTTTCTTATCAAAATCATGTTTAATTGTTATATCAATAAAATAATTGCTTATTAAAATATGTAATAAGTTGTAGCATTGGATAATGCTATCAAATTAATTATACGTAAAGCAAACTCAGCAAGAGAGCAGTGATAGCCTTATAGTTGAAACCTGCCCTCTCGATCCGGTCGAAGCTTCAATCTCAGGCGCGCACCATTTATTTTTCTAAAATTATATGCGTATTAGAAATTAATTATCACTGCTTTACGGTAAAGTAAAACATCATGAGGAAACCTACACAACCAAGAGTTCTTTAAAAAAAGGTAAAAAGTATGTGAAGACTACCGATTCGCACTTAACCAGCGCGGTAGGCAGTGGCCTAAAACTCTCTCATCCTGAGTGAAGACCCGTGCCCAGCAGTGGGACGGGGTTAAATTCCCAGCAGTGGGAAGGTATAATGTGTTGAACAAATTCAGCAAGTACGCCTTTACTAATTACTAAGTAAACGTAATTAGAAAAACATTAATTTTATCGTAATGTTTTACAAACGTCCTCTGTATCGCAAAACGTGACACGAACGTGGTCATTTCTAACGATTGGTGTAAACAGACACGTAGGTAATTAGATAAATCATGATTTAATATGAACGTAAAATTTTATGGACGTTCAGTATTTTCGTATTACGCTTATCCCTTTAGGTATTTTAGAGTATTTTTTGCGGTTTATTTTATTATGATTTAAACAGATGTGATTAACATGTCTAAATTCAGACAATAGAATTGAAAAATCGGTCCGTAATTTTTTTCATTAAAACATTTTACAAAATATGTGCTACTTATCTGTACACTTATTTTCACGATATTAAAGTACCTACATTAAATGCTACTGATACGAGTTTTCATTTTTTTCATGTGTCTATCAGATAAATAAATTAAAACAGGTGAATGAGTTTCTAGACTTGCCACATAAATAATGGTCACTGACGTACTAAATTTCCGAATAAAATGTATCTCCATGTTACAGTACTTCATCTCTTGTTAATGGATATTATCAACTAATTACTGTCGCACTGCTGGACACTGGTACCCTCTTAAAATCAACAATAAAGCCTGCCATGAACGTACAAGATGTGGAATAAGCTTCCTCCTGAGGTATTCCCGGAGCGCATGACATGGTTCTCTTCAAGAAAGGTGGAAAAGAGGCTCTCCTTCAAAACCGGCGATGCATTGGCGACTCCTCTAGTGTTGCAGATGTCTATAGGCGACTGTAACCACTATCCATCAGGTGGCACGTCTGCCTTATCGTTGGGTACAAATATAAAAAAAATGACCATTGCTTACGCTGAATAAGTGCGCGGTAGTGCTTCACAAAAATTTTTGAGAACATTTAGGAATACATTCCAAAATAGTTTATAATGTGCACATTACTTCGACAAATAAAAGTTATTTAAAGTAGTATTTGAAACTTGGGCCCCTAACATGAGCAACCGGAAGTCATACCTAGGCTATCATTTTCAACAACACACATTACATTGTAATCATTTGAGATTGGGAAAACACTACGCGTGAAAATCTACTCAAACAAAACCGCATGCACGAAGCTAGTTGCCGAATATCACGGCCTGTAGCTAATTTCAATTTCACATATGACATTTGCTCCGGGACATAGGCCTGGTGCAATATGGGCCGTTAATTATGGTTTTGATTATTTATCACGCGATAAATCTCGCTGGCAGAGGGTGTTGTCGTCAGTGCTTAGCTGTTAACCAATTAACTGAAATTATAATACACACCCATTAATCGTTAATAAATGATTATTTTTAAAGTACTCCATGTTAGCTACGTTTGCGTATATTAAAGTTTGTGTTTAGTGTTTCATACAGTAAACAAACTAAGAATGATATTATGTTCATGCAATCTGTATATTTACTACTAGTTGAATCCCGCAGCTTCGCCCGCGTTAACAAAAATCGATTGTCCCGTGGGAATAAGATATTTTCCCACAATAAAAAGTAAGCCTATATGTTAATCCAGAGTATCAACTAACTCACTGCCAAATTTTATGAAAATCGCTCCAGCCCTTTACACGTAAAGAAGTAACAAACATACACACTCACAAACTTTCGCCTTTATGATATTAGTATGATTTAAAAGGTATTTATGAATTAAATTACACGTGAATCATTTTGGCATAACCGGCAAACTATCAGATTATTTCATCCTTATCGTCAACCCATTTTTTGTTTTAGTTGAACCTGACAATAAAGTAGACGGGCTGCCTAATAAAACGTAAACCTCAAAAAAGGTTTAATCTAGTCATGGTCGATGACCATAATGTTCAAAAGAGGAACAGTATAAGAGATTTGTTTTTCTTAAACTCTGATGTGCATATGTTTATGATTTATGCTCATGTTGTTTTTCTTCGTCATTAAAATCACGCGACATATAATTAGCTATAGTTAATAATAATTTACTAGTCACCCGTCACAATGATCGAAATTCGACCCTAATTTAAATGAAAAAAACTAAACCTTATATTGTACAAAGTAGCACCAATATTTCTCTAATTTGAATAAATTGTTATTATTTTTCAAGTTAAAGCAACGCGGGTGCGTTAAAGGTCAAAAGAGATTGATTATCTAAACTGCATTTAAAAGCCATAGCGGGTGTTTTGACTAAGACATCTGACATTATTGACGTTATGTGTTTCATAGCAAGACATTGAATATTCTATTTCGTTTATTATGTATGTGTTTGTATCAAATGCCAGGTAGTTAGTGCAATGTGTTTTTAGTTGATTTTATGAATGTTTTATGCATTATTTGAAAAAAAATATTAGTATTGCGCAATCCTTCTCTACGTCAACTATAACCGTGCGTAATTTCATACTCCTCCGCCTGCGGAAGGTATCTTAAAAACACGTCACAATTTCTTCACGTATTAATATATAGATAATACACACTTTCGAAAAGTCAAATGAGCGTGACGGGGATCTAAAATATTGCCTTGAAAGAGGTGAATATCATATCAATTCTATTACTGCACGTAACTTTTTATTTCCGACTAGTTCCCAGATTTGATATCAACAGTCCCCCCACGTATACAATATCATGCTGTAATGGTACAAAGGAAATCATATCATGAGACACTCATTAGTCCTCATCAAAGGAAGGGCTCAATCGTTATGTGCGTCGCCCAAACGCTTATTAGGGTCACCATCACTTTGATGTTTAAAGGACTTTCTTATTATATTATATCTACGTGAATTAGGAAATGACCAAATGTATGATGTCTTTTGAAATTATTACTGAGGCATGTAAATATTTATCAAGTGTAATTGGAAAACAACGTCCTGAAAGGAATCATAAATGCTAATGAAACGGAGTTTCGTTTCCGTCTTTGTTATGATATGTGATAATAAGGTATACTATAATATAAAAATTAATCATTATAATTGCCCTTGCTTTAGTCTGAGGACTTCATGCTTGTTTGTTGTTTGTCATATCTATCACATAAAAAGGATGGCGTGGTGGTGGCCATTATTTCTTTGTAACACGGATACATTCATGATTAGAGGGAAAACCTTCATTATTATTATATTAATACGTGAAGCAAAACTTGAGACGTATTTTTAAGTAGTATGGACGGATTAGTATGAAATTTTGCACGAATGTAGAGAATACGTAGTGCAGAATGTTAATATTCTTTTCAAATAATGCATAAAACACACATAAAATCAACTAAAAACACATTACACACACTACAGTGCATTTGCCACAAACACATAAATAATAAACGAAGTAGAACATTCAATGTCAGTGTCTTTGTTAAAATACCCGCTATTGCTTTTAAATGCGGTTTAGATAATTAAACCTCTTTTTATATTTGCGTTCAAAATTACTTGACTATGATTAAATTTTATTTGAATTAGAGAAATATTCGTACTACTTTGGACAATATGATGTTTAGTTTTTTAATTTAAATTACGGTCGAATTTCGACCCATGTGACAGGACTAGTCAATAAAAATGCCCTAACATCGTACAACTTCATAATTGTTAATTATTTATATCGTTGACAAAATAGTGCGTTATATATTCTTGTATATTCTTGAATGAGATTCATAAAACCGTTGTCACCGTACATTGTATGTATGAGCGTCACGTAAACGCGTCGACTGGGATAGCATATTCTGGTACAAAGGATGTTCGGCAAACTCGCTTAAACTAGAGAAGATAGGGCATAAAATTCCACAGTTTCTTTCAGCAAAATTGAATATTCATATCGGAACGATCTACCGTGATACAAAAGCGATAAAACCCCCACATTGAAAAGCGAATTTTTCAAACTTTCCGCACGAGTTTGTTCTTTGTAATTGAAGTCGTATCGAAACTCATATCCATTAAATTGTTTGAGTGGAAGTATTGTACAGAGTATCGTATAACCATAAATAGATAGTTATATACTACTTAATTAATGTATTCTGTTTTTACCGATTTACGTAACCACATATTACGTAGGTATAGTCTTATCTTATAAACACTTAAACACATACATTTAAAATATCATTTGATCTTTCTATTAAGCATGTTTGGTCAGAATATCATAATACTTTAAATGTTAATATTAATCAGTATATAAATAGGTACTCTATAGGAGGTACTCCTATAAAATAATCGGATCGTCGTCATCGTCAACCCATTACTGTCCCACTGCTGGGCACGGGTCTTCTCTCAGAATGAGAGAGTTTAGGCCATAGTCCACCGCGCTGGCCAAGTGCGAATTGGTGGACACTAACTTGTAATCACAAATATAATCTCAATTCAATCAAAATATATAACAACCAAAACAATCTTGAGTCTAATAGAAATACTGAAAACTAGAAACTACTTTCCAACTTATAAGAGTCTATTAACTCGCCCTTATCTTACAAGACTCACAGTATTAACTATCTGCTTCCAAACTTTTTCACTTAACCTTGTGATACGTTGAACCAAAAATACGGCCAATTTTATTGGACAAACAAGCTAATCTATTGATCAACATGAATTGCTATCTAATTGAGCGAACGTAAAATTGGGTAAAAAATAAGAACAATTATGATAAAAATAGACCTTATTCAGGTATTGTATGGTCTGGAAAATTGTAATCCGATGATATTAGAAGATTACTCAGCTATTGCACGATCTGGAAAATATAGGTCCAAGTTTATATTAAGATTTATTTTCAAGTTGGTAAAACCAGTGTAGTTCTACCGGGGAAGTACTACCGCCACACCTATTTTTATCGTGGTTTTCTTGCCTTTCGATGGAAGGATGTGGTTCACGGCACACACCGAATTAAAGTAGCAAACAAGAATGCAGTCCACCAGATGGTAAATGGTCACTGCCTCCAATGTACACCTATAAGCAACTTTAAATAGAACATTGCTTCTATCTAAAGTCAATAGTAGAACCGTTGCTATTCTCAAGGACTATGATCAATATCATTATGTTCTTAAAACGACATACACACTCAAAATCGATTTCGATGAATTCTTTACTGCTAAGCATTACATTTCACAACTTATGTGTTTTAATACTGCCAATACTAAAAAATACCTGCATATTTTACTACTACCAACAAAGTATGGTAAGATAAATAGGTAGTAAAACTTTATGTAAACTGCGCCCATGACAATTCTTTGAGAGTAATACGGGTCTTCACTGCAAAGTTTCTACGGACCTTAATAAGATTTATCTTAAGGCTTATCTTGCTCCCTTGTTTGTTGACAATACACTTGGCCTTTGCATAGTTCAAGGATAACTACGATTTATGGATTAAAGTTTAATTGGGCTAGTTATTTATATATGGAAATTAATCGATTCCAAGAATCTTTGTTCAATTTCAAATTAAATGTAATGTTAAAGTTTTTTGACTTTTGAATTCATATAAATAAAATATACGTATTTAATCTATATTTTGAAATGTATAATCTATTTCTTTGTCAATCTACTACCCCGTAGTCTTAAAAATAAGTAAACCGATTTTGACGGCACCTTTATGCCGTCAAAATCGTGCCGTATTATATGAACGTAGTAAGAGAATAACTAAAGTACATTCAATTCAAATCAAACAAAAAAAAACATTCAAATCCAAAAAACTGTATATAGGACTGCGCATGAAGAGCCCAAAAAATACAAAAAGATATCGTGCTTGTAGTAATCACACTTAACTTACGAGTTTCTGATTAAACTTGGCAGTAAATCTCAAGAATTTTTATCTTTTTGTAGCACCGACGTACCGTCCTTATTAAACTAGAACACCTGCTATCGACTGTAACTTAATGAAATAACATATCGAGACCGGAACCAATCTTTTCCAGTGTGTAATAAGAAATTAAATAAAATTTCTTATAATAAATATTTTACTACAGCAATTTCATAATCCATGATCATAACCCTGTGAGGGTTTAACACTCAATTACAGACACCAATAGGTACCCTATACCTCGTCCCTGTAGTTCAGAGATCAGAATAGGGCTACGGTATCACCTGCCTGTCGTAAGAGGCGACTAAATGGAGCTTCTGGGGCTACGGGCGGCTAGAGTGGGAGCTTAGACCATCCGGCCAGGCGATCCCAGGAAGGACGGCGATATGTGTGGTTGCATATCGTCGTAAAGACTAGACGAATCGGTGGGCCTAGCCGCCCATTTCGGAGAAGCCCGATTGGCAACTCGATCAGAGGATCCCGGTTGCGTTCGTTTGGAGATCGCGGTATCCTCTTTTTAGCGCCGAGGACGGCCACCGGGAGGGTTTTAGTGCGGTAAAAATCCCATATAACCCTGCGTCGTTTCCAAGACGTCGGGTACCTTTTGAAGGTTTCCCCCTCGAAAAAAAACCCTATACCTGCCTTCATGTAAGTATCTGCTTACCTGACTTGCCTGTTACTATTTTGTTTATAATAAAAAAATAGTATTTTCATCGTTAGCCAGCTTGCAGCAATTCAGCTTTGTGAAGTAGTCGAACGAGTACGGTTCGACAGACAAGGTAACACAGCCACATACATTTCTAGCATGCAAAGGTTCTTGCGTTACGGTTTCATACTTTTAAATGTGGCGATCATATCAGTGATCATAAGTAACAACGCATCCGTGATCGGCTTCAGACAGAACTCCTCGTTCCTCGTTAAGTTACTAACAAATGTTCATAGATGGCAACGATCGCTTAGCATAAGGGGGACGGTACAGTCGTGTGCTACTTCAATGTTAGAAAAAAAACGTTTCAGTAAAAGAATGAGTATCTATGTTCACTGACTTACATGGTGATGATAGCTCTGGAGTGGTAAAGAGCTATAATACGTTTCAGGTAGAATCCCTGTTTCGTATTGAGTAAGTTTTCAGATATATTAAAATAAATATATTCATGTTTCTTATGCATTTTATTATAGTTGATTAAGTGATATAAACTTCATTGGACTTAGTTTGTCCCAAGAGACCAACTATGCAGACGCTAACTTCAAATGTCTCTCCTAATGATCGCCACTAAGGTAGAGAAATTAAGAAAAAAAGGCTCTTCGAATCAGAGCGTTTGAAGTTACGTAAGAGCTTGGATCAAGGGTTCTCGAACTTTGTAGGTGACTGTGTCAGACCAAAAAGGATAGATTTTTTTACGCATTTAAAATTTTATCGATTTTTCTTGAAGTATTCAGGACGCGGAAGAAACATTAAAAATCATTCCAATTTATTCACGTGAAACAAACACTCACAACAGTTACCATGACTACATGAACCGAATGGCAATAATAACATCATGGCCGCCAGTAACCACTTCACATCAGATAGACTGCTTTTTTATTTGATATTTAAAAAAAAATCAAGTCACCATTTTCTCTTTCAGTACAAAAATAATCACGCCCAGTTGTTACGCTGACTACAATGAACGATACGTAGACTTTGAGTATCATAATTACAAATACAGTTGGACACCACGTAAAAAATTGCTTGCTTAACGAAAGTGCTAAATCAGAGTTTTCAGACAAATGGTACTTGACGTTTAATGGTATGCATCCTTCTTCGGATCTGAGGGAGCCATACTATAGGAGAGTGAATACTTCAATGCAACGGTTTTTTTTATGTGACAGAAGTAGCAAAAGAACATGCAGTCCACCTGATGGTAAGTGGACACTGCCGATCATGGACATATGTAATCAACTTCATACAGAACATAGGTTCCATTTGAAGTCCCGAGGACTAAGATGTCGCCTCATGTGAAAGTGTGCCGGCTGGAGACACGCAAGCCGTATGTGACATATGACCTTAATTTCTCGTCCGTGATACTTCAAATTGTAAAGACAATTTGTTCTACACGAGCTCTGGGCTCACAAATATCAGAGGTTGGTTCGCTTACGACGACTTTTATGCTTGAAAAACTGATTTTTATTTCGATGAAAAATTTCAGATTATTTTTGAATACAACATCATTATCTCATGTAGCTACTGAGTGGCTCGTTTTGCCAAATTGATTACTGACCGCTATTCTTCTAAAGCATGACTATACCCTGAATTTTGTGTGAGATTAGTATGGCAACCACTGCAATTGTAACGCGATAGTAACATAACATAAAGTTACGTGAAATTTTGATCGTTAGAGGACCGGACGAGAAATGAAAATCCATACAAAATACAACTTTCCGAATGGTTTTCCTGCTATGGGCCTATTTTTATTGTTGTTTGTTATACCAGCTGAACAACCAAAAGAACCAAATTAAACAGGAACCAATTTTTATTCCTGCCCAACTTCATAATGAACTTTACAATTAACTCCTGATTCAAATAACTTTTTACCTTTAATTATCGTGCGAAGTTTTTGCAATTTTTCAAAGTTGAATGAGAATACTGAATGTCTGTTTTTTTTACATTTCTTGGGATGATAGTCTACTGTGAGTGTTTGATTATTTTTTTAAATACACGCTTTCTACACTCATAGCTCCACAGTAGGGTTTGCTCCTGTGTCGTGGGTACCATCAACACACACAAGATGAATACACAAACACCCAGACTCAGAACAGGAATCTAAACTCATCATTCAGATATCTTTCGGACCGGGAATCTAACCATTGCACGTCCGACCGGTGTGGTGGTCGTCTAAATTGCAATATTATTAATTCTAGTTATATAATAAATAAGAAAGTTTGTGAGGATTTTGTGTCTTTGTTATTCTTACACACAAAAACTGCTAATCGATTTTCGCTGAAAATTGCCACTCACATAGTTTATGACATGGACATAAGTTTATTTTTATCTTCACAGGGGATTGAAATGCTAATGTTTTTTTTTTTTAATTTTAATATACTTTCAACATTAATTATTTTTTATATTGCACTGACGAAATATTTTATCACAAGCATTGATATTAAAATTATATAAAGTTAGAAAAATGTAATCAAAAAGTTTCCTTAACCAGAAGATCTGGCAATAGTAAAAAAGTTATTACCGTAGTTAAAGGCATAATACCCGGTAGTTACATTTTAAGTACGCAGAAAGAAAACAAGTAATCCGAAAAACATCCTTTTTTACGTTGTCATTAAAAGAAAGTTAATTCTCTTTTTATTCTCATTTCTGGCGGCGTGATAGCAAAATCTGTTTTCAGAATTATTGCACTTCAAATATCAAAAGGATAAAGCTAATAATAATAAAGTTTTAATACTGAAATGTTTAACGAAATAGTGGGAGAATAATTTTTAAATATTGAAATAATTGACAAAACAAAATGATGAAGATATGATGAGAGCACACCAGGCATTCTGTCTTAGGCTGAAAATACAGTCACGTTACGATGCCGTATATTTTTTTTACCCAAGGTGGTAGAACCAGTGTATTTCGACCGGGGAAGCCACATCTATTTCTAGCGTGAAGCATTCCTTGCTTTTCGATAGAACCATCATAGTCCTCGGGAGTAGCAACGCATCTGTGATTGACTTCAGATGGAACTCATGTTCTGTATGTAGTTGATTACAAATGTCCACGGTCGGCAGTGACCACTTGTCATCAAGCGGACTGCATGCTCATTTGCTAGTTTAGTCAGATAACAAAAAAGAACAAAGGAAACTCCATAGAACAGAACTTGTACCTGAAGTCAATCACAGGTGCGTTGCTACAGACTCAATAGTCGTATTAT
Source organism: Spicauda simplicius (assembly GCA_949699795.1). Taxonomy (NCBI): domain Eukaryota; kingdom Metazoa; phylum Arthropoda; class Insecta; order Lepidoptera; family Hesperiidae; genus Spicauda; species Spicauda simplicius. Next base: position 8,372,856 of record OX453067.1, on the reverse strand, counting down.
TTGAAAGTGAGCCAGCACACACAACACAAAACACACTCTTCCACTGAAACGCAAGAACTAACGATAGAAATACTTGTAGCGGTTGCACTTCCTCAGTCGGACCATACTCGTTTTAACAGTAGAGAAACAAAGTTAATTCAAACTACATATTATCTGATTTTAGACTAGTATTATCGCGGAATTGATACATTACAATACTCAATGGGTACTCACGATATGCGGTTTATGAATTCTTATAGAATTCTTTTTGTAAATATCGCGAATATTTTTTAATATTGGCAAAAAAACTATCTATAAGAATTCATAAACCGCATATCGTGAGTACCCGTTGAGTATTGTGATACATATTATCTACCTACATCAGTGAATTTCGATATGGTAATGGTTTGTTCAAGACATTTACTACCATGGGTGGCCAAATTATTAGAGACAATACGTAGATTTAACTTTTTTCTATTTTAAGTTGGTTGATCAGCAAATTAACTTATTGTTTTTTGTCAAAGAATGGCATTACAAAATATCCTTCCTTTTATCAATATCTCCTAATTTATATGTTAAGTTAAAAAACGGTAAATAGTTATACGTATGAATCTTGCTGCTTTTATTATCATCATACCATTTTCATATAATTAGAAAATAAAAACCAGTCCTGCAACTAATATTTTGTTTGGTAATACCAGTTAAAGTAGAAAATACTAAAATATGTGTACTGTCTCTAATAATTTGGCCACCCACTGTATATCGATGAAACAACTATTTTTGTACTACTTGTCATTACAACTAGGTACGTTTAACTATGGCTGTAATATCCCGTGTTCTGCATTTGGGCCAATTACCCTACAAAGGGCCGGTCTTCATAATTTAATATTGCTACAGGTCGTATTACCACCGAACCGAGAACAACAGTAAAATAAATGAATAGACTACCTGCGCCTCGTAAACTTGCTCTAATGATTTTCACAGGCTTTGGGATGTAGCAAAACTCGTTATATTGTAGCAATAATATTATTATATTGCGTTGCCATAATAATATCGAAGATAATTGATAACTGTACTTCGTAGCGTGTAACTTTGTATGTCTCTAATCCATTAAATTAAGCAACATCGGGAGTGTTGGATTTTGAATGGGTGTTTTTTTTTTTTTATAATTGTACTGAGCAGACGGCAGACGGGCTACCTGATGGAAAGTAGTCACCGTCGCTTATGGACATTTGCAACAACAGAGAAGTCGCCAATGCAGCGCCGGTTTTGAAGGAGAACTTTATTTGCACCTTTCTTGAAAATCCCCATGTCATAGCCTGTTCCACATCTTGCACGTTCGCGGCAGGAAAGTGTCAGGGTGTCTGTATGTAGCCAAATTTCTTATATGCTATGCTTATCATAGCTTATTATATTAGCCAATTCATCATCATCATTAGTCATTATAAAAGTCAATTTTATGTACTGTTATGCTTACATTTTCCGGACATTAACGGTCCGGCCCGTTAAATTCCATCCATCAATCTACCAGCCCTTTGAGGTCCATTGCTGGACGTAAGCCTCCCCTAAATGACGCCGCTCCAACCGGTCCTGTGCTTTCTGAATCCAACGGTTTCCAGCTGTCTTCTTCAGGTCATCGGTTCACCTGGTGAGGGAGGCGACCTGTGCTCCTTTTGCCTAAACGTGGTTAAATTACGTTTTGTTCTCTTTTCAATCTTGCTTTTGTCCACAGGTCTGTTCGAGACGGAAGGTGTCCGAATACCGGGCACGGAGTGCGACTATCAGTTCAGCCGGTCCGGTAACCGGCCGAGCCACGGGCGCCTGTACAGTCCTCGCTACCCGTCCATCTACCCCAATAATGTGCGATGTTCCTATCATTTTCATGCCAGGTTAGTCCATTGACTCAGTCAACGTGTAAAAAATAAATAAAAACGCAATTAAAAAACAACTGGCGACCTTTAAACATTTTTTAATCACAAGAACATTTGAATGACCCGCGTGGTCGAGCGGTTACCATACCGGTCTGACGCGCAATGGGTTCCAGGTTCGATTCCCGGCTAGGCAGGTATCTGAATGATGAGTTTAGATTTCTATTCTGGGTCTGGGTGTTCGTGTATGAGTGTAGAAAACATGTGTAGCGTGTAATATTCGACCTAGTTACCTTTCAAATATCACTAAAACTCTTTACATTGAATATCTATTTACTTCAATCTACTACTTATAATATAAAAAAAAACTTATTTAATCAAGTTAACGCTCAGTAGATATTGCTCATAGTAACTCATATTCTAAAAACTTTTCGCAGGTGCAAAGAGAATATCCTCGAAAAATTTCAAGCTAAGTGTGATCATGAATAGCGGTTAGTGCTGCTTGTTTCACGTTCGTTTTCTCTTTCAGACCAAAGGATCGTGTTAAGGTAGTTTTCGAAGAAATTTCCTTGCAAAAGGGTGATATAAGGTGAGTTTTAACAGTTTTTACCCTAGTTAAGTTATATGGCATGCTATAGACTGCTTTGTATTTAGTCCACATAATTTTAACAATAAGGGAGGCATATGTATTTAAATAAATATGATATGAAAATTATAGCATTTACTTATCTTTTATCATAACGGAATTATATGTGTTGCGAATATAATGAGTAGCTTAGACAAATTTAAAAGGTGGTAGAGCTATGGTTCGACCGGGAAAGCACCAGCGTCACACCTATTTCTAGCTTGAAGCAGTTTTTAAGTTTCGATGGGAGGGTGCGATTGCCGGCACACTTTTATTTGAGGGGACCATATTATTCCTCGGGAGTAGTAACGCGGACGCGAGACTTCACAGTGAACCCTTATTCTGTATGAAATTATTTTCAAATGTCCATGAGCAGCAGTGACCACTTACCATCAGGTGGACTGCATGCTCATTTGCTGCTTCAACTTTTTCTGTTTCAAGAGTTGCACGCTTTCCGTCAAACATTAATGTTTCCTCTTAAGGCCCAATACTTTTGTTGAGCACAGAACTCATCTAAAAGAGCTGTCATATGTGTTGGTGACCGCTTTTGGTCTAAGTTTTACAAAAAAACGTCGCTGCCAATCTCTTGCTCTTACAACAGGACCTCTATTAGGGACCTAAACTATACTAGACCGCTACTAGTTTAGTTTTTTTTATTTTGTGATGGATTGTAAGTGATGAAATCATCAGTATCGAAACAGATACTTATATTGCATATTTTTTATTCATAAGCATTAAGTAAAAATGTCAAGTATCTCATTACAAAAATGTCTTTAAGTAACATAATGCCCTTGCTCACTACGCTGACTTTGCAAACTAGACACTACAAATTTCAAAGTAATATAATCGCAATGTCGTCAGAAACGAAAATTTCTCATATTTTTATAATATCACGGAGCTGTCGTAAAACTTTTCCAATAACCAAAAGATGGGAGGTCTATAATAAAACCTAGATATCTAATAATAATCGTGCCTAACATCTGGGAATATTGAATTTTACAACGTATCATGCACCGCTGGACACTCGTAAAAGTGACATAAACCTCGCGACATCCGGGTATTGCCTTGTCACTTAGAAAATATGAGTGTTGTGAATTATATCCACGGGCGGCTGTGACCATCAGGTGGACTGCATGCTCGTTTGCTACTTGAATCAGATTTATAAAAAAAATGATTGTAGCTAGTTGTAAATAATTTAGCTTGACCTCAATTGCAAGATTTGAACGTAACTAATTTGTTTCAAGATTATATCGTCAACTCATTGTTGTCCCACTGCTGGGCACGGGTCTTCCCTCGGAATGAGAGAGTTTTTGGCTGTAGCCCACTGCGCTGGCCAAGTGCGAAGTGCGAATTGGTGTTTCAAGATTAGAAACCTTGATATCTTTGAAGCGCGAATCGCACCGCAGAAATTGTGGGTCATAACTAATCTGCAAAGTGAGACAACTTTAGATATAGATCAGGGTTGGATCAGGGTTGGGACACATGACAGTTGACTTTTTTGCAAGACTACAATGCAGGTTTATTAGGGCACATTAAATCTATCGATAAACGTTGTCAGAGACTCTAATTATGTTTTAAAACATCCGTAAATGTTCATTGGTGTTCATTTTCGGGTGTCGACCATATTGAACTAAGAATATTGTCCGTAAGCTACCGCATTTTCATCTAAGCACGGGTTAACTACTTGTACATATACATGTGCAAGATTTGACTTCCACATATCTACTAATGAACAAACAGGCAACTTAAAAAACCGTTTTATTATAGTATCCGTACTCACAATATGCGGTTTTTAATTCTTTTAATCCGATTTTTCGACCCAACTTCTTTAAAAAAGCTCAGGTTTGATGATGTTTTCCTTTGCTGTAAGGAAATAATAAGTTCATTTCTAATACGAACATTATTTTTAGAAAAATGTGTGGTGTGTACCTACCTAGTATTCTAATTGGTCAAGTTTTAACCATTAAGCTATCACTTCTCTCCGCGATTATATTATTATTCTAAAACCATATAAAGAAGTATAATAAACTACTCCCAAAAGCCTCTAAAATAGTGTGCGCTGATGCATACGTAATAAGCAGCCAAAATGACAAGCGTAGCTCCGCTTTGTACTGGAATAGTCATCCCTGTATTTAACAGCATTACCATAATTGAATTATGAATATAATAGACCGCTACACGGCACCGTTAATGAGCGCGCCCATAAACTATATCTAGTCGCTTAATTATCTAGATAATGCGGCCGCTTTGGGATAGAATGTACTGTAATGGCCGAAAGGTAGAGGTTGCGGTGTCTATTTGATACTAACGTTTGTTTATGTAGAAATTTCTTTTGAAACGATAAAACTTTTCTCATATTCTTTCGCGTAAATCTACTCGTAATGTATATTGATGGTGGTTTTGTATTAAACTTGTATCAATAATTCGCTATAGATATTAAGTTGTTAATCATGCCTGATACTGTATTGGCATATTAGCTAATATTGTGTAGTACGTATGTAGTAATCTTAATCACCTTTTCTTTCATTGAATACACATTATCTATACAAGTAGGTAAGATTATATGTAAATTAGTAACACCTGAAAAGTAATATGTCGTCGTCGTCAACCCATTATTGTCCCACTGCTGGGCGCGGGTCTTCTCTCAGAATGAAAGAGTATTAGGCCATAGTCCACCGCGCTGGCCAAGTGCGATTGGTGGACTTCACACACCTCCGAGAACTTTTTTTTTAAGAACTCTCGGGTGTGTAGGTTTCCTCATGATGTTTTCCTTCACTGAAAAGCAGTGATAATTAATTTCTAATACGCACATCATTTTAGATCAAATCAGTGGTGCGTGCCGGGGTTTGAACCTCAGACCTCCCGATCGAGAGGGCGAGTTTCAACTATTAGGCTATCACTGCTCCTATCGAGAGGGCGAGTTTCAACCATTAGGCTATCACTGCTCCCCTGAAAAGTAATATGGAATTAATGATAACAAGGAATCTTTAAGCGAGATATTTAGACGTCGTCGCTCATTTAATAAGAGATTGTTTTACGTTTTATAGCCTCACGTCTTGTAAGTTTTATTAAAAGCCTTTTTAATAAAACGCAAGTCATCAAACTTTAAACAAGATAAGACAGACAGGAAGATACATTTTACGACCAACCTACAAGACCCTAACGCAGTTTACAAATTATTAAGTCGCATAAAACCGGATAAATATTTCAGAAGTTACGGGCCTCGGAAAAGATTGAGTCTGAATACTGTAACAAAGTCCTACTCGAAGAAAGTAGGTCTCACTAAAGTCATAAAGAAAGCTAAGGTGACGTAACGTGAGGAGATGAGAAAAAGAAACGTGTCGCAAAAACAACGAATAGGTACGAATGTAGTAATAGCTGGTGGCTAGAATTTGGTACCGATTAAATAACAAAAATCAGAGCAGTGATAGCCTAATGGTCGAAACTTGCCCTCTCGATCGGGAGGTCCGAGGTTCAAACCCAGGCACGCACCACTGATATTTTATGTGCGTATTAGAAATTAATTATCACTGCTTTTCGATGAAGGAAAACATCGTGAGGAAACCTACACACCCGAGAGTTCTTTAAAAAAAAAAAGTTCTCGGAGGTGTGTGAAGTCCACCAATTCGCACTTGGCCAGCGCGGTGGACTATGGCCTAAACTCTCTCATTCTGAGAGAAGACCCGTGCCCAGCAGTGGGCCAATAATGGGTTGATGAGAGTGAAAGAAATAACAAAAGTAAGTTTTTTGGAGTTTACCCTTTAAGAATCGATTTGCATATATAAGGGCCCGGTATGAGATCATTGTGAGGAGTAAAATCTACTGATGAATGACCTCGTTACGTGTTTGGTGCGCAACTTTCTAATTTGATTGTGAGTGTATTAAGACGTACAAAGGGCATGCTGCAAAGCGACTATACCTATATATTATTGTCCTTGTTTACTTCTATCAGTATCAACGTACTTATACTGCTGTATTTGTTATAATTTTTTTTTAGTTTAATAAAGTCTTTGCGTCTATTTAGACAATCGAACTTAAGGAGTAAACTCCAGTCGTGCGTCGGAGCAGACACACATTTTTTATTTATAAGATTGTAGTAGCAAACGAAACTGTATTCCAGCTAATGGTACGTGGTCGCTGCCATGCATCCATGGACATCTGTAAGCAACTTCATATAGAACAAAGGTTCAACCTGAAGTCAATCACGTGTGCCTTGCTACTCTCTAGGACTAAGATGTTCGCCTTATATAAAAGTGAGCCGGCAACTACACCCTTTCATCGAAATGTAAGTACTGTTTCACGCTAGAAATAGATGTGGCGATAGTACCCCCCTGGTCAAACCATACTTCTGCACCTTGCAAATGGTAATGATTAATTAGTAACGAAGGTTTCACAATGTACAACGTATTTGGTTGGACTAGGAAGGTAACAACACTACATCTATTTCTAACGTGAAGCAGTTCTTGTTATTCTTTGAAACCCTTTCAATGAGGTTGCTGGCTTACTATGAGGCGACCATTTTAACTTATCTTCGGAAGTAGCAACGCACCTGTGATTGTGATTGACAACAGGTAGAATCCGTATTCTATTTGAAGTTACTAATGGATGTCCAACAAGAACAGTAAACACTTACTGTTGGACTGTATGTATGCTCATTTGCTGCTTCAACAAAAACTAATAAGTAAGAACCAAAACATCGCATTGCAACAAGAATTTTCCTAGAAGCATAAGAAAGTACTAGAAATATTTTTGGCATGTCAAAACGTATATTGTAAGTAGGTGCCAACAAAAACAGCCGGGTGCGTCTCATCATAGGTACCTATATCGCTTTAACTATAGAATATCAATTAATCTATAATGAGCGGCAGCCATCAAAAGGACTACTGATTAATTATGAAGCAATTTACACAGCAACCTAGTTACGAATGTCACTGAAATAAGCTATAACTTCTAATACAGTTCAATGTTCATTGTGTTTCGGACTGCCTAAATGTTGACTCGCAGAGAATGCTTATAGCATTAAGTCAACCTTTGTACTATATTTAAGGTACATTAAGATTAAATAAATAAAAAAAAAATGTTACTATCATAAAATTGATGTATAATTAAAAAAAAAAACATGCGTGCGTACAAAGTACACATGTCAGAAGTGAAACTTCTTTGGCGAACTAATTTATAAATCTTGTTTATATTTATACAAATCTAAAACTTTAAATTTCCAAGATTAAGAGGAAGGGAAAAAGGCGTGATACGACGTTCGCTCTGTCTCACTTTTTCTCTCAATCTTTCTCACTCGCTTGCTCCCTACTCTCACTCCACGGCTAGTTGCTCATGCTACGTTCGCCCTGTCTTACTCTCTCTCAATCGGTCTCGATCACTCTCTCTCTCTCTTTTCCGACACTTCCGTTGCATACCGGCGTGACTGATCTGTAAAAATTTTACCCTCATGCGCCTAAAGAAGTTTCACTTCAAAAACATTTTAAGTAAAAATTAGATATTACTACATGAGGATTGAGGTTCCGGAGAAAATACGCAAGAACTTTATCCCTAAGAGACTTTACCTAGGCTTGTGTTCATACTTGTTAACGAGCGGTTTAACAGGAATATCAGAATTTGCTTTTGATCCTGTATATTCTATGATATATAGATAAACGAAGAGGCAAGAAGATTTAAGTCTTGTCACTGTATGAAATAACGGTCCTGTGATGCAACATCAAGACGATGAGTAAATAAACATCTCCATAGGGAATTAAAATAAAACAAAGTATAAATATTTTTTATCGTGAATAAATTAGTCAAACATAATCGACAAGAACTCAGATAACATATATACTTTGAAATTAAAAGTTAAAATCCCGTCAAAGATTCTTCAGGCTTTGACGAGATGTAATAAAAACAGATTAAAACTTGCTTAAGAAATGTTTCCTAAGCTGACTGCCAATTGAAATATTACAGGTAGAACTACCATAATTTTATTACTCCCTTATAAGTTAATTAATATGGATCAATTGTATCAGCCTTATCTGTATCTGTGCTTTAGATTATTGCTAGTCAACCGTCGCAACGGTCGAAATTCGACCGTAATTTAAATTAAAAAAACAAAACTTGATATTGTCTAAAGAAGCACCTATTTTTCTCTAATTTAAATAAAGTGTAATAATTTTCAAGTTATTTTGAACGCGGGTGCGTTCAAAATTAAAGGCAAAAAGAGGTTTATTAACTAAGCTGCATTTAAGAGCAATAGCGGGTATTTTGACAAAGACATCTGACATTTTTGACGCTGTGTGTTTTCATAGTAAGACATTGAATGTTCTATTTCGTTTATTATGTATGTGTTTGTGTCAAATGCAAGGTAGTGAGTGTGATGGCTTTTAATTGATTTTATGTATGTTTTATCTTGCGCAATCCTTCTCTACATCAAATATAACCGTGCGTAACTTCATACGGTCTGCGGCAAGTATCTTAAAAATGAATCCCAAATTTTTGCTTCACGTATTAATATATAGATTGTAAAGCAGAAAAGGTGATGCCTTGGTGTCCCGGTAATTAAACTAAGTGAATTGATTCTACCTCCTTATAAGTTTCAAAACGTGCAACGTTAAACGAAATCAATTGAGCCAGTGCATATGTGTCTCGCATAAACTCATAAACTTTTTGAATAAAATATTGTCTTCTTCGCTCTACTGGTATCTGAATGATGAGTTTAGATTCATGTTCTGGGTATGGGTGTTTGTATATTCGTCTTGTGTGTGTTCATGGTGCCCATAACACAAGAGAAAATCCTAATGTGGGGCTATGAGTGTGGAAAGCGTTTTTTTCTTATAACTGTCTAATCGGTTTTTTTCTTTATCATAACTTTTTCCATACTTATGTTTGAAATTCCCCAATGTGAATAACAGGTATGAGTACTAAGGCGTGTTCGCACTTTTTGCTTTAGATTCATAGAGATAATTGCTTTGCATTAATCTAAACAACTGAAGCCATGACCATATCACCAAGTCGTACTATTAAACCCTTTATACAAGACAGGACCCGAACAGACCCAAACTAAATTAACTTTACTGTAGAACTATCTCAAACTTTAGGATATTGTGTTATTGTTAACTCAGTTAAATTAATTAAGACAAATATCTTACTACGGAATATGAAGGGACATTTTAGTGTACATCGTGTCGCTAAGGAATAAATTTGATATTACCATAGTATACTTGCAAACAACTTTCTCGACCCGCGTGGTGGAGCGATTACCAAAGGGGTCGTCGTGATGTTTTTAAGCATTTTTAACCCTGCCTCCCTCTTGGTTATACATGGTGAAGTCACACTAAAACCCAAACGCACAAAGTCACGAGACGGGTTTGGTTGCCGGTTCAATTTTATATGAAGCGAGCATAGAAATAGGTGTGGCGGTAGTACTTCCCCGGTCGATCTACACTGGTTGTACCACCTCCAAACTTATCTGAGACGAGCCAACTTATTGGGCAACGAGCCACTTGGGTAGCGATGAATCTGTAGCCAATATCAGGTAAACTGAAGTGAAGTTCTGATGAAAGTGATGAAAAACTCTCCATCGGCTCTAGTGGCCACAGTGGCAAAAAAATCCAGACACAAATAGCAACTATCTTCAATCATATTTTGCGAAATTATTGCATTAAACATATAAAATCTGCTTTCCAAGTAAATTATAGTAATATTTAAAATCAGCTTTCCAAGTAAATTCTTAATAACACATGCATTACTAACAAGCGTGACCGCCGTTTCATATTATGGTCCGAAATGAACTTTACTTAATTGTCCGTTTTGTAAGTCCCTCTTTGTGCAGATAATAAGACTAATGAGATTTTAAATCGAGCTAACTGGACTTTGAGCATAATTTAGAACTTTGTATTAACTATAATGATATTAGCGAATATTAGAAGTACGTTTGTATTTCATATGCAGTAAATAAGGTGTTTTTATAAATTTTGAAATTGGTTGGTGGTTTTTTATAAAATTTGAGTCGCGAACAATCATGCACCTATAATTTTTATCCGATCGAAGAAGCATACGGGCAGACGTTCCACTAACTATCACTCTATATAAACTCAATCAGAGATGCGTTGCTATTCCTGAGGACTAAGATGATCGCCTCAAATAAATATGAGTAAGTAAGTACAGTAAGTGGTCACTGCCACCTATATGTATATGTAATCCATCTTCTACTTCTTCTTCTTTTAAAAATGAATGTTTGTCTTTATGTCCTTTATATCGAATCGTAAACTATTCATTTGATCATGTGATGATCTTTAACAAAGTTGTTATCCATGAGCTCGCCAAGGTTTCTGATATATTTTTTGCGATGGCGTAGCAACACGTGTAGGGTGCAGGCATAAAAATACAATACCTAACATATGTGACACAATTCCTTACCTCTCAGAAACTCAGCATTTGTATCCTGTAGCAAATGTTGGAAAAAAAATTGAAACCTGAAATCAAAAAAGATCACATTAAATAACAAAATAAAACATGGAAATATATAAAATCTTCTGCGAAACAAGCAATTTTAATAAAAATAAAAAAACATATAAACGCAGACACGTTCTAAGACGTAGGACTAAGTTGAAATGCTTAGCGTAACTGTCTTCTTTATCACCCTCTTCAAGCTACTCAGCTTCTATTCACTGTTCACAAGTGTTTTAGAAGGAATACCAGACTTTTGCTTTTACTTATGTGTTTCTTTACATGCAAGATCGCTAATGAAATCACTTAGGATATATAGTTGAGAACATTTAACTCATAATACGCTGTCAAGAGCGATTGCGTTCTTATTGCAAAGACGTGATACACTACCTTCAATCTGAAGTTTATTAGAGACAGTCATGGCCAGCCTACTTATCATAATGTGATATGGATGCTCGTTTGCTATGTATTAATATAAAAGATCTGATATTTAACACTCAGGCAACTCTGAATTTTTGGAGTTATATTTACCTACAATCTTCATAACATATTTCAAAACACCAAAGAATTTCATAAATATGTGGGGCATAAGTCAGGTCTGATGGTAAGTGGCCATTGCCGCCCATCTGTCAACTTCATATAGAAGAGGCGTTCTATCTAACGCCTGTTACAGATGCGTTACTACTCCTGAGGACTAAGGTATAAATAAGTCATATAAAAATAAGTCATATAAAAATAAGTCATATAAATATCATATAAAAATAAGTCGGCAACCACACCCTTCCACCGAAACGCAAAATCTGCTTCACGGCAAAAGTAGGTGAGGAGAAGGTATCTCCCCGGTCGAACTTTGTTGGTTCTACCGCCCAAGAAAACGTAAATAATTTATGCCTCCTTATATGTAGTTCTTATGTGAGAATTAAGGTTTCTACGTAACGTTTTCTTGTCTTAGGTCAAAGCTCTCTAGTGTGCTTAAGTAAGCTTACCGCAAACCCTAGTCTTAGTTAATGAAGTGATGTAACATGATAAGACGCCCTTAGTGGAAGGGACAAATAGAAGTACTTTACCAAAATATAGGTACCCATTTATTTTGTTGGATATAGCAATTGTTACATATAGTGCTACGAAATGGTGAAAAAAATGTATTTGATCTCAAATGTCGAACACAGACTTCGAATACGATAGTTTAAAATACAACGTCTTGTTATATTAAGCCCTACAGCGTTTCTCTTGTGATTTTTGGAAATTGTAGTTACTGTTTTACAATACTGAAGGAACTTTCAAATAGGTACATAGTTCCTCTTGTAACTTTTATATTTAACTGCTACAATGAGCTACAAGAAATAAAAAAAAACCATAAAAGAGAGAGCGAGTACTCAATTTTACTATACCACGCTGTGTTTTTACTAAATACACCCATACCTCGTATTACTCCTAGACACAAGACTTCATTAAAGGTATTAAAACAAACGCAAATTAGTATGCAGTCCACCTTATAGTAAGTGGATATTGCCACCTAGGAACATCTATGATCAACTAGAGATAAGTTCAAAATCTTACTTGAAGTTAACTAAATATGCGTCGGACAAGTATTTGTTATAACATTCAGTATTATACGAGCAAGGACCACCTGATGGTAAGTGGTCATTGCTGCCCATGAACATCTGTAAAGAACTTCACATAGAACATCGGTTCTATCTGAAGTCAATCACAGCTGCTCCCAAGGATTCATGCTGCTATGATGGTCACCTCATATAAAAGTGTGCCGACAACCACCCCCTTCCACCGAAACGCAAGAACTGTTTCACGCTAGAAATCAGTATGTCTCACGTACGTGTAGTGTAGCCTTGTAGGTAAAACCCAGCAGCGCTTAAAACTGCTATTAGACAGAAATTGTAGCATTTGTTTTTCTGGAGTCGAACCACAAAAGGTTCCTCCGTAAACCGCTTTCTAACCAATTTAACCCTATAACTTGTTTACAGTTGTCTCCGACGAGCGGACATCATCAAAGTGTTCGACGGGCGGGATAGCAACGCGCCAGCTATAGCTATGCTTTGTAACGAATTAACAGGTACGATAACACATTTTATGGAATTATAGCATAGATATATAATTATATAGCATAAATTATAGCATAGAATAGCAAACGAACATGAACGGTAAGTGTTCTTAGCCGCCAAACTTTTTTTTAAATTTAACTGAATTAGCAAACGAGCATGTAGTCCATCTGATGGTAAGTGGTCACTGTCGCCCATGGACGTCTGTAATCAACTTCATACAGAACATGGGTTCCATGTGAAGTCTATCACAGATGCGTTGCTACTTCCGATGACTATGATGGTCGCCTCATGTGAAAGTGTGGCAACCACACCCTTCCATCAAAACGCGACGGTGGTACTTCCCCGGTCGAACTACACTGGTTCTTCCACCTTCACAGTCACCAGTGACCAACTTCATATACCTAAACTAGAGGTTTTATTTGAAATCAAAATCACATAGTTGCTACGCCTGAGGATTAATTGTAGTTTAATTACCAAACACACTCTGAATGCAAAAAAAAAACTACTGCTTCACGCTTAAATAAGTGTAGCAGTGATACCTCTCTTCTCTGTAAGGTGTTAAGCAAAATTTCCCCCTGCTATTTATTTCAATAGAATCAATCAAAGAAGAAAAATTAACCCACTTTTCATGCAAGGACGCAAAGTATTAGCGAATAGTGGTCAACTGTTGACTATTAACTATGTAACTATTTAATTAATTGATTCATTATTAATATTAATTACTATTTTTAATTGATTGTTTAAGATTTATCCAAGCCCTAAAATTGTGCAAAAAAAAGCAATACTAATAATTTTGTAATTAGTAACTATTCGAGTGGACGATATATAGGTATATATTTTTATCTTTATCAATACATTTTTTCTCGCATATTGATGACTATCATTCCTGAGCATCACAAGGACAGTCAAAACATAGAGGTCCCAGTGACTTAACTTTAAGACACATCGAATTAAGTCAAACAAAATGGACTATCAAACGAAGAAGATGCCTCCAACGAGGTGGAGATCCACCGATCAATGCTAGTACCGTATGCACACGCTCATATCGTCACCACCGTAACGCGGAGTCCACCGTCCCTCTGAATAAATAACGCCGCGTCAAAGTGAAGCTCACTTTTGGTTAGGGTTGCGAAAAGGTCAAAAATTTCTCCAGTTGGCGCTTGTAGAAGTTTGTTATTTGGTACTTTTTTGGGCTTTTCTGTGGAAATATACTAAATGAGGGGTTATTCATAAACTGCGTTGACCATCAACTCCAGCCATTGGCTAGAACGGTAGCAGTGGTATCTCCCAGGTATTATAAGCACGATTCCTAAGAGTACATCATAGTATCTATTAAAAGGAAGAAGTCTGAAATGACCACTGGCTAACATTAGGACGGATCGATTTTGGTCAAACAAAATAGACTATGAAATGAAGAAGATGCCTCCAACGAGGTGGAGATCCACCGATCAATGCTAGTACCGTATGCACACGCTCATATCGTCGCCACCGTAACGCGGGGTCCACCGTCCCTCTCTGAATAAATAACGCCGAGTCAAAGTGAAGCTCACTTTTGGTTAGGGTTGCGAAAAGGTCAAAAATTTCTCCAGTTGGCGCTTGTAGAAGTTTGTTATTTGGTACTTTTTTGGGCTTTTCTGTGGAAATATACTAAATGAGGGGTTATTCATAAACTGCGTTGAACATCAACTCCAGCAACAAGGCTAAAACGGTAGCAGTGGTGTTTCCTAGGTATTATAAGCACCATTCCTAAGGTTACATCATAGTATCTATTAAAAGGAAGAATATATGATTTTAGACTAATATTACGTCATCATGTAGTTTATGTCAATCACATAAAGTTCAAAGTTCGATGCGTAAGGATAAAGTTAGTGTTGTGTGTCGTGATATGGAACCTAAAAAAACGAACTAGACGTAGGGTAGATAGGTTAATCTATCACTAGTGCTTGTCAACGGTTTTTGCCCGCCACCGCAGTTTCGCCGTGACCACGATCTATGCAACTGGGTTGAAATATCGGCAAAAAGAATTCGAGAAGGATTCAAAAACCGCATATCGTGAGTACCCGTTAAGTATTAAAATGTGTAAAAGGAAGAAGTCTGAAATCAGCACTGGCTAACATTAAGATGGATCGATTTTGATCAAACAAAATAGACTATCAAACGAAGAAAAGCATCCAGCGAGGTGAAAATCCACCGATCAATGCTAGTATCGTATGCACACATGCTCATGTACCGTCGCCACCGTAACGCGGAGTCCACCGTCCCTCTCTGAATAAATAACGCCGTGTCAAAGTGAAGCTCACTTTTGGTTAGGGTTGCGAAAAGATCGAAAATTCCTCAAGATGGCATCGCTTGCAGAAGTTTGTTATTTAGAGTATTTTTAGGGTTTTTTTCTTTGAAAATATGAAGCTAAAGACGGAAACGGCGACGACGAGAGTAAATATGGAAAATGAGAAGTTATTCATAAACTGCGTTAACAGTTGGTCAACGTTGGCTACGGTAACGAGATTACAATGACAATATAATGCACTTCAAAGATTTATGTACCTAATATAGAAAAAGAAAATGAAAATGCAATTCGCATGATGGTTAGTGACCTTTGCCGCCCAGAGATAGTTGTCCAGTTAATATTGCAGTTGTAATTAACCAAAAATAAAGGCTATAAACTGTCACAATTGCATTTTCCCTTAAGAATTAAGTTGGAATTCCGAGGATAAGTATGTCTTCCTCACACTGAGAACCACAAGGCAGCAATTAAACAAATGTTAATAGGTAGAATTAGCTGTTGCTGTAATGACTCTGAATTCAAACTCTTACTAAGGATACTATATGTCAACATATCCAATATAACAATACATACATATAACTGTTATATTTATGACAAAAATCGTAGTGTAAAAAAATAACACCCTAGCTCAACCACGATTGTTTCTTTAAAATTTCAAATATACACATAACCCTATCGCCTTTCCAGTGGCGCTAAACAGTGATTGTTCGCCTTCAATACCTAATTTCCAGGGGTTCTCAACTTCTGTATGCAAACAATGTCCCCTGGCCCGCACTTTACAGAGATAAGAACGTAAAGCTTTGCCTCGGGATGTTTACAAATGTCTTTTCCAGTGTACAATATGTTTTAGTAAAAGGTTGTCTTTAAAGATATTTTCTACTCTTGTGGTTGCTTCTGCATCTGTGTGTTTGTGTATGTATGTGATAAAAGGACAGACGACCAGAATGGAAGTCTGTTGTCAACAAGATTTCTGGCAAGGAAGTGAACCTGGAACCTTATGCTTATCAGATGTACGTAAATATTGTCACCGCTCAGTAATGAATCGTCACTCACGATAAGAGTATGATGCTTATTAATTTTGTTACTGAAAAAAAACATTTTGTCGTCGAAGCAAGGTTTAACGCAAAATATAGTGTGTAAAACATCGAAATACCGTGAAATAGGTCAAATAATCAATTGAACCAAATTAGGGGTTTATGTATCAATTCAAACGAAAATTTAATTAGTAAACCACAACAAAGCTATTTCAAATTAAGACCCGAAATTTAACCAAAAATGCAAATTCATATTTCGCTACATATTCGTAATAGCATAATGACGTTCTGTTACAATTTTAAATTCGTTTTAATTGAAATGGATGAAATATATTTCCTGCCGTGGTCTCGTTGAAATAAAATTCAATAAAAAAATTAAAAGTACATTATAAATATCACGTAAATTTCAGTCATGCGCTTTTCGTTTATCAAACCTATATATTCAATGGTAAATCAATGTAAAAATCTTCGGAACCTCTCCTTCCTTCAAACCAAAATGCAAGTAAGTTATATCCATAAAACCTCGTTAAAATAGCAGCGAAATTTTTGAAATGGGTTTCGGATCTAAGCATCCCAAAAAGTCAAAGACACGGGAGATACCCTTTGTTAACCCTGAAAATCGTTTGTCGGTAAATTCTTTTAACTTAGCCTATGGAAAATCCTACGTCTCTTCATATAATTATAGTAATTAACTAGATTTCCGACTTTACTTGCGTAGAGTGGACTTGGATTGTATACTTGTAATAACGTAACTTGTTACCGAAATGCTCTAAACAGGT
Source organism: Spicauda simplicius (assembly GCA_949699795.1). NCBI lineage: Eukaryota > Metazoa > Arthropoda > Insecta > Lepidoptera > Hesperiidae > Spicauda > Spicauda simplicius. The sequence goes on along the minus strand of OX453067.1, from coordinate 8,355,791 downwards.
GAAATAGCGATTCTTCATTACATAGTATAAAACAAAGTCGCTACCCGCTGTCTATCCCTATGTACGCTTAGATCTTAAAAACTACGCTACGGATTTTAATGCAGTTTTTTTAATTTATGGAGTGATTCAACACGAAGGTTTTTATGTATAATACATGCATACTATAGTAGAAGAACGCTGATAATTTTAGATTTTTGACTTTTAGGCGTAAAGAAGTTCCCCGGTTCAACTAGTGAAATGTAAAGAAATAAACTAAACTTTAAAATGGTTCGTTTATCATACTCAAAGTATATTTTAAGCTATGCACAGAGATCTAAACAAAAAAGAAAGTGGGACTTTCAATGAAATAATTGACATACGCTTTCTACACTCATAGCCCCACAGTAGGATTTTCACCTGTGTCGTGGGTGCCATGGACACACACAAAGACGAATACACAAACACCCAGACCCAGAACAAGAATCTAAACTCATCATACAGATACTTGATTGGCCGGGAATCAAACCCAGGACCCACTGCGCGTCAGCCCGGTATGATAACCGCTCGGCCACGCGGGTCGTCAAACATTATCATTGCAATCCATTATCTTTTCTAGGTTACATTGCAATCCATTATCTTTTCTAGGTTACGAGGTGCTTTCTACGGGTCCATCACTGCTGCTGCAGTTCACAGCTAATTCGGCAACTCCGGGTCAAGGTTTTGCTGCAACCTTCCACTTCCAACCGCCGCCGGATTCTACAGCTGCAGGTGATACTTTCGATACATGTATTATATATTCTATTAAGACCGTTTCGACTTATTGAATAACAATATGATATGTACATAGAAATATTGAAAAACATTTACATTAAATAATATAAATTATAGGTAGATATTTGAATCAGAATATTGTACAGATAACAATAATATTGTATTAAAACGTTTCAAATATTTTATTTATCGTACCTATTCTGTTCATAAAACGTTTCTATTTGTTATTCACATATCGTGAAAGTTTAAAAAAAAAACAATAGGCAGGCCATATTGGGTATAGAATATCACAAATGGAATCATGCTTTGTCATTCAAAATAAACTTGTATTTGATTTCAATCAGTGGTGTCAGTGGTTTATAATTCAATTTCAAGATTAGAACTTTTTTTTTATCTGACTGAAGTAGCAAACGAGCATGCAGTCCACCTGTTGGTAAGTGGTCACTGCCGCCCATGAACTTCTGTATTCAACTTCATACAGAACATGGTTTCCATCTGTAGTCAATCACAGATGCGTTGCTACTCCCGAGGACTATGATGGTCGCATCATCTGAAAGTGTGCCGGCAACCACACTCTTCTATCGAAACGCAAGAAACGCTTTACGCTAGAAATAGGTGTGGCGGTGATACTTCCCCGGTCGAACGACAATGGTTCTACCACCTTCAAATACTAACAAAGCAAGTTGAATAAAAATTAAGAAAAAACATTGTTGACAAAATATCAGTTAAAGTTATTATTAATACTATTAACAGTGATTAAATCAAAAATGTATCAACAAGATACCCGCGAATATCGAGAAATTATTACGTTATTAGGTATATCAAGTAACGCATAATTAATATACACCAATTAACAAAATTATGCTAATGCGTTTGTGTATTACACGCATGTGCTAATACTGCATATTGATTAAGTCATTACCGCATTACAGAGAATACCCAAATGACACCTAAACATTCTCTGAATATTAACAATAACAAGCTAAAGCAATAGACGTACATAGGTAATGTCATAAACTAAATCTACTAACTGGTTTTGAACTTTTGAAGGTGGTAGAACCAGTGTAGTTCGACCAGGGAAGTACCACCGCCACACCTATTTCTAGCGTTAAGCATTTTTTGCGTTTCGATGGAAGGGTGTGGTTGCCGGCACACTTTTATATGAGGCGACCATTATAGTCCTCGGGAGTAGCAACGCATCTGTCATTGGCTTAAGATAGAACCCATGTTCTGTACCTATGTAGTTAATTAGAGATGTCCATGGGCGGCGTGACCACTTACCATCAGGTGGACTGCATGCTCGTTTGATACTTCAGTCAGATAAAAAAAACTAATGTTGCTTGTTCTTTTAATTAGGTGATATCAATGATAATTAAAAAAATATATATTTAATACTAAACGACGAAGTGACAGTCAAAATTAGCTTTAGATTTTAAAACATAAAATAGCATAAACTACATTAAAATAATAATAATGTATAGTATGTTTGACTGAATCTGGAATCTTTGTCTAACAAAAGTTTTCTACTCTTTTTTTTAATAATTTAAAAGAACTGTAATTATTAAAAAAATAGAACTAAGGGTTACCACTAAACTAAGGATTAAACCTACCACCATCTCTCTTAGCCGCATTCCACAATCATTCTAGCACTACAATAAATATAATACAAACCAAGCTACCAAATTCTATTTTCGTGACAATAAAAAGGAGTGATAATACATAATTGTAACCCAAAAAGCCTACTTGTATTTGTTCAGTCTGTTTTCAGAGGCCCATAAAAAGTATTGTTCTCTATTATCCTTTTGTGCATATAAAGTTAGGAGAGTTTGCAATAAAATGCGTCCGGACCAGTTAAATTCGCGACTGCGCCAACAAGGTATGAATAGGAATGTTGGCGAAACTCCAGGATTCTCTTACTAATGTAATTTGGGTGGAGTTCAGAATGGTAACTAACACAGGCACGTTAGAAACAGGCAATATGTTTATTTAAAAACTAGCTATTATTTTTAGTATAAGGATAATAAAATCCAAATAGTGCAAAGTTATTTAATTGACTAGGAAATATTGAATGCTAGAACAATTAAAATGAAATTTTCATTAAAAAAATGTATCGCTTGTGTTCGTAACATCCTAATAAAGTCTTTCAATGATATGAACATGTATCAGATAATGCATAAAGTTTATTACTCTACTCTATTCTACACAAGAACACAGTTTATCATTAATTTCTGAATTAATTTATGTATACGGTTTCAATTTTCGTTGATACTGATAATTGCGCCATCTAGCGTGTAAATAGCACACTACAAAGGAATCCTTCCAACAGTTTGTAGAGTAGCGCCATCTAGCACTAAATCTAAGAACTATTTACACAACCAACGTAGATTGAAACTTAATGTTTTGTTAACTGGACCCTAGAGGTCACTAGTAACTATGAAATGAAAACGAATTACAAAAACTAAGTGGGTAGTTTATTACGTATTTATCAAATATTGCATTTTATCATTATATGATTATAATTGTAAGACATATTTATCAAGGCAGTTTATTTTTAACTGACAATAACAGTTCATAAGAAGAATTTTTTTTTCAGATTCCGACCGTTTACTGAAGCTAAGTTTCGGTAAAGCGTTCGAGTCCCTGGGGCCTGAAGTTAGCGCGACAAGTAAGTGCACTATACATTTTCTACTAATCGACTTCCTTCTAATTAATATTCTCTAGTATGACATTCTTGATCTGCGACGAGTCTACAGTTACATAATTTATTTCAACCGTCAAGTATTATGTACCTATTACCTACTTGTGAAATAAAATAAAAAAAATCTAGAAAAATAGGTACAACAAATATTCATTTTATGCCGAATAATAACTTAAATATCACACAAAATCTAAGATACTACAATAGACAGCCTTATTATTAAAATAGCGATCTCTTCCAGACTTTTGATTGATAAAAGAACTATTTAATAATTTTATTTTTGCCAAATACTTACAACAAGAGAAAGAAAAGTGTAACTACGTTCTTCGATCGATGGTAGCCTTTTTTAGAGTCTAGATATTTAAAAAAAAATGAAACAAATCTACGTGGCTTTTGAACTTATGATTATAGGACTAGTTCTAATAAAATAAATATTATTCTTGCAGGTTAGTGATTTATTGAACATACCTACACATTCGCGAATATTTAAATGTTTTTACAATAATTTTTATTTTAAATTATTTTTATTAATGTTGCTACATAGGTATATTTTAATTATATTTGAAGTTCAGAAAATGTTAAGATCTCGACTATCGGTACTTACATACATATGCAAAAATAGCCTAATCATGTTCATTAGGCTATTTTTACATATGTATGTAAGTATGTATATAAGTATTAAGGCGCAATTCCCCTGAAGCAACTTTAGACAACATGTAGCATGCATCAATGCCGCATGCTACATGTTGCCTCAATGGAATTGCGCCTATAAACATTTATAAATACTAAGTAATGTAGCATAGTGATGATAAGACAGGCATTTAACTGAAAATTTCCACATTCTTGGTCTCCCGTATTTTCCATTAAGTAGGTACGTATTTTGAATAATCTCCGGTTCAAATTAAGGCTTTCATACGCTAATTAACTTTAACTAATGATAAACGCTTTTTATTGCTTTTAATTTAACGTAAGGTAACTGTGGTATCATTAATGGATTAACTTTATCAATTCCCTTAGATACATTTAACCTTTTTTTCTTTTTCTTTTTTGTTTTCGAGGGGGAAACTTTTAAAAAGTACCCGACGTCGTGGGAGCGATGCGGGTTATATGGGATTCTTACCGCACTAAAACACCCGCGGTGGCCGATCTCGACACTGCGAAGAGGACTCCGGGAACTCCAGTTGACAGCCGCCGGTGTCCTCAGCGTATGCCCCATCGGGCTCTTCTCTGGTGGGCGTGAACTGCTCACCGCACCTTCTGGTTTTTACGGCAACATGCAACCACACATGCCGCCGTTCTTCCCGGGGTCACTTGACCGGACGGTTCGAGCTCCCACTCTTCCCGCCCGCAACCCCGGAAGCCTCTTTTTGTCGCCTCTTATGACAGCCAGAGGGTACCGTAGTCCTATTCTGGTCCCGGAACTTCAGATAGGGATAGATACATTGAACCTACTATTTTATTTTTAAAAAATAAATTCAGTATGATTTAGCTAGGTATAATCATTTATCTTACTATTACTTTAGAAGCATTGTTCAAAGTATTAAGTAGGCAAAAACATCGTCCCTGTAATTCCGGGATCAGAATAGGGCTACGGTATCCATATATAGGTATACGGTAGGGCCTGTCGTAAGAGGCGACTAAAAGGGGCTTCCGGGATTACGGGCGCATAGAGTGGGAGCTTGAACCGTCCAGCCAGGCGATCCCGGGAAGGACGGTGATATGTGTGGTCAAATATCGTCGTAAAGACTAGGTGGAGTGGTGGGCCCAGCCGCCCATCTGAGAGGAGCCCGATGAGGCAACGCGCTCAGAGGATTCCGGCTGCAGTCCTTTGGAGGTCACGGAGTCCTCTTTAGAGCGCCGAGGACGCTCACGGGGGGGGGGGGTTAGTGCGGTAAAAATCCCACATAACCCTGCGTCGCTCCCACGGCGTCGGGTACCTTATAAAGGTTTCCCCCCTCGAAAAAAAAACAAAGGTATACTACATAAAAAAATAACAATAAAAAGGAAAGTTAAAACTCGTGTCCGATTGTCACAACTTCTGAAAGGTATAATCAAATATTCAAAATAGTTATTTTACGTAAGTTTCAAATTGGGGCAGTTTATCGTGAGTGGTAAATTAGTTTGACTTTTCAATGGCTGGCACACTGAGTGGCTTTAGCCGCCAAATAAATTTAGCCAATACAGGTCAAAGATTAACCCATATTGTGTTTCGAATATACATCAGTGTAGACCATATAATTTATGAGTGTAAGCTTTAGTGTAAACGAGTTGATTAAAATGTTTTATTTTAATTATGTCGCATTACTAAACAGGCATTAGTAAATGTATATTTAACTCGATAATCTATATATTAATACATGAAGCAAAAACTTGTGATTAGTTGTTAAGATACCTACTTGCCGCAGACGGAGAAGTATAAAATTACGCACGGTTATAGTTGATGAAGAGAAAGATTGCGCAATGCTAATATTTTTTTTCAAATAATGCATAAAACATACATAAAATCAACTAAAAACACATTACACACACTAAATTGCATTTGACACAAACACATAATTGTGCCACCGCCACACTTATTTCTAGCGTAAAGCATTTTTTGCTTCAATGGAAAGGTGTGTTTGCTGGCACCCTTTTATATGAGGCGACCATCATAGCCCTGGGAAGTAGCAACGCATCTGTGATTGACTTCAGTTAGAACCCATGTTCTGTATGAAGTTGATTACAGATGTCCATGAGCGCCAGTGACCACTTACCAACAGGTGTACTGTATGCTCGATTGCAACTTCAGTCAGAGAAAAAAAATAGAATAAAAAACTGTTCTACCTGAAGTCAATCACAGATACGTTGCTACTCCCGAGGACTTAGATAATCTACTCAAATAAAAGTGAGCCTCGCATTTATCATCAAATGCAATTACTACAACACATTTGAATCACACTTATGTAAAAAGTATGCATACATAAGACCCAGAATAGAATGCAAGATGCATAAAAAAATTACATTTACATAAAGTACAAACTAAGGATACTAGGTACGTATCTACTCGTATTTAAGTCGTATTTAAGTTACTAAAATACGTCGTACCTAAGTTTAAGCGCCTACATACTGTGTGCTTAATGTAGTTGCTTGCAATGCTCATATAGCGGCAAATATTTGTTAAGTCCGACCCAGGAGAAATGTTTAAACTTTCAAAACGCGGTGGCAATGCATGGGTTGGCGTTGTTAGTTTTACCATAGGCTAAATATACAGGGACATTTGTTCTACGTTCGTTATAGGGGACTCTTACCCTCCGGGACTCTCATATGCTAAGGCAATGCCAACATTAGGGCGGTGGGCAGGGAATTTCGGACCTGGAGGGGTACCCTCTTTACCCGTGCAATTCTCAAGGACATCGATCCTTAACATTTATACATAATAAAACAACGTTATAAAACATTGTAATATATACAAATAGTGGATGGTTCGGTGTACTAGGCTTCGCTTACAAGCCGGCGGTCGTCCTTCTGATGGTGGTTGTTCATCGTTTACTGGTACAATCCTATTACATTCTAAGGCGATTTTTGCCGTATAATAAAATGTTTGCGAAAATTTAAATCTTCGTAAAATCTTGATACACAGTATTAGTAAGTAAGAATTTTAGGAAAAGGTTGAAGTTAACTGGACACTTACATTTATTACTTACAATCTGTGCACGGGGCACCGTAGTGTCACACGCGTTTTAAGAGGTGAATAAAAAAATGTAAAATATCAATTGCCACAAATTTAACGGAAATTGTATGTATAAGCAGTGATGGCCCAATGGTTAAAACTTTATCGAATCGGAAGGTTCGAGGTTCAAACCCAGGCACGCACCTCTGATTTATGTGCGTATTATACATTAATTATCACTGCTTTTCGGTGAAGGAAAACATCGTGAGGAAACCTACACACCCGAGAGTTCTGAAAAAAAAAAAGTTCTCGGAGGTGTGTGAAGTCCACCAATTCGCACTCGGCCAGCGCGGTGGACTATGACCTAAACTCTCTCATTCCGAGAGAAGACCCGTGCCCAGCAGTGGGACAATAATGGGTTGACGACTAACGGAAATTGTATATTCAACAATTAGTAACACACCTAATCAAGATAGCTTTTATAAAAACGATTTGCGATAAATAGAATTAGGACTTTAATAACAGTTTCAGCTACGGCTGTTTATGCACTGACAAGATTAACCATAGTAGTGTGGCGACTGCCCACAACTCGTCACGAGATGGCGCTAGTAGTATTCCGAAACACGCTATCGAAGTATTCTCAATACCCTGCATATATACAAGTTCCGAACAACGACTGTCGGAGCACGATCGCTCCGCAGTCATGATTACCTCGCCTGGCGGGAGGTCTCCCTTTACCAAAGTGGCATTAATTTTTCATCATTTTAAAATCGAGGAAGATGCGACAGATTTAGAGTTTAGTGTTGACAATTTACCAGTAGCCGTAGTACGAGTTTATTTATCTTTCCTCAAAAGCATTGTTCTTGTTTCTGCGCATACGTTCAATGTTACCTACGTTTAAGTACTCGGCCATATCTTGCAAAAAAAATTGAAGTTATAAGAACTACACTTGATTAAGTAGGTATATTTAAGTAAAATATGTACTAATTGTTACATTATGATATGAACCATAACTATGAATTTGTTTAAATTCTTAAATAAAATTCATTTTGTGGTATTCCATTGCACATAGACACATTACAGTCGAACTGAAGTTTGACGACCAAAAAGCCCCCCTACGCTATTCCTATAGCAGCACAAGGCGTTAAATTGAAGAAAGCATTTTTACATTTGCATTCGCTTTAGAAATGTCGGTAAGGGATATTCGCATTGGCATTCGCGGATGTTCAAATAATTGCATTTGTTACGTCACTAATATATCATCGTCAACCCATTATTGTCCCATAGTTGGGTACGGGTCTTCTCTCAGAATGAAAGAGATTTATGCCATTGTCCACCGCACTGGCCAAGTGCGGATTGGTGGACTTCACACGCCTCCGAGAACTTTTTTTTGATAACACTCGGGTGTGTAGGTTTCCTCACGATGTTTCCTTCACCGAAAAGCAGTGATAATTAATTTCTAATACGCACATAAATCAGTGGTGCGTGCTGGGTTTGAACCTCGGACCTCCCGATTGAGAGGGCAAGTTTCAACCATTAGGCTATCACTACTCTTGACGCATCACTAACATATACTACGCGACTAGTATCAAACTTTACGCCCTGTAGTTCCGGGATCAGAATAGGGCTACGGCATCCCCTGCTTGTCGTAAGAGGCGACTAAAAGGGGCTTCCTGGGTTGCAGACGGCTAGAGTGGGAGCTCGAACCGTTCGGTCGGGCAATCCCGGGAAGGACGGCGGTATGTGTTGCCGCATACCGTCGTAAAGACTAGACGGAGCGGAGGGCCCAGCCGCCCATCTGGGAGGAGCCCAATGGGGCAACGCGCTCGGAGGATTCCGGTTGAAGTCGTTTCGAGATCCCGGAGTCCTCCTTTTCAGCGCCGAGGACGGCCACCAGGGGGGTTTTAGTGCGGTAAAAATCCCACATAACCCTGCGTCGCTCCCACGGCGTCGGGTAGCTTTTGAAGGTTTCCCCCTCGAAAACAAAAGAAAAAAAAAGTATCAAACTTTACAAAATGGGATTAGCACCTATAAGATACCGTAGCTTCTGACCTTTTGATACTTAATCAGCTTATTAAACATCTACTTACCAGACAACACTAACAGCTAAGTCTTGAAAGCCAAGTTATATCTAAGTTCATTAGGGTTAAACAATCCCTAAAGGAATAACATCGAAACACGTAGAAAGTTAGACTCCCCTAAAGTATTAAGTACTCCTTAGAAACTATGTTTGCGGTTCATTTGAAAACTAAGTAGCTGAATTAAATAGGCCCGCTACATATTTATATAATGAACAAGATTATTATCAAAGCAAAAATACCCGATTTCTAAAGTTGAAATAAGCAGTCGTCGTATCTGAATGATGAGTTTAGATTCATGTTCTGGGTCTGGGTGTTTGTGTATTCGTCTTGTGTGTGTCCACCCTCGACACAGGAGAAAATCATAGTGTGGGGCTATGAGTGTAGAAAGCGTGTTATGTACTTCGATAACCGTTATTGAATTTCAAACCACACTTGGTAGATAATATTACATGCTTGGTGACAGTTATATAAGCACTATGTAGGCATCTTACCAATGCTAAAATCAGATTAATATAAATAAAAGATCAAAAGCAAATTTAAGTATGCCAAAATATTCTTTTTTAAATATATAAGTGGCTATATAGGTAAAACTTTACCGACTTAGTCACAATCATTTATCATTTCAAGATAAATTTCTGTAAAAAAATTAAACCTAAGTTCGTATTATATAAAATTTGTTGGGAGCAGGTGGAATCTTGTCTTTTGTCGGTGATTTGACAGGTAGCTTACAAAATTCAGGTTTTATCTACCATTCCAAGCAAGTTATTATTTAATATTCCAATAACTCAATTTCTAGAAAATATTGAGAAAACGAATTACCTCTTAGACAGACACAAGCTGCCTGAATGCTTTGATTGTGAGAGTAAATATATCTATATCAAAATTATTCTTGAACTTCGTTTCCTTTTTCTATTTTGTTATTATAATAACATTGAAGGTTTGCTCTTGGTTTACTTAAGGTCTTACGGAATGTATGCTTCGAATAAAATGGAATGAAATTGAGCATACAATGTATTTGGCTGTAAGTGATCACTGTAATGGATTCTCAGATTTGTAATAAATATAAAATAGTATTGAAGTTCTACTGGAAAACAGTGGAGCTAGGATACCCTAGTAGTTGAAACTCGGCCTTACAGTTGAAAATCTAAGGTTTAAATTTTCGGCACATATTAGAAAATTTTCGGAACTGATGTGTTTGTTCATTAGAAAATTAATTATATCTGCTTTATGGTGAAAAAAAATATCGTGAAAATACCTTTACGCATGAAAGATCTTAAACAAAAGGTGTGTGAACTTTATCAATTCGCACTTGACCAACACGATGGCCTATGGCCTAAACTTCTCTTATTTTGCGAGAAGAGTCATTCCCAGCGGTGGGACAATAGGTTGCCGATGACCCGAGAGGTAATATATTGTGAGAACCAGTACTTAATATGAGCATCCCTAATGAGGATTTTGCATAGTCATCGCTACAGGCAAGCCTATTGGTGACCGCAATAGATGTTGATGTTACTGTTGAATTCTGTCCCTTAGTGGTTCTACTTCTAAGAGGTAAGCATTGGTGACAAGCAAATATAGGTGTAGCGATAGCAATTCTACAGTTGAACCTTGAAGATGACTTCTTAATAATAAACGTTGTCCAAGTCTTTAAAAAAGCTAATAGTGAAAGCGAAATCAAAATTCGATTAGTAGTTCTCGACATTAGCAACTTTATAAAATTCGTCGATATTTTTCAATAGTCACTTTTTATTGAGGTCAATTACGTACTTGATCTTGAAACATTTTCGTTTAAGCGCTGTTACTAAGTCATGATATTTGACGTCTGAAATTTTTATGAGAAGATTCACGTTGAAATTTTCCTCGTAATTGTAGACTTAAATATTTGTCATGCTCGTTCTACTTCATACAATTGTACGATGTAGTATGATATTCGAGTTTTGTACTCAAACTGGAATGCTTACAGATTGTTGTCACACACTGTCCCGATTCCGACAAGTATCTTGTCAGAATGAGTAGGGTACAATGGTTAAGACCAATAGATTCGATAAAAAAGTTTTGGTCATTGTCCAATTACTCAAGTGTGACGTGGTAAACTTCGCGTATGAACTTAATGGCGTCGTGTTGAATGTTGGTTTCCTTGCGATGTTTTTCTTTGTCGTTAATGCTAGTGATAACAAATCTTAATATGTATAACCAAGGGTTTAGATTTACATGGGATTATACACCCAGTTTATTTTTGAAACTCATATTTTAAAAGACTTACCTCGCTTTCTCGTCAACCCATTATTGTCCCACTGCTGGGCACGGATCTTCTCTCAGAATGAAAGAGTTTAGGCCATAGTCCACCGCGCTGGCCAAGGTGGACTTCACACACCTCCGAGAACATTTTTTTTCAAAGAAATCTCGGGTGTGTGGGTTTTCTCACGATGTTTTCCTTTACCGAAAAGCAGTGATATTTAATTTCTTATACGCACATAAATTTAGAAAATTCAGTGGTGAGTGCCAGGGTTTGAACCTCGGACCACCCGATCAAAAGGGCAAGTTTCAACCATTAGGCTATCACTGCTTTGCTTGCTTTAGCCATCTCCTATATTTGACTTCTCTTCTCAAATTAAAATGACTGGGTTTTATATTATGACCTAAACCACAAACATAAACTTGATCCGTTACTGAAATTCAAAATACGTAATTAACATTCACAGAAATAATAGCCGCAGTATAGGGAACAAGAGAGCTTAATGATCGACAAAATGAATTACTAACGATCGCGCAAAACGGTTGGATAACTGCTTCATTAACTGTTTAAACTATGTGATCGTATTATATAAAAGGAAATCGGTCTTAAATTTTATATAATTGTCTAAAAATGAAAAAAAGACTCTCATGTAAGTACGTTCATTTACCATCCTTAAATATGATACTGTATGTACCTTTTAAATTTTAAGAAGGTCTCATTAGATTTACCTTCAACTTAGAAATAATTCGTACCGTTTATAATAAAAATATTGGCCATCGCATAAAAACACAATGAATCTTACAAGTAATACATATGCTATATACATTGGATTGTTTATTGCGATTGCCAAGTCAATCTATTTATTTAAAACGTGAAAGTTTTTTAATATTGATATCGTCACTAGAATATTGTTAGGTTAGGTTAGATAATTACGTCACAACTGGAGATAGAAGGTCCATTAAGTAGGGACTGATTAAATTAATAACCGATGGTATTACATGGATCTCACAAATTTTTCGGTATAAGACTTGAGTTGCGAGACTTGGTCGTTTGACAAGTATTGTTTTTTTATGAGATCTCATTTTTGTAAATATTCCTACTTTTTTCCTTTCCGGTTCCTTCTACTTCTTGTATACCAACAACATTTTGCAATTTCGGGCAATTCACTCCGCTTTTAAAATACTCCTCATTTTTACTCATTTATGCCGTTGTCAATTTTACAAGTTATCTTTGAACGTGTGGTCAACCCATTATTGTCCCACTGCTAGGCACGGGTCTTCTCTTAGAATGCGAGAGGTATTATAAATTTAAAGCTTATATATCTGCTAGAAGTGCGTTAGATTTTTGATGATCGGTCAGTGAGCGAGTGACAAAATTAAGGAACTTTGACTCGTTATAATTAAAATATTACTTAAAATTTGTAATATACCATGTTAATACATTGTCTTCTAGGTTAATAACAATTTGGGCTTCTACTTTAATTCAGAACGAAGTTATAAGGTATTGAAGATAGCCTGATTTGGTTTGGCGGGGCAAAAAAATATGTAAGAATAATATATATTTTTAAAACTATACATAGTAGGTAGTAAATATTTTACGTAAAAATATAATGTTATGTTATGATAGAATTAAAAATAGCAAATGACCCTGCAATCTACCTGATGGTAAGTGCTCAATACAGTCCATGGACATCTGTAACCAACTCCATGTAGAGGTTTAATCGAGGCTCAATTACAAATGTATTATCAGCCCTAAAAACTAAGGTGTTCGTATTTAAGTCAGTCGTCAAACCTTTTAAACAAAATGCATTAACTGCTTTACTTTAGAAATAGATGCCTCATATAACGGTAGTACTTCCCATATCATAGAGGTTACAAAATTATATTCAAGCTTATATTAGTTGCGATCTTACATTTTTACAAGCAAAAACAAAAATCTCGGGAAATTTCCTAAGAAGTTCTAGTAAAATATTCTGAATCGAACATTTCAGCACCCCTGCCCAAACATTCCTATTTGTAATGCATTGGTTCTGGCCTTAAATCTAGTTAGAGTGGGTCTAGGCTAGGCGTCCCCGGCCCCTACTGTGACGTAAACATGTTTAATGCAATGCTGCAAGTAGTTTCCTTATTTATTTACGCTTTCATCTTTTATTCGGATTGCCGACGTGTCGGTACATATGCAAGTCGCTTTTAAAATCGTGTCATAAAGTGTATGAAAGAAAACGTACTATTGTATCTTTTGCGATTCTCATACATGTTGGCTGAGCTCTATAATATCTTTATAACATTAAATTTCCTTATATTATCATTACTAATAATATAACTAAATAATAAAAACGTGTAGGCGGAATATACGTATATCCAGCTCTACTTGTTAATGAGCGTAAGTTATTCATGTGTAAATGATACCTTTCAATTATTTCTATTTACCCGACTGCGTCAGGCTGGTAATGTTTTTCGAGCATATGTACGATTAAAAACAATTCTCTGAAGAATTTAATATAATAAATAATATTTTGACATTCACAATATGAACACACACAATATGGCAATTAGAACGCCTTTACGTTTCAATTTCATCTTTAGAGGTAGCAACGGTGCATGAGGGACTGACCTCAAGCCTGATTCAATTTGGGTTCGATTACAGCTTATGTATATGGATGTCGATTACCACTTACCATGAGGCAGACTGAATTCGTAATTACTACTTCGACATACTACAAAAATTATAGGTATCTTAGCGTAATGTCATGAAGATAGAGATCATGCCCATTGTTACTTTACCTCCAACTGTTATGCATATAAAAGTACTTGATATAAGTAGGATTACTACTTCGACATACTACAAAAATTATAGGTATCTTAGCGTAATGTCATGAAGATAGAGATCATGCCCATTGTTACTTTACCTCCAACTGTAATGCATGTAAAAGTACTTAATATAGGTAGGTAACTTTGTGAAAATTATAAATCTACATTATTAAAACTGAAACTACATATTCTTATCGCCTAAACACGACAAAAAAACGCGTCTTCAAACACAGAATACATTATAATCTGTTTGTAAATAGGTACGACGGAACAGAACAAAGAAAATATTCTAGAACCATTGTTCGCATAATAATCCAGAGCTGAAATACCAAAATACTTGCTAGAAACTTAAAGCCATATAAAATTCTCAAGGCCTCCATACAATTCTCTGATTTAGTGATGAACGTAAAAGATCCCAAGTTTGAAACCTAATTCCCAAATGTGAGTAAATTTTAATGCCCTAACTTCGTTGCCTTGGAACCTTCGCAGCTCCGGATCAACCATTACAAGCAAACACTTGAATTGAAAGAAAATTGGACGCTGAATACGTTATTTCATAAGTTATGGGTCTAATGTAAATTTGTCAGCATTGAGTCCCAATATTGGACCTTTGTTTCTAAAATTAATACAAATTCGAAGTGTGATTCTACTATTGACTAGCGATATGTACGTTCCACACAAGAGCTATTTCTCTTCTACCTTTGAACTTAATATAGAATATTAATTTTTATTTTCGAAGAAAACGTGTTGTAATTTCTCTGTATTATCAGATTGGTAATAGATACGTTTGTATCGAAACTTGTAAAGGAACTTTAAAACAAAACGACAAATATTAAAAATCGACAAAGTGTGAAATGACCTCGCACTAAAAGTACCGAGTTAATTAACAAAAAACATCACTTTATGATGTAACACGAACATGTTTTGTCACACCACACGTTGTAGTATGCGCTAGCAAAGTTAAATAATTAAAAAGAGTGAGCAATATAATTATGCTTCAAGTATAACTTTGATACATTTCCCTACTTTGTTTTGCCGCCTTAGTTGGAGTCGTTATTTTAATGATCTAACTTCACATACGTGAAAGCTCACATTCGAAAATTAGGAGTAACATAGTTTTTTCATGGCAAATGATCCATGCCCATGGTCATTCGCAACCAACTCCACATAGACCAGAGGTTCTATTTGCAATCAACAGATGCGTTGCCACTGATGACTAATAAAATGGTTACCGACATGACAAGTTCTGATATCCCAAATTGCAATCACGTTACACGTAATTAAAACAATTAAGAACAAAACTAATTGCGGGCGCTTTGTGACTGAGCGGTAGTGCACTTCCTGAAATTCATGACGACTGCGAGAAAGTAGGAAAATAAAGCCGCTATGAAATTTCGCAAAGATACGTGCTTGTACGTTCTCGTAGGTTTTCCGCTTTACTAATGTAACGTACTAGCGATATTAATATACAACTTCAGAAATATGTTACATCCTATGATATTAGTATACTTATCGTGATATTTTTGTGACTATGAACATAATATATTTTTACAGGCGGTAGAACCAGTGTAGTTCGACTGGAAAAGTACCACCGCCACACCTATTTCTAGCATGAAGCATTCCTTGCGTTTCGAGGAAAGGGTGTGGTTGACGGCACACTTTCACATGAGGCGACCATTATAGTCCTCGGGAGTAACAACGCATCTGTGATTTACTTCAGATGGAACCCGTGTTCTGTATGTAGTTGATTACGAGATGTCCATGGGCGGCAGTGACCACTAACTATCAGGTAGACAGCAAGCCGTTTGCTGCTTCCATGTTATAAAAACGGTAGGATATAAACTTCATTATTATACGTAATTAATATTTTATACGTTTTTTCGTGAGCTTCAAAATTGCACCTGACACGAACTAACTCAATAACGAATACGAATTGAAACAAAAGGTTTAAAAATTCTCTTTAGTAAATACGAAATGACATACAAATAAAAGTGTTGTAGAACTGTTGCAAAAACGTTCTGTAACTGTAAATCTCATACAATGTAAAACTTTGCATTTGATCAAGTTAAAATACGAAAAAGCTTAAACGAGTCCGTACTCGTAAATTCCGATGTTTTCAATGATTCCGAAAAGCTTTGTGAACTAGACTACAATTCTGTGTAATTGTCATACGGAAACTATGTGCTTGTTATGTTCTGAATTACGGAACCAGTTTCACTGATGTCGAAAAGTGAAACGAGATTAAAGGCATTTAAGTTTTTTTAACGAACAATACTCGCTTTGTAAAGACTAATATAGGATTCCTGAATTTTAAGTAGCATATCAACTTACGGGCACTTTATTAATTAAATTAAAGGACTGCTAACAAACTTACAAACGAGCTTGCTTTACACCTTATGGTGAGTGAAATCTGTTATTATGATCTATTATACGACTATCTTTAACCAATTCCACGTAGAACAGAGGTCTACCTAAGTTAATCCTTTCCTCAGAACGTAACCCACAAACATATGAGGTCATAAAATGATGAAAACTATGAAACTAAAAAAAATGGTGATCAAGGTGTCTATCAACTGCTGCGTTTTTAAACAATTTAGTTTATCAAACAAGCTAGGAATACTCAAGTCTAACAAACGAATATGGGTGTTTAATAAACAACTCTACAAATGTAAGCCGGGAAAAGTAGAACATGTTTAAAACAACCATGAATTTCGAGTATTTGGAATGTTTTTCAACATGCAATCTTTTATTGGTGCAAAATTATACGATGCATTTGATTTAATACTGTCCTTACTTTTACTACTAGGTAGCATTTTTATATCGGTGTTTTTCTTTGCATTTAGTAATTTAAGAGCAAAGACCTTAAGAATTTTTTATTAATTCGCTTCGTTGCAAATTCCAAAATTCCTATCGCAAAGCATCTTAGCTGCAGTAACGAATATTATAATATTAATATGTATGTTGAATCCCGCAGCTTCGCCTTTTCAATAATAAAATCTAATAAATATCTATTTGCGTACTAATTTAGTAAGCAGTAAAATTGTCATATTACAAAAGCATCTATGGCATATGCATTAAGTATCCTCGAATCATCGGAGTTGAGGAGTTAAAGGTGAACTTTTACATCATTTGTTTCTGCTTAACAATGTTATTACAAATATTTAAGCAAAAAACAGCTAACTCTTACGATTAAGGTGGTAACTGCTACATATAAAGGTTGAGGAGTTGAAGGTAATTTTTTTATTATATTATGTTATTCTAGATACTCAAGGTTCTCTCCAAGTTTTATGTGAATCAAGTCGGCTAAACCTAAGTTATTATTATTTTACTACATTTTGTTTGAAACAGAGGTAATTTTAAAGGTTTTAATTTTTTTGCGAAGAACCCTAATTATTTTTCTAAAATAAAATTAGCCTAAGTTGAATCTTGTAAAGCTATGTAACAGTGAAAATCCCGTTAAAATCGGTTCAGCGGTTTACGAGATTAGCCGAAACAGACAGACAAATTTTAGTAATTGTTGTTTTGTTACCCGCATCATGTATACTTTTAAATGTATTTGATAAAAAGCTGTTATTTTGATATTACAAACAGACAATTCAGTTTTATTTATAAGTATAGATAATAGTCAGTCGTAAAATTAGGCATGTCACCGTTAGCTCGGGAATATGCTTAAACGCTTGTTTCGGTGAGGTAACCCGTATTTAGAAAGGTTTTACTTAATTTAGTTCCCAAAATAAAATAATACAAAAATACCAAACGTTTTTACGTTTACAAACTAATATGTACTTACTCACTAAACTCAAAACCATTGTCACTACTACACAATACACATGCTACATACTACATTGTAGTACTACATTGGTTACTATTGTCATTACATCGTAATATTTTTGTGTTTGATATAACATTTATTTAAAATAAAGATGCACAATATGAAAAGTAAAGCAATACTTGTAATTTTACAAATTTAAACTTTTTTATCAAATATGTAGGTTTTATAAAAAATGTCGAAGTTCACCAATTTCCCGCAACATACACGCTTCACTTTAATGCAAATTGTCGAATCAGTAAGTATACTGCAATGTTTTCATTTTTAATGAACTCTTATATTTTTCAATTTACTCCCAAAAACTGTTGAGTATAACATGCTGAGAGTTTGTATTAAGGTAAGCGAAGCATTTGTAAGTGACTTACGACCTAATTTCAGTGAAAATCTTTATTAAAGCAGACACAGCTAGATCTTATGAAAACTGAGCTCGAATTTGTTACTTTATTGGACGTCCGCTATGATTGAGGAGGACAAAAATTTTACATCATTTGTTATCTTACTTGCACCTCTTGACGTAAAAATTCGGTAGATATTAATATAGACAAAGTATTTTCTTCTGCATTTAGATTAAATGTGCTCCAGGATTCTCGCAGTTACCGGAAGAGATCGGTACCCAACAGTATGGACTGTGCCCTTAGAGTTTATTACGCTGAATTAAAAATATCTTTACGTTTCCGCCTATATATTGCAAACGAAAACGTAGACGTTAATGTTTTGAGAGAAAGTAATACTCTTATACTAAGGGCACTGTTACAAATAGCAATCAAAATACGTAAATGTAAATACGAGAGTTTTACAAAAAACTTAAAATTGAAATGCTCGCTTTCGATAAAAGATTCTGTAAAACTCTTTATTTATTTTCAATTTATTTTTATCGTAACGTCATGATTTTAGCTTGTTCAATCAATTTGGTGCCTATTATTATGGGATGTTCGTTTTATCATCTCAAAGCTTAACTCTTTGATTTGACCTGTTGGGCGAATATTGTTTGACGATACGGGAAATGAAAAAAAAAACACTTTTTTTATTTGAAAGCAACCTAAAAAGAAAATTAATAGCAACAAAGGCTTATATTTGTAAGTTCAGCATATATGAGGCATGTAGTAAATACCAGTAGTATTGGGATTTCCTAGTGATTTCCTTTTTATCGTATATGGAAGGAATAATTTATTTGTAATATTCACTTGATTAAAAGATAAGCAAAGAAATATACTATATAATTATAGGTAATATGCTGGATACCAAGCCAAGAATTCCCTAAATTACGAAGATGTTTGAGGATTTTCGAACCCAGCTAGTTTGTAAATCCTAAAACAACTGTAGCCAATATGGGATGTATATTTGCTTTGCTTGGCTAATTGTTATTACTCTCTTCTGTTTCAAACTGAAAGAATGCTAGTCAAATTATGCACACAATACACATGTTTTTTATAGACTATGTACAATTGATTCAATATTTTAAGTATACATTTACCCGAAAATAATGTTATCAGGGGCGCGGAATATATCTCGTCATTAGTTGGAATGAAAATTTGTTAAATTCGCAATCAGAACATATTCCACCTTGGCCCGCCAGTGCCACGCAGGCATTTCTGTGGTCTGGTTTCAGTAACAGAACTATTGTAATTACCGAATTTGTTCAAGTGGAATCGGGATCGCTTCACCTGCCCGGGTTTAACTTTGTTGAACCAACTTTTTATTTGAAGAGGCCTTTACACATTTTGACCGATCGGCTATTTAACTTTTAAATTTGAATTATTTTATATTTACCTACACTGAGATTTTGTATAATTTTGTACTTACATTTTCAAAGTAATTGACCTTTCATAATACTTTTTTTCAAAGTTCATTACTTTGGAAAGTTGACTACTTCTACTTACTCTTTTCTTGGGAAGAAGCGATTGTTTTGTTTTTGGTTTTCGAAAAATCTGATCTGATTAATTTGTAGTTGAAAAATGTATATATGGAACTGTGTAACAACTGTGTAACTGTGTGTTTCGCTGTATCTGTTCGGTATATGTTGAAAACAACTGACAAGAACAAATATTTAGATTTACGATTGTGGTTAAAAACATAAAGACAGTGTTGCTGCTGCTAATTTTGACTTTAGTGGTCTTCAAAATCTCCTACAGAATTTGGACAGAGATGATGCTTCTCCTTAAGTTTAGCGATATTAATTCCACAGTTGAACCATGCAGATGACTTCTACAATTAAATTAAATGATAAAATCGTTAAGAAAACCTAATAATGAAAACGAAATCAAAATTCGATTAGTATTTCTCGACGTTAGCAACTTTATTTTTAAATTCGCCGATATTTTTCAATAGTTACTTTTTATTGAGGTCAATTACGTACTTGATCTTGAAACATTTTCGTTTAAGCGCTGTTACTTAGTCATGATATTTGACGTCTGAATTTTTTATGAGAAAATTCACGTTGAAATTTTCCTCGTAATTGTAGACTTAAATATTTGTCATGCTCGTTCTAGTTCATGCAATCGTACGATGTAGTATGATATTCGAGTTTTGTACTCAGACTGTCCATTGGTGGGCACTGCTCTTGTTAGAATGAGTGAGATGAAGAAAAAGAAAAGAAGAAAAGAGCAGTGGTCGGCTAATGGTTGAAACTTGCCCTCTCGATCGGGAGGTCCAACGTTCAAATCCAGGCACGCTTTTTATAAAGTTATGTGCGTATTTGAATTTAATTATCACTGCTTTTCGGTGAAGAAAAACATCATGAGTTCTTTAAATAAGAGTTCTTTAAATAAGAGTTTGGAGGTGTGTAAAATTTAGCAATTTGCACTTATCCAGCGCGGTGGGAACTGGCCTAAACTCGCATTCTGAGAGACCCGTCCTCAGCAGTGGGACAATAATTGGTTGACGAGGATGAAATGGTAGATTTCACATAATTATCTTTATGAACTTAATGGAAACCTGTTAAGCATGATGGTTTTCTTCCTCCGTAGTTAAAACTAGTGATAACAAATATTAACATGAATAACTAAGGGCTTAGAGTTACATGGAATTGTAAACCCAGTTTATTTGTGCCATCTCTTAACACACACTTGACTTCTTTTCTTAAGTTCATATGACTGGATCGACCTATGACTATATAACGACCTGAACCATAAACATAAACTTGATCCGTTTCTCCATTCAAAATACGTAATTGCCATTCACAAAAATAATAGCCACAGTATAGAGAACAAGAGAGCTTAATGATCGACAAAATGAATTACTAACGATCGCGCAAAACGGTTGGATAACTGCTTCGTTAACTGTTTAAACTATATGATCGTATTGTATAAAAGGAAATCACTCTTAATTTTTATTTAAATGTCTAATAATGAAAAAGACTAATGTAAGTACGTTCGTTTACTATCCTTCAATGTGATACGTTATTGCACCTTTTAAATTTAAATAAGGCCTCATTAGATTTACCTTCACTCAGAAATAATTAACTGGTTCATACGTCTAATGCTGCTGTTTTCTGTGAAGGTTAACTCAAAAATTGTTTAGTAATCAAATCGTGAGCAATCGGGAACAATAAACATTAAGGACACTGATTGTTTAAATCTATTACAGAGCACGGTTCAATTGACCGAAATAGGTATATACTTTTTTATGAAATAGACACAATAAATATATTGAGCGGATACGGAATCTTTGGATGTGTAGCGGCCTCGGTTTTAATAATTATGAAAACGAGAAATTTATAGAAACCGCAAGCACGTGTCACGTAGAGTTTAACGAGTCTTGCGGAAATCTGTTCGTCGGAACTACTTTGGCAGACTGACATTAGAGGCGAAGAATATTTTACAAAATTATTTTTGAAGTAGCTCTGCGATACGCTCATTTATTCAATTATAATATATCGCTACTTACAAAATCTTATCGATACGTTATTTAGTAGGTAGATGTCTACTTTTCAAGATGGTAGAACTAGTGCGGTTAGACCAATATGTAGGTACCTCTGCAACAAATATTTTAGGTGAAGAAGTTCTTCGTTTTTCTCTAGACATAGAGACTCTTTCGGTGTTTCGGAAACG
Source organism: Spicauda simplicius (assembly GCA_949699795.1). Lineage (NCBI taxonomy): Eukaryota > Metazoa > Arthropoda > Insecta > Lepidoptera > Hesperiidae > Spicauda > Spicauda simplicius. The sequence continues at coordinate 8,333,689 of OX453067.1, read as the reverse complement.
TTCAAAGGGTACGCTACGCCGTGGGAGCGACGCAGAGTTATGTGGGATTTTTACCGTACTAAAACCCACGGTGGCCTTCCTCGGCACTAGAAACTGGACTCCCGGATCTCCAAAGGAACGCAACCACAGTCCCTTGAATGCGTTGTCCCCTCGGGCTCTTCCCAGGTGAGTGGCTGGGCCGACCAAGCCGTCTGGTCTTTACGACGGTATGCAACCACATATGCCACCGTCCTTACCAACGTCGCCTGACCGAACGGTTCGAGCTCCCACTATAGCCGCCTGCGATCCCGGAAGCCCCTTCATTTGCCTCTTACATCAGGCTGGGGACACCGTAGCCCTATTCTAATCGCGGAACTATACTGACGCTCTTTCAGTGCTGGCTCACTTTTACATTGGTGTTGATCATTGGAGGTGATCATTTTAATCGTTGAGGGGATCAATAATCATAATGAATTGGTGTTTTTATATAGATCCCCGTTCAAAATGAAATGGTTTACACCGATTATATTTAAGAGAATATCTTGATATCTGTTATCTGTATCCTTAATTGTATTCAAGCCTATATTAGTTGCGATGTTACATTTTCACAAGCAAAAACAAAAATCTCGGGAAATTTCCTAAGAAGTTCTAGTAAAATATTCTAATCGAACATTTCAGCACCCCTGCCCAAACATTCCTATTTGTAATGCATTGGTTCTGGCCTTAAATCTAGTTAGAGTGGGTCTAGTCTAAGCATCCCCGGCCTCTACTGTGACGTAAACATGTCTAATGCAATGCTGCAAGTAGTTTCCTTATTTATTTACGCTTTCATCTTTTATTCGGAATGCCGACGCGTCGGTACATATGCAAGTCGCTTTTAAAATCGTGTCATAAAGTGTATGAAAGAAAACGTACTATTGTATCTTTTACGATTCTCATACATGTTGGCTGAGCTCTATAATATCTTTATAACATTAAATTTCCTTATATTATCATTACTAATAATATAACTAAATAATAAAAACGTGTAGGCGGAATATACGTATATCCAGCTCTACTTGTTAATGAGCACAACTTATTCATGTGTAAATGATACCTTTCAATTATTTCTATTTATCCGACTGCGTCAGGCTGGTAATATTTTTCAAGCATATGTACGATCAAAACAATTCTCTGAAGAACCTAATATTAATAATAATATTTCACATTTACGAGGTGAATCCGTGATAGAGGCAATTAGAACGCCTTTACGTTCCAATTTCATCTTTGAAGGTAGCAACGGTGCATGAGGGACTGACCTCAAGCCTGATTCAATTTGGGTTCGTTTACAGCTTATGTATATGGATGCCGATTACCACTTACCATGAGGCAGACTGTATGTGAGATTACTACTTCGACGTACTACAAAAATTATAGGTATCTTAGCGTAATGTCATGAAGATAGAGATCATGCCTATTGTTACTTTACTACCAATGTAATGCATATAAAAGTACTTATTATAGAAAGGTAACTTTGTGTAAATTATAAATATACATTATTAAATATGAAACTACATATTCATATCGCGTAAAAACCACAAAAAAACGCGTCTTCAAACACTGAATACATTATAATCTGTTTGTAAATAGGTACGACGGAACAGAACAAAGAAAATATTCTAGAACCATTGTTCGCATAATAATCCAGAGCTGAAATACCGAAATACTTGCTAGAAACTTAAAGCCATATAAAATTCTCAAGGCCTCCATACAATTCTCTGATTTAGTGATGAACGTAAAAGATCCCAAGTTTGAAACCTAATTCCCAAATGTGAGTAAATTTTAATGCCCTAACTTCGTTGCCTTGGAACCTTCGCAGTTCCAGATCACCCATTATAAGCAAACACTTGAATTGAAAGAAAATTGGACGCTGAATACGTTATTTCATAAGTTATGGGTCTAATGTAAATTTGTCAGCATTGAGTCCCAATATTGGACCTTTGTTTCTAAAATTAATACAAATTCGAAGTGTGATTCTACTATTGACTAGCGATATGTACGTTCCACACAAGAGCTATTTCTCTTCTACCTTTGAACTTAATATAGAATATTAATTTTTATCTTTGACGAAAACGTGTTGTTATTTCTCTGCATTATAAGATCGGTAATAAATACGTTTGCAACGAAACTTGTAAAGGAACTTTAAAACAAAACGACAAATACTAAAAATCGACTCAGTGTGAGTTGAGCTCGCACTAAAAAATCGACTCACCCGATTTTTTTAACAAAAAACATCACTTTATGCTGTAACACAGACATATTTTTTCACACCAAACATTTTTGTATACGTTAGCAAAGTTACATAATTAATAAGGATGAGCAATATAATTATGCTTCAAGTATAACTTTGATACATTTCTCTACTTTGTTTTGCCGCCTTAGTTGGAGTCGTTATTTTAATGATCTAACTTGACATACGTGAAAGCTCACATTCGAAAATTAGGAGTAACATAGTTTCTTCATGGCAAATGATCCATGCCCATGGTCATTCGCAACCAACTCCACATAGACCAGAGGTTCTATTTGCAATCAACAGATGCGTTGCCATTGATGACTACTAAAATGGTTACCGACGTGACAAGTTCTGATATCCCAAATTGCAATCACGTTACACGTAATTATAACAATTAAGAACAAAACTAATTGCGGGCGCTTCTCGTCTGAGCGGTGGTGCACTTCCTGAAATTCATTACGACTGCGAGAAAGTAGGAAAATAAAGCCGCTATGAAATTTCGCAAAGATACGTGCTTGTACGTTCTCGTAGGTTTTCCGCTTTACGGATATTACGTACTAGCGACATAAATATACAACTTCAGAAATATGTTACATCCTATGATATTAGTAGACTTATCGTGATATTTTTGTGACTATGTACTAATATTTCTATAAAAAATATAGAATATTTAATTGGATTACTTATGTGAAAGAAAAATATATATAATACTAGCCTTTGCCCGCGGCTTCGCTCGCGTGGACTTTAGTCTGCCACATAAAGTTTGCAAGGTGGTAGAGCAATGGTTCAACCAGGGAGGCATCACCGCCGCACCTATTTCTACCGTGAAGCAGTTCTTGTGTTTCATTAGAAGGGTGTGTCTGACGGCTCACTTTTATATGAGGCGATCATCATAGTCCTCGGGAGTAGCAACGCATCTGTGATTGACTTCAGATTGAACCCTTGCCATACTTCCTAAGGCGATTAACATATGATACCGCTCACTACCGCGGTAGGCGGTGAAGCGGATCTCATGTTGTATTGGGGTCTAATAAATCCGTTGATGCCTCACACACGTACACCGACCGACCGCGCGGTCCAGCGGTGTTCTCATCACCACCATGTCTCCGCGCGAACGACAGTTCGGAGGGTCGGCGCCTCACACACGGGCTGGCGCTTAACCGCGCGGATCATCGTTGATGCAGGCCGTGTTGCAATTTAATAAAAGGAATTTCGATGTCGAAAAGTTTATTTTGATGATCGGTCCATCCGCGCGTATAGGTGCGTAAACCGCCTTACCGCGCGGGGCACCGCTATTCGCGGCGATGCGCGGTGCCGTGTGTTAATCGCCTAAATCAGTGTGTTCAAATTTCAAATCACAGGCACGTATATTAATTTGAATTAGTTTTGTCGGCAACAGATATTAATGCTTACTCTGAAATTAAAAGTTTTAAGAAAGGTCTCAAAATGCGTGACGGTTACCAACGCGCAGTTGGCTAGCGTGGTCAACTACGACCTAAACTACTGCTAATCTGACATATGTGCCGAGTTCTGTAACATTAAAAGGTCGATGACGATTGAATAACATATTTAACCTTTCCACTGTTTCATTCTCATTGATCTTTTTTCTCTTTTTTGTCGAGGGAGAAACCTTCAAAAGGTACCATACGCCGTGGGAGCGACGCAGGGTTATGTGGGGTTCTTATAGCACCAGGACTCCGGGATCTTCAAAGGAACACAACTGGAGTCCTCTGAGTGCGTTGCCCCATCGGGCTCCTCCCAAGTGAGCGGCTGGGCCCACCACTCCATCTGGTCTTTACCACGATATGCGACCACACGTATACCACCGTCCTTCCCGGGATCGCCTGGCTGGACGGTCCAAGCTCCGTCCATCCTGGCATTCACGATAGCATGCGACCACACATGCTGACATCTTTCCCGAAGTTGCTGACTGGGTGTTTGGAGCTCCCAGTCTAGCCGCCCGCAACCGCCGCCCGCAACCCCGAAAGCCCCCTTTTAGTTGCCTCTTACCACAGACAGGGGATACCATAGCCTTAATCCCGGAACTACAGGGCCGTAATTTACCTTTCACATTTTGCTCCGTGTTTTATAACCATTCAAATATTAATATCATAGAACTTCGTTGTATACGGCGGCGGCGGACGGCGCGTACTGCCGGTCAATCAATTGACTACGCAATATGTTATACTTGTAATATCTTCTAAACTACTTATCCAATTTACATGGTGTAAAAGACAGATTCAATCTTTATTAGATGCTTGATTTTTTGAAATCATTTATTTTGATAAAGATTTATATTTAGTTTGTATAAAACTCATGGAAACATAAACTTCATATTTTTTAAATTATCAAAGTATAAAAAGAGTTATTGTGGGTTATACATAAAATATAGATATATGCTGTCGCGGACTTATATTTAGATCTATGTGAGCCAAACAATTCCACAGTACATTATATTTGGATATCTCCAACGGTTTAGGCAGCGTACGCGAAGATAGCTCTCAGAGGACAACTTTTTTTGCGACTAACCTGGTATTTCTCGTTATATTATAACCTAATTACAAAAAAATCGGTATAAATTATAGTCCATGTGTTATTCTGATGTATAATCTATACTACTGTAAAGTTTCAACCAAATCCGTTGAGTGGTTTTTGCGTGAAAGAATAACAAATACACATACATCCTCACAAACTTTCGCATTTATAATATTAGTAGGATTTAATTCATAATAGAATTTTTTCTTTCAACACACGTAGCAGCGTAGCATTGCTTTGAATAGAGTAGTAAGATAAACCGTTGTTCATTGGCACCACCTTCACACCTATTTCTGTTTAATAACAGCAGGACGGGAGACATTTGCTGCTTCCGTATTGTAAAAAAACGATAGTACTCGTGTATAAACTACATGACATGAAAGATTTTATTAATATTTTACACGTTTTTTTTCTCGAGTTTCAAAATTGCACCTGACACGAACTAACTCAATAATGAATACGAATTGAAACGAAAGGTTTAAAAATTCTCTTTACTAAATACGAAAAGGACATACAGCTAAAAGGGTTGTAGAACTTTTGCAAAAACGACCTGTAACTGTAAATTATACAATGCAACATTTTGCATTTGATCAAGTTAAAATACGAAAAAGCTTAAACGAGTCCGTACTCGTAAATTCCGATGTTTTCAATGATTCCGAAAAAGCTTTGTGAACTAGACTACAATTCTGTGTAATCGTCATACGGAAACTATGTGCTTGTTAAGTTCGGAATTATGGAACCAGTTTCACTGATGTCGAAAAGTGAAACGAGATTAAAAGCATTTAAGTTTTTTAAACGAACAATACTCGCTTTGTAAAGACTAACATAGGACGCCTGAATTCTGAGTAGCGTAGTCGTCACCTTCCGCGCTCTTTATTAATTAAATGAAAGGACTTACTGCTAACAAACTTACACACGAGCTTGCTTTACACCTGGTGATGAGTGAAATCTGTTGCCTACGACTATCTGTTATATCGCCTATTTTGAAGGTGATAGAACCAGTGTAGTTCGACTGGGAAAGTACCACCGCCTCACCTATTTCTGGCGTGAAGCATTTTTTGCGTTTCGATGGAAGGGTTTGGTTGCCGGCACACTTTTACATGAGGCGACCATCACAGTCCTCGGGAGTAGCAACGCATCTGTGATTGACTTCAGATGGAACCCATGTTCTGTATGTAGTTGATTACAGAAGTCCATGGGCGGCAGTGAAAACTTACCATCAGGTGAACTGCATACTCGTTGGCTACTTCAGTCAGATAAAATCTTTAACCAACTCCACTGGAGCTAACTTTTACCCATGTAAAAACAAGATGGCAAATAAAAATAAAAAAAGATATACAAAGAAAAAAGACAAACCTACTGAGTTTCTTGCCGGATCTTCTCAGTCGAGGTCGTGTTCCGATCCTGTGGTAGTGTAAAAAAAAATATATAAATGTAACTGACAATTTGTAAGCGCCCCCGAAGGCCTATGCAAAATAAAGACATTTCATTTCATTTCATAGAACAGAGGTCTACCTAAGTTAATCCTTTCCTCAGAACGTAACCCAACAGTGTCTATCAACAGTTGCGTTTTTAAACAATTTAGTTCATCAAACAATCTAGAAATACAGTTATGTATTGCTTATCTCTTACGCTAGCGCGATAGGACATTTTGTCTGACAAACGAATATGGGTGTTTAATATACAACTCTAGAAATGTAAGCCGGGAAAAGTAGAACATGTTTAAAACAACCATGAATTTCGAGTATTTGGAATGTTTTTCAACATGCAATCTTTTATTGGTGCAAAATTATCCGATGCATTTGATTGAATACTTGTGTCACTGTCCTTAATCTTACTACTAAGTAGCATATTTTATAGTGGTGTTTTTCTTGGCATTTAGTAATTTAAAAGCAAAAACCTTAAGAATTTTATATAAATTCGTTTTGTTTCAAATTCCCAAATACCTATCGCAAAGCATCTTAGCTGCAGTAATGAATATTAAATTCATGCTTTATTAATAGGTATGTTGAATCCCGCAGTTTCGCCTTTTCAATAATAAAATCTAATGAATATTTCTATTCCGGACTATTTCCGGACTAATTTAGTAAACAGTATAATTTTCATATTACAAAAGCATCTATGGTATGTATTATGCAGTAGGTATCCTCGAATCATCAGGGTTGAGGAGTTAAAGGTGAACTTTTACATCTTTTGTTTCTGCTTAAAAATCTCATTAAAAATATGTAAGCAAAACTAAGCTAACTCTTACGGTTGAGGTGGTTAATTCTATGAAGATGAGGAGTTAAAGGTATTTTTAACCGACTTCCCAAAGGAAAGAGGTTATCTATTCATCACGTATATATTTTTTTTTTATGTATGTTCGGGCGAAATGGCCAGAAATCGTCGACCTACCGACACGAGTCATACGACATTGTATGCGGCTAGTTTCACAGGCAGTCCCATATTGAGGAAAATGAAAACCTTCCGGCGGTTTTCCCGGAAAATTGGAAAATGTCGGTTTCTTAAAATCTTGAGTAACTTGGGTGTTTCTAAACCGATTTCCATGTTCTTTCTTTCATTTGATAGGAAATTTCGTCACGTAACTTTTTCTCTTGGACATGGGTATGCTGTGATGCTTAACTCTTTGAGTTATGGGGTGGAAACCACCACCACTCCTCAAGTTTTTTAGATAATTTGAGATAACTCGGCTTCTGCTGAATCGATTCTTATGAAACTTGGAATATGTATTAAATATCTATGTTTATACAGGTTGACGAAAAATTTGACCTTCAACTCTTCGATCCTGATGATGCAGGGTTACAGCTATCCTAAACTATAACATTAGCTATTTGGTGCTTACATGTATGTAATAAGACTACTAAGCAGAGACATGTGATGAAAAATTTGACCTTCAACTCCTCAATCCTGATGATGCAGGGGTGCCTCAAGCCTAAACCATAGGGGTTGACCATTTGGTGCTTATGGGTATGTAATAACAATACTAAGCAAAGACATATAATAAAAAAGTGACCTTCAACTCCTCAACCCTGATGATGCAGGGTGCTGTAAGCCCAAGCCGTAGGTGATGGCCATTTGGTGCTTACGGGTAAATAATAAGATAGCAAGGCATAGATGTACGATGACAAATTTGTCCTTCAACTCTTCAACCCTGATGATGCAGGGGTACTGCAGGCCTAAATCATAAACGTTAGACATTTGTTGCTCACGGATTTTTAATAACATTGCTAAGCCAAGGTATACGACGAAAAATTGGACCTTCAACTCCTCGATCCTGATGATGCAGGGGTACTGAATGCCTAAGCCATAAAACTTAGCTATTTCATGCTTACGCATTTAAAATGAGATTAAACAGATTAAAGGTAGAACATTAGACTAATGGTTGTATACAGTGGAAAATTGGACTTTCAACTCCTCAACTCTGATGATGCTGGGGTGCTTCAAGCTTAAACTATAGGCGTTGGCCACATGATGTTTAAGTATATCTGATAAGATTACTAAGCAAAGATAAAAAATGAAAAATTTGATCTTCAACTCCTCAACTCTGATGATGCAGGGGTACTTCAAGCTTAAACTATAAGTATTGGCCATTTGATGCTTATGGGTATGTAAAATATATTTACAAAGTAAAGACGTATAATATAAAAATTGACCTTCAACTCCTCAACCCTGATGATGCAGGGTACTGCAAGCCCAAGCCATAGAAGTTGGCCATCTGTTACTTACGTGTATGTAATGAGATTACTAAGAAAAGATATGACATGAAAAATTTTACCTTCAACTGCTCAACCCTGATAATGCTGGGGTCCTTCAAGCTTAAACCATAGGCGTTGGGTATATGGTGCTTACGTATATGTAATGAGATTACTAGGCAAAGATATAACATGATAGTTTTGACCTTCAACTCTTCAGCCCTGATGATGCACGGGTGATTCAGGCTTAAAGCATAGGCATTGACCATTTGATACTTATGGAAATGTAATATATTAACAAAGCAAAGACGTATGATAAGAAAATTGACCATCAACTCCTCGAACCTTATGATGCAGGGTACCGTAAGCCCAAGCCATAGAAGTTGGCTATTTAGTGCTTAAGGATTTATTGAAGGACTACTATATATTGATTGGCTACTACTGACTTCGGAACTATGTACTAAGTACTGTGTTTGCTCTAAACCAACATGTATTTAAATTATTTTTTACTTTTATGTGGCATGGAAGTCGGTTGTATTTTTTGTTTAATTTTTTTTTTTATCATCTCAAAGTTCTCTCCAAGTTTTATGTGAATCAAGTCGGCTGAACCTAATTTATTATACATTTTGTTTGAAACAGAGGTAATTTTAAAGGTTTTAATTTTTTTGCGAAGAACCCTTATTATTTTTCTAAAATAAAATTAGCCTTAGTTGAATCTTGTTAAGCTTATCAAATATGTAGGTTTTATAAAAAATGTCGAAGTTCACCGATTTCCCGCAACATACACGCTTCACTTTAATGCAAATTGTCGAATCAGTAAGTATACTGCAATGTTTTCATTTTTAATGAACTCTTATATTTTTCAATTTACTCCCAAAAACTGTTGAGTATAACACGCTGAGAGTTTGTATTAAGGTAAGCGAAGCATTTGTAAGTGACTTATGACCTAATTTCAGTGAAAATCTTTATTAAAGCAGACACAGCTAGATCTTATGAAAACTGAGCTCGAATTTGTTACTTTATTGGACGTCCGCTATGATTGAGGAGGACGAGAATTTTACATCATGATTTTAGCTTGTTCAATCAATTTGATGTCTATTATTATGGGATGTTTGTTTTATCATCTCAAGGCTTAACTCTTTGATTTGACCTGTTGGGCGAATATTGTTTGACGATACGGGAAATGAAAAAAAAATCTTTTTTTGTTTGAAAACAACCTAAAAAGAAAATGAATTTCAACAAAGGCTTATATTTGTGAGTTTAGCATATATGAGGCATGCAGCAAATACGAGTAGTATTGGGATTTCCAAGTGATTTCCTCTTTATCGTATATGGAAGGAATAATTTATTTGTAATATTCACTTGATTAAAAGATAAGCAAACAAAGATACTATAAAATTATAGGTACTGAATATGCTGGAAACCAAGCCAAGAATTAGCTAAATTACGAAGATGTTTTAGGATTTTCGAACCCAGCCAGTTTGTAAATCCTAAAACAACTGTAGCCAAAATGGGGTGTATATTTGCTTTGCTTGGCTAATTGTTATTACTCTCTTCTGTTTCAAACTGAAAGAATGCTATTCAAATTATGCACACAATATACATGTTTTTTTATAGACTATGTACAGTTGATTCAATATTTTAAGTATACACTTACTCGAAAATAATGCTATTAGGGGCGTATGGCAAACTTTTAATTTTGTCGGATATTTGGTAATAGTTCTAAACATAGGTGGACTAAATGGAAATAGTAGTATCTGTTAAGTGCAGAATAATATAAAATAGTATAAAATTCCTAGAAATAAGTATGACTTATAATATTACATGTATACAACACTAACTGCCTCGCAAGTCTACTTTCTTAAATTTTTAACTGACAACTTCAGGAAGCTAATTAATTATAACTCGGAATATATCTCGTCATTATCTGGAATGAAAATTTGTTAAATTCGCAGTCAGAACATATTCCACCTTGGCCCGCCAGTGCCACGCAAGCATTTCTGTGGTCTGGTTTCAGTAACAGAACTATTGTAATTACCGAATTTGTTCAAGTGGAATCGGGATCGCTTCACCTGCCTGAGTTTAACTTTGTTGAACCAACTTTTTATTTGAAGAGGCCTTTACACATTTTGACCGATCGGCCATTTAACTTTTAAATTTGAATTTTTTTGTATTCACCTACACTGAGATTTTGTATAATTTTGTACTTACATTTTCAAAATAACTGATCTTACATAATACATTTTTTTTCCGGGTTCATTACTTTCGAAAGTTGATTACTACTACTTACTCTTTTCTTGGGAAGAAGCGATTTTATTGTTTTTTCTTTTCAAAGAATCTTCTGAATTAGTTTGTAGCAGGGGAAAAAACTGTAAATGGTACTGTATAACAACTGTGTAACTGTGTGTTTCGCTGTATGTGTTTGGTATAATGTTGAAAACAACTGACAAGAACAAATATTTGGATTTGCGATTGTGGTTAAAAAAATTAAAGTGATGCTGCTGCTAATCTCCAGAATTTTGACCTTAGTGGTCTCCTACAGAATTTGGACAGAGATGATGCTTCTCCTTGGGTGTAGCGATATTAATTCCACAGTTTAACCATGCAGATGACTTTTGTAATTAAATTAAATGATAAATTCGTTCAGAAAACCTGATAATGAAAACGAAATCAAAATTCGATTAGTATTTCTCGACGTTAGCAACTTTATTTTTAAATTCGCCGATATTTTTCAATAGTTACTTTTTATTGAGGTCAATAACGTACTTGATCTTGAAACATTTTCGTTTAAGCGCTGTTACTAAGTCATGATATTTGACGTCTGAATTTTTTATGAGAAAATTCACGTTGAAATTTTCCTCGTAATTGTAGACTTAAATATTTGTCATGCTCGGTCTAGTTCATGCAAACGTATGATGTAGTATGATATTAGACATTTGTACTCAAACTGGAATGCTTACAGATTGTTGTCACACACTGTCCATTGCTGGACTGAAGAAAAAGATGAGAAGAAAAGAGCAGTGTTAGCCAAATGGTTGAAACTTGCCCTCTCGATCGGGAGGTCCGAGGTTCAAATCCAGGCACCACTATTTTTTATAAAGTTATGTGCGTATTGGAATATAATTATCACTGCTTTTTGGTGAAGAAAAACATCATGAGGAAACCTACTCAACACACACGAAAGTTCTTTAAATAAAATTCGCAATCGCACAACCATTCGCACTTGGCCAGCGCGGTGGAATATTGCCTAAACTCTTTCATTCTGAGAGACCTGTGCCCAGCAGTGGGACAATAATTGGTTGACAAGGATGAAATGGTAGATTTCACATAATTATCTTTATGAACTTAATGGAAACCTGATAAGCATGTTGGTTTTCTTACGATCTTCTCCTTCATCGTTAAAACTAGTGATAACAAATATTAACATGCATAACTAAGGAGTTATATGTGATTGTAAACTAGTTTATTTTTGTCATCTCTAACACACTTGACTTCTCTTCTCAAGTTCATATGACTGGGTCTATATAACGACCTGAACCATAAACATAAACTTGATCCGTTTCTCCATTCAAAATACGTAATTGCCATTCACAGAAATAATAGCCACAGTATAGGGAACAAGAGAGCGTAATGATCGACAAAATGAATTACTAACGATCGCGCAAAACGGTTGGATAACTGCTTCGTTAACTGTTTAAACTATGTGATCGTATTGTATAAAGGGAAATCACTCTTAATTTTTATTTAAATGTCTAAAAAAGATGAATGTAAGTATGTTCATTAACCATCCTTAAATATGATACGTTATGTACCTTTTAAATTTAAATAAGGTCTCATTAGATTTACCTTTACTCAGAAATAATTAAATGGTTCATACGTCTAATGCTGCTGTTTTCTGCGAAAGTTAACTCAAAAATTATTTAGTAATCAAATCGTGAGCAATCGGGAACAATAAACATTAAGGGACACTGATTGCTTAAATCTATTACAGAGCACGGTTCAATTGACCGAAATAGGTAGATACATTTTATGAAATAGACACAATAAATATATTGAGCGGATACGGAATCTTTGGATGTGTAGCGGCCTCGGTTATAATAATTATGAAAACGAGAAAATAGAAACCGCAAGCATGTATCACGTAGAGTTTAACGAGTCTTGCGGAAAACTGTTCGTCGGAACTACTTTGGCAGACTGACATTAGACGCGAAGAATATTTTACAAAATTATTTTTGAAGTAACTGCGATATGCTCATTTATTTTATTATAATATATCGCTACTTACAAAATCTTATCGATGTTTCTTTAGTAGATGTCTTATTTTCACGATGGTAGAACGAGTGTGGTTAGTCCAGTAATGTACCTCTGCTACACTTATTTTAGGTGAATAAATTCTTCGTTTCTCTCTTCGTTCGTGTCTCTCTTTCGGTGTTTCTGAAACCTTCAAAAGGTACTCGAAGCCGTGGGAGCGACGCGGAATTATGTGGGATTTTTACCGCACTGAAATCCCCCGGTGGCGTTAGAAACTGGACTCCGAGATCTGCAAAGGAACGAAATCGCAGTCCCTTGAACGCGTTGTACCATCGGGCTCCTCCCAGGTGAGTGGCTGGGCCGACCAATCCGTCAGTTCATTACGATGGTATGCGACCACATATGCCACCGTCCTTCCCGACGTCGCCAGACTGAACGGTTCGAGGTCGAACTGTAGGCGCCCGCGACCCCGGAAGCCCCTTTTAGTCGCCTCTTACGACAGGCAGCGGACACCGTAGCCCTATCCCGGAACTATATGGACGTTCTTTCGGTGCTGGCTTACTTTTACATGAGGTGATCATTTAAGTCGTTGAAAGAAGTAACAATCAAAATGTATTGGTGTTTTTAGATAGAACCCCTGTTCTAAATAAAATTGTTTTTACCTATTATGTTTAAGAGAATATGATTTAAATAGTCCTGTTGGGTTTTGTGAAATAAAGGTCTTTTTGAAAAATACATAGTTTGGATTGTTAGGGAAGGATTAAAATGTAATATTATAAAACGTTCAGATACCTACTTACCTTTTAAGAGTCAACTTGGGTCTTACAAAGGCCTTAATGATAATATGAAAACTCAGAAAAAATATTGACACTTGTTATTTTATATGGTATGGTATAAGAGAGTGTAAATTTTGATTTTTTTTATTTCACTGAAGTAGCAAACGAGCATGCAGTCCACCTGATGGTAAGTGGTCACTGCCGCCCATGGTCATCTGTATTCAACTTCATACAGAACATGGGTTCTATCTGAAGTCAATCACAGATGTGTTGCTACTCCCGAGTACTAAGATGGTAGCCTCATATAAAAGTGTACCGGCAACCACACCCTTCCATCGAAACGCAAGAAATGCTTCACGCTAGAAATAGGTGTGGCGGTGGTACCTCCCCGGTCGAACTACACTGATTCTACCGCCTGTTAAATTGATTTAATTTAATTTCTGATTGAGACCATTTATCTCTTTACCGGTCAATTTATAGAATATGAATGTGAGAAACATTAAAAATGTACCTGAAAACGATTACATAAAGGATTATTTACGGATATTCGAAAAGTTATAGCAAAATATACATTTTGAATGGAGCAGGTACTATTTTATTACAAATACAAACTTACATATTTGTTATGTAAATGCAATTTTTATTAATTTATAATGACTACAGATAAGTAGGAACTGAATTTCTGGGCTTAAACACTTTTAATTATAAGAGGATGCAAAATTTCATTACATATGTACCTACATTTATTTTGCATATACTTTAAACTTGTAATTGAATTAAGATACTTAACGTATAATATATTAAGTATAATATATTAAGTAAGACAAGATACTGGAGCTAACTTTCATTACCATGTAAAAAAAAACATGATTGTAATAATATCAAAAAAATTAATATAAATAAGAAAAAAAGACAAACCCGCTGAGTTTCTTGCCGGATCTTCTCAGTTGAGGTTGTATTCCGATCCGGTGGTAGTGTAAGAAAAAAAAAATGTAACTGACAATTTGTAAGTGCCCCCGCAGGCCTATACAAAATAAAGACATTTCATTTCATTTCATTATTTAAAATTTTAACGGAAAACTATACGATGTATTTTTTAAAGGAATTGAAGTAGCAACAACAACAAATCCTGCTGTCCATCAGCTAACGGTAAGTAGTCAATAGTTCATGGACATCTGTAACCGAGTCCACGTAGAGGTTCTATCTGAAATCAGTTGTGTTGCCAGCCTTAAATATTAAGGTGATCGTATTTCAGTCAGCCGCCAAACCCTTTAAACAAAACTCATTAATTGTTTTTCTCTATACATAGGTACTTCATATAATTAATAGGTACTTCATTTAACGGTAGTACTTCTTATATACCGTACTGCCTGTATCTGTCAAAAAGTCTGTATCCGAAATTGTATTGAAGCCTGTATTAGTTTCGAGCCAAAACGAAAAAAACCTGAGGAAGTTTCCTAAGAAGTTCTAGTAAAATATTCTGATTCGAACATTTCAGCACCCCTGCCCAAACATTCCTATTTGTAATGCATTGGTTCCGGCCTTAAATCTAGTTACAGTGGGTCTAGTCTAGGCGTCCCCGGCCCCTACTGTGACGTAAACATGTTTAATGCAATGCTGCAAGTAGATTCCTTATTTATTTACGCTTTCATCTTTTATTCTGAATGCCGACGCGTTGGTACATATGCATGTCGCTTTTAAAACCATGTCATAACGTGTATAAACGTACTATTGTATCTTTTGCGATTCTCATAATTATTGGCTGTACTATATAACATAAAATTTATCGTTACTTATAGTATCGTTACTAATGTTATAACCAAATATAATAAAATTGTAGAAAATTAGCAGAAGGCTTCTACAAAAACTGACATATCTGTAAGACTTTTATTGGGAACAAATATGCTTATGTACAGCTTTTATTAGTGGCACAATTACAAGAAGAGGAACTGTTTTTGCCACTACAATAACATCATTTCAACGGAATCGTTGAATCTTGTATAAAAAGGTCATTAAACAAACGCTTTTATAAAAACTATGGTATAATATAATATATGATTTGATACCTACTTGAATGATACAAATGCGGAGGCGAAATATATGTAAGTATATCTCCAGCTCTAAGTAGGTACATGTTGATGAGCGCAACTAATTAATTTGTAAATGATACCTTTTAATTATTTCTATTTACCCGACTGCGTCTGGGGTGGTGGTATTTATCGAACGTATAATATGACGATTAAAAACAATTCTCTGAAGAATCGAATATCAATAAGAATATTTTTTGTCATACGCGAGGTGAATCAGTGATAATGACAATTGGAACGCCTTTACGTTCCAATTTCATCTTTAGAGGTAGCGACGCATGAGGGACTGACCTCAAGCCTGATTCAATTTGGGTTCGATTACAGCTTGTGTATATGGATGTCGATTACCACTTACCATGAGGCAGACTGCATGCGAAATTACTACTAAGACATACAATGGCGTAATTTGATGAAGGTAAATATTATTATTTTACTGGTCAAGTATTGCATATAAAAGTACTTAATTTATATAGGTATTTCGTGAAGATTATAAATATACATTATTAAAACTAAAAATATATATTCATATCGCGTAAATACGACAAAAGAACGCGCCTTCAAACACTGAATACATTATAATCTGTTTGTAAATAGGTACGACGGAACAGAACAAAGAAAATATTCTAGAACCATTGTTCGCATAATAATCCAGAGCTGAAATACCGACATACTTGCTAGAAACTTAAAGCCATATAAAATTCTCAAGGCCTCCATACAATTCTCTGATTTAGTGATGAACGTAAAAGATCCCAAGTTTGAAACCTAATTCCCAAATGTGAGTAAATTTTAATGCCCTAACTTCGTTGCCTTGGAACCTTCGCAGCTCCGGATCAACCATTATAAGCAAACACTTGAATTGAAAGAAAATTGGACGCTGAATACGTTATTTCATAAGTTATGGGTCTAATGTAAATTTGACAGTATTGACTCCCAATATTGGACCTTTGTTTCTAAAATTAATACAAATTCAAAGTGTAATTCTACTACTGACTAGCGATATGTTCGTTCCACACAAGGGTTATTTTTCCTTTACTTTTGAATTAAATAGAGTATTAATTTTAATTGTGAAGAAAACGTGTATATATGTTTCACAAGATCGGTAACAGAAACGTTTGCATCGAAACTTGTAAAGGAACTTTAAAACAAAACAACAAATATTAAAAATCGACCTAGTGTGAGTAGAGCTCGCACTAAAAATCCCGAGTAAATTAACAAAAAACATTACTTAATGATGTAACACAGACATTTCACACCAAACATTTTTGTGTACGTTAGCAAAGTTAAATAATTAAAAAGAGTGAGCAATATAATTATGCTTCCAGTATAACTTTGATACATTTCCCTACTTTGTTTTGCCGCCTTAGTTGGAGTCGTTATTTTAATGATCTAACTTCACATACGTGAAAGCTCACATTCGAAAATAAGATGTAACATAGTTTTTTCTATGAAATTTGAGTAGCAAACAAGTTTACAATCCACCTGATTGCAAATGATCCATGCCCATGGTCATTCGCAACCAACTCCACATAGACCAGAGGTTCTATTTGCAACCAACGGATGCGTTGCCACTGATGCCACTAAAATAGTTCCCGACATGACAAGTTCTGATATCCCAAATTGCAATCGCGTTACACGTAATTATAACAATTAAGAACAAAACTAATTGCGGGCGCTTCGCGTCTGAGCGGTAGTGCACTTCCTGAAATTCATTACGACTGCGAGAAAGTAGGAAAATAAAGCCGCTATGAAATTTCGCAAAGATACGTGCTTGTACGTCCTCGTAGGTTTTCCGCTTTACGGATATAACGTACTAGCGACATAAATATACAACTTCAGAGATATGTCACATCTTATGATATTGGTAAACTTATCATAATATTTTTGTGACTATGAACTAATATTTCAATAAAAATATAGAATATTTAAGTTAATTACTTAAGTAAAAGAAAAGTATATATAATATTTAATTCATAATATAATTTTCTCTTTCAACACACGTGGCAGCGTAGCATTGCTTTGAATAGAGTAGTAAGATAATAATAAAAATAAAAATCACGGTATCACTTAGTTGTTTGTTGGCACCACCTTCACACCTATTTCTGTTTAATAACAGCAGGACGGGAGGCATTTGCTGCTTCCATATCGTAAAAAAACGATAGTACTCGTATATAAACTACATGACATGAAAGACTTTATTAATATTTTACACGTTTTTTTTCTCGAGTTTCAAAATAGCACCTGAAACGAACTAACTCAATAACGCATACGAATTGAAACGAAAGGTTTAAAAATTCTCTTTAGTAAATACGAAAAGGACATGCACTTAAAAGGGTTGTAGAACTATTGCAAAAACGACCTGTAACTGTAAATTCCATACAATGCAACATTTTGCATTTGATCAAGTTAAAATACGAAAAAGCTTAAACGAGCCCGTACTCGTAAATTCCGATGTTTTCAATGATTCCGAAAAAGCTTTGTGAACTAGACTACAATTCTATGTAATTGTCATACGGAAACTATGTGCTTGTTAAGTTCGGAATGATGGAACCAGTTTCACTGCTGTCGAAAAGTGAAACGAGATTAAAGGTATTCAAGTTTTAAAACGAACAATACTCGCTTTGTAAAGACTAACATAGGACGCCTGAATTCTAAGTAGCGTAGTCGTCACCTTCCGCGCTCTTTATTAATTAAATGAAAGGACTTACTGCTAACAAACTTACAAACGAGCTTGCTTTACACCTGGTGGTGAGTGAAATCTGTTGCCTACGACTATCTGTTATCTCGCCTATTTTGAAGGTGATAGAACCAGGGTAGTTCGACTGGGAAAGTACCACCGCCACACCTATTTCTGGCGTGAAGCATTTTTTGCGTTTCGATGGAAGGGTTTGGTTGCCGGCACACTTTTATATGAGGCGACCATCACAGTCCTCGGGAGTAGCAACGCATCTGTGATTGACTTCAGATGGAACCCATGTTCTGTATGTAGTTGATTACAGACGTCCATGGGCGGCAGTGAACATTTACCATCAGGTGGACTGCATACTCGTTGGCTACTTCAGTCAGATAAAAAAAAATATTTAACCAACTCCACTGGAGCTAACTTTTGTTACCCATGTAAAAACAAGATGGCAAATAAAAAAATAAAAAAAAAAGATATACAAAGAAAAAAGACAAACCCACTGAATTTCTTGCCGGATCTTCTCAGTTAAGGTGAAAAATATATATAAAAGTAACTGACAATTTGTAAGCGCCCCCGAAGGCCTATGCAAAATAAAGACATTTCAATCCATAGAACAGAGGTCTACGTAAGTTAATCCTTTCCTCAGAACGCAACCCACAAACATGTCAAGTCATAAATGAAAAAAATGGCAATCAAGGTGTCTATCAACAGTTGCGTTTTTAAACAATTTAGTTCATCAAACAATCTAGAAATACAGTTATGTATTGCTTATCTCTTACGCTAGCGCGATAGGACATTTTGTCTGACAAACAAATATGGGTGTTTATTAAACAACTCTACAAATGTAAGCCGGGAAAAGTAAAACATGTTTAAAACAACCATGAATTTTGAGTATTTGAAACGTTTTTCCACATGCAGTCTTTTATTCATACAAAATTCTACGATGCATTTGATTTAACACTTGTGTCACTGTCCTTAATCTTACTACTAAGTAGCATATTTTATAGGGGTGTTTTTCTTTAGTAATTTAAGAGCAAAAACCTTAAGAATTTTAATATAAAATCGTTTTGTTTCAAATTCCCAAATACCTATCGCAAAGCATCTTAGCAGCAGTAATGAATATTAAATTCATGCTTTATTATTATGTTGAATCCCGCAGCTTCGCCTTTTCAATTATAAAATTATTTTTCTAAAATAAAAGTAGCTTAAGTTGAATCTTGTAAAGCTATGTAACAGTGAAAATCCCGTTAAAATCGGTCCAGTGGTTTACGAGATTAGCCGGAACAGCCGGAACAAACAAACATACAGTTTTAGTAATTGTAGTTTTGTTACCCGTATCATGTATACTTCCACATGCATTTGATTAATAGCTGTTGTTTTGATATAACAAACAATAGTCAGTCGTAAAATTAGGAATGTCACGGTTAGCTCGGGAATGTGCTTAAATGCTTGTTTCAGTTAAGTCACCCGTAATAAGAAAAGTATTTTACTTAACTTACTAAAATAAAATAATACTAAAACACCAAGTGTGTTTACGTTTAGAAACTAATATGTACTTACTCACTAAACTCAAAACCTCGCCGTTACTATTGTCATTACATAAGAAATATAAAGCAATACTTGTAATTTTACAAATTTTAACTATTTTATCAAATATGTAGGTTTTATAAAAAATGTCGAAGTTCACCAATTTCCCGCAACATACACGCTTCACTTTAATGCAAATTGTCGAATCAGTAAGTATACTGCAATGTTTTCATTTTTAATGAACTCTTATATTTTTCAATTTACTCCCAAAAACTGTTGAGTATAACACGCTGAGAGTTTGTATTAAGGTAAGCGAAGCATTTGTAAGTGACTTATGACCTAATTTCAGTGAAAATCTTTATTAAAGCAGACACAGCTAGATCTTATGAAAACTGAGCTCGAATTTGTTACTTTATTGGACGTCCGCTATGATTGAGGAGGACGAAAATTTTACACCATTTGTTATCTTACTTGCACCTCTTGACATAAAAGTCGTTAGATATGAATATAGACAAAGTATTTCTCTCCTGTATATAGATTATATGTGCTCCAGGATTCTCTCAGTTATAGGAAGAGATCGGTACCCAACAATATGGACTGTGCCTTTAGAGTTTATTACGCTGAATTAAAAGTATCAACCTTTACGTTTCCGCCCATACACATACTACAAACGAAAACGTAGACGTTAATATTTTGAGATAAAGTAATACCCTTATACTGAGGGCACTGAGACAAATAGCAATCAAAATGTAAATACGAGAGTTTTTCGAAAAAGTTAAAATTGAAATGCTCGCTTTCGATAAAAGTTTCTGTAAAACTCTTTGTTTATTTTCAATTTATTTTTAACGTAACGTCATGATTTTAGCTTGTTCAATCAATTTGGTGCCTATTATTATGGGATGTTTGTTTTATCATCTCAAAGCTTAACTCTTTGATTTGACCTGTTGGGCGAATATTGTTTGACGATACGGGAAATGAAAAAAAAAACTTTTTTTTATTTGAAAGCAACCTAAAAAGAAAATGAATTGCAACAAAGGTTTATATTTGTAAGTTCAGCATATATGAGGCATGCAAATACGAGTAGTATTGGGATTTTCTAGTGATTTCTTCTTTATCGTATTTGGAAGGAATAATTTATTTGTAATATTCACTTGATTATTAAAAGATAAGCTAACAAAAATACTATACAATTATAGGTACTGAATATGCTGGATACCAAGCCAAGAACCCAGCCAGTTTGTAAATCCTAAAACAACTGTAGCCAATATGGGATGTATATTTGCTTTGCTTGGCGAATTGTTATTACTCTCTTCTGTTTCAAACTGAAAGAATGCTAGTCAAATTATGCATACAATACACATGTTTTTTATTGACTATGTACAGTTGATTCAATATTTTAAGTACACACTTACTCGAAAATAATGCTATTAGGGGCGTATGGTAAACTTTTAATTTTGTCGGATATTTGAAAATAGGTCTAAACATAGGTAGGTGGAATTAATGCTAAAAGTAATGGTACCTGTTAAGTGCAGAATAATATAAAACAATATAAAATCAAATAAAATTCCTAAAAATAGGCATGAATATTACATGTATACGACACTAACTACCTCGCAAGTCTACTTTCTAAAACTTTTAACTGACAACTCCAGGAAGTTAATTAATTATAACTCTGAATATATCTCGTCATGAGCTGGAATGAAAATTTGTTAAATTCGCAGACAGAACATATTCCACCTCGGCCCGCCAGTGCCACGCAAGCATTTCTGTGGTCTGGTTTCAGTAACAGAACTATTGTAATTACCGAATTTGTTCAAGTGGAATCGGGATCGCTTCACCTGCCCGGGTTTAACTTTGTTGAACCAACTTTTTATTTGAAGAGGCCTTTACACATTTTGACCGATCGGCTATTTAACTTTTAAATTTGCATTATTTTATATTTACCTACACTGAGATTTTGTATAATTTTGTACTTACATTTTCAAAGTAACTGATCTTTCATAATACTTTTTTCAGAGTTCATTACTTTGGAAAGTTGACTACTACTACTTACTCTATTCTTGCGAAGAAGCGATTTTTTTGTTTTTGGTTTTCAAAGAATCTTCTGAATTAGTTTGTAGCAAGGGACAAATCTTAAAAAAAAAAGATTTAAAAGATTTAAAAGATTTATTTAACAACTTAAACATATTTACAATTGTAATGTTCGTAAACAGCAGCAATAGTATTGAACTGTGTCGCTACTATTTACGCCCACCTCGGAGTACTTCACAAAACTTAGGAAACTAATGTTAATACTTAGATTAGTTATTTTAAATTATGTATAGTAGATAAGGTGTATGCGTGTTTTTATTTGTATGTGTATGTGTGTGCTCAGCATAAGTGTGTTCGAGTATATTCGTGTGTGTGTGTGTGTGTGTGTGTGTGTGTGTGTGTGTGTGTGTGTGTGTGTGTTTGTGTGTGTGTGTGTAGGTGTGTGTGTGAATGGGTGTGTGCGTTTGGGTGTTTATACGCTTGCATGATTATGTATGTACGAGTATGTATGAAGTGTATATTTAGATTATGCAGTAGAAATAAGTAATTCAGTCTCATCATAAGTTAGATTTTGTAAGAAATCAGTCAATTTAGATTTACATATACGGTAAGTGAGTGGATATAGATTTAAGATTTTATTAACTTTATTGTATGCTAAGGTTGAAAGAAAATCAAAGTGACGCCTTGCTAATGCAGAATTACTTTTTGTATCATTGTACATTTTAATGGGACGGCGAGAATTTTGTGTTAGGTTTGAAAAAGGGATACTTAAATGTTTACGCAAAACAATTTGGCGTATGTATAACTGCCTTACAGACAGGACTTTAGCAACTGAATACAGCTCTGTTGTAGGAAAACGAATAGGTTTAGAGTAGATGACCTTTAGTACTGCGCGTTGCGCCCTCTCCAGCCTAAGGAAACTGGTTTTCAAAGCCCCACCCCATGCTGAGAGGCAGTAAGCTAAAACAGATTGAGCCAATGAATAATAAACTATCTTAAGAGTTTCCTCGTCAGTAATGCTCCTTAACATTCTAAATACATATATTAATTTACGCATTCTAGATGCAGTTACGTCAATTTGGTTTTTCCAGGTCATAAGATGATCAATTTGCACCCCAAGATACTTGACATTGTGTGACTGGGTTAGCAATGTACAAGAGCAAGACTGTTCATTATCTTTACATCGGTGAGCAGCAATAGAAAAGGTATCGGGTGGTAGAGAGGATGTGCTGGCGGAAAAAGTTAAAAAGGTCGTTTTATTTAAATTTATGCTCAGAAGATTTGTATCCAGCCATCTAACAATCTTTCTCAAAGCAACTTCAGCATTTATACGGGCGTCAGTCCAAGTTTTGCCATGTACAAGTATTGCCGTATCGTCTGCATATGTTATTATTTTACAATTATCTATAGCTAGACTGCATAGGTCATTTATATAAATAAGAAATAGCGTCGGCCCGAGGACGCTGCCTTGAGGAACACCATAGGATAGAGAAGAATCAGAACTTAAGTAGTTTCCTATTTTGACTCGCTGTTTACGATTGGTAAGATAGCTTCGAAAGATTTCAAGAGGTAGCCCTCGTACACCAATATGCTCTAGCTTGACAAGGAGGGTGGGGATAGAGACAGTATCAAATGCCTTAGAAATATCCAGGAATATGCCAATAGTTTTCAATTTAAAATTAAAATTACTAATAATAGTATTTGTCAGGTTCAAAACAGAGTCTTCCGTAGACCTTCCATTACGAAAACCATACTGGTTGTCTGATAATATATTATATGTTGAAATAAATTTTCTTAACCTATCATTTAATATTTTTTCAAGAATTTTCGACAATGTACTTAAAACAGAGATAGGTCTGTAATTATTCGTACTGCCTCTATCACCACTCTTGAAAATCGGGTGCACAATGGCAATCTTAAAGACCGAAGGAAACGTTCCGGTAGTAAGACATAAATTAAATATGTGTGTCAAAACAGGTACAAGAGTGTGGCGTGCAGCTTTAAGTAATTGTGTTGGGATTTTGTCCCACCCCAAGGCACTTTTTTTTAATTCTAAAATTAAACGTTCGACTTCAGTCTTGTCGGTATTTATTAAAGCCATAGAATTAGTCTGTGAGTCAGTGGTAGGCAATAACTTACTAGGTGTTACCCTACTGAATTTAGAAGCCAAATCGAAACCAAGAGTGCTAAAATAGGTATTCACAATGTTAACTGATTGAACAGGGTTTGGGTCTATTTTTAGAAGATCAGTGGCCGGATTATCTTTTTTGTGAAGGAAGACAGCATCTTTAATCAATTTCCAGGTAGCCTTAGGATTATTTTTAGCGTTTTTAAATTGCAAACGTTCATAGGCTTGCTTAATCTTTTTTAATAAGTTTGTGCAATAGTTTCTATAACGGGTATAAGTTAATCGAGCATTCGGATTGTTAGGATCTTTTTTGTATACTTTGTGTAAATGATCTCGATTACGAATGCATCGCAATAACCCAGGAGTCATCCACGGTTTAAGGAATCTATTTCTACTAGGGATATGCATTGCGCGCGAGTGAGTCTCAATAATGGTCACGATTGTATGAACTAAAGCACTTGCTGCAATTTCAGCATCGTTCATAGCCATTATAAATGAAAAATCGGTATTCTCAATGTCGTTTACACAAGAACCTTCATCAGTTATCATTTTAGTTAGAGTAGCTGTCACTGATTTATGATTGTGACTGCAGCAAAAAACAACAGGGGCATGGTCTGTTATAAAAGAGTCGATAATCAGAGTGACTGAAGTACTGTTTGTTTTTAGCAAAACATGATCAAGACAGCTATTGTTTCTAGTTGGTAAAACATGGGCAGGGAGTAATGCATTAGCGGTATAGGGTCGCCAGAACCAGGTATTATATTAATATTGATATCTCCGATAACTGTTACCGTTTTGAAATTACAAAGCGATTTAAGTGTGTCATTTAGTGAGTCCAAGAAATTCGAAACATTTCGCTGAGAAGGAGATCGATAAAGTGCTACAATTGCAAGTTCATTAGTAACTTTCAAAATAAGACAGTTAGCGTCATTAAACGAAGGTTTATTAACAGTGCAAGATAAGTTATTTTTAACGTACGTTACTAAACCGTCATTTTGATTGGTGTGTTTTGTTTGAAACGAGAAATATCCTGGTAACGTAGGTATGTAAGGACTTTTGCTTAGCCAACATTCACTTAAGATAAGAACATCAAACAAAACATCAATCCGTTTCAGTAAGATTTGAAGCTCATTAAAATTACAACCTATGCTTCTTATGTTTAAGTGTAATACAGTTAGAGGATCATCAATAGTTTTTATGTGCTTTACGCAGTTTTCTGGAGTGCAAAAGTATGCTTGGGAGACAGAGATTTCTTCTATTTCGTTATTGATTTTAAATGTACTATCCATCATTAGGCGTATGAAAAATAAGCATATACTGTGACATAATAGACAGTTCCGGCGAGACCACAATATCAAACATAACAAAGTAACATGTGACAATACAAGGAGACTGAGTGAAATGTAGGTGTATAGTGTAAGTGTAGAGTGTGAACAACGTTAAAAATATTATTAAACAATAGTTATATTTAAGAAATAGAAAACATAATAATAATAGTCACAATTTTTCGGACTCCTTCAAAATATTAAGGTCTTCTTCACCCTTAATGAGTACAGCAGCTTGCCCCTCTTTTTTTCTTAGAAAGATTTTGCCATTTGAAAGCCAACAGTGGTCAAACGAATTTGTTCGAGCATATTCTTTGGACACATAAAATAGCCTCTTCATTTTTGGCGTCAAATTTTCACTGATGAAAACTGGCTTACGAGGGCCTTTTATGTGTAGTGTTTCGGTACTAAATTTACTGATTTTATTGCTCTTATTATAATCTTTATACTTCCGTATTAACTGTTCCTTAGGCAATACAGACGTAAAGTCTACAATAATAGTTTTATTATTAGGGTCTTTAGTATTAATACGGAAGACGTCTCTCACATAGTGTGGGTCAATAGATGTATTTAAGGCACTTGCAATAGACATTACTTGGTTTAGAAGTCCCTGTTTTGTTTGACCTGTAGTATGCGGGATATTTTTAATCTCCAGGCATGTAGCGCGTTTGTGACGTTCAAGGAGTTCGAGTTTATCCTCCAGGCTCTGCATATATGATAAGTTATTGTGATGTTCAGTTTCAAATTTATGTAATTGAGACTCAATGGCATCAAATTTATTCGATAGGAATTCAGCAGATGTTTGGAGAACAGAGCTTTGAGTTTTAATATCCTGTAGCGCAACGGAGATTTTTTCCATCTTTGCGTCCTGAGAGGCTTGATGCTCCTTAAGTTCTTTAAACATGGCCTTCATTTCAGCCATAAATTGGAGTAGTTCCTCGTTACTGCACTCGTGTCGCTTCCTCTTAAAACGGTGAGTAACATTGCCAACGTCTGTGGACAACTCATCCATAGAGCGAGATATGTTTAAATCTATATATGAAACTGTGTAACTGTGTGTTTCGCTGTATCTGTTTGATATAATGTTGAAAACAACTGACAAAGAACAAATATTTGGATTTACGATTGTGGTTAAAAACATAAAGAGGTAGAAGTAGAAGACCACTAAGGTCAAAATGCTGCTGCTAATTTTGACCTTAGTGGTCTCCGAAATCTCCTACTGAATTTGGACAGAGCTGATGCTTCTCCTTAAGTTTAGCGATATTAATTCCACAGTTGAAACATGCAGATGACTTCTACAATTAAATTAAATGATAAAATCGTTAAGAAAACTTAATAATGAAAACGAAATCAAAATTCGATTAGTATTTCTCGACGTTAGCAACTTTATTTTTAAATTCGCCGATATTTTTCAATAGTTACTTTTTATTGAGGTCAATTACGTACTTGATCTTGAAACATTTTCGTTTAAGCGCTGTTACTAAGTCATGATATTTGACGTCTGAAATTTTTACGAGAAAATTCACGTTGAAATTTTCTTCGTTATTGTAGACTTAAGTATTTGTCATGCTCGGTCTAGTTCATGCAAACGTATGATGTAGTATGATATTAGACATTTGTACTCAAACTGGAATGCTTACAGATTGTTGTCACACACTGTCCATTGCTGGACTGAAGAAAAAGATGAGAAGAAAAGAGCAGTGTTAGCCAAATGGTTGAAACTTGCCCTCTCGATCGGGAGGTCCGAGGTTCAAATCCAGGCACCACTATTTTTTATAAATTTATGTGCGTATTGGAATATAATTATCACTGCTTTTTGGTGAAGAAAAACATCATGAGGAAACCTACTCAACACACACGAAAGTTCTTTAAATAAAATTCGCAATCGCACAACCATTCCCACTTGGCCAGCGCGGTGGAATATTGCCTAAACTCTTTCATTCTGAGAGACCTGTGCCCAGCAGTGGGACAATAATTGGTTGACAAGGATGAAATGGTAGATTTCACATAATTATCTTTATGAACTTAATGGAAACCTGTTAAGCATGTTGGTTTTCTTACGATCTTCTCCTTCACCGTTAAAACTAGTGATAACAAATATTAACATGCATAACTAAGGAGTTATATGTGATTATCGTCAACCCATTATTATCCCACTGCTGGGCACGGATCTTCTTTCAAAATGAGAGTTTTAGGCCATAGTCCACCGCGCTGGCCAAGTGCGAATTGGTGGACGTATATGTGATTGTAACCTAGTTTATTTTTGTCATCTCTAACACACTTGACTTCTCTTCTCAAGTTCATATGACTGGGTCTATATAACGACCTGAACCATAAACATAAACTTGATCCGTTTCTCAATTCAAAATACGTAATTGCCATTCACAGAAATAATAGCCACAGTATAGGGAACAAGAGAGCGTAATGATCGACAAAATGAATTACTAACGATCGCGCAAAACGGTTGGATAACTGCTTCGTTAACTGTTTAAACTATGTGATCGTATTGTATAAAAGGAAATCACTCTTAATTTTTATTTAAATGTCTAAAAAAAGATGAATGTAAGTATGTTCATTAACCATCCTTAAATATGATACGTTATGTACCTTTTAAATTTAAATAAGGTCTCATTAGATTTACCTTTACTCAGAAATAATTAAATGGTTCATACGTCTAATGCTGCTGTTTTCTGTAAAAGTTAAGTCAAAAATTCTCTAGTAATCGTGGGCAAACGGGAACAATAAACATTAAGGGACACTGATTGTTTAAATATATTACAGAACACGGTTCAATTGACCGAAATAGGTATGTACTTCTTTTATGAAATGGACACAATTAATATATTGAGCGGGTACGGAATCTTTGGATGTGTAGTGATCTCGCGCTTCAGAGGTTATAATAATTATGAAAACGAGAAATTTATAGAAACCGCAAGCACGTGTCACGTAGAGTTTAACGAGTCTTGCGGAAAACTGTTCGTCGGAACTACTTTGGCAGACTGACATTAGAAGCGAAGAATATTTTACAAAATTATTTTTGCAGTAACTTTGCGATACGTTCATTTATTCGATTATAATATATCGCTACTTACAAAATCTTATCGATACGTTATTTAGTAGATGTCTACTTTTCAAGATGGTAGAACTAATGCGGTTAGACCAATATGTAGGTACCTCTGCAACAAATATTTTAGGTGAAGAAGTTCTTCGTTTTTCTCTAGACATAGAGACTCTTTCGGTGTTTCGGAAACGTTCAAAAGGTACGCTACGCCGTGGGAGCGACGCAGAGTTGTGGGATTTTTACCGTACTAAAACCCCCGGTGGCCTTCCTCGGCACTAGAAACTGGACTCCCGGATCTCCAAAGGAACGCAACCGCAGTCCCTTGAATGCGTTGTTCCCTCGGGCTCCTCCCAGGTGAGTGGCTGGGCCAACCAAGCCGTCTGGTCTTTACGACGGTATGCAACCACATATGCCACCGTCCTTACCAACGTCGCCTGACCGAACGGTTCGAGCTCCCACTATAGCCGCCTGCGATCCCGGAAGCCCTTTCATTTGCCTCTTACGTCAGGCTGGGGACACCGTAGCCCTATTCTAATCGCGGAACTATACTGACGCTCTTTCAGTGCTGGCTCACTTTTACATTGGTGTTGATCATTGGAGGTGATCATTTTAATCGTTGAGAGGATCAATAATCATAATGAATTGGTGTTTTTATATAGATCCCCGTTCAAAATGAAATGGTTTACACCGATTATATTTAAGAGAATATCTTGATATCTGTTATCTGTATCCTTAATTGTATTCAAGCCTATATTAGTTGCGATGTTACATTTTCACAAGCAAAAACAAAAATCTCGGGAAATTTCCTAAGAAGTTCTAGTAAAATATTCTGAATCGAACATTTCAGCACCCCTGCCCAAACATTCCTATTTGTAATGCATTGGTTCTGGCCTTAAATCTAGTTAGAGTGGGTCTAGTCTAGGCATCCCCGGCCCCTACTGTGACGTAAACATGTTTAATGCAATGCTGCAAGTAGTTTCCTTATTTATTTACGCTTTCATCTTTTATTCGGAATGCCGACGCGTCGGTACATATGCAAGTCGCTTTTAAAATCGTGTCATAAAGTGTATGAAAGAAAACGTACTATTGTATCTTTTACGATTCTCATACATGTTGGCTGAGCTCTATAATATCTTTATAACATTAAATTTCCTTATATTATCATTACTAATAATATAACTAAATAATAAAAACGTGTAGGCGGAATATACGTATATCCAGCTCTACTTGTTAATGAGCGCAACTTATTCATGTGTAAATGATACCTTTCAATTATTTCTATTTATCCGACTGCGTCAGGCTGGTAATGTTTTTCAAGCATATGTACGATCAAAACAATTCTCTGAAGAACCTAATATTAATAATAATATTTCACATTTACGAGGTGAATCCGTGATAGAGGCAATTAGAACGCCTTTACGTTCCAATTTCATCTTTGAAGGTAGCAACGGTGCATGAGGGACTGACCTCGAGCCTGATTCAATTTGGGTTCGTTTACAGCTTATGTATATGGATGCCGATTACCACTTTCCATGAGGCAGACTGTATGTGAGATTACTACTTCGACGTACTACAAAAATTATAGGTATCTTAGCGTAATGTCATGAAGATAGAGATCATGCCCATTGTTACTTTACCTCCAAATGTAATGCATATAACAGTACTTAATATAGGTAGGTAACTTTGTGAAAATTATAAATATACATTATTAAAACTGAAACTACATATTTTTATCGCGTAAACACGACAAAAAAACGCGTCTTCAAACACAGAATACATTATAATCTGTTTGTAAATAGGTACGACGGAACAGAACAAAGAAAATATTCTAGAACCATTGTTCGCATAATAATCCAGAGCTGAAATACCGAAATACTTGCTAGAAACTTAAAGCCATATAAAATTCTCAAGGCCTCCATACAATTCTCTGATTTAGTGATGAACGTAAAAGATCCCAAGTTTGAAACCTAATTCCCAAATGTGAGTAAATTTTAATGCCCTAACTTCGTTGCCTTGGAATCTTCGCAGCTCCGGATCAACCATTATAAGCAAACACTTGAATTGAAAGAAAATTAGACGCTGAATACGTTATTTCATAAGTTATGGGTCTAATGCCAATTTGTCAGTATTGAGTCCCAATATTGGACCTCTGTTTCTAAAATTAATACAAATTCGTAGTGTAATTCTACTATTGACTAGCGATACGAACGTTCTACACATGAGCCATTTCTCCTCTATCTTTTAACTAAATAGAGTATAATAATTTGTAATTTTGAAGAAAACCACTTGTAATTTCTCTTTATTATAAGATCCGTAATAAATACGTTTGCATCGAAACTTGGAAAGGAACTTTAAAACAAAACGACAAATACTAAAAATCGACCTAGTGTGAGTCGCACTAAAAATCCCGAGGTAATTAACAAAAAACATCACTTTATGCTGTAACACAGACATATTTTTTCACACCAAACATTTTTGTATACGTTAGCAAAGTTACATAATTAATAAGGATGAGCAATATAATTATGCTTCCAGTATAACTTTGATACATTTCCCTACTTTGTTTTGCCGCCTTAGTTGGATTCGTTATTTTAATAACCTAACTTCACATACGTGAAAGCTCACATTCGAAAATTAGGAGTAACATAGTTTTTTCATGACAAATGATCCATGCCCATCATTCGCAACCAACTCCACATAGACCAGATGTTCTATTTGCAATCAACAGATGCGTTGCCATTGATGACTACTAAAATGGTTACCGACGTGACAAGTTCTGATATCCCAAATTGCAATCACGTTACACGTTATTATAACAATTAAGAACAAAACTAATTGCGGGCGCTTCGCGTCTGAGCGGTAGTGCACTTCCTGAAATTCATTATGACTGCGAGAAAGTAGGAAAATAAAGCCGCTATGAAATTTCGCAAAGATACGTGCTTGTACGTTCTCGTAGGTTTTCCGCTTTACGAATGTAACGTACTAGCGATATTAATATACAACTTCGGGAATATGTTACATCCTATGATATTAGTAGAATTATCGTGATATTTTTGTGACTATGTACATAATATATTTTTACAGGCGGTAGAACCAGTGTAGTTCGACCGGAGAAGTACGACCGCCACAACTATTTCTAGCATGAAGCATTTCTTGCGTTTCGAGGAAAGGGTGTGGTTAACGGCACACTTTCACATGAGGCCACCATTATAGTCCTCGGGAGTAACAACGCATCTGTGATTTACTTCAGATGGAACCCGTGTTCTGTATGCAGTTGATTACGAGATATCCATGGGCGGCAGTGACCACTATCAGGTAGACAGCAAGCCGTTTGCTGCTTCCATGTTATAAAAACGGTAGTATATAAACTTCATTATTATACGGGAAAGACTTAATTAATATTTTATACGTTTTTTCTCGAGTTTCAAAATTGCACCGGACACGAACTAACTCAATAACGTATACGAATTGAAACAAAAGGTTTAAAAATTCTCTTTACTAAATACGAAAAGGACATACAGCTAAAAGGGTTGTAGAACTTTTGCAAAAACGACCTGTAACTGTAAATCCCATACAATGCAACATTTTGCATTTGATCAAGTTAAAATACGAAAAAGCTTAAACGAGTCCGTACTCGTAAATTCCGATGTTTTCAATGATTCCGAAAAAGCTTTGTGAACTAGACTACAATTCTGTGTAATTGTCATACGGAAACTATGTGCATGTTAAGTTCTGAATAACGGTACCAGTTTCACTGATGTCGAAAAGTGAAACGAGATTAAAGGCATTTAAGTTTTTTAAACGAACAATACTCGCTTTGTAAAGACTAACATAGGGCGCCTGAATTCTGAGTAGCGTAGTCGTCACCTTCCGCGCTCTTTATTAATTAAATGAAAGGACTTACTGCTAACAAACTTACACACGAGCTTGCTTTACACCTGGTGGTGAGTGAAATCTGTTATTAGTATCTATTATACGACTATCTTTAACAACACATAGAACAAAGGTCTAAGTTAATCCTTTCCTCAGATCGTACCCACAAACTTGTCAGGTCATAAAATGATGAAAAACTATGAAACCGAAAAAAAGTGGTAATCACAGTTACGTTTTTAAACAATTTAGTTCATCAAACAATCTAGAAATAGAGTTATGTTAAATATAGTCTCTTACGCTAGCGCGATAGGACATTTTGTCTGACAAACGAATATGGGTGTTTAATATACAACACTACAAATGTAAGCCGAGAAAAGTAGAACATGTTTAAAACAACCATGAATTTCGAGTATTTGGAATGTTTTCCACATGCAATCTTTTATTAACGCAAAATTCTACGATGCATTTGATTTAACACTTGTGTCACTGTACTTAATCTTACTACTAAGTAGTATATTTTATAGTGGTGTTTCTCTTGGCATTTAGTAATTTAAGAGCAAAAACCTTAAGAATTTTATAAATTCGTTTTGTTTCAAATTCCCAAATACCTATCGCAAAGCATCTTAGCTGCAGTAATGAATATTAAATTCATGCTTTATTAATATGTTGAATCCCGCAGCTTCGCCTTTTCAATAATAAAATCTAATGAATATCTATTTCCGGACTAATTTAGTAAACAGTATAATTTTCATATTAGAAAAGCATCTATAGTATGTATTATGCAGTAGGTATCCTCGAATCATCAGGGTTGAGGAGTTAAAGTTGAACTTTTACATCTTTTGTTTCTGCTTAAAAATCTTATTAAAAATATGTAAGCAAAACTAAGCTAACTCTTACGGTTGAGGTGGTAAATTCTATGAAGATGAGGAGTTAAAGGTATTTTTAACCGACTTCCCAAAGGAAAGAGGTTATCTATTCGTCACGTATATTTTTTTTTTATGTATGTTCGGGTGAAATGGCCAGAAATCGTCGACCTACCGACACGAGTCATACGACATTGTATGCGGCTAGTTTCACAGGCAGTCCCATATTGAGGAAAATGAAAACCTTCCGTCGGTTTTCCCGGAAAATTGGAAAATGTCGGTTTCTTAAAATCTTGAATAACTTGGGTGTTTATAAACCGATTTCCATTTTCTTTCTTTCATTTGATAGGAAATTTCGTCACGTAACTTTTTCTCTTGGACATGGGTATGCTGTGATGCTTAACTCTTTGAGTTATGGGGTGGAAACCACAACCACTCCTCAAGTTTTTTAGATAATTTGAGATAACTCGGCTTCTGCTGAATCGATTCTTATGAAACTTAGAATATGTATTATATATCTACGCTTATATAGGTTGACGAAAAATTTGACCTTCAACTCTTCGATCCTGATGATGCAGGGTTACAGCTATCCTAAACTATAACATTAGCTATTTGGTGCTTACATGTATGTAATAAGACTACTAAGCAGAGACATGTGATGAAAAATTTGACCTTCAACTCCTCAATCCTGATGATGCAGGGGTGCCTCAAGCCTAAACCATAGGGGTTGACCATTTGGTGCTTACGGGTATGTAATAACAATACTAAGCAAAGACATATAATAAAAAAGTGACCTTCAACTCCTCAACCCTGATGATGCAGGGTGCTGTAAGCCCAAGCCGTAGGTGATGGCCATTTGGTGCTTACGGGTAAATAATAAGATAGCAAGGCATAGATGTACGATGACAAATTTGTCCTTCAACTCTTCAACCCTGATGATGCAGGGGTACTGCAGGCCTAAATCATAAACGTTAGACATTTGTTGCTCACGGATTTTTAATAACATTGCTAAGCAAAGGTATACGACGAAAAATTGGACCTTCAACTCCTCGATCCTGATGATGCAGGGGTACTGAATGCCTAAGCCATAAAACTTAGCTATTTCATGCTTACGCATTTAAAATGAGATTAAACAGATTAAAGGTAGAACATTAGACTAATGGTTGTATACAGTGGAAAATTGGACTTTCAACTCCTCAACTCTGATCATGCTGGGGTGCTTCAAGCTTAAACTATAGGCGTTGGCCACATGATGTTTAAGTATATCTGATAAGATTACTAAGCAAAGATAAAAAATGAAAAATTTGATCTTCAACTCCTAAACTCTGATGATGCAGGGGTACTTCAAGCTTAAACTATAAGTATTGGCCATTTGATGCTTATGGATATGTAATATATTTACAAAGTAAAGACGTATAATATTAAAATTGACCTTCAACTCCTCAACCCTGATGATGCAGGGTACTGCAAGCCCAAGCCATAGAAGTTGGCCATCTGTTACTTACGTGTATGTAATGAGATTACTAAGAAAAGATATGACATGAAAAATTTTACCTTCAACTGCTCAACCCTGATAATGCTGGGGTCCTTCAAGCTTAAACCATAGGCGTTGGCTATATGGTGCTTACGTCTATGTAATGAGATTACTAGGCAAAGATATAACATGATAGTTTTGACCTTCAACTCTTCAGCCCTGATGATGCACGGGTGATTCAGGCTTAAAGCATAGGCTTTGCCCATTTGATACTTATGGAAATGTAATATATTAACAAAGCAAAGACGTATGATAAGAAAATTGACCATCAACTCCTCGAACCTTATGATGCAGGGTACCGTAAGCCCAAGCCATAGAAGTTGGCTATTTAGTGCTTAAGGATTTATTGAAGGACTACTATATATTGATTGACTACTACTGACTTCGGAACTATATTCTAAGTACTGTGTTGTAAGCTCTAAACCAACATGTATTTAAATTATTTTTTACTTTTATGGGGCATGGAAGTCGGTTGTATTTTTTGTTTAATTTTTTTTTTTATCATCTCAAAGTTCTCTCCAAGTTTTATGTGAATCAAGTCGGCTGAACCTAATTTATTATACATTTTGTTTGAAACAGAGGTAATTTTAAAGGTTTTAATTTTCTTGCGAAGAATCCTTATTATTTTTCTAAAATAAAATTAGCCTTAGTTGAATCTTGTTAAGCTTATCAAATATGTAGGTTTTATAAAAAATGTCGAAGTTCACCAATTTCCCGCAACATACACACTTCACTTTAATGCAAATTGTCGAATCAGTAAGTATACTGCAATGTTTTCATTTTTAATGAACTCTTATATTTTTCAATTTACTCCCAAAAACTGTTGAGTATAACACGCTGAGAGTTTGTATTAAGGTAAGCGAAGCATTTGTAAGTGACTTATGACCTAATTTCAGTGAAAATCTTTATTAAAGCAGACACAGCTAGATCTTATGAAAACTGAGCTCGAATTTGTTACTTTATTGGACGTCCGCTATGATTGAGGAGGACGAAAAT
The DNA here is from genome assembly GCA_949699795.1 of Spicauda simplicius. NCBI lineage: Eukaryota > Metazoa > Arthropoda > Insecta > Lepidoptera > Hesperiidae > Spicauda > Spicauda simplicius. Next base: position 8,298,079 of record OX453067.1, on the reverse strand, counting down.
TTTACACCATTTGTTATCTTACTTGCACCTCTTGACATAAAATTCGTTAGATATGAATATAGACAAAGTATTTCTCTCCTGTATATAGATTAAATGTGCTCCAGGATTATATGCTCTCAGTTATAGGAAGAGATCGGTACCCAAAAGTATGGACTGTGCCCTTAGAGTTTATTACGCTGAATTAAAAATATCTTTACGTTTCCGCCTATATATTGCAAACGAAAACGTAGACGTTAATGTTTTGAGTAAAAGTAATACTCTTATACTAAGGGCACTGTTACAAATAGCAATCAAAATACGTAAATGTATATACGAGAGTTTTACGAAAAATTTAAAATTGAAATGCTCGCTTTCGATAAAAGATTCTGTAAAACTCTTTATTTATTTTCAATTTATTTTTAACGTAACGTCATGATTTTAGCTTGTTCAATCAATTTGGTGCCTATTATTATGGGATGTTTGTTTTATCATCTCAAAGCTTAACTTTTTGATTTGACCTGTTGGGCGAATATTGTTTGACGATACGGGAAATGAAAAAAAAAATCTTTTTTATTTGAAAGCAACCTAAAAAGAAAATGAATTTCAACAAAGGCTTATATTTGTTAGTTCAGCATATATGAGGCATGCAACAAATACGAGCAGTATTGGGATTTCCTAGTGATTTCCTCTTTATCGTATATGGAAGGAATAATTTATTTGTAATATTCACTTGATTAAAAGATAAGCAAAGAAATATACTATATAATTATAGGTACTGAATATGCTGGATACCAAGCCAAGAATAAGCTAAATTACGAAGATATTTTAGGATTTTCGAACCCAGCCAGTTTGTAAATCCTAAAACAACTGTAGCCAATATGAAATGTATATTTGCTTTGCTTGGCTAATTGTTATTACTCTTTTCTGTTTCAAACTGAAAGAATGCTAGTCAAATTATGCACACAATATACATGTTTTTTTATAGTCTATGTACAGTTGATTCAATATTTTAAGTATACACTTACCCGAAAATAATGCTATCGGGGGCGTATGGCGAACTTTTAATTTTGTCGCACATTTAGAAATAGGTCGAAACATAGGTGGACTTAATGCTAAAAGTTCTGATCTGTGAAGTTCAGAATAATATAAAACAGTATAAAATCAAATGAAATTTCTAAAAATATGCATGAATTACATGTACATACGATACTAACTACCTCGCAAGTCTACTTTCTAAAACTTTTAACTGACAACTTCAGGAAGCTAATTAATTATAACTCTGAATATATCTCGTCATTATCTGGAATGAAAATTTGTTAAATTCGCAGTCAGAACATACCTTGGCCCGCTAGTGCCACGCAAGCATTTCTGTGTTCTGGTTTCAGTAACAGAACTATTGTAATTACCGAATTTGTTCAAGTGGAATCGGGATCGCTTCACCTGCCCGGGTTTAACTTTGTTGAACCAATTTTTTATTTGAAGAGGCCTTTATACATTTTGACCGATCGGCTATTTAACTTTTAAATTTGAATTTTTTTTGTATTTAACCTACACTGACATTTTGTATAATTTTGTACTTACATTTTCAAAGTAACTGATCTTTCATAATACTTTTTTCAGAGTTCATTACTTTGGAAAGTTGACTACTACTACTTACTATTTTCTTGGGAAGAAGCGATTTTTTTGTTTTTGGTTTTCAAAGAATCTTCTGAATTAATTTTTAGCGAGAGAAAAATCTATATATAGCACTGTGTAACAACTGTGTAACTGTGTGTTTCGCTGTATCTGTTTGATATAATGTTGAAAACAACTGACAAGAACAAATATTTGGATTTGCGATTGTGGTTAAAAACATAAAGACAGTGATGCTGCTGCTAATTTTGACCATAGTGGTCTCCAAAATCTCCTACTGAATTTGGACAGAGATGATGCTTCTCTTTAAGTTTAGCTATATTAATTCCACAGTTGAACCATGCAGATGACTTCTACAATTAAATTAAATGATAAAATCGTTAAGAAAACCTAATAATAAAAACGAAATCAAAATTCGATTAGCAGTTCTCGACATTAGCAACTTTATTTTTAAATTCGCCGATATTTTTCAATAGTTACTTTTTATTGAGGTCAATTACGTACTTGATCTTGAAACATTTTCGTTTAAGCGCTGTTATTAAGTCATGATATTTGACGTCTGAAATTTTTATGAGAAAATTCACGTTGAAATTTTCCTTGTAATTGTAGACTTAAATATTTGTCATGCTCGTTCTAGTTCATGCAATCGTACGATGTAGTGTGATATTCGAGTTTTGTACTCAAACTGTCCATTGGTGGGCACTGCTCTTGTTAGAATGAGTGAGGTGAAGATAAAGAAAAGAGCAGTGGTCGGCTAATGGTTGAAACATGCCCTCTTGATCGGGAGGTCCAAGGTTTAAATCCATCCATTGTTTTTTATAACGTTATGTGCGTATTGGAATATAATTACCACTGCTTTTCGGTGAAGAAAAACATCATGAGGAAACCTACACAACACACACGAAAGGTCTTTAAATAAAAGTTCGGAGGTGTGTGAAATTCAGCAATTCGCACTTGGCCAGCGCGGTGGGATCTGGCCTAAACTCTCGCATTCTGAGATCTGTCCTCAGCAGTGGGACAGTAATTGGTTCGACGAGGATGAAATGGTAGATTTTACATAATTATCTTTATTAACTTAATGGAAACCTGTTGAGCATGTTGGTTTTTTCCTCCGTCGATAAAACTAGTGATAACAAATATTACCATGAATAACTAAGGGCTTAGAGTTACACGGAATTGTAGTTTATTTTTGCCATCTCTTAACACACACTTGACTTCTTTTCTTAAATTCATATGATGGATCGACCTATGACTATATAACGACCTGAACCATAAACATAAACTTGATCCGTTTCTCAATTCAAAATACGTAATTGCCATTCACAGAAATAATAGCCACAGTATAGAGAACAAGAGAACTTAATGATCGACAAAATGAATTACTAACGATCGCGCAAAACGGTTGGACAACTGCTTCGTTAACTGTTTAAACTATGTGATCGTATTGTATAAAAGAAAATCACTCTTAATTTTTATTTAAATGTCTAATAATGAAAAAGACGAACGTAAGTACGTTCATTTACCATCCTTCAATGTGATGCGTTATGCACCTTTTAAATTTAAATAAGGTCTCATTAGATTTACCTTCACTCAGAAATAATTAAATGGTTCATACGTCTAATGCTGCTGTTTTCTGTGAAAGTTAACTCAAAAATTGTTTAGTAATCAAATCGTGAGCAATCAGGAACAATAAACATTAAGGGACACTGATTGTTTAAATCTATTACAGAGCACGGTTCAATTGACCGAAATAGGTAGATACTTTTTTTATGAAATAGACACAATAAATATATTGAGCGGATACGGAATCTTTGGATGTGTAGCGGCCTCGCGTTTCAGAGGTTATAATAATTATGAAAACGAGAAATTTATAGAAACCGCAAGCACGTGTCACGTAGAGTTTAACGAGTCTTGCGGAAAACTGTTCGTCGGAACTACTTTGCTAGACTGACATTAGAGGCGAAGAATATTTTACAAAATTATTTTTGGAGTAACTGCGACACGGTCATTTATTTTATTATAATATATCGTTACTTGCAAAATCTTATCGATATGTTTCTTTAGTAGATGACTTATTTTAACGATGGTACGAACGAGTGTGGTTAGACCAGTATGTACCTCTACTACACTTATTTTAGGTGAATAAGTTCTTCGTTTCTCTCTTCGTTCGTGTCTCTCTTTCGGTGTTTCTGAAACCTTCAAAAGGTACTCGACGCCGTGAGAGCGACGCGGAATTATGTGGGATTTTTACCGCACTGAAATTCCCCGGTGGCCGTCATCGGCGCTAGAAACTGGACTCCGAGATCTGCAAAGGAACGAAATCGCAGTCCCTTAAACGCGTTGTCCCATCAGGCTCCTCCCAGGTGAGTGGCTGGGCCGACCAATCCGTCAGGTCATTACGATGGTATGCGACCACATATGCCACCGTCCTTCCCGACGTCGCCAGACTGAACGGTTCGAGGTCGAACTGTAGGCACCCGCGACCCCGGAAGCCCCTTTTAGTCGCCTCTTACGACAGGCAGGGGACACCGTAGCCCTATCCTGGAACTATAGGGACGTTCTTTCGGTGCTGGCTTACTTTTACATGAACTGATCATTTAAGCCGTTTAAAGGTGTAACAATCAAAATGTATTGGTGTTTTTAGGTAGAACCCCTGTTCTAAATGAAATTGTTTACACCGATTATGTTTAAGAGAATATGATTTAAATAGTCCTGTTGGGTTTTGTGAAATAAAGGTCTTTTTGAAAAACACATAGTTTGGATTGTTAGGGAAGGATTAAAATGTAATATTATAAAACGTTCGGATACCTACTTACCTTTTAAGAGTCAACTTGGGTCTTACAAAGGCCTTAATGATAATATGAAAACTCAGAAAAAATATTGACACTTGTTATTTTATATGGTATGGTATAAGAGAGTGTAAATTTTGTTTTTTTTTATTTCACTGAAGTAGCAAACGAGCATGCAGTCCACCTGATGGTAAGTGGTCAATGCCGCCCATGGACATCTGTAATCAACTTCATACAGAACATGGGTTCTATTTGAAGTCAATCACAGATGTGTTGCTACTCCCGAGGACTAAGATGGTCGCCTCATATAAAAGTGTACCGGCAACCACACTCTTCCATCGAAATGCAAGAAATGCTTCACGCTAGAAATAGGTGTGGCGGTGGTACCTTCCCGGTCGAACTACACTGGTTCTCCCACCTGTTAAATTGATTTAATTTAATTTCTGATTGAGACCATTTATCTGTTTACCGGTCAATTTATAGAATATGAATGTGAGAAACATTAAAAATGTATCTGAAAACGATTGCATAAAGGATTATTTACGGATATTCGAAAAGTTATAGCAAAATATACATTTTGAATGGAGCAGGTACTATTTTATTACAAATACGAACTTAAATATTTGTTATGTAAATGTAATTTTTATTAATTTATAATGACTACAGATAAGTAGGAACTGAATTTCTGGGCTTAAACAGTTTTAATTATAAGAGGATGCAAAATTTCATTACATATGTGCCTACATTTATTTTGCATATAAACTTGTAATTGAATTAAAATACTTAACGTATAATATATTATTTAAAATTTTAACAGAAAACTATATAATGTATTTTTTTAAAGGAATTGAAGTAGCAACAACAACAAATCCTGCAGTCCATCAGCTAACGGTAAGTAGTCAATAGTTCATGGACATCTGTAACCGAGTCCACGTAGAGGTTCTATCTGAAATCAGTTGTGTTGCCAGCCTTAAATAATAAGGTGATCGTATTTCAGTCAGCCGCCAAACCCTTTAAACAAAACTCATTAATTGTTTTTCTCTATACATAGGTACTTCATATAACTAATAGGTACTTCATTTAACGGTAGTACTTCTTATATACCGTACTGCCTGTATCTGTCAAAAAGTCTGTGTCCGAAATTGTATTCAAGCCTGTATTAAATGCGATCTTACATTTTCACAAGCCAAAACGAAAAAAAACTGAGGAAATTTCCTAAGAAGTTCTAGTAAAATATTCTGATTCGAACATTTCAGCACCCCTGCCCAAACATTCCTATTTGTAATGCATTGGTTCTGGCCTTAAAGCTAGTTAGAGTGGGTCTAGTCTGGGCGTCCCCGGCCCCTACTGTGACGTAAACATGTTTAATGCAATGCTGCAAGTAGTTTCCTTATTTATTTACGCTTTCATCTTTTATTCGGAATGCCGACGCGTCGGTACATATGCAAGTCGCTTCTAAAACCGTGTCATAAAGTGTATGAAAGTAAACGTACCATAGTATCTTTTGCGATTATCACAATTATTGGCTGTACTTTATAACATTAAATTTACTTATATTGTCGTTACTAATGTTATAACCAAATATAATAAAATTGATGAAAATTAGGAGAATGCTTCTACAAAAACTGACATATCTGTAAGACTTTTAATTGGAAGAAATATGCTTATGTACAGCTTTTATCAATGGCGCAATTTCAAGAAGAGGAACTGTTTTTGCCACTACAATAACGTAACGGAATCATTGAATCTTGTATAAAAAGGTCATTAAACAAACGCTTTTATAAAAACTATGGTATAATATGATTGATTTGATACCTACTTGAATGATACAAATGCGCAGGCGAAATATATGTAAGTATATCTCCAGCTCTAAGTAGGTACATGTTGATGAGCGCAACTAATTAATTTGTAAATGATACCTTTTATTTATTACTATTTACCCGACTGCATCGGGCTGGTGGTGTTTATCGAACGTATAATATGACGATTAAAAACAATTCTCTGAAGAATCGAATATCAATAAGAATATTTTTTGTCATACGCGAGGTGAATCAGTGATAATGACAATTGGAACGCCTTTACGTTCCAATTTCATCTTTAGAGGTAGCGACGCATGAGGGACTGACCTCAAGCCTGATTCAATTTGGGTTCGATTACAGCTTGTGTATATGGATGTCGATTACCACTTACCATGAGGTAGACTGCATACTTAATTACTACTAACACATACAATGGCGTAATTTCAAAGTTAAATGTTATTATTTTACTGGTCAAGTATTGCATATAAAAGTACTTAATTTATATAGGTATTTTTGTGAAGATTATAAATACACATTATTAAAACTAAAAATATATATTCATATCGCGTAAATACGACAAAAAAACGCGTCTTCAAATACTGAATACATTATAATCTGTTTGTAAATAGGTACGACGGAATAGAACAAAGAAAATATTCTAGAACCATTGTTCGCATAATAATCCAGAGCTGAAATACCGAAATTCTTGCTACAAACTTAAAGCTATATAAAATTCTCAAGGCCTCCATACAATTCTCTGATTTAGTGATGAACGTAAAAGATCCCAAGTTTGAAACCTAATTCCCAAATGTGAGTAAATTTTAATGCCCTAACTTCGTTGCCTTGGAACCTTCGCAATCCGGATCAACCATTATAAGCAAACACTTGAATTGAAAGAAAATTGGACGCTGAGTACGTTATTTCATAAGTTATGGGTCTAATGTAAATTTGTCAGCATTGAGTCCCAATATTTGACCTCTGTTTCTAAAATTAATACAAATTCGAAGTGTAATTCTACTATTGACTAGTGATATGTACGTTCCACGCAAGAGCTATTTCTCCTCTACCTTTTAACTAAATACAGTGTATTAATTTTTATTTTTGAAGAAAACGTGTTGTCATTTCTCTGTATTATAAGATCGGTAATAGATACGTTTGCATCGAAACTTGCAAAAGAACTTTAAAACAAAACAACCAATAATAAAAATCGACCCAGTGTGAGCTGACCTCGCACTAAAAATCCCGAGCTAAGTAACAAAAAACATCACTTTATGATGTAACACGGACATATTATGTCACACCACACATTTTAGTATGCGCTAGCAAAGTTAAATAATTAAAAAGGGTGAGCAATATAATTATGCTTCAAGTATAACTTTGATACATTTCCCTACTTTGTTTTGTCGCCTTAGTTGGAGTCGTTATTTTAATGATCTAACTTCTCATACGCGCTCATAGGCTGACAATTAGATGTATCAGTTTTTTATATAAAGTTTGAGCAGTAAACAAGCTTACAATCCATCTGATGGTAAATGTTCCCTCACCATGGACTTTCGCAACTAACTCCATATAGAACAAAGATTATACTTGCAATCAACAGATGCGTTTCCACTGATGACGACTAAGATGGTCGCCAAAACGATAAGTTCTAATATCTCAAATTGCAATCAAGTTACTCGTAACTATAATAATTAAGAACAAAATTAATTGCATAGCGGGGGCTTCTCGTCTGAGCGGTAGTGCACTTCCGGCAATTCATTACGACTTCGAGAAAGTAGGAAAATAAAGCCGCTATGAAATTTCGCAAAGATACGTGCTTGTACGTTCTCGTAAGTATTCCGCTTTACAGATATAACATAGTAGGAATATGTTAAATCTTATTATATTGTTGGGTTTATAGTTGTTATTATGTGCGGATCGTATATCAAAATTTCAATAAAAAATATGGAATAATAGTTTCATTTCTTTGTTGAAAGAAAATTATAAACGTTTCATAATCGAATTTTCTCTTTTAACACACGTAATGATATATCATTGGTGTAGGAATCGCTTTGAGTAAAGTAGTAAGATAATGATAAAAATAAGAGAAGTCGGGATCATTTCATTGTTCGTTGCCTTGGGACCACCGTCACCGTTTCTGTGCCCGTGCTTGAAAATGAAGTACCATTTAAAACGTAGCAGTACTCTATCATTAGACATGGAAACATCACTGTCATACCTAGCACTGTTGTTGTTCGGTCCAAGTAGCCACTTACCATCAGGTGGACTGCATTCTCGTTAACTTTTTGTTTATTATAAAGTATGGGAAATAAAATTCATAATTAGGTATGAAAGACTTCATTAATATTTTATACGTTTTTTCGTCGAGTTATAAAATTGCGCCTGACACGAGCTAACTCAATAACAAATACGAATGAAAAGTTTCAAAAAATCTCTTTAATAAAAATTCGAAAACGACATTGCAGGCTTGTTGCAAAAACTGTAACTGTGAATCCCATGCAATGCAACATTTTGCATTTGATCAAGTTAAAATTCGAAAAAGCTTAAACGAGTATGTACTCGTAAATTCCGATGTTTTCAATGATCAGAAAAAGCTGTGAACTAGACTACAATTCTGTGTAATTGTCATACGTAAACTATGTGCTTGTTATGTTCTGAATTACGGTACCAGTTTCACTGATGTCGAAAAGTAAAGCAATACTCTTTTTGTAAAGAGTAACATAGGGTTCCTGAATTCTGAGTAGAATTCCGATGTTTTCAATTTTTCCGAAAAACTGTGACCTCGAATCAATTCCATGTAATTGTCATACAGAAACTATATGTATGTACCGATTTACAGTGCCAGTTTTTCTGATGTCGAAAGGTAAACGAGATTAAAGTTACTTAAGTTTTTTGATATGAACAATACTCGCTTTGTAAAGACTTACACAAGATTCGTGAATTCTAAGTAGTCGTCACCTTCCGCGCACTTTATTAATTAAATTAAAGGACTTGCTGCTAACAGATTCTCAAATGAGCTTGCTGTACACCCGATGGAGAGTGAAACCTACTACTATCTTTAAAAATCTCCATATAGTACAGCGTTCTACCTAATTCTATCCTTTCCTTAGAATGTATGCCACAACTTTCAAGCTAGCTTGGTTCGATTGTGACATGTCAAGTCATAAAATTATGAAAAACTATAAAAATTCAAAAAATGTTAATCAAACGTTGCGTTTTTAAACAATGTGGTTTATCAAAATACAGTTATACATTGCTTATCTCTTACAGTGGTGCAACAGTACATTTTTCCTGACACACGTATTTCGGTGTTTAATATACAACAATACAAATGTAACCCAGGAAGTTTTTACAACAACCATGAATTTCGAGTATTTGGAATTTATTGGTGCAAAATTATACAATGCATTTGATATGATAGGTGTGCCACTGTCCGTACTCTTATTATTAATTAGCATAATTTATAATGGTGTTTTTCTTGGTATTCAATAATAATTTAAGAGCAAAAGATCATAAGAATTATATATAAATTTGTTTCGTTGCAAATTCCAAGATAATTATCGCAAATTATCTAAGCTGCAGTAACGAATATTAAATTCATGCTTTATACAAGTAGTCAGCCAGTCGTAAAATTAGGCATGTCACCATTTGCTTGGGAATGTGCTTAAACTCTTGTTTCATGTAGGTAACCCGTTATGAGAAACGTATTTTAATCTATATATATAAAAGGAAATACTGATATAACTATTGACATATCAACGCACAGCCGAAACTACTGTACCGAGAAACTTGAAATTTGGTACAGAAGTTATTTTTATGACGTAAGTGAGCACTAATAAAAGATTTTTCGAAATTCAACTCATAAGGGGTTAATAGTGCGGGAAGCGTTTGTATGAAAGTCCGTTGATTTAATGCTACCTTAATGAAACTTAGTATTTAGTTTTCTGGTTCGATATAATTGAAAACGCTTTACACCATTTTTAAAAAATCGTCCCCTAAGGGGGTAAAATATGGGTTGAAAGTTCTTTCAGAAATCCGCCACGTTTTAAAACTTAAGGTTGGTATTTGGCTTTGTGCTTTTACAAAATGAAACATTTGTTTTACCACATTTGGATAGTCAACCTCTAAGGTGGTAAAATAGGGTTGTAAGTTTGTATGAAAGTTCGCTAATGTTCATTAAAGATCACTGAAACTTAGTAGTTATGCTAAGTGGTTTGATATAATGAAACATCAATTTTATCGTTTTCGAAACCTAAACCCTTAAGAATTTTTTTTTTTAAGAAATATGAAGGTTTTATAAAAAATACCGGACTTCACCAGTATCCCGCAACATAAACTTATTTAAACGTGTACAAAATATACATAAATACATAATTTCGAATCAGTAGTAGCAATGTTTTCAGTTTTAATGAACTCTTATATTTTTCAATTTACTCCCAAAAACTGTTGAGTATAACACGCTGAGAGTTTATATTAAGGTAAGCGGAGCATTTGACTTATGACCTAATTTCAGTGAAAATCTTTATTAAAGCAGACACAGCTAGATCTTATGAAAACTGAGCTCAAATTTGTTACTTTATTGGACGTCCGCTATGATTGAGGAGGACGAGAATTTTACATCATTTGTTATCTTACTTGCACCTCTTGACGTAAATATTCGGTGGGTAGGAATATTGACGAAGTATTTTCTTCTGCATTTAGATTTAGACATTAAAGCAGCCTGGTGAAATGTGCTCAAGATACTCTCAGTTGTAGGAAGAGATTTTTTCCTCAATAGTAGGTCGTACCTACCATACTCACTAACGGCATTATATTTCGGTTAGTATTCTGCAAATATTCAACCACAAATACAAAGTGAGCAAAAACACGTCCGTCTTGAACAAAATTTTGTCATTTACGAGTACACAGCCACATTTTCGCAAGTCGCTAATTCTTGCCTTGGCGTCCAGTATATTCCTTAGGTATGTATATCTGTAGGTATATCTGGTCATAAAGTTGATAAACGATATGTATCTTTCTATGATTATTCCTTTATAATCAAGTAAATATTATTACCATATACGACAGTGAAGAAATCGCTAGAAATTCTACATAATTATGCCGCTGATACCAGCAAATAAACATAAGCATGTGTTTAAATTAATTTTATTTTCCGACTGCTTTCCGATAAAAAATCCATAATATTTTCATTTTCCATATCGTCAATCAATTTTCGACCATTGGGTTACGTCAAACAATTAAGCTTTGAGATAGAAAAACGAATATAATAAGGCAAGCTATTGATTGAACAAGCTAATAAAATCGTGGCGTTACGTTAAAAATAATTTGAAAATAAAGAGTTTTAGAGAAACATTTATCGAAAGCGAACATTTCGATTTGAATTTTTTCACGAAGCTCTTGTGTTTACGTTTCTTGGTCGCCATTTGAACCAGTGTCCTTACTAAGTTTTACGTTTTCTGAAAACATTTTCGGCAAAAACATAAACAGGAAAGTGGTAGAACCAGTATAGTTCACCCAGAAAGTACCACCGCCACACATATTTCTAGCGTAAAGAAGTTCTTTTGTTTTGATGGAAGGGCGTGATCGCCGGCACACTTTCACAAGAGGCGACCATCATAGTCCTCGGTAGTAGCAACGCTTCTGTGGTTGACTTCAGATGGAACCCATGTTCTGTATGAAGTTGATAACAGATGTCCATGAGTCCATGCAGTGAGATGGACTGCATGCTTGTTTGCTACTTCAATCAGTTAAAAAAATATTTTAGAGTCTGTGTTATAAACTCGTTTAACGGGCACACTTTATACCTACTTATAATTTGATCGTATATTTGAAAATAAACAAAGGTGAACTTTATGCCAAAAGAAGTATCTGGTAAGTACAGAATAATATAAAACAGTCTTAAGTCAATTAAAATTCCTAAAAATAGGCATCAATTTTAATGTGTATATGGCACTATCTACCTCGCAAGTCTATTTTCTAAAACTTTTAACTGACAACTTCAGGAAGCTAATTAATTATAACTCTGAATATATCACGTCATTAGTTGGAATAAAAATTTGTTAAATTCGCAGTCAGAACATATCCCACCTTGGCCCGCCAGTGCCACGCAAGCATTTCTGTGGTCTGGTTTCAGTAACAGAACTATTGTAATTACCGAATTTGTTCAAGTGGAATCGGGATCGCTTCACCTGCCCGGGTTTAACTTTGTTGAACCAACTTTTTATTTGAAGAGGCCTTTACACATTTTGACCGATCGGCCATTTAACTTTTAAATTTCAAGTAATTTTATGGTTATGTACAAAGAGGTGTATTTATAATTCTTTCGTCAACCAATTATTGTCCCACTGCTGGGCACGGGTCTTCTCTCGGAATGAGAGAGTTTTAGGCCATAGTCCACCGCGCTGGCCAAGTGCGAATTGGTGGACTTCACACACCTCCGATTTTTTTTAAAGAACTCTTGGGTGTGTATGTTTTCTTTCACCGAAGAGCAGTGATAATTAATTTCTTAATACGCACATAAATCAGTGGTACGTGCCGTTGAAACTTGTCCTCTCAAACCCAGGTTTGAGAGGGCAAGTTTCAACCATTAGGCTACTACTCTATGTATTTATATGTATTTATAATTATGGTCACACAATTTCAAAGTACTGACCCTTTATAACACTATTTTCTTATCTCGTAACTTTTGAAAGTCGACTACTGATCTACATTTTTCAGTAATTTTCGATATCTAAAAAAGAAAGAACGACAGCTTTTCTATTTTAAAGACAAAATTTGTATATAGAACTGTTTTGCTGTGTCCATGCGGTATAATAATCGAACCTCATAAACGAATTTTAATGTAGTTTATAAACAAAGATGAGGACAAAAGCTATAGTTAATTTTGTTCATAACACACAATGGTAGTTACCGTGGTAATAAATGTTTTGGTAGTGGTCATAATAACATTCGTAGTACCAAAACGGATGCAAGAACCCTTAAGCCGCCCCTTTGTATATAATATGTTTTGTACATGAATTGAAAGTTCTAAGCTTATAAAGGTATGTACGAAAAATATGTTCAAAAACAATAATATTTTCTGTTTGGGTACTTTTTTTATAAGATTGATGAAGCAAACGAAAAAAGCAACGTCATACAGAGCAAGGGTTTCATCTGAAGATAATCACAGACGGGTTGCTACTCCCAAGCGTTTACCACCGAAACGCAACAACTGCTTCACGTTAGAAATAGGCTTGTCGGTGATACCTCTCCGGTCGAACCATATTTTCTACCACCTTTCAATTTATCTTATACTCATATATTTTCTTATAATATTATCCATCTTGTAAGTTTCAAACTCTGATTTATAGTAAGTTGAATCGCCAAGAATATATCTTATTTTTACCATTATTATAGCATAAAATATAAGTATGTTTTACCGAGCGAATGGTTCATATTTACAATATCTCGTGAATACGGTACTCTCTCTCGACTACTCTATAATTGTACTATGGTCGAGATCCAATGTCGAGGTCCAAGATCCAACGCTTCAGCTCCCTAAAATAACTTTAGATCATCTTAGTTTCCCTAAGGACAGTATAGATCCGATTTTATTTATTTATTTATTTAAACTTTATTGACCATAAAAACACAATGGACAAAATGCGTAGGTACTTAATGCTTAATATCATTTTCTCCCAGTCAACCTTAAGAAAGTGCAGAAAAAATTGAAGGCGGTACAAAAATAGGAAAAAACATAATATAAGAATAAATCCTACTAATCCTACTTCCTACTAATATTATAAATGCGAAAGTTTGTGAGGATGTATGTGTATTTGTTATTCTTTCACGCAAAAACTACTCAACGGATTAGGTTGAAACTTTACAGTAGTATAGGTTATACGTCAGAATCACACATGGGCTATAATTTGTAATGATTTTTTTTTTTATAAGGATATAATATAACAAGAAATATCAGGTTAGTCGGAAAAAAAGTTGTGCTCTGAGAGCTATCTTCGCGTACGCTGCCTAAACCGTTGGAGATATCCAAATATAATGTACCGTGGGATTGTTTGGCTCACATAGATCTAAATAAAAGTCCGCGACAGCATATGTCTATATTTTATGTATAACCCACAATAACTCTTTTTATACTTTGAAAATTTTAAAACTATCAAGTTGATGTTTCCATGGGTTTTATACAAACTAAATATTAATCCTTATCAAAATAAATGATTTCAAAAAATCAAGCATCTAATAAAGATTGAATCTGCCATTTACACCATGTAAATTGGATAAGTAGTTTAGAAGATATTACGAGTATAACATATTGCGTAGTCAATTGATTGTCCGGCAGTACGCGCCGTGCGCCGCCGCCGTATACAACGAAGTTGTATGATATTAATATTTGAATGGTTATAAAACACGGAGCAAAATGTGAAAGGTCAATGACGTCTCTGTAGTTCCGGGAATAAGGCTACGGTATCCCCTGTCTGTGGTAAGAGGCAACTAAAAGGGAGCTTTCGGGGTTGCGGGCGGATAGACGGAGAGCTCCAAATACCCAGTCAGCAACTTCGGGATGTCGGACTTCGGGATGTCAGCATGTGTGGTCGCATGCTATCGTGAGAGCCAGGATGGACGGAGCTTGAACCGTCCAGCCAGGCGATCCCGGGAAAGACGGTGGCATACGTGTGGTCGCATATCGTGGTAAAGACCAGATGGAGTGGTGGGCCCAGCCGCTCACTTGGGAGGAGCCCGATGGGGCAATGCACTCAGAGGACTGCAGTTGCGTTCCTTTGAAGATCCCGGAGTCCTGGTGCTATAAGAATCCCAGATAACCCTGCGTCGCTCCCACGGCGTACCTTTTGAAGGTTTCTCCCTCGACAAAAAAGAAAAAAAGTCAATGAGAATGAAACAGCGGAAAGGTTAAATATGTTATTCAATCGTCATCGACCTTTTAATGTAACACAACTCGGCAAATATGTCAGATTAGCAGTAGTTTAGGTCGTAGTTGACCACGCTAGCCAACTGCGCGTTGGTAACCGTCACGCGTTTTGAGACCCTTTCTTAAAACTTTTAATTTCAGAGTAAGCATTAATATCTGTTGCCGACAAAACTAATTCAAATTTATATACGTGCCTGTGATTTGAAATTTGAACACACTGATTTAGGCGATTAACACACGGCACCGCGCACCGCCGCGAATAGCGGTGCCCCGCGCGGTAAGGCGGTTTACGCACCTGTACGCGCGGATGGACCGATCATCAAAATAAACTTTTCGACATCGAAATGCATTTTTGCTTCAACGATGATCCGTGTGGTTAGGCGCCAGCCCGTGTGTGAGGCGCCGACCCCCCGCACTGTCGTTCGCGCGGAGACACGGTGGTGATAAGAACACCGCTGGACCGCGCGGCCAGTCGGGGTACGTTTGTGAGGCATCAACGGATTTATTAGACCCCAATACAATATGAGATCCGCTTCACCGCCTACCGTGGCAGTGAGCGGTACCGTATGTTAATCGCCTTAGGAAGAAGGGCAAGGGTTCGTCGTCAACCCATTACTGTCCCACTGCTGGGCACGGGTCTTCTCTCGGAATGAGAGAGTTTAGGCCATAGTCCACCGCGCTGGCCAAGTGCGAATTGGTGGACTTCACACACCTCCGAGAGCTTTTTTTTTTTTTAAAGCACTCTCGGGTGTGTAGGTTTCCTCACGATGTTTTCGCAAGGGTTCAATCTGAAGTAAATCACAGATGCGTTGCTACTCCCGAGGACTATGATGATCGCCTCATATAAAAGTGAGCCGGCAGGCACACCCTTCAAATGAAACACAAGAACTGCTTCACGGTAGAAATAGGTGCGGCGGTGATGCCTCCCTGGTTGAACCATTGCTCTACCACCTTGCAAACTTTATGTGGCAGACTAAATTCCACGCGAGCGAAGCCGTGGGCAAAAGCTAGTAAGAAATAAAGACAAAAAAGGTATATAAATATGTAGATATAGATAGATGTAGATATATAGTCAATGTTTAAAGAAATATATGCAACAATAAATCGGAAAAATATGTTATAATATGAGCTAAATTTTCCTATGCCGATAAATAAATATACCAACCAACAAAGCCTAAAATTAAATTGTAATTAAGAAAATTGTGCAATAACATATTTCTTTTTGTATTCGCTTCAAAAATATTTTATATATTATAATAGTGAATACTTCTTTTTTCATTTATTTTGAATTTTCCATTCATATTTAGCTAACCGTAATCCCTACTAATATTATAAATGCGAAAGTAACTCTGTCTGTCTGTCTGTCTGTCTGTTACTCTTTCACGCCAAAAATACTGAACCGATTTTTATGAAATTGTGTACACAGATAGTGGTGACCTTGGGATTTACTTTTTATTTCAAAAAATGGGTTGAAAATGTTATAATCGAGCATAAATGTTTGTATGGTAGTTCGTTTTTGACAAAGAGCTGTACTAATAATTCCGTCAAGGGGTATGATAGATTTGATTAAAAACACTAACCGTAATCTTTCATAATTACCGATTCTGAAAACAGGGCTGCTTAAAGTTTTCGTCGCTTAATTAAGCATAATTAAATATCTCGAAAAGAGACTTAATACTAAATTCACTCTTCATACAGTCGTTAGATGTGTAGCGTCCTTTAGGAAGCTTTGCTTTTCATTAATATTCAGGAACTCGCCGTCTATTGTTATTTCGCCTCTTCGAATGGCTTCGTATTTCTTCATGCAATTTAGTTGATGTAACAAAACCCTTGGCTTATTTCTCTTATCCTTTAACATCTATATGTAGATTAATAGTATGTCCTTAAGGCAAGTTTATGGACTATTATGTTAATATGTTTAATGTGAAATTGCGTACTTACAAGGACCATGTCTGTATATGACATTGTTATAGGAGTGTGTACGAATTCAGGAATCGATTTTGAGTAACTCATCACAAGAGCGTAGTATAGCGCTAATAGTTCCTTGTGTTTATCGTAAGTTATAAAGTTAGTAAATAAACTAAAAAGTCACGTTGAACTTGGGTGACATTGCATACGTACGTATACACATTACGAAACATAATTTTATTTTTTTAACATTGTAGGGATTCACAGCATGACGTAATTATCTGCAATGAGCACAGCACTTGCTACTTGCATCGCAACCGGGAATGCAGTCATCCCTCTCTCTGTAATAGCTATACGAAATCCGTGACAATAAATCAGACCGCAAAAAGACTTTCATTCTATTAACCATTAACCTCAAAAATGCACAGAACACTCTAAAATTAATAAATAACTTAACATTACACTCTGCATCGGACAAAATACACTAGGCAAGGCCAAAGATAGATAATATGGATTGAATTTACGTTAAAAAGTGATAACCCAATGGTAAGACAAAAAATATTCATGTTTCTACTTATCTCCATATACTTTATTACTTACCCATCAAGTAAGTATATCAGTTGGATATTTACGGATTCTGTCTTTGGCACTGAAAAATGCCCTATGTCCATAGGAAATATTTTAAAGAAACTATAAAGGACTAATCTTGTACAGCGCAGTGGAGTGAATCAGTTGATAGCGGTTGAAAGCTCAAATTTACTGCCGGTTGAGTAGACCTTTGTCGAACAGGCGGGTTGGTGAAATCCTAGAACATTTTAAAGATTTTATTTATAGGAAGTACCTGGATACCTGATTCGATGTACAGTGTGTTGGGTATAATTAACCAAAAACTTTCGGATTTCGAATATTCGTTATAATTTTCATAAATATATGCAAAGATCTCTCCATCAGTACACTGATTCTACTGAACCAGACATCCATATGGGAATTTAAAAAATCTTCTAGTAATATTTTCGAACTTTGCTAACCGTGCCATCCGGTGTTGAATCTTCTTCTTTTCTTTCTTCTTTATAAAAATGAATATGTATCTGCATGTCCTCTATATTAGTCGTAAACTAATCATTTGATCATGTGATGATCTTCAGCAATGTAGTAATTAATGAACTCGCGAAGGTTTCTGGTGTATTTTTTTTGTGATGGCGTAGAACGCGCGCATGGCACAGCTAGTAGCTTATAAAAAATACATCAATATTACAACCACGCTAACACTGCCATTTGTGACAACATGACTAATAGCTATGCAAAAATAAGATCTTATAAAACTTGTTGAATATATATTAATATGGACTTACAATATATTTCAACAGTACTTGTGGATTGTTGGAAACTAGAGTCATTGGAAAAAGTTTGACGAGGCCTATTAAAAGTTTTGAAATCCCACATCTTAGACTCTTCTACCGTTTTCAATTTTTATTAGCTTCAAGTAAACATTCTATAAGATCTATCTAGTTTTTGAGTGTGGCGTTTTAATTTGATATTCCGTTGTTAGTGTTAATGACGTATGAGGGGTTTCGACAAATAACGATGGTAGAGTATCAGATACGCTAGAAAACTTGTGACCACCTTGTGTTCTATTTTTTTTAAATAATGCATAAAACATACATAAAATTAGCTAAAAACACATTACATACACTACCTTGCATTTGACACAAACACATAGGTGATAAACGAAATGGAACATTCAATGTCTTATTATGAAAACACTTATACACGAATTTGAAGTTATTTTTTAAAATTTAAATTACGGTCGAATTTCGACCGTTGCGACGAGTGACTAGTCGTACTTAATAGTGATTATATACGATGATATTTATTGTATATAAATATAAGTAGGTCATTCCCACGGCTTAGCACTGTTAGGTCACGTTTACCACAGTAATGAGTACTTTATGTGTTAATCTAGGTCATAAAATATGTATATCCAGAATGGGGCAACGGTACCCTCTGCCTGTCGTAAGAGGGTTTCCGGAGCTTCCGGGGTTGCGGACGGATAGAGTGGGAGCTCGAATCGTCGGGTCAAGCGACCCCGGGAAGGACGGCGGCATGTATGGTCGTAAACACCAGAAGGTGCGGTGAGCGTTTCCACCAGGGAAGAGGCGAAAGGGGCATCGCGCTCGGATGACTCGGTGTTCCGTTGGAGATCCCGGAGCTCTCCACGCAGTGCTGCGGACTGCCACCGGGGGAGGTTTTAGTGCGGTAAGGTTCCCACATAACCTGCGTCGCTCCCATGGCGTCGGGTACCTTTTGAAGGTATCCCCCTCGTAAAAAGGTCATAAAATATGTATGTATTAAATTTTAACGACATCCGATCAGCAGCAATTTGCGTAAAAAAGACTCAAAACACACAAATCCTTACAAACTTTCAGAAGTATAAAATTTATAAGATAATATTTAAGTGCTTCGGAGAAAATGAATAATAAATAAACATTTTGATAGCGTCGCTCTAAATTATACATAACTGTATATTTTCTATTCCCAACAGTGAATAATTTAACTATTTTATAACCGTGCTAAAGTTGAAATAGGTATCGTAAAATAAACAAACAACACGTTACCACAAAATCAAAGCTAAATCTAGCGAAAAACGATAATTTCCCTCGCCGCAATATAACCGCTCTGGAATTGTAATAAAAATAAATATTTGTAACAACGGTTGCAGAAAATTAAATTGCTACAAATGTGGCCATTGTTGACTAATACGTATACTATGTATTGAGTAAATAACAATCCACTTGTAAATACCGCCATACCTATTTGTAGCGTGAAGCATTTCTAGCGTTTCGTGTGGTTATATAGGTGTGGTTGCTGGCACACTTTTATGAGGCGACCATCTTAGTACTCGGGAGTAGCGACGCATCTGTCTTCTCATCTTCAGATAGAACTTATGTTCTATGTGAAATTGCTTACAGATGTCCATGAGCGGCAGTGTCCACATACCATCAGATGGACTACATGCATGTTTGCTACTTCAGTCAGATAAAAAATATAGATAAAAATCTAAGCCTGTAATGACCTGTATGTTTGTACTCCATTCGTTCTGAAATCAATGATCAGATTGGGATGAGGCTTTGGGTTGTAAGATAATCTGAGGACATTTGCAAGTGTTCCTGGGTCAAGAATCTATATAAAAATTAATTTATACTGTTGTCTTATTAAAGTTGATACAGAGAAAACAAAATGGGGTTTATTAATTATTCATTTCGTTTTTATAATTTACTTGTGTTAAATATAGTGCCTAACTAAAGAGATCTTTGCAATATTGTATGTGAACTGTCGAGTTAAGAAAGTTTAAGCAGCGACAGAATAGATGAAATAGCAGCTTTATAGTCTGGCTGTCACGTTACGAGTACGCTTTACTCTATTTTGTAGATAAGCTCTACTGAGTTCTGGATAGAAATAGTTGATAAAGCAAATATTACTTTTGACGGTAAAACTCTTATACTCGTAGCTTGACTTCGAGGGAACCATAACAACACGCGTTTCTTAAATATAAAAATAGTGCTAGGCGCTGCTCGCTTCTGGTTTAAAATCTATGTTACGGGGTGCATAGGTATATATTAATACAACTTCGTACATAGTGGTTATGTGCGTATTAGAAATTAATTATCACTGCTTTTCGGTGAAGGAAAACATCGCGAGGAAACCTACACACCCGAGAATTGTTTTAAAAAGAAAAGTTCTCGGAGGTGTGTGAAGTTCACCAATTTGCTCTTGGCCGGCGCGTGGATTATGGCCTAAAAGTCTTTCATTCTGAGAAAAGACCCGTGCCCAGCAGTTGGACAATAATGGATTAACGAGAGACAGGAGGGCTGTATGTTCGTTTCATACTTGTATATTTAAAATACAAGTGACATTAAAAATATCCATTATCATTCCGACTTGATCTTGATTAATAACTAAACAACAAACTTGAAGCGAAACAATAACCGAAAAGCAATTGACAGCGTACGTTCGAAATTGTTTTATAGAATATTTCATACATATTTTGGTTTTCAAATAAAAATTCTCTCTCACGTATCATTTAAACGTTAAACCGCAAACGCCCGGCACAAAACAAATTCAAACACTAAACTGTATGTACACGTTAAATAAATGCGCGCTGCAAACCAGCCTTTGTACACAGCGACTTTGCTACGATTCAATTACGATAGTAGTAAAACTGAAAGTCATCTGGTTTTTGTACGTAAAGACGGTAACTGTATCATTTCTTTTTATAAGATAAGTGGTGAACGAGCAAGCAGTACATCTGATGGTAAGTGGACACTGCTGCCCATTGACATCTGTAAGCAACTTCAAATAGAACATGAGTTCTGTCTGAAATCAATCACAAATGCGTTGTTACTCCCGAAGACTGTAATGGACGCTTCATATAAAAGTGTGCAGCAACCACACCCTTCTATCGGAACGCAAGAAATGCTTCTCGCTTGAAATAAGTGTGGCGGTTGTACCTCCTTGAACCATATACGATCTATCACCTTGCAAAGTAAATAAACAACATATCTTCTATATATGAATACGTGAAGCAAAAACTTGTGATCCGTTTTTAAGATACTTGCCGCAGACGAAGGAGTATGAAATTACACACGGTTATAGTTGATGTAGAGAAGGATTACGCAATGCTAATATTTTTTTTCAAATAATACATAAAACATACATAAAATCAACTAAAAACACATTACACACACTACTTTGCATTGAACATAAGCATAATAAACGAAATAGAACATTCAATGTCTTACTATGAAAACACATAACGTCAAAAATGTCAGATGTCCTTGTCAAAATACCCGCTATTGCTTTTAAATGCAGCTTAGCTAATTAAACCTCTTTTTACCTTTAAGGGGTGCGTTCAAAATAATTTAAATTTCGGTCACATTTCAACCATTGCAACGGGTGACTAGTGGAATATAAATGCATATATTATCGAATTCAATATTCATTGCTTTGTTATTTTACATACATAGCATACTTGAACATGCTTGCAGGCGGCAGCGTAGTAAGTAAATGAAACACTTTGTAAATAGAAACTTTTAAACAAGTTCCTTTGCGTACACACGTCAACTGTGAACAGCGCAGTTTCTGTGAAAACGTACTTACTACGTACAACTAACGGAGAAATCTTGAAAAGAGAAAACTATATAAATGCAGGATAAAATTTTGTGCAATGATATTACAAACAATTACGACATTGTAAACCTTTTTTATTGTAATTCTATGACACCACTATAATAAAAATGTTTCACGCATCTGGGAGAAGTCCAACATTATTTTGAACATAAGCGATTTGATTGTAGATTAATTAATTAACATGATAATATGAAAGAAGTGTAAATAAGGAGAAATGTTAATATGGAACTGACGGGTTACTTGCATAAATAAATATTATTAGTATAATGATTACCCACATCAGACTATATTTATATGAGAAACATGCCAACTACTGTAGCCAATCTAACATTATAGTACTATTTTAGCTGGCTAGAAATCAATGTGTAGCAGCGCTTATTATAATCATTGGGATTGCATCGTTACTTACTTCATTTTATAAAACGAATTGAAGAAAGTATTTGATATAATAGACTGAAAATAAATAGATATCAATGATATCTATTTACGTCTACTCTCAGTTGTCATATAGATATCATTTATATAGTTCAATTTGTGGTCTTTAGTCTTACTAGTATAAAAACGGCAAAAGTTTGTGAGGACGGATAGACGGTCGGATGATTATTTGTTACGCAATCACGCACTAACGATTAAGGGGATATGAAGTTGACCTGAAGAAGACGGAAAACCGTTGGATTCAGAAGGCACAGGACCGGTTGGAGTGGCGTACTTTAGGGGAGGCCTACGTCCAGCGGTGGACCTCAAAGGGCTGATGGATGGATAGATAGATGATGGAATAAAGCTAGGTACAGGAAAAGATAGCAGTGTATAGGAAAAAAAAATATCATGGAAAAAATAATGGTCGGATAGCATAGCGGTAAAATTATGTCCTTTTGAAACTGTGTATTTTGAAAAAGTAAAAAAAAATAGGTATTAGCGTATTTGAGGTACGTAATTCAAGCATAAGATATATACCATACACATGTATGGTATATATCTTATACTTGTTTTGTGTATGGCATATATATATATATATACCATACACAAAATACGCACATGCGTATTTTGTTGAATGTTCTAAAGCCAGTAGCTATTCATCTTTTAAAAAACCATAAAACTATTGGAGTTATAAAAATTGTAGCTCAATGTTTCATAAAACCATTTTAACAGGAGTAAAACAGCGGGCACACCTAAATCTGTAATTTATCATTGACAACCGCCTGCTTTGTACTTAATAGTCCATAGAAACTTAAACAAACCTTCGGTAATGCGTCAACAAAAGCCGTAGGTATAGCGTGGAGGTTGTAATGTGTAAATATCTCGCTAGCGTATGTAAATTGCGAAAATTGAGAAATTTACCTTCGCTCTCGCAAATATACATACGACGAAACATCGACGAAATCGATATTTCGATGCCTTCTTAGGTTTATATTATGTTTGTACTTGCTTTTCTATTATAACAAGGTTGAAATTCGAACAACTGTCTAATAGATGCGTGGAAAAATAAACACACTGAAAAAAAACAGGATCAACTTATTAGCAAAATACGATTATTTACTAAAAATATTGGTATGGTATTTTATAAAATCACGTTTCTTTATATTTATGAGTACCACTACTACACCGATTTCTAGTATGAAGCAATTCTTGCGTTTGGGTGAAACGGTATGGTTGCAGGCTCATTTTCCTATAACACGACCAACTTAGTCCTCAGGAGAAGCACTACATCTGCGATTTACTTCAGATAAAATCTTTGGGCTATCTGAATCAACAAACTATTAGGTGAACTACATGTTTCTGTGCCACTTGATTCTTATATATGTACACTAGCTGACCCGGCGAACGTTGTTTTGCCATTTAAAAAAAATAAGCTAGGGGTATGAAAAATAGATGTTGGCCGATTCTCAGACCTGCTCAATATGCTCACAAAATTTCATGAGAATCGGTCAAGCCATTTCGGAAGAGTGCGGGAACGAACATTGTGACACGAGAATTTTATATAGTAGTGTAACTTCTAACCCCCTTCTTATAATTCTGAGAGACAAGTCCTAATAGGAAATACCAACTGTTGAAGTTATAGCTCAAAACTAGGTTATTTAAAAGCACCTTAACACTTGAATAAATAACCTGTATATAAAAGTTCAATATTTGCAAAACGCGGTCGCTAGCTCAAAGCAAGTATTCGATACTTACTTTGATTTCAATAGCGACCGAGGCTATGCCAATACCTACCTATATACCGACATATCAATCAATTGCTCACTCTGACTGAAATTGCCCACCGATACCTAAACCTGTCGTCAACTAATTATTATCCTACTGCTGGGCACGGGTCTTCTCTCAGAATGAGAGAGTTTAAGGTCATAGTCCACCGCGCTGACCAAGTGCGAATTGATGGACTTTACACACCTCCGAGAACTTTTTTTTAAAGAACCCTCGGGTGTGTAGGTTTCCTCACGATGTTTTCCTTCACCAAAAAGTTGTAACAATTAATTTCTAATACGCACATAATTTTAGGAAAATCAGTGCTGCGGGCCTGGTTTCGAACCTCGGACCTCCCGATCGAGAGGGCAACTTTCAACCATTAGGCTATCACTGCTCTCACTACACTGCTAACCTAACCCATACCTACTAGATTAAAAACTGTCAATCGTACCCAGTTCTTACAAAAGTTATCAACATCATACTCATACTTTACTATTTATTAGGTTAATAAAACAAGCTAAAAATTAAATTTCATTTAAAAATGACATAACAGAAACTAAACCGACACCTCCTGCACATTAATCCATCTATTCAGGTTTCCGTACTCAAAGGGTAAACATGAAACCCTATCACTTAGACTACAAACGTACGTCTGTCTGTCTGTCCATCTATCCGCCTGTCTGTCACCAGGATGTATCTCATAAACCGTTATAGCTAGAGAGTTGAAATTTTCAAAGATGATGTACATAAATATTTCTGTCGCTATAACAATAAATACTAAAAATAAAAATATGGAAAATAAATATTTAAGGGGGCATACAATAAAAATGATTCTATTTTTGTTTTTATAAATGGTACGGAACCATTCATACGCAAGCCCGACTCGCACTTGACCGATTTTATTTTTTTAGCGGAGCTTTAAATATTCAAACAAATTGCATTTTTAGAATTTCCAATGTAATATCTTGTTATAATAAATTTTCGTACTTGTAACCGAATATACAAATTAATTTCTGTTACATCGCTCGCGTTTAATGCTCTTACTTTTGTCCAAAGTTTTCCTGTTAATCAAATTCTATTTTCGAAAACATCGTTAAAAGTTCGCTCAAACTGCCCAATCAAATAAGCGCGTCGCTGTAATGAAGGTGTCTGCACAGTAAGCAAAAAAATCGCTACACCATTCGATTTAGAAGGTAAACCTTGTATTACCTTGTTAGGGGTTTTTATAAAAGCGTATTTACAGATTACGTCTGTTTGTGCTAAAAGTGAGAAAAATACTTATGTGACACGAAAATACACCTTTATACATAAAGAAAAGAAATTCAATCCAACTTATGTGAGTGATCATAGATTTCGAGAACATTTTTATATGTATTAGTTACTTTTCAGGTCTACCTATTCTGATTAAAATAACTTCTGCTACGTGGTTTAAACTGTGTATCATAAATGTATTAAACATCTTGTATCACTAAAGACAACAATATTTAGGAAATTAACCTTATCTAATGAAATTTTCATAACTACATTTTTACAACTTAAGTGACTGAAAAATTAAGTCATCAAATTCATCAAAATTCATTCTTACTAATTATACTTAGGCCGAAACAAAAATTGAAGCAAAGCAACGAAAAAAATCTCCAAGCTACCAAAGTATATAAACCCATTCTTCCCAGTTAATGAACTCTTCGCATTCACATAATTTCTGAGGCATTTCCCTTATTATCCAGTTGAGCATTGTGTTGTAATGTAAGTCAGCTATTATAGACCCGATCTAACACGAACCAAGACCGAATGCCTAATTGCCGCATTACTGTACTATTGGAATGTGAAACGAATATCATATTCAAATGTCATCATATTTAAAATTGATATTTTAATTGTAGGTACACGGCTAATTAATCATACAAGAATTTAATGATAGAACCCCTAGTAGTTTCATCATTAAAATCATGTAGTAGAGGCCACTTCTATACAAGAGTTGAGCGCTGTTGTATTCTACTTAAATATTATGAAAAACTTTTAAATTATATTCTGTACAGAAAAAACAAAAAAACTTCAAAATATATTAAAATTCTTAGTAACTGATGTATATCTTTAGTTATAAAAACTTCGAGTAAGCTCTTTTATATTTTAAAACTAAGAGAAAAATCCGCGAACAATAAAATATATCTGCTCAAAATAGTACCAAAAATAAGTCTGGCGCTTTACAGAGCATGAAAATAATTCTTCAAAAAGGAGAATAAAAGAAAAGGTACATTTAAGGCTACATTTTACTAACAATGTATTCCTGAATTCTCGAAGATAAAATTGGACGTGATTTATTTGTAGAGCAAAATACCAGTGTATCTGTATGCTAATAATACTCAGAGCTGGATTTAGTGGTTTGCAGACACGTGTCACAAAATTAAAGTTACAAATTTTTTTGGAAAATGCTATCCAAATTCTCAGTTCAACTGTAAAATTGGGTACATTTCCCGTTAATCAACCTTTCTGTGTAATCTGGGTTTAACTTTGTCATATAAAAAAATATTCCTACCGACTAAAAATAAATAATTATATTTTATATTTTCTACGGATTTATATCAGTAGGTACTGTAGGTAGATACTGATTAAAAAATGCAAAGAACATGTATAATTAATGTTATATATTAGAATCCCATAAAATATACTTGTCAAAAAATAATATTAAAAAATAATTTTTAAAACAAGCTTTTATTTCAATGTACTGAAAACATTCAATATACAAAAATAAAATTGTCAGTAATCAAATACATCATTCTGTTGCATCATACAATTTTATATCATATAAAAGCAGGTTGCGAGATTGTCCACATTAGATTTACTCAGATCTAGGTCTGTGGTTTCCGGAACTGCCCTCGAATAGGCCCCCAGATATATTCGTATTTATTCTTTTTCTTCGGTATAAATTCATAAAGTCAAGGTTTAGTTCTGGGCGTCCACCATATTGGAAAAACCCACGAATCTAATCATGTATTGTCATTCAAAATAAACACATACGCAAAATATCAGTTTAATCCGCTCGGATTACCTACCTGATTTAAAATTCAGTTCCCACAAAATGTATGACCATCTTTGATCACATTCTATCAGGTGGATTGCATCCGTATTTGATCCGAACACTTTTATGGAAAACTTAAAAAGATTGGTTCCGCTGCAACCCAATTTCAGAAACGACCACCATACTTTAAAGCGTTCTAAAACAGTAAAGTGGTCGGAACGTAGCGATATTACAATAACTAATTGTAAACGCGTCGTCGCTCGTGCGGAAATGCTGTCCGCTCTATCGGAACAGTATTGTCCGGATAAAGGTTATTTTTAAACCGAGATATCAGTATAACCTGCATTTATTTTTGTCTCCTTTCGGTACAGTTATTTTTCGAGTTTTGATTGCACGGTACAAACATAATCTTCACATATACTCGTATAGCCGGTTGGTCGGTCTGTTCATGATCGTGTAAGTTCTGAATGACTTAACTTATAAGGTAACTTCAAAGCTAATACCACTCATATATAGCAATACTATGGTTGTAATATATGGTTTATATTTAATAGTAAATAGGTAAATAAATAGACGTCTGCAAAATCAAGAAAAATAGCATTTAAGTACCTTGAGATAGCTCAAGGTACTAAGGAAGTACCTTGAGATAGTGCTTAACTATCTTAGCTGGTCATTACACAATTACTGATAATCGTATATGTCTATGTTATGGTTTCTGTATTTAATGACAAATAGATAATTAAAAAGACATCTGTAAAATCAACTAAGTATAATAGGATAGAAGTACTATCTTTAAGGTATTATTGAGATATCTTAGTCGGGATGCATCATGTTATTCGCTTTACGCCTTATTTAACAGACCGCGGCACTAGACACCTTTAAGGCTTCTACTAAATTTCAAAAGATATCCGATTCCCTAATCATATTTATACCTGTGATACATAATTATACAAGTAACTTCTACTTTATAATAATCACTTAACTGAAATGCAATTAATTAATGCACCGATAATTACAAGGAGGCCTTCAATCTATACACAATAGCAGACATCACATGCCCCAATTGTCTCAGAAACTAGGACGTTCAATTGAGAATGCAGCATACACTTTGCATCAGAATTGTATATCAAATTGCATTTGTTCCACGATATTTACTCAAAGAAAATCTTCAAACCAAAAAAAAAATGATTCAATTCAGAGAATTTAATAATCCAGCACTAAGAAACGAACACAAGATAAGATCTTTAAGAGGACTTTAACTTAAAGAGATATTTCATAAAGTTATCCGCCAGGTTCGTAAAATCTTACCCTTAAGCTGAAACGATTCCTTTGTCGCTTTTACTATTAATATAGTACGAGGAATAAATAATGTAATTTTAGTAACTTTGTATGTTCTCGTATACCACAAATATATGTATTTTAACTACAACTAAATCCTCGCTGTCTCTCATATACGTCTTTAGCTACTACTAGCTACAAATAAAATTACAAAGATTTCTTAAGCGGATGTCATTTCAAACTTTCTTCTTAGAAGTATCAACAACATCCTAAGAAGTAAGCCGGAAAGTCTCGTAGATATAAAGTAGTAAAAATGGTAACATGCAAGAAAGAATGCTGACATCTACTTCGTTCTATTTGAAGGGTTAATGGACGGCACAATCAAGTGTTCTTTTAAAGGCATAGATATCTCCTAGTCTTATAAAAAATGATACTACCGTAATTACCACACCCAAACCACAGAAATTATTTCGTTATATAACCGAAATAAATCTATAAGTAATGCCTCCTTACTTGAACAATCTCGTCATATTATATACTTTTAAATTGGAGTTTATTGATAAGAAACGAATTTTTCAATCTTTAATAACAGTGTAATCTTGAGTAAATTTAATAAGTATCTGTTCAGAATCCACTTATTTGCCACATGAAGTAATTCTGTTGCTTGTGCTTCAAGACAATGCTTCTAAAACGTTTGAAGCCTTTGCTTATCTGAAAGGAAATAATAGGGCATCCGTGAATAGTGGGGGCACAATTATCGTGCTGTATGTAGTTTTAATAACAAAATAATAGCGATTAATTATCATTTACCAATAATAGAATAAAAATATTAAATTAACAGAATAATTGTCCTAAATTTATATTTCGTGAGTGGGTCTCAATCGAAAACACAATAAGTATTCGTGATCAATAGATTCTTAGTAATATTATAAATGCGAAAGTTTCTGATGATGCACGTTCTTCCTTGTTTTTATAAGATTGAAGGAGCAAACGGGCACCTGCTAGCAAGTGGTCTCTACCGCCCATTAACAGGTGTGTGTTTCTTACTATTTCAAGCAAATACTAGAGATGGCATTTCGCTAAAATTGGGGAAACAGAATGTTTATGACCCAGATTAACAAAGGAAGTTCTTATCACCATGGTAAACGTTATTAAAGCGAGCTGAGACGCATGAACAAGGTAGTTTTAAATAATACTATCAATAATATCGATTTGAATATCTAATTTTTTACAGATTTTTATCAAAAATATACCTAGTACTACCTTTTAACCGCGCCTTCGCTCGCGTTGAAGCCCTAATTTAAAGATTTGCATTCCAATAGAACTAAATATAATAAAAAATATCTTTCGTTTTTTTTCATACCTCTAAGAATATATGATTTTAGACTAGTATTATCGAGGAACATTATAATACTTAACGGGTACTCACGATATGCGGTTTATGAATTCTTATAGAATTATTTTTTGGTTCTTTGAGTTTAGCCGTGACCACGATCCATACAACTGGGTTGAAATATCGGTATAAAGAACTCTAAGAAAATGTGTACAAAGTCTTATGATAATCGATTAAGTAGTTTTAGCGTGATAGTGTAACAAACTTACATTCACATTTACAATATATGTAGAGATTAGAAATTAAAATAATATTGGTTTATTCATACATTCCACAATACATTTTCAAATTATTTGGCAATATTGTACTACCTCAAGTGATGCATGATTTCAACGTTCCAGTTGAGAATTCTATTCAGAAACCAGTCATCTAGAGTAATTCCACATCGCTCCCGGGCTTTCGGTATCAAGCAAGTTTATACATTTCGAAGATAGGAGAAATCTACAATGTAAGATACATAGTATGAACCACAGGATGAAGAAAACTAATATTGTTAGCTATATAGGTACTTTTTACCCTACTGCGTTAAACAGAGGGTGATGTTTTTCAAGCGTATGTGTGTATGTATGTTTGTTTGTCCGTTTTTGGCACGTGCCGCAGCCCAAATGGCTTGCTTGATATATTGTAGCATAGGACATATAATTTGAAATGACTCAGTTGTGAGAGTGACATAGGCTATATATTTTTTAATATGGCGGTTAAGGTCAGATAAAAAGGGGCGAATGATTTTTTAAATTATCGTAATAAAAAGGGTATCAAATGAAAGCTAGTAAGTAGTCTATTACAAATATATATGCATTAAAATCAAGAATACAAACTAATCGGTCAAGTCCGAATGGGGCTGGTGAAGGAAGTTCCTCATAATTATCTATAAAATACTGCAATAAAATTCATGTTTCTTTTATAGGATCTCCTCTTAAATATTTATTTTCTTCGTTTTTTTATTATTTGTTGTTACAGCAGCAACAGAAATACATCAGTTGTGAAAATTTCAACTCTTTAGCTATAACGGTTTTGAGAGACACTGGTGACACACAGATGGACAGCGGAGTTTTAGTAATAGGTCTCCGTTTTTAGCGTGACGTTACATGGCCTATAAACACACCACAATGAAGACGTTTTAAATGGTAAGTACCATTTAAAACGTCTTCATTTGTTAAATTATAATAAGTAGTTTTGAAATGACGACCCAAATGGCGGAGCGTCACCATACCGATCTGACACGCAATGGGTTTTGGGTTCGATTCCCGGTCAAACAGGTATCTCAATGATAAATTTAGATTGTTCTGGGTCTTGGTGTTTGTGTATTCGTCTTTGTATGTCCATGGTACCTACGACGCAGAAGAAAACCCTAGTGTGAGGATGTAAGTGTAGCTGCAGTTAACATGAACATACGTATATATCGGTCAAAATCATAACTCTTTTGCTTCGTCGTAGTTGCGTTACGTTATAATAATACTATCATACAATTCAGCTCTAGGTTTTGAGGGAAAACTTACACAGAACAGGCAAATAACTTCTAGTTAGACGTACATTAAAAGTTTTGAAATTTGTTATACTCGTGTCTCGGTTTCCATTTGTTGACGTGAATGTATATAAATTGAAAGATGAACATATTTAACCTCGATTGGCGCGTTTCAAAGTTATAATTATAAGCACTCGCTTGGGGTGTGTAATAGCTCGAATAAGGTTATTATAATATAACGTTAAACTTGTTTTAATACAATTTGTATAATTTTAAACAATTCATCATAATTTCTATAAATACTAGAATACATAGGATAATTTCCTTGGACTTTAGTCGTATTATCATTTGACACTTTTTTATTATATTTAGAAACTTATATTTATATTTTCTAATTATTGTAGTTCAGTTGTATTTCAGACATATTTAACACTTTTAGTACAATCGCTGTGTTCCCAAAATAGATTCTTTGCCCTATCATTATGCATTTTTAGCCATTTTTGCCGCAATACAGATATTCCGAATAGACTCGTCATTGATATTTGGTAAAGTTTGACTAAATCGCAGGCCGGTCACTCTAGACATCCATTGACTTTCTTAATGTATAAGATTTTTAACCCCCGACGCAAAAAGAGCTGTGTTATGAGTTTGAATGGTAAGTTTATGGACACGTAGCTCCGAAACGGGAGAACCGATTTGGATGCGGTTTTTTTTTTGTTGGACAGCTGGTTTCCGGGTTATTAAAAATGTTTTATTATAATTTTATTTATTGTATGTATGTATATATTTCTATTGTATAGTAATTAATACCCCTTGTAGTAACGTATCGCTGTGCGACGAAGGTACAATTTGATTTTGAAATTAAAATCACCACTTAGATACAGTAAAAATATTACGTAATAATTGTGATTTAATGTTTTATAAAAATGTCCCACGACTAGGATTTTGTTTCTTCTCAGATAAGAAGAGGTTTGGCCATAGTCTACTACCCCGACCGAGTATAATTTGATACTCTGCACAAGCCTTTTAGATCTTCTTTTAGGAACTCTCAGACAATAGGTGCGTAAATTGTAGTATATATCGTCAATATTACCCCACAGCTGGGCACGTGTCTTCTTAGGAATGAGAGAGTTTTAGGCCATAATCCACCGCGTAGGCCAACTCTCGGGTGTGTAGGTTTCCTCACGATGTTTTCCTTAATACGTGCCTGGGTTTGAACCTTGGACCTCCCGATTTAGAGGGCAAGTTTCAACCATATGCTATTACTGCTCAAATTGTATTAAAATACGTCGGCTGGCTAGACTATGCCTCAAACACTTTTATACCCACTTGTAAACAGTGTATGACTGCTAACTCAAATTTAAAAAATATTTAAAAATTTAACGAAGCGTGAGTTGGGGTGATTTTATTCTCAAAGGCAGGCTCCCCAATGGGAAGCAAATTTTTGGTTCGGGCCCTCATACTATATTTAGTACCCAGAATTATTACCAAGGGGTCAACTAAAGGACTCCTTTGAATGTGGGCACCAAAAACTATATTTGCAAAAATATCATTAGTATTTTAGTGTATAACTCTACTATTACCAGGACTAGAACATTTAAAAAAAACCTAATTACTCTTGGGTATACCCGACCCTAAATTAGTTCGAAATATTATAAGTTACTAGCTGTCCCGACAAACGTTGTTTTGCCATATAAAAAAAAATGTTAAGGGTGGACAACCCTTAAGGGGTATGAAAAATAGGTTTTGGCCGATTCTCAGACCTACTGAATAAACATATAAAATTTGGTAAAAATCGGTCAAGCCGTTTCGGAGGAGTATGGCAACAAAAACTGTGACACGAGAATTTTATATATTAGATATATTTAAAGCTATTTGATTGAATTACCTAGTTTCATACCTTAGATAAATACGGTTTAATACGTAACCACTCACTGTAAATGAGGTCGAAGCATTCAGTTTTATTTCAATTAATAATTTTCAAATGAAGTTGAAACAACTCATGAAACGTTAAATTGGATGCAATAAAAGTGAGTAATTTTATCGAAGTCTTAATTAACGGATGTTTTGCGATCAGTGCAAAGTATAAACGAGTCCCACGGGAACATTTGTTTGCTTAAGCGCTCTAATGTCGACGATTCCATACAGATCGCAATGCAGTTCTTATGTGCAAGCAGTAAATGTCACTCTGGAGTAGGTCTTGGTTATTGTTAGTACAACTGCCTCATAGTAGGGTCTAGGTTCGATCCTAGGTTTAACAAGCAACTCACTAGGTATAAATGTATTACTGTAAGAATATGCACGAACGTATTGTCTGCGTGCAGTGATCGACTTACACAAAATTTCTACCGTTTATTATAAGTATCAACAATACTATTGACCTACGTAGGATATTTTTATATAAATTGGAAGACTCTTCAGACAGGTTTAAAGGTGGTAGAACATTGTAGTTCGACCGAGGAGTTACCACCGCCACACCTATTTCTAACGTGAAGCATTCCTTGCGTTTCGATGAAAGGTTGTGGTTGCCGGCACACTTTTATATGAGGCGACCATCATAGTCCTCGGGAATAGCAACGCGTGTGTGATTGACTTCAGATAAAACCCATGTTCTATTTGAAGTGGCTTACAGGTGTCCATGGGCGGCAGTGACCACTTACCATCAGGTGGACTGCATGCTCGGTTGCTACTTCATTATTATAGAAAAATTATAGAACAGACAGACAAAAAATACTTTTATATATTATTCAAAATTGAATATTAACATAAAATAAATGAATAAAATAATGTCTAAATACAACTCACCTTTGATTTATAACAAAGGGTTTGCCAGTACTACAGCGATGAACTGAAAGAAAATAGTCGAACATTATTCTAGACGGTGTAATCAACACGTAGCTAAGAATGTCGTTTCTACGTGGAATGTGTAAGAATGAAGTATTGGAAGCAATAAAAAATATAATGTTCTGAGTTTAGATATGTACAATGCGAAATATCTTATTACTTTATAGTAAATCAATTATTTAAACCTTTCTAGATTTAATTTTACGTTTTTTATGTCAATATAAGGTTGCGTAAATATTAAGATTCTTGGGTCCTCATCGAAAATATACTTAAGTAAAATATAAGTACTATGTAATTTTTAAAGCTGCTTTCTGCACCGATTTCTACCTAATAAAGCTGTGTTAGGCACTAGGAAAAGGGAAACATATTTATCTGAGGCGTTCCAGCTTGGTCCTTAGGGATAGCAACGTCTGTAGCTAATCTCAGGTGGTCGGCTCTAATCGTATCTGGAGTTAATTACAGATGTCCATGCGCTACAGTGGTCACTTGCTATCAAGTGGAATGTTTACTCCATTGCTACTTAATAAAGAAACAATCTTTGGTCTTGTAAATATTTTTATGAGATTTATTTCTATAAAAAAGAGCATTCTGGTCACCTGTTGATTAATGGCCACTGTTACCCGTGGACATCTTAAAAAAAAACAAAACGCTTTCTACAATCATAGCCTCCCAGGTCGATTTTCTCCTTTGTCGTGGGTGCCATAAACACGCACAAAGGCAAATACAGAAACTCCCAGACCCAGAATAAAAATCCAAATTCATCTGGCACTTGTCTGACAGGGAATCGAACCCAGAACCCTGCGCTTCAAACCGATATGGTAACCGCACTGCCACGCGGAGGGGTTCTACCTAAATTCAATCACAGATAAGTTGCTTCTCTTTTAGCCTGAGATGATTATCTCATATGAAAGTACGTTAGCAGTCACATCCTTCCACTGAAACTCAACAACGATGGTACCTCCCTGTGGAACTGTACTCGTTCTACCTCCTACCACCTTGGTCGCTCAGTATTTATCGCCAGTCAGTATAGGTCGCCATATCTTAGTGATTTTTATTTGACGAAGCATATTTATTACGTTGTTCTGTTATGAAACAACATTTATAACGAATTAAGGTATTACATAATAGTATTTCCGTGTTCATTATAAGACTATAAAATGCAGAGCTTGTTTTCTTTATTATAACTGCAGTTATAATATAAAGCAGCTTTAATTAACAATGTAAAGAATTAACACTAAACCTTATTAGGTTAAATTTTTACTAAAAACATTAAGCTACCTTTCAAACTTTAATTAAATGTTCGAAAACATAGGTAAAACATAGGTAAACATTAGGTAGATGTATCAGATAATACAAGCAAGATCTTATACAAAATATAGTATTGTTACTGGAACTAAATGGAAACAAAAACAAAGGATAGAAGAAGAAATTACCACAAGAAAAATAAATGCAAAGAGAGAAAAATCTCTCGACAAAATCATTGTAGAAATAATAGATTACTGTAGCACGTGTTTCTTTATTATGACTGCAGCGTAAATAAATAGCGCAATGAATAAATAAATGCTTAATGTTATTGCTCGCTCAGTACGTAAGTCCTTGTGTACGCGAGATTTTCTACAGAATACTTAATTAAGAATTGACTGAAATTCACATTTTAAATACAAGATTGACTTCTAAATCAGATGTACATACATTGTATAACAAAAAATCATTAAACGCTTAAAAAGCGCTTTCTACACAAGCCCAACACAGCCCCAACAATAGCCCCACAGTAGGATTTTCTCCTGTGTCGTGGGTGCCATGGACACACACAAAGATGAATACACAAACACCCAGACCTAAAGCAAGAATTAAAACTCATCATTTAGATACCTGTCTGGCCGGGAATGGAACCCGGAACCCAATGCGTGTCAGATTGATATGGTAAACGTAACGCTATACGGGTCGTCCTTTTCAATACCTTTAAATTCTTTCTGGCTCCATCATCAGGGTCGTTGCAAAGAAAACTGGTTAAGAAAAACTAAATTACTAATATGCAAAGTTAAACATATTTTAGTAGGTTAGGTAAATTAGGTAAAATCGTCGCAGGTTGATGATACCAACCCCTGGAAGGACGGCGGCATGTGTGGCTGCATGTTGTCGTACACTGAAAGGCGTAGGGGACAGTCACGCTCCCTAAGAGATGAGCCCGTAAGGGGCGCAGCGCTAGGGGGCACCGGTGGTATCCGTTGGAGGTCCCGAGGTCACCTGCAAGCGCAGAGGAAGGCCACCGAAGAGGTTTTAGTGGGTAAAAATCCCACATAACCCGGAGTCTCTCCCAAAGCTCCGGTATACCTTTTTCCTCCCCGAGACTAAAAAAAAAAGGTTGATGTTACCAAAGAAAACGAAATACGTTACATTAAAATTGAAAAGATAATTTAGAACATCGACAACATCAACACCATCTCTCACTCATTTTTAGCTACAGAAATAATAGCACAAATAATTTCATTGTTTTTACTAGGACAATAAAACCAACGCAGTCCTTGTAGAGGTGATCAATTACTGCAGTGCTTGTTTCCTTTATTATGACTGCAGCGCGAATAAACAATGAAATTAATGAAAGCTTAATCTTTTTCTTCAATTCGTCCAAATGTATAAAGCATTAGTTTTACATTATGAAGCCGTAATTAAGACCATTTAAAATTCATCGAATTTTACAATGATAGATAATTAGGTAAAATCGTCGCAGGTTGATGTTACCAAAGATGACATAAAATACGTTACATTACAATTGAAACGATAATTTAGAACATCGACAACATAATGACACCATCTCTCACTCATTTTAGCTACAGAAATAATAACACAAATAATTTCATTGTTTTTACTAGGACAATAAAACCAACGCAGTCCTTGTAGAGGTGATCAATTACTGCAGTGCTTGTTTCCTTTATTATGACTGCAGCGCGAATAAACAATGAAATGAATGAAAGCTCAATCTTTTTCTTCAATTCGTCCAAATGTATAAAGCATTAGTTTTACATTAGGAAGTCGTAATTAAGACCATTTAAAATTCATCGAATTTTACCATGAGAACTACTTTATAAATGTTTTTATAAATTTTCATTCGCGACTCGCTACTTGCTAGATTTGTATGCAAATGTGTTCACAATGTTTGCTCATTGTCGTAAGTATCTCAGCTTAACTAGACATAAGTTTCTACTTTTAGAATATAACTTTCTAGTATTTCTCAACGTAACAATACACATTTTATTTATGAAAAGCAAAAATATATACTACGTACGTTCCTATATTCCTTTTTTTGATAAAAACATTAATAGTTTTATGATCAACGGTAAAATTTTTAGAGTTAGAATCCTACTCGGTTCGTAAATTTGTGGGCTTCTCAAAATGTATTTAATTATATGTAGGTTAATTACAGATTTTTAAGGTAGTTCATGACCAGTTTTCAGCTTGCATGCCCATTTTATTTTAAGTACCTTTTAATACAAATAGACGAATTTTTAGAAGATATGTACTTCTTTTGTTAGTTTGTAGTGATGAAATATTCAATAGGAAAGTATTAAGTAACGAAGTATTTAATCATTAACCTCCATATGAATTGTAATACATCACAATTAAATGATTTGTGGCCACCAAATAACATATTGCAGAACAAACACATCCCATAGGTACAATTTGCCATACTTTATTGAAACACTGGCAATAAATATTCTCGCAAAAAATGGGTCAGAGTGATTTTTTCACCGCAGATAAAAGTTGAAATACATTTTGATATTTCTGTTTTACGAGTTGTCTGGGGTAGGTCACACATAAATTCACTAGCGTGAACCTAGTGTGACTGATATGAAAATGTAAATAGGAAACGCCGCGTTGGCAATAGAATAAAAATTTAACGCGTCCATACCGTACTACTGTGACGCGATTCTCTATTTTAGATTTTTGTTGCTAGTGTATATTTTAGTGACAAATGGAGTAAAAAATTATCTCAATGGTAAGTGGGCACGGCATTTCGTGGGCATCAATAATGATCAATGCCTTGACGTCGGCCACAAATTCACTGCTACCTACGAGAAATAACTCGTAGTTAAAATGCCACGTATCTTACCATATTATTATACTACTACAACACAGCAGCTTAATTTAGTAGAAATAGATGCAATAGTGTATTATAATAATAGTGTAATAGTGTAATAATTACTTCGAAGTATATAAAAGTGTGCAAGTCGAAGTGTATTTAAGTGTATAAAATAATTTGATCCTAATTTTGTTCTTTATAACGCTTACTCACAGGAATTTATAACGTAACACTATCATAAAATAAAAACAATTAAAATCAATCCAACCGTTTCATAAGTGCGATAGCAATAATTTTAGATTAGCGAATTATCAAAGAAATAGGTGTAAAAGAGCTCAAAGTCTCTTTTATGACTATTACATAAATTATTCGCAAAGAAAATATGCTAGAAGGCACTCAATGTTTCCTGTTTCCTTGTTAAATCCGGATATAAAGGATATAAATAACTCAGTTTGCTTAGAATTCAGTTTCTTTAACTCTAAAGGTGCGAAACATATTGGTGCTTTCACAAAATTCCATCACTGAAGTCGTAAATAAAAACTTTCTTTCCAACTTTCCTGGCTCGATCGGCGAAATATTTATCGACACGAGGGTTTACGTTAAAATACGACACTTGGAAACAAATATAAATATTTAGTTTAAAATTTAAATAGCCGTACGATAGATATTGTTTTCGACCGCAAACTTTTCCCATTAATCTCGTGACACTGAAATGTTCCGATAAGAAATTTCGTAGTTTTTAAGAAATTCGCAAATTGTGTTGAAAAAAGAATTAAATAGCAAACAAACGGAGAACATAGAATAAAACAGTGAATACAGAGGCTCGAGTCTGCACTGCGCAGTGTTCGCTCCACGTCGCGAGCCCCGTGTTTCAGTCGCGCGCCGAGTGTCGAGAACTCTCGACCTTAAAGTCGCAATCGACACCATTCCGCTAAAGTGACAGACCCATTCGTAACGGATTGAACTTTCTAATATGTGAAGTGTTCCAAGTTCGCGAAGTTGTTATTTCGACGAAGTATGCATTAGTTTTCGAAAAGTTGTGTGCAACTCGAAGCGATGATTAGGGAAACTTATCAAGGCTTGTTTCTCAGTTTCGTTTCCATTTCCTTCTGCTGTCAGCTGACTGAAACTATGGCGAAGAGCGCCAGCAGATACATAGGTGAGTTATTGTAGCGATTTGGCCTCATCGCAAGTAAGTGTGCATTTACTACCGATATCGTTTCCATTCGACATTCAACGCGCGTTTACGCGATCGTGAATTTATTTACCGGTAATATAACTCTTTATATTATCTTACCTCTTTTTTATAAGTAATATGAAGTACCGATATGTTATTGAAATTCTATTTATACATTATGACTTATTGTATGAGATTCTATTAGATTATAAAGTTTAAAAGGGAAAGCGGAAGTTTACAATTTTAATTTACCAATATTTTTAAACATTCCTTTTTTTATTACTTCTAACGTTTATCTTTAATCTTGGATACAAGTATAAATGACTAAGGTCGTATTTCACCAGGATGATAAAATGCGGCTCGGTATATTTTAACTTCAGTACTTGTGACTGTGCTCTGTAAAACCAATGAGTCGCAAATTATGAACAGGTTGAGTGACACAGAATATGAAACAAGTACGTGACCACTTTTGATAGCTTATATTAATCTTTATTCAGAGGCCTTCAGAGGAGAGGGTTGGTAACAGTTGATAGACTTTTCCACATAAATCTCCTACTACCTATCTACTTCTGTATCCTATTGAAATTTAATTGGTGCCAACTCATTATTGTCCCACTGCTGGGCACGGGTCTTTTCTCGGAATGAGAGAGTTATAGGCCATAGTCCACTGCGCTGGCCAAGTGCGAATTGGTGGACTTCACACACCTCCGAGAACTTTTTTTTTAAAGAACTCTTGGGTGAGTAGGTTTCCTTACGATGTTTTCCTTCACAGAAAAGCAGTGATAATTAATTTCTAATACGCACATAATTTTGAAAAATCAGTGGTGCGTGCCTGGGTTTGAATCTCGGACCTCCCGATCGAGATTCATTCATTAGGCTATCACTGCTCTAAAAAAAATAATTGTATATCCACAAATGCTCGCTAGGTTAGTATAGTAAAGTATGGTCCAGATGTTCCATTTCTATAGAAACATACCTATCGATAGGTCATTTACGGGATGCAGCGAAATGTTCAAGTAAGGATGAGATAGGCAAAAAGGAAGGATTGCTCGCACTAACAAGAAAGTTTTTATTAACGTCGTTAAGTACGTACTTCCCTAGACGTAATTTTAGCTTGAATTGATTCCGCAAGTAACGTTTAGGCCTAATTACAATAAAGGTTAACCCTTTTAAAATCTGAACTTATATAAGTCAACATTGATAAAATATGTGACAGGACTGCACCAAAAGGAAATATATACGACTTTTGGCATTAAATCTAAACATTGTACTAAATAAAAGGAAATCTAGAACTCAACACCATTTTGTACCTTATTTTGCAAAATAAAGATGATTTGATTTGATTTCATATGTACATACTTATAATGATTTTCATATTTTTACATTTGAGTGATGGAATGAACTCGAAACTTTATTACATATTCCTAAAATTAGTTCATAAATGATCACTTACCATACAAAAAATACAGTAATTACCCTTTTTATGTAAAAAGTCCTTAATTAATGCTTCACCTAATAGAGTTACGACTCGTTTGCCTATTTAAGGCAATTCTCGTTTAATGAAAATGAATGGAACGTTTAAAATACGTTTTTTTATTTAATGGAAGTTGGAAACTTTATAAATTCGAGTGCATCCTTTTACAAGTGCTTACAAATGCTCTCCAGATACGGTAAAATTCGTCATTCATGATGTAGTTCGACTATGGTGCGATAAAAAGGCACCCTATTACTAAAACTCCGCTTTCCATCTGTCAGTCTGTTCGTCTGTCCGTCTGGTCATCTGTCTGTCTGTCACCAGGTTGTATCTTATAAACCGTGTAGCTAAACAGTTAACATTTTCACACATAATGTATCCCTATTGCCGCTATAACAGCAAGTACTATAAACAGCATAAGATATATATTTAAGGTGGATCCTGCGCAACAAGGTGGTGAACCAGTGTAGTTCGACCGGGGAAGTACCACCGCCACACCTATTTCTATCGTGAAGCATTTCAATAGAAGGGTGTGGTTGCCGGCACACTTTCACATGAGGCGACCATCATAGTCCTCGGGAGTAGCAACGCATCTGTGATTGACTTCAGATGGAACCCGTGTTCTGTATGAAGTTGATTACAGATGTCCATGGGCGGCAGTGACCACTTACCATCAGGTGGACTGCATGCTCGTTTGTTACTTCAGTCAAATAGAAAAAAACACAAACGTGATTTTTATGACGTTATCACTACATAGTATAAAACAAAGCCGCTTCTCGCTGTCTGTCCCTATTTATGCTTAGATCTTTCAAACTACGCTACGGATTTTAATGCAGTTTTTTAATAGATAGAGTGATTTAAGAGGAAGGTTTTTATGTATAATATGGTAGAGAAACACTGATAATTTTAGATTTTTGACTTTTAGCCGGAAGTTCACTGGGTCAATTATTTGTATATAATGTACGAAGGCCTCAGTAGGTACGCGAGTCCCTTCAAACTTGGGGTTTTTTTTTTCTGCCTATGTATAAGTTTTTGCTTCAATTTTATAAAATAAAAGATCACCACGTACTTAATTCTTTATTACCAATAATTGTGTTGGCAGGGCTCTATTTTTCAACTGTAGCAGATAGACTTATAGAGAAATTTGAACCCACGACAAATGGTCATTGGTTTAAATTCCTCCTTCCTCCTTTACTATAACAGAAATACTAGTTGTATAAATTCTCAACATACATAACTTGAAGCCGTGGCGCAGTGTTCAGAACGTAGGAGCCTAAAACGATCAGACGAGGCTAAAATATTGAGAACCATTCTCAAATAGACCGAATTCGATTTTAAGTTGAGACGTATTTCCCCAGGTGACTAATTTCTAACGCCCTATTCTTTAGTGTACTGT
Source organism: Spicauda simplicius (assembly GCA_949699795.1). Classification (NCBI taxonomy): domain Eukaryota; kingdom Metazoa; phylum Arthropoda; class Insecta; order Lepidoptera; family Hesperiidae; genus Spicauda; species Spicauda simplicius. The sequence continues at coordinate 8,255,551 of OX453067.1, read as the reverse complement.
TAACCACAAATTTAGGTTTACGTACACATCAACATAAACAACAACACTGTTTTTTTGGAAGAAAAAAATATAGCGATTTCATACTGCATCAATATTATTATTTTTTTACAATATTATTATATTTTAATGTATCAATATCAATAAACCATATAAATGAGCAAATTTTCTAGTGTATCAAATAATGAATGTGATATAAAAACAGATTCGTTTTTAAATTTATTTTATACATTAATATAAATAGTACTTTTAGACATGAATTCAATAAGCCTAAATGAAAGTAAAAAATACCTTGTTTACTTTACAATGCCATCGAAATCATATAATTTCAGCACAATCGAATAAGTGGACGTTAAAACTATAGTAGCAACATATATTCCGTAAAAATGAAAAGCATATTACTTTTAAAAAAAATAACGATAGAATCGTAAAATAGATTAATACAGAACACAATATAACTAAATTGGTCTACGAGATAAAGGCCACGTTTCGACGAACCAGAATAGAATTTGGCACGCTTGCTTCTTTGGGCAAAATCTAACCGAGCTCGTAGATGTGTGAGGGTAAAGTTTGGAAATTGGCAACGACGTGCTTATCAAAACATGACCAAAATTTATTCATAGTCGTGCATAGAGTTTATGATGGTTCTGATATTTAGAAAACATGGAAAGCACTTTTAGGTAAAACCGTGGAATCTGATAAAAATTGAGTTCTGGCGATTGTCACAAATATCCTTTTCCGCTAACGGTAATTTGCTGCGACGGACGAAAATTTATTTATATTCCGTAACTATTTTATGATGATTCTGTTTTTAAAGAATTTATTGAGCAATTTTGGTAGTAAACCGGACAAAAAGTTAGCTACCTTCAGAGCTATATGCATTAAAATACACTGGTTTACTCCCGTGGTTTCGCCCACTTCGGTCACAACCAGAAGGTTTCACATGAAAGACAACCATTATCGCCAAGCTTACGCCTTTATTATATGAGTAAAAAAGATAATATAACGCTCGTTTGGCAGCTATGGTATAAATACTACACGCTCAGTTCGAGAAACACAAGCGACGACAATGATATATGGTGTATGTCGCCTGACCTAAGGCATGTTGACATAAGGTATTACCAAACAGAAGTAGGCTACACTCCTCCGTTTGGCGCCTTATTCTCCATTTACAGAAAAAAGGTATAAGAAAAAATACAATAGTTTACATAATTTCTAGCGAGATAAGTACGCGTAATATGAATGACAATTTTCTTAAAATTATAAGAACACCGAATTACGATGTTGAATAAAGTCGTCCCATCGTCACATAAGATTGACGGTGAAAAGCGAGAACCAATCATAGCACAAGTTACTTCAAAGTAAGTAACAATTACTGTTTATAAATTATAATTACTGTCAAAGACAACAATGGAACTCGTTCTAATTATAGAAGGGTTAACGACATCCCCCTCCCTAAGGGTTACATAGGACAAGTATAGAAAATTGGTTTTAAATATTCATTTTATTTCCCTGCACTTGGTTTTAGATGGGGCTTGGTTATTAATCATCATGTGCAAAAATTATGACTTCCAAAATGGTGCCTTAATCATATTATGCTGCCATGACACAGTCTAATATTTGTTTATTTTCCATATTAAAAAAATATTACTTGGGTATAGGAAATGCCAATTCGGGTTTGTTACAGGAAATTATGCCTGTTCTGAATAAAAAGAAAAAAGACAAACCCACTGAGTTTCTTGCCGGATCTTCTCAGTTAAGGTCGTGTTCCTATTCGATGGTAGTGTAAAAAAAAATGTAACTGACAATTTGTAAGTGCCTCCGTAGTAGTGCCTATTTGTAGTGCCTATGCAAAATAAAGACATTTCATTTAATTTCATTCCTATAATGTAATGAATGAATAGAACGATTTTTGTACGACACATAAAATAATTTAAGTAACAAAGGAGTTGTCCACCTGTCCCCCTGGCAAATGGTCTCTGTATACGGGATCCGTGATCGATCCTAGGATTAAAGTCCTACCTAAGTTCGGTCACAGAACCAGTTTGGAATAACCAGTGCATCCCACTTAACTACACCGATCAATCCAATACAAAGCAATGCTATAGTCACTCTGCTACTTTATCATTTCTTATTTCTTAATATTATAAACGCGAAGGTTTGTGCAGATGTTTGAGGTATTATCTATTACTCTTTCACTGATAAACTATCGATTGGATATATCTGGAATACGATAATATTATAAAGGCGAAAGTTTGTGAGTGGTTGTGTTTGTTACTTCTTCACGTCTAAACGGCTGGAGCGATTTTCATTAAATTTGGTAGGGAGTTAGCTGACACTCTGGATTAACATATAGGCTACTTTTTAGTGAAGGAAAATATCTTACTGCCACGGGACAATCGATACATCGATTTTTTTTAACGCAGACGAAGCTGCCGGGTTCATCTAGTAATGTTATAAACGCGAAAGTTGGTGCGAATGAATGTTTGTTTGTTACTCTTTCACGCATAAACCACCGATCTGATATCTCTGAAATTGAAAACACACATAGTTAATGACTTAAATTAACTCATTGGGTACTTATCGTGGTAAAAGTGACCAATGCGGGTAGAGGCGCGGGAATAACTTAGCGAATAACAAATATGCAGTGCGGTTACGACACCAGCCTAGGTATATTTCCCTTTTATACAAATTTATGAAACATTTTTGATCCGCACGGCAGGTAAATTTAACAACAAACAAAGCTTCTTAACGTCTGCATGGGTAAGGACAATTTTAAAACATGAAAATATAAAAACAAACGAAATGAAAAAACATGACGACAAAAAAATGTATAGCTTTAGCCTTGTAGGGATTACTGAAAGGTCAAAAGTTCATACTACTTGTTGAACATATTTTTCAGTCACTGAAATTATAATGTTTCGCAATACTACGTTGAAATACTAAGTACTCTTACTTTAACACTAGCAATGCCTAAAACTGTTCCTATATATAATCTTTTGTAAGTACTTTTGTGTTTATTCTTGATGCGATGAAAACAGTATCTCAAAAGCAGGGGAATTAAATATGCGAGGTACTCTTATTTGTACCATATATCGTCAACCCATTACTGTCCCACTGCTGGGCCTGGGTCTTCTTTCAGAATGAGAGGTGTTTAGGTCATAGTCCACCGCGCTGGCCAATTGTGAATTGGTGGACTTCACACACCTCCGAGAACTTGTTTTTTTAAAGAACTCTCGGGTGTGTCGGTTTCCTCACAATGATTTCGTTCACCGAAAAGCATAGATAATTGATTTCTAATACGAACATATATCAGTGGTGCGTGGGTTTGAACTTCAGACCTCCCGAATGAGAGGGCAAGTTTCAACCATTAAGCTATCACTGCTCTCTATTTGTACCATAGCCTGGACTAATTTATAATTTTTAGAAATTTAGCTTGAATTCCTTCCATTTTGTCATTTTTCTCTTTTTGACAATGTTTGCCATGTTGCCCTGTTTTGCTGTTTGTCTTTCCAGCCATTAAAGTTTTACCTGAAATCCGAGAAACGGAAAATGAACCCAACGGGCCTTTAACATTTCATCCGTAACAGAATCTTTCTTATTTAGTAAAACTTAGAAGTAACATTCATAAAAAATATTTACGAAAACAGTCTTCCTGCTACGAAGCTCGACCAACCCCTAGATTCTCTTCAGTTAAATATAAATCTTGCATCTGTCCTTTCTTTCCTTAAATATTTAATTTAATGCTCGTATTTCTCTCAACATTCTGACTTCGTGTCAAGGTGAAAACTCGTTTATTTTTAAGTTTAAAGCAGTGCAAGTATGAGAGGCTAATTAAATTCGTATACTGCTTTTTATTCTGCGGTTGGTTCATGTAATTATGCTAAATAAGTGGTTAACGACGCTTTGGGGTAATTATTAACGAAAATTGACATAGTTTACGTGATTTTTCTTTAAAATTTACATTTGTATGTTTGTGTGTACGTGAATACATAGGGCGTATTAATGAAAAATATAAATATAATAATAATAAATTGCTAATTAACGATTATTTAAAAAGTACATGTTTATTAAACATGTAGATGTCCCCTGAATCAAATAAAAATTAATATTACTGTTCTCTTGAAACTACAATTATTCAAGCTGTGTTTGTAATTATGTTAATGTCTGTATATCAGTGGGTGCGTGCGTGAGTTGCGTGTATGTTTGCGTGCATGCATGAATAGACGTTATTAATTTAGAATATCATGAAACTATAATCTAGAATGTCTTATATTTTACACTATTATGGAATCACTACCAGTCTATAAAAACACGCTTTCTACATTCATAGTCCCATACTAGGATTTTCTCCTTTATCGTGGGTACCATGGACACACACAAAACGAGTAGGTGCACAAACACCCAGTCTCAGAATATGAATCTAAACTCATCATACAGATACCTATCTGGCAGGGAAACGAACCCGGGACGCATTGCGCGTCAGACCGGTATGGTAACCGCTCCGCCACGCGGGTCGTCAAATGTCTAAAATCTATAAATATGAAATATACCAGGATATATTTGGGGGTCGTGGGTGGACTATGGTAATAACTATCCTCATATAAAAGAAGAGAAGAGAAGGGGCAGTCATCGATTGATACTATTTAATCACTACCCTCATAACATCAGTAATATTTATTTTATACTTATTACTTATACTATAGATATGTAGCTAACATTAAAATAATTCCTGTATTTATTTTATGTAGTTGTCTTTTAAGTGAATGTACGAGTGTTTGACCATTTTAATAGAATGTATTCTTATGAGAGTAAATATTTCTCAAACAACCGATGAATAAGCAACAGCACTCTGTGTAAAGTAACTGCAAACCTCAATTTTCAATAAAATCTCATGCAATGTACATTTTGCACGTTCGTTCTTATCGTGCACATGCAAAATGTTTGCATTACAATTTAACTTTCAATAACTCTACTATACTAAGTATATGTTATTTTTTTTTAAACATGGAAGTAGCAAACGATCTGGTACTCCATCTGATTATAAGTGGCCACTGCCGGCATTTGTATTCAAACCTAGATTTTTTTGAAGTGAAACTTCTTTATCGGGGTTGGAAAAAAATTTAGTGTAACATTTTTTCATTATCTAATTTAACTTTATTTAACCAATTTCTGTAAAGTTGGATATAGTAAATTATTTTTTGAAAAATAACGTCATAAAGAAGTTTCACTTCTTACGAGTGTACGCTAGTACACGCACACATTTTTTTTTATCTGATTGAAGTAGCAAACGAGCATGTGGTCCACCTGTTGGTAAATGGTTACTGCTGCCCATGGACATCTATAATCAACTTCATACAGAACATGGGGTTCTATCTGAAGTCAATCAAAGATGCGTCGCTACTTCTGAGAACTAAGATGATCGCATCAAGTATGTCGGCAACCACACCCTTCCATCGACACGCAAAAACTGCTTCGGGCTAGAAATAGGTGTGGCGGTGGTACTTCCCCGAGGCAAACTACACTGGTTCTACCACCTATAAAAAATAAGTTCAATCTTACGTGAGGTTAGCCAAAGATGTGTAGCTGCCCCTGAGGTAAATTGGGACACCTAAATAAGTATGTCTTTCTTCAGACCAGAATACATTAAGGCGTAATACTGCTGCTTATAAGCTGCTAGCCGACCAGTGTCCACTTCGTTGAGATTACCCCTTATAAACAAACAAAGTTACAAACTTTACCTCTTTATAATATTAGTAAAGATTAGGCAGAAAAAGCTGTGATGGTGTTCCCGGAGTCGAACCACAAGATGTTCTACTGTCTTTCTATATCTTTAATTAAGTTTATGTATTAAAATTCCAATATACTTTTCGTTGTCTTTTAAATCATTCTTCCAAGGTTAGGGCCAAGATGAGAATAACACTTTGTACATTTCAGATTTTCGTATTTTAGTCTTTTATCACAAAGAAATGTATTCTTAAACGCCACAAAAATAGACGCTGTTATTATATAGTCCGTAGAACCTCTGCAAAGGCAAAAAAACTGTTGCTCTTGACCTAGCGCGATGGCACTCGGCTGCTGGCAGGCTTTTGCTATTATCTGCTAAACTTTAATGAATTTAATCAAAACCTACGCTTAATGACAGTTGTCAAATAGAAAAAGTTACGAAACAGGAATCATTATTAAAAACGACAATATACTGTTGTTGATTAAGTTGTAGAATTTCTAGATTGAAAAACTAACCATCAAGGTGGTGGTGGTGGTATGATTCAGCCTGAGAGGTACCACCACCCTACTCATTTCTTGCGTTTCAGTGGAAGAGTTTCGTTGCCGCCTCTCTTTTTATATGAGGCATTCATCTTATTCCTCGGGAGTAGCAATGTATCTATAATTGACTTCAGATAATATTCTTGTTCCGTGTGAAGTTACTAATACATGTCCATGGGCGACATTGACTACTTACCATCAGGTAGGTTGGATACCCACTTGTCCCACTGCTGGACACGGGTCTTCTCTCAGAATGAGAGAGTTTTAGGCCATAGTCCACCGCGCTGGCCAAGTGCCAGTTGGTGGACATGATTAGTGGATCAGATAGGTTGCATGTTCGTTTGCTACTTCAATTGTAAAAAATAACGAAAAACGTATTAACAACGCGAAAATATCTACATTCATACCACTTTGTTCAGAGAAAAATAATATACAAGGAATTTTACCATCTTACAGGAAACTCAAATGATGCTAAAAGCAAAATAATCCAATAACACATACATTAAAATGCATAAACACACCACATTGCCCACCTTCTCTGTCTCTTATAGACTCGTGTATGTTATAACAACTAATTAGCTGCAAACATCGAAATACAAAGAGGAACCGCAGAGTATGTTTACTATGCAACTGCTTCTCATTATATCATTAACATTTCAGTTATTAAAGCTCCGCACTACAGTTGTGACACAATTTCGCGGATTTGTGTAATTCTGTTAAATCCATCCAATTTATAAATAGGATTAGGTACATTGTTCAGCATGATAAGCTGCAGTTTTAGAAAATTATCACACAAACATAGCTAATTGTAATTAACTGTTAATTATGTAGTGCGCATGAATGGATATATAAAGATATGCATGGATGCATTGAAGCAGCCTAATTAGGTACTCTCGTCAACCCATTATTGTCCCACTGCTGGGCACGGGTGAAAACTGTCTCATTCTGAGAGAAGTCTCAGAATGAGACAGTTTTAGGCCGTAGTCCACCGCGCTGGCCAAGTGCGAATTGGTGGATTAGGTACAGCCGGGATTATCCCCAGTTAATAAATTGCATTTGAACCCAGAATTTGGTTTATGAAGGGTTTTAGAGAAATAAATGTATCTCAGTAATATCTTTATACCGCACTTGTTAAATGAAAACGCAGGAGCAGATGAAAAGTTTATATATTCTCACTCACAATAGTTAAAAACCAAGATTTCACTATAGATGTCTCAAACTTTATGTAGCGCCATGATTTTAGTACGAAAACTTAATTACTGCTCACCTACTGCACCTGCAGTACATATTTAAACTTAATTCTGTCAACGACTTATTTTTTTTCGCTGCTACACATAATAGACCTTCGATATATATATATTAATACGTGAAGCAAAAACTTGTGATACGTTTTTAAGATACTTGCCGCGGACGGAGGAGGATGAAATCATGCACGGCTACAGTTGATGTAGAGAAGAATTGCCAAATGCTAATATTTTTTTCAAATAATACATAAAACAGACCTAAAATTAACTTAAAACGCATTACACACACTACCTTGCATTTCACACACACACACATAAATAATAAACGAAATTAAATATTCAATGTCTTACTATGAAAACTTTACGACTGTCAGATTTCTTTCTAAAATTACCCTCTATTACTTTAAAATGCTTAGTTAAAACCTCTTTTTCCCTCTAACGGGTGATTTAATCAATAAAATCAATACAATTTATTAATTGAGAAATATTCGTGCTACTTTTAACAGTATAAAGTTTAGTTTTTTAAGTTAAATTACGGTCGAATTTCGACCATTACGACGAGTGACTAGTCTTTATAAATATACTCCTAATATTCATAGATCTGTGCTTTCAATTCGAAGTTCAAATTTTCATTTAATTCGACAAATATGAAATGAGATGCACCCTCATGTTATATTTAAGTTAACATTTCAGTAAATAAGACATGATTCCAGGGATTTGTATAATTCCATCCGAAATCCCACCCGTTAATACATAACTTACCTTAGCACACCCGACGGGAAATTCAGTTTGGAATAATTCGTAATGCAATCATATTTATCATGCCAGCAAGCGGAGCGTAACAGTTTTCATAAAACTTTAATTAACAGACAGTGAGGCATGTTCTGCTTAAATATGAAATAATGCAACTGTTTACGACGATAATGAAACGAATGTGTTGTTCATTTAATTTTTCGGTAACACGCGCACTCCATTTATGTGGAAGCTCTTATGATACGTTCTATTTTTTTCGTTTCAATTTTACGTACAGGTATTACAAGTGTTTTTGAGCAAATGTTTTAAGTCTTAACAATTATTCGTGTATTACACATACAAAGATATATTATTTATTTGTTAAAAACATCAATCTACAAGTAAGTAAGGTTAAGTAAATTTCCTCGTCTAGTTTATAACTTTTCTTGTTTATACATTGTATTAACTAAATGTAGCTGCTCTTAAAATACTTCGAAGTTGTTAATGTTCCTTCGTAAAACTAATAGTATCACATTGAAATAATGTTTCGCGATTGGCTATAAAAATATCTTTAGTATACCATATATACCATCATCCAGTACCAGTCATATATATAACTAGATGAACCCCGCAAAAAAAACAATGTATCGATTGTCCCGTGGGAATAAGGTATTTTCCCACGGTAAAATGTAGTCTATATATTAATCCTGAGTGTGACCTAACTCCCTACCAAACTGTATGAAAATTGCCCCAGCCGTTTAGACGTGAAGAAGTAACAAACATACACGCTCACAAACTTCGCCTTTATAATATTAGTATGAAGTATAATTAGCAAACGAGAATGCTGCCTACTCGATGGACATCAAGTAGTCATTGGTTAAAGAAGGTTTAGGCAGTGCTGCACCCAGAGTCAAACCACAAAGAGGTTTACCTCTTTTAAATAATTAACATCATAGAAAATTAATGCGAGTAACATTTATAACGACACAAAACATTTTTATGGCATTCTCCAAAATGTTTCACCTTTTGTGACGACAACATTACACCACAAAAGAACCGTTCCTTTACAAAGAACATTGTAGTATTGTTCCTTCATATAATTTTCCCAAAGCAATAATTTTGTTGCTTTTATTATAGTATCATAACGCTACCTTGTGGCTGAGTAGTTCGGAGAGTAAAGTTTGGTTAAATTTTAACTAAGCTTAAGCGCTTCAAGGAAACGGTGAGAGCTTCTTGTCGTAAGCAAAAACGGGCTCGTTTGAGACCAGCTCCTAGCTTCCATTCATATTTGTCTTAAACACACTTTAAATATATGAATTTACATATTATTATGTCTTAATTTAATAATCTGTTGGAGTTATGACATCATGAATTTTAGTTTTCCTCTTCAAATGTCGGTTCCTATTAGAAAGTGACTCTCTGTCTAGGGACGTACCATTAATTAAATTGAAGTTTATGCAAAGCTAAAAGCAATAAAAGCGAGTTATGCATTTATTGAAACATACTTTTTAATAATTATCAATCTTTATCTATTTAAGGGTTCTTTAAAAGTTGTGTGTAGTAAAGCACTTGACCAGCATGGGGAACTATAACCTTCTCGTACTTCGCTTCTTGTTAATTAATTGAATACCTTATTAGATGGATTAAGATGGAATACATTTAATAATAGATTAATTTTAAAGTCTGTTGAACTATTTACATATAAATAAATAGGAAATAGGTTCAAATAAAAAAATAAAGTAATCTTACTTTTTTACGTAAGAATATAGCGTTCGTTTAAGTTTATTGTAAGTAGTATGTTTTCAATTTTAAATGTTACACAAAGTCAACTAAATATACCAATTAATCAGATTTTAATAGCAGTACTTATATAAACGTAAAGAAAATAATAAAGGGAGTAAATTAAACGTAGCTACACTTTTGCAAAGTTTCACTATTCGCATTTTGTGACACAATTCCATAGATTTGTATAATTTCACCTGAAATCCAACGTGTTTGTCGGGTCGTTTGGATATTTCGCGATAAAGTGAAACGGAAACAACGTTTATTATGTAGAAATAGTGTAGTAGTTGTGGTGAAAGGCATGGTAAAATATATGGAATATATAGCTTTTTAAATTTTAAAATTATCTAACAAGCACGCCGGTAGCAGATAAAATTAGAATTCTAAATGAGAATAACCACAGAAAGGTTTCTACCCTTAAGGACTTACCTGAAATACTTATAAATATTAAAAATAGAAAATATTAGCAGATACAATCTACTAGTTTAAAAATACGTAGCTCACTCTAGGTGTTAAAGGTTCGCATCTCAAACATCCTTTACTTATATTTAATAATAATAATAATAATAATAATAATGATAATAATTTATTTCAGACAAAGATCCATAATTCATACGTTACAAATATTGTTAGTTTGAATGTTAGTAACAATGTATGGCCTAAGAACTATGTTAGTATTGTTAGTAATATACATTTTGCTAATTAAAAAAAAACGTTATGTCGCCAACCTTAGGGCGATTTCCACCCAGCGCCTTTGAATGGGACAGTCAGGCCTAGCAGCAATCATCCTCAGGATGCCGTTGCCACTACTTCTATTTAAAGCTACTCTCTCGTAAAAAATATATATATCAATTTCTGCATCCATTATCCATTTAAGATCTATTCTTGGGCATAGACTTCCATTGGGTGTATGCCAGAAAGTCATCGTGCCTAACATGGGCGATAGCGATTGATATGAGTGTTGAAGTTACACAAGAATACACGGTGGAAGTGCTTACAAAACCGATGCCACACATAAACCGTTATCACACGGTTCAAGTTAATTATAAAAAATGATTTGTTTGAAAACGCCGATAAGCGGTACAAACAAATATACTAGATAGGTGCTAGGCACAGGCACAGGGCGTACAGAGGAATACCGTGGGGTTTTAGCCGGTAGGAGTCCGGCATATCCTCTCAGCTGCCACGCGCGGAGAGGAACCCATGACGGGTTTCCCCACGTGAAAAAAAAGGATTCCGGTTGCGTTCCTTTGGGGATCCCGGAGTCCACTTTGAAGAGCCGAGGACGGCCAACGGGAGGGTTTCAGTGCGGTAAAAATCCCACATAACCCTGCGTCACTCCCAAGGCGTCGGGTACCTTTTGAAGGTTCCCCCTCGAAAACAAAAATAAAAAGTATATAACGCTGGAAAAATAAATATATGCCATAAATCAACGATGCCAATGTATAACAGTCAGTCGAGTCGCAATCAAAATATAAGAACTGGATAGAGTCCGCCATGTTATTCCAATTGCTTACTTAATTAACTAGTATTGGTCTAATAGCGTATTCCTAAAATGTTTTAATACACATTATAGCTAGACAAAGGTTATTAACAGGTCGACGACACCCCAAAAGGCCGCGGCAGCTAAAAGGTACTTTGGCACGAACATGACAATTGCCACATTTGTTTAAGCGAATTGAGGTGGAACGCTATTCAAATTTCGGCTCAACACAAATATACCAGTTTCGGCTTTTATTTATTCTTCAGGCTCATATGTGCTGAACAAAGTCTTTCTACAATCCAATATGCTCTGAACTGGATATGCTTTGAACTGTTTAAATATTGAGCATAGAAATGTAGGTTCATGGTAAGTCTAAAGTTAAATCCGAACAAACTGTGCCATAATTCTGATTAACAATAAGACACGTAATATGTTATATTTAAAGTAATATACAAGCAGTGGTGGCCATAGTCAAAACTTGTCCTTTCGATCGGGAGGTCCGAGGTTCCAATCTTAATCAACACTGACTTTCGGTGAAGGAAAACATCGAGAGGAAACCTACACACCCGAGAATTCTTTAATAACAATTCTTCTCACAAGTGTGTAAAGTGTACCGATTCGCACTTGGCCAGCGCGGTGGACTATGGCCTAAAACTCTCTCATTCTGAGAGAAGACCCGCCCCAAGCAGTGAGACAGTAATGACTTGACGAGAATATACGAACATTAAGTCTATGCAATGGGAAGCGGTTAATGCCCCTCATTGGAATATAGATAACATAGGCAAATCTGAATAGGATTGGAGTCTCGGTGCACTAAACATTTCATATATAAATGTAAATCTTGTAATCTCGTAAGTGTACATATTAGTAGATTATTCCATTCCATTACCGAAGGCAAACTAACTCATTTCACAAGGTTAAGTCTTTGTTCAACGTACTATTGAAGTCGTTAAAATATTACTACCCCATCGTAGGGCATGGGTCTCTTCAGATTAAGAAGGACTTAAAGCAAAGTTTATCATGCTGGCCCAGTGTGGATTTAGAGACTTTACACAACGTCAAGAATTTTTTTTCATGAACTCTTAGAGATGTTGGTTAGCTTACCATCATTTGTGCTACCTTTTAAACAAGTAGAAATCAATAATACACATAATATTTTCAAGGTAGTAGAACCAGTGTAGTTCGGGGAAGTACGACCGCCCCACCTATTTCTAGCGTGAAACATTCCTTGCGTTTCGATAGAAGAGTGTGGTTGCCGGCACACTTTCACATGAGGCGACCATCATAGTCCTCGGGAGAAGTAACGCATCTGTGGTTGATTACAGATATCCATGAGTGGCAGTGACCACTGACCATCAGGTGAACTGCATGCTTGTTTGCTACTTCAGTCAGATAAAAAAAATACTTCACTACCTTTACCGCACTTGAGATCTTGGACTCTCGAATTAAAAGCCGAGTTTCAAACTACTTGGCTATCACTGCATATCTTAAAAAACTTAAAATAAGTACATAAACCTAACTTGCTCGATTTATGTAATGTAATGTAATGCTGCGTGATCTGTACAACATAGTCATTTATAACCTTGTTTCTATAGATGCGAATAGAGCCTGATAGGTCAATTGAATTACGCTCCATAAAACTTTCCGTATAAAGGACGATATACTCATATGAAAAAACAGGAAATACGAGCGCGAACTATCAGGTCCATTTCCTACGAGTCAATATGTTTGTAAAGTCATATAAATAAGTTTGTGAAGAAAAAAGGAACTATTCTGAACACAATTAGTTACGAACCGGGAACGGAGCCAGATTTAATGTGGAAGTTTGCTATAACTGGGGCAAGGGTTTATCAGTATCGACGTTCCATTAGAATTTGTTGAGATAAACGCAGATTCAGATTGTATGGTTATGCAATTCGTGACTGTCATATTCATACGTATGATCATACTAATATTATAAAGGCGAAAGTTTGTGAGTGTGTATGTTTGTTACTTCTTCACGTCTAAACGGCTGCCGCGATTTTCGTAACATTTGGTAGGGAGTTAGCGGACATTCTGGATTAACATATAGACCGTTTTTATCGTGGGAAAATATCTTATTCCAACGGGACAATCGATACATGGCTTTATTTTATACTGAGCAAAGCTGCGGGGTTCAGCTAGTATGTAATATTGCATAAATTTTGTTCATAGATTATTAAGTTATTAAATATTGTTTTTTACTTGATTGAGCAAAAGATAACAGTATTTTCTGGTGTAATACATCATTACACAAGATCTGTAGGTTGCAACATTTGTGGCGCGAGTAAACACGAGAATAGCTTCAATATCTACTTTATCTTTTGTTTCCCCTTTGGTTTTCACGTTTTATTACTCATTTTTCCCTTATACGTTATGAACTTTAAATTTTTTAAACTTTTTAAAATGAGTGAAAATTTTGAAGTGCAGGGGAAGCGGAAATTGTAAAATGCACTATTACCTTTTAGAAAAACATATTGTTCCAAAAAGTGCTACTTCTTTTATAATACTTCACATAACTAATAGTTATTAGTAGTAGATGGCCGTGTACTTACATATTTATGTCGACGGAAATAATATAACTTACATTAGAACTTATGTTGAATGTTTAGTTAGACTACAATAAAGAAGCAACTTAGTTACGTGGCAATGTAAATTTAACAATAACAAAACATAGTATATCTTAATTTTCATCAAAAATTTTAAACACGAATAACCGTAGAAATAGAACCAAAAATATATTTTCCTTACCTCAAAATACGTGCAAAATATCGTTGAAAATCTTAGGTACAACATATCATAGATAGATACAGCATCCGCAAGTTTCGCCACTAGAGCACCCAAGAGCCACAAATCCCGCTTGTCTCTCGCAGAGATCTCCGTTTCAATTTACTAGACGCGGCGCAATAATGGAGAATATCATAAAGTAACAGAGGTTTTTTAATACGGTTTTCTCCGTTTATTCCCTTTTGTCTTAATACTGGGTAGAAAGCTTTGTAGACGATCCTGGATCACACGCGACCACGCTGTTTCATTCTAAAATGTTTTCATGGAAAATATATTAGTCACTCAGTTTTTTTTCACTCAGTTTTAAATGAGACGACCTTCTTTGCCTTCGAGAGTCGCTTTTGTTATTGACTTCAGTTAGAACCCTTATGCTGTATTTTACTTACAGTTGTCCATGGAGCAGCACTTATCAGGAGAAGGACCTGTCCTTGTGACCTGTTTGCTACTTCTATCTCGTAAAAAAAGACATATGTCACATGTTTTTAAAGAACTTATAAGGCCTGTGTTTGCTATTCTTTGATGACAAACACGACTGACGTCTTAAGGTGCTCTTCGAAACTCGGAAATTCTTGAAATATTGCAACCAGCGGTCACCACTCCAGGTCTATACCGCACTAGCCGTTGCTAAACTTTATTTCATAGATCAGTTACAATTTAGACAAGCCGTGAAAATGCGTTTGTTATAATAAAAATTAAAGCTATGTGAGATTTATGTAGACAAAGTGCCCGTGACAAGATGCCGAAGACAAGTGCAAGTCACATAAGACAATGTCGATAATGAGATGTCTTTCATGTAATAGGACCATTTTGTTGCTTCATTTAGTAGTCACTGCCGTTCATAGACATCTGTTACCTTAAATGTGGCTGGGGTTTATTATAGGTCGACAACAGGTGCGCCACTGCCCGTGACACGTAGCTTATGATTTAAATCACCTCTATTATTGCCTTTATTTATCTACCTCGCGTCTAACCAGATCGTATTTAAAACACGCTTTCTACGCTCGTTGCCTCACAGTAGGATTTTCTCCTGTGTCGTGGGTACCATGGACATACACAAGACGAATACACAAACACCCAGACCCAGAACAGGAGTCTAAACTCATAATTCAGATATCTCTGTGGTTCGATTCCCGTAATCGAACCCGGGACACATTAAACGTCAGACCGGTATGGTAACCGCTCCGCCACACGGGTTGTCAAATATTAGATTGATTCACTTATTGCTTTCACGTGGTTGTTTTAGACAAACGAAACGAAAAGTATCAGAGCAATCCTAGTTAATCCAGGAATTGGTTTAAAGGGGCTTAGGACCAACCGAAAAAATGTTTTAAATAATTATGGCAGAAAATGGCTTTCGGTTAGATTTTTGTTGGGTCCTTCTACGGCAAACATTTTGATATGTCAAAGATGGAGCGCATGCTTTAGGAAAAAGGAGCCTCCTCTCATTATTTTATCATTGATATTGTTTTTCACCGAAATGTGCTACAGGTACACAAAATATTGTTAAGCAATGAAGTTTCTGTAAAAATACACGAGAGTATTACCTATTTAAGTATAATTTGTTGAAGACTAAAAAGTTCTGAATTTCACTAATTTCTTGTTCAGAATTCCTTTACTATTCAACGAGTAAATTTTAACTTACAAAAACTGCTGTAGGTTCACTCATATAAAATCTGCATCCAGCAAAGTGGAGTTTAATATGTTTTTGATGCGACTTTCGGCTCGTTTAAAGTCTGACTATGTAATTTTTGCGCAGTATTTACTTACATTGAATCAGTGTAAATATAAAAGTGCATATAGAGAGTATAAACAAAATAAATAAACGAAATGTAAATGACCTGAATTTATTCCTAGTTTAAGTCTTTTGAACTGCAACAAGTTACCCGTAAGTCCACAAAACTCCCTTTCAAATGTTTAAACTCGCAAAACAGTTACGGTATTGCAACTTCGTTCTAGTTTTAAGAGGAAGGTAAAATAAAGACGAGATTTGAACTTTATATATGGTACTGGTATCGAAAACGATAAACAGACAAGATGGAGGAAACGTCGGACGCAGATAACGTAAAACAAGACTTTCACCCGTCTTCGTCGGGAGGCTATTGTTCTTAGAGTGTTTGTTTGTATTTGTGTATGCGGAATAAATGTCAATTTAATTGGCAAGCGTCACAGCCTAAAGGGCTTAACAGTTTCCAGGGTGATATAAGCTATATAATTTTTAAATATGGCATCAGTGATTAAAGAATATTTTTTACTAAACCAATTACAGTCTTACTACCGTCCCTGTAGTGCCGGGATTAGGATAGGGCTACGGTATATACGGTATCATACACGGTAACGACTAAAACGGGCATCTAGGGTTGCGGGCGGCTAGACTGGGAGCTCGGAGCTGGGAGCTTCTAAAAACTAGACGGAGAGATAATAATTATTCTCCGTGATGCAAATATATTTGGCCTCATATTAAAGACCTGAGGGCCACTAGCCCTAAAATGCCAGTAAACAAAATGGCTAAATATAAAACATTAAGTGAACAATATAGGAACAATTCTTGGAAAAATTCAGATTCAAACAATGCCTCGCGACTCTAGCGAGTGGCACTCGACTAGTCTTGAGCTTCTTACGTCTTTGGGAACCAGTGAGCCAGTCTCAATAATCGTCGCAAATTTGCGAACAGTTTAACCGAAACCTTGAACGTATGCACGTGTTACGTTTCAATAATCCAGCTCAAAGGGGAACTTTGTGATCAATAGAGCAATTCTTGAATTTTGCTGAAAGGGTGCCGGGTGACGTGGTTGCCGACTCACTTTTATATGAGGCGACCTTTTTTGTTTACAAGGGGTGCCTGACGTCGTGGGAGCGATGCGGGTTATGTGGGATTTTTACCTTACTAAAAGCCCACCCGGTGATCATCTTCAGGGCTGCGTGGGGGTCCAGGGTCTCCAACGAAACACAAACGGAGTCCTCCTAGCGCGATGCCCCTTTCGTGCTCCTCTCCGGTGTGTGAATACACTCATCGCACCTTCTATTCTTTACGGCGGCATGCGACCACACATGCCGCCGTCCTTCTCCGGGTCGATTGACTGAACGATTCGAGCTCCAATTCTTGTTGCTCACAACCCTGGATGCTTAAGTGAAGCTTTTACGGCATTCTGTTGACACCGTAGCACTATTCTGGTTCCGGATATACTCATATATGTAAAGCGACCTAGTCTTCGGAAGTAGCAACGCATCTTTGCTTCACTACTTTACTTACAATTAGGTGGATGAATATGAAACTCATTTGCTACTTTAATCTTTCTTACAACCATTTCTTTGTTAATAAAAAGTTATTAGGTTAATGTGAAATAATCTTAGTATGAACTAGCAACAAACTGAACTGAAGTACCATTTCGTAATGGTCCTTAGAATATTAAACTGAGTACCGTATCGCGGTACGTGTTAAGAGGCAGTCGCGTATCACCAACTAAGTACGGCTCCCAGCGGAACGACATTGTTACAGTGTTTGTTTATGATTTTTTAGTAATGTAATGGACCTTTTAATTAAATTACTATCAGAATTTAATGCTGTATATTGATATCGTTTGATGAGTTTGATGTGTGATGCACTTTCATAATTACAAGTTATTGCACGTTAAGTTTCAATAATTTCTGTCTTATTATTAATAAGATGTCTTATTATTAATAATAAGACAAATTGTTGACTCCTGTCCATTTTAAGTACCTAGTTTGAAAATATACAGTTCTTGTACCCTACTGACCTATACCTACCTTTATAGATTACTAAGTGAATAACTATGAATTACTTTTCTTATGTAGGTAGTTAGTTACCAGCATTTAATTAGGTTATTTCATTTATGGTCAGTGATTTACTTGCTAAATGCTTAGCATTTTATCCAGCATTTTAATTTTACAATAATATAATAATAGCATCCAATCATTGAAATTGGTAAATGGCGGTCAATATATCAATCCGCCTTTTGGGATACACTAGGTTATGGCCAATACTCATCACACCAGGCTTGCATTGACCACTGTAGGATATATTACGCAGGGCAAATACTGCTGACCGTCTCCTGGGATTTGTCTTTCTTAATTCCAGAATATCTTGTGGACATCTACAAGAAGAGAGAGAATAGTAATATTCTAAACGGACACCACACGGCACAATCTTATCATATCACAGTGGATACCTGTTAAGTGCGCTGAGTGCAAAACTCGAGAGCAGAGATATCTCCCAACGGAGGTAGAGCTGTCTCTCGCTCGAGAAACTTTATACAATATTCCCGTTAGTTGTTGTAATGAAATTCAGTATCTTCGAAATAGAATAAATAGACGATTGTGTAAATAACAGGGCTCGTGTTGTTAAGAGTAGAGTATCACAATTACTGTGAATTAAGTCATTGTGTTTTACGGAAGTGGGTTAATTGGATGAAATTTGATACTAGGATAATGGTTTATTGTCTAAGCTAATTTGGATATGGGCGCAACAAAATTTTCAAATAATTAAAATTGTGTCATTTTATTTACCAACAAATTTTATTTCCATCTTATCAAAAATACCCTTACGTTTTGCGACATTATGACCCTTTAAGCAAGGTTGTATCGAATAGTTCGGTGCACTCATTACAGGTTCAATAATTTTCTCTAAAACTATGTTTACGTTTTCACTCACACTTTGCAATGATGCGCGTAAACATATACCATATTTGTTTCTCGGAAACGTAATAAACCTGCACTAAGGGCAGTATAAAATGAAATTAGTCTGATAACAAGGTGATTAACGCAGGACAGACTTTCGCTCACATAATTGTACATTATGACAGTACTTACCTGTTGGTACGTGTACAACGGCCGACAATGCGGTAATCTACATTATGTATTAATGCGTGAGTTAACAGCGTATTGTATCCGGGTTACGTGGATGCAAACTCAAATAGTTCTTCCCGGAAAATATGAACTCCGAGCGTTGTATAAGCGACCGCCTGTTGACTTACGTGAGGCTCGACATTTGACCGGGATTTCGCGACCGTTTTACTTATGTATGGGGTTAGGCTTTTATGGTGAAATGAAATTAAAAAATATTTACATATTGCACAATAATATAGGAACATAATATGTAGAATGAGTCTTAAGTTAATTTAACTCTTAACATAGTACTCTAGATTCAAAAAAAGATTCTTAATTAGACTTAGTTAAACGCCCTTTGTTATTATTCCAAGAGAATTAACATTAATATCAGAAATCTCTCCTTAATACTTTATACTCCTAAATACTTAAAAATAAAAATTACTAATTAATAGAAAACATTTAAACCAAATTTTAAACTTAATTCTTTATTTTACAAGGAATGTAAGCATCAAAACCAATAATATATCTTGCAAAAGTATAAAAAAAAACATTAAAACTATTCCGAGAGCATAAATTTAGTGAGCTCAATATTTATGTTGAACTATTCATAGTTCAGCACGCAAACATCAGTTCCGAGCAATAGAATATACGTTTCCACACTGTTAACTTTACGAGAATCCACTCAACAAAGTCGACATTATACGCAGGATTGCTGGACCATTTCAGTTATACGGTCCCAGGCAGCCTTTGTTAATGATACTGTAGCCTATTAGGTAATAGGCTACTTTGTTAAATTTTGCCTATTGGGCTACAGACTACTTTGTTAAATTTCATGATAGTAACGTTAACTCGAGTGTGTAAAGTGATAATTTAAACGTGATTAGGGAGTTGAGTATGCTTTTGGGATCAAATGTTATTTGATTGGAATTAGAATATACGTAAAATTTCAACAATTTTATTACGAAAGTAAACATCACAAAGGGTTTTTCAAACACGTTTAGAATTAAGCATTTGAACTCAGGTTTTTTTTAGGTATTTTAAGGGATTTTTGTATTCCGTGAGATTACCTACCACAGACTAGAAGTAAATAAGGAGTACATTCTTTTATCGGACTGAAGTAGCAAACGAGCATGCAGTTCACCTGATGGTAACTGGTCACTGCCGCCCATGGACATCTCTAATCATCTTCATACGGAACATGGGTTTCATCTGAAGTCAACCACAGATGCATTGCTACTCCTGAGGACTATGATGGTCGCCTCTTATTAAAGTGTGTCGGCAACCAAACCCTTCTGTCGAAACGCAAGAACTGCTTCACGCTAGAAATAGGTGTGGCGGTGGTACTTCGAATTTCATTGGGTTGACCATATGTACATTTATAAATTGGTAATTCTAAATGTACATATGGTCAAGTCAAGTTAAATCATATGAGAGATAAACAGTGAGTACTACAGTACTCATGATAAAGTAATAATTTTACCTCCCAGGGACGCATTGGTGAGTCCTTTCATGTTGCAAATGTCCATGGGCAAAGCTGACTACTTTCCAACAGGTAGCCCGTCTGCCTTATACTTACGTTAAATATATAAAAAGTAACGTACTTTGTTTACATATTTGTGTTCCTTCCGCACATTGAGGACTTTCTTAACTTAATTAATATGATGAAGTATTAACCAAATTAGTCATTTAAAGATAAACCATATTCCTTAAATTCCGTAAAATTTATGAAAAACGTATCTAACAGTTTTATAACAGAACAAATCCGAAATTTTGTTTACGGATTTATAAAGCAAGCTTCCTGAGACTCGAACGTTAGAAATATGTGGCGGTCCAGCCATGCATCTCACAGAAGTAAAGTGTACAAATAGTTGTATTTATAACGTTGACGGTAGAACAAACACGTTGGGTCCAGGTAAACAAACGTGTATATTGTAATGATGTTACGAATATTCGCGAATATTCGTATATGTTTTCATATTCGCATTCGCATTCGCAAGGATTGAGCGAATGTTTTACGACAAACTGCAGCTTGATGAACAAAAAAATGTCAGCAAATCTACATTTTAGTTTGAGTAAATGCAGGTGCACCACCACTCGCGGCGCAATACCTAAACTTAATGTGGGCAAGCTACAATTTGCAATGCCATCTATCTGATTAAAATGGAAGTCAAATTGCTATTTGTGAACCAAAATAAAAAGCAGGTCGCCAAATGTGTACAAATTAAAGTTGATCTGCAATTTCTCAACCAAAACAAAAAAGAAAGTCAAATGTAGATATACAAAAAGTCGAATTGCAGTTTTTTATAAAAAAAAGGTCGCCAAATTTATACAAATTAAAGTTTATCTTCAATTTGTCATCGACCAAAACAAAAAAAAAAAGATCGGCAAATGTAGGATTGTTGAAAAAAAGATCGCCAAAATACAAATTAAAGTTTATCCTCAATTTGTCGACCGAAAAAGCTTCGTCAAATCTCGATCCTCTGGTCCAACACCAAGACGTGGAGAAAACTTTTGTCTGCGTGTAGCGCGAGGCCCTACGCACCGTGAGACCATAGGCCCACACCAGACTCCGCCACTATGCACCACCCTAAAAATAAAGCGGCACTCATTTTGGTGTCAAACAAAAAAAAATGAATATTCGCATTCAACAGTCAACGCTAGAAGTTTTAGAGGTGGTAGAACAATGGTTCGACCGGGGAGGTACCACCGCCATACCAATTTCTAGAGTGAGCAGTTCTTGCGCTTCGCTGGAACTGTGTGGTTGCCGGCTCACTTTGAATAAAGCGAACATCGACAATCACAGATGCGTTGCTACTCCCGAGGACTACCTCGGGAGTAGCAACGCATCTGTGATTATCCTCAGATTGAACGCTTTTTTATGAAGTTGCTTAGAAATGTCCATGGAATAAGTGAACTGCATCGACCTCTCTCATCAAACCATTATCGACCCACTGCTGGGCACGGGTCTTTTCTCAGAATTACAGAGTTTAGGTCATAGTCCACCGCTCTGGCCAAGTGCGAATTGGTGGTCTACTTATATCTTATATAAAATCGCAAATGTCGGTGGGGATATCCGCATTCGCAAATGACCAACCAATTGTTACATCACTAGTATATTCGTATCCACGGTTGACGGTACAAGAGTCAACAGTTTACAGGGCGGCCAACGCTTTAGTTATGCATAGGCTGGGACCGCCTTTGTTAATTATGGCGCAACCCTATCCTACTGGAAAATTGGACTACTTTGCAACTAAGCGCTGCTCGATACAACACTTAGATACCTGATGTATTTTATGGTTGACGCGTAAACTTTAACCGTTTGTGATTGCTCGCATTTTGTTGGAATGGAAAGTGGACTCATTCCATCTAAAACAATATCTAATTAAACATATTTTGTCCGGGTTAGATACTAATTTTAGATACTTATATTTAGAATATTTCATATTATGAAACGTATCACGTAAAAAATCAAGTATCAAGCAAATATTTCACGTTAAAAAATATTTTGATAATACATATCTTTAATTTTAAGTAAAATTAAAGATATGTATTATCAAAATATTTTTTACATGAAATATTTGCTTAAAATTTTTGCTTTGTAGGGTTTTCGTGTAAGATATTTCGTAAAGAGTTGAAATATGCGTTTGTTATTACAAAATCAACCTAATAAATAATTTGTTGCTAATGTTACCGCATTTTGTATAGAAGGAGAATTTGCTCTTAAAATAATGGGTATGTAACTTTTGGGTCCATCTTGTATTACAATCGTAACATTCTTCAAGAAAGAATTAAAAAAAATAAAAAGTATTACTAAGATAAAATAATATTTATTTCAATTTAATTGACACAGCAAAACTGCAGGAACGTCAATTATGCTACTTACAAAAACTTCTTTATTGCTGAAGATAGCGCAATTTATAAGAAAGTTAGCTCGTAGTTGAAGCGCGAGACGTGACTGTGCAAGTTTTGGGGCAATTTTGCATTAAAGTCATTATGACACTACGACGTTTCTACTAAATTCATGTTTTACATATTCTTGAACAAAGATTCAGTGTTCATTGAATGTTCATAATTGATAAAGAAATGGTTAGAAAGTCAATTACCCTACTTACAAAAGTTTTTCATTGTTGAAGACAGTGTAATTTGTAAGAAAGTGAGAGCCGCTAATAAATGATGCGCGAGACTTGACTGTGCAAGTTTAGGGGCAATTTTGCTTTAGTCGTTTACATTTAATATCAGGTACGTTCACTGCAGACATTATTATCTATATACGTGAAGCAAAAGCTTGTGATTCGTTTTTAAGATACTTGCCGCAGGCGGAGGAGTATGAAATTACGCACGGTTATAGTTCATGTAGAGAAAGATTACACAATACTATATTTTTTTCAAATAATGCATAAACATACATCAAATCAACTAAAAACACATTACACCCGCTACCTTGCATTTGACACAAACCCATACATAATAAACAAAATAGAACATTCAATGTCCTTACTATGAAAACACATAGCGTCAAAAATGTCATATGTCTTTGTCAAAATACCCGCTATTGCTTAAATGTCGCTTAATTATTAAACCTACCTTTACTGGGTGCATTCAAAATAACTTGAAAATTATTGCAGTTTACTTTAATTAAAGAAATATTGGTGCTAGATTGGACAATATGTTTAGTTTAGTTTTTTAATTTAAATAAAGGTCGAATTTCCACCGTTGTGACGGGTAACTAGTTCTTCTTTAACAAATCAATGTTTGTTTAATATAGTGGGTTAGTCAACATAAAGAATAAATTAATTAAACGGCAAATGATTTTCTTATCTAAACATAGCACAATTTTAAGAAAGAATTGCTCGCAAATGAAACACAAAACGTGACTGTGCCAGTGTTGGGGCAATTTTGTATTAAAGTACACGTAATATCTCGAACGGAAAAATAGTGATCGTTACAACCTTTGTAAGTAAAACAATTTATATATAGACTATGGAAACATCTACGCCAAATTTGGATTTAAGTAGCAGTAATAAACGCTATCACATTTAGTTTAAAATAGTCTGCCAGTCTGTCAGATAACTGCGTGTTAATATGATATTGTGATTTGTTAAAACATAAAAAAAGTTTTTTTTTTATTTTATTATTTGACTTACATGTTACTCGCTCCTTTTGTATGCAGTCCTCGTCCATAAATGAAATTGCACTTAGCTTTTCCTTATTGTAGACTATTGTTATTTTTAATATTATAATTGGTGTAAACTTATTTTTTTAGGTTGTAAAACCAGTGTAGTTAGCTCGGCGAAATACCACCGTCACACATATTTCTAGCGCGAAGCAGTTCTTGCGTTTCGTTGGTAGGATGTGGTTGCCGGCACACTTTTACATGAGGCGACCATTATAGTCCTCGGGTGCAGCAACGCATCTGTGATTGACTTCAGATAGAACCCATGTTCTATATGAAGTTACTTACAGGTGTCCATGGGCGGCAGTGTCCACTTACCATCTGGTGGACTGCATTCTCGTTTGCTATCAATCAATAAAAAAAAACTATGTAGGTGATCAAAAAAATAATACATTTAGGGTGACAAAAACCGCAAGGCCGTCAATTACGCTACTTGCAAAAAGTTTTCATTGCTAAAGATAGCGCATTTTGCAAGAACTTGGAGCTCTTAGTTGGAGCGCGAGACGTGACTGTGTAAGTTTAGGGGCAATTTTGCATTAGAGTCTGTCGTTACATCTTGTTCACTGCGACGGGATTTTCATACATTGACTACATTAGTGGTTGATCAACGATATATAAAAATGGGTCTATTTATCTATTTGTAACTGTAACTATTATTTCGCTACGAGACATGATTCGCATGAAATCCGCATGAAATGAAATCCGTAGACAAAGCTTACCGACATAGCTCTCAAAATTAGCAAGCTGAAGTGGCAATGAGCTGGCCACATCGGTCGTAGGATCGATAATCGATAGGGAAGGAAGGTCCTCGAGTGGCGACCACGTTTAAGCAAAAGGAGCACAAGTCGCCTCCCTACCAGGGGGACCGATGACCTGAAGAAGACAGCGGAAAACCGTTGGATTCAGAAGGCACAGGACCGCTTAGAGTGGTGTCTTTTAGGAGAGGCCCTTGGCCAGCAGTGGACAACAAAGGGTGGATGGGTGGATGGATCTGTAACTAGTCTGTAACTCTTTAAATGGTTTTAAAATTTGGACCCTGATTAAATAATTTAATAATATTTTACTTGAAAAAATAACTTTTAATTGTATTTATTACTAGATTATTCCTATGGTAAAGGTTATGTATTAATCTGGATCTAAAACTATATGTGTGTCAAATCTTAGCGTAATTCGACTAGTAGTTTTTGCGAAAATGAGTAACACACAGACACACATGTTTAAAATTCTCACATTTAAACATTAATAAAATTGCAGTTGGTTCTACATAAAATATTTGTCTCTGTTGTGATTTTTTTATATCTGACTGAAGTAGCAAACGAGCATGCAGTCCACCTGATTTTAAGTAGTCACTGCGCATCATGGACATCTGTAATCAACTTCATACAGAACATGGGTTCAAAAGTCAAACACAGATGCGTTGCTACTCCCTAGGACTATAATGGTCGCCTCATATAAAAGCGTACCTTATAATAATTAATAATGACTTTGTCGACAGATATATTTTCAATAACACAAACCCCTCTCTATAACAAACATAAAAGACTTATTCTACCATTTGAGTTACTGTTAACAATTTCGCCGTAGTTTCGAACGTTCACAGTGATCGATATAAAGTTTCCGATCCCAGTTCCAGACTTAGGAGTACGTTTCCAGGAAATCTTGTGCGCTTTATGACTTATATTACGTGTCGTGAAACACAATGCAGTAATTTAACAGATGGTTCCAGACTGTTCCTAATGTAGTTACTCTACAGTTATTACTCTTCTAAACTGATTTAAAACGTAAACGTGCCACTCTGGTAATATTCCTAATTCTACGTCTGTAAACCTTGTTACCTCGGAGTAAATTATGCAAATTGTTGCAAAGTCTTTATGTGAAAGTAAATAACCGCTAAAGCCCTTTTACTTTCCCGTTGGCCGCGCATTTCTTCCGAGTGATCGTTCTCTATTCCTATAATTACGGTGCATGCAGATAAGTCAGAAGCCTATGTAAAAGTCGCTCATCAAACTGTCGACATTACGATATTGCTTAACGATCTATCGATCGAAGCGACGCTATGTTCTCTTAAAAATATATTAATAAAGAAATATGTATATATTTTAAACATATTGGTAGCTATCA
This sequence comes from Spicauda simplicius, assembly GCA_949699795.1. Taxonomy (NCBI): domain Eukaryota; kingdom Metazoa; phylum Arthropoda; class Insecta; order Lepidoptera; family Hesperiidae; genus Spicauda; species Spicauda simplicius. The sequence continues at coordinate 8,229,102 of OX453067.1, read as the reverse complement.
GTAGTTACATTCCTATAACAGTGCAAATTTTTATTCTTTTTATTGTAATAACTAAATTGTGCCCGTTGTACCACGACCAGAAAATTTCAAGAGAAATATAATATTTAATAAATACAAAAACGGATTTATAAGTTTCGTTAATTTTAATATTGGTTTTAATTATTATAATTTTAATGGAATTCCATTTCACGTAAAAAATTTCATAAAAATGATATTTTGGAAAAATTCCGTAAGCAAGCTGAATTTTCGACCGAAACACCAGAGACAGAATTATTCCCTCATTTTCATACGTAACACAGCGAAAATGAACACTGCATTTTTTACTATACGCAGGAACTAATTGGAAAGAATCCTTTATTTCGAAAATGGATATGAAAAGTGGACAACTTTTGTTTCAATATTAACACTTTTATAAGTTGGTTTACACTGCGTTTCTTAAGGATATGTCGTAGTTGACGCTAAAAACGAGGAAAGAGAATATCTTTCCGGGGGCTACGAAATATTACCGTCAAAGGCACATTGCACTGCGCTACAGGCTCAATGTTGAGCGTTAAAAACAAATGTGTGGCCACGAAATTGTGCTGCCAAGTATAGCGTTGTACCGAAGGTTTATAAGACTCATGCTAGTTATTTAGCGAAAGTTTCATGGCCGAACGGTTAAAGGCAAGAAAATTATAGGAATAAAGAGAAGCTTTGAACTGTCCGTGTTATGTAACCTTGACTTATTGATATAATATATATGCAACTGTTTTATTCTTTCGTTTTATTCATTGAGTATGTAGATAGCTGTTTATTTTAAAATAACAACAAACTATATTTATATTCATAGCAGAGCATCAAATGGATTTTATTTAATCATTCTTCATTGCGCCAAACATATTGTCGCATGAAATATATATTAAATGCTAAGTGATGTTCCATCTGCCATAAGTAACGCGGTGCCAAAAATGCAGCATACAAGTTTTGAATGTAACACCAAATTACTTCTACATTTTCTCTACCCTACCGTAGTGAAACAAGTCCCGTGGTTACTTAAAAACCTAGCTTAGAATTTTTCTGAAGTTAATAGTTAAAATGTTACAATAAAAGTTTGTTTTTATGAGCACACTTACTTTTTACAACAGGGTTTTATGGGGTGCGGAAAGTGAATTTAAAAATGCATATTTTATCACACGCATGTAATAACACATTCATTCTGATGCCCTTTTTATTATCTGATATGAATAGGCCTGGATTACCTTTGTTTTTATCCTAAATTTATACATAGGTGCTATTTTTAAACGACCCGCGTGGGAGAGCGGTTACTATACCGGTCGCAGTAGGTACCAAGTTCGATCCTCAACTAGACAAGTATGTGAATGATGAACTTACATTCTTTTTTTAGGTCTGGGTGTTTGTATATTTTTCTTTGTGGGTATTGATGACACCCACGATACAGGAGAAAATAGTAATGTGGTGTAAGAGTGTAAAAAGCGGTTATAAATCTTAACCGTCTTTCTAACACTAGAAAAACTAGAGAATTGACATTTACTTATAGTATGCGCTCCAAATGTTATGTGGTTATGCCGCCCATGGATATTTGTAACTGTCTTCAAACAGAACTATGCACGTAACCAAAATGAATTTCTCTTCGGTCAACCGAAATTATACTTCACACATACGCTAAAGGTCTCGCAAGGTACCATCAACGCAGTACTGATACAAAACAAAAAATATAACAGAGTTCAAACAATATATTAATCAATTCTTCCATTCAACAACCCTTAACTGCTAAGAATAGGCCTCTCAAATGGAAGTTTATGGCAATACCACCTCGCCTAAAGACACTGCCCGTCTTCTGATTTTTTCCCTTAATCATTAAACTAGGGACATTTTTCTTATATAAATGAAACTATTCGGAATATTTTGCCTGTGGGTTAACATCCTTTTGCTACCTTTACCCCTGTTCACCACCTTTTAAAAACAAACACACACAGGCTTTTCCACACTCATAGCCCCACACTAGGATTTACTTCTGAGTTGTACCATGGACACACACAACGAATACACAAACACCCAGACCCCAACATGATTAGACTCATCATTCAGATACCTGCCTGGCCGGGAATCGAACCCGGAACCTATTGCCAGACCGGTATGGTAACCCCTCCGCCACACGGGTCGTCAAAGTTAATTAAAAACGTTGTTTTCATTATGATACAATATTGGTTTTAAAAATCTTTGTGTCATATTTAATGCATTTAACATCAATTTCTTATTTAACTTAATACCGAAGTTTCGAGAAAGTATGTAAGTATATAGTGCTATATAGGTAACTTTAAGCCAAAGTCTTTGTATTGTAGCCAAATGCAAATGTTCACTGTACTGTACTTGGTTATTCATATTAAACATTCATGTTAATCTTCTTTAGTAAGTATTTTACAAGTCATTAGAGAATGCAATGAGGAAATGCATAACTTATGAAGAAATACATAAATGATGCTTGGGGTACAACCCATTATTGTCCCACTGCTGGGCACGGATCCTCTCTCAGAATGCGAGAATTTTTAGGCCATAGTGCACCGCGCTGGCCAAGTGCGAATTGGTGGTCTTCACACACCTCCGAGAACTTCTTTTTTAAAGAACTCTCGGGTGTGTAGGTTTCCGCACGTTGTTCAGGCTTGGGCAGTGGCTATGCTCCAATAGTCTTAGTACAGAACTTGTATATATGACAGCTAGATGTTGAAAAAATCTCGATATCGTGATTGAGAATACTGGTAGTGCCATCTTTTGCTGAAATACGGGAAGTTGTCAAATATAAAAAAAAACAATTGTATGTATGAAAGTGTTTTTATTTTGACGTACAATCCAAAAAAGGGTTAACATTTTAATAGATTATTATAAAAAGTTTTGAAGACAATAATTTTACAATTGTGTTTTTGTAATTTGGTTTAACATCATATACAACGTTCGAAAATAATCTCGCAACACAACACACATGAAATATATATGAAAGTAGATCCAATAAACAGTGTACACCAGCAATATACCTATATGTAATACATTACGACTAGAGACTTACTGTCACAAAGAAGTTCTCATTAAAATTGCTCTCTGTCCGTTCTAAGTATAATGAATGTAACAGATATTATCCCCACATTTGTATAATTATGTCTTTGAGTTCTCTTGGTGTATTCAGAAAATGGATACTGAAGCAACATTGTTATTTTTTTCTTCAATCTTACAAAAATGTATTGAAACAAAGGTGGACTTAACGCTAAAAGCTTTCTCTGGCAGCTAACTTTAGAACAGCATAAAAACAACAAGTATTTATAGACTATACTTTTTATAATAATGTTATGAAATCTGAATTTAAATAAACGAAATATGATATTACAATTTATTTAGAGTATACATTTAACTCAATGTTTAGGGAATCAACGTCTATTACCTACCTTAGCTGGAACTTCTGTCAAGTTTAAAGTCAATAATAAAATCGGTAATGGCCACTTATCAACAGGTGATTTAAATCCCTTTTTACTATACACCAGTAATTATTGTTATTACAGCTTATTTTATCATTATTATTAAATTAATTTGTGATCCATTTATAAGATACCTACTTGCCGCAGCCAGAGAAGTATGAAATTACGCACGGTTATAGTTGATGTAGCCGACGATTACGTAATGCTAATATTTTTTCCAATAAAGCATAAAGCATATATAAATAAACTAAAAATAGATTACACACACTGCCTTGCAATTGACACATACACATACATAATATACGAAATAAAACATTCAATGTTTTACTATGAAAAAACATAATGTCAGAAATGTCAGTGTCTTTGTCAAAATACCCGCTGATGCTTTTAAATGCAGCTTAGTAAATTAAACCTCTTTTTACGTTTAACGGGTGTGTTCAAAATAACTTGAAAATGATTAAAATTTATTTGAATCTGAGAATTATTCGGGGTACTTTGGACAATATGAAGTTCAGTTTTGTAATTTAAATTACGGTTAAATTTGGACCGATGCGACGAGTGACTAGTTAAATTAAATACGTGTCATATCTCTTTTCTCCATTTGTGAGTAGTCAACACGTCTAAGGCGATCTACCGTCACATTTATTTTGACTCTAACGTAGGCAAGAAGCTATAAAGCAGCCGTATTTTTCCAGTCTAAATGTTTTCTCGAAGCCTTTTGTTTTTGTGGCTATAAATAAATCTACAGTGGAAGTATTAAAGAAAAGAAAGCAAGAAACGTATAACGGTTTTTTACAGGTCGGACAGTCCGCATTGGTTTCTGTGGATTAAATTATTAATATTTATCGTGCTTATGGCTTTGGGTATTACTTATCTACGTATAGGTATGTTCATGAATACCATATACGTAAAATCTTTATATAGTACCTTTTTTTTTTGTTTTCGAGAGGGAAACCTTCAAAAGGTACCCGACGCCGTGGGAGCGACGCAGGGTTATGTGGGATTTTTACCGCACTAAAACCTCCCCGGTGGCCGTCCTCGGCGCTGAAAAGGAGGACTCCGGGATCTCGAAATGACTTCAACCGGAATCCTCCGAGCGCGTTGCCCCATCGGGTTCCTCCCAGATGGGCGGCTGGGCGTATGGTCGGACAGTCCGTATTGGTTTCTGTGGATTAAATTGTTAATATTTATCGTGCTTATGGCTTTGGGTATTACTTATCTACGTATAGGTATGTTCATGAATACCATATACGTGAAATCTTTATATAGTACCTACCATAGACACTTTTTTATTCTCATGGGAGAAACTTTCGAAAAGTACTACAGGGCTCGCTATGATATCACCTAACTATGATAAAAGACGACTAAGAGGGGCTTCCGGGGTTGCAGGCGGCTAGAGTGGCAGCTCTAACCATTCAGTCAGACGACCACGGGAAGGACGGCGGTATGTGTGGTGGCATACCGTCGTAAAGACCAGAAGGAGTGGTGGGCCCAGCCGCTCTCCTGGGAGGAGTCCAATGGGGCAACGCGTTCAGAGGACTCCGATTTCGTTCCTTTAAAGATCCCGGAGTCCTCTTTATAGCGACGGCCACCGGGAGAGTTATAGTGCGGTAAAATCTCACATAACCCTGCGTCGCTCCCACGGCGTCAGGTACCTTTTGAAGTTTTTCTCCTCGAAAACAAAAAAAAAAGATGATACCGTTACCATATTTTAATCTTGATATTACAATGACACTAACTAATATACTTAACACAACAGCAATAAATTCATAGATTTAATGTCTACTTTAGGAAGAATCGAACTCGGATCCCTTTGCACGGCAACCGATAAAATGACTTTACCATACGAATATTCCATCCAATAGTATAATGCATTTTACCAATAACATACACATTTCATAATGTACCCAAGCGGATACATATCATAATTTATTTGTTCCGCTCGGACACTTGGGCGCATCGTAAATAAGTCTAACCCTCTAACTCTCGGTTCTTTAGAGCCTCTCTATAGAGTAAGACCAATATATGACAGCGTAGTTTAGGAGCTAATAGCCGCATTTTAGTACGGTTGTTTAAGTACAGAAGGTGGTTTGTACTTTATTGTGCAAATACTTCGGGGAGTTGCCTAGACTTTAAAGTACAATGTAGTTGATGTTGTAAGATAATGTTTTTTTCTGTTTATGAGTTTATGATATGTTATAAATATATGATTTGCTATATATAAAAAACAATAAGATAATGATAATGTAATAATAAATTATCATTATCTCGTTGTTTTTTATATGTACGAAAAGAGATAAAAATTCACAGATAACAAGTGACAAATGTGAAAAAATTATTTGCGCATTATGTTAATGAAATAAGTTTTTAATACCTTGGTAAGGTGTAAGATAGGTATTATGAAACATTCAGATATAACACGCATTTCACATTATTCATGGACTAGTTGACCCGGCGTACTTCGCTCCGCCTAAAGGTCAAAAATATAAAATTATCAGTGTTTGTCCATCATACATGCATTAAACTTAAAAGCCTTTCTCTTGAATCACTCTATCTATTTAAATAAACTATACTATAAGTCCTCAGCGAAGTTTTAAAGATCTAAGCGTACATAGAGACAGACAGCGACAATCTACTTTGTTTTATACTATGTAGTGATTAAGTAGCAATAATGCTTCTAAATTCATAAGGTCTGCAGTTGAGACCTGATTACTTATTATAGTTGCGGACTTACAAATTTATTAATAACTAAAATAAATAATGGTTGGCATTATTCTCTACAAATGACCGATAAAATTATTTGGCATTACAAAGATCAGATTCTAGAAGTCATTTATGTCTGGAGCTTATCTAAATGGGGAATCGGAATGTTGCACTTTTTTTTGTTTTTTATCTAACTGATGTAGCAAACGAGCATGTAGTCCATCTGATTGTAAGTGTTCATGCCGCCCATGGACGTCTGTAGTCGACTTCATACAGACCATGGGTTCCATCTGAAGTCACAGATACGTTGCTACTCCTAGGGACTATGATGGTCGCCTCATGTGAAAGTGTGCCGGCAACCACACCCTTCCTTCGAAACGCAAGAAATGCTTCATGCTAGAAATAGGTGTGGCGTTGTACCCGGTCGAACTTCATTGATTCTACCACCTTAATGCACTACTTTAATGCTGAATTGCAGTATGTAGTTTTATTGTCTGTATCTAATCTCTCAGTAAGTAAATAATAGTAACACAATTTACAATATTGAAATAGTCAAAAAGCATGTCCTAATGGTCTCTGACAACGTAATGGTCATGGACATCTATATATGTATATATAAAGAAAAACTGACTTAACGCAACGCAATCTATTGTTATTGGGAACTTTAAATTTTGATCCATGTTTTTTTTTATAATGTAGGTGTGTACTAAGACAGGATTTTCGGAAATTCCCCCTTAAGGGGCGGATTAATAAAAACGGTGGGAAAAGAGTGTACGAAAGTCCGCCAATTTTAATGGTAACGTAATAAAATTTAGTTTTTTCTGGAAGTCGCGGGTTTTGCTAGTCTGTAATAAAACCCTAATAAGATTAAAGTCTTGCCTGAGGTGGGCCGTTGATTGATTGCTATCTCTGAGGACTTCGTTGGAATGCTTCGACCTCGGATAATTATGTACCTTATCACACTCTGCACACGAAAACACATCAGCGCTTGGGTACAACCCATTATTGTCCGACTGCTGGGCACGGGTCTTCTCTCACAATGAGAGAGTTTTAGGCTATAGTCCACCGCGCTGGCTAAGTGCGAATTGGTGGACTTCACACACCTCTGAGAACTTTTTTTTAAGAACTAAGAATCAATTCACCAGTCTAGTCTCAAATTTACATTTAACTATGCTAGCATAGTTAAATGTAAATTGGAATACCTACTTCAAACATGTCTGTGAACTTTTCCCTTACTATGTTTCTCGACGCCATTTAAGCTTAATTAATTGCGTTTAATTAATTACCATATTAATTAATTACGCGTATATTATAACACGTACGCGAAATAATCAATAGAACGTGGCTTAGGATTTCAAACCCTTAACATCGATTTAATGTGAGATGCTGTTGATATCACTATTTACTTTCACTCTACACACAACAAACAATCACATTTGGAAGCAATCTTCCAAACAAATATGGGTTGTAATTGCGTTATTACTTATTTTGGTCACTTCATTTAATTTCTTAATGTAGATTTAAAAGTAGATAGTGAAAGTCGTAAAAAGAGAAATATGCAGAAAAGTAAGAATTCTTAATTTCGATATTGAGAACTAAAAGCGACATTTGAATTTTAAAATTTTCTATTTACCTATAGCAAAAGTTAATAGATAGTTATTTCTTTGTTAATTAGTAATTCAAAGTCTTTAAAATTTTAAATCATAAAAATCGTGTTTGTTGTTAATTGGTGCAAACTTAGTATAAAGTGTATTTAATTCGTTTGATTCCAGGGAAAAAATCAGACATACATCTGCCCGAGAATCAACAAAGAACCTTCGTCGCTTATACAGATTTTTTTGCCAATTACCTTGTTGCTGTAGCCTTTTCCGAAAATACGTTTACTCACCTGAATTTTGGCTTTACTGATTTTTCAGTTTGTGGCGCCTTCATGAAATTCGAAATTTTAAAAACGGAATTTATCAGTGAAATGCAATTTAAAGAAGAATGGGCCCTTTTTTCGGACGTTTAGTAAAAATAGAACAGGTTCGGCGTGGTGTGCTACACAGAAATCTGTGACGAAACGGGGTCATCCAATTTATGTATTCTCGAGAGGAAGACCGATTTTGTATAACTTTTGTTTGCCCGTTAATTAATGAAATATTTTACCACAATATTTTGCGAAATGTATTTTAGTGTTAAGTGTATTTTACTGTTTTCATTAACTCAATTTAATAATGTGCTGTGGTAAGTTTGAATATCAAATTTGAAAAGCGAATCTTTCCTGAGACGAAATAAAATAAACTGCAAATATAATTCATTACTTTTGAACTTTGATAAATTAGAAAGTTAAGCGCTAACAGAAACTACAAAGACTTCGGCGCTCTTTCAAATTATTTTAAGAATAATTGCCTTGTTAATGAAACATTTTGTTTTCTGTACAAAATTCTGTACAGGTTTGTTACTAGTGTTACAGGATTTACTGGCGTTCCAGTTTGTCTCGTTTCTATTAAATTCGAAATTTTGAAGACGGAATTTACTAGTGAAATGCAATTTGCTGAAGAATGGGCAGTTTCTATTTCGGACCTTCACTAAAAATAGAACTAGTTTGACATGGTGTGCTGCACAGAAATCTGCGACGTAGCGGGGTCGACGAATTTATGTATTTTCGAGAGGAGGAGGGATTGTATGGAACTTTTGTGTACCCGTTAATTAACAGAATGTTCAGCGTCAACATTTTAGGCAAATATTGAAAAGTTTGCGAATTTCACCTTTTATTACCTAAATCGGTTTTACTTGACGACATCACACGAAACGAATACGCGTTGTTGTAACAAATATTTGCTAAATTTACAATATAATATATATTTAAAGACAAGCTGATGTGTTTATGAAATGTATTATGAAAAATTTACTGTTTATTCAACTTCACTGCATGATTACGTCCACTTGCTACGAAGAAAATTATATTACCAAAATAATGCCTCAACCTTTGTATTTTATGTTCAAAAAGAAAATTCCTATATATTGAATTCATTGTACGAATTTCGGGCTGAAAACGGTTTTATATAACAAGCTTGAAATGGATATTTTTGACTGTTTGGTAGGCTCTTTTTAATGAACGTAATACGGTCTTACGGTTTCTACAAAATGGGTAAAATATATGAGTTGTGTATGTATTATGTTACGAGAACAATGACCTATATTCGTGGGTACCGAACAACGAGATGAAAGAAGTTGCCAGCAACATTGTCTGTGGCACATGTCTGGCTTAATTAACGAGCATTCCGAATGTGATTTGGTTTTAGTGAACCAATTTATAGTTCTAACTAGATTCTTACTTTGTTTTGTTTTAAGTAGAGTTTATGTTCTAGACACACACATTTTATTATAACAATTTATATGTCTTGCTTTACTTTATATTCAATTGTTTAGCGGCACGGTCGTACCATACTTTTCTCGACGCAATTCGGGCCGTTTTCATTGTACTTTTGCTGGACTTTGCTTACTACACAGAATCAAAATGGTACGAACCACGATAGCCAATTGCAACTTTCTAGGCTTCTAAATTTTTGAGTACTTTACGGGCGACTCTTTGACAAGTTTTTCAGTAATAGTGTATTTTTTCTCACCTTGGTAGACCTTATTATATTATATTATTAAATTATGTTATTTATCATTATACTGGATATTGGATTTCCTTTTACTTATTCATACCTAAAACGTATGGGCAATGAATTAGTGGTCCCGTTACGAATTTCCTATATATCACCCGGTTGACAATCAATTAATTAAATTAAATATTGCTTGCTAATTTAATCGATTCTACTTTTAGTTCGTTTTAAGTGATTTAATGCGGAACGTAATACTAATCTGTATTTATGCAGAGAACTTTGAAATTTTTATAAGTTACATAATCTCACCACTAGATTCCACTTTGTTACGAACTTAATACTATCTTCCCCGTTAAAGTTTCCAAGGTAGCTAGATTAATCTACCGCTAGTGCTTGTAAACAACTCTGACCACAATCCATGCATCTGGGTCGAAAAATCTGAGAACAAAAACCTATCGCAAGTAACATATACATATGTTTTATTGTGACATAAAAGCAGCACAATCCATTGTAGTGTAAAAGCTGTTTATAGACGTGTATTAACTTTTATCCCCTTCAATGTGGAGAGGGCGTGTCGCAGGGGACGTTCTGTAACCTGAATACGACCCTTCTATACCGGATGCTAAGACCTACATTATACTATATATACATGGGTAAACTGCGACAATTTACTGACATATCGCGTAGCTTCGATTTACAATGGCACAACCTTGATGATGGTCTGTCAAAAAGTCCAGGGTTCGAATATTTTCACCCATGTGAAAGACTAAATGTTGAGTGTAACAATATATAGTCGGGTTATAATGCTTTAGTAGGCAAGCATATTACATGTCTAGTTGCCGCAACACTAAAATCGCTGTACCTTAAAAAATAATTTGCGTAGTTGAAAAATGTTTTTAGGGCGACATTTTTGCATATGTATGCTATCGAATTAAGAAGAAATTTTTAAATTTCTAGACTAGAATACCCCCTTAAGTACTGTTTGGAGCGCGTTGTAAAAGCAATGTGACATAAATAAATTGCTGAATTTTATTGATTCAAGCAATAACACGTAGGTACAAACTACACAGGCCTTCTGAACTTGAGAATAATCTGATAGCTACGAGTGCTACGAGCGCTATATGGGCTACGTGTGTTCGTAGCTCTCATTCAGTTGCTACGAGTATTGCTACGAGTGTTACTACTAGTGTTGCTACGTTGGAATTGACATTCCGCAAAGAATTGTAGTGTCTTAGGGAACATTATTGGTTTACCCTTATACGTGCTGCTCAGTAAAATATTTGTGAAGGCTTTTATGAATAACACGGTATGCGGTGCGTTTATTAATGGAAAGAAAGTAAATTTTATTGTCTTTATTTTGTATAGGCCTACAGGAGCAGTTACAAATTATCAGATACATTTTTTTGTTACACTACTGCCGGATAATTATGACCTGTACGATTAACACTATTCGTTGACCGTTAGTTAGACCATTCGTTACTTGATTTATTCAAAATATTAAAATTATATGAAACTATATAATACGGAATGACTTGGTCCAAAGTACCGCTTAGTACAATCACATACATAATGTGCACAAATGTACAACATGGTGCTTAATAGGCCCTTTCATATTCGAATACAATATGCAATACATAAAGGACAATCCGTTTTCAGATGCTAGATAGGTATTCAAAGGAGCGGCACTGCTTCTGAAACATTGTATGACATAGGTGCTGTCTGATACGGACATTTAGTAAGATTATGTTTTAGTAAAATGACTTCTGTATGGCATAATATGTTAAAGTAAAATTATATTATTGTTAGGTATGTGTTCATAAAATTCTTCAATAATGATAAGATTTGCATACAAATGTGTTTTTTATTTTTTTAACTGATAAACACTAGTGCATTCCACGTTTAGGTAAACAATATATAAATTAATAATTTAAATTTTGGTCAGATGGAAATCTGATGGAAATATGATGACCATTATACCGCGAGATATAAAACTTTCTTGTAGATAATCCATAAAGGTGTATAATAATTATATTGGTAAATGATATTTTTGTTACTTAATGGGTACTCACGATATGCGGTCTTTTGAATTCATTTAGATGATAGAAAATTGTACCATGCTAAAAAGTTTATTTTTTTCTTTTCAGTCCGTTGAAATAAAAGCTTGTTTTTAAAAGTTTTTTTAATATTATTTTATTAGTTTTAGTTGTCCCAGGACCTATTTTTGTTTTATTTGATACCTATATCGGATGGGTTGTACTAAACTCTGTAATCTTATTTTTTGCAGGACGGTCATCAAACATTTGTTTTTATTTCGTAGTGTATTGTGTTTTAGAAACTAAGCCCCTTTATTTCATATCCATATTGGCTAGATTGTACGAAAATATAATATCTTGCCGTTTTTCGGCGGCCATTTTGGATTTGAATTTTTTTTTCGAGGTGTATTTGTTCTACAGAACAAGCCCTTTCGTTTGATACCTATATTTGGTATGTTGTACAAATGTAGGTACATATGAAATCTTTCATTTCTTTGATGGCGACCATCTTTAATTTGGATTTTTTCCGTAGTGTACTGTATTTTATATATTAAGCCCTTTGATACCCATATAAGGTAAGTTGGGCAAAAATATGTAATCCACCATTTCTTAGCGACCGCCATTTTAAATTAACAACAAAATTGATTATAAATTATTGCATCGTCATCAGATCTATATTTGTATTCCAAATTTTAGTTGCAAGATTTGATTTGACCTAAACACACATACTAACATACTTACCCACAAACAATGTACGAGTATGTTAAATAAAAGCTTTTAATATGCATTACATTTTGAATAATAACTAATTTTAATAGACCATTAGTGTACATTTGGGAATATTTATACAAATTACAGCATATTAACAATACAACAAACCAACATGCGTAATGCGTCTAATGCGATTAATATAACTTTAAATATAACTAACACAGTAATTTCCATGTAATAATACAATAATAATCTGTACAGTACAGGATTATTGAACATTAATTAACTAGTGGTTAGAAACTCGGCATCTCGATCTTGGGGTCAAAGGTTTGATTCCCAGGCGCATAATTCATACTAATATTATAAATGTGAAAGTATGTTTGTTCCTCTTTCACGTCGCCACATCGCTATTATATGATATGGTTTTTATGTTGGGAGAAAGGAGGACGGCATGACATTACAATAACGATGTTTTGTTAGTTACTAGATATTTATTAGTTCCAGACATTGTTAATAAATGGCGTTAGTAAAATTCATTAGCAATTGAATAACGCTTTCAAATGCTACATGTAATTTACTTAAGTGAAAGGCAACTAATAAATTCAATGGAATTTTAAATTGTGCTGACCATGCGAGCGAAGCTGCGGGTAAGAGCTAGTAATTGTATAAATTATTCCATAGCTCTATTTTGTGAATCTTCTAACTAAAACTTACTTGTTGCACCTAACCTATTCTAATATTTACCGCTTACTTTTAACTCCATACCTTTAAGTGGTCTGGAAAAAAATCACTGTTTAGCGATAGGACCGCCTTTTGTATTGTTTTTATTTTGTATGTTTCTTGTTATCTATACTTTCTGGGTACAATAAAGAGTATTATTATTATTATTCATCTTTGCATGGACTGCATGCTACTTCAATCAGACAAAAAAAAGCATGTCAGAGCTAAATCACTTTAATCACAAAATTTGAGATGAATGAAACCTACAAAAATACGTTCCCGGGTTACAAAGTGGACGCTGTTCCCTTTTGACCAGGAATGGTTTCAATCGGATCCAATCTTCGGACTGATATCTTAATAACTTTAGATTTTCTGGATCGGATTATTCATTTTCTGCATGCATGTATGTATTGTATGTGCATGTATATGCGAAAGTGTGTGTGTGCACGTATGTGTACATGAATGTGACAGAGATAGAACATGTCAGTATTTGTATTGTCTTAACATCAGATTCCATACACTGTGAGACTATACGCGTATAAGCATTCTCAAAGGAAGTATGCTATTTCCTTACTTTAAGAAGTGACTCTTTAATTTTCGGACGGAATCACACATTCGTACAAACTGGCATACATACAATGTATGTATGTAAGTTACATACACGCGAAATCAATACTCCCCTTTTGACGCAATATTTTATGACAGTGCTGATAAAACATAACCTTATGCATAAAAGCCGTGCATTACAGCATTATATATTTACAAAGCTGGTTATCCGCTGCAGAGATGATATAATATCAGCCTCGTTACAGAATTACTTACTGCATGCTCTGACACTATCCGCATGTAGGATTTAAGCGGCTTATCCATACTCGTAATGACGTCCGAGCGACCTAAAACTTTTAAAGCGTTAAAATCGGACGGTGCATGACCTTTTTAAAACTTGATGTGTCTTTGTACATAGTATAACTGCACTGGTAATCTTACTGACAGTAATTTGCAATAAATGCTGTTATAAGCCAGAAAAAGTTCGTAGAGTCAAATTGTGGAAAATATTACGTGTTCAATGGTGTTTTCAACTGAAACTTAGATTACAAATTTAGAAAAAATATCTTACAAAGTTAACAAAAAACTTAAATTCCAACCTGAATATAATCCATCTAATATCTTTAAACGAGCAATTCTTGTAAATATATATGTAAATATATATCAACGATCTCGGAAACGGCTCTAACGATTTTCTTGAAATTTTGTACTTAGGGGGATTATGGGGCGATAAATTGATCTAGCAAAGTTTCATTTTCAGAAGATGTCGTTTGATCCGTGTTTTTATTGCATAAAGACCACCTACAAAATTATTAGAATACGAAGAGAAATTTCTTCACAATTTACGAAGTTATAATAGCTCGGTTGGGAAATCGGACACCTTAAAACGCAAGAAGTCGGGGTTCAAATATCGGTCCATTTTTTTCTCTCTTTTTTGAGTTCTATTTTGTTAGTTTTATTTTTTATTCTATTTTTTAGGTCTACATTTTTTTCTTTTTAGTTCTTCTTTGGTATTTTTGTTTTATTATTATTATTATGTCGGTAAGATCAAAATATATTATTCATATGATCATCAGTAAGAAATTTGCATAGTTATAAAAAATATAATTCCAAAAAAACATGATGTACTCGTAGTAAACAAAAACATCGAGCAAAGCTCGGTCATCCAGGTACTTATATTTAAACAACTAAACAGATTTTCACTAATCATAGATCATAGAAGGAAATTAAATTAAAATTTGTTCATCCGTTTATTTACACATTAAGAAATAATAGCTGTGCATTACCCAGCATTATGTATTTACAAATCCACTGCAGAGATGATGTAATATCAGCCTCGTTACAGAATAACTTACTGCACGCCCTGACACTATCCGCATGTAGGATTTAAGCGGCTTATCCATACTCGTAATGACGTCCGAGCGACCTAAAACTTTTAAAGCGTTTATATCGGACTGTGCATGACCTTTTTAAGACGTGATGTGTGTTCATAGTGTGACCTTAACGCCACTTGTCTACCAAATATTCTGCAATAATCGTATAGGTCGAGACAGTCAAACTATGAAAAATTTACGTGTGTAATAGTACACTAAATTACAAATATTATTAAGAACTTAAAAAAATAATCAAATTCGTAAACTCCACCTAGAAAAAAAAATCGTGATTTTCAAACAGTTGACAGATTTTTTTTCATAGCTAAGAACATTATCAATCGAATCCCGTTTCAGTTAAGAAAACTTAATCAAAATTGGTTCATCCGTTTAAGCGCCAACGACAAATAAACATATTAAACTATAACATTCCTCTTTTGTTCAAATGGATAAAAATGAGTGTGATTTACAAAATTTTCAGTCCGACCACTAACATTAGCAAGTAAATTGATGTTCAGTTTATCTCGGTAATGGACTGGAGCGCAGAGGGTTTTATCACCTTAACATGTAGTGAGGATGAACGATGTATCCACTTTAGCGTATAAGTTATTACTGACCTAAAGGTATGCGCAGCCAGATTTATTGACAAAGGTCAAGCGAGTTCGCTTCAGTTTATGTACCTATTAGAGTGCTAACAAGTAATATTAAATTGTTGATGAAATAGCACGAGTGCTTTAAAACGATTGTTTTTAGGGGTTATTTGATACCCGTATCACTATGATATTTTTTTAAAAATCAAGGAAAAGTAGGCACTTTTTTCTGATACCATACCATATTTTTATAGACTATGCCATTTTGACAGATGAGTCAATTCAAATGATATACCGTGTATTACAATTCCTCAAGCCTTTTAAGCTGTAGCACGTGTCAAAGGCATGGATATACACATACATATATATACTTTTGAAAAACATTATCCTCTTTCTAACGCAATCGGATAAAATGCCAACAATACATTCATGCTACATAGCAAAGTATAGATACGTACAAATCTTTCAGTTTTGTAGTACAATAAACTTTCAGTATTCTATAGAAAATCGATAAACTAGAGCTTAGTCTTTCACCGTTATTTTAAAATCTAGCGCCTCGCGTAAGTAGATACTTAGTTTAAGTAAAATAAAAGTTCCGAGTTTTCACGACTAAGACTTTCAGGTGAAACTTTCGAAACTGAAACCCTCGGTTGTTTAAACCGTTTTCTAAAGCTTTTAGGCATGGACTGAATCAATAGTATTTTAATAAATTTGAATAGCGTTCAACAAACTGCAAGTAATATTGTACCGCCGCTACATTTATTTTTAGTGTGGAGCAGGAGGTACTTGAGTTTCAATGGGAGAGTATAGTTGCTAGTTCAATTTTATATGAGACTACCATCATAATTCTTGAAAGAAGCAAACCATACGCATACAGATATCCCTGTATGAAGGTGACCTCTAAATATCACATGGACAAGATGGATGTTCTCATTCGAATCACACATGATTTAAAGGGCAAATATATTATTTATATAATCACTTACCAACTCTAACCTCTTTTACGTCCTATTTCTAGGTATGCGTTTCTTCTTCACATTTGGTTACGCCTACAGAGTACCTTTCATGTTTCCAATTCGGCACTACCGCTATACGATTTCTAGGTTATAGGAGTAATAAAACGGTACTGTTTTCGATTTGAAGAATTCGGCAGTCTAAATCGAGACGTTCATACTTATTCTCCAGAAGCGTACACGCATCTGTAAGCGATCATAAATGGCTGTTCTACCTTATGTCTGGTTGATACTATCTACAGACATCATTGACTATTTACCAAGTACACCGCATGCTCGGTTGCCATTTAAATTTCATAAAACACGTATCGATAATCAACATATAAACAGTAAAAGAGGTATATTTAGTTATTTTGAGTATTGACTGTAATTACATACTTCCATTCGACTTCTTCTTTAGTTAGATGACGGAGCACTCTTTAACTTGCAAAACTGGACGCTCCATTTTTTCTTGCTCCGAAGTTTTTAATGAATCTAGTGCGCGAAGTTTGTCAAGTTAGACGCCGCTAACTTAGTCATTTCCTCTGCCAAGAAATGTTGCAATACTATCACTGGAACGTTTTAGCATTAAATTTATACGTATTTATGTTTCAGATTAGTTTAATGTAATGGAAATAGGGAATTAACATGCAGAGCATCTGCTTTTACGTGGTTAGTCGTAGTCGCTCTAAGATGCATTCGATATGCGGTCATTTATTTGACAGAAGAGATACTTGACGCCAATTACAGACCACGGTACTTAAAGACTTAATTGAAATGATCCTCGAATGAACACATAAGAAATATGACGACCCGCGTGGCGCAGCGGTTATCATACCGGTCTGACGCGCAATGGGTCCTGGGTTCGATTCCCGGCCAGACAGGTACCTGAATGATGAGTTTAGATTCCTGTCCTGGGTCTGGGTGTTAGTGTATTCGTCTTGTGTGTGTCCATGGTACCCACGACACAGGAGAAAATCCTACTGTGGGGCTATGAGTATAGAAAGCGTGTAAACATAAGAAATTATTTGAATATATATGTGCGTATAAATAGGGGTCATTAATAAAATTTCAGATATGACAACGGATATGGGGAGTTACATTTACAGAAAACAAATTAATATAAATAATAGGCCACGATTCGAATTGATTTGTCAAATTATTTCGTACTACATGTAAACATGGCCGAGCATAAAACTCTTCATGGAATATTACATTTATATCTGATTTAGTTACGGCTTCGGTTTGATTTTTATTTCATACTAGCTGACCCGGCGAACTTCGTTCCGCCCAAAACTCAAAAATCTAAAATTATCAGTGTTCCCATCTATATTATGCATGCTTCTATATTACCCACTTATATCTGCATTATATATAAAAACCTTCCTCTTGAATTACTATCTATTAAACAAAACTGCATTAAAATCCGTTAGGTAGCTTTAAAAATCTAAGCATACATAGGGACAGACAGAGCGAAGTGACTTTTATACTATGTAGAGATATCCAATTGTTTCGATTACGGAGTTTCATAACAAACAGTTGTACAAGTGAAGCAACATCAACTCGACTCCACTCGTAATTTCCACCTTTGATCCCCAAATGTCAAAACTTTACAGTAATATACATTACTTGTACACGGAGCATATGCAAATCAGGTGACTATTGACGATGCTAATGATAGACGAAGCTACAATTTGGCACAGATAACAAACGTGCAACCGAATTCAGAACTAACTAATTAGCTAATCAAACAGTTTGATATTTAAATTAACGAGCGCGTATGTAATATCTGAAATTTAGCACCTGATTTTACGTGATTACTATTCAGGCATTAATAGATTAATGATGAAATAAATGTGTAGGTATATGCATATATCGACAACATGATACTTTCTTATGAGAATTCTTGCAAAGATATGCCTTGGTGAGAATGCAAGAAATTCGCAATTAATTAAAAATATCATAAAAAGGCTTATTGTTATGTAGGCTCTAAAATAAGTGGAAATAAATTTAATAAAAAATATTTTTACTAGACTGTGGTAGAAGATCACACACAATACAACTTCAAATTAACGTTAGTAAATAGATCTTTACAAAAGTATATAAATATTTTTACAACACTTTTACGTTACTTTTTAGACGCAAACTCATGAAATCCGTAAAATTTTATACATTACTAAAAACGACTAGTTAATCTGGCAAGGGAAAATATGTGCTACGGATATGAAATAGATTAAAATAGACGTTATGCCATGTTATAAAGTGCTGCAGGCGGAGACAAAGAAAAATTGCAGAAAATTCTATCATAAATACATTTGTCATCGCATGCAACACCTTATAATATATTGTCACTTCTATTTTTAATATACTCCTTAACTTGTTTCTCGCTTTTCACTTTAAGCAGTTGGGATAATATTTTTTTAATTTTATCATAACTAATATTACTAAAATTATTGTATTTGTTCTTTTTTTTACTTTTGTGGTTATGTGGTTGTTGTAGTTAACTATGAATACGGTTCCGTTCGCAATGACTACTATACAACTAATGTTATTCCGCTCTATTTCCTACCTAGCCTGGCGTTTGTACCGAAGTTTTTTTCACGTATGTGCTCTTTGACACGAACTTTAATAGGCACTGCTAATGTGGTCAAATATGGTCAACTTCCCTAAACTAGCAACGTTCTTTAATGTTTCTCTCTCTCTTCTCTCGAATTCTTAATCGCACAAAAAAATAAACATGTACTAAATACAGACATACTTTCATAATATATAGAAGAAAATGTAAAGCGGAAAGTGTTTTATTTATGAGTTTTTAAATATATTTTAAAACCATCGTTGTTGGCGCATTATCTACCCTCCGCCGTTTTTCCGATCGTAACCGGATGAACTCATAAAATCCGGTAATTTAACATTCGAGACCCATTTAAAGGAAGTAATACGATTGAATACATTTAATTTTCATTCAGAGCTCAATTCGGAATGTCTGGCAAAGTTACAACGTAGCAGCTAACTTATGTTGAGGTACGCGAGCTTACTTCCGAATTTCAGATACACATGAATTTCCCCATACGAGTATAATGGAGTTTGAAATATTGATATTGATAGTACTGCATGGTTTTTAACTTCTTAACACATTTTTTTCTAAGATTAAATTGCTGAGCGAGCATGCCGTGCGAGTTCACCTGATGATAAGTGGTCATTGCCGCCTATGGACACCTTTTTTATCTGACTGAAGTAGCAAACGAGCATGCAGTCCATCTGACATATTTGACATCATGAACATATTTGATCAATTTCATACAGAACATGAGTTCTATCTGATGTCAATCACAGATGTTGCTTCCGAGAACTATGATAGTCGCCCCATATACAAATGAGCCGACAACCATACCTTTCCACCGACACTCAAGAACTGCTTCACCCTACAAATAGGTGTAGCGGTGGTACCTCCCCGATCGAAACATCGTCCTACCACCTTCACTACATACTTTAAAACAAAGTCGCTTCTCGCTGTCTGTCCCTATGTATGCTTAGATCTTTAAAACTATGCTACGATTTTTATTTCAGTTTCAGACGGGCTTATATGTATAATACATGTATAATATAGTAGAGAAACACTGATAATTTTTGATTTTTAGACTTTTAGGTGGAACGAAGTTCCACCTAAAAGTCTAAGAACTAGTTTAACATTAAATCGAATACTTAAACTCAAAGTGGGAACCAAGTTATCTTTACATGTCTCGTTATCGATCGAACCCGGAACCCCACGCGCGTTGAAACTAACTTTGAAACTCGAAAACAATAAAATATAATTTGTTTTTCAAACAATAATTTACGTCACAGGTGGGATGCGCTAAGTGTAGTTAATGTCTTAAATGCTTTGCAAGTGCTTAGGAAGTTAAATGATAAATAAATAACAATTTCCTGTCAAAACATAAATTAATTTCCTAACTTCAAGCCAATTGATTACCTGTTACTTGTATATTTTAGAACAGGCAATGTCAAAATAACAGCATGAAGACTAATATAAAAACAACAGACAATATACATAAATCCTTTCTTTTTTCTGAAAAAATATCTATTTATTTCAAATAAAGTTTTATTCAGATTGGTGCTTGATCTTATTTAGGGTCAAATACTGATGTTGACAGCAGTAGCTACTTATCCTCAGTTGGACTGCGTACTCATTTCCTATTTTCACAAGTACTTACTATAATACAAATATATCAAGTAATTTTAAATATTATTTCAACCGAATTCTTGAATTAAAATGTTTTTATCTTAACGTATCTAAAAAAGAAGTACAGTCAGGAGCAATAAAATGTGACTACGAATAGATTAGCAAAAGTATCTGACCCAAGAAGGAGTTCAATAATATCTGTAGATGAACGTCAAATCACATAATTTTGACGCTACTGCATTATGCTGCCTTTCAATGTCAGATATTTTTGATGCGTTCGTGTAGTCAGATATTATTGAACTCCTTCTTGGGTCAAATACTTTTGCCAATCTTCCATAGTCACATCTTATTGCTCGTGACTGTACATATTACCTACTTATTTCATTCTGAGAGGCGTGTAGTCTTAAACGGGCCATTTACAATTAATAATGACTGTAAAGCCGCAGCATATTCATTCTATTTTTGAACAAGTGGTTCATTGGATATTGCTTCAATCCCATCCTTACATTTTCTCCTCTCCTTAATGTGTAAACCCGCATAAGCTTTTACCAGACTGTTTGTTACCGAGACCTCAATAGGCTTCAATGATTGATTTATCACCGCATTTTGCATTTATACCTAAAACTGTATCTAAGTTCAATATTCTTTGTCGAATTCAGCCGAGTTTTTTATACGCGTATTATTATTTCGCTTTCATGGGCTTCTAAATAACATCGAATCCGATAGCGGGTCGGTCGATTTTATACACCTTGAAAATAATATTACATTTCAAAGTACTCTTAGACATCAAGAGTTTCGCACTTCTTATTGGTTAAAAAAATTGTAAATTCAACATAAAAATTACAAATGCAGCTTAATATTTCACACAGGATCCATTTTTGATATTTCCAAGGATTATTAATGAACCAAAACTTTTATAAACGTACGGAACCCAAAAATCGCCTCGCTTAATCTGACTTACGTTCATTTAAAACGTAATTTGTAGGTCTTATCGTGCGAAAATGGTCAAATGGAACGCTCTGAATAACGGTCAAACTTACGCTTAACTTAATATTCGAGCTGAGCTTCATTTGTTATCATTGTATGTGTAAATGGGAAGGTACGAGTGCCTAATATTCCTTAGGCGTAGATATATTAGTCTAAGCGACGTGAGCTCCATTGGGAGTACTCGCAGGTTTTATTCTGTATAAATACGCGGATAAAACTGAAATATCTGTTGTATATGGACTGATTTTGACTAACTAACGCAACAGAGATGCGTTTTACTCGCTCAGAAACCTTAGTCTTGGTGCCAAAGATTAAGACTGAGACAAAAAATCCATGTTGAATTGAATTCTGACTGGAGTTGAACTAGGAACCTTCTACAAAATACTCCGCACGATGAAAACCTTACACATTCACTCCAACGTCTTATTGATATTATTCTTATATCTCACTGCTCACATGGATCTTTGGAACTGGGATGCCTTTATTTATTTATTTAAATCTTTGAAAAACTTACAGCTAGAAAACAAAATTATTATGCACATTATGAGATGAAGGCAATTACAAGTTTTCGCAATAGTTACATGGTATACATCTACTAGTACCTACTTATACTATAAATTTATATTGAAATTATTACTCTACGTTGATGAAGGCAGTTCGTTATCAAGTATTTATTCGCATTTCATAAAAGCCATTCACAAAAATTAGTATGTTGAATGAAAACACTTGCATTAAAATATTTTTATACATAAGTACGAGATACTTAGTGTGTTAATTTCAACGACCTGCTGTGACATCATAAAAACATTAAAGAATTTGGATTCGAAATTTGAAATTCGAAATTATTATATTAATACGTGAAGCAAAAATTTGTGACGGATTTTTAAGTAATATGCCGCGGACGGATTAGTATGAAATTTTGCACGGTTATAGTGGACGTAGAGAAGGAGTGCAGAATGTTAATATTTTTTTCAAATAATGCATTTTTCATACATAAAATCAACTAAAAACACATTACACACACTGCCTTGCATTTGTCACAAACACATATGTACTTAGTAAATGAAAATGAAAAGACACAACGTCAAGAATGTCAGATGACATTTGATTTTTAATTTAAATTACGGTCGAATTTCGGCCGATGCTACGGGTGACTAGTACACTAAAATACATCAATTCAAACTGAAGTTAATAAAGTAGATGTCATTTCGAAAACAGCTAGCACAAGCCCACTACATTCAATGACAATAGAACTGCAAGGATGTTGTTCAGACAATAGCTCGCAGATGGCAAATCTGTTCTCTAAGGCTTTCTTTACATAATCGACTTGCGCTACAACTAGCGAAGTAAACCGGGGAAAAGGAAATAATGGTTCAAAAATTGTCACACACTTAATATGAATGAAGTCAATGTGTTATAATTATTATTTTTCGACTAATTGACGACTTGACGCGTTGCGGAGCGGTTACCATATCGGTCTGACGCGCAATAGGTCCCGGGTTCGATTCCCAGCCAGACAGGTATCTGAATGATGAGTTTAGATTTATGTTCTGGGTCTAGGTGTTTGTGTATTCGTGTGTCCATGGTACCCACGACACAGGAGAAAATCCTAGTGTGGGGCTATGAGTGTTTTAGATATTTCAATACCGAAATAAATAAATCAGACAATTACATTTTTTCTTTGTCTATTTTATCTTATCTTATAATGTATAATGTACTCAGCTATGTATTTCCCACTTTAAAAAGTGTTTTATATCCAAAACTACTAGGAGCACAGGAAGAATTAGATATAATCGCAAGCACACTGCTACTTTTTCGATTGTGTTATTTAAATTACAGCTGTTTTAAATAGATCTTCATCAGTAAAACATAGGAATATACAACTTCAATTAGCTTAAACAAGCACGCGTACGCATGAATATTCAAACATTTTAAAGACGAGCAGTACAAGCCTTTTAAGCCTAACCCGTGTCTTAGTACTTTAGACTTTAATCTAATTAACATATGCGAAGTAACATGTTATACACATAATGATGATCCGACCTGAGCGATTACAGCACCGGTCTGAATGAGGGGTTCCAGCTTCTAAATGAAAAATTCAGATTTCTGGATGACGTCCAAACGTTTGTAATCTTTGTGTTTTTTTATCTAATTGAAGTAACAAACGAGCATGCAATCCACCTGATGGTAGTGGTCACTGCCACCTATGGACATGGATTCTATCTAAAGTCGATCACAGATGCGTTGCTACTGCAGAGGACTATGACGGTCGCCTCATATAAAAATGCGCCGGCAACCACACCCTTACATCGAAACGCAAGAAATGCTTCACACTAAAAATAGATGTGAAGGGGAGTGGTGAGTGTTTGATACCAATAATTATAATAATAATGATTAAATCCTGGACGTATACCTATAGGAGAGAAGGTCAAGAGGTGTGCCTTCCTTTGACCTCTGAATCATAAACAAAAAAACAAGAAATAGAACTTAATTTTAGTCTATCACTTTTGAAATCTATTTACTCCAGACCTGCCTTCGTACAATGTGAGAATCATTAATCTTTCATCTTTCCTAGATCTGCACTTGTTAAACTTCCTCTTAACCAAACTATAAATACCTCCGTAAGTATAAACCATATGACACTGCTTGCTATTAATGAAATAGGCTTCATATTTTACTTAATTAAAACCCGAACATTGTGTATGATCGCAACAATGATCATTAAAAACAAATGACACGGTCATTTATATCGTCCATAATAAAATATGTTTAAGTAGATATTTTACGAACTGTGTATTCGGTACGATAATTCACATATTATAGTGCTTAAAATTTGTGCTTAAACGTAAATATTTAACTAATAGAATAATTGTGACTCTCGATAATTTAGTAGGATAGTTGCATTAGTGCGTTCCCGTGGAAGTGAGTGCCGGCTTAATTTATGAGGTGACCATTTTAAACTTTGGGAGTAACGACGCCTCTGTGATTGACTTCACATATCACTCTTGTACTGTATGAAGTAACGACGCCTCTGTGATTGACTTCACATATCACTCTTGTACTGTATGAAGTTGCTAATGGAGGCAATCAACTTCATACAGTGGGCGGCAGTGCTTACTGCCGCTAATGGACATCTAACAGCAACTTCATACATTAATCTATAATACTAACAACAGAAAACGCTTTTGAATGTAGTGTAATTTACACACGACACCCTAGAGAGGTATTAATTTACAGACTAAAAAGCTTTTTGAATATCAAACGCTTTCCCGGGGGAGGAAAAAAGTGTATTTGACGACAATGGTGTCGGTGTGTGAATAAATGAGACATTCAATGCAGTAAGCAACTCTTCTCAACAACTGAACGGAGTGTGCTTGTACGAACTCAAGCTTCCGGGAAAACAAAATGATATGTGCCTGTGCCATCATTCAGAAGACCCGCGTTAGGGAGCTTTAGGGAGCGATGCTGATACTCTGGCACGCAACGGGTTCCGAGTTCAATCCACGGTCATAAAGATAGGTATATATTATATTTGAAATTTCTTTTCTGGGTCTGGGTGTTTATGTGTTCATATTTGACGACCCGCGTGGCGGAGTGGTTACCACACCGGTCTGACGCGCAATGGGTCCCGGGTTCGATTCCCGGCCAGACAGGTATCAGAATGATGAGTTTAGATGCATGTTCTGGGTCTGGGTGTTTGTGTATTCGTCTTGTGTGTGTCCATGGTACCCACGACACAGGAGAAAATCCTAGTGTGGGGCTATGAGTGTAGAAAGCGTGTATGTATGTATTTGTATGTTCAGGACAATGACGAAATATGAGAAAATGTTAGTGTGCTTTGAGTATGGAAAGCGTTATTATTATAGTATGGATAAGATTTAAAATATTGTTATAATTTTAATTACCCAATTGTGTAAAAAATTACGTCATTTTACTGTGAGCCAATGTGTCGTAAATAATCCTAACCTTGATATACTATTGCAGATCTCATCATTTAGGTACATTGTAATGTGAGAATGTTGATATTCGTTTTTTTTATCTACGACATGAAAACTCGAAATGCTTTAAAATTAGTTTGCGCAAAGACGTCCAATATCGAAGGCGAGGAGATTAACTTTCAACGAGCGATATCGTTCAGCTAGTTTACAAAGATACAATTTCTTATATTATTAAGTTTATCATGTTTTCCAATAAATGAACTCTTCATTTTTACAGAATAAATTAAATTAACAAACGAGCAAATCAATTTGCAACCATAAAAATATACAAATAACTATAAATATGTTTATAATTGATGTGCTCGTACAAAAACTTAATTTATAGTGATAAACACTATAAATATAATTTTTAAATAAACCTTTTTAAACAAACTTTAAATAACTCACACAAATCGATCAATTTTCAAATATCTTGATACCAAAATCTGACTGAGGGATATGTAACCCTAAAAATATATTGCATGCGTAATTATTTCGAAATTAAGATATTTAAAAAAACACGCTTTCTACACTCATAGCCCCACAGTAGGATTTTCTCCTGTGTCGTGGGTACCATGGACACACACAAGAAGAGTACACAAACACACAGACCCAGAATACGAATCTAAACTCGAAAAATAATCTAAACTCTAAATCGAACCCGGGACGTATTGCGCGTCAGACCGGTATGGTAACCGCTGCGCCACGTGGGTGGTCAAATTAATTATTTAAACCAGAGGTTATTATAATTTTACGAATTATTTATATGTTCGCGTAGACGATAGTTATTTTACCATAAATATATTCTACCTTTCAACAAGATAATCCTAGCTAAGCCTTAACTTACATAGATTTCCGAAAGCGGAACTGAGCTTACACCGCGAAACAATAAGCTCAAGTAACCAACCCCTGCTACGAGTGTCGCATTCAAACGAAATCCTTATGAAGCTTTACACAACAAGTCACTTAGTACAAGCCAAAAGCTGAGAAGATACATCACACATTGACAATTGTGGTTTTTAGGGTTCCGTACCGTAGGTTTCGGTACCGTACAGAGAATTCCGGTTGCGTTCCTTTGGAGATCCCGCAGTCCTCTTTATAGCGCTGAGGACAGCCACCGGAAGGGGTTTTAGTGCAGTAAAAATTCCACACAACCCCGCGTCGCCTGTATATCATAAACCGTGATAGGTAGACAGTTGAAATTTTCACAGATATTGTATTTATGTTGCCGCTATAACAACAAATAAAAACAGAGTAAAATTAGGAGTTTAGCATTATAAATTAACTCCCATACAATAAACATTTTTCGTCGTTTTTTTATAGACAATGTTACAAAACCCTTCGTGCGCGAGTCCGACTCGCACTTAGCCATTTCTTTACACAAAACGAGACATCTTTTAAGGAATGAAAATGTTGATGGTAATACTCGGCTAAGAAAATGCTTTATCTTTTTTTGCTTAATCTATATGCGTGAAGCGAAAACTTCCGATCCTTAACGTATATTTCGGGCATGAAGTGGCATAGTTTAATTTAATGTAAAAGGTAAGCGAAAAGATAGTATAATATGTAAGTATAATATAAACGAAATAGAAGAGAGAATAGAATAGAAAGTTATTTAGTAATCCTTAATTTGTTTTTCAAACAACTTGAAAACTAAAGCATAGGCAAAAACGTATACCTATGAAAGCTTTAACTTCTAAAGGTAGATTGTTTTCGGATTATGTGTCCTACGAAAAGTTAAATATAACTAATCTATATTAATATTATAAAGAGGAAACGTTGTATTTTTGTCATGAATTAACTTAAAAACTACTGAACCGATTTTAAAAATTCTTTCACCATTAGAATGCTACATTACCCTTAGAAACATAGGCTATTTTTATTACTAGAATATTTATGGCGTCTTTGCTAAAACTTGAGTAATGTGATTCAAAGTGTCGAAAATTTTGCCCAAAATTATTTTTCATTGCATACACTGTAATACCTATTGATAATAGAATAAAAAAAAGTCCAGGAATAGTGCTCAAACGTATAATGGTTGGATAGATTACATTATAGTCTTCGCGAACGAAGTCGCGTCGATTCTGCTAGTAATATAATAATTTAAGAACTATTCATGTTACACTTCGGTGAATATCAAGTTTAGTCTTTATTTGGGTTTTATTATGTTAGAATGTAGACCATGCAACTAAATTGACAATAAACTTTAAATCTACAGTCTTTAACTTAATATATCAATATTAAGTTAAATATAAATCGATATATTTCATAAATCACTGGTTCTGCGTTAAAAATAGATTTTTAAATGATCTGTATTAAACAGGTTCATCAAATACTTGAAAAAGCTTCAAAATCCATGGCTCACTCTAGGATTCCGCAAAACTTCGGAACTTATTTATTTACACTTTTCCATTTACAAAAATCTAAAAATGAATTACGGTCATTTGATTTTTTTCCAGCTTGAAGTAAAAAATTAGTATGGAGTCCACCAGATAAGTGGTCATTGCCGCCCACGACCTTCTGTAAGCAACTTTCTTACTTTATTTGACTGAAGTCGCAAACGGGCATAAAGTCCACCTGTTTGCATTGTGTGACTGCCGCCCATGGACATCTATAAGCAACTTCATATAGAACATTGGTTTTATCTGAAGTCAATTACAGATGCGTCGCCTCATATAAAAGTGTGCCGGCAACCACACCCTTCCATCGAAACACTAGAAATGATTCACGCCAGAAATAGGTGTGGCGGTGGTACTTCCCCGGTCGAACTACACTGGTTCTACCACCTACAAAACCACCTACAACTTCATATAGAATAGGAGTTCTATCTGGAGTCAACCATAAATGTGTTGCAATTCCCAAGGACTTGGGAAGAAGAAGAAGTAGAAGCGACCATCTAAGGACTTAGATGGTCACTTTATATAAAAGTGAGCCAGTAACCACATCATTCCACCGAAAGATAATAACTGCTTCACGCTAAAAATAAGTGTGGCGGTAGTACCAAAGTCAAGTTATCCTGTTTCTACCACCTGGTATAATATGATTGTACTTTATAAATATTTAATACGAATAAACGTTTAGTATTTTCAAGAATATAATTATATTTTCCGTAAACCTGGAAGTCTTTTTTTGCCCTTTTTTAACCCAAGACTACGGAGATATAGTATATCTCGTGATGCTGTGATTTATTGCACATTTTATAAAACATGAATAACGTTAACATTTTAAAACAACCATCAGAAACAGGTATATAACTCATCATATATACAAATAAACGATAAAATAAAAACATGTATCAGTAGTACCTACGCTAAGTTCTAAAATACTGAAATTCTGAAAAGATAACATGTGGCGTGCGAAGTAATTTGAATCTCGTTAAGATCGTAAGAAATGTAAATTACTCTGAAGTGCGTATTTAGCGCAGAAGGTATTTGCTACCTTCAGTTGAAACGCTCGTTTAGAATGTAATGTCTATCTAACATACATAAAATTTAAGCCGGTCTATAACCTCGATTTTACTTTCGCCTAAGCTTGGGCACGTGTTAACATTACCAAAACTTAATACTATTATGTTTCATTAATAATATGGCTTTATGTTAGTTAATCCTAATATTTAAAAAAGTTGTAACGGAGGTTAGGATATTATTCTATGTATAATTCTATGAACATGAAAGAAATATCACCGCGTCACCTTTTTTTAAATGGGTAATCATCACGGATACTCAGCCGCCCGGGGCATCAGCTGGGTTGAGCCGGAATCTTACCGGCTAAACTCCCACTGTGTTTTCTTCTCGCACCGTATGGCGGGAACACGGGCACGCTTTCACATTCATCCATGAACCCGCCGATACCTGGCCTCTCCCGCATCACCGCGTCACCTAGTTCCAGGGTATAGCAGTTCTTGCGTTTCTGTAGTAGAGTGTGATTGCCGTTCCACAAACATAACAAACAACTGTAACTACGCATCTGTAATTGACTTCAGATAGAATAGACGTAAAATCGTCCTTGGACGGCACTAACTATCAAGCAGACCGACTGCAAACTCGATTCAACATTTATTAAAAAAAAAACTTATTACACCTTGACATATAAAAATAGCGAAATAAAGTCGCAGGGAATTGAAATATAAAAATAATGGTTTCCTGTACGCAGTATATTAACATTAAATGGCCCATTTTGACTGCAATGAGTACCAATATTACGATAGTAGTCAGCTACCCACATGGCTAAAAAACTTTTATAAAAGATTTATTTTCATTCAATTAAGGCGCCAATCTATGAATACGTGTATTCAATTTTAATGAAGAAAGAAACAAATTCCATATTAAAATTGCTTATAGCGCAGCCCTCGCGTCATAATTAACAACAGGCCAGGGACAACGACATGAATAACTAAGGCCTGCGACGCCGTTTGAAAGTTGACAGCCGCTGGCTTGGGTGCGCTAAATTTCAGCACTGACCGTGTAAAGCCAGCCTTAATTATTGACTATTTTGAATACTACAGTGAAGCTAGTATTTCCGATGTTTTCGGCTATAAATAAAGTGTTACATGTTGTTAAAAGGTCAACCTAATTCCAGAGCTACAGTTCTTACAAACTTTCTAATAACTTGCAACATATGTAGGTATGTATATTTGTCAGGGTGGAATCTTGCAACTGAATTATGAAGCAGTTGTCTTTAACCGATTGAGCTATAATTTTTTATACATACTTAGTTTGCATGACAGTGCATATGTCGTCATTGTAATTCCAATATGGCGAATGATCCAAGATGGCGGACTAGTTACTGTTTCTGCACTAACCCAGTATGCGTATCAAATAAAAGGGTTTTTTTGGAATACAATAAACTACAAAAAACAAATCCAAGTTGGTGGCAAAGATTACATATTTTAGTGCAACCGCCCAAAGTTAAAGTGGGTATCTAAGAAAAGAGTATTATGGCAAGGGACAACTAAAAATAAGGAAATAAAATAATATTAAAAGATATTTTAAACAAGTACGGATGAGCAATGCACTGAAAAATAATATTTGTAGCACTTAAACCCACCATCTTGGTGGATTGTACAATAATTTATGATAAAAAAGCTTGGCGCTAGAATAATTCAAAACGACAAACTTAGCTCTTAGTAACTAATCTGGAAAGTCTCGCGACAAGCTAACGTCATATAATATTGTACAATGTGACAAAATGATGGGTTTGAGTACTACAAATAAATAAATTTATTATTTTCAGTGCATTGAAATAAAAGCTTGATAACAAACATATTATTTTATATTATATTTTTATATACCACAGAATAATTTACTTATTTATACACGTATCTATATTTTTTTATTAGCGCTCCTGACGAAAATTCGTAGAAATGCTAACAATATATCATAAAAGTACTGTAATGGCCATACAGTATACATAAATTGACCTTCTATTATAGTATTAAAAATTATTTACCTATCACATGCGTCGCGGGTAAAACAGATCGTAAAAGTTTAAATCCCTGATACAAGCTTATGAACCTACTGTATCTCTACACGAATTGTTAATAAAGTAAGTTACAAAAATTTTGCAGCAAATACTAACCGTTATTTAGATTTCTAGGTCAGTTTATTTCTGCGAGCTGTTCCGTTCGCCAAAGTATCAATACCCGTTAAACGAGATGAAACAATATTCGAAATGGACTTCGCTGTTTTGAAAAATAATTTGCTGACGTAATATTTTAAACAAATTTTGAAATCAATTCTTAACCACACTTTAAAACTAAGGTTCTATCACCTTTATTTGGTTAGTTGTCAGTGCTTTGGAGATTTTTAGTGTCGTGTAACATGTCTAGAGTGAAAAGTCAACACATCTCTAAATAAATATTTTCAAGAAAGCGTTTTTATTTATATTGTAATCTACAAAAAAAATGTCAACTACAAATAAATATTTTTGTTTTCATATGAAAGTTGAAAACGAGCATACAGTTCACCTGATGGCCACTGCCGCCCATTGATATCTGTCATCAATATTAAATAAGATCCGAGTCTTATATAATGTTGGCCACAGATGCTACCCCTTAAGATAGTTGGAATGTCTCTCTTACATTCACCTCAGACCAGAACACAGCATCGCTTAACACCGCACCATCACCAAACCCATTTTTGCCTCATAACTAAGCAGTTATGAGGCAAAAATGGGTTTGGTGATGGTGCCTCTGGATAATGTAATGCATATGTGAATGTTATAGTATTTTTTTTTATCTGACTGAAGTAATAAACGAGCATGCAGTCCACCTGACGATAAGTGGTCACTGCCGCCCATGGATATCTATAATCGACTATATACAGAACATGGGTTCCATCTGAAGTCAATAACAGATGCCTTGCTACTCCCGAGGACTATGATGGTCGCCTCATGTGAAAGTGTGCCGGCAACCACACCCTTCCTTCGAAACGCAAAAAATGCTTCACGCTAGAAATAGGTGTGGCGGTGTTACTTACGAACGTACGGACTACACTGGTTCTACCACCTTGAACCTATATTTTTTTATTGAAGTTAAAGGCGGGTGTAGGACGCCCCCTTGTAATGAAAGCGATTGGGTGCTCATTTCTGAATGCACCGGTATAACTAACTGAGCCCTACAGAGATATACTTTTTTTTATTATAGAGATGGTAATAAGAAACTGAATTTCTAGATTAAATCCATCGCGTAGCTCAAAACACTGTATTCAAAACTACAGGAGATAAATAAATACGTTCCTGTCTGGAAGCAAGTACAAAAGATGTTAAGACGTTTTTCTTCGCTTCAGACGCTCTCATCCTGGCGTAAGCTTGGGATTTACTCGCGGAGTTGTAAGCCCTTGCGAATTGTTTTGTTGGAGTGATAGTTTATTTAGCACCGTTTTTCCTGTGATATCGATGTTTTTGTATATTTTATTCTCTCTCTCATCAACCCATTCTTGTCCCACTGCTGGGCACGGGTCTTCTCTCAGAATGAGAGAGTTTAGACCATAGTCCACCGCGCTGGTCAAGTGCGAATTGGTGGACTTCAACACTTCTGAGAACTTTTTTATAACTCTCGGGTGTGTAGGTCACCTCGCGATGTTTTCCTTCACCGAAAAGCAGCGATAATTAATTTCTAATACGCACATAATTTTAGAAAAACCAGTGGTGCGTGCCTGTGTTTTGAACTTCGGGCTTTCCGATCGAGAGGGCAAGTTTCAACCATTAGGCTATCACTGCTCTATATGCTCTGTTGTATATTTTAATAGTAAATGGATAAACACATTCAATCCATCCATTCATCCTTTTGACATCCACTGCTGGACATAAGCCTCCCATAAATGGCGCCACTCCAACCGGTCTTGTGCCCTCTGAATACAACGGTTTCCCGCTGTTTTCTTCAGGTCATCGATTCACCTGGTGGGGAGGCGACCTATGCTCCTTTTCCCTAAACGTAGTCGCCCCTCGAGGTCCTTTCTTTCCCGTCTGTTATCGGTTTTACGAGCGATGTGGCCACGTCCACTTAGTGATAGGTAGCGTGCAATGTACAGCTCCAAGGGTGATACGTTTTAATTTCGGAAATGTATGATACTTTGCCTTTTCCAGCCAAGGACCGGCAAAAAGCTCCTTGTCTCCGCTGAGGAAGATATATAGAGAAATTCCGTAAGCCTTTTAGAGCGGAAGATTTAATACAATATTGGGAGAAAGGACACTGCCTATATTTATAGACACATATTTTAATGTATCTTCCCGGAACATTTCACGTCTGTTAAGTCGTTTGCAAATAGTAAAGTCCCGGAAAAAATTGTACAGTCAATGAAAATAACATAAATTAGGGACAAACATTTAAGCACACATTTTGTGCATACCTGTTTCAAAATGATAAATAAAAACAAATTTATTGTTTAAAGATAAAAGTTAAAATTTTAAATGCGCTTACAAGATAAGAAAACGGGACTTTTTCTTATAGAATAGATGTTATTTTTTCACTTGCTTGTATTAAATTTATTCACAAGCCACTACTTGGAAATTCTTAGTTAATAAATTTGCTTGTTACTGAACCCGAAATATCGGAATACGCCGACCGCATTGACGAAGGACGCCTAAATAATTGATGAATCGTATTTGTTGTAACCTCTTGATTTAAACCCTGTGAATTTTATTAGTTCTCTGCAGTAATTCTTACATATTAACAAGTTTATTTAACCATGACTCTATTCTATTGAAAAGCTTGTATTGTAATTTTTGAATAATAACGTCAATGCGATATCTGGAAGAAAATTCCATTTAAAGTATATTTATGGCAACGTCGTCATCCCGCTATTGTCCCACTTGTGAGCACGGGTCTCCTCTCAGAATGAGAGAGTTATAGGCCATAGTCCACCACGCTGATCAAGTGCGAATTGGTGGACTTCACACACCTCCGAGAACTTTTTTTTAAAGAACTCTCGGGTGTGTAGGTTTCCACAGGATGTTTTCCTTCACCGAAAAACAGTGATAATTAATTTCTTATACGCACATTATTTTAGAAAAATAAGTGGTGCGTGCCTCGATTTGAATCTCGGACCTCCCTATCGAGAGAGCAAGTTTCAACCGTTAGGCTATCACTGCTCTATCGATATTAGTGGCTATACACAATTGAGTAACGTTGAATCTAGAAATATTATGACATTCACATGCTTATTCATATATCCATATTAAATTTTACTTAAGTGAAAACACAATTCAGACCTTCTTTGAACAGACTTCGGCGTAACAAACCACAATTTGTAACCAAGTTTAGTATGAAAACAGTCAGAAGAAACTTATTTTGAGGAACGAGGAGGAAAACTTAGGCAAAGTCGACACGAACGTGCTTAAACCTCGTTTGGTAACATTGTGCACGGGAAAGATGCGCCGAATTCGTACATCCTGAATTTGTGACTAGATTACGTGTATTCCATCGGGGCTTCATTGTACATCACCTTATTTCAGGAGGCAAAATACCAGCATATTTTCACGTAGGTAGATCTGATACTGTCCCTGTAGCCTCGGGGTCAGAATAGGGCTACGGTATCTCCTGCCTGTTGTAAGAGGCGACTGAAAGGGGCTTCCGGGGTTGCAGACGGCTAGAGTGGGAGCTGGAACCGTTCGGTCAGGCAATCCCGGGAAGGACGGCGGTATGTGTGGTCGCATACCGTCGTAAAGACTAGACGGAGCGGTGGGCCCAGCCGCCCATCTGGGAGGAGCCCGATGGGGCAGCGCGCTCGGAGGATTCCGGTTGAAGTCGTTTCGAGATCCCGGAGTCCTCCTTTTCAGCGCCAAGGACGGCCACCGGGGGGGTTTCAGTGCGGTAAAAATCCCACATAACCCTGCGTCGCTCCCACGGCGTCGGGTACCTTTGGAAGGTTTCCCCCTCGAAAACAAAAAGAAAAGGTAGATCTGATACTATTTAAGTGTGTATCGGATCTAAGTGTGTGCATTGAGTGAGCACTCAATGCACACGCACACATTTTTATGCAGGTTTTTAATTTAAGTAATCTAAGCCGTGAAAATGAAAAATAGACTTTTTTAAAGAATTTTATTCATTCGTCAATGGATATCCGTTAATCACCTCGAAATTTAAACCTAATTAAAATTAATTGGGTACAACCCATTATTGTCCCACTGCTGGGCACGGGTCTCCTCTCAGAATGAGTGAGTTTTTTAAAATTAATTATTGTTCTCTTATTAATGTATGGACTACAGTTAGACTTTGTACTATGTCCATTACTTATATGTATACCAACTAAGACAAATCAAAAAT
Organism: Spicauda simplicius; assembly: GCA_949699795.1. Lineage (NCBI taxonomy): Eukaryota > Metazoa > Arthropoda > Insecta > Lepidoptera > Hesperiidae > Spicauda > Spicauda simplicius. Next base: position 8,193,473 of record OX453067.1, on the reverse strand, counting down.
GTAACTAAATTATGTGTAAACGTAACAGTGGTATAACAATGCAAGCATCCTAGTAACACCGAATATTGAAAGCCAAATCTTTCTAAAGGATAAATTCAATTCTCATATGTTTGTATCCGCAAAACTCAATAGTAGTCGATGGATTTACTCGAAATCTTCACGTTGCACTTCGTAAGATGTACTTTTATTCAGAAGTTTCACGGCAAATATAGTAAGTAGTGATGTAACGGACGTTTTTTTTTGTACCTATGTATTAATACGTGAAGCAAAAATTTGTGATCCGTTTTTAAAGTACTTGCCACGGACGAGAGTATAAAATTACGCACGGTTATAGTTGATGTAGAGAAGGATTACGCTATGATAATATTTTTTTCAAATAATGTATAAAACATACACAAAATCAACTAAAAACAACATTACACACACTACCTTGTATTTGACACAAACATACGTAATAAACGTAATAAAACATTCAATGTCTTATATAAATCAATATAAATAATAGTTTTAAAAAACTAAAACACGCTTTTTATAGAAAACCGAACTAAAAAATAGAAAATAAATTTTAATAAATTTAAATTAATAATAGTGTGAATAAAAAAAATGTATTTTATTTTAGAAAAAGCGTGGGGTGCATAGTGTCAATAGTTATAAATATTTTATTGACAGATATGAGCAAAGTGACTATCATTTTGATAATATCTTAAAAAGCACCCCACGCTTTTTTTAAGCCTGAGAAACGGCTACCAGTACCAAGGAAGGCCGCAGGCGCGCAAATTACCTACGGAGAGTTACTGACATACTGACATACTGACTGACATACTGACATACAAGTAAAGCTAATAAAAAGCGTGTAAAAATGAAAACACGTAAGGTCAAAATGGCAGATGTCTATGTCAAACTACCCGCTATTTCTTATAAATGTAGCTTGGCTAATTAAACCTCTTTTTACCTTTAACGGGTGCGTTCAAAATAACTTTAAAACTATAACAATTTATTTGAATTTGAGAAATATTCGTGTTACTTCGGACAATATGAAATTTAAGTTTTTTTAATTTAAATTACGGTCGAACTTTGACCGTTGCGACGGGTGACTAGTTCAAAAAAAATCACTTACATATCTATTTGAATAGAATTGACTACTTTTTTTGCAAAGTACTGCAATTCAATATTCGCAAAACATTCGCATATTTTTTTGGAAACGTCCAAAAACATGCGAATATTCGCGAATGCGAATACTCGTTACATAACTAATACCGAGCCACGAGAAGCGTGAACGGAGCTAGTAATAAATATCAAAGCTTGATTACATGACATGGGTGTAAACATCCTTAATCTATCAACGGGATCATATGTGCTCTATACAATATAGTATGCAATAAGGATTAACTACATTTCTGGGAAGTAAACAGACTATTCTATTCCATTAGGATGACAATGCTGTGCAGTAGCTCAGTAGATTACAGATGCAAGTACATTCTATTCAAACAAAGACGTACAAACGTGTTATATGTAGATAACAATGGCTTAGGTTCTACAAAGCAACTTTGAGCAACTTTGATTTATCAGTGACAACATTTAGGGTAAGTTAGTATGATTATAGCTGCTTAGCTGTTGTAGGTGTTAAAGGTGGTAGCTATCAAAGGTGGTAGAACGAGTGTAGTTTGACCGGGGAGGTACCACCTCCACACCTATTTCTAGTGTGAAGCATTTATTGCGCTTCAATGGAAGGGTGTGGTTGCCGGCACACTTTTATCGAGGCGACCATCATAGTCCTTGGGAGTAGCGACGCATATGTGATAGACTTCAGATAGAACTGATGTTCTACATGAAATTGCTTACAAATGTACATGAGCGGCAGTGACGACTTACCATCAGGTGGACTGCATGCTCGTTTGCTACCTCATCCTCATTATTATATAAAAAAAATAGAAGTGAACTTACTATGGTAGAACCGTAGCTCGACCCCATACTTGCTTTTAAGTTACTGTCTATGATTTCCGGTTCTAAATCTCGGTTAATGAAGAAAAAATATTTAGGGATACTTCAATTTGCACGGTAGTAGAACGAGTACGATTCGACCGGGGAGGTAGTACCGCAACACATATTTCTGCGTGAAGCATTTCTTGACTTTCGATAGAAGGGCGTGGTTCCCGGTACACTTTTATATGAGGCGACCATCATAATCCTCGGTAGTAGCAACGCATCTGTGATTGACTTTAGATAGAACCCACGTTCTTTATGAAGTTGATTACAGTTGTCCATGGACAGCAGTGACCACTTACCATTTGGAGGACAGCATTCTCCTTTGCTACTTCAGTTAGCTAAAAATATAAAAAACATATTTCTAGCGTATAAAAGTTCTTACGTTTCAATGAGATGGTGTGGTTGCCGGCTTACTTTTATATAAGGCGACCATCTTAGCCGTCATAAGTTTCAACGCATCTGTTATTTACAAAAGTTTGAGTGGCAGTGACCATTTACCATCGGGTGAATTGTACGCTCATTTGCTACGTTAATTTTATTAAAAATACCTTTGAGGGAAAACAACGCATCTATGACAACGTTGACGAACTCCGTCCTATTTGGAATCGGTGACAGATGACCCTGAACGGCGATGACCTTTTACATAAAAGAACAGTGCGCCAAACTGCAACTCGAAATGGTAGAACGATTTAAATCGGTGTCCAGGTGGTGTATTTCTATTTAACCCGAGAGAGTAGCACGGCCACTTTCATCTGTCCGGTTAATAAGAGTACTTACGGAACTGTTTGGTATTAAAGATTAAAGTTGCATTTGCACACAGCCAGTCGTGTTGCCACCAACACATTGGTGACCCACCGCAATAGGATTCCTGAGACTTAACATTAGGTATTATCCAAATGGTATTAATTTCAGTCAACCTCTGATTTTAGTAGAAGTTTTAGCGGATATAAGAATATATAACGATCATTTACTTCCATGATGAAAAAATGAATACTAGAAACGTGACTTGAGAGCGTTTTAAAAGACTTTTCGGAGTTGTACGAAGTCTACTAATCCGCACCTGACCAACGTGGGGTTCACCGTAGGTTAATAATATTTATTATGAACCTATTGATATAGTAAACATTAGGTGATTTATATGTAAAATTTTGCATAATAAAACCTTTGAGACCTTTTCGGCAACCTTTTTGAAACGGGTCATACGGTAGGCTCTATGTGTGGTAATAAAGGGCCGCAATCTGATGTTTTAAGTTCATGAAATTGTCTCTGAAATCTGAAATAAGTCATCAAGAATAAACAGTCCCCAAGAAACTAAGAAAAAAAAACAAAAAAAAAATATTTTAAGAAAAAAATAAAGGCATGCAAGAATCTGCGGACCGTTGTTACCGACCACCGTTTTAACCTAAATACTTTTGATGCCAAATTAATCTATAGCATTATACATATGTATATCCCTTGACATAAAAGCAGGGTAGGTATAAAGTTTAAACGAGGTGAATATTTTAAAACATAAAACTTACTCAAATTCAAGTCGATTTAAGCATCCCATTTTAGAATATCGTTAAAAGTTGACCGTCGAGTCTTTTCAAACTAAACGACGTCTAGAGTGAAGCTTAACTATCGCATATTTCAACATTTTCAACTTTTGTCTGCACTAAATGTTCAAAAATTTCAAGTCTCGAATAAAATGAGGCTCTTTCTACCGTTTGTGACCTAGAATCGACTTGACGGTGATCAGATCGAAGAAAACCAATTCCTGCCCTTAATCAGTTTAGCCTGCTACCTTATTCAGGTTTAGTACGTGTGGAAAATCAGGTAGAATCCAATATACGAGTACACGAATGTAAAGAAATACGTGTTTACGAATTTGTAGGTCTTTCCAAGTTCTTCATAGTAAGGATTATGTAACAGTACAAGCCTGGTACAAATATTTAGAGTACAGAACGTGATCTACTGAGCTTTAGTTCGTATATAAAATATCGTATAAAAAGAATATTCGCATTAGCATTCGCATTCGCAAATATTTGCATTTTAGATACTCGCATTCGCAAGAATTGTGCGAATGGTTTTCGAACATCGAATTGCAGTGCAGTGCAAAAAAAAATGTCGATAAATTGGCGAATGTCTTTAAGGAAATCGGTATTGAATCAGTGAATGAAGTAGTAAATCAGTACTGTCCACCAATTCGCACTTGGCCAGCGCGGTGGACTATGGCCTAAACTCTCTCATTCTGTGAGAAGACCCGTGCCCAGCAGTGGGTTAATAATGGGTTGACGAGAAATCAGTACTAATATCATTCCGCACTCATTCAACTTTCTGTACTTATTTTCTATCAGTCCAAAAGACAACAACAGAGTAGCTAGCATTAAGCCAAGAATAGATAAGCAAAGAAATATAGCAAGCCAGTAAATAAACTTCAGAATTTCAATATGCATTAGCTGCCGACTGTTCGAAGGGCCGTAAATAACAGAGTCCAAAACACTCAATGCTGTGTTTTGGTCGAGTTTCTACAATTCAATAAAAGAGGTATACGAATGTGTGCTGTGGAAAACGTATGACATGCTTCGTATATAATGATTTCTGCACATAGGATTTCCTGCATCATGAATGTTATGCTATGTGCATAATAATACGACTAGTAAAAACATCTAGACTTAGAGTAAAAATCTTAATTCGTCATTTAGATGTCACACCGGGGGTCATATTGGGTTAGGGTTGCCACCCGTACTTTCTTATAACATTGTACTAAATTTAATAAATTGTACTTTATACTTTATGAGGAAAATAAAGTACGCGAAAATATTTCATTTGGTATATCTGAGATTTAAAAGTTTGATTATAATCAGTAAACTAAAATTACTTTAATCACAAGGTTTCCGTAGCTACCTTATTTAGAAAGTAGTAGAACGTTTACATTTGGTGACATTTTTTTAAAAATATGGGCGCCAAGTTACTATCTACATTTTTTTTTGCCTACTATCACCTCACACAGTTCTAAATGTATACCAGAGCCAAAAATTAAGTAACAATATAAATAGTACTTTATTTTGAATCTACGTACTTTTTTCTTTATACCTTTTGTAGCCAATGTACTTTAATCGTTGAAAAAAAAGGTGGCAACCCTATATTGGGTGTACAACCCATTATTGTCCCACCGCGCTGGCCAAATGCGAATTGAGGGGTCACATTACTTCACTTCATATTCATACATTGTCATTTTTAATTTGTGATTACCATTTATTCAATTATTTAGATGTTTGTTAAATTAGGTACAAGTCAAAATTTATGTATTTGTATAAACACCAATAAATTGACTTTGTATGAAAACGAATGACGTCATTTGTTCTAGACAGATTGTGTCCATGTACTTACTAATAATAATACTCTGTCTAACATAGAGGTATTATGAAATTGTAATAATCTAATAAAAATAGGTTTTCTATATACAGTAGTCGCTGTAACGAATAGCACTACTGTACATAAATATCTAATATTGGGACGTGCGGGGATTACAATGAGTCCGGTTCCTTTATTACAGATTTTGCAGGTAAGTATTTTTCCTAAGCTCCTAATATAAGACACCTAAACCCTAATTGAAAAAATACACTAAGGGACACCTCGTGATCTAGAACACAGAGGTAACTTTCGTAATGTAAGTAGCTACATAAACCTATGTACATTACAACTGCTTGGAAACCAGAATGTCCAACTATACGCACGAAATCCGTTACTTTAGCCGAAACATCGGGCGTTTACGACTCTCGAATACAAACGCTTTTACGAACTGACTATTACCTTAGTTTAAGTACATTACGTTTCCTCAGAACAAACGTTGCCTACGTTTTCGTATAACATGGCACGTTTAAGTTTTTGGCCATACCTTGCAATATATACTTCAAGGTGTGGGCAAAAACGTAAAGGGTAATTGTTTTTATATTACAGAGAACCTTTCAAAGGTACCATAGCACTTTGGGAGAGATATTAAGTTTGTTGGATTTTTACCGCACTAAAACTCTTTATGTGGCCTTTCTCAAAGCCACTTAGAACCCTTCTAAATCTCCAATGGAACGCAACCAGAGTTCTCTTAGCGCATCGCTCGGTGGAATACTGACCGGGAAAGCAATTACACTCTTCTACACTTTCGGGCAATGACGTAGCGTGGGTTTATGCCGCCCGAGTATAAAGTTAATTTTGCCGCCCACCTATTTACGAATTTTAGTCGGCAAAAAAGGGTCGTCAAATCTAAATATTCTGCCGCCCTACGAAATCTACCTTCGCGTGTTTACGACTTCTGATTGGACGATTCAGGTTGAACCTTGCCGCCCTCAACCCCGGAACACTAAACGATTACAGAGACAACAAACCGTATAGAGCTAAATTGCTAGAATATATTATTGATAGCGTTAATACTGTTGAACCGAGTGACCTACATTTGAGGCGAACATCTTAATCCTCAGGAGTGACGACATATACAGCTAGAGACAAAACCTATTCTTTGTCATTAATGGTTACAGATGGGACGGCAGTAACCACTTGTCATCAGAAAAACTGTATGCCATTTTGCTACTTGAATTTCACGAGAAAAACTACTACGTATTAAATAAAAAGTATAAAAATAATAACACTAGAAGTGGCTTGCTCATTAAAATTGATGGATCTATGCTCGTAAAAAATTCTAACCCAATGCCCAAAAGCCTCGCTGGAATAAAAATTCGAGAAGGTAATTCTGAAATGGTCCTTGTTTTTTTACTTCGGTGGAGCTGAATTATTAGAACACTTTAGGTGAACTCCAACTTGCATAGAAAAACAGAGCTTATGCAAATCTAACAGAGCGAGTCTACTTGACCCGATAGATGTCGAGGTATTTAGTGGTGTAATAATTAACGTAAATCCTCTAAAACATGATTGGAGTATTTAAAAAATATCGTGACCTAATATTGAGTAGGTAGATCCCCATTTTTATAAAATCTTTTTTTAAAGTCTTTTAAACTCGAAAGAATTGAACTACAACAAATTTAAACCTATGTGTTTTTTTGTATCTGTGATGATGACGTTGATTTCCACATTTGACGTAACTACTACTCATAGTACTCCATCACTGCCAACGGAGTCCTCAAATGAATTTGATTCAATAAGAACATAAACTACATTACCTGCACACATACATTAATATACCTATGTATTTTATTTTCATTCCTATTGCCGTGATCGCCATAATTTTATTATATTTCCGTAATACCGGTACCTAACCTGCAGGTCACGTTCACTTCACCAAATAATATCTATTATCTGAGTTAGCAATAGCATCAATAGTGTCTATAACTATCCTATTTTATGCCTGTGCCTTGAACAAAATCAATATTTTTAATTAAAAAAATGTTATTGAGAATCTTTTAGCTGTAACCTTAACTTCTGTTAGCGGACCGTAAGCACGTTCATGATACGTCATAGACCAGAAACATAGTCCTGCGGTCTCATTAAACGTTGCTCGTTTCAAGAAATGTAGAAACCTCAATGCACGGAAGGATTGCTTTGAATTTCACAGTAAAATTCTTCAATGAAATTATCAACGAAAATCAGCGATCATTATGATAAAGATACTTTATGCAATTTGTAAAATAAATCCACCTACTTTTTATGAACTATTATTTTATACATCTTTGTTTTTGTCGTCAACCCATAGTTGTCCCACTGCTGGGCTCGAGTCTTCTCTCAGAATGAGAAAGTTATAGGTCATAATCCACCGCGATGGCCAAATGCGAATTGGTGGACTTCACACACCTTCTTTTTTTTAAAGAGCTCTCGGGTGTGTAGGTTTCCTCACGATGTTTTCCTTCAAAAAGCAGTGATAATTAATTTCTAATACGCATATAATTTTAGAAAAATATGGGTCTGGGTTTGACCCTCGGACCTCCCGATCGAGAGAGCAAGTTTCAACCATTAGGCTATCACTGTTTTAACTATGCACTGCGCTTTGGACATATACAGAAAAATTTATTTAAACATTTTAATCAGGCCAATACCTTTTTTTGTCTATGAAACCCGAGAGAACTTGGCAAATAAACTTTTTACGTACATTTTTTAACTTTATGATCTAATGGTTAATGTTTAATTAATCAAGATGGGTTTGTTTAAGTTTTTTTTAATAATAATAAATAATAATAAATTGACTTTATTGACATATTTTTACATCAAAATTATATGAAGCCTCTGATCCCCGAATTAGCTGGAAACTGTGTCTCGGGTATCAGCGTCTACTCCCAGTTTTTGTCGGTATTAAAAAATATGTTCATTACAATATAATGTGTGCAGACGTAAGTAGTAGTAGTAAGTAAGTTTTATTTCTATTTGAATATCTATAAATATAATACGTGAGACAAAAACTTGGGATCTCTTTTTAAGTTAAATTACGCAGACGGAGAAGTATGAAATTTGGCATAGATATAGTATTATAGATTAGGAGTTCGTCAATTAAAATTGTTTAACGGGTGTTATTAATATAACTTGAAAATTAATACAATTTGATTTAATTTCATCTGTTCTGTTTCTCTAATGGTTGAAAAACAGGTCTTCCTAAAGATCTGTCTAAAGGTAAGTCAAGCCACCACACAAACTAAAGCCTTGAATCCGCCAGAAATTATAAATATTTTTAGTTGTATATTTGTTGAAACATATAACAAACACAGAGCAGCAGGTCTCGCCAAAGCATGTTTCACACAACATATTCCGGAAAAGCGACGTGCATGATTAATTCAATTTATAAAGTCGGTTAAAAAGAGGGGCTCGGCCAGACGGTCGTGTTATTAAAACAATTAGCTGGACGTCGGTGACTGCATTTACCGCAGATTGGATTATAGTTAACGTAATACTCGTAAATATAAACGTTTACAGCCATCCGCCGATCACTTTAAAGTTCCTTTGTTTTAAAATAAAAGCTTCAAAATGCGCATCAAAAATATGTTTAAGTATAGTTAAGTTGACGACCAGAGGAGTCGACGATGACCGACGAGTGGCTACCATACCGGTCTGACGCGCAATGGGTTCCGAGTTCGATTCCCGACCAGACAGGTATCTGAATGATGAGTTTAGATTCATGTTCTCATCCCTGTAGCCTCGGGGTCAGAATAGGGCTACGGTATCCCCTGCCTGTCGTAAGAGGCGACTAAAAGGGGCTTCCGGGGTTGCAGACGGCTAGAGTGGGAGCTCGAACCGTTCGGTCAGGCAATCCCGGGAAGGACGGCGGTATGTGTGGTCGCATACCGTTGTAAAGATTAGACGGAGCGGTGGGCCCAGCCGCCCATCTGGGAGGAGCCCGTTGGGGCAGCGCGCTCGAGGATTCCGGTTGAAGTCGTTTCGAGATCCCGGAGTCCTCCTTTTCAGCGCCGAGGACGGCCACCGGGGGGGTTTTAGTGCGGTAAAATCCCACATAACCCTGCATCGCTCCCACGGCGTCGGGTACCTTTGGAAGGTTTCCCCCTCGAAAACAAAAAAAAAAAGGTCTGTGTGTTTGTATATTCGTCTTGTCGTCCATGTTACCCACGACACAGGAGAAAATCCTAGTGTGAGACTATGAGTATAGAAAGCGTGTGTGTTTGTGTGTGTAAAAGTTATGCAGTCAGATGTACAATAAAATTCGAATGCTAGAATAAAACCTTCAAGGAAAGCATAAAAGAATTGACCGACAATAATTTAAAAATTATGTTTTTAATTTAGTATATGTTTTTTGCAGTAAAGCTACGATGCGGAAATATTTAATTTTATGGTACTGCAAGTCATCTCTTGCACTTACCTATATTTTAATAACGTCAACATAACGAATAGAAATAGTTAATAAGGTAACGGTGTTATGACGCATTTAAAAGAAATATACCTCCAACGTACATCGTGAAAATGTTTACTGACTGTAGCTGAAAGTCAAATAGACGTTTTGTATATGTCCTTTTTTCATGTATTTATTAATAAAATGTATGATATCTGTTATAATGTACTATTAGCAATGTTAAACCTGTGATTGGCTTAATAAAATTGAACTGATTGGGAGCTCAAACGCTTATCAGTGCAGCAACCATATAAATTAAAAACTTAATTCCACGTATCTACGTGTTCACGAATTATATTATAAATAAAGTACTGGATATTAAAATCATGTTTATACGCGACTACGTAAGAATATGAGTAATGTGTTTTGAGCACACATATCTATGTATAGTATATGTACCTATAATTATGTAAGTCCTTTTTTGGCATGCGCTACAGCTTAAAGGGCGGACGAATTAATTATGGCATACAATTAATTGATATGTGATTATATATATAATTTTTAAATATGGCGCCTACGATCGGAGAAAAAAGGAGAGATGGGCGATTTTTGGATTTTGTTTTCATATCAATTTCTTGTAAAGTAGCGATTAACGGGATATTTATAAGCACACTAACCTGTCAACTATGTTCGAGGTACGAGCGATGGCGCCCGTAATCCAATTTAAAAACAGCGCTTGCGAGCCACACGCCTAATTAACTAGCGGTGGGACAACGCGCTTGAATAACTAACGCCTAACGACCGACGTTTGTAACTGAAAATGTTGACAGCCGCTGGCTACGTTACGGTGATTGGAATGATCTTTCTACTGTACTGATATCACATTTTTTAACCGGTTTTTGTTGAACCATTGTTGCGTTAGTATTCTATTATTCGTAAGTGTAATACGATGCTGATAATTTTAACACGCTATAATTTATCGCTAAATTAATAGACAACCTTTTTTGTGTAATTGTAATTAATATGGTGTTTCTAATTACTGAAAATAATCAACTATTATTATACTTAGATGGCAACATGTAGATCACGGCAACCTTGCTGTATATAAATTAGCTTGCTGCGTATATGGATTACGATAATTTACCATAACAAGTACTCTACTTTTTTTCTTCTCGAGGGGAAACCTTCAAAAGAAGCTAAACAGGGTTATGGAGGACTCTAGTCACACAAAAACCGCACCGGTGTCCGTCCTCGGCGCTACAAAGCAGACTCCGAGAAACTGGATCTCCAAAAGAATGCAACCAGTCTTTTGAGTGTGTTGCGTTATCATGCTAATCTCAGGTGAGCAGCTGGGCCGCACATGCCGCCATCCTTCCCGGGGTCGCCTGGCTGGGAGGTTCGAACTCCCACTGTAGCCGCCCGCAAGCCCGGAAGCCCCCTTTTAGTCGGCTCTTACGATAGACATACCGTAGCCCTGTTCTGATCCCGCCTGCCTGTTGTGAGAGGCGACTAAAAGGGGCTTCTGGGATTGCGGGCGGCTAGAGTGGGAACTCTAATCGTTCGATCAGACGACCATGATGGCGGTATGCGTGGTCGCATACCGTCGTAAAGAACAGACGGAGCGATGCGCCCAGTTGCTCACCTGGGAGAAGCCCGACGGGGCAATGCATCTAGTAGACAATGCACCCATGCGCACCTAAATCAGTATTTAACGCACGTGCTTTTTTCTACTAGGTAAAATTAATGACTTTATTTTCTTATTCAAGAAATACTCTATGATTACACAAAGCCCTTGATTTCCATCGAAAAAGATACTGAAAATATTCTGTGGCGAATTTCACGGTCTGTGACCTATATTTCCTTTACGTCACGAACAACTGCACACAAAAACCGCATTTAGGTCTTTGAACAAAACAACTCTGTAATCTTGATATGATGATTTCCCAACGGAATGAACAGTAACAAAAGTGCGGTTACACGCGCCTAGAACAGAATGGACTAGCCTAAACTAACTATTACTTTAGAAACTTAAGTTTTAAGAGGTGTTAAAAGTAAAATTTGCACTAATTTATAAAATCTTTTTTTTAAACCAGCTATTTAATACACTTTATAATGTAGGTAAACTAGTCACTCTTCGCATCGGTCGATGTTAACCGTAATTCAACTTAAAAACTAAACTTAATATTGTGTAAAGTACATTTTTTCTCAAATGCAATTTAAAATTATTGTAATCTAATAATATTATAATAAAAAATATAATCTAAAAAAACGCGCGTATTTTGACACTGTGTTCTCATGGTAGATATTAAGAAAACAATGAACGTTTTATTACGTTTACTATTTACTCATTTTATTTATGTTTTTTATAAGTATTATTAACAAATATATTAGCATCCTGCACTCCGACTTATTTCATACTCCTCCGTCCGCGTACTTTTCTTAAAAAGGGATACAGAGTTTTAGCTTTATATATTTATATATACCTACATGATAGAATAAGTCCAACTAAATATTAATAGTCATTGCCAGCTGCCAACGTAGAACTACGCGCATATTATTATACTTTAGAAGCTGCTTAACATTTCCTTTGAAAATATCATTACTACGTTGCTTTACTCGAAAATTACATCCGACATTCACATTATGCAGGACTTAAATGTCAACGTGAATATACAAAATGCTAAGTTGATTAAAATTTAAAATTAATTAACATGAGCTTCAAGCTGAAGCCTTACAATTCCGTCTTCCGTCTGATCCTTTTCAAATAAAGAAATGTGTAAAGATGGAAACAGACATCGTATTTATTATTAACGTAAGGCAAAATAAGCGCAATCTTGGACTTTTTTGAAAATTAACATAACGGCTATTGAGCTACTACATTGACTAGACAAATAAAGAGCAAGCTATGTTCTGTGTTTTCGTGGTTCCCTTTAGTAGCATCACTTTGTCATATCCCACAAGTGGGATTGAGACTTTACATATAACTTTGGGAGGCGGGCATCCAGATGACATACCTATTTGTCTCTATATAGAATTTATACATATATTACTGATAATAAAGGTGAGAGCACAAATCCAATTTAGATTAATCAAACTAATAATATAATTTAGTTTAACCTACTTACCTGCGTGTTTATTGATTTAGATTTTTTATACCTAAGTGGTCACCTAAATAAAATAAGGAAGGTTTGCCTTTGTGCCCAACAAAATCTATCTAACACGCCTACTTAAGTACGAACCTACGAAATACACTGCACTCGTATTCGCAAGACGTGAACCGGATTCTTTTATAAATATTTGAAACGAAACCCCGAGATATTTGCCTTCGGCCACGAACGAAGTGCTTCTCGACGCTATAAAGTTGAAATAAAACTATGGCCGATGGATTTTTCGTTTTATTAAATTATTTATGAACTAGAGCGACTCTGAAAACATTGTTTTTAGGGTTGCTAACAATTTGTATATCGATGTGCTAACCTCGTCTATTTCTATTCTTCTCACTATTAATCAGAAAAATCAGATACTATGCAAATTTGTCATTAGTAGGTATTTAAATTTGATTCTAAAAACAAAACTCATTAGTGATCATTTTATTTCTATTTTAAAGTTTGTTTACATAATTTATTATGTATAGATAATAAATATGTATAACGTACCAAGCAACCCCATTTAATTTTTGTCCGAAGCTTAGTTTATAATATCTAAACCGTATTCGGCTTAGCAGTTTGTGAAAGCCAGCGGGCGTGTTAATAATTAATATGTTTTTACACACGTACCGAACTACCGTATGAAGCTGAGTTTAAATTTTAAATCGGCAACACGGTACGGTTTGAAGTATTTTCAGTATGGCAATACATACACACGGCATAATAATATTTGTGAGTCTCCTGTGACACCACGCTTCCTGTAAGCCGTTAAAAATTTAAGTTCATGGCGACCAAAAACATGAGTCTAGATACGGTTGGGCACAATTTTTTTCTGCGTTTTAGAAATTAGGTACTTATTTCTCACAGATTTATGGCACAGGAAAACATCTCGAGGAAACCTACACGTTTAAGAGTTCTCTAAAAAAACGTCTGAAAGGAACCTAAATGAATCGATTCGCAATTGGCCAGTGGGTCGACAAAGACCTACAATTTTCGTTCTGAGAGTAGAATCGTGCCTACCAGTAAAAAAAAATTAAGGGTTGACGACTAATGTTCTGGCACATATATACCATCATGCTGTATCGTTTTATAATTTACAAACCTCGCCAATGCCTTGTTTTTAAATCAGCACAGATATGAATAATTAATTAAAATATGTTGAAGTCTGAGCCTACACTACACTAATCATCGATTTGCAACTAAAGATATACTTGGCAAGGAATGCGAATATTTTACCGCTAACAATATCTTTATGAAAAATAATAGGTATCTATGTACAAATCAGAGATAATTACTTAATTACTTACCTATACTTATGCCAAATGTTTCCGACGTCCAATAATTTTAAATACAGACATTCCACCTCATAGCAGTGCTTTCTTGTTCCGTCGTATGACATAAAAACGCGCTGTCGGTGCACTTCAGGAAAACACCTAGTAAAATCGTGTTCAAACGTTTTTCAAAAGCACTATTGCAGCATCCTATCTGGTATCTAAAAGTATCTTTCAATTTTGCAATAATATTTTTATGTTCAGTTTGTACTAGCGTATTTCCGCGACTTCACCCACTTCGTTAGTAGGTACTTATAACGATCATGAGTACCTTATGTGTTAAAGCAGGTCATAAACTGTAATCGGGCGTAAGAGAAGGGTTCCTCACGTCCTTCTCCTACCCTCATAACAGAGGCATTGGTGCAGGATTTGGGGGTATTCTGTACCAAAGTAACAAGCCTCAAGGTGGCTCGCGCGGTGTTCCCACGCACCCCAAAGACGGAGGGATGGAGAAATTCCAGAAAAGAGACGGGCCCTGCTGTGGGCACACGCCGCCGGGGCCGCGGACGAATGCAACTAGCGTATCCGCAGTCCCGGCACAGGGCGTACAGAGGAACGCCGTTGGATTTTAGCAGGTAGGCGTCCGGCATATCCTCTCCATGAAGGGTTTTCCCACGTTAAGAAAAAAAAAGGTCATAAACTGTGTGTGCACATAGCGTAATTGGACCAGACACATCCTCACAAACTTTCACGTTTGTAATATAAATATGATAGGGTTTTATGTAGTGTTTAAAATTACAGGATTCGACTCTCACAACAAAATTCGGCCGACGCCGAAACAGAGGGTTTTGAAAACCATGAGCAAACAAGCCCTAGAACAGACTACAATTACTTTTCAGTTTTCAATACCGATAACATTAAAAAATAATGTGAATTTTGAACAAAACCCATTACCAGTGTGTTTTCACTTCATAAAAGGTAACCAGATTAATATCGATTCTATGCTAAATGCATCTCTTTTTTCAAATATTGGCTTCTAAAATTATCTTTAAAATAGGTTGGTTCATTATAAGAAGAATCCGCAAACTCACAATATTATTATGATATGACTTCATTGTACATATTCAGTGCTACGATATGCTACGGTGTAACATTCTCTACACTCATAAAAGCTTGGAAAATTGAATTCGCTTACAGATTTTTGCGATATCCGTTCCACCGTAAGAGTCTATATTGTTCGCACCAATTACTGTTTCGATTACCTGAACAGTTGGATGCGAATTTCATATTTTTTTTATTTGACTGAAGTAGCAAACGAGCATGCAGTCCACCTGATGATAAGTGGTCACTGCCGCCGATGGACGACTGTAATCAACTTCATACAGAACATAGGTTCCTTCTGAAGTCATTCATAGATATGTTGCTACTCTCGAGGACTATGATGGT
The DNA here is from genome assembly GCA_949699795.1 of Spicauda simplicius. NCBI lineage: Eukaryota > Metazoa > Arthropoda > Insecta > Lepidoptera > Hesperiidae > Spicauda > Spicauda simplicius. The sequence goes on along the minus strand of OX453067.1, from coordinate 8,177,865 downwards.
CGTCTCATGTGAATTTGAGCCGTGTGTGTGAAAATTTTGCGAGTAACGTTAAAAGTATCATAATTTAACTAGTGTCGATGTTAGAGAATACTTAATTTTGTCTAAATGTACTGTAATGTTCTGTAAATAGTATAAGTGCCACTATAGAAGACAAGCATAATCAGAACTTGTGAAGCAGGCATGTGCTACCTTTAACATTTTATATTTAAATTTATTCAAAAAGATCATGCGTACCTATATATTTATACTGCCTGCCCTAGAAAGTTATTATACCATAATCACCAAGCATTGATGACCGCATTACAGGAATAACTTGTATACAGTTTAAGAATAAGATACTTCCTCAATATTTAATGCATAAGTTTGTCGCCTCCCGTAATATATACAGGACAGGTGATAACAAAATATATTCAGGACAGGCACACTATTCTAGGCCAACACTACTAGGGGTGACTATACTCGGGGCAAATTCGATATGGAATGTTTAATAACAAAGCGTTGGCTAGCAACCACTGACAGACAGGGGAATGCAACTTTTTGTTGTTTTATCAGCTGTCTTTTGCCAGTTACTAACATTTACCTGTATCTTATAATAGGTTGCAAATCCCTTCATGGAATTAAGGTTCTAACATCATTAGTTATACAATGACGATAATGGTAAATAAATTTTGTTTGACAGATTTTACCATATTATCTTGCAGTTGGTCGTTATTAGTTAATCAGCTCTTGTTAATTAAATTACTTCGCGAAATTTAATGCATACTTTGGTCGAGTATAAAATGCATTTGTGTACAAATTCGTGCAAGTTGGTGATAACCCTACATAGGATTTTTTATGGTTTGTTTACATTTATTCCAGATCGAATTTGCTCCGAGTATAGATAAGTTGAATTATACATAGTACTAGCTGTCCCGACAAACGTTGTTTTGCCATATAAAAAATAAAAATAAATGTTAAGGGCGGACAACCCTTAAGGGGTATGAAAAATAGATGTTGGCCGATTCTCAGACCTACTAAATAAGCATATCAAATTTGGTAAAAATCGGTCAAGCCGTTTCGGAGGAGTTTGGCAACAAAAACTGTGACACGAGAATTTTATATATTAGATAAAAAAGACCTAATATCAATATATGCAAGCATTTTATTTTCATAGTAAACATACAATTAAATTATGCATGATGTAATCAAAAAGTTAATTAACAGTTAGCCATAATATAAAACGAATTCATAATAAACACAATTTAAATCTAAAGTTCATTCGAATCTCAACAAACCGTTGGCGGTTAGTACTTTCACACTACTACATTTAAAAACACTATGTATTCATGGTTGTATGAAAACTGCATAGTTCGTAGTATCACAAAGTTTGACTTCATTAATACATTTTATTAACCAACTCTTGGTTACATGTTTAACGTTTGACGGTAAACATTTTTTCAATTTCATCATCTGGTTATAATCAATTTCACTGTCTCTATGAACTAAATAATCGACGTTCATATTCTTAACTGATTTGACAACAATACCGCCGTATGCTATCCAATGCCTTTCAAAATGCCTTCTTTCAAACTCTGGAAAACTAATAAAATCTGGATGGAAACCTAATCTTTTATCTTTAAAAATGTCAGGTAATGGATTATCAGTTAACATATCATTCTGAATATCACTAGTATCAATATCATCATAACTTATGGTACTTGTACTGCAAGAACTGTTTGAATTTGATGAATTGGAATTATTTAAATCTTTTTTTCTCTTCTTTCCGTCATTTTTCTCTAGCTTTGTGGTCTCTGGAGAAAAATAAGAATCTATTTTGCGTTTAACAGGACTGTTCTTTGGCACTTTTATTGATGGTTCATCTTTAGCTGCCGTAGCCGCAATTTTGGTTAAAAGAGATACATCAGTCTTCTCTTTAGACGACTTATACAGCTGTCGGAGTTCTTCAAAATTTGTAGCGGTTTTCCAATCCTTGTCATCTCGTATCCTTGTCACTCTCGGGAATCTTACAGAAACACCATCTTCTATATGTAGATTGGACTTTGTCAGCTCGGTTCCTGAAAAAAGTTATTGATGGTATATTAATTACATATGTTGCTCGAATTGTGGAAAACCAGTAAAGTTTGACCGCTAAGGTTTCACCACCACACCCATTTCTAGCTTAAAGTAAGGTGTTGATGCTGGGTGCATAGCATATTTAAATTATTTAGCAATATTTCAATTAATGAAAGTTTTATTTTAATCAATGTAAGTCCACTAACTGAAGACGAGAAAAGGAATTTGTAGCATCAGCCATATATTGTTTATCTTACTTATTTCCTTAAGAGTTGGGGACATTCAGTTGATATTGCAACGAAATGGTTGATAATATGCCACTGAATATTTAGCCATATGTTATCAAATTATCATTAGGTAACTTCATCTTTTTGAGAATTATACAAAACATTTTTAACACAAATGATAACTATTTCACAACACTTACCAGTGATTTCCCAAACGGGTTGTTTTTTTGGGTCCTTGGCAATAAAATCTGGGATCAAGCCTTTATTGCAATCCAACCATAATGGAGATTTTGTTTGGTCCTGGGATATCTTGATCATAAGTGGTGCCAATTCCTTTTGCAACCTTTGCAAAGTACTATCATCATGGCCTGTATGCACCTTAGTTACGGCCACCCAACGATTTCTTAATGTGTCTAAACAACCCATTAAAAACACAGACATCATCCCGCCTTTCTTGCCTGTACCTGTAATTTGTAAATTAAAAAAATGATAAATTGAGTAAAACAGTCAACTTGACACTAATTTCATAAGTCTAAAGTATCAAAATTTCTGAAGAAAAAATTGCATCTGTCTACAAGAATGGATTCTATAATATGCAATGGTTAATGGCTTCTTTCAAATCTCAAAGTGGAGATTCCCTTTGAGATTCAAACATCTTGTTGCATTTACTGAGAGGTCCCACTCTTCCATAGCAAACTTTGTATTGTGGAGTTATCAAAGTTCAATGAATAGCAGCATTAATCCATATTATTTTAGTTGATTAACAGAATCAAAGTGGGATAGAACATGTGTGACGTCACACACACATACTCACATGCATGCAGTAAATGAGTCTGTGCGTGTAAGTGAAACAACTCATGGGTAACATAAAACGGGTAATAATGAATCGATACATGCATCCAATTTGCATATTATTATTTTTTTCAATATACATTTTGTAACATTTGTCTTCTGTACCATAAAATAACAGATAGTTCATTAACCAAACCAGGCTCCAAGCACAACAAGATCAGCTGTATCTGCCATTGCTCCATCAAATAAGTAATCCTTCTTCACTTTAAGCCAATGTCGTTTACCAGGCTCGTATGTAGATTTTAAATCTTTTAATACAAGCCCTTCTAAGCCCAATTGTAGAACCTGGAAAATATTAATCATTCATTTATTAATCAGCATTATATGACACACTACACATGCATCACTTTAATAGTACAGCTTCTTGGAATCCATGCAATATAATAATGTTTGCAATTGCAATTACATCACAACTCAATTAGAGTTAGAGCTAGTTTTAGGTGTCATCAACCCATCATTGTCCCACTGCTGGGCATGGGTCTTCTATCGGAATGAGAGAGTTATAGGCCATTGCCCACCGCACTGGCCAAGTGCGAATTGGTGGACTGGACTGGTAGTGTTAGGTACTACATGTGAATAAAAAAATGGAACATATTGTCAGTGAGTAGTATGTTGAGTAGTATGAACTCCCAACAACAATCTCACTAAAAGTAAAGGTGACACGATTATTTTTCTGTATAAAAAATTTGAGACCTCATTTCCCACAATGCTACGTTGACGCTTTAGCATTTGTTAGTCATCATAGACTTCACAAAATAATTTTGTACCATTGAATTGACTGTTGGACCACCATTATGTTGACTTAACAAGAATGATGCGTGTTATATCATTGATAAAAAAAACTAGAATCAGTTGTTTTTTATGCTCACCTTTGCAATCATATTTGCCAAATCGGCTGGTTTCTCGATTAATTCCTGTTCAGAAAACATAACATGATTTGTTACTTCAACCATGTTCTCTTTTAATATCTCCCGACGTTTCTTAATAGGCAAATCTATTAATACATCACCATTATAGTACAGACAATCAAAAACAAATAGGCACACTTGAGCATCATTGAATAATGTTCGCTTGTGTTTTCCTAAAGTACCGAAAGGTAAAGGTTTGCCAGTATTGACATCAACCATCAAAACCTCTGCATCCAATATCATATCTTCACCTTTAGGAAAAGCCTGTGGCAAGTAGTCTTTAAAATGGTTCACTTTATGAGGCATCACCGGTTTTAAGGCACGTGAAAAATATTTAAACTCCTTACCCCTTTTGTGTACTTGGACTCTCTCTCCGTCATATTTGATTTCGGAAAACATTCCATTTGGACACTTTTTCATTGCCATTTCTATAGATTTACATGCTTCAGCCAGCATTGGTAGAACAGGGGTCATTAGAGTAAGCTTTGCTTGGACAGTTGTTAACAATGCTCCTTTCTGTTTCACTCCTGCACTCTGTGGCAATACTCTCTTTAAAACCATATCCAGGTCTCGGGAGGTCTGAAATACTTGATATGCATCTGGATGCACCCCTTCAAGTATGTGCTTGGGGCCAGCGTTAATCCTCAAGTCTCCCTTTATTAATCTGATTAGCATTTTCAAGTCATCAAGGGTACACAGTTTAACTATTTTCTTAAAATGGTATATCTGCTCATCTTCGCGGGTTAATTTTGAGAGTTCCTGGAGAAAGTCATCTACATCCTGTACAGTTAAAGTACTTTCTGTTGACGGCTGAAATGTTTTTGACTTTGTAAAGAAATGTTGGATAGTTTCAGCAACATCGCCCTGTTCTAAATGAGTTAACATGTCATCATGGTCAGTGCCGAAAATTCGGGAAAACAGCTTCACGAGCTGTTTACTTTTTAAATTATATACCCTTTTGGACACTTGAGGCAAAAGTAATTTACACCAAAGTGCCAAATCACCTTCATATTTATTCCCCTTACTGCCTTTTGTAAAAAATTTATTAACTACTGCGGTTTTGTCCGTGTAAGCATCCACGTTAGATATTTTTTTACACAGGTTTATAAATGTAGAAAATTTATTATCCTCTGTCTTTACAGGTGACACACTCAGGTCAGTTTTGTCTATACTGGAACTCGGATCATCCTTGACTTTAGTTTGTTGTGATACATTTTTAATCACTTTCGCTGTATATTTTCCATCATTCTTCTGGGCATAGACTTGCTCCAGCTCGTTAATTTTTTTGAGTAGGAACTCTTGGTCTTCTTTAGTTAAATTGGCCCAATTGCCGATATCATCTATAGAGTCTATACGTTTTGTTGCCGGGCGTTGTTTTAATAGCACGTTCATAAAGCAATCTACATGATACCATGATTTCATTTGCTGATTCTCGCCATATGGACTAGCGACGATTTTGGCGAAACGCAGTTCACCGCTAGGAAGGTTGCCTTTACACCCTTTACATGAGGCACGAGAACCCTTAGCTCTATCAACGTAAAACGGCGTAAAATCTGCCATCACCTTATCGTTGTACTTAATCGTGTATTACTTAACGCACTTCAACTGGCACTAAAATAAGTAAACTATACACTGATTGTACACTATTTTCAATATGTTTATTGGGAAACAAAATGTAAAATTAAATGGATTTTAACTAAAGTGTAAAAATGTTAAATCCCCCTTTATATATACACATTATAAATTCTCTTTTTATATAGTTTATTACTATTTACACATACATTTCGCAGAAAAATACTGTAATTTGACACATGATTATGTTAGTCAGAAGTTACAAGTTACAACTTGTCAGCTGTCAGCGTCAGCGTTTTGTTAATGCATAAAGATATTGAAATCGACATTACCAATAAGCAGACAAGTTACATTAATCCTAAATAACATTGTAATAATCATAAGATACAACGCACTGTTAGTAGTATTTTCTAAAATCACAAAAATGATGCTTTAAATTCAACATATGAGAGATTAATCCTAAATAACATTGTAATAATCCTAAGATACAACGCACTGTTAGTAGTATTTTCTAAAATCACAAAAATGATGCTTTAAATTCAACATATGAGAGAGTATTTCTAACTTTGTCTTGGAACGACTGCAGAAACGAAACGAGTCGATTCGCTTGATACGACGCAGTAGCGAATTGCGCATGCGCGATATTTGAAACGTTCCGATTAACGCAAACCGTGCTGTGTGAAGTCTTTTTAATAATTCTAATCCCGGGCAGGATAAGTCTAGCAGTAAAAACAACAATAACCAAAAAAGGACTAAAGTTCTACCGGAAGTCAATCACAAGGATGTAGTTAATCATGCGCAAAGAGATATATAGTCTCCTCGCCTTAAATTAGTCTCCTTACCTTATCATTCAATTTAGAACACAACAGCATTGAACTTTGTTTTTTATCCGATTAAAGTAGTAAGAGGGTACTGCCTCATAAGGATATCTGTAAGCAACTTAATTGGATTCATTATATGAAAGAGACCCGTTAAGATTGAAATCAGAGTACCGCCTAAATATCGTTAAAATACGACCGTTTTAAATTTGATATAAAGGAAATAATTTCTTCTTTTCAGCTTCATCTTGCCACCAGGAATTCAACAGTGATGGATCGAAGCACGGCGCTCTTACTTCGCCGCATTATCCTTTGGCGTATCCACCAAACACACACTGCCACTATGAATTCTTTGGACGAGGGAAGGAAAGAGTTAGATTAATATTCCAGGACTTCTTTTTGCACAAACCTGCTGACGGATCTCAGGAGTAAGTTATTAAACTTTTAAGAATAAAACTTATGTAAATTCCAAATATCTTGCAAATGTATATTGGAACACTTATTTCACGATTAACTCTAAAACTCTTAATTTAGGCAATAGTGTTTAATGGACCTGAACGCGGATGCTAAAAAACTCTTTGGCATACATAGTATATATGCTCTTAATTCGCTGGGGTTATATTTCGCCCACATGCCGCGAATGAACATATTTTTTCGCCGCGAACACTAGAAAATTATCACATTATTCTTAATTCGCAAATTCTGTAAATACAAATGCAGAAACCGTGAATAACGAGCTTTTACTGTAATTGATCTCATGATGTTTTCTTGTAACATGTTAACATTAATTTAACTAATTATTTATGTACCTCATTCTAAAATTACGTTTAAATCATTTACAGCTGCACCAACGTAGATTCGCTCCAAGCCTTTGTCAACGTTGACGGTAGAATGGAGAAGGTAGACATTTTTTGCGGCACCGATCTTCCCAAGCCGATTATGTCGAATGGCCCGAAACTTATGCTCGAATTCCGAGGAATACAGTCATCTAGGCATTCGAGAGGATTTAGAATTTCATACTCGTTTGTGGAAGGTTAGTATACGATAGTAAATTTTATGGTATCACTAACGCAAAAGTACCATCCTATCAAAGTAAATCGAACGACGCAGATGACATGATTGTTGGTAGCGATCAATCACAACACATTTTAATTCAAATCTTATTTCAAAAGACTTTCATCATTCATAATTAGATTTGAGAAAACGTACCTAAAACTCAACCTTTAGATAATATTTTATATACTGAATGAACGAACCTTACCTATTTGTACATATACGAAGGTATATATTTCTTCGTATAAGAATATACGAAGAAATTCTGAGGTGCCTTAAATACTATAATGTATATTTTGTAAAACAAATACAAGTAAACTATTATTGTAGTTGCCAACACAATTTGTGCTCTAGGGGTGTTAACTCTAATGGAAGGAGTTAAACTTTGCATAGGCTTCAAACTTTCAACATCAATATTGCCTAACATATCGGATACACGAGTAAACTTTGCTGCAAACAAACCTAATTATTCCCGGGGATTAGCTATGAATATTAACTGGGATGCGACATTCGCCAGGCCTGAAATATGTACACGGGTAGAACTATGCACATCAGATAAATTAGCCTCCCACTGTGAATATTTGTTCTGCATTTCTGTTCCATTTCAGCTTTATCCTTTGTTTTACGACATATCGCCCAGGAAATATTAATCTCTAGTTAGGAGTTTTAAATAGACTTGGCAGGTAGGTATACGCTCATTTTTCGCTTGTTTAGATTTCTGTTGTAAAAGCAAAATACATATTTATATAAGATACAATGAAAGCATTGGTTAGAATATTTAACTTTTCGCTTTATATGATCTCCAGAATTTAACTGTTAATGTATATGATAAAAGTAGCAAAAATGCAGTCTGTATTAGGTGGCAATTGCGACCATTAGCCATTAGCAGAGCAATCTGGCTTGGACTCGATTATAAGGGCGTTAGTACTTCTAACGACGAAGCTGAAACATGTGTTGAAGATAATTCAAATAGTCAAAGGTTAAGACCAAATAGAACACTTCAAAGTAAACACTGCGTATATAAACAAGAAAATATGAGATTTGTGCTCCCATCATTGTTAAAACTACAAATGCCTCTAATAAAATTACAGATTTCGGCATAACAACCGGAAGACAACTTAAAGAGTTTCCATGCGCGTTCGTCTACAATAGCTCCGAGGCGCGAAATGGGACTTTTGCATCTCCCAACTCCCCAGGGCCGTATCCTCGTGACACCGAGTGTTCCTACTTTTTCCACGGGGGTCAGACAGAGAAAGTGCATCTGCATTTTACCAACTTCGACGTTGAAGGAGTGTTGCCGTAAGTATTTCTATTGTTATGTTTGTGCGACTTACAATTAATACGGATTAAGCGGAATCGATGTAGGTACACACGCTGCAATTATTTCTTTACCCGGTTTTCGTAATGGAACTACCTGAGACTCTTTGGCGCAGGATGTCTTGATCTTGAGCAAATTCTAATGATAATACACATATTCTTCTAATTGGGCTTTATTATATGTACCCATTGTGTATAAAATAAAAAGAAGCAATGAACGTAAAACGCAATTTAAAAAAGGCATTAATGTTACTAACTGGTAAATTTCAGGTGCGAAGCGGTGTCAGCGAGTGACTACGTGGAGTTCTCCAACTACATGACTGAAGACAATAGATATGGTAGATACTGTGGCCAGATGAAGGAGTTCCACGTGGAGTCTGAGAGGAATTTCTTCAAGGTTACGTTCAGGTCCAACGATAGGCTGGACGGCACTGGCTTCAAGGCCATCTACCAGTTCCTGGAGTCCACGGACGAGTACCGAGCTCCTGTATTTGATAAAGCTTCTGATTCTTTGCGTGAGTATATTTTTTATTTCAACATAATAGGCTCATCATGACAAATCACCTCTGTTCCTTTGCTGAGTTTAAGTCGGTTCTCATGATCCGAAGGATATGAGACCAAAATAGTCTACCACTTTGGCTCAATGCAGATTAGTAAACAAGATATACTTATATTAAAGAAGATTTTAGTATTCTCAGCCGCATACGATATAAGAAAAATCTAACTTATGACTTCGAAAAGCCTGAGTTGCGTGCTGGGGATTTGTTAAATAGACATAAGTTAATTTACATAAATAGACATAAGTTTCTTTCTACAATGTAAGTAACCATAAAGAAAGGAATTCCTTATTTTATCCCCTTAGGGGTGGAATTTCTATCGTAAGCGTAAGCGTAAAGGGATCAAAAAATAACATAAAACATTAAATAAATTTATTTTTAGCCAAAATTCTGTAGCTCTGTACCTTTTCCATTTGATTGAAGTAGCAAACGAGACTCACTGCCACCCACGGATACCTGTAAAAATTTTTATATAGAACAAGGTTTTTATCTGAAGTCAATCATAGATTGTGTTGCGTTGCTACTGCCAAGGAATTAGATGGTCGCCACATATAGTCAGCCAGCAACCACACGCAATGTTTTGCTTCACGCTAGAAATAAGTGTGGCGGCGGTACCTCCCCGGCCGAACTACACTGGTTCCCCACCTGGCAAATCTAGCTTGAGGTATTAAATGTCTTTCATGTCTTTATCTTTAAAATTGGAGTTGAAAATAGCATTTTTTCATGGTTTAATTTAGTCTTACTAAATCGTGGACAAATTCTTGTAAGCATTTACCTACTGATGTAAAGATTTACAACGGCTTATATCCGTTTTTTAAAGGAGACTTCACGATTCAAAGTAAAAAAAAATCTAACTGAAATAAATCACACATGCTTGTAACTTTGAGGATCTAATAAAAATATTCGAGTATATAATATATATTTCCGTAGTATGTTCCGTAAAAAGGAACGTAAGTACCTAGTAGCACTCGTCTGCAGTTAGGAGCGCGAGTTTTCAAGACTCGATTGTAACCTTCACCGAATAATAAATCTTAACAAAAAAATCGAGTCGACAAATATATCCGCAAAACTCCGATTGTAGTAGTTGGTGTAGATTGTAGTATTTTGTTAAATTGCTATGGTGTAAATGACAGTCCATGACCATATTGTTCGCACTGACGTGACACTTGAGTTCGATAAACAATACTACATAAAAAACCTTTTAATTTGTAACAATTACGCATATAAATACTAAAGGTACAATTACAAGAAATTCCCGAAGAACTTAATATTAAACGAGCGCCATCTAGCACCTTATTTTTTAATTATATACCCTCCTCGAAATAAATAAGAAGTATTATCGATAAATCAAATTTCGAATGAGCACTAGGTATATAACAGTCATTCGGCTCAGAACTGACTTACACACCACTAGGGTCACATTTCCTCCAATGAAGCCAGGTTTCTATCTGGTTATTCTATAAAACAGGAAGAAAGGAAGGGGGTGGTATCACCGATAATCAAACTAGTGTCTTCACCAAAGCGATAAGAGCAATTACCTTATTCTCAAAAGTAACTGAATCAAAAGTATCTGCTATTGAGGCAAAAACCTGAAATAGGCATGACTGTACTGCTAGCAGAGTAGGTAATCACTATCACACTTATTTCTGATTCTGTGTGATACAGTATACACAATATGGCCACAAAAAAAGATTTACAAAGAAAAAAGACGAACCCACTGAGAATCTTGCAGGATCTTCTCAGTTGAGGTCGTGTTCCGATCCGGTGGTAGTGTAAAATAAATATATTACATATATATTTGTAAGTGCCTCCGTAGGCCTATACAAAATAAAGACATTTCATTTCATTTCATAGATTTGTACAATGAAACATTTCTAATAGGCACTACACTTTTATACTGTATTCCTAAAACTGAGTTTAATTATCTACTTTCAGGTTTACTGGGATATTTGCTCCTGATTTCTATCATCACGACGCAGCTGCATCACCTGCTATATCATTAAATAAAGTGATACTAGACTAATTATGTATAGCTATAATTATCCTGTACATTTTGTACCATAGTTTGTGCCATACACCCGTAATTTACGTAGGTACGCAGTATTTTCTATAAAATTGTACTCTAAGTTCTCCTCTGTACCGACTAAAGCAATACAACACAATAAAGTTTATTCACGCGGGCACGTCGTAATATAAATAAATTATTAAATAAAATTATTTAAATTTACATGTAGTTTTAATTCACCATATTCAATTAATTGTATCAGTCTTGTGTTGAGTAAAGCGTGGAATGTCGTCGGGGCGAAAATAATTAGAGACGAAAAACACGATCGTTAAGTCTTAGAAAATTGATGAAACATTATTTTTGAATTTTTCGCCTACTAAAATTGCCAATCAAGATAGTGTCTATCTATCTCGCTCGTCGCTCGCTCCGGAGACATAGTTCAACTTTTAAAATTGGATTGGATTGTGTTCCAAAAAAATATACAAATTATAATTTTATGATATTACATAGTTTAAAATTCTTATTTCTTCCTTCTTTCCGGAAATCTTATATCTTCACAGCCGGAAGGATTTTTTGGGGTATAGGCTATACATACTGTATTGTAGTCTGTTTACTCCCCTCCGTCAAGATAAGTCACGTCCGTCACGTTAAGAACTGACGAGGCCTATTGCCATAGGTACGATTTTAGAAAAAAGTCAATGCAATGTTTTGCCAAGTGCAAGATACTCAGCGTTTTTGAGATGCTACAGTCACCATAGACATAATTTCTCTACTTCATCATTTATTTTGGAGATTACACTTGTATTGCAAGTTATAAACCTGAAATCTAAAGGTAGTTTCAACAGGCGTTTCATTCAAAACCACACTTTCAGATAAAAATAATCACGGCGTCGTTATTAAATAATTACTTCAAGAGGAGACTATTAACTCTGCAAGATACTGTAGGACCCAAAAATTGTGGAGATCAAGATCATTCTCGCAAGAGGAGTCTTGCTGCACTGCAAGTAACTGACCTAGCTCCTTCAGATTGCTATAATTTAAACTCCATGATGTTCATAGGTGGAAAAAGGTTTTTCACCGACGACGTTGTGAAAGAACAGTTGGAGAAGTGAATGAAGGGGTTGGCGGAGGATTCATCCAAGAAGGCATCAAAAAATAATACCCCGGTTCACCGCCTCCAATAAATATGTGATATCTGTCAAAAATTAGTATAGGTATGTATAATTCAAACTAAAACAAATTGTAATTTACCTATATAAATTCAGTGGGTACACTTACTTTTTGGATATACCTTTTAATAAATAGTCCATTCAATTGTGTATGAATTTTAACCCTCTTAGTGAAAGTATTTTTTGAAAATATTCAGTGAATAAGGTATATGGAAACAAATAGAGTACCTATATGGGTTACAAATAGAGTTAAAATCTTTTACTTGGTTAAGTCGAAATTATCAAGACATCATTAAACGAAGGTAAAATATCGAAATATATATGTATAGCAACGTGCACATTTGTGAGGTTTCTTGTACTGACGAATGTAAGAATAATTGGCTCAATTCACGGTTAAGTGCTTACTGAAGGATTAGAATATACAAGCTGATATTGACCTATGACTGTGAATAGAAAGGCGGTCAAGTGCGATTTCAAAAAGTATGTTCTTTGTATCTACCAGCTTTAGTCTGGATTTAGAAACTTTTCAAAAGCGGGACAGCAGAGGCGATGGAGGGTGTGTGCAGTGCGGGTCTCCGGTCCAGGCCGGAGGACAATTTAATTTGTAAAGATTTGACGACTTTTTTTTGATATGTTTAGATCTTCCTGAAAAGCGGAACTGATGCCGTCTCGTGCGGGACATTTTTTATTTTGACTTAAAACTCGGGACGTTTGGCAACGCTGGTACCTATATTACATACTACACATTTTCTGTACATCATTATGCAAAAATCACATATTATACCAAACAATCCTCATCAACCCATTATTGACCCACTGCTGGGCACGGGTCTTCTCCCAGAATGAGAGAGTTTAGGCCATAGTCCACCGCGCTGGCCAAGTGCGAATTGGTGGACCAAACAATACAACCACACAAAACTGGGCATATACATACAAAGTGTATTTTGTATATTTAATGACAATAATAATAATATCTTTATTTCATAAAATAGCACAGTAACATTACACAATATCATTAGGTTTAGGGTAACATTATAGTAACATTGGACATAACGTTTGTCTTCAGTTGCCTAAACTGGGCGAGAACCTGTAATATAGGCAACTGAACTTTATACTGTAGCGATGAATTTCCATGAAAACCATTGTTCAATTGCATGTTCTGCAGTAGGTAATACCTTTAATAATTGCCGAAACTAAGGCAGGTGAGCTATGTACTTATTTACATTACCATTGAACTATAGCGCAAACATTTATGTTGTAAGCATGTATAGTATACCTAAATGGCGAAATACATGTGCCCAGTTATCGACTACTCTCGATATAACAGTTATGTGGCAAGAAAATTATAAGAGAAGTAACGTACGGCATGCATAACAAAGAATTTCAATTAGTCGCACTCCGTAAGTGCATAATTTCTCGTCGACATTTTCTTCCTGCCCGCACCCGGTTAAACTTTACCGCGTAGCTTGCGTAATCCGAGAAACGAATGTTGCTTACTCGCTTCAATAGCGGTTTGCAGTTGCATTTGCAACCGCTGCGTGGACAGGTGTGGCGTTACTATCGCATAAGTCTATCTCGCTCGCACCTCCCACTCGATTGAAGCCTGTTTTCGTTGTACGCGCGTGACGTCAGTTTGAGTTCGGTCGCCGTTCTCTTCGCTACGGAGTTGCTAACTGAATGACAGACGTTCGGTGTACGCGCGAACTTTTTTCACGATCAAATTCATTGTGATTGTAAACGATAAGTTTGTTGTAACGTGTTTGTATTGTGAGAACGAGGGTTATTGTTGGAATTCTGTTTGGATCGCTGTGTTCCTCCTGTTTGTGGTCACAGGTGTCGCATTCCTACCGGGACGCCGACGCAGGCTCAGCACCCATACTGTGGGCAGGTGGACTTGACAACCCTATTTACTAAGTGAGTACCTTTACCTTTAAGTCACATTACAATCTTATGATATGAAATGAACTCTCTCGAGGTCCGAACTTTCTTTATTGCGTGGTTTGGATTGAATCGACAGAATCGTAAGTTCATTAATTTAGGTCGCGGAGTAAGTTACTGAAGGCAAAACTTTTAAAGAAATTCAACGTAAAAACAAGCGTGTGTTGTTAAGCAATGTTTCTATACTTTAGTGCCATTCCCCTAGATCCAAAAAACCTATTCATAAGATACAATCAACGACCCCAGACAGCTTATGTACCTAACTTTTTATCGCTTTATACATTTTGTCTTGATTATAGCTTCTTATCGAACAGAAGTCATAACTAAGTATTTAATAAAAAGTGTAAACATTGTGTTAAAGTACTTTTACCCCGTGTTCCTTAAAAATAGTGAACGTGAAGTTACCTACTTGTGACCTCATATTGTAAAACAATGTTCTAAGCCTCTTTAAGTTCAAAATCCTAACTAAAGATGGCAACTTTGAGAAAATTATGTTTTATATTGCGTTAATACATTACTGGCATATGGTGGTACTAACCCATTATTGCCCCACTGTTGGGCACGGGTCTTCTCTCAGAAGGAGAGCTAGAGTTTTAAAAGGCCATAGTCCACCGCGCTGGCCAAGTGCGAATCGGTGGATTGGCATACATAGGTACTAATATGCAATTGGAATAAACAGATTAAAATAAACACGTAAGTCCCCTGCATTGCGTATTATCGTAAAGATATGCAAATAATTTTAATAGTGTTATAATTTATAATGTTTCGAGTACCAGGGCACCATGAACACGCTGCAGGCGAAATGGTTATCTATTAGATTACTTTGTGTCCGCCTATCGCAGTATGAACAATGGCTGTTAGTGTTAGTTTAAATGGACCTATTTATTTATTATAATATTGCGTATATGTATGACTATAGCCTTTTAGGCGATGCGGGAGAAGGTAGGTTAAAGAATAGACAGGTAACTTCTATCGCTTCTGTATTTAAACTGAGTTGGTTCTTCCTAATTGTTGCAGATTTATTTATTTATTTAATTCTTTCTAATTCAAATCTTCGTGAGAGTTACTTCCTAATTGATAATTAGGTAACCATACTTATTATAACCTTTAAGCAGTTATATACTTACGTGACTACTTACTAACTTAATAAATATAAGAAATACCTAAATAAATTATTATTAGGCAATTATAGAAAAATATTAGGTATTTCTCATGTAATGATTTCGTAGAAGCGTTTTTGTAATACCCAGTCATCATTTATTTCTCATGATATATGATATAATGCAGTTCTAATGTTACAAAGTAGGTAAAGTGTAACTATAAAATGTTTACCTAATATTTATTACTCATAATGATTTTTAATTGTTTTAACCGCTCACTTACGCATTCCATACATGTTTCATACAACAATATACGTATCTAATAACACTAATAACTTAGATACCTACTTAGATTTATGAATCTGTCGTTATATTTATATTATTCATACTATAGAATAAATATCCGATCCCATTAAGTACTATAATGTCTAAATCGATTTCAATAGGATTTTACAAATTATAGAACTAAAATT
Source organism: Spicauda simplicius (assembly GCA_949699795.1). Lineage (NCBI taxonomy): Eukaryota > Metazoa > Arthropoda > Insecta > Lepidoptera > Hesperiidae > Spicauda > Spicauda simplicius. The sequence continues at coordinate 8,161,824 of OX453067.1, read as the reverse complement.
TTGTTCCATACTAGCTGACCCGGCTAACTTCGTACTGCCTAAAAGTAAAAAAAACTAAAAATATCAGCGTTCCTTCACCATATTATGCATGTATTGTACATAAAAACCTTCCTTTTGCATCAATATACCTATTAAAAAAACTGCATTAAAATCCGTAGCGTAGTTTTAAAGATCTAAGCATACAGGACAGACACCGGGAAGTGACTTTGTTTTATAATAGGTAGTGAAGTAATATATCTAATAGAACTTTTTGTTTGCGCTATAATAATGAATTTTTTATAACATTGAAGTAGAAAAGGAGCATGCAGTCCACCTGATGGTAGGTGGTCATTGCGGCTCATGGACATCTGTAAGCAACTGTTCACACAGAATATGGGTTCTATCTGAAGTCAATCACAGAGGCGTTGCTACTCCCGAGGACTAAGATGGCCGCCTCATATAAAAGTGTGCCGGCAATCTTTCCAACGAAATGCAAAAGTTGTTTTACGTTAGAAATTAATGATATTATAATTTTCGGTTTGTTGTTTCTATGTAGGTATTTTAGTGACCTCTGGCAATGGCGTAACGTGATTGACAATTGATAGACTGTAATAAACGATTTACGGACGATCATGAACTCGACGTAATCCATCCCGCAAAAGTTCGTGTCGAGCTATTGTTAGATCATTAGTCGCTTATTTAAATGTTTCGTGGCATTTACTTTGAAGTACTTTTTTATTAAGTTGCTAAAGTAATCATTAATGTGAATAATTTATTAACGATGCTATCGTTAATAAATTATTCATTATATCATACTTCGTACTAATATTATAAAGGCGAAAGTTTGTGAGTGTATGTTTTTTCCTTCTTCACGTCTAAACGGCTGGAGTGATTTTGATAAAAATTGGTAGGATTAACATATTGACCACTTTCTACTGTGGGAAAATATTTAATTCCCACGAGACAATCGATACATCGATTTTTTTAACGCGGGCGAAGCTACGGGGTTCAGCTAGTTGTGTATAAAAAGCATTGGTAGCACAACTAATATTCGAACTGTACGGGTTGAGCGTACAAAACATAGACTTGTGCAACTTTTTTATTTAGAAATGTAAAAAATATAAGGTAAGTAGCTTACTGCTTAAACATGCATGCATACGTCTGAAAGTTTTCTCAATAATCTAATAAGTAATTATTAAAAAAATCTTACATAAATGTATTTATTTGGATATATAATCTGTTAGTAGGTAGAGGCAGCTCCCCCACTCAATCTAGAGAAATACCTACAATATGAAATGTCGCTGTTTATCTTACGTGTATGTGATTACTACGTTGAGCAGCGATAGCCCAACGGTTGAAACTTGCCCTCTCGATCGGGAGGTCCGAGGTTCAAACCCAGGCTCGCACCACTGATTTATGAGTGTATTAGAAATTAATTATCACTTTTTTTCGGCGAAAGAAAACATCGTGAGGAACCTACACACCCGAGAGTCTGAAAAAAACAGTTCTCGGAGGTGTGTGAAGTCCACCAATTCGTACTTGGCCAGCGCGGTGGACTATGGCCTAAACTCTCTCATTCTGAGAGAAGACCTGTGCCCAGCAGTAGACCAATAATGGGTTGAGAGATTACTACGTTAAGTCCACAACTTCGTCCGCTTCGGCACAGTCTACCACGGTAATGAGTATCATACCTATGTGTTAATCTAGATTATAAGCTAACTGTGTGCCGAATTCCAGTGAAATCCGACTAATAGTTTTTGCGTGAAAGAGGAACAAACATGAGAGGAAAGTACATGTGTACTTTCACATTTATAATATTAATAATATGAAATAAGATTACCAGCTCCTCCCTAAGTTAACGGCTGGCGACGCCCTTATAAATCAACTGTTTGACCGTCGTTTTTCTCGTGACCCGGAATATTACAAAATACCCATTAAATGTGAGATACAATTTTTTGTTGCAAATCAATCGCTTGGTGTAGGCGTCAATCACACCATGACTAAACTTTGTTGAAGATGAGTTAAAACCGTAGATGAAGTACGAAACAGACTCCTATAAGATTTACGGGTAAAGCCTACATCTAAAATGAATGTACACATTCCACAAGTCCCCTGTTGACTTAGCCAAACTGCCTCAGGACAAATTGAAGTGCATAAAAAAAGAAAAAAGATAGACTTAAAGAGATAATCATACCTTCGTAAGGATTTTTTAAGTTGTAATGTGCAGATCAGTTGTCGACCTATGGTTAGCAGGTCGAAAATAAATCTAATAGAATTTTTATTTGAAGTTTATCCGTGAAATTAAAACTGCTTTTAATACATGGCAAACTATATTTTTTCCATAAACTTCAAACAAGGGTATAGCTGTGCTATAGCAGAAATTATGCGATGGTGATTCCTCCGCAAATTACGAAGATAATGCTATTAAGTCTGCCAAGTCAGTTTGCCAGTCTAAGTGGTCTAAATAGACAGCCAAAAGCCTATGTCTATTTAGTTAGTTTATGCATGGTGTGCGCCATTTTACCGACAAACATTAAAGAAGATTGTTTGCGTTGTTAATCAATTCTATTGGTCGTTGAAGCGTGAATTTTTGAAAATGTTTCGCTTTGACATTGTGTCGGCTTTTGTTGGTGTGAACGTTTATAATTTTTTATTATCAAGGCCACGATTCGTTTTGATTGCGTAAGCTACTCTTTTGTATGTAATACAAAGGCCAAGCTTTGTCTATTTTTTTTTATTAAAAAATACTACCGAATAAAGAGTATTAACTACGCATTTTTCGAGCACGATTAATTAAAAGATTAAAAGCTGTCTGTTAGCACAAACGATTTATTTGAATACCTCGAAAAGCTTTTCAATAAATACCATATTTTTATACATTACATTACTTATGTATTTTTTTTATTAATAACCGAGGACAAATCTATAGCTAGGTACATATAATTAGCTGCCATAACATTAAGTAAAGTAAGTGAAATGAGTAGGGAGTGACACATATACGGATGTAGGCACACACGAACAAACATCCCGATTCGAAAATGATATACCTATTTGGGTATTACCACGGTAATAGTATTTACTACTACTGTGATACTACTACTGTGGTATTACTCTCGGCAATATTCTAATAACAGTACGACACATAATGATTCTGTGAAATTATAATAATGAAAAAATATACCTGTATTCTTAAATGTCATTTCATTAATTACGAAGATAAATGTCATTTAATTAACGCTTAAGATTAATCTGTGATTAAAGATAACATCATATATTGGGATTGCTTGTTATAATTCTGGCGAAACTTGTTTAACGAAAAACGCCTACATAAATTCTTGGAGTAGTTTGTTGATAGCTTAACAAATATTTGCACTGGGACCTTGAGAATGAGGTTTAAATATCAAGGAAGACTTATTTTTACTGTTTTTAACTTCAACCACTTTCGTGGTTTTATTTGGAAATAAAAAGTGCATATTATTTGGGTTTTATTATTCGTATTTTAAAACGGGGTCCCTACATTTTGTGGCGACGTATATTTATTTTTGTAGAAATTGCAGCCTTTTTGGGAGTCGTTTTTTAAGAAATTAGGCATGTATTACGACTAATTTTGAAAATAAGCATAGTTATACATACCTACCTACTTATATACAAAACGATGATATGAATAAAAATGACCATTTTTATTTTAATATAACTCTTTTTCACTTGTCTAAACGCTTTTGTATGTTAAAAAAATCATAACAATAACTGTGTCTCTCTCATAGCTACGTAGTTAAAATTTAAACGCTAAAGAGGTAGCTTTAAACTCTGCTGCGCTAATAAAACGACTCTGTTAAAATGATTTCGTTCGATACGAGCTTCAAGCGAAAGCAGCCAATTTAAGCGACGCAGCTTAAGAATTGCAGATAAAGTTATGAAATATGGGACCATAAAGCCAGCTTTTTATCAATACGATCACTAATGGCTGAGGAAAATTATAGGTGTGGATGCCGATCGTGTGAAGACGCAAACGGATGCTGTGGAATAAATATTTCAAGTAGTTATTAATCGTTGTGCTCGAAGTGGTATGGTCTTACATTCATACGTTCAAATGGTAAGATAAATGTACGTAAGGTCTTGTGTGTTTTATTATCGTGGTTACGTGTGTGGACTGAGTGAATCGGGTTCACTACTTTTGTACCTTTATAAAAACACTAAGTTATTTTTTTATTATTTTTTTCGACGTAATGCTGCAAATAAAATGACAACCCAATGTATATTATTTATTTACATATTTAGCGGAATGATACTCACCGATTGACTTAATAATTGTAGCGCCTTATCTAATAAGCCTATAATAAATTTATTCATTATTTATTTATTTGAACACCAACATAATGTACACCAATTACAGCAAAAGCAGAAAATATCATTAGGAAAAAGACAAGTGTCATTATAATTAAAGGTGTAGACTGCATGCACAGAAAGAGAGACACTAATGAAAAAAAAAAACATTTTTGGCAACAGATACTTGACGTAGACACTTGACGTGGGCATTAAGAAATATTTATTAAACACGCTACCCTTAAGGGATTAAATATTTACATCATATCATACCTAGTCTGTGCGTACGAAGTCATGTATAAGTTGCATATACGTATTTAACTTTATATTTATTTCTATTTGTTACGCTTTTTGACATTCAGGTCAGAGGATATTTAGAGATACATAGATTAGCTGCAAAAAGAGTAACCTGTTCAAAATAATTAGGATTATGTTATATCATACCTAATATGTTAACAAAAGAAAGTTATAAGCAATTGTTAATACATACATACTTATAGTTTATTAAACAACCATGACACAACAATATAATAATATACAATGTGTTGTTATAATGAGATCAAATATACTCGATATAGAACAAGGGCAGTTGATAGTCTTGACAGAACATTCAAGCGAGAACTATACGTGTTAATCACATGCAAATTAATTTAAATAGTAACAGGAATGTTGACTTCTTTGTAGTGACAGATGGTTCTCATAGTGGATGGTCGCAATGTCAAGTGCAAATTCAAACCTCGTTGACCTTTATAGCCGGGCTATAGGTTATTCATAAAAAATGTGTTGTTATAATGAGATCAAATATACTCGATATAGAACAAGGGCAGTTGATAGTCTTGAGAACATTCAAGCGTAGAGAATTATGTAGTGTTAATCAGATGCAAATAAATTTAAATAGTAACAGGAATGTTGAATTCTTTGTAGTGACAGATGGTTCTGATACTAGATGGTCGCAACGCCAAGTGCAAAATCAAACCTCGTTGACCTTTATAGCCGGGCTATAGGTTATTCATAAAATTTAATTAGATTGAATAATCTGTGTACGATTTAAAAAAATCTATCATTTTTTAGGTAAATTTATTTGGTCTTATTTGCGAAATTTCAGAGAAATAATTTATTTTAAGGTGGTAGACAATTAAGTGGTTACACTGCATCTAGGTATTTTTGCGTAATACCAGTGTTGGTTTATGCAATTTTGACAAACTTGTATCCGTATCGGCTAGTTCTGTACTGTATGACAGTTTAAAAACATGTGTAAAAACCATAGTTAAAACTCCAAGCATGTTTTGAAATTGAATAGAGATATTTATAGGCAGTAGTGGGGCTTTAGAAAGGCTCTATGCTCGTTTACTGCTTCAATTTCTAGTGTGTATAAATATGTCACCTGCATCACATGGAATATGTTAACTACAACATTTTCTATTGAAATTCGTTGCCTTGTTATCCTTCTGTATTTCGAAGTATAAAACAAGGATCCGTGGTTTATAAGATAAACTGCACACAATTATATAAACGATAAGAAGAAAATTACAAGCTACTACTGAGACAAATATTAATCATTTTGATCTGAACTTAGGAAACTGTAGTTTACCAAGCCATAGACAACGCTCGGGGCGTAGAAATATTAAGGTGGGTTGCGACTTACGTCTTAGATCAAATTAAATTTCGATTTGCACAGCGTAACGGGCAAGGTGGTCTGCGTAGAGGGCCTGGTTAGATTTTTATTTAGGTAGAAATTCAGATGAAAATTCAAGCTTATGTTATGGGTCTAGGTGCTTGTGTCTAAAGCGGCATTTGTCAATGTAGTTTTTAACTCAGTAAGTGCCATTTTAATTGGTTTAATTAGCGTGAATTCGGCATCCGCGTGCTTTGACTTGAAATTTTCACACATCCATAGAAACAGAGAATTTTACAACTTTTTATACCGAAGTTAATAATTATAACTGGTACAGGCACAGCGGCTTGTTTTACTTGTAATATATAAAGGTGGAATGCGACTAAGGAATTCATACTACCGGGGTATCATAGCTGTAAAATGTATTCGAATTCATACATTACTCGCAAATCCTGATCAGTACTCACCCTTACGTCATAATGGCCAGACACCAAGGATTAATTTCACCAAATATGGCTGATCTAATAAGCGGCTCCATTCCATACTGTGCCGTATTTGGACTGGCTTCAAAAGTTTCAGATTTCGTGATCGCTTTCAACATTCCTTGTACTGTTTATTTTTTTTTATTTTTATTAGTGTTAGGGTTTTGCTCGTTACATTTATAATACACCTGCTTATGTTAAACCTAACCTATTATTTGTTATAGATAATCTTCAGAATTTAGAAATTCTGTAACAAGTTGTATATAAGTAAGTAAGTATTATTGTAGTTTATATCAATTACTTAAATATAGAAATGTTTAAAAATACTCGTTCGACATACTATATATAATATGGGCCTACTAAATTAAATAATTCCGTAATAAAATTATGTATTTATACTTGTGTTCGTAATGCTTTATGTAATGAGACCTGCCAATGTGTTAAGTATTTTGCAGACCTCCTCAGTGTCCCTTAACTTATCATTGAGCTAGATTATAACAGCATATACAAGTCTACATTTTCCTTTGTTATTAACGCTAGTCTTGTCCATCCATGCCAATAAATAAAAATAATTTATATGGCAAAAATTTGCAAAAAAATGTTTGGACGCTGAGAAAAAGTAAAACAGAAACCGCTATTAATCTTAAAATATTTGTCTGCGTATTTAAAATCGTATGAAACCGAAATATTTGATTTTGATTTCAAGGATTGAAAAATATTTAGACTCATATATATTTAGATATATATTTAGATATAAGAAGTGCGGGCGTCCCAAATTTGACCCACTTCAATGTTCTTCCTGCTCTAGTTAATATTTTATTATGTGTATAATCTTGAGTTTTATAATTTTTCATGAAATATGATTATATTATGTGTACGGGACTTCAACCACTTAAATCCAAAACACATTTCTTTTACCTATTATTATTTTAAATGTCGCTGACACCGTGTGACACATGTAGTTAAAAACAAGACCTTTATTGTAAACATTCATTTTCACAAAATGTATTCGTTTAAATTACATTTGTATTGAAACTACATTTTAGAGTATTATAATTCATTTGATAGTATCGCAGAGTAGCGAGTCTACAAATCTTCATTTATGTCGGTTCCCGACGTACAGATAGCATCAAAAGCCAAAGCAAAAAGAATGTGAACCCTTTTTATGTAGGTACGGTAGGCTTGTATGGATGCACTTGCAGTTATTATTTCTTTAACAGTTAAATGTCATTTTACTGTATTTATTTATTTATTTATTTATGACATTAAGTTAACCTACGGTTGTTACATTTTTAACACGTCGACAGTAAAATTAAAAATTCTTATACGGTAGACAAAAAATGTACGATCCCTTAAAGGCTAATATCACATGCATCATACATACAGAAATAAAAAATCACAAACTAATGTAGTTTGTGATTTTTTAGTTAAATAAATTTAAGACAGTTTTGGAAGACTGTATAGAAGGTATAATGGACTTCTTAATTGAAAGCCTTATTTATGTCATGTGATTTTGAAGTCCTTTCTTTTTGCGTAAAAAAACGTCAATTTTTTTTACGTAAAAAAATTGGTTCAGCCATAAGGATCAGAGATAACGGAAGTATGGAGACATAAAATAGTTCAAATCAAATTATCTTTGATGGCCCAAATTTCAATTAAATGTTACTTCATTGTGTAATCACAAAAAATAGAATGCTTCTTTTGTTTGAAATAATAACTTTAGAAATTGTTTGACTAATTTTATTGGACTTTGATCTTTTCTATATTACAAACTAGAGTTTACAATTTAATAACAAAACCGAGAGGTGACTTAGTATGCTTATTCAGGTTAGCTATGCGCGCACTATGCGTAAGGCTATCATCGCTCGATACTTAAGATAACTTTTATGGCCTACCAGACTACGGAGAATCATGCTTGCTTAAACAGCATATTTGTTGTATTTCAAATTGGATATTCCACATATCTAAATAGTTGACTAAAAGCAAAAAGGTATTAGCTTGTCGGAAAAGATGCTTTACAAACTATCTCATTTATTTAGTTCTGTGTAGGAAATACTTGTTTCTACGGTTTAATATCACATCGTTGGGTGAGGTCATGCTGACACGTAAGATTTACTTCTGAAGTAACTGTCATAGGCATTAAGATCTTACTAAGAGAATGCAGAGGCGTGTCGGTATTCTAAGTTAACTAGATGTAATATTAAGATGATGAACAAGAGAACAAACATTGTAAGCACAGATCTGTTATCCGATGGTTTATTTCTTTGTTTTGTTTTTGTATCTACATCAATAATACAACGTATGTGAGTATATTTATGTATCTTGGGGTACAACCCATTATTGTAACACTGCTGGGCACGGGTTTTCTCTCAGAATGAGAGAGTTTTTAGAGCGCCATAGTGGCGCTGGCCAAGTGCGAAGTGGTTGATTTATGTATGTTACAGTGGTTAGTTACTTTTGTCAATATGTGGTAAGTTATTCGTGATTCTACTGCGGCTCACCGTCACATAGGTGTGACGGTGGTTTCAACGATGTTGAAATAGGCTTCCACCTTACTAAAAACTATCTGGTTTGAAAGTAACCACCGGTGTAAAGTCTGGACTTAGGCCTTCTAACAATCATCCGTGATAAATTCTAATTAGGATTAATGGCATCGCTTTCTTCAGGTGGCAACTCTACCACTCGCCACTTACTATCAGGATTTCACCCAAATTTAACTGCCTATGATTTAACAAAAAAAACGCTAAAATGTCTATTTAAAATTTGATACATAATTACAAAACTTACTATAATATAATATGTACGTGTGCTGCGTTTCGTGGACCATTAACTGATAACATATGGTTAAAATTGATACTGCAAGTGAACAAATCAAGGAAATAAAGGGCAGGATAGTTCAGACTTCACGCTTATTTGTCAGTTTATAACTTAATTAAGTAAAGCTGTGGTCTTAAATCATTAGACGTCACAGTTGGTTACGGAAAGGTATTGTTCAAATCAAACGCACTGAGGAATGTAGCTGCCGGGCCCAAAATAGCCTTTGAAAGTGGGACGGTGGGCCTAATTTATCTGATGTGACAGCTCTGAGAATTTAGACAAGCTGTGGACCACGTAAGTTGGATAGCGCAGCTGTTTTGTATAAGGTGCACGAACCACGGGATGACAAATTGGATAATTAGTTTAGAATCACGACGTTGTGCATTGTTGGTACTTTCGAAGCTCTTACTGCAACGCCCTAAAGGTCAGATTTGATTCTTGTAACAGGACCATTCTTTGTGAACAACGGTAGTTATTCACTGTGTGCTCGTTCGGGAAGAAATTAAATAAATTCTAACTCCTGATTACGTGGTTCATTACGAAAGTCTGCGCTCACGACTCGACTTCTGATTGAATATTATGGGGTTTGTATAAATGGGTCATTAGTTTTAACTGTTAACCGATATTGGTTTATGATATGTCTCGTTAATAGAGTTTCGCATTATTCTTAAAACCGTAAAAGAGTGAATCGTCCTTTAATTGTGTCGTATAAATTATTATTATCAATTGTAATGGATATTATGGAAAGGTATTTATTTAAATGGAATAGGATTTAATTAACTTTTTCGATGTAGAGAAGTGAAATAAAGTTGTGAAAAATGTATTCGCAACAGTCTCGATCTCAAGGCTTACTACGCTTTGAATAACCAATTAAATTGAACGGTGGCTTTAAGTTTGAAATTGGATCGGGGATTCTTAAGCAAATAAAGTAATTTTATTCCATCTGATAGAAATTACCAATTCAGAATTAACTTAGGGTGAATAAGGCTTTTGAATTTTATCACTGCACGACTGACTTCTCCGGTCCTTGGGAACCAACAACATGCGACCACTTTGAATATATTGTGTAACAAAAGGTGGTAGAATTCTTCTTAGTTGAACTATGACGGTACTGCCACACCTATTTTTGTCATATAACAACTGTGTGAAACTAAAGTGTGTTGTTTTGATTATGTCGTCAACCCATTATTGTCTCACTGCTGGGCACGGGTCTCCTCTGGGAATGAGAGAGTTATAGACCATAGTCCACCGCACTGACCAAGTGCGATTTGGTGGACTTCACACACCTCCAGTAGGTACTTTTTTTTAAGAACTCTCGGGTGTGTAGGTTTCCTCACGATGTGTTCCTTCAGCAGCAGTGATAATTCAAGTTCATTCAAGGCAAGTTTCAACTATTAGGCTATCACTGCTGATTTGATTGTGTGGTAGGTAGTTAATAAGATATCTTCTAACTTCAGAGCAAAAACACGTCAGTCTTTCGTGAAAGTTGCAAAAAAAATTACATACCTATTTGTGATTGTGTATGTGGTGTAAGTCCATATGTTTGGACCACACAGATCTCTATATATAAAGGTGCAAGGATTAATTCAATTTCTATCGGTAATCGGTACTTATTGTTATTAGTCATTACTCATACCCATTTATTGTTGCAACGATAAATCAATACTCCAATTCCATTTACGAATATCGTAACATGCTTAATGATATTTATCTATAGTGCATTTAGTTTTCATCCTAACAAATGCGCTTTCCTAAAATGCGTGCTTCGAATTTCGTGACTGAGTCCAACGCCCTGACGCAAGATCGAACTAGAGACAATGGCTACCGACGCGGTTGAATTATCTTCGACTTATAGGGCAATGACAGAAATATTTACGTGGGCCACACCATGTCAACTGGGAACGCCTATTTCGGACGGTTCGATCGTATTTTGATGTGATTTTGCCATCTGGTAATATTAAACTACCTACTGATTTGTTACGTTTATCCTTAATTTGGGTAACTAGGTTATAAAATTTACTTGTAAGAACAGTCATTCTAGTTTTACTCATATTTATTTTTTATCTGATTCCAGTACCAAACGAATGCACTCCAGCTGATGCTAAGTGGTCACTGCCGCTGTACATCTGTAAGCAACTTCATATAAAGCCGGGGTTCTAACTGAAGTCAAGCACAGATGCATTGCTACTCCCAAGTACTACGATGGTCGCCTCATGTAAAAGTGTTCCGGCAACCACATCTTTTGAACGGAGCTGCTTCACGCTAGAAATCAATGCCGTCTTTACCATAAGGGCACTCGGGGCCAGTGGACAGGGCCCCCATCCTCAGAGGGCCCCGAATTTTTCTCACATTTAATTTCAAAATATTATGGTCGGGCGCATTACACTTTTCTCGTTGCACGCAAGTCGTTGGGGCCCGTTCGGAATGTACAGAAAGTACATCATTCTTTCTTTAAAGAAAGTACATCATACCTACCTTCTTTACATTCCAAAAAGGCCCCGAATTCTTGTATGCCCAGGGCCCCAGCATAGTCTAAGACGGCCCTGCTAGAAATACGTGTGACGGTACCTCCCCGATCAAACTACACTGATTCTAGCACTTGGTAAACATTTCTTTGTTTATGGTACGGAATTACGATAACGACGTTAACTGAAATTACTCGATTTTCCACCGTGCGGGTCAATGTAACCGAGTATGTTAAATACATATCAACATACCGCAGAAAGGCAATTGACTCGCCGTAGTAATCATATGACAAACTTTCTCAATGATTTCTAGATACATTAACGCGTCCATATAATTTCCTAGATGATTATGAGTGAAGCAATTTTAGACACGAATTGAGCGTTATTTGCGGGTTGCTGATGACAGATTAATCATCGATGTAACTTCTTTAATTTTTCGTTTTATGGCCGGTGATAATAAATTGTTTTGCATGAAACGTAATGAAGCGATATGGTATTCCCTTTACACACTTAGCGTAGTTGTCTCTCTTTAGGCGTACACTCTTGGCAGAGTGGTTGTGGCACAATAATGACCACTGTCGTCACAGCTATCTTTGCCAACAGCTCTTGCGATTCTTCGCCACCGGCTTCTATAAGGGCATTGCGGCTACACTGGACAATCGAGCACTGTTTAGAAGGTCTGTCCAGCTTATTGGAGATCTATCGCGTGACCACTTTCCCTCCACCTGACCCTGTACTACCAGCCGTACCAGAGTACTGTACCGAGCTTTCGTTTCTGGTTAAGTGACCAAAATATTTTAAAATGCGTAGTTGTACAATACATGTTTGAAGAATAGGCTAACTGTCATGTTGATATAGAACCGTGATGTGGCTTACAATCGTATTTAAGTAATAGACTCTGATATCTGGCGACGAAGTAATAAAGTCGAGCCTACTGTTTAACCATTTTTTCTATTGGAAACTAACACGCCGCCATCTGCAAACGTCTATGAAGGCATTATTGTAATATTAACAGGTGGTAGAACCAGTGTAGTTCGCCCGAGGAAGTACCACTGTCACATCTATTTCTAGCGTGAAGCAGTTTTTTCGTTTCGATGGAAGGGCGTGGTTCCTGGCACACTTATATATGAGGCGACCATCTTAGTCCTCGGTATCACTTATCATCAGGTGGACTGCATGCTCTTTTGCTATTCAAACATATAAAAAAATATATAGTTGTGACCATGGCTTAAATATAAGCACATAATCTTCACACAATATGATTCCTTTTATAAATATGAATCCACATTGACATATGTATCAAAGTCCTTACTAAGATTAATAAAACCGTATACAATGTTTAGTACGTATTCCAACAGTATAACTCATTGGTGACAAATAACTGGCGGTTTGCCGCAGTTTAGTATTACGTCGCGATTGCAGTGTCTGTTGCACTGTTGCACAATAGGTTTGTGTTGGAAGTATGGTAGTGATTGACATATACAATCAATGCCTTTACATACATATGATAAAAAATAAAATTCTTCGTATTTGTATATTGAAATTTTGTTAAAAAAGTTTAGAAGATTGAAGACAATACATGTAAAACTGTTTTTTTATCTGATTGAAGTAGCAAACGAGCATGCAGTCCACCTGATTGTAAGTGGTCACTGCCACCCATGGACATCTGAAATCAACTTCATACAGATCATGGGTTCCATCAGAAGTCAACCACAGACTTTACTACTCCCGAGGACTATGATGGTCACCTCTTGTGAAAGTGTGCCGAAGACCACACCCTTCCATCGAAATAAAAAACTGCTTCACGCTAGGTGTGGCGGTGGTACTTCCCTGGTCGAACTACACTGGTTCTACCACCTTCGTAATGTACATTTTTATATTTTTTGAACTTTTGCCTTTCTGTGTGTCTTGTGCAATTTTGGCGTAAATTAAGTACCTAAATGATTACTCTTTTATGCTATGATGGCCGTTTTCTTTATACTAATGGGGCGGGCCTGAAGCAGTTTCTACACAATTTCGATGTTCATTGAGGAAGAGAGTGGAAGTCCAATCTATATCAGACAATAATCGCTGGTTAGATATCAACCAGTGTGTAACGACTGTAGCCACAGACAAAAACCGACACCGAAAGCTTGACGCAACCTTCAAAGTACGGAAGTGTGCAAGACAAATATTGAACTGTCATAACTATTTTTTTATAATAATGAAGTAGCAATCGAGCATGCAGTCAGAGCAAGCAACTTCATATTTCTATATGAAGTTCTATCATAGGTTCTATCTGAAGATAGTCGCCTCATATAAAAGTGTGTGTATGCGTGCCTGCTACGTGAGCGCGCGCGCGTATGTGTGTGTGTGTGTGTTATATTTATTACCAATAAATTATCTCTGGCAGCAATAAGTCGAAAATCTCACAAGGATAACTATCCCTATCCTATGTGAAGTTCTATATTTTGAGAATATTAATAACGTCATCGTTGTTAAATCAAATTTGAAAAATATATCCTTCAAGCATTACCTACCTATTTCTATTTCTTAAGAAACCTTAACCGTTAAACTTACTTATGGAATAACCAATATTGGTCCTTACGTAATGCAAGCGTTGTCTGTATATTACAGATTCAGCGCAGATGGGCATCGAACTTGAATTTCATTTCGCCTTTGGCCGGAACCCAACATGAGCAGCTTTGCAATGTTTTAATGTTAATATCCTAGTGTAAATTAAAAAAATAAATAAAAAAAAAAACAATCAATACTATTCATTGTCTCTATATCTGACATATGTCCATGCAATTTAAGTTCATCATAACTAATCTACAAAGTTAAGCAACATCGGACGCAGTCGGTTGTTGGATGGGTGACCGTTAATAGTTTCGAATGCACCTTAAACTGTGTTTCCGTTTTTTTTTAATTGAACTAGCACTGTTTAAACCTCATCGAAGACTTTATGGGCTTTTAAATATTCTATTACACTGATTGTGCGTAATCTACAGGTACCATTACTGTTACTGTTCTTATTTATTTTAATCCTTTCTTTAAAATATCCTGCATATTCTCGACAACCCATTATTGTCCCACTGCTGGGCACGGGTCTTCTCTCAGAGAGAGTTATAGGCCATAGTCCACCGCGCTGGCCTAGTGCGAATTGGTGCGAAGTACAAATTAATCACATGTAATGGTTTATGGTCGTCAATTTAAAATGTCTTTTTATATAATAGCAATTCTATTTTAGATATTTGTATGACGCAATCCTTTACTAAATTAACTTAAGTTTACAGATGACTGTATTAATTTCATAGTAGAAATATTTTCAGTTAGTTAATGTCTTAAATACTTTTGCGTATCATAGATTCAATTCGTCAACTCGTTCGATCGTAGACAGGTGCCTAAAAGAAAGGCAACGCGCAGGTTCCGTAGACCTTGATGAACGACATTTAACTCGCATACCGATATCAGAATGATATAGAAAGGAATTCTGAGAATTAAGACACTACGTTCAGTACTGATGATTTGTTATGTGTGTGTGTGTCTGTGTGATCGACTTGTGTATGTATCAGTTAATAACGGATTATTATACCTAATATAGGTAGGTATATAAAGCGATATAAGACACCTATGTTATAAAAAACTCAGAAGTAGTCGTATTAATGCCTTATATTATTCAATTTAGATACTAGTAGCTGAACCCGGCAGCTTCGCCCGCGTTAAAAAAATCAATGTATCGATTGTCCCGTGGAAGTAAGAAATTTTCTCAAAGTAAAAAGTCTAGATGTTAATCCAGAGTGTCAGCTAACTCCCTACCAAATTTTATAAAAATCGCTCCAGCCGTTTAGACGTGAAGAAGTAACAAACATTACACACTCACATACTTTCGCCCCTATATAATATTTTATTTACCTATACTTCCTATACAAATTGTTTATAATCTACAGAAATTTTACTGTAATTATTATTTTACATCTTCACTATGCTCCTAGAATATTTCATTATTATGTAGGTTTCATTAATATGTCTTAGATATTATATATTTACGTTAAACGTTTAATATTCATTCACACTATTTCACTCTTAAACTTTTCTGGTATGAACACCATTTATTTGCTTTGCGTTTTCTGTTAAATGTATCCCTTTAAAATAGTTTTTGTGTTATAAAGTTATTCAATTATTTTCTTTACAAGCCAGCGTTTTCACGCTCGCAAGCGATTTACAAAATAGGTACTTTTCATATTGTCAATGTAGCTGTTTATTCGTGCGTCAAAGAACTAGTTAAGTTATCGGTACCAGCTATTATTGGATAACACTTGTTACACGAGTCAGTTTATAAACGGTTTGAAAGCGTCCGATAAGGGTAGGGTATTCTGTGCACCTCCTTCATTAGAATAGTATTGAAACAACAACAGATTAATAGATTTTTCAAGCTTTCTTGTTCGTTCTGGGAGATATCACCGTCACACCTAATTGTAGCGTAAAACAATTCATTCATTTCTATGGAAGAGTGAGGCTACCAGCTTATTTTCACGTGAGGCGACAATTTTGGTCCTCGGGAGTAGCAACGCGTCTATGGTTGACTTTAGATAGAACCCTTGTTCTGTATGAAGTCACACAAATGTCCATTAGCAAAAGTGGCCAAATACCACCAGGTCAATTGCATGCTTGATTGCTCCTTCAATCTTAAAAAAAAATTGAAGATCCATACCCAGCAGCCAGGAATATGGAAAAGCGCTGCACTCGCTATCTCTTTATGTGTATAGATATAATATCACTTGTCAGTCGATATTTCAGGCTCGGATCAAACAAAGGCGGAATGCGTGCGATAGTTGTTGGCCTCAGTACGGAACGAGGACAGCTAAGGACGCGATTGATTGGGCGTAGTTTTATATCGCTGAAAGTATTATCTGAATATAAATATGGATCAATATTTGATTGTAGGATATATTTTTGTACGAAGCTTATGTCTGTCCGTCCACCCATACGCACTTGGCCAGCGCGGTGGACGAGGGACTAAACTGTCTCATTCTGAGACCCGTGCCCAGCAGTGGGACAATAATGGGTTGATCAGAAGCTTATGTCTATCTGCAAGCAGGCATTTTTAAGCCTTATTTGTATTTGCAGTACCCATATACCTATTATAGAAAAAATGTTTATTTTAGTGTTTATGTTTGCAGTTTCCAAACTCATAGTTTTAAAACCTAATTTCTAGAAACCGGTTTTAAATGGTTTAATCTATTTGACAGACCAAATCTAAATTTATAGAGCTTAAACAGCCATTTTCCTAACCATAACAATAATCAATTATTTCTAAAGAAATAAAAGTTATTAAAAATACGAATACAAACTGTTATTTACTAAACGTTAAATTATATAATAACGTTTATAACAACTCGCTATATTGGTTCTTTTGTATCGCGCTAATAGAAAACAGTCATTGGCCAATTTGAAGTTAAACTATATGAAAGGTTCAAGTATAAATTTTAATTAACCGCTACAATAAATTACGTAATAATTCATATAACACTGACATAAACACACATTCGAATCACTTTGTAGTATGTAATTTCACGCGTGACCGAATTGCCCTTGGCGATTAATATTATGTCAAAGTATCATACCAAAGTCACGTTTTACGGAAAAATCTAGCAAGTCAAACTACTAGAATCAGCTTAAACTAAGTCATAATATTTAAGTTTACGG
Organism: Spicauda simplicius; assembly: GCA_949699795.1. Taxonomy (NCBI): domain Eukaryota; kingdom Metazoa; phylum Arthropoda; class Insecta; order Lepidoptera; family Hesperiidae; genus Spicauda; species Spicauda simplicius. The sequence continues at coordinate 8,144,455 of OX453067.1, read as the reverse complement.
AAATAATCACTTATTCATGATTCTGTGAAACTATTTTATCTTCGAATTACTTTGAGATATCTATGTAGACAATCTTATTGCCCTTGGGAGTAGTTATTATAACACTATTTTTCAGTATAAAAAAATTGAATTAGAATAAAGTAAGTTCTAACACACGCAATCCTACTAAAGTAACGACTCTTCACGATAAGAACACATTCGAATTAAGCGTAGTACGATATTATTGGCTGCTTGTCACCCTTTTTGCCCATTAGTATTGCTATTATAAAATTAATATAAATTAGTACAATATGATATTAAACTTCAATAAAACCGGTTAAAAGAAAACAACACGCAATTTTACAAAGTAATGTTATCCACATTTCGTGATTTGTAAACATATCGTATCACTACGACATCAAGCTGGCGTGACGGATTTGCTCTTGCTCACTACTGTTACTTTTAAAATATGAATGAGACTGATAATTTGGAATATCTACGAATTCTAACTTCTGTTAAATAATAAAATCGAATCCGGTAACAGTTTTAAAACGTAGTAACTCCTATGATATTTCGTGATAAGTATACACATTCGATCTACTATATCGTTATTTGCTCGCGTGACCGAAATGCCCTTGCCCGAATAGTGTTGTACCGAAGTTTTGACAAATGGTTATTGTTTTGTATAATAAATGTAACACATAACTATTTTTAATAGCTTAACACGTGATAAAAACTCCGGTTGTCGAAGCTGTCTCGCTCTGATACACATTGTCATTAGTTAAAATTATTTCCAGTTGTGTTTGTCTTGTCTGCTTAAAGTTTGAGCTGATACTATTATGTTATTAGTGTTGATATTGTCGTATTAAAGATAAATATATTAACTTTGTTGCAAAATATTTGTATATCATTCATATGTGTAAATATACTGCTTTACACCCTCCAAGTCCGATTTTCTATGTCGTGGATATCAATAACGTGGAAGACAAGTTTAATTCTTTCCTCTTCTGCGAGATGTGCTAGAACTGTCATCAACCCATTATTGTCCCACTGCTGGGCACGGGTCTTCTCTTACATTGAGAGAGTAGCGCGCCATGGTCCACCGCGCTGGCTAAGTGCAGATTGGTAGACTTTACACACCTCTGAGAACTTTTTTTTTAAGAACTCTCGGGTGTGTAGGTTTCCTCACGTTTTCCTTCACCGTAAAGCAGTGATAACTAATTTCTAATACGCACATAATTTTAGAACGGACTTCTCGATCGAGAGGGCAAGTTTCAATCATTAGGCTATCACTGCTTAAATTAGGGCAGATTAGTACTAGAACTAGCCCAGTTTTACTGGGAAGGTATCACCGCTACACCTATTTTTAACTTGATTTTAGTGGAAGGGTCTGAAAGCCGATTGATTTGTATAACAGGCGAATGTCATAGTCCACAGGAGTGTCACACCATCAGTGATCGGCTTAAGGAAAAACCTGTTCTACATGAAGTTGGTTTTAGTGGCCACAGGCGGCAGTGAATATTGAATCAGGTTGACTGTGAGCGAATATATAGTCCACCTGACCGCGCGACTAACTACTGTAGTTCTTTTTCGAATGTGGCAACGTGTTATTAAAATATACTAATAAGTACTTACACAAAGAATTCAATCTATCAGGGTTAGCAATGCAACTCTGATCAACCCCAGGTAAAACTTTCATTTTGTCTGGTATCGATTACAAGTCTATGAGTGTCAAGTGGTCACTAACCATTTGGACTGCATGTTGGTATGCTACTTCTATATGCATAAAAGTGGCACTTTTTGTACAGTACATATACAGTGTATGTTTAATTATAAAATCCATCTAACAGTCTTACCTGTTTCGAAGTTTCAAAGCTTAAACATATACACCAAATGTGTAAACCGGCTTTTGTTAGTACCTTGCTGATGCTCATGCTTACTTTATGGCTTTGTAAAATGGCCGTTATTTTGCATGGATATTAACAGTAAATTCGTGAGTAAGTATTGATGTTTCTAATAACGTAAATTACCTCCCAAGTTTTCATTGCACATTTAATTAAAAATGCCTTTAATCGTAAATGTTTATAGCATGTAACTGTTCTCGCTTACGAAATTTACTAATTAACCTTTCCGTAACGTATCTACATACATCAAATTTGGTACTAAAGGGTTATTATAATAAATATTAATGAGGGAATTATGAGAATGATTTTTAAATTTCCATTCGTGACTTAGTTATTCTGTTTGATTATATTGCTTCAGGTTGAATGAAAACTTAATTTAAAACCGAATGTTATAACATAACTTTAAATAAATAAAATGTTTTTGCATGCACAAAGTAAGTTTTGATGGATGGATAATATGGTCGAGTACTTTTTCGGGAATTACCACTAACGATAAGCTAAACTTACTTTTTAAGCTTTACTGTCTTCAAAACCGTGTTTACCTGCTAAGTGCTGGATATTTTAAAGCTATGGCAACGATTTTGAAAACAAGAGTAAGTAAGAGTAGTAAGTAGTTTATTAGTAAAACAATAAAAAGTAAAGGTTTGCACACTCGTGGAATGAGCTTCCTCCTGAGGTATTCCCGGAGCGTTATGACATGGGGCTCTTCAAAAAAGGTGCAAAAAGAGCTCTCCTTCAAAGCCGGTGATGCATTGGCAACTCCTCTGGTGATGCAAATGTCCATAGGCGACGGTAACTACTTTCCATTAGGTAGTCCGTCTGCCTTATCGCCAAGTTCAATTATAATAAAAAATATGATTGATACATTTCGATTGACTTTTTTATTATATGACTCGCAAACGACCATGCAGCCCACCCAATAGTAAATCGCCACTATTTAGTGTATTTTTCTAGTTCACGTTATCTGTTCAGATTTATAATAGGTGGCTATGTGTAGGCAATAAATTCCAAAGTCTAAATAAACTCGTTACACATTCCATGGTATCTTCATATCCTGAGGCTGCTTCGACGTTTGCATCTTTATAGCTGGCTCCTTGTGTCAGCGATGATATGTAGTCATAATAATTTGAGTTCTATTTAAACCTCGTATTTGCAAAGTCTAGACTAGAAGTTAAGTGTATACATAATTTACTTATGCAGATTCGTAGGCAATTTATAGAGGCATATGGCGTAAGTTATATTGTTCTCTCTTCGGCTTCCAATAATATTGAAACAAATAGAAACTAAATGATATCCCATAATTATTATGCATTAAGTTTCTGTGTATACAATTTATTTTTTACGTTACACGTTATTAATATTTTTTATTTATTGTACAATTCTTCAATGTAAACTCATATGAGAATTCCAGCAATACAATCTATGGATAAATATTATACTAGTTTCTTTTATTCTTCGTCCAAGCTTCATTAGCACAGCTCAATTAAAAACTAGAAACCCTTTAATTGGACATAAACCGTGGAGCAATTTATGGGTCCCGCTTTTAAAAGTAAACTGAACTGTCACTAGGAGTCGTGATGAATTGAATCGCATCATTGCGAATGTCGTGCTGCCTCTGTCTGGCTAGTTATTTTTGTTTATTTCCATCCTTGTCTAGGGCGTTTTGATTGGTACGTCAACCTGACTGTGACCGTGTTCCAATGAGAAGCACGATTTTGTGATGGTACGCCAATTTAAACTTCGAATCGTGTGCTGCTTGGCCTCACTCGTTACTTTACTCTAGGTAGGCTAATAGTCTTATAGGCACTGTAAGATAAGTTGACTTTGATTAGAATTGTTATTTCTTACAAATAATTATTAATCGATTTCACGCATTTATCTAATGGATTCACCAATTCGCACTTGGCCAGCGCGGTGGACTATGGCCTAAAACTCTCATCCCGAGAGAAGACCCGTGCCCAGCAGTGAGACAATGAAAGGTTGACGATATCTAATGTATTATGTTATGTGTGGATTCATAGCATAAGCCGTTTTGGGTTATCATCCGAAAACTTAAGCGGATTGGTGATTTGGTATACATATTATAGAGTCATAGCCACGATGATTTATCCATGATATTTTCCTTTAATATTATAGCAAACTGGTTTGTGATTAATCCGGATATAAAAGGCGTCAGACCGGACAAGTTCAGTTTCGCTGTCATGTTTTCGGGCAAAAACGGAAGTTGTTTTTCTATTATAGTTATATTAACACTTTCTATTATCGAATGTTCATGAAGCAACCTTCGTTTCCTTAATTGGGCTTATAGGCATTGTGTGTTTTTTCTACTGTTTTGTTTCATTCCAAGTTCATTGTTCAACGTAGACCCGAGAATCCGTACATTGCTAGCGTTCATAGACGTTTAATTAGGTCTCTAATTGCTTTTATCGCCGCCTTAAATGGGTATTGATATGTGAAAATCTATTCTTAGTGCTAAGTAAAAAGTGTTCAGGAATTTTGATTGCATTTTTAAATAGCCAATGTATCACATTTCATGATATCATTTGTTTGTGTATTTGTCTGTACAAAATAATCGATTAAAAAGAGAATATGAAAAATAGAGCCAAAAGAAAAATATAGAGATCAAAAACAGTGCCCGAAAGTTCCTGTGTAAAAAAATTAAACATCTCTGCGGCTCTATCAATTGGGAGCCACACGAGAAAGCTGTTCACTAATAATATTGTATCTCTATCTAATGCATAAAGTGGAGGTCGTTCGCTTTTAAATCGCTGATAAGCGCTGGGTGTCGTCTCGTGACATTTGCGGTACAAAAGACATCAACGGGTGCGAGTATAGATTGTAGGAAATGATTATGTAGAGTTCACTGAATTGATTTGGGAACAATAAACGGGTTCTTAGAATGATGTTCCTCGGTGGTAAATACGAATATGTTCAATCATCATTCATTTATGGAAATATAATCTTACATTTCATTAATAGTGCCATGATAAAATAGTTTGTAAGTTGGTAAGCGAAACTCATATGACCTTTGGCAATGTTGACGAACAAATCAATCGAAATCAATGTATAGTAAGTACATTTGATGTTCGTTTTAGAGTAATATTTTTTTTCTACCAGATTCTACGTAGGAATTTTCTTGTTATTACACAAAAACATTGATAATATAGGTGGCCTTCGTATACGTATACTATAAGTTAACTATTAATTGAATCAGAAATGATCGAAGCCGTATAACATACTGGGTCTTAGTATGGCCAATACCTTTTCGAAACATCTCAATTATTAGGTGACAGGACGACGAAGAAATCAATTAAGTCCCGGTGATCGTTACAGTTCATTGGTCGTGAACATCGGGCACTCGGATAACTCGAGTCTAAGGCAGGTGAGCCTCTGCTCTATATATTTTTTGTTCCATGTTTTTGTCTTATGTTGTCTGGCGCAGCGATCCTGCTGGTCTTAAATACGGTTCTAAGTTTGATCTGAGACACGCATCATGACAAGTTTTATTTAATTTTCTTGCTTGGAATCTTTTCATCTTTGGTACATAAAAATGTTCCTGTGTATTTTATTAAAATATTAATAATCGTGTGTGGGACAGAGTAGAAAACGGCTTATTTAAAATTTTATTATAGGTATTCCGGTTCCGTACTGTCATTTTATAAAAATGTACAATAACTTTTGTTATAATTTGATTAACCCAATTATAATTTAAAATACTGTTAAGTGGTTAAATATGTTTGTTTTTTTTTTTATACATAGGTATGATTGTAATGCTAAATATTTATCGTTATTGTAATTTTTATATTATTAATAAGTATAAACTACAAATGTAGATTGTTTATCAAATCACTATCGAAGACATCTTCTGAGGTTACAAAATTCATTAATATTCCCTTGTCGTATTCTATGTAACATCAACCTATTATTTCTCGAACAATATAGCCGGTTGGCATATTCACAGCCATTTACTTTACCTCGAGGCGCATATCCAATTTTGATATATCAAATCCAAGCACACAATCTTGACATTTAGTGATGCGAACTAAGATCGTTTCTACCGTCCTTTGACATATAGCCGTAATCCGAACAATGAGCAATACATAAAGTTGACGTAGTTTCTCAGCAACATGTTCAGTACAAAAGATACCTACTATTTTCTTAGTCGCATCTAGAAAATACCTTTAACGCTACTTACTTTGCTTATCTGGGCACGTATTGCGGAAATTATTTCGTGATTCGATGCCAGGTATCTTTATTGTTATTAGACACAGCAAGAAACATAATTCCACAATATGCTTTGAGCGCAACTTATCGACTGAAGCTCGTGTCGGAGGTGATTTAGACGATAGTTGGCGGTTATAGAACTAGCAAAGTGCAGAATGTACCGTAAAGCACGCGTTTTCTATACAAGCAACACTACGCCTTACTCCGGTCGCGTAAACATTGAAGTCGCGTGCCCAAACATCTCATTGTACTGCTTTCCGTGTCATCGATAAAAGACAATGACAGCAATCCTCAAGTCCGGACATCGTTAATAAAGTCGTTATTATAAAGAGAATGTACGGAATATAGGTCGAAAATTACAGGATTATTCGACACCAATGCGAAACATTCGTCTCGTGCCTAAAACACGCAAGTGCTGTTTAGATTATATTTAAGCGAGCGCTTTGCAAATATACCGTCGTACTCTATTGTATCTAAATATACCCAACATACATTTTTTTTATTTCATACTAGCTGCGTATTGTGATGACTTTTGCTAAATATATAGATTTTAACGAAATGGGAATTAAATCTTACTTCAAGACATCGACTATAAGACGTATTAAATTTTATTTTACAAGTTTTGTTTGATGCTGTTTCAAACTACATATATAAAAACTAGAAGTTAAGTAATTTGTAAGGTAAATGTATGCAATGTACAGACACGTGGTATTACAATCTTATAATTAAAATTCACTTTTCAAAATATAAATCCGTTTTTATTTTTATTTTGAGATTTCCTTTGAAGTTATTTGTCGTTACTGTGCCATATTTGTTAATCTTTGACATACAACGCACTGTATGTCCATTTTCATAAAATTAAACTTATCAAGCCAATCTAATGATAGTGAGGCAGATGCGTTGTTATCTTTTTTGTGAACCATTTTTGTTTCGTTGGAGGCAAGACAAAATAAATTTCCTTGGTCCCGTCCGGCGTTCTGCCACAAAAGGTGCATCCCGCGGCTTCTTTGAATACAGCCGTGCACCGTGTCGGGATGTACGCTCTCCTCCCGTACCTCATGCCTTTAGTAGGGCTGGGTTTGGTTTAGAAGTGACTTACGTAAGTTTTGTTTAATGGTTTGTCCGGTAAATTTCTTTACATTTCTGGTGTTTACCAGTTCTGGTATATCATTATGACAGCTGATATGAATGAAATCACACGTTATATGATATGTCAAAAACCGCTACGATATTTTGGGTTTAGAAAAAAAAATACTTAAATGATATTTTAAAGATTGCTTCAGAAGGAGAGTAATCCTACTGACGTAGCAGGCAACAAAGAGCAAAATGTTTATTTACCTATATTTTTAATAAAAAAAAACGTTAAATTGAACTTTATCGGCTACTGGGCTGTTTAAATTTAAGTTAATATTGTTAACTTTAATCACAAAAATATTTTTACTAGGTCATTCTCCCTGCTTTGCCCGCTTCGGTCGTATCTATCACGGTATTGAGTATCCTATTTCTTAATCACTACATAGTATAAAACAAAGTCGCTGTTTTTCCCTATGTATGCTTAGATTTTTAAAACGCTACTGATTTTGATGCAGTTTTTTAATAGATGAGAGTGATTTAAAGGTTTTTATGTATAATACATGCTTGATATACTTAGTGGAGGAAAACTGATAATTTTAGATTTTTGACCTTTAGGCGAAATGAAGGCCCGCCGGGTCAGCTAGTCTAGTCTAGTATATAATGCTATGTGTGTGGCAAATTTCAGCCAGAATCACAAAGGTAGAATTTTCGTCAAAGTATAACAAACAAACTTATATTTATAATATTATTAGTGATTACGAAGAATTGAAGTCTAAGGCAGCCCTATCGCCTTACACCAAAACTCGGAACAACGGCCAATCGTCTTTTGTTTGCTAAACGCGCTACAAAACCAACACGTACACGAAATAAGGCCAGTCATATTGACTTTTTACAGCCATGGACCTGGAGAGATGCTTTGTAGTGTGAGTTCATGTATTTTGTGAGCGTGTGTGTGCGTGAGTAATGATTATGTGGTTGTTGATTCAGATGTTGAATTCTATAAATTGAAATGAACTCTATAGTAAATGTCATGGTTACAACCATAATACGCAGCTGTTCTTTCTTGATCCATCTTTTAGTCTTACAGTACTTTTTGTTTTAAGTCTGTAGATTCACTTATAGTACTTCGATTGTCCGTTAAAAATCACTGTGATGGCTGTCAAAAATCGTTCCATCCACAAGAATTATGAAAGCAATCAGCTACATTTCGATTCTATCGTTAATGTCTTAATTATCGACAGGTTCATCAACTTATTTGTCAATCGGTGTTAAAAATCAATTTTTCCAGTTCATAGGCCTTTGTTGAAGAATTACCGCTTCCCGCCGACCGGAGTTTATCAAAGGTACCAGAGCGGGTAATCGATCAACCGATAATGGTTTTACAACTTAATCCTATTTACGGTGCAACGCCTTTGAATTGCATTTCTCACCATGGAAATAGCTTCGAATGCTCTTATTTGAACAATCGCTCCGGAAGATATCTGAATTACGAGAACGGAGCTGTATGTAAATTAGTGTTCTGAGTTTTAAATTTTCTATGTTAAATAATTATTTAAATGCCTCTTTGAAAAATCTGTTACAATGGGACTTGACACATAAGTTTACAAGTTACAATGTCGATAGTAGGTAGGTAGTGATAGGCTTTTAACAGTAATTTAGCTTTGGGTATATGGTATGTATCAGTAAATTTTGAAAAATGAGTTTCTTTTCCATAATAGATTTGGAATCCCTGTTTTAAACAGCTTATTAAAGAGAGAATAAGATAGCTCCAAGTGTATTTTTGTACGGCCACTTTCAATGTTTCGCCCAGTCATTATTAACATGTTGATTTAAATATAGTCTTATGCTTCTCTTCATCGATAAGAATCATATGATTAGAAGGCCCGTATCCGATTTAATCTAACTCAACCAATCCGTTTTACCTATCCAATATTCTAAAGCCCTATACATCACAGTCACAGGTTGGCTCAACATGGTAAATGTTTGTACGTCTAACAGAATATGCCAATTCACCGCTAACGGTTCGCTTTAGTTTGATATCTTGCATAACGTGCCGGATGGAGCAAATAAACAGTATCTACAGATCTTGCAGTATGACAGACTGGAGTTTAAGTACTTCATAAATCATTTCTCACTGCCAGAAATTAAATTAGGTTCGAATTCAAATAGCGGTTGTGAATGCCACTCACCGTGTGTTTTATGCGTTTAACTTTCGTTTTTGTTACACTCTAATACGTTCGATATTAGGATCTAATAATTAATTAAAACTTTCCGCTCTACTTGTTTGATAAATATGAATACACTTCTGCGTATTGACACTAATAATCTCGAAATATTTTAATTTAAACTTAATGAAGAATACTACACCTGACTTCAATGACCAATAACATTAATTCTTAAAGATTGCCAATTAGTACCCCTCAGTGCTCTGATGATCATTTCGACCAATTTAAACTTGGAGGCTTCATTTGCATGAGTCAATTAAAAGGCGAGTTAAAAGCCGCAGCCAAACGCCTGCAGAGGTGACTCTGTCTCTGAAACTGATACTATCGTGGTGGTTTTATTTCAGAATTAAAATTCGCTTGCCCATTGAATTATACTTTTACATTTTTTTTGTGGTCATCTACGTCGGACGATATATTGTAAAGCTTTTATAAAACTATACTTGGTTTTACTTTTATGAATCTATACCACAATAAATTTCGAGTGTAAAATAATTGGCCTTGAATAAAATAATCGATAATAATTTCTTTAAGAGAACTATCGAGATGAAAAAAATATATATAATGCCGTCATCTCGTGACATCATTTTGCGATGTTTTAATGACATAGGTGGAAGATTTTGGAATGTTTTAACTTTCTCGAACCACACCTTAACTGGTCCAAGTAATATTAATTCCAAAATAATTGTTTCTAACCCTATCATTACGGGCTCTCGGGATCGCTGCCGGCTACGGAGCAATCGCTCTAAATTTTTGAGTACAAAAAGTTGTTGTAGGCGTGGGAATTCCAAACCTTTTGGCTTCGATCCAGTTTGTTATCATCTTAATATCTCTATCAAGGAGGATTGTCTACTGTTTTAATGAAGACAAAAGGACTTTGCTATAGACTGATATTTCTTCCCGTTGTAAAAAATGGTATACTTTAATAAATTTAATAAAATCGTTTTTTTATAATCTTTCATGTTAATCTTATAGTTTTTTTTATCGTGTTCCTTTTTTATCTTCTAGGATTTTGTACCTGCCACTTAAAAGTCTGACTAATTTATGTTTTTGTTTAACGTCGTAACATCTTGTAAAGTGTTTTACCTCTGTAAACAAGTTTCCTGCTTCGCTTCGTGAACATAAACTGAACAACGACCTGTCCTCGTTCTAATTAGCGTAAATTAGTTAACTTGTCTACAGGCACGAAGTGTACAGGCTTATCATGTTTCAATTTGGCTACAAGATTTATCTGCGATGCAATATGATTAGGCTTCAAATTATTTCGTCACAAATTCTGATTCCGAAATTCACTATATCTTTACTTAGATATACATAGAATGCAACAGTTACATACAGTATTTGTTGCTTTCTATAATACCCCATTATTACGATATATTGCTTTCTTTTCTCTTAATCTTCGGAAACAATTCTTTTTATATTTGTATTTGCAACAGGATATTTAAGTTCATTTACGTGGAACCCAAAAGCAGCCGTAATGTGATATGCATGCGTCACTTACTCCGGATGTGGGTAGGACTCTGTAATGCCATCTGACTCCGAAACCAGTTTGTACAACCTTTTGGTCTCTTTTTAGCCGGACCCATTTGTTTGCGATCTGTGGTCATTAGGATCTGTGGGGGTTTTGTATTATGATTGTTATGGTTGATTGTTTTTGTGATCTCTTCTGTGTAGGTCTTTGCCACATTACAATTTCGGAGAATTTTGATGTTGGTTCACTATTTGGAACTGTTATTACCTGATTAAGCTTAACATCCTGTGTATCCCATTTATGATAATTAGGAGGAGGAGCTATGGTCTTAGATCATTATTGTGTGGTGAGCAATGTTAAGGCTATGTTAGTAAGCTTATCCAATTTAGTCTCATCATTTGAATTTCAACTTGTGTCTTCAACATGGCTGATACTTAGAATCGTATTTCTTGTATTAGGTTTCCGCAAGTCCATTCAACATCAAACGTTGCATGCTGGGTGTATTAGAGTTCACATGTTCTATATTCTCCCGCTCCCACGTTTGCATAGCATCCCGCGCCATCAATCATGTCCGCACCGGAACAATGGGCTTCGTGATGCCTTCATGTGCCCGTCGCGGATCCTTCAAATTAAATGCGATGCTTTTGCAGGCTTCAATCTAATTGTTTCGATATGTATCTTTAGCAATAAAAGTAAAGTTTTCCTTAAAGAAGTTATTGAATATTTTTTGATATTTCACGTGACTATTTTTGTTTCATACTTTTAAAGTTTTACAGTTGTCTTGTTCTCAGGTTAAAATATTAAAAAAAAAACTTCGTCATAAGTGCTTATAATATTTTTTCAAATATAGTAGTGTTTTATTAATGATAAGTTTAAATGCAAATTTTCCTTCTGTAGCAATATGGTAAATACACTCTAGTTAAAAACATGTAAAAACACTTATTTCGATGACACCTGGTGAGGTTCCTCGGTATGCCCTCTGGCAAGTTTCGATGCATCTGCTTAAGTAACAAGATACCGAATTACAACTTGCCTCAGTATAAAAAAATCTTACGTTTTTTGCTTATACTTTTGCTCTGTACCTATACATTTCTATACACATATAATATACGTAGAAGTAGCAATAGAGTATTTGATTGTGGAGATCACTATCGCCTATGAACCGTAAATAACCCCGAAGAAGCTTAACTTATTTCTTGAAGACCGTCTTGAATACCCTTGAATACTAAGTTGCAACGTCTCGAATAAGTAAGCCTTCTGTACTATACCCGAACCAAAGTACAACAGAGTTTGACAATATTTTTATTAGAAAGTAATAATTAACCAAACATATTACAAAGCAAACCATTTTTGGGTCCTACTACCTTTGTTTGTTGCGAACATTGCATCTCTGTAAAATCGTTTTATTGTATTAAAATATTTCGATTCACTATATTTATATTTAGACACAACAAATATAGTAATGAAATCGAATATGATTTTAGTGATATCTTCCTTATGCTTATTGAGGTTCACTAAAAGGGGTTTTTATTAATAGTCACCTAACATGCGTCTTAGTGAATGTAGTAGTGTTGTCGTAGGTATTGATGTTTACAGAAAGGCGTAGTTGCCCATTTCCTAGATTTTATGCGCTAGTCGTTCATTCATGAGAAATGAAGGTGCTATATAAGATTGACCCCTCTACTATGGCTAAATGCCATACAAGCGCAACTGCACAACAGTGCGATTTTCCATGAAGAGGTTTTCCTATATTTAGTAGTCCGGGTTGCCATAAGTTTAGTGAAATTCATCGATATACACTTGATACACTTTCTCTAACAAAAATGACACCTAAAACTGTCGCCAAATGTCCGTAGTTATTTATAGATAGTCATAACGACTATATATTTTTGCAATACAATCTTACGTCGATGATCTAAAATTGTATTTAGAATGCTTTAAGCAAAAAGCAATAAAATATAACTACTTGAAATGAGCGCTCAATTTTGAAATTGAGCGCTCTTTTTCACCGGACAGTTTTGAGACGCTGAATGTGTATCTTGGGTTTCTCTATATTAATGGTGAAATTTCCTAAAATCAACATTAAACGATGTTAAAGTATTATGAACGTTGCCAAATATTCCTTTGTAAATGAGTACTAGAGTACATATTCTATTTCAGTCCGAGTGTCAATCAATCGTCGATAATAATATTTTAAATACATGAACTTTATTTATTTGTGCAAGGAAATAGTTACTGCTCTTAAAATACTTGGCGAATCTGCTCGTTTGCATTGCTTTGCTAACAGAAACGGACACTTTCGTACTTTTCATATAAACGATGCTTTGTTTAGATCTCCCACGCATCTAACGGATCTCGCCTAATAGGCTACTTCTACGTGCGAAAATACGTTGACATATTTCGTACGTGAGAAAGGAAAAACAAAATACGTTTTTGTTTACAAAGCTGGTAATGACTCATTTAGGATAGTAAAAGTGAGCAATTGGTTGATACAGGTGGGTCATATGCAGACTGTAGTCATTTCGCTATCAACCTCGTTACATTTTTATTACATTAGCCATCATTTTTTTGTTTATGGTATGGAAGTCACATATTAGTAGGTACGTTTGTGGAATAGGTTGACATAAGTACTTATTTAGAAAAGTACGTATTCCGATTCGATGTAAACAAAATTAAATACGATTAGAAATTTTGGGCTTGTTCGAACAATGTTAAATTAAACCCGATGATAGTAAAATTTACCCATTCACACAATTCTTTAAAATGAGATTTTAAATCAAATTATAATTACTATGTAAAGCATAAAACAGGAAACCATAAAGCATCTTCGCGACCATTAACAAAGATAGTAATCGAAGTAATTCACAGTTATTAATTATTGTTAAGATGTCGGCTCAAAGTGGCAAATGGTAAAACAGAGGTGAAAGTTGAAAATTAGAAAGTGATAATGTGAATGATCACTTTATGATGCTGATTTAACTACGTACATATGACACTTCAACATAAAATATATAAATGTCAACAACGAAATAAACGCACTTAGAGATTTGTGGTAGGATTATTTATTTAACGATCTTGGCGAAGTTGTTTTCTTACCGACCTGACGCGCAACGAGTCTCGGGTTCGATGCCCGGCAAGACTGATGTCTAAATGATGAATTTTTATTCTGTGTCTGGGTTGTGTATTTGTCTTTGTGTGCGTCAGTGACACCCATTTAAAAATGGCCAATATTCACTGGTTTGGGATATTCGAGGCTGCCATCGACTCAATCTTCCCAGTGATTGTATGTAATTTGTCTTACGATGTAGTTGACATAGTCCTAAACGACTAACAGCAATATTCTGATATTCCTGTTTAATCATTTGTGGACAATTAAGAACACAAGCCTGTTAAACGTCTCACAGGGAGGACTTACTATTAGCTGGCCGGCAACCGTTATCGTCCTACACTCCTACTGCTGGGACAAGTCTTCGGTCAGATTGAAAGGTATTCAAGTCATAGCCAGCGCGCCAAAGACCATTAGGTATTCAGCTTAATTGTTTGCTACCTGAATTATATATGAAAAAATAAAAATAATTGACTACATACAACACATAAACTTGAAAAGAATAAGAGAATCAGTTTACGTTGCAAATCTTTGTCTCATTAACGTACTCAACATACCTTAACGCTTGAAAATAAAATTTCGTCCCACAGAAACAACATTTCGTGACTGTACAATCAATGATGTGATCGAACGGCTACAATGTGTCTATTAAATATATCATTAAACACCATTTACGTAGTTCGTTGCATAAACATAATGACAGGTAATATCCCTACAAATTATGGATCCTAAGGTGTTTCGTAAGCAAGAAATGGTATATCATTTTCTTTGCATATAACATTAGCGATGAGTTTAAAGTCTGTCACGGTTGTAGAAGCCAAGATTTGTTTGAGTATATTTAAATATTAATGTGCAAAGATGGCCGACTATGTCATAACCCAAAGGTCGAATTACGAAGAAAAACTATTTGAGAAGTAAATTCTTTGTTAAGAGTAATAAGTATGCGTTGTATGTATAGACGCAAGCGGTTTTAGGGTTTACGCGGATTTCTATACTTTTAAAAATTGTACATTTTTTACGGATCATTCAACAAAATTTAACATAATGATTTAGAGACAAAAAAGTGAGAATGATCTCAACCTTTTGTGTGTCTTCGGGTAATAGCTTGCAAGGTACATTATACTGTAACAGGGAAAACGAAAACGGTGTTAGTTTTGATGAAACTTAATAAACTTACTGCTCGGGTCACTGACCTAATATTATATCGACTGTTCAGAGCAACTTTTTTCTTTTTTTGTTCTCGAGGGTGAAAATTACAAAACGTACCCGACGCCGTGAGAGTTATGTGGGATTTTTACTGCACTAAACCCCCCCTCCCCCTGGTGGCCGTCCTGAGCGCTACAAAGAGGACTCCGAGATCTCCAAAGGAACGCAACCGGAGTCCTCTAACCGTGTTGCCCCATCGGTCTCCTACCGAAAAAGTTTCATTTAAATGCGTTGCCACATCAAAAAAGTAAATTAAAAGTCAGTTATAATGAATATTTGTTTTTAATACAACTTACCTTTGTCACTTTTAAGACCTATTAAGTACTTTACATGCCCAAGAACCTATAAGAATGTCGGCGCGGTTAACTACTTTTGCGCAAATGGTGACAACACTCCTAGTGTATAACTATTATAGAAATATAATGTAATGTTATTGTAAGAGCAGAGCTTTTGATAGGATTTAATAAGCTATTGAAATACACAGCCCAGTCGTTAAGTTAGCCAGCTATTCAGATATCCAATTATAGATATTTATGTATAGAAAATCGCATTATATCAATCCGCTCTGGTTGCGACAATGTTGCATTTCTGAAGATATAATCACTTCACTCCATTTCATTAGACTTGATATACTCACTTGAAAAGTTGATAATTTTAAATAGATTAACTTTATGCTTGCATTCGTAGACCAAAAAGATCGGAATGCCGCTTTCAACTCGTATGTACTTATTAATACTAATTGAAACCGATTTGCATTTTGACTGAAGTGCAATTGATTGTAAGTATATCGTATTCCTACCATTTTGAGTTTGGTATGTTTTCACATTATATTATAAAGTTTGAATCAATCAATGGGTCCAAGCCTTTTAAATGCTATATGCTATATAAGAGATATTGTTAATTTAAGTAATGAAGCAGCTGTGGTAATTATATTCGTCAGTTATCAGTAAAATTTTCATATTGCGTATGACGTACATATTTGTATAGTACTGCAATGTATAGTTAATAAAGTATACATTTTTTATCATTGTTTTTCCTTGCTTTCCAGCATCCTCACTCTATGCTTTATATGTACT
Source organism: Spicauda simplicius (assembly GCA_949699795.1). Classification (NCBI taxonomy): domain Eukaryota; kingdom Metazoa; phylum Arthropoda; class Insecta; order Lepidoptera; family Hesperiidae; genus Spicauda; species Spicauda simplicius. The sequence goes on along the minus strand of OX453067.1, from coordinate 8,128,193 downwards.
TTTGTAAATGTGACTAATCAGAGGTTCTCAGGCACGTGCAATGTTGCATAAATCCGTTGTGTGGTCCGATTTTGTTGCTGTTCACGGTATGATTTAAAATTTTCCTCGGAAATGCTTATAAACTTGCCATCTTCATGTTTCAACTAGCGGTAAAATAATATTATATTTGCGAACTTGATTTTTAAAATACGTAGGTGCTTGGTATAATGCGGCTAGCTTAGCCGCATTATACTATTGTATTATCGAAAAAAATTATATGCCAACTATCATACTATCATAATGTTATTCTGCATAGAAATATTTTGAAGTTCGTAGAACCCTTTGGTACGACTTCGGAGATGTTACTGCCACACATATTTCTGCTCAGTAAAACTAGTGTTAAGCGCTGCGGTATTCATGTCTAAAGGGAGTAAGTTTTTCATGTAGCAAGGGATGCATTATAAGGCCGTGTAATTTGTGACGTATCGGTTTAGTACGCCCTTCCATATATTTGAAATGTTTGCTAGTTTGCGCTCACTTTACGCAGTTTGCAGCGTTACAGCGTACAAATTTAGTAAGCCGCTAACAGTTTGCCTACTGGGAGACATAGCCCTATCTACAGCTTTTCAACTGAGTTCTCAGGAGAAGTAACGCATGATCTTACCTGAGATTGGTAACAGATGTCAGGCGGTAGGTACTCTCCACTAACCATGTGGTGGACTGCTTATTCATCCGCGCCTTTTTTATTGTAAGAAAACGTCTTTAGACTGACGCATAAGTTACTAATTCACTTCACAAAATCCAATTGAAAGACAATGTTTACGTACAATTCCTCTACGTAAAAATACGCATTTTTTGAGAACATAACAAAGTACGTAATCCAAATCAAATCTGCATAAGTGCGACATGCGACTTTAGAGGAATGATAAAAGATCTAGAAAAGAAAATCACTTTTTGACTGTGAAAATATGTTCTCTACAAAGTTAATGGTTACAACGAAATACAATTCTGCGGAAACACTTGACATTGCTCGCAGATCTTCTAAGGTTAACGTACTTTAAGTGTACTTAGTTACTCATACTTAGCAATGTGGATACTGTTCTTACTAAAATCCCCACTTCACATTATCATTAAATTGTCCTTATATGTCCATTATAATAACAATTTTTATTAATTATAGAATACCTTTAATATTCATGTTATGTATTTTATTACATTCATGTCAACAGTACACCTGTTGCTTAATTGCATTAATAATTATTTGGCGACAAGAAACTTATTTATGTCAAAGAATATATTGAGAACATGTGTAATTTATATTTGATTTTAAATGTGAATCGATTTTTTTTGATAGGTATAGAAGACGAGCTAAATGATCACTGCTGTCTATTGACATCTGTAAGACTTTATAAAGAGCAAGAGTTCTAACTAAAGTCATTCTTCTCCGGGTCTTCTCTTAGAATGACGCCATAGTCCACCGCGCTGACCAAATGTGAATTGGTGGGCTTCACACACCTCCGAGAACTTTTTTTAAATGAACTCTCGGGTGTGTATGTTTCCTCACGATGTTTTCCTTCGAAAAGAGGAAACAAAAAGCAGTGATAACTAATTTCTAATACGCGCATAATTAAAAAAAAACTGTGGTGCGTGCCTGTGTTTGAACCTAGGACCTTCCGATCAAAAGGGCAAGTTTCAACCATTAGGCTATCACTCTCACTATGCTACAACATACTAATTTAACTAATATACTAGAATTATAGATACAAGTTTCTAAGGAACCCTATAATAAATCGTTATAATTGTGCAAACATGATAATTCTAACAGCTGTACGATATTTCTAACGGTGCACGGTTGTAACACTTAATTATTCTATTTATGTTAGATACAGCCCTAAATGACTAGAACTGACAGGTGACGCCTGTCTCCCGTCGTCTCGTCATGTAGGACAAGTTACATAAGAAATATCTTCAATTATACTCGAGTGACGTGGATGGACATGGGATGATTTTGAGATGAGATTTTCAAACGCTACCTAGTTCCTTGGTTAGCGTTGGATTATTCCTCGCTGTCACATTTGTCTTATTCTACGTCAATAACCGTCACCTTAACTTCAGATATTGCTGGGTATTTTATAGGCGCGGATAGTATTGCTTAATACTGTTTCACTTTAAATATGAGTTTTGCTTTGTAGTGTTTGAATTTTTCTGTTGAGTTCATTCGTAAAAAATGTGCTAATGTAGACTTCTTGGACGTTTTAAATTACTCCTTGTTTGTTAGTTATAATATTATAATATTAGGGGTTACCTAACAGTCTTTTTATATGTTTTTCGATGTTTTGCTGCAATTGGCTGCTCAAAGATAAACCTAGGATAATTGCTACTCTTACTGGAGGACTAAGTGGGAATGCCTTTTTAAATGTGTGTGTATTTTATTTGCTTTATTTTTTGAAAACAAAAAAATAGGATATCATGTTTATCTGTTTAAAGCAGAGATTCTATGAAACACTGAAAGTCTCTACAACATCAAACAAATTACAAACGACTGCATCAAAAATACTTATACCACGTACAAAAAAAGATACAGTGATCTTGTTACCTTTTTCAAATGTTTTTTTTTGTTTCCAGGTAAGTCAGAACCCGGTTTAACCTGACCGATGTTTCGCGGAACAAGTAAATGGTTAACAACTAGCTACCGTAAGTCACGGACCTTATTATTATAAAAAATGCTCCCACGACACCATGTTTTGACACCAACAAAATCAATATTAGTCTTCTTAATGGCTTTGTTCGGCCGTAAAATCAGCAATTTACCATTGCTAAGAATTTTCTCAGAATTTTAAGTTTTTTGCTACCGGATGTAGTCAGTGTGGAGTTAATTGAAATCAGTTAATTATGTGCAAACTTACTTGAACGAATTAGTTGTTAGTAATAAATAATGTTTAGGTCGTAAGTCTTGCCGTATTTTTTATTGCTTATATATTTCCTTCTCTTGGTTTCGTTACACAAGTTAAGAAATCTTTAGTAATTAGAAGAAGAAAGCTTTAGTAATTATTATGAATGTATCTTAATATAATGCTTTGTTAGTTAGTTAGTGAAAGGACTTGAACAACTTGAAAAACTTGAACAAGTTTACTACGTACAAAAATACTCAAAATACTTAAAGCGTACAAAAAACTATATGTATAACCCCACCTGTACAATAATTTCTTATTTCAAATGTTATTTGAAATCACCACTAGATAACCTTCCGTATAGTTAAGTAGAAATATCTTTTCTTATTATATTATATAAATAAAATAAACATCATTAGGTAGCTATTCAAGTCTATCATTATTGCCATTTAGCTCTTTATACTTTCTTAGAAATATATGGATTTTTTGTCAAGCTATGTTCTTTGCTTTAATCGATGACTCAATATATTGCCTCATCGCTCTATCTTGTGAATAAATCTTTGTATAAAATAAACATTTTTGTACATGTATGACTGTAACCAAGTAAACGAGGAACGAACTATGAAATTTATTTCCTTTTTTTGAAGCCCTTGCCGAGTATCTAGACCATTAAGTTTTGTGACCATTAATTTATAAACAAACTAGCTGTACCCCGCGCGCGTTGCTACACTATCACACAGAAAATACACCAGAAATCTTCGCGAGCTCATGAATAACAACTTTGCTAAAGACCATCACATGATCAAATGAATAGTTTACGATTCTAAACAGGACATACAGACAAACATTCATTTCTATAAAGAGGAGAAGAAGAAGATTAAGTCTGCAGCGCCGCCGATTTATAAATTTTATCACAAGGAGACCTAATTCTTCCAGAACCATCGCTTAAACTTGTCATCGCCCGCTATCTGTGCTGAAACACAACCTTTAATCAGATGATTATGTATTCCAGACAACATGTAATCGGTACACACGGCCTAACGGTAGCAGTTAGCCGATGAATTAAAGAAACGCTGCAAATTCATTCAAGAGGTGACTCGATGTATGCAAAGTACCAATTAATGAAACTCACAACATTCCTGGAACATGGAACATGGAATGCGCAGAAATTATGGTTGCTACACGAAGTGGTTCAGTTTAGGTGTTTCAGGTTTAATGAGACCAATTTAAGGGGTTTGCTGGATAAGTAATATAATTATGTTCATGGTGTTACAAAGTCGTGAATTGTAGAACTCTCCATGTTTAGCTTAACGTTACTATGTAACTTTACTTCTGTGTTATAATTTAAAGAGTGCGTGAACTCATCAAATTCTTAAATTTAATAAAACTTTATCATTTTAAGACTCCTAAACTACAGGAAGACTTCGCTCTGGAATTCGTTTCAACTGTTAATGGGCTGTAATGATCATTGGCATGTTTTACAAGGCGTTAGTTTTCTTCGTTAGTAACACAAGATATCCTATGATTTCAGGTAATTTACCACTGATATATTATGTAAACTTGATTCTTTTTTTTATCTGACTGAAATAGCAAACGAGCATGCAGTTCACCTGATGATAAGTGGCCACTGCCGCCCATGGACATCTGTGAGCAACTTCATACAGAACATGGGTTCCATCTGAAGTCAATCACACATGCGTTGCTACTCCCGAGGACTATGATGGTCCCTCATGTGAAAGTGTGCCGGCAACAACACCCTTCTATCGAAACGCAAGAAATGCTTCAAGCGAGAAATAGGTGCGGCGATGCTACTTCCTCGGCCGAACTACACTGGTTCTACCACTTTATCTTAAAGTTACTATGTAGCTTTACTTCTGCGTTATAATTTAAAGAGTGCGTTAACTCATCAAAATTCTTAATTTTATTAAAACTTCATCATTTTAAGACTCTACGGGCAAGACTTCTCTCTGGAATTCGTTTCAAATGTTAATGGGCTGTAATGATCATTGGCATGTTTTACAAGCCGTTAGTTTGCTTCGTTAGTAATACAAGATATAATCCTATGTCAGGTAATTTACTACTGACATATGTACACTTGATTTGTAGAGCGAAACAAAATGTGCTATTCGATTTAACGTAATTGTGACACAACTCATTGAGTTACAAGTGGTGAAACTTTACAATGCGTAAGGAAAACGCGTATTGATAAGGTACAGAGATTATTTACGACTGTGTCGATAAACTAAATCAATTCGCATAGCATGTGTCTAATGATAATGGCGGTCGGATATTTATTATTTGCTAGATCTGTTATGAAATTTTATTAATGTTAAATCATTAAAATGACTTTGTTAATGTTCGATTTCTTATCGGAGTTAATATAATTTTATTCGGTTAGCTTGAACTAATAATTGTAAAAAGTAACTGATTTCTAGAATATAAATACCACACAAAAAAAAATTTTTTTCTTACTTCTTATATATAAGTTTAGGTTATAAGTATATTTTTGTGTATATAACTTAAATGAGGAATACTAACTCAAAGTTGCCGAAGGAACCAGTGAATTCGTGATATAATTAAGTATATTTACCGCCATACATTTCTAAGAATCGGTCATTGGTTTATTGTCTGCATTGACCTTGTAATATTAGGTATAAGTACTCGGTTATGAAGGAGTAATGTAGCTTGTCATGTTCCTAATTGCAATTGGTCACTGCGGCACATTTATATCTATAAAATATCTTCATTTTAAAATAGATTTGAATACCTATCTGAGACAATGCTGCGTGTCTTAATAGTCCCTTTGTGTGTTGTTTTCTACTTCTAATAAATCACTACATAGTATAAAACAAAGACGCTTCTCGCTGTCTGTCCCTATGTATGCTTAGATCTTTAAAACTACGATATGGATTTTAATACGGGTTTTTTTAATAGATAGCGTGATTCAAGATTATGGTTTTCATGTAAAATAAACGTGTAATATAGAAGAGAATCACTGATAATTTTAGATTTTTGACTTATGACTTTTAGGCGGAACGAAGTTTGCCGGGTCAACTAGTATAAAATATATTGCACATATACAGTACAGTGCAACACACAGACAAAGGGTTCTTATCGATAACGGTTATCTGCCTGTGCCAAAAAGCTCATAACATTTTTGACATTCGACTAAAAAGTAACATGGCGCCACATAGCGGTATCTCTAAGCGATTCAAAATATATATCTGAATACAAATGCTTATGTACTGTTATATTTCATACTATACTTCACACCACATTAGCGAAACTACACACGCTACTTACTTAGGGTTGTCAAATCCAAGAACAAAGATGAAAAAGGCAACAAAGTTGTCATAAAATATTAATGTTTTTATAAGTTTAAGTATTTATTTGTATTTTCATTAAGGATGCTCTATATAAAATAAATAAAAATGAAAAGCTTTTGAACGAGATTTATTTTAAAACTATGTGATGAACTAATCCACTAATTGTGATAATAAATAACCATCTCGTAACACCATTTACGCTTCGACTATTTAAAGATGGAAATATGCCGGCCGTGATATTGTCTATTATGTCACTCAATAGTCATGTCACACGTGTATTATGCGACATAATCTTGATAACATTGCAACGCTATTTCTGCGACTTTCATGTTTATTGCGAGTTCTGCAACGTAAAATTTCACATACGTCAATTGTAACATAATTCAAAATCTCTACAACTGTTCACGTTAAATCGATTTTGAAAAAAATTCGTTTTATTTTTATCCCCAACCTTATATTTATTAGGCCTTCGTTATTACTACCGTGATACGTAATCTCATAACACGACCAACGGCTACTTGAAATTGAACCTCAAATTGAACGTAATCCAAAATATCTACAATTATTCATGCCTAATGCTTAAAATTGAACATACAACGATGGTAACATAATCCAAACTATACAACTGTTGTGTCTACCGCGCTTTAGGAAAAAAAATAAAACAGTTTGATTTTATCCCCAACCTTATATTTATTAGGCATCCATTATTACTACCGTGATACGTAATCTCATAACACGACCTAGACATCGGCTACTTAAAATTGAACATACGTCGGACGTAACATAATCCTAACATTACGATGCTTAATAGTCGAGTCGCGCGCGTCGTTATGCGACAGACTGATAACATCTAAGACACTTCTATCGCTATGTTGTCTTTATCGATACGTCTATAATTTTGTTGCATTTCCCATAGATTTTCCTTGTAATCGATTATAATCTTGTATTGTATTTAATGCATTTTGCTTGTTACCGTTCCACAAAGACTGGTGGTCGAATTTTATAAATATATTTCTACTACAATAACTTACTAGTTCCACCAATTCGCACTTGGTCAGCGCGGTGGACTATCGCCTATAATTCTCTCATTCTGAGAGAAGACCCGTGCCCAGCAGTGGGACAATAATGGGTTGACGACGAACTTATTAGTAGAAGAATTTTATCTCTTATTTTATTCATCTGTCTCTTCCTATTTTCTTTTCCTATACTGGTACCGCCTTCGATTTTTTTTGTACTTTTCAGATGTTGGCTGGTAGAGAATGCTTTTTAGCATTGTAATTTGTAATAACTTTGTATGGGTGCAATAAAACATATATAAATAAATAAGAACAGTTATATGATTGTTTTAATGCTATATCCGTACGAATATCTTTAGGTTTAATTATTTAGGTTTAATTGGGTATTTTTTTCTACGATAGGGTAGCCAACTTAATTATAAAACTACGTACCTGGTACGAGAAAGATTATGTTTTGTTAATTGCTTATAACTTGTGTGATTGAAAATTACCAAAATTAGTTCAAGTATTCCGACGCATTTGTTTAAAATGATTCATAAGGCATTTAGTATCGTCCCTGTAGTTCCTTGATCAGAATAGGGCTACGGTATCCCCTGCCTGTCGTAAGAGGCGACTAAAAGGGACTTCCGGGGTTGCGGGCGGCTAGAGTGGAAGCTTGAACCGTCCAGCCAGGCGATCCCGTGAAAGATGTCGGTATGTGTGGTCGCATATCGTCGTAAAAAGACGGTGAGTGAAGTGAGTGAAGAAAGTGAAGAGCGGTGGGCTCAGCCGCCCATCTGAGAGGAGCCCGATGGGGCAACGCGCTCAGAGGATTCACGTCGCTCCCACGGCGTCGGGTACCTTTTGAAGGTTTCCCCCTCGAAAAAAAAACGCATCTAGTATGATGTTGTCTTTAAATGTTGTACAGTTTGATGGCTTATATTGTCAGTATACAAAAATAAATACATTATTTCTTTACTTTGTTACATAAGCATTTCGTGACAAATTCTTACACAGCATATTTCTGTACCGGTAACCTTGAAGCAATCACTTACCAATCTAGGTTTTATAAAAACATTAGACTAAATTTTTTATTACAATAAGTCTGTGGTATCGTTTAGTCTGCATGCTGAATGGTTATTTAATACGTACTACATAGTGAGACTAATATTAATTATAGTCATTAAAATTATCAGATCTAACTAAAAAATATATTACTAACTGTTACCGAATACCTTATAAGTTTTGGTTAATTTTAGATAGGGGCTGAACATAAATAAGACATGATTTTAGAAAATTAAATTTAAAACGATTAGGTAAATGTATTATTGACATTTTTTTTTGTCTAACTGAAGTAGCAAACGAGCATGCAGTCCTCCTGATGGTAAGTGGTCACTGCCGCCCATGGACATCTGTAATCAATTAAATACAGAACATGGGTTTCATATGACGTCAATCACGGATGCTACTCCTGAGGACTATGATGGTCGCCTCATGTGAAGGTGTGCCGGCAACCACACCCTTCTATCGAAACGCAAGAAATGCTTCACGCTAGAAATAGGTGTGGTGGTGGTACTTCCCCGATCGAACTACACTACCTCTAAATACTGACTTCATTTACACACAATGGTTTTTATAACCTATAATAAAACTACATTGTCAGTGAAGAATCATTTTACAGTAACGCGAGTGATTTCCCACTAACATGAAGTTTATATAATTTGATCGCTACACTATGCCATCAGTTATCGTATTGCACGTAATTTGCACCAATCTGTCACGTACATTGTGCAAACTAATAAAATAGTTATTTGAACACGTTTATGCAATGTTTTATGGACTATCTGTAATAAATATCAAGTCGGATTAGTTGGCCATTTAACGTACTAAGCTGCGAATTATTTTGATATTTTAGATATATATAAACACGATTAAATTTATTAAAATCTGTAGCGTTATACTATTTTTTATCGGTCTTTATGTACTTATCAGTAATAGAGGTGTAAACTTAGGTGAAAGTTAGTATGTATTTCTTGTCCTCTTAATTTTGAGAAGTTACTTTTTCACAATGTAGCGTAAGTCACTCAATTGTGATTAAATTGTAAGATAATTTTATATTTGACCTTTTAAATATCTATAATACTGATGTAACTATTATTTTCTTGTTTTTAGACATGTGCATTTGCATTTGCAAGAATTGGTGCGAATGTTTCGCGAATATTGAATTGCATTGATTTGCAAAAAAGTTCACCAAATCTATCCAAATTAAAATCGAGCTGCAGTTTGTCGACCTAAAAAAAGTCGCCATTTTTATATCTCTGGTACCCTATACCAAGAACCGAAAAAAAGTAATAATTCAATAAGGCGCGTGAAGGATAAGGTGAAATTTTGATGTAGTATATAATTAACATTTATCTATAAAAATATTAAATATTCAATGTGCCTAAGAATTTTTACGGTTCTATTATTCGTTCGATGTTAATCCCTAAAAGTCGTACCACACAGTTGAATACACTTCCCATAAGAGTCATTCATTAGTATTTTACGGATGCATTTAATCAGCCTCATTACTTCCATCTTGAATCGTTTCCTCTACTGCATCATTAGAGTAAACGCTGGGAGGTATGATAAAAGTATGAAATGCGTATCCTGTAGCGTGAGTAAACCTTCGCAACGGTACATTCTTAGGGCCGTCTGTCACGTTTAGAGGCTTCCTGGCTCTATTATCTTTTATTAAGAAAAAAACATTAAACCTTCTTTATTGGGGTTTTCCTTGCTTTTTTATAAGTTGGCTATTACATAGAGTACAGTAAGGAATATAATGTAAAGGAATATATTAAGGTGTTGGTTTTGTCGACGATCGTCGAGACCAGTAGTTGGTGGTAGTGGTGGTATAGTATAGCGTAGTGGTTGAAAAGCGGCCTCTTAATCAGGGTTCTTAGGTTCGATTCTGAGGTATTTTTTTTTAAGTTAAATGCCTATTAGAAATGAGTTATTCCCTTTCCTTTAAATGCGAAAATAAATTGTAATAAAGGAAAGCATACGAAGCTTCTTCTTGTCTAAAACCTACCAATTTGCACTTGGCCAGCGCAATAATACCTATTGCTTTATAGTTTTTACTATTGAGAATTTCATATTATAGCTTTTAAGATTTACGAGATATTGAACTGTTACTCATTACCCAAGGTAAGCAATTAAACATAATTAATACTATTTGTTTTTCATATTTAAGAATAAGAGTTTATGCGAATGCCATAACAGTTGTTAAAAGTAACATGACATTATTGAAATCCGAAATTTCTCTCATGGTCAAAATGCATTGCGATATCGGAACACCGTCACGGTGCCTGACGCTGGGTCACCGCCCGTGAACTCTCATTTCCTCTAGTAGATCCGACGCCATATTTGGGGCGTGAACTGGCCAAACGTTTCAATGGAATCGTCAATGAACTCTTCGGAATTCGTATGAATGGGTGTTTGCGATATCATTAATCTTTGTCTTACGTTTGCTGTTATTTCTCTCTGAAAGATCTTTGAGGTTGGCAAGGTTTTTTGATTTCGTCATATTATGTTAACTAGTTATCTGTTGGAATGTTCGAAATTGACCGTAAGTGACTGGACCGTAAACTGAAAAACTAAAATTAAATTATAAAAATTGTCAAACGCAAATGTATACGTAAAATGTCTCTTCAATTGATTGAATTGCATTGTGTATTTTTTGTGCGCTGTTTTAAATGAGCACCACACATCTGTTTATATGCATTTGCATATTTGCATATGCAAGTGCGTATAATGACAGTTTCATAACGTTATTGCATATTTTGGTACTTTTTCATTAGTATTGGGCAAAATAGTTCAGTTTCTTCTTTTAGTTGGCTAATTCCTATTATAGTTCAAGCTTGACGACCAAAAAAAAGGGCATCAAATCTATATCGATTTCAGTTTCACAACCAAAAATGGTGCATTGTTTGGTGGTGCAGTGGTTTTGATAATGCATTTTTTGGGTATATTTACCATTTTTGTGCACATTTCGCCCTTTTATAGTCTATATTTGCATGCATTACGATAGTGCATATAATTTGGTGTCTATTTATCACACTGCACTCCTCTATATAAACTAACATTTCTAAACATTTCTATACTATGAAATTTCTTATTCCTCCTTCCGTGTAATTATCTTACAAAGGTTTTGCTTCTTACCAATTGGAAAATACAGGCTTATAGTCTCCACATAAGTCTAAATACAAGAGAGTATTCAGAATGACTATACAAAAAGTTCTGATAATTCAACCTCAATTCAAACATAATAACATGCTATTAAGCAATATATAGTGTCCGTCTTGATTAGCACCACTCACTCTCTCGCGTAGATTCGTTTTCCTGTGTAACAGCATTATTCAACGGCTACCAATAAGCATTCCATTTGCGGTGAGTTAAAGCACAAACCGTTGGATTCAGAAGGCACAGGGCCGGTTGGAGTGGCGTCATTTAGGGGAGGCCTATGACTAGCAGTGGACCTCAAAGGGCTGATGGATTGCCTTTTTTTTTTGAGGGGGAAACCTTCAAACGGTACCCGACGCCGTGGGAGCGACTCAGGGTTATGTGGGATTTTTACCACACTCCCCCCGGTGGCCGTCCTCGGCGCCATGAAGGACTCCGGGACCTCCAAAGGACTGCAGCCGGATTCCTCTGAGCGCGTTGCCCCATCGGGCTCCTCTCAGATGGACGGCTGGGCCCACCGCTCTGTCTAGTCTTTACGATGATATGCGACCACACATACCGCCGTCTTTCCCGGGATCGCCTGGGTGGACGGTTCCAGCTCCCATTCTAGCCGCCCACAAACCCCGGAAGCCCCTTTTAGTCGCCTCTTACGACAGGCTGGGGATACCGTAGCCCTATTTTGATCCCGGAACTAGAGGGACGAAGGCACAAAGCCTAGTGTTATACGTCCTGATGGATGGATAGATATATTAACCCAGGCTTCTAAAAGTTATGTAATGTTCTAACTTAGGTACATATGTGTGATGTACGTAGGTATCTCTTATATGGAAGGATAAGTCGTTGGCCGCAATGTCTAAGTAGGAAGGTTCATCTCTGAGAAAGCTTTCCAACACGTCTTACTGCACAGTTCTTTCTACTTACCCTTTGTTTACACCACAATGTGTGGAAATAGCTTGTGAACCGTACATAGTATCTGTACATCTGTACGTATTAAAAGAAGAGTTTTCATTACTATTTCAGTATTTTGAAGAGAAGTGGTACATGCTAATAATAACTACGCAAAAGTTGATATTCTTTGTCAAAGGCCACAAAGTATCCCCAAATACTTATTCATAAGAATGTCTTAAGTGAAAATATATTATAGGTAATGTTTATATATTGATTGAGACACCGATTTCGAGATTTTGCTTTGATATAGAAAATTATAGAGTTCTAAGTGTAAGTGGCAAGACATAAAATATAATAAACTGAAAGGTTCTAACGGTTATCATTTATATTATCATACTAGATTAGGTCGCTATTAGGGGTGTCACCACATTTAGTGGCGTCTAATCGACCCATGTTTATTTTTAGTTATTTTCGTTTTCAATAACCGAATCTATGTATTAGATTTTAAATCTGCTAGTCCAGTACGAGTTATAAAAAATATTACGACAAAATCTGCGTGAGCAGGACATCTCTAAATCAGATTACAGGAAAATGTATATGCCTTTTACTTTTAACTACAACCATTTTCAAAATCAAATTCGATGTATTGCTTTTACGTCTCACATAATTTTGTTGGATAATAAAATGAGAGCGTGATGAACTATAACTTATTCTTACATTTAAGTATTTCAACTCCCAAGTAATCGTTCTGTATCAAACAAAAAATTATTATATTACTTACGTATACTAACTTCTATTATGTAAATACCATTATTTATTGTTACATTTAATTCACAACCAAATTGGTCATAGGAGGAGATTAAGGAAAAAAATCTAGAAGATGGATGCAACGTCTTCTTGAGCAGCATCTGCACCCACTGTAATCAACAACATTCATGCCAGGCGCGGTGGCTATAAGGAAAAACTACCATTTAGGGGCAGCCTATGCCCAGTAGTGGAACTCAAAAGACTGTGGATTACCTTACTGTGAAAGGTGTGGAAATCTTAGCGATTTGGCATCGACAAGTGGGGGGACTCCCTTACACGGAGTAGAAAGTGAGACCCACTTCTCACTACAAGACACGATACAAGACTGCGTTTACAATCTTCCGGACTGTCTTGTTGCTTTAAATGAAGCTTACGACTATAACAAACTAAGTTTCGTGACCGTCTTGTCTCAATACGGTGCGTGCATAAAGTGAGCCGGTTTACAACTAAGTGATAAAACGCGAACAAAACACCATTGTACTAAAGAATAGTCTTCGAGCGATACAGGAGTGGATTGAAGAACGGAGTGTTTAACTCTGCAGGCATTTTTGAATAAGTCATTTCAACAAAAACTGTAGATTTTATTAATCAGTTTATCGTCTGTCTAAATTGTGGTCAGAGCCTTTCGTTTTCCTCCCTTCGTCTACCTTCGATTATGTCGTGACCCTTCTACGTTGTTGGTCATATTGATAGCCATTTTAATATATTTTTTAAAATCTTTTTCATCTTTACACTGTGGTTATCATCTTTATATCGCTTATATTACTGGAATAGAGTGGCGGAGCTTTATCTATGCCTTTTTTTTACATATGGACACAGATTAGTGACCAGGAGGACGACGAAACTAATAACCAAAATTTTGTTCTATAACTGACAGATGGTCCTCTTTCATATGAGGTGACCATCGAAGTCTTTGGAAGTAGCTGCGTATCTCTGATTTTCATATATCTATATATTTGTTTTATATGAAATTGCATACAGATGTTCATGGGCGACAATGATCACCTACTATTCCCAGGTGAATCAAACGTATAAAAAATACTATTATTAAAATTGATGTGTTATAATGATTCTGTGCGTAATTGCCAGTGCCCATAGCATGTTCGCGACCGGTTGTCGGCGTAACTATAAATGGACCCACGAGTGCGTAATAGTCATCGACACGCTTGTAGTAAGCGCCGACGTGCTTGTTTTGCGTCAGATACTTCAAACCGAATATAGTGTAAATGTGGCTAAAGTAACATTTGAATATTTAACGTTAAGTTTCAAGTCCTTTATTTACATATATTACTCGTTTATGTCTTATGATAACTTAGCTACATGAGGCAACTTAGTCCTTAGCCAACGAGCATAACTGTATTGAAAATGTCGGATTGTATGTTCGGAGTCATAATCAAATATGAATTTCGTTTTTCTCAATGTTGATTTAGGGTATTTACTTTACTTTACTTAAAGGTAGCGCATGTTACAATCATACAAATGATTGTAACATGCGGTGTATTCTCCGTTTTTCATACATACATATATATATATATATATATATATATATATAATTATATATATATATATATATATATATATATATATATATATATATATATATATATATATATGTCGGAGGAAGCTTAGTCTGGTTGATTGTTGCTTGCATGTATAACGTACAATTCTGTTTGTAAATTATTGTTAAAATTAATAATTTAATTTGTTATAGCCTACTTTTGATTTAAAACCTTGTTAATGGAATAAAAAGTAATAAGTTTGTTATTTACGTAGCGACCAATCAGAGCAGAGCGGATGTCTCGAGTGGGGTCGAGGCGCCATCTTTTCTTGTAGAGAGGTTTATAGTTTTTGCGCATTCTGTCGTTGACTCTGGTAAGCGAAGGATCGAGTTGGATCCTTGGAGAGAATATATCTGGTGACAAAAGTGAGATCGGTACCTCGAACCCGCTGCTCGGTCGTAATTGTTGTAACCTTTGCGAATTGTTATCGAATTTACATTAAGTTTAGCGCAGTATTGTTTAATCGGAATAAAACAGTGTAAAACCGTGATCCTCGTGTTTTGTGCCTGCATTTTACCCTGATGACGCCCACTAAACCAGTAACCACTAATGACGATGTCGATAAGAATGAGGTTCCTCCGACATCAGAAGTGGGATCGCTGCGGGCACAAGATGTGATCGAACGACCGGCGGCAGATGACGGATGGCGCGCTTTATTCGAAACACAAGAAACCAGCATGAGGCTACTCGTAGAGGCGCTAACTAATCCACCGAGTAACGAGGATAAGAGCATCACGTTGCCAAAATTTCTACCGGAAGATGCAGACACTGACGCCCGGTCCTGGCTGGCTACGGCGGACATCTGCTTATCGGACCGTGAAGTACAGGGAAGTAAATTAGTTCTAATTCTTAGCAAGACCATGAGTGGCACGGCTGCCACATAGTTTTCTCAAATAGCTTTTCTTAATATGAAGTAGGAATATTGCTTTGATACGCTAGAAACACGCGCAGCGACTGTATTAAAGATGCTTACTGGTAAGCCGCAAGAAGGTGAATGTTTGGCTACATATGCAAGCCGTTTATTCACTTTACTCATGTCACGATGGGGCGATTTAGGGAAGGAAGAAATGGTAGTCTCCTTAATACTTGCACACATGGGGCAAATTGAGCCACGTGTACAACGTATTATTTTTTCTGAGGAAATATCTACCCGCTGTGAAATGCAACGCGAACTATGGCATTTTCTTATCGCTAAAGGAGTTATCAAGAGACAACAAAAACCGTGGCAAGCATAACGCCAGATAGTAAACGCCCTAGGTTAAGTTCTGTTTCAACAGAATGTTACGCTCGTGGAAAACTTGGTCATAAATGTTTTGAATGTTACAGCCGATCGCATGACAAGCAGCGAACAATTCCGACTTTTGAGCGCCCCAACACGACCGTTGCTACGTGGGCTCCACTGACTTGCTACAAGTGTGGTGTTGAAGGCCATATCGCATCGCAATGCTCTGGAACATGGCCAATCGCGAGCAGCAGCGCACACCCCTCCGCCGCACCCAGCGTTGTGAAGAGAGTGGACGTGTGCGGTATGAAACCCGTCACTGGGAAAATTACACAATTCGGTGAGCAGTTTTCATTTTGTTTTGATTCCGGTGCTGATTGCTCCTTGATTAAAGAGAGAGCCTTTTGTTCAAAACGATTATGTAGGCGATGTATGTGGCAAGTACTAGATTTTTATAAGATATCCTAGTAGCGTGGTGGGTTGTTTAAGGTTTGGTTAAGTTTTGTGACGGGCGAGATGGCTATTTAAGGGCGAGGTGATCGAAAGGCGAGGTGGCCATTGAAAGGCGAGGTGGCCATCGAAAGGCGAGGTGGCCATCGAAAGGCGAGGTGGCCATCGATAGGCGAGGTGGCCATCGATAGGCGAGGTGGCCATCGATAGGCGAGGTGGCCATCGATAGGCGAGGTGGCCATCGATAGGCGAGGTGGCCATCGATAGGCGAGGTGGCCATCGATAGGCGAGGTGGCCATCGATAGGCGAGGTGGCCATCGATAGGCGAGGTGGCCATCGATAGGCGAGGTGGCCATCGATAGGCGAGGTGGCCATCGATAGGCGAGGTGGCCTTTGATAGGAGAGGTGACCACAGACAGGCGAGGCGGCCTCTTCGATATTGTCAATTATTTAAATTGTGTAACTTGATAAACGGCGAGGTGCTTGTTTTGATACTATGAACTTATGCTGTAGCCGATTAGTTGTAGGCATGTGATATTCTTGGTCAGGAGTGGCCGAGCCATATCAAACACTTGTTTTATTCCAGGTAACGATGATGTGCGGCCTTGAACATCACACGAGGGCGTGTGATACGTCAGGACGGCCGTGTCGGAGGAAGCTTAGTCTGGTTGATTGTTGCTTGCATGTATAACGTACAATTCTGTTTGTTTACATTTAAATTATTGTTAAAATTAATAATTTAATTTGTTATAGCCTACTTTTGATTTAAAACCTTGTTAATGGAATAAAAAGTAATAAGTTTGTTATTTACGTAGCGACCAATCAGAGCAGAGCGGATGTCTCGAGTGGGGTCGAGGCGCCATCTTTTCTTGTAGAGAGGTTTATAGTTTTTGCGCATTCTGTCGTTGACTCTGGTAAGCGAAGGATCGAGTTGGATCCTTGGAGAGAGTATATCTGGTGACAAAAGTGAGATCGGTACCTCGAACCCGCTGCTCGGTCGTAATTGTTGTAACCTTTGCGAATTGTTATCGAATTTACATTAAGTTTAGCGCAGTATTGTTTAATCGGAATAAAACAGTGTAAAACCGTGATCCTCGTGTTTTGTGCCTGCATTTTACCCTGATGACGCCCACTAAACCAGTAACCACTAATGACGATGTCGATAAGAATGAGGTTCCTCCGACATATATATATATATATATATATATATATATATATATATATATATATATATATATAATGCAAAACAAAGAAACACTCAATACTGCTGCTATAATCTTGAAATAGGTGTAGCGATGGTACATTCGCAATTAAACAACGAATATGTAGTTCTATCACCTTTCTGTATCTAACATTTTGATATGACGGAAAGTATCAACCAATAATAATACACAGCATACCCAATAAGCAGTGAAAACTATATTGTCGTATCCGAATAATAAAAAAAATCTTTCTTAAATATTAATAATCTTTCTTGAAATGTTATTAACACGTAACGTTGAGTAAATATTAAATGTGCACATTATGTATCTAAATAAAAAAGAACTTACAGTCTGAAGTTAAATCCGGAAAATTGAAACATGTAAACCAGCCTTTTTATTACGTTTGCATGTGTACGTGTAATTCTCAATTAAGCACTTGCAACCAAGCGATATGACGTATCACTCAATTAACATAGATAACCATCATTCACAATAACCATAATTCTCAAACATAAATGATTATAATTACGGATATCTCCGTAACGTATGATTAAGACCTTGTTTGCACATCATGTTAATTCCATTACCGTACAGATATCCATCAGACATAGAATAATTAACCAGGCATGTTATAACTAATCGTTTTTAATATGATAAATCGAGGAATTTAATACGATGTGTGAAAAAATCGGGCGGATTGATTAATTTAAGTGTATAAATATGGTTTTTATATAGCAGCTATTGGTATGATGTAATAATATAAGTTGTTGGAGGAATTTAGTAACAGGACTATTTCCAACGTAAGTCAGCAGCATTTTTTTTGAAGTGAAACTTCTTTATCGGGGTTGGAAAAAAAATAAACTTCTTTATCGGGGTTGGAAAAAAAATTAGTGTAACATTTTTTCGTTACGCGCCATCTTTTTTTTCCGTTACGCGCCATCTTTTTCTTATCTCTACCACGCGTGATATTAGATAGATTATTATAGATTAGATTATTAGATAAAGTTTAATAAAAGCCTTTTATTAAACTTTATCTAATTTAACTTTATTTAACCAATTTCTGTAAAGTTGCATATAGTAAATTATTTTTTGAAAAATAACGTCATAAAGAAGTTTCACTTCTTACGAGTGTACGCTAGTACACGCACACATTTTTTTTTGTTTCTGTGTTAAATTCAAACTTAGGTATTAAATAATTTAGATAATTCGATTAATATTATTATTTTATATAACTATTTCGGTATGTAGAAAATCTTGAATATATGTCTGACTCAAAAACTACAATGTAAGTTGAGTATGTTTTAACAATGCTTTGCAATTCATAACATCAACTTAATATAGCATTTATTGCAATTCATCAGAAATTCAAGTTTTAAATCACGGAAACGAATACACGGGCAAAGGATAGTCTTTGATAACATAGACTAACATTGAAAGTAGAGATTTGCTCCGCTGCTTAACGTTTATGATCTCAAATAACACGACTCGTATATCCTATAAAACCTTCCTACGAGAGAGTGTGGTTATTTATAAATTAGTAAAGGTACTATCACTGTAATAAATAATTATGGGATTACTTTAACTGTACAGCTATATATTTTAATAACGCGCGATATTCTGTAGTTGTATAATCCGTGCTCTGTAGAAATTTCAAATACTTATGAGATTTTAATTCATGGTAAATCTTTGATAAGTATCAATTTCAGTCGTAGTAGTGAAGTAGTGATATATTAATGGGTAAACTATTTACACTCACAAGCAAGAATTTTTCGATTTACGCAGAATGAAACATGCAAAAGATACTTATTTAATTTGAATTGCTAGAATGTCAACAAATTTGCTATGAGCTTATTCGCGCAACTGGTTAATCATTTTGATTTATCCCTTTTTACCTGGAACTGTAAATATTTTGGCATGAATTCGTTCAATATTATAGATCATGAACTTAAAATATGTTTATTTTTCATGATCTTGTATGTATCATGTAGCTTTGTACACTTAATCATACGAAGATGCACCACAGGATAATAGCGCTAAAACTAATTTGGTTATAAAATACTGAATTTCCTGCATTTATTGATAGGGATATAAATGCTCTCAAATGAGGATATCAGTTCTTATAATATGGAAACGATCAGACATTTGCAGTCTGATGAACGCCCTCGCCGCCCATGGGTATTTGTAATGAACCCCAAATAAGTCTTACCTGATAGTCATGGGTAGCAACGCTCTCGTAGAGCGCTGCCGTTGAGCTGATGTCGAGCGGGTTGACCACAGTTATGTATTGGCGGCAGTGGCCACTTACAATCAAAAAACGTGCGGCAATCGGGGACTGCCGTGGTAAAGCTATTGCATAGGATTTTTTATCAACTTATACAATTATAATTATTTATTTATTTTTGCAATATTTTCCTCTTTGATATTAATTCTAGTTTTTTTTCTTTGATACTATATACTTTCTCAGAAACAGCTGCTTACATATTCGTCTGATTTCCGAGCAGCTCGTCTCGATCCGTGCGATCTTCGTACTGTAGTATCATATACATATACGTCAAGCGAACGCTAAGCCGCGCTACATGGTAGGCGGAGTACTAAAAACATAACATGATAGGTTTTTTTCGTTACGGAATTTCTTGGTTCGGTCGCCGCGCTCAAAGGCCGCAATAAAAGCTATGCAATAGCTTAAAAATATTGAACTTATCATGAGTTTATTTGATTACTGGTGGAGTAAAAACAAGTATGAAGATTCTCTGCTGGTAGGTGGAAAGCAAGAGCATTTAGTTTGACAGTCAGCCATCTTGGCTAGATGTCAGTGGTCGAGTTTCACAAGGATGAGTGGGTGATTTCGCACGCGATCGTTAGATCGCTACACGTAACTATTGTAATTTTACATTATTATGGAATATGTTAATGATTTGATATTTAGCAATATTCTCGCAGGTAATGAGGGAAACTACTAGTTTGGATTTCATTAAAAGGTCTATGTAGGAAGTAATCGTTAAGCGTTAGCTGTTTTTGTTGCTATTAAGCTCTTGGCTATCTGCTAACGAGTTGAGATGTAAGCTTTCTTGCTAAGCATTTAGTACTTTGTAAAATTCTTGCTTAATGCTACCTAATTGGTCATAAGTTTTGTTTGGTATCTCTCTCTTCAACCCATTATTGTCCCAATGCTGGGCACGGGTCTTCTCTCAGAATGAGAGAATTTTCGGCCATAGTTGATCGCGTTGGCCAAGTGCGAATTGGTGGACGGTATAATATAGAAGAAGCAAAAGGTCCTTGTCATCAATGGACATTTGTTATTCTGATAAAATTAGACTTGAATGAGGTCACTCACCTTTACCATTCTTTTTAAACCAGTGTACAACTGTGAAATCCAGTTCTTTTATATCGGTAATGCGTACGAGGTTTTACGCGTTTGATGGTCTAGGCATGGTACAGACTAAATTTAATGCCACAAGCGTGCATGCATTCAGTCACAAGCTGCTCTCACACTAGTTACTCAATTGCTCAATAAATTATAGATTTCAATATCATTTCATAAGAATTAAAATAGAGTGTTACGCAGATCGACCTTAGTCCGTTAATATATTTAAAATTTAATGATAAATAATGACCATTTTTGTTTCTTGTCGTCATACATTCAAGTCGTCATACATTTCAATTTATCTGTATATTTATGTTTTAAATATTACAATAATAATAAATTACAACTTAAGCAGATAACATTTTACTTACTTAACGTCACAACTCTAAAATATTGTGAAAATCGATCCAAATCTTTTATAACGTTGTATAAACCGATTGACTTACTCAGACATTAATACGAACAATAAATAAGACTGATACTGGCATTTGTTCTATTTTACACCGAACACAACTCTTGTAATGACACCAGCTGTTTACATTAACTTAGCCTTCTCTATCGCTCTTTTGTAATTATTCATTTAAAGAAAGAGACAGAGAATGATGTAGTTTCGTTAGGTTACACATAATAAATTCAGTAAAATCGACAGCTAGCTACCAACTGATTATAAGTTCCAAATATCTGCGTCAGTTATCGTTTTAGCTTTAGAGCTCAGGTGTCTCAACCAGATTATAATATTATATGAAACTATTAATGTTATATGCCTCGTGTGCCTTGAATAGCTTTACAGTCTCTCTGTACGTATTCTGTGCTATTAAGGATTTAACAGTTGAGCAGTTATCTTTCCTTGCAATGCTATACATATATTTAAGTTAACTTTCCTAAACAGACAAATGCGGTAATTAACACAAAACTTGAGTTTATTATTTTATTTAATTGAATGCTGATAACAATTAAGGTATACGAAAGTAAGTTGCAGAAATGCATCCATAATAATATTTAAAAGAAAGGGGTTATTCGTTGAAATGTTGATGATTGCTCTTTAAGGTGCACTAAATACTGTCCACTTCAAACGTGCTTGACGAATAAAGGAGGTAACAGGTAAACTGTTTGAGTATTATCCATAAACAATCTACAAATATATATCTGTGATCATTGTCAGAGTGTCCTGTTTGAATGGAAGTTGGTTAGCTAGGCGGCAGCAACCACTGAATAAGGTGGAATAACGCTGGTTGTAAATTTTCTTACCTAAAATATCGATACACGTTTCATCCCCTTAACACATATTTAAATGTCGTAGAACTTTTTGTAGTTTTGCTCTGCCTCACCTATTTCTGATTAATAAAAGCTGTGTTAAGCGCTACATTTTGGTTTGAAGTATGTGGTTAGGAAGACATAATTTTGTACTTATCCAAGGTTTTCCAGCTTGTCCTCGAAAGAAGTTGTGATCGGCCTCTGTAAATCTTGTATCGAGTGGATCACACGTATACACGGCAGTGACCATCCACCATTCGGTGGACCGAATGGTTATTAACTACCTCTATAAAATATAAAAGCTAGTTTCGACAAAATCGATTTAAAGGAATTGTGTATGTATAGAATAGTAGTTTGTATACCTTGAACACCACCACAGTCCTAGTAAAACAAATGCATGTATGCGCATATTCCGAAGCGATATATCGGCATAAAGAGACAAATTGAAACAAAGGAGACGCCGCTGATGCTTTAAACAAAACAAAATAGATTTAGGAGTGGGATAGAGCATAAAATGAGAAGGTAACTGAAAAAGACAGCTATCTACTTGAGCATTCTGCTTTCAGATCAAACGTATCGCACGTAAGTTGGATGTGTACAAGCCTTTGGCGAAACAGGAGAGTAGGTAACATTGTTCATCAATACAGGGCTGCCATATGAGATCTTCTTAAGCATGGAAGTTATTTGTAACTTGGCATTTTAGCTCAGTTTATGACTTAAACATACTCGTTACGAGTGTATTATACCGCAATATCTTTATAGCAAAATCTTTTGTATTGATGTGTAATGAATTTGATGTGTGCAGTAAAATTAACAGCTGTAAGGAGTGTAAACTTGCATACAAGGTGTACTTGGCCATTTGATCCTTTGGTGGGATGTGGTGATAACTAGGTAGGCAATATAAATATCTAAATAAATTGGAGAGGTTACTTAGTTCAGGCGATTTGGTATTTATATTCTGTAGAACTAACTTTGTCATAATAATGTCCTTTTTCAATTTTATTAGATTTTAGTAATAATTCCTAAGCCGGTGCAGACAAAATTTAAATCTCAGTGACAAGCTTATTTTGTGACGTTTATCAAAGTACTTCGGATCTTTATCATATAGGTATACTTGAGTTTAAGCGCCTGACAAATGCTATATATTACATCCATTATTATTAAGTGTAATTGTTACCGTAAAAATTGATTTTAAAGGCGTAATAATCGAAAAAATCTCCCTTCCAGTCACAATGGTGGTAGAACCAGTGTAGTTGAAAGGTGGTAGAACCAGTGTAGTTCGACCGGGGAAGTACCACCGCCACACCTATTTCTAGCGTGAAGCATTTCTTGCGTTTCGATGGAAGGGTGTGGTTGCCGGCACACTTCTACATGAGGCGACCATCATAGTCCTCGGGAGTAGCAACGCATCTGTATTTGACTTCAGATAGAACCCATGTTCTGTATGAAGTTGATTACAGATGTCCATGAGCGGCAGTGACCACTTACCACCAGGTGGACTGCATGCTCGTTTGCTACATCAGTCAAATAAAAAAAAAAAAAAAAAAAAAAAAAACAATGCTCATCCCTATCAGCCCTAGATGCAATACTGAAGCCGTGTGATTTAGTAAAGGACACGCCGCCTCGAGCGACAGTTTCGCAGAAGATCAGATTAAGCTCGCCTATAAACCATTTAAAAGGCATTTACTTTACCTCACAATGCACTTGCTCAATCCGCTACATGAGAACTGAATCCGACAATTTTGAAACAATTGTTCCTCGTGTTTCAATCGAATTTCGTGATACTAGAACCGTTTAAGCGACGTTTGTGTATAGTTCACTATTCAAATTTTGGTACGTGTATTGGTAATTGGACCCAAAAACAATTGGGAGGCATAATAATGTGTATATTTATAGCCTCGCCTTTTGTGATACGTTGTGCTTTTGTGCTACATTAAGTATGTGGTTCAGTATGACTGAGTAGCAAAATAAGTCAATAGATTTATTATTAGGGTATTAAAGATGCAAATCGAAATGGTTTCTACGCATTTCTACCTGAAGATGTACTATGATAAGAATTACTTATAAAATAAATTCTGCGCTTTTATCTAATCCTTCTTTTTTACTCATGTCACGAATAACAAGAATAAAATTATCGAACCAACTACTACTTTTAACGACAATAAAAAATCAACAATAAACAATAGAAAAAAACCTACGAAAATGGATATAAGTTAAGAATATAAGTTGGGAAGAAAAACTTCTCAATAATTAACTTTTGTACTTTTTTTAAAACTGCGGAATACGATCGCTAGATATAAATTTGATACAAATATTTACTTAGCTAAGAGAAAATCACAAGTTCATATATAATGAGTCAGTTCGTAATAAAATATCACAATGATTTACACTCTACTTCGCTTCCCTATTAATTTTTAGTTCAGTTAATATTTAGATTAGATCGATAAATCTCAAGGTATTACAATAAGCTCCGTCGTAATACTAGAAATTTCTATTTGGTACTTAAGCTACGATTCTTCCCGATACAATATTATTGCCCTTTAACATTATTTATTGATATTTGATTTATAATGCAAAGGTACAGATTAGAAATGATACTGAGGTGATATAAATTGGGAATTTTAGAATTTTATAAGATTGGAAGAAGAGTCTTATGTGAGTATGGCTACAGACCACTTGCTACCCTCAAGGACTAGGTTGGGACGCCTTGGATAAATTTATTTATTTATTGCACCTTTATAAAAGTTACAATATACTTAATGCCTGATGGCATCCTCTACCAGTCAGCCCTGGGTGGCTGGAAAATTTTGTATCAGGTGTTTTAAACGCGAACAATAGAAATATACACATAAATATACATGTGTTATACATTTCTTTTCCCGAGGGGGAAACCTTCAAACGGTACCCGACGCCGTGAGAGTGACGCAGGGTTATGTGGGATTTTTACCGCACTATAACCCCCCCGCTGGTCGTCCTCGGCGCCATAAAGAGGACTCCCGGAACTCGGAATGACCGCAACCCGAATCCCCTGAATGCGTTGCTCCATCGGGCTCCTCACAGATGGGCGGCTGGGCCCACCGCTCCGTCTGGTCTTTTACGACGGTTTGCGATCACACATACCGCCGTCCATCGCGCGGTCGCCGGACCGAACGGTTCGAGTTCCCACTCTAGCCGCTCGCAACCCCCTTTTAGTCGTCTCTTACGACAGGCAGGAGATACCGTAGCCCTATTCTAATCCCGGAACTACAGGAGTTCCGGAATTAGATTTTTTACGACATATGTTATACCTATCACACTCTTTAAATCCAAAGACAACAGCGTTCAAAATTGCTATTATGAAGCACAAAAGATGTAACGATGTGATGGTGCCTCGGCAATCAAACCAAAATGAGGTCTATCGTATCATCATCAAAATATATCCGTTATCAAGTAGTCGGATTATCTCATACGACATCAGAAACAACTTTAGATCTCACCAGCCGTACGAGGCAGCATAAATTAAGATATCTCGGAGATCATTATCGATACATGGTGTATATGTCGATTTTATTCACATTTACTGTAATTTTCATGTTCTTATCAATATTCGAAGAGATTTGTTATATTATTATCTGATAAAAAATCTACTTGTACTCTTGTTTGGGAGGTTAAGTTCAATATCTCAATCTTGGATACAAGAGATTGAAAATGGATAAGACGAGAAATATTAATTTACTATAATCATTATTGTGTGTTGTATTTACATACCTAATATGAAAAAAATATTTCGTAATTAAGATATGAACGTGACTTAACCAGTGTGCCTGTTGTAGTTTTATATGCGATTTTGTTTCATTACACTCAAGTCTTCCAAATATTATAAAGGCTAAAGTTAGTGAAGATGTTTGGTACTCTTTTACTCATAAGCTGTTGAAGAGATTGAATGAATATGGTACATATGTATATAGTTTATAACCTAAATTGAAACATAAGATGAACTTCAGCGACATAAACGTGACCAAAGCAATTCGCCCGCTTTGGTGACGTTTAAAGTTATTTATGAAATTAATTTTCTGAAAATGTTTGATACTGCAGCTGAATTTATTACTACCAAAATATATTACACACATCCCAAGATGCCCAAATGAACATAACATACGAGTAGAACCCCACAATTTGTCTAGCCAGAAATTTAATTTGGTCCTCTGTACCTGTTACCGCCTTTGCATGGTATATGTTTTTTGATTGTGATATATTACATACATTGATAAACAATGAAACTTGTAGTTAATTAGGGATTAACCTACAATCAGTTTACAACGTAATTATTCTTTTCTGACAGACTGATGTGATAACTTCATATACTTAAGATCTTATCAAGACCCCTATATCTTATAGCTTTTGTTTATCATGTACAAGTATTATCTTATACAGTATCTCGTGAGAGCATCGCACAAGGCTCAGAGATTACATGGACTTGATGTTACAAAATCATTTGATTGTGGAAGTTCTATTCGTGTCTATGTTTTCGGTTATCCAATCTTCTTCGTGTTACAATGATAATGATTACATTTGGATTTCTAAATATATAATTAAAATTCTACGCTTTTTATCTTATACTGTTGAAACATAATTATTCAGATTGTCCCTGTAGTTCTGCCTGTCATAAAAGGCGACTAAAAAGGGCTTCTGGTGTTGCGGGCGACTAGAGCGGGAACTCGAACCGTTCAGCCAAGCGACCCCGGGAAGGGCGGTGGCATGTATAGTCGCATGCCGCCGTAAAGAACATAAGGTGCGGTAACGTATTCTAACAACACGAAAAGGGCATCGCGCTCGGAGGACACCGCAGAAGACGGCCGGCTGGGGTTTAGTGCGGTAAAAATCCCACATAACACTGCGTTGCTCCCACGGCGTCGGGTACCTTTTGAAGGTTTCCCTCCTCGAGAGCAAAGAAAATAGTTATTATATTTTTATACTTGAACCAATTTATTCTTTAAGGTATTTACCTAGTAGGTTTTAATTGAGTAGTTTTTACTAGTACGTAATTGATTATAGTACTACTTACTGCATTTGAGTGGTTATTTTCTTATTAAATTCAAAATTGGACAGGCTTTTGAGGAGGTTTTTAAGACTGTATAGTGAAGTTGAATGAGTTTTTTTTTTAATTGGTAAACTGGAATATGATGAGCAGTAACGGATATAAAAACTTAAACTTAAAACGCTTTCTACACTCATAGCCCCACAGTAGGATTTTCTCCTGTGTCGTGGATGCCATGAACACACACAAGACGAATACACAAACACCCAGACCCAGAACACGAATCTAAACTCATCATTCAAATACCTGTCTGGCCGGGAATCGAACCCGGGACCCTCTGCGTGTCAGACCGGTACGGTAACCGCTGCGCCACGCGGGTCGTCAAAAAAAAGGTAGTGAATATCTGTATGAAAAGATATCTAAAAAGGTAGTGATATTCGCCCACAATCTGCACACAGTTGCAGACTGTTCTAGACTTATGTTTACTGTCCTCCGTAGTTTAACTCGTAAACGTAATAGCAGAGTAATAGTTTAACCACCTTTGAAGTGGTGAAGTGGTCTGTGTTACTTATTTTATTACTCTAAATTCAGCGAATTTAAACCAAACAATTCGTGCACGATTGTCTAACAATCAAAAGCAATTAAACAAAGGGAAATTGTGTAAGACATATTTCAGAAACCGTCGAATCTAAGCTCCGTATTTCGTTAATTAGTGCCACGGTAATAAATCAATTCTATCTTATTGGAATAAATAATGAACTTAGCCTTATTCATTTAGTTAATTATGGAAATTTAAGTCGGTTGATTGATATGTAAATTAAATCGTGTTTATAATCATATCAAAGCAAATTAATATAACGAAAGTTCGAATTTTAATGTGATATATCTTTCATTTATAGGCGTAATAAATTTTGATGCCATATGTGCCTTAAAACTGTTTTTGTTAATAACGTTTGTAACTAGTTATTTTATTTTCTTTGGTGTGCTTGTTTATGGTTCTACATTTCTTCATAAACATAAAAGTAATTAAAATGTTTATCGTACTATCAATTTTGCATATTAAAAACGTTATATAGTATCTATGCTACTATAAGAGATAGCGCGCACTGGTGATTTTGTCACCATGACTGTTGCGTCACTGTCACTATGTAAGTTAGGTTGCTGTCCACCGCGGACAAAAAGCCACCTAATTGTCACGCATCTTCATTAAGGGTAGACCAACAGTCACGATGACAAAAATCACCAGTTCGAGCTATCTCTAAATGTTTTAATATATTGAAAAATAAAGCAATAATAAACGCAAGTGTGAAAAATAAATTATATGATATATATAGGTATATATAGGTTTCTTTTTATTTGACTGAAGAAAACGAGCATGCAGTGCACTGATGGTAAGTGGTCACTGCCGCCCATTGACATCTGTAATCAACTTCATACAGAACATGTTTTCTATCTGAACTATGTTGAACTTGAACGGTGTTGCTACTCCCGAGGACTATGATGGTCGCTTCATGTGAAAGTGTGCCGGCAACCACACCCTTCTATCGAAACGCAAGAAATGCTTCACGCTAGAAATAGATGTGACGGTGGTACTTCCCCGGACGAACTACACTGGTTCTACCACCTTGAACAATTCCCGCGGTTTCGTTTTGGTCAGCTCTAGCGCGGTAATGAGTATCCTATCAACTAATCTAAGTCATATACTCGTATGTGTGCCAAATTTTAGTCGAAAGCGCCCTTTACTATTTGCGTAAGAGAGCGTATTTACAGTATCAATAAGGCAATGTTGTATTATTATTATAGCTAAAAAATGCTTTTACACTTTGTACGTGGTAGTCAAACTGCAACAAATGACTATAACTTATTACTATGACCTCATGCGTCTGTTGGTTTTGTGCCAGTTTGTCACAGAGGCTCCATACATACATCACGATGTATGCTGCCCATAAATATCGATTTCATGGAACTAATCGCAGATTCCCTGAGTCAGTGATTCTCAACATTTCGAACAAATTAATTATTAAATTGTGGCAAATGATCCGAACGTAAAATAAAGTTCAATACATTAATTAAATAGACACAGTCGTGTGATTTTACAGAAAAAATATACATAGAAAATACGAAAAAATAACAGAAGTAATTTCAAACCTAACGGTTATAAATGTTTAATATACGAGTAGTTTATTTCATTATCCTAGAATAATGTCGTATTAAGAAGGATATCATTATATTTCAATTACTGTCTTTAAACATATATTTTAATAAATAAAACAGCTCTTAACTCAATTAAGATATATGTATTTCTTAGTATTTATGCATGTTTTCGTTATAATTTTGTATTTCGTAATAGTTTTGTATTAATTATTACTAATTCGAATCACTTTGCTAAAGTAACAATTTACGATGCACAAGTTTGAGATTCACTGAATATCGTCTTCGTAATCTGGATACCGTTGCAGATCCATGAATTAACCTCCACGTTTGAAACTCGTAAACCGGGGCCTATAAATATTCTAACATCTCCCCATGAGTTATATGCGTTCGTGTGATAGTATAAATCACATTAACATACTACCTTTATGCGGCAATATTACATTATCGTGCTTGATATCATCCTATTATATTTTATCTAAATAGCAAATAAACTTACAATCAGTCTTACTGTAAGTACCGCCTTTGGACATCCTATCCTATTTTGTCCGGAAGAGGCTGCGTACTTCAACAGGGGAGGTACCACCGCCAAACTTATTTGTAGCGTAAAGCAGTTCTTGTGTTTCGGTGAGGTGAGGTTGCCGGCGATTGCACATGAGGCGACCATCTTAGTCCTTAGGAGTAGCAAAGTATCTTTTTTTATAATAATGAAGTAGTATACGAGCATGCAGTCCACCTGATGGTAAGTGGTCACTGCCGCCTTTTTAAGCAACTTATACATAAGTTTTATCTGAAGTCAATCACAGATCCGTTGCTACTCCCGATGACTAGGATGGCGCATATTAAGTGTGCCGGCAACCATCGAAACGCAAAGGATGCTTCCTTAGAAATAAGTGTGGTGGTCGAACTACCCTTGTTCTACCATATTTGTCTGTGATTGATTTCAGATCCCTATTCTATATGAAGGTGGTTACTATACTATACTACATGATCAAACGAACTTCCAAGTGAAGTTCGATCAGTATTATATGAGTCACTTTATTCGAAGATATAGATGTAAATATTATATGTATGGTTCATACATATAAAAGTCTAACAAGTAGTCCTTTTATTGTTCAGGCAACATTCCGCACGCTTTAGATAGTAAAGTATCGATATTTAAAATCCATTCGAATTAATACATCCCGTCCCAAATACCCCACTTTTGTCATTTTTTAGAGATTACTACAGGCAAAACCCTTGGGTTGGGAAGGGCGGGAGCTCTATATCTTCGAATAAAGTGACTCATATAATACTGATCGAACTTCACTTGGAAGTTCGTTTGATCATGTATTATTATTTCGTCACTTTATTCGAAGATATAGATGTAAATATTATATGTATGGTTCATACATATAAAAGTCTAACAAGTAGACGTTTAGAGATCTGTTTTGCCGATATCCATTAATTTGCGCCGGAAGACAAAGATTAAATTAGATGTAAAAATCAGATTTAATGAATATAATAACATATTATTTATATACTACTTTCAATTATTATAGGATTACATAGAAAAGTACACCGAACAGTTAAGGTGGTTGTTGGAGGCATACTGCTCTAGCAAATTGTTTGTTATTTATTATTTGTCGATTGTAAAATCTAGCAAATGTCTCTGACGTTGAGGACCAGCCCGCAGTCTTTCTGATCACATCAAGTGAGACTCCCGCGCGGTTGGCCGCGGAGGTGGCGGCATGCCGCGCGCTGTGCGCACCGAACGTCGCCACGTCCACGCCACACTCCGCAAGCACTTGCTTGACCCACCGCGAGATCGTCTGACTAGTTGCTGCTTTGTGAGGCGGTCTCCAGGTCAACAATAAATTATCTACGTTATTTAAATTCGACCTTAACTGTTCAGTACGAAACAGATAATCTTTTATAGTAGTTGCAGGACAAATATCTTTATTTTCAGTAAAATATGGGAGTGTCAATAGTGGTTGCTCCCGTCCTACAGCTGATGTTTTTATGGTATCAGAAATTACAATTTGAATATCACTGCTACTTATGCGGATATTTTTAAGCTTAATCAAAGATATGGTTTGAGCCCTGTGGGCAGTACACAAAACTAAGAGCATTGTAGTTTTCTTTGTTAGCTTTTCAATGGATATGTCATTATGAGGTTTCCACTGCGCTATGTAATTTAACACTACTTGAGGATCCCATGTACTAATATATTTAGGAAAGGAAGGTTTTAATTTGTATATCCCTTTGAAAAATCTTTTAATTAAATTATTATTTTGAAAATCATTATCTAATAATAAACCCAAGGCAGATCTGTGGCTATTAAGTGAACCATAAGCCGCGCCCTTGTTAAAAAGGTTCGTAAGAAAGGAAATTATTAAGGATGCCTCACACGAATTATAAGGGTTTAAACTCAAGTCGTTGCAAAATTTCCACCATAATTTGTAAGTGCCACTATACTGCTGCATAGTACTTCGTGCAACAGAAGACAAAATTATATCTAATGCTACTTCGGGGGTTCCTTTCCTCAGGAAAGCTTCCCGGAGAGCTTCGCGACACCCAGGATAAATTTGAATTGCTGTCTTCTCCTGAAAGAGAAATTTAAAAGGTGGTCATTAGCGTTCAAATAAATAATTTTTGAGATGCACATGTCTGTCAAAACTGGATACCAGGGCTGAGAAGGCCAATAGGGGAATACTAATAATCCTTCTGCTCTGTCTGCTTTAATTTTTTGGAGGCATTTTAAAATTAACGAGAAAGGCGGAAAAGCGTAAAAGAAATAGGGCTTCCAATTTATGGTAAAAGCATCAACTGTAAGAGAGTCCGGGTCTGGCTTCCATGAAACGTAAGAATTACACTTGGCATTGGAGCGAGAAGCGAAAAGATCAATATGTGGTTTTCCTAACTCATGTGTGATATAATGAAAAGCTGCACTTGACATTTCTAATTCTGTATCTATGTTCTTATTACGTGATTCCTGGTCTGCTTCTACGTTTTCTTTCGTACTTCATTTAAATGGGGGAATTGAATTCCTCCCATACGGTTTACGTAACTGATAGCGGTAGTGTTGTCACACCTTAATAAAATTGCACAATCAAATTTGTCTCGAGCAAACGTCTTTAAACTAAGATATGCTGCTTTCAGTTCCAAGTAATTTATATGGAACTCAGCCTCTTCTGGTTTCCATTTTCCGCCCGCTCTTATATCGTTACAAAACGCACCCCAGCCCTGCTTCGATGCATCGGAGAAAATTTCTAAAATGTATTCTGGTTTTTCAATTTTATTTCGTAATTTGTACACATTATTTGTCCACCAAAGTAAATCCTGTAAAATATTAATGAAGGTATGAATTTTGCATTGTAATTTTTATGGTTTTGAAGTAAAGCTAAATATTTTTCTCGCTCTAACAATTTAGTATACATCCAACTGTAACTTACAGCAGGACATGCTGCTATAAGCACTCCGATCAAATGTGAAAATTCTCTGATGGTACATCGAGGCAGAGTGAGATATTTGTTAACCAGATTAATAATATAATTCTGTTTTTCAATGGGCAATTCTATTGACATTTCCATGGAGTTAAAAACAAAACCTAGATATTTGCACTTAGTTTCAGGGTTTAGATTACTTTTTTCATAATTTATGATAAAACCCAAACACTCTAACAATTTTCGAGTTTCTGTAACATTCGTTTGACATTCTTTAAAGTTTGAACCCAAACATAAAATATCATCCAAATAGACAACTGATTTAAAACCCTGGCTTCTTAAGTGTGCTACAACAATTTTCATAATTTTAGTAAATGTTCTAGGGGCCGTAGAAAGGCCATAAGGCATGGCTTTAAATTCATATGTTATATTTTCAAATTGAAATCTTAAGAATTTCTTATCATTACATCTAATTGGCACTAATAAATACGACTCTTTTAAATCTATTGTTGTCATAAAACATCCTTTTGATATTAACATAGCCGCTGTCCTATAATCTTCCATTTTAAAATGCTCCGTTTTAATAAATTTATTAAGAGCTTTTAAATTCAATATAAAACGAAAATCACCATTAGGTTTAGGTGCCAAAAATATATCAGATATATATTGGTCTCGAGATGGTTCGCAAATGTCTATAGCCTCTAGATCAAGTAATTTTTTAATTGCAATAGACATTTGCATTTTCTCCTTCAGTGACCATTTACGACAACTATTTCTATTTTTTATTACTTTATGACTAAAAGGAATGTGATAACCATCTCGAATCCAATTTAAAACAACCCTATTATTAGTTATCTTACGCCAACAATTATAGAAATGTTTTAATCTACCAGCGTGTACCTCTATTGTCGAGGGCCTACACGTGGAGGCCTGTTCCAAATTCTGGTTGGAGTGAAGTTGCTCTGGAACGTCGGGGTTTTCTGGGTCTTCCTGGGCCCTCCTCGCCCCCCCCTGTTCGCTGAGCGAGAAGAGCCTCTCCAGTTTCCCTGTGTTCTTGTCGGACGAGCTGAAGATGGACCTGGGTTAACCTTTAACTCAGGTTTTTTAATTTGAGAGCCTTGCTTTTCAATAGCCTTGGAAGCTTTGATTTTTTCCGGAAGATCGCTGCCGAACAACATCTCGTCTCTTTCGCTTTCCTGAATTAAATTTAGGAAGGATTTTTCCAAGCCTTGTGTAAGGGATTTTGTTCTAGTTTGCGTCTCTAGTGCATGTAAATCTGAAAGTATCCTACAAGCGTCTGACAGGCATTTTATTGCTTGTACTTTATTGTCACTCGTTAGCAATAAAGTCATAGCTTTGTTTATAGCTGTAAGACCGACCCCTAATTGTTGTTGAGAAGACTCAATCTTCTTATCCCGTGCACGAGCAAATTCAGAAACTGCTGCAGCTATTTCCGGATTTAATCTTGGCGCTCTAAACAGTTTGCAATTTTGGGGCGTTGTATAATCCGAAAAGATTTTTTCTTTTTGGTTTTTATCTGTCAGGCCTTTCTTAAGTATTGGAGCCCATCTTAGGGCTAAATCTGGGTGGATATCCGCCCCATATATCACCTGTTCAGGGACAAGGTCTCCTAAGGCTATCAATACTTCAGAATCCAGGGTAGGCAGCACTTCCTGAGTCGAAGCTTCCTCCTGGTTCCCATTTTGGTCTAACATCGGAGCTTCTTCACAGACATTACTCTGAATTTGAGCAGAATTGTTATTATCCTCCGATTTACTGGTATCGTTTTCTAAAAATAAATAATTTTAAATTTAATTGTGATATACGGGAAGATTATTTACTAGTTAGATTAACTGTATGAAAGCGGCTTTAAATGTATGCCAACAGGAGGTATGGGTTAACTGGTTGACTCATGGTCAACTCTGTTACTATATTTGTACCCATTGGTTAACTCGAGGTTAACTCTTGGGCCAAGATTGCTTTTTGGTTGACTCGCGGTCAACTCTAAAGCTATTTCTCGTTATTCAATTCACTATTAACACTTAAGCAGTTATTTAAAATCATATTACAAGATTGTAAATTTTAAGTGGGTACTTACGAAAAAGTTTTCGCTTACCAGATATTTCCTCGACATCTGACGAATCTGAGTAAATAATAATTCTGTTTCGACGTTTCACGTTTTGAGTTTGTAACTTTTTTATTTTACTTTTATAATACGTTATTCTATCTTCCGCGCTTCGCTTCGGCATCGTTTAAACGGAACGCGTGCGTTCTGTTCCCCGCACAGAAAAAGAATGACAAAAGTGGGGTATTTGGGACGGGATGTATTAATTCGAATGGATTTTAAATATCGATACTTTACTATCTAAAGCGTGCGGAATGTTGCCTGAAC
Source organism: Spicauda simplicius (assembly GCA_949699795.1). NCBI lineage: Eukaryota > Metazoa > Arthropoda > Insecta > Lepidoptera > Hesperiidae > Spicauda > Spicauda simplicius. The sequence continues at coordinate 8,093,050 of OX453067.1, read as the reverse complement.
AATAAAAGGACTACTTGTTAGACTTTTATATGTATGAACCATACATATAATATTTACATCTATATCTTCGAATAAAGTGACGAAATAATAATATATTTGTATAATCAAATTGAAATATTATTGGACTCTTTCCTGCCATGTGTCACTGATGCGAAGCTATCTCTAAGCACTAAGTTGGAACACATTTGTGTACGCCTTTGAAGAACGAATAGTTATATAGTTAGACGACCCGCGTGGCAGAGCGGTTACCATACCGGTCTGACGCCCAGTGGGTTCCGGGTTCGATTCACGGCCAGACAGGTATCTGAATGGTGATTTTAGATTCATTTTATGGGTCTGGGTGTTTATTTTTTCGTCTTGTCCATGGCACCCACGACACAGGAGAAAATCGTAGTGGGCTATGAGAGTAGAAAGTGTTTTTTTTTTCATATTGCATTGTAATTGATGCACGATATCGCACAATCACACGAAAAGGCCGAACTCTAAATTTCGGCTAGTTATGTTAAACCTGGAACTATTCCTCATCTATCTTTTATCTAGCGAATTAAAAGACATTTTCGTTCTAGTAAAAGACAAACGTTATATTTGCGCTCTTTTCATAATAACACCTTTTAGAAAACTGCTCAAAAAGCAACTACAATTTCGTTATTTCTGAATGGAAATTTCGCATCAGGTTCCTTTTATTCTCATCGTACGATACCAATGTATTGACGCATGCGCATAATTAGTCAGATGATCTTCTGTAGACGAGGCAGTGAGTAATGGTCACGGTTTTTAAGAAAAACTGTATGGCACACATCGGTAAAGTCTAGAACGGGAGGTTGTGTAGTAGGTAATTGCTTTACTACGAACGAGTAACGAAAATGTGTAAGCGGTAAGCAAACGATGTGACGATCGATTAATTGATTTAGGTTGTTGATGTTTATGAATAGGTATGTCGGAAAAATTAAAAATGCACGTTGCTAAAATTAAATTGCACGATAAAAAGTAATAACAACCCGTCTGTATTTTTATATTTGTTCAAGTCAATATTGATGATATTTGAGCTGAAATTAATGATATTTACATGTAATTTCTAGCTACTTACCTAACCTATGAAGTATTTCTGCTTCGAATTCACAAAAACAGCGCACTATGCGCGATATTATTTCTTAGTATAAAATAGAGATATTAGGTATGATTTGCGGCTTAACCAGCTTTGGAACATAAGAAATTTTCTAATTTTCCAGATCATAACCTTTGCTTCACTCGTTCTACCACGATTTTACGTGCGTGCGTTTGCTCGTTGTTTGTGGGACAAGTCTTTAAATTATTCATTCCATCACTTTCAAGGATTCTTCGATTTTAGATTGACAAAGAATAGGCGTGATATTGACGCGTCGTAAAAAGTAAACGCGGGGTCTGAATTTTGTAACCAATGTTGAGATATTTTAAAATACGTATGGACAGTTTAATTTTGTTATAACGTTATATTAAGTTTTTTTGCCATAGGCTGGTTGACCTGTTGTAACTTGTAATGCGTACTAACTGCATGGTATCGTTTCATATAAACTTTTCCTGTCATTCGTGCTACAGGCACGTGGGTTAAAAGGGACTACAGAAGGTGGTACCAGTGCAGTTTTACCGGTGAAGTACCACCGCCCTACCTATTTCTAGCGTGAAGCATTTCTTGCGTTTCGATGGAAGGATGTGGTAGCTGGCACACTTTTACATGAGGCGACCATCATAGTCCTCGGGAGTAGCAACGCATCTGTGATTGACTTCAGATGGAACCCATGTTCTGTATGAAGTTAATTACAGAAGTCCATGGGAGGAAGTGACTACTTACCACCAGGTGGACTGCTTGCTCGTTTGCTACTTCAGTCAGACAAAAAAAAAAACACGCGGCACACGCGAATACTTGCACAGGCGTAGCTAAACCTCTTCCGGGGTTACGAGCGGCTAGAGTGGGAGCTCGAACCGTTCAGTCAGGTAATCCCGGGAAGGACGGCGGTACGTGTGGTCGCATACCGTCGTAAAGACTAGACGGAGCGGTGGGCCCAGCCGCCCATCTGGGAGGAGCCCGATGGGGCAACGCGCTCAGAGGATTCCGGTTGAAGTCGTTTCGAGATCCCGGAGTCCTCCTTTTTAGTAGCGCCGAGAACGGCCACCGGGGGGGTTTTAGTGCGGTAAAAATCCCACATAACCCTGCGTCGCTCCCACGGCGTCGGGTACCTTTTGAAGGTTTCCCCCTCGACAACAAAAAAAAAAAAAAGCTAAACCTACCCGTTTTCATGAATAAGGCTCTTATGCCCATGCCGGCCTACCGTGCCCTTTAAAAAGTGACAAAGTATCTTAAAATGATTTGTGTACCTTACATAAATTTCAGTAGATTATATAGGTATCAATTTTGAATTAAGCGGGAAAAGGGAGCGATAACGCCTTATTTGGCCAGTAACACGCGGGCAGCGTGGTGACAGTATGGTTTACACTGTACATCTGTTTGATATATTAATATTGCTACTACTATTACGTTCATTAGGTATTCCATTTTCGTTCTTTTATATTGAAGCCGCCAATAGAAGAAATTGAGCATGGAGAGCTGCCAGCGCTTTTATGCTTATCTTCATGCGGCGCTTACACAAACGCTGCCACTATTCACTGGATTTCTAGTTAGCGATTAGTATAATGAAACAAAAGAATAAAGGCATGTGTGTGCCATTAACATACGGCAGAAGTGAAATAATAATCAATAAAAAAAAATAAGTTATTACTGTAGGCAATATTCAGAAATTTTATTTCGCATACCAAATGTGAGCTATTATAAAGCTTAGTAAAATCGTTAGCGTGATTCAGAAAGGGAAACAACACCATCTAGTTGCAGTATTGGCATCTGTAACGCATTTTCATTTCATCGAGTTTCAAACGTTTCTCAAGAAGTTTTACTTATATAAAAGCGCAAAATAAATTAAATTATTACATTATTTACACTACTATATAAAAGCTAAGCGCCCTTAGTGAATGGCTTTTTCAAAATTTCGTAATTAGTGCTCGATAAAGGTAATCTTGCTATTATCTTCAGCCTTGTTTGTCTGTCAAAGATAAAATAATCTTTAATCAACCCTTTGCTGTCTCAATGCAACGCTCATGTTGCTCTCAGCAAAATAGTTTAAGCTATAGTTAACATTGTTCTCGGAGTGCGAAAGGGTAGACTTCACGCACTATTGAGAACTTTTACAGAAAATTCTCAGGCTTTAGTTACTTGCGAAGTTCTCCTACAGCAAGTGATAATTGATTTCAAATAACATACTAAGAACTACATTGTAAGCAATGATTTACGAATCCTTTAGATGTAAATGTTAGTCGCCGCTCGCTAGTCCAATGCTATTACAAAGACGACATATGTAATAAATAGTTTTACTAGCTTATTAACGCCTGGACCTGAGGGTCCGTTAGGTTCACATTACTTCGAGATGACGACCATCCGTAATCGTTAATGATGCCTTGGATTAGAGTTCACATTGTAATGCAAAGCACGGGTTATTGCTCTTAGGTAATTATTTATTCTATTTATATGTAGCTGTTTATCAATCATGTCGATTTTTTGTTTAACTTAAAATTATGAGAATCCTACAAATAGGTACATTTTTAAAAACATAGCACTTGATTTTAAAAATTGGAATATTCGCGTAATTTACACTTTTTAAATGTCCTTTAAATGCTATTAAGTATATTTAGATTTTGTAAATACGTACTATTTTCATTCTTATTCTATTACAAGATTTTGTTATCTGATTGAAGTAGCAAACGAGCATGCATTCCATGCATGATGATAAGTTGTCACTGCCGTCCATGGATATCTGTAACCAACTTCCTATAGAACATAGTTTCTATCTGAAATCAGTCGCAGATGCGTTGCTACTTCCGGGGACTAAGGTGGTCGCCTCATAGAAAAGTGTGCCTCATATAGGATGTGGCCTTCCATTGAAACGCAAGAAATGCTTCACGCTAAAAATAGATGTGGTGGTGGTAATTCCCCCGTCGAACTACATTGTACCACTTGTGAAAGATGATTATAATGCCTGTTCTAGTGTCTTATAATTAGTTTGAATTATTCACATAATAAAAGTAAAACGAGCATGTATTCCCCTTGTTCGTAAGTAGTCATTACCAATATACATATTGTATCGAACCTCAAACAGTACCTTTGCTTTCAAAAAGGCAAATTATTTTATAACAATCAACAGGCCTTTGTTTCGTGCTAGTAAATATTTGCTTGTGCAACCATCATAATCATAAGATTGGATAGTTAAAGCAATTTGTTCCCGATCGCTGTAACTACTAACCGCCTAAAGGAATTTACTGAAAGTATTTATGCAACTGCTTGTTGAATTACAAAATCAGCTTTCCTTTTCATTTTAACTAAAATATGCTTATACGGTGCGCTATTCTTTCAACTTTCAGATTTTAATGAATCATAGATTAAAGATTATTGATCGAATTTACATGATAATACCTATTAACTTAAATAGCTTTTAATGCCGCCGTTTATTTAAACCTACCTTGTGACCCGGAAACTAGGTGTATTTATGCTGGAACATACCTAATAATTTTATTAGCTTTACTTATAATATGTATAAAATCACAACACGTATCAGTTTCTTGTAAATATATGTACATACGTAGGTAATATCTTCTTATAGGGAAAAAAATACTTGTACTTTAAAACAATTAAAAATAATGATGTATAAGGCTTAGTATAGAACCTCGTTACGCCATACGATGTCGTTAGTGAATTGAACATTAACAAAGGAGTATTTATACTTATTTAGAGGATAAAACTAAAACTCAAAATAGTTATATTGTCCTTTATAATTTTAAATGTATAGAGCACAAATATACTCGATATGACTAAAGGAACAATGTGGTTAACCACTGTGGGAAAGCACGTCTAAAGAGAGCCGTTAAACTACGAGGTTCGAAGCTCATCCCTCGGCTTGCGCTATAAATTCTCCCCTGCTCCCATACCGCACCAGATGTACTTTTGCTCATATGTTGTATGGTTCAAGTAACGTTTTAATAATAATAGAAGTTTTTTTTTTCATATACTAAATAAGTGAAAAAAATCAACTTCGTCACGAGGTACAAATGGGCTAATGTAATATTAAAATTAACGCTTTCTGCACTCAGAGCTCAACACAGGATTTTCTCATGTATCATGGTTGCCATAGACACAAACAAAGACGAATGAATACACAAACATTCAGATACAGAACAAGAACCTAAATTCATCATTCAGTTCACCTGTCTGAAGCGCTCCGCCACGCGGGTGGTCAATTCGATATATTACCTGTTGGGTGTTGAGTGTCCGTATTAACTTGGCAAAGAGCTTTCTTCTTTAATGAACGCTAGAAAATAATTTTACTAAAAATTTTAAAGAATTTTCTGAACAGCGGTATTCAACCTGGGGTCTACAACTGTCAGTCAACTTTTCAGACGGCTGCTTTTTTCTTGGTCAAACTTTCTTAGCAACAGTATGTCCTCGTTATTTTTTCTATGTAGACATTTGAAACATGGTAGACCATGTCGGTAACAAATAAAGACGGTAACAAATAAAACAGAATTTCCTATTACAACTGTAACATGGTTTTGTTGTTTTGAGCCTTTTGCGTTAAACATTTAAATACCCAAAACCTCTCCCCGCTTTTAACTTAAAACAAGCGTTTATAACTAATGCACGCCCATTCGTTGTCAAACTGCATGGCAAACGCGCGGATACCGAACTGGTTGCGATGTAGGAGGCTCGTTGCATTGTTCGAGTCACGGGAAATTAATGAGAGAAACGAAAGGCCAGTCAACGTGTGATAGTGGATTCAGTTCTGTCCTGTTAAACTGGATTATGGGGTATACAAGCTTTAGTGCGAGGCTTCGACTGCTCTGTAGATTTGTAAAAATTTGTAATGTTTCGGAATTCACTTTATTTTCTTCAAAATCATCAATATTTGCATGAGTTTTCTCGAAATAGGTAGTTTTGAATATCTCTTATTTTAGATATACCAGGAGGTATAAGGTTAGTAAGTTCTGTTTTTTTTTTTTTTAAGAAAAACTCATTAAGATCGGTTGACATTTTATTGCTTTAATTATATTATAGCACGTTTCGTAGTAAATTTTCGAATTTACAGACAGACATTTCAGTTTAAATTATCCGTATAGATTGGACAATTGTGGGGTTCTAGACTTGTTAAATGGACAAGAAACTGATAGCTTTGGACATTACAAATCCGTTGTTGATTTGGTTTGCACTCGCATTAAGGATAGGATAGAGTTTAAGAAGTTTAAGATATAACGTCTGATTTGTTCTTTTAATTGCATGTTAAGTTGTCAGTTACATTTTCGCTTGCAAATTTGATTTCATATCAAAGTTCCGATTAAGTTGTAACAATATCAAATGTACTTATCTACTGTTCTCGTATTATGTGTGGTTTCAAATGTATTCCTGGTTTACCGCTTCCGCCTGCCCGTTTGCCTGTAGAATTGTTTTCTCGAACAATTGTAGCACAAGCTAAGGGCACTTCATGTCCACTACATTCAATACTTGAATAGCCGAGCCTAGCTGTATTCCTCTTATAATCCCAACTTACGACTGCTATAGAACCTAATCCTGTATAAAATGGTGCTCTGCTATGTACAGGCTAACAGGATCTAAGCGTATAATAGGGGTGTTGGAATGTAAAGGATTTTCCGTTGTCTCGTTTGTTTTAATTAATATAAGTCACTGCATTGTTATTGTATGATCATTCCTTTTATATTTATATAGTTTCAAGTTACATATATTATTTAACTTAAATAAAAAATAATTTAAACAAAATGTTTTTTGGCAAAAATGTCAAATATGTACGTCATTTAGCTAAACTATTTTGAGTGAATTATAAATTTGACATTTTTGTATAGGTTCGAGGTTCAACAAATTCTAAACAGAAATAAATTACAATTCTTCGAGGTGGCATTGTTGACAAAACAAAACAGGGTTCTCGTAACTCAGCGTGCGTGTGTAACCAAAAATTTTTGTCAAGATAAACTTACGTCATTCATATTTCATTATATTATATCGCTAGTTGACGATCGCAAAAATCGCTGTCTGGGATCTTTAAAACACGAATAACGCAACGTGGTACAATGTTTGAGAAAAAGGACCCAATTAATTCCAGTCCAAGATATAATTTATCTTGAAAAGTATTCCATAGGAACGACCTACGTTGTCCTGAACCGAATTAAACCTGATAATAATTTGTTTATGGAATATTTGTATAATGAATGCAAAGAGATAATCTTTCATGATAAAACATTTCGAAATCGTTCTATATTCCATATTGCCATGAATAAATCAAACATTAGCTGATTTGATAGATTGATGTGAAATTGACTCACGTGGTTGTGAATATGTTGCGCCACAAGATTTACTGCGAAATGTGGACATATTGACTGTCGGTTTGACTATAGCCAATTTGAGGTATCCCTCAAACGTGTGTATCGTAACTCGTACAAATACTAGCCATGTTTTCAAAATGCATGTAACATGTACATGTTCAACAGATTGGGAAATTGTGGAGAGTGTTGACGCGTTTAGTGTCAATTGTTATAATTTGTAATATCCATTGTTTTGTTTTAATAAATGAGACAATATAAAAAAATCGCTTGAATCACATCACATTTCCTTCACCGCACCACTCACCGACGGATGAAGTTGCACCCACATCAAATGGAGCCGTGGCGGTCCTCCACTGTTCGGTTTGCGCCGCGCCCTTCCTGCAGCGGACGTGCAAGATGTGGAATGAGCTTCCTCCTGAGGTATTCCCGGAGCGTTATGACATGGGGCTCTTAAAAAAGGTATAAACAAAACTTTACTTCAAAGCCCGCGATGCATTGGCGACTTCCCTGGTGTTGCAAATGACCATAGGCGACGGTGACTGCTTTCCATCAGGTGGCCCGTCTGCCTTATCGTTAGGCCCAACTATAAAAAAAAGAATAATGTGACTAATTAGTAAATGTTTTTTTTTTTAAATTAAGTAATTTTATATTTTCTCATCCAGGCAGTTACAACTGGTTTCAATCAATTTATAGGTATTTAATACATTATCATCGTCATACATTTTGTCGTATTCTATTAGTACTAATATTGAGACCTCTATGACTTTCCGTGTCTATGTGCCTTTGTTGTAATAATTCTTAACAGCTGTATGACAAGGCGTAAATGCAACAGTCACGTAATAAGCACGTCGGAGACTTTATGACTTTGCTATGCTACTCTATATGGCGTTACAATAATATGTTTTGCGTGCATTCACTTTCGAGATCACGAGTTTTCCTTTCGGAACTGTGTTTATCGTCACGCTTGTCTTCATCTTCATTATATATACAACCTTGAACAGATATATTAGTAAGATAAAGTCTTTATGTTTTTTAACATTGCCTTTTTTCTTATTCTAAATTGCACTTATACCTCTTTCCGTAGACATCATGCGAGGGGCAGGGACATAATCCTCAGATAGAGAGCAGCGTCTTTCTGTGTAACAACAACACCCACTATGGTCACCAAGTCGCGGTGACTATTGGCAAAATCCGTGTTAGAGGAGTCCAATGCCCAATGGACCTGAAAAGGGCTGATGAATGATAGTTGTAGTCTTTTAATGCTTGTTTTAAAATAAAACATAAAAAGTGTCAACCCTAATGAGTGTATTGGGTCAAAGTAAGATTAGTAAAGGATAATGAAACAACCACCAAACATTTCAAAATTACATGACTAAAAGCAATAAAATTATCAAACACTCCAGCAGGTTCGCCATTAGAAACAATAAACGTTTATCTTCAGTGTCCCTTTCAATTATCTAAATAAAATAAATCAATGTTTATTGGTCGAGACTGTTGCTATATATAACTTATTAATATTCAAGATGAATCAAAAAGCGATAAAGATACAATTTATTGTGACATGAAAATCTGTCTACACAGCGGCATTCTGTCTCTTGTGTTTGCGAACTGACCTTATGAATATATAACTAAAGTGTTTAAATAGCTTGTTAGTTTACAATAGTGATTTTTAGGATATCAGAAATAAAGTTGAGTTTGAAACGAATTAGAAATACGAGATGCGTCATCGATATGCGCATGCCTAGTCCCGTTAGCCGCTCACCTGCGCTCGCGCTTCTCTAGTTATGCTAATAGCTGAACTCGGCTAGCTCTCTACAGGGAATCGTGGATCTTCACTTACTGGAAGCGCTGGTATGCCGTCCTAAATGTTTGTGGAAACATTTAGGACTCCTTCAAGCATCTTCATCGACTTGTTTAACCTGTGAACTATCGACTTTAGTGAGAGGATTTATTTTAGATTCATCCATTCTATTCGAACTGTCCTTTTCTTCAGTATTTTCTGAATAGTTGTGATTGTAATGATCCAGTTTACAATGTTTAATGTTTGACATGATGTAGTAGATCCTATTTGTACTTCTTTTTACTTCGGTGCGTGGGTGGTGTATCCAAATCATCTTCAAAAAGGCACTTAGATTCGTGGGCGTGTTTTATCCAATCATGATTTATTTTATATCTTCGTCCCGACACATGGAAATAATCTAGTCGCTGTTCGCCATGAACGGTGCATGCCGTGGGTGGACGCGAAACTTAACGGAAATCGATTCGAGCATCGTGTTTAAATCGAATACTCGACACCGGGGTTAAGTGTTCTCGTATTGAATAAGATGTCCCTTAGTTTACTAGAAATAACACCACTACCTGTAAACTATTTCTTTAACTCTCTTTATTACATCCAAAAAATAAAACATGTTTAGGTAATTGTAATGGTTATCTGATTAATTAACACAGATTAAACCTTATTTGAATCTTAAAAGACGTTGTTCGTTACGAACAATATTTTATGTGAATATTTAAATTTATATAATGCTTTGTTAGCTTTAATCCTTATCGTAATTAAGTTTACATAATTGGCAATCATCAATAATAATATGGAAGATTTACAAATTATCTTTGAATCTATTCATCTTCTCCCCTAAAATAAGAAAACTTGCATCATGAAGTTGACTAATGAAGGTGGCTGATGATAGCGAATTACATGGCATTAATGAGGGGCTTTGAATTTGGATGGCAGAGTTCATTATATTGCACAAAGCGTGCTATTGTATATATGAGATTACAAGGGCTACTGACGATAGTGCAGACATCTTAATGGTCTGTCTTGAAACTGATTTGGTAGTATCGAGATCAACTCATTGACTTGCTAAATCGATCTTGGCTTTACAATGACGTTTATCGATCCGTGATGTAACTTTTTATTGCGCGCGCGAATTCGTAACTTTGATTCGTTATTGTGCTACAAATTGTACTGTTATGTTTTTATTGTGCTCCAAATTACGTATATCTACGTGCCTCATTATATTGCCCGCGTTTATAATGGGCTTATCCGTTTTTATTCTAAACGGTGTTTGTTGTTCCGCTTTTTATGATCTCAACTGCAAATTATTGACCCAACAGCTTTACCTGTCTGTACAGTTATATTTCGCTAACTTATCATGTCTCTATCAACTCAATAAAGTGAACTTGTCGTGTCTCAAATAGATAGGAATTTGAGTTATAAACATAATATTAATTGCTCTAATATTAGAATGGTTTTATAGATTATCTAATCTGTATCTATATCTGTAAACTATTTTATGTGTAATAGTTTTATTTTAAATTAAAATTTTAAAAAACATTAAATACTATTATCCATTTAATAAAAAAAAATTATCCTTTTTTGGCTCTGATGTAAATTTGCGTATTCGAGACACGATAAATTCGCATTCCAACGTCGAAAAGAAATTGGCTTATTCATGTTGTCATATACATAATTTCTTCGATTCATCATACTATTGTAATTGTATAATTCTTCATTTGTATCAGAATACTTCCCGCTAAGCAATTTAATTGATGTGTTTCCATTCGCCTATGATTCGATTAGCGGTGTCGATGTCAATGCGTTCGTGTGTGTCACCGAACGGTTCTATGGGAGATCCGCTAGCTGATGCACGATTGTGAGTAAATTTCGTCGGTCGTGCATGTATTCAGAGTTGATTTGTGCTTCAACCAAGGCATTCAATAGTATTATGTGTATTATGTACATGTATAGTAAGCGTGACATTAAGTTAGCGTCTAAAGAAACTGATTTAGTTTCGTGATTGTTGCACTTTAGTAGTAGTGAAAAAAACGAACCAAAATTATGCTTTCATGTCACGGTTGCCGCGCTTTATAGAGCTTGACCGAACTATTGTTTTAGTTTAAATTCCTATGAAATTGTGTCATTTGTGTCATTACATAATAGTTAAGCTTTTGTAATAAAATGACTTTATTGTTTTTTTCAAATAAGAAAGATGTTAATGGATTTTACTTTGCACCTTTATTCGTGGAGGTCCCGGTAGCAGACAAGTACTAATGGCATTATTTACGAATCAGTATACAAACATTCAGCTTTTAACGTCATGGTCGTATAGTTAGGGATAATATTTACGTGTTATCCATTGTACTACGAATTCTTATTAAATCCTCTTAAACAGTCGTTGTCGTAATAACTGCTTGTCTTTTATAGCTTGTAGGAATTTTACTAATATGTATTTCTGTGTAATTTCTTTCAATTTAACTTGTACAATTTTATCTAAAATCTTATAAAAAATCTTCACGATTTGTTCGTATTTACCGTTTCTGAGCTTTGCCACCTGTTCGTCATCGATACGTTCAGTCACGTTAAATATTTTTTGTTTAATCTAACTGCTTGCTACTAGGAAGTTAGCGTTTTGTTTTTATCACAATTTATTTCCATTTATTACGTAGGCCCGTTCTCGTTGCCCGAGGGTGTGGTTGTTTTTGCTCTTACATAGCTGACGCTGGGAATTCTACTTATTAAATTGCTTCATGGATTCTGCTGTTATCATTTTTCTTATAGGCAATACTTGTTCTTGCATCGAAGTAATTTATATGGATTTGTTTGAGCCCATAAATAAGCAATGTCACTTGTTTGTAAGGGAAAATTACCGGTATTTCTGAGATGATAATTTGTGAAACATGCGTACATCTACTTGCCGCTATTTGGTCATGTTTTTTGTATTATTCTGCATTTTTTTTAAAACGACTTCGAATGCGAGTAGGTCGATATTTTTTACGTTTCTATCAAGTGATTATTAAATTGAAGTTTGAAGGGAGGTCTTCATTATTATAATTTGTGATGCTGCCGCACAACCGCTACAATAATTACTGCCTAAAACAGCAGTATTAAGTTCTGGTTTAAAAGGTGATGGTGAGGAAGAAATAGCCATACTTATCATATAGGTTTCAGAAATAGCAATGTATCTGTGACCAACCTAAGGTAAGACTCTCATTTTATCTGTGGTTGATGGTGATGTTGTTGTGTACAGATGTACATGGACGGCACTGGCGTTTTAATAGGCACAATAATAGTTGGCTTGCTCGTTTGCTACTTCGATATTAAATTTAAAAATAGGACGATAGAATTCGAAACCAATTCAAATAAGAACACGATCTAAATATATTCTCAAATGTCTAATAACAGTACGTTTAAACAGGTACGACACTACAGTTACCGAAGGACTGCGCTGGGTGGCCTCACGCCAGTCACGCCCACTCCGACCAATATTGTAACACGACTTCGATGTTATGACGGTTGTAATGAGGGCTGGGTTCTACATGTTGAACACTTGATAAATTGGCGTGATGTGAGTTTAAGCCCGTTTAATTAAGTATGGGAATGTATCTGAGTGAAATATTAGTAGGTATACTGTAGGTATGCTGTATTATTACTAAGTAACTAAACAATGCATAACAAACAAACAGAGCAGTGATAGCATAATGGTTGAATCTTGCCTTCTCGATCTGGAGGTCCGAGGTTCAAACCCAGGCACGCACCACTGATTTTTCTAAAATTATGTGCCTATTAGAAATTAATTATAACTGCTTTTCGGTGAAGGAAAGCACCTTGAGGAAACCTACACACCCGAGAGTTCTTTAAAAAAAAGAAATCTCGGGGGTGTGTGACATCCACCAATTCGCACTTGGCCAGCGCGGTGGACTATGACCTAAAACTATCTCATTCTAAGAGAAGACCCGTGCCCAGCAGTGGGACAATAATGGGATGACGAGCGAGAACTAAACAATGATGAAGTAACAAAAGGTGATTTTCATGATAAAGCCGCTATCGTGTCGGTTTGAGACAGAATTCGGGGTTCGGTCCCCGGTCAAGTTCAAAAATAAAATTTCGATTATTGTTATGGATATGAGTGCTGTATCCTTCTTTGAGTATATAACAATCTTAGTATGTTATTGAAATGTCTACTTAGTCAGGATGTCTATGAATTATTGTTTGCTAATTTTGCTCGCTTTTTACTACTTTATTATATCTACTAAATGCATGTCTTTAAATAACAATTAAAATATATTTTTGAGATTTCAGATTATCGTCACGTTTATTTGTGTTCACGATTTCAAAGAGTGCCATATTGCCATCTCTGGTTGACTGGTTGAATAATAACCATTTAGTTTTTTTATTGCTTTAATATGGACTTCCTTTTAATATGTTACATTAACAGACAGTGACTTTTATTATCTTGCTAAATAAGGGGAATGAGAGAAATATTCTATTGGAAGCTTCGTGAAAATTGCTGTTGGACCTACTTGAATACAACTTTGTTGCAGCATCATTTGCAGATATTTCGCATTTAAATCGTGCGGATACCGCTAGAGTAGATTTATGTTTTGAAAAACAAGATATATTGAACTTTTTAAACTTGAGTCTTTATGTTTGAGTTAGTACATTACTTAGTGATTATAACTTTTTACATCTAATTTGTTACCTCAATAACATGGAGACAATATTAAATATATAGACAATATACCAATATATAGAAACAATTAAATGTAAAACAGTATATGAAAACGGAATCGTTTCAAAATGTACCTACATAGTAGGTACATACCTACCTATACATAAAATGAAAAACAAATATAGATACACGAAATCAAAACAGTAAAAAAATATCGGTACAGCGGTCGTTGGGCAAGGAAAAAATAGTAAAAAAATATAAAATGACTAATATTGACACGAATGATGTAGCAGTATTACAAGGAAACCGGTTAACTATTCCAGGATATTCCAGGTTTTATCCACGGTTAACGATGAAATGCTAACAATTCTAATGAATTAAGGTTCAGTTCTGAATCTGGTGAATTGTATTTAATATGCGTTTTGGTTATTCTTGTACTGAATAGAACTCTAATCCTGACTAGAAGTAAAACGAACGAATTGGTCGATGTAGCGTTTTTCTGAATTAAATTTTGCTCAGAAGTTCCTTGCAGAAGTAGCAAATGAACTTGCCAATAGGTGGACTGCCACGTGATGGCAAGTGGTCACTGCCGCCCAGGGACATGGAACTGTAAGTAACTTCATGTGTAACGTGGGTTTTACCTGAAGTCAATTACAGATGCGTTGCTACTTCCGAGGACTATGATTGTCGCCTCGTATAAAAATGTGCTGGAAACCACACCTTTCACAAAGCACACCACACAATGCCATTGGCTTTTGACACCTTTTCCACGATTACTTAATCGTCCAAATAATAAATCTGTTAATACAAATCATATACTAAATGTGTTCTAAATTACTGAAAAATTTGAATAAAAACATTTGCGTGAAAGAATGACAAACATGCCATACATCCATTCATCCATCTCACAAACTTTCGCCTCTATAAAATTAAGATGATTTTACCTAAAAAAAAAGGAAAACGAACTAGACGTAGGATAGATACGTTAATTTATCACTAGTGCTTGCCAACGGTTTCTCCCCGCCACCGCAGTTTTGCGGTATCCACGATCCATGCAACTGTCGAAATATCGGCAAAATTAATTTTCTAAGAATTCAAAACATATCGTGAGTACCCGTTAAGTATTAAAATGTATCAATTCTGCAATAATACTAATCTAAAATCATGATTTCTACCGCTAATATCTCCTGCAAATCTATCTCAATTTAATAACTACTTCAACTAAGCTAGCTGAAACCCAGTGGCTATTTTAAACAATTGCAACGTCAGTGGGCGGGAGGCGTAGACTAAGAAATTGTAGGTAGCGTAGCGTCTAGACCGGGGTATTAAAGAAAACAAATCTAAGTCGCGGCCGGTTGTCACGTAACCCGTAAATAAGAGATAAGTATCTCCTATTAGTTGTTTCATTTGCATATCGAGGCATGCATTGGTTTATTAATTGTGCTCAGAGGTTGTAGATCTCGTAAATGAGACGTGGTAACCAGCAAAGCCGTCATATTAAATCTTACAGCAGATGGTAATTATAAATTACTGAGTTTATTTACTCTTATGATTCCTTAG
The DNA here is from genome assembly GCA_949699795.1 of Spicauda simplicius. NCBI lineage: Eukaryota > Metazoa > Arthropoda > Insecta > Lepidoptera > Hesperiidae > Spicauda > Spicauda simplicius. Next base: position 8,077,634 of record OX453067.1, on the reverse strand, counting down.
TTATTTATAGCTAATGAAATTGATATCTGCTTTGGGAATCAATTTGTTGCGTACTTTCCCTAATAGTCTTTATAGCATGTTTTCATATGGGTGATATAACCGGTATCGCAGTTAATTTCATATGAATAATTTGGTTATTTATAGTAATACTATTTTAATTATCAGCTCATCAATATGCAATGCTTAATTTATGTTAAATCTTCGAAATAGGTACCTACCTCTCTCGAATGTCTGTAGGCAAAAACAATTAATATATTATTTTTATTTCATGTTATAACAACAACAGTGCCTAGACACTTTGATCCTTAATTATACAAATTACATAAAAACGAAAAAGTATTAATATTCTTATAATTTTTTGGTATATAAATATTAAAGTTTTCATCATTATTTATAAGTTTAACCTAGTTAATTATGTTTCAGACCGTTATAGCGTAATATGCGCTACACGTATCCTTGTACTCGGTGCATATTAGATCCTAATATAATTATCTAAGCAAAAAAATAATCTTCTTCTTGTTCCACCTCAATTGTTGAATCGTTGAAATGGTAGTTAACTCAGTAACGGCCTTTTTTATCTTTTACAAGGCTAAACTGTTTGGCGACAGTCGCAATCCCTGTCCACTGTATAAAATTTGCGGCTTTCCGTACATCTAGATTTGGTTTCATTAATATCGTGTGAAGGAGTCTATATCAGTTGTTGCGGATGATATGACCTGGGTCTAAAATATTTCTCTTCTTGATAGATCTTGGTAGATTGCGGTCCTTTTGTACTCGTCTCAAAATTCCTTTATTATAACAAAATAATACCTTTGCTTATACTTTTGTTTTCAAACCTAAACCTATTTGAACGCTACCCTTGAAGGTAAGACCGGTCGAAACGACCCCGTTTCATTTCAGAGTCGTGAGTTACTCTAAACACTGTGACGGCTCTGAAAGAGAGTTCCCACATTTTATCGGTTTACAAATTTGTAAAAAATCTTGATACTGTAAAGATTGTAAATAGTTCCGCTGCAATTAAATTAATGTTAAATCAAAGACATTTTGCACTTACTGAATAAATTGTGTTGGAGTGCTCTAAATGTAGGCATATTTTTTATAATAAAATAAATAAAGAACTGGACACAACTGCCACACGAATTTCTGCCTAGTAACAACATTGTTAACCACTTATATTTCTTGCCAACATTATTCTCAAGGGCCACGCATTAGCGACCAACTTCAGGTAAGATTGATTTCATCTGAGGCTTGATTACAGATGTCCATGGGCGCCCTTGGACAATTAATATTCAATGAAAGTGCATGCTAGTTCACTACTTGTTCATTATTTATTTAAAATATGTATTTACGTAAAATTTACCAGGCTTAACACCACAACCTTAACAGGCTCAATGACAGTTACTCCGGTGTGGGAGCGGAGATCCCGGAGTGCTCCACGTAGCGCTAAGGACGGCCACCGGGGGGGTTTTAATGAGGTAAAAATCCTACATAACCCGGCGTTGGTCCCACGAGTACCTTTTGAAGGTTTTCTCTTCGATACCAAAAAAAAGCCTCAATTAAACTTAATCATCAACGCATTATAGACTTAATGCTGGTAAATATATTGCCTCCCTACAAGTAAACTCATTACTCACTAACGTCAACTTCATACAGCTTTATTGCTTGTTTACCGATCATTTGTAAATTTCGTGATGCATGCCACGCACTAAAATATGCCGCTAAGTCTTGTATTTCATTTCACGACCATAAAGCTTGTTGAAATTTGGTCAATGTGTTACGGTGAAATATGTTAGGAGTGGCGGACTGAGCTTACGAGTTTCAGTTATGCAAGCATAACGTTGAGCGATTATGTGTTAAAATAGCGTAATTTATACAATCATAGTTTGGTCACGAATCGACGAAGTAGTTATATCCATCCAAATATTTATCAGCTATGAGACTACCAATGTTCGATGAATGTTTATGTAAAAAATCGTGTTGTTGCCGTGGTAAATGAATGCCTCCGGGATGTTGTTAGTCCTTTTTATCCGATTGAAGAAGCAAACGAGCATGCAGTCCACCTAATCGTAAGTGGTCACTGCAGCACATGGACTTTTGTAAGTAATTTAATACAGAACAAGGATTCTATGTGAAGTCAATTACAGATGCGTTGCTACTCCCGATGACTTTTAAAAGATTTAAAAAAGATCGCCTGATTTAAAAGAGAGCCGGCGGCGGGAGTCTTTTGCTAATTTCTACCAATTAGTCGCCTCTCATAAGATCCACGAAATGAAAAGAGCAGTGCTAGTCATAACACAGGCAGAACATCCGTTTATATACGAAATCTTATTCCGCATTCCCATATTTTACACCCAAAAGAACCTTAACATTGAACTAATACACAGGCGTTTATTGACTGTAATGAGAATGACCAATTGATATCGTTTGCTGGCATCACGGTCTATTGATCCCGAATTGGTGTTCACTATTCAATGGGAATTGTATCGGCATCTCTAGAATGCTTTCCCAGACTCTGACATTCATTCGTAGTAAATAAACAATAGATACTTTGCAGTAACTATGTTTAAGTTAGAGGTCTTAGTTATTGGTTTGTAGTTCTTTAAAAACATTCGTGACTGTTTTAAGCCTTATATTTGGAGTCTAAAATTCATGTTACATTTATGGAACTTTATTTTTATTTTTTAAATTAAGTATAAACCAAGTAAAAATTAAATATCCGTGCACCTGAGAGTTCATTAAAAAAAAAGTTCTCGGAGGTGTGTGAAGTCGTTGACGAGATAAACCAAGTTATTGGCTATTCGATTGGATTCAGTTATTGCATACGACGTATCGATATTACAAGCATAATAGCTTGTATATGTTTTTAGCGTGCAATAGAGAGTATCCTATCCTATTCTTCAGGTGGTAGAATCCGTGTAGTCGGACCGGGTAGTACCACCACGCACCTATTTCTTGCGTAAAGCAGTTCTTGCATTTCAGTGGAATGGTGTAGTTGCCGGTTTACCTTCGCAATTATTATTATGGTTATTCATCGGAAATAGCAACTTATTTGTGATTGATTTCAGATAGAACCTCTGTTCTGTATGAAGTTGCGTACAAATGTCCACGGGCAATAACCACTTAACATTAGATGGACTGCATGCTACTCGTTAATTGCGGTATCATGCTTGACATTTTTTCAGTGAGTAACTTGGCATATTTTGGTGAGTAAATACGTCGTAATTCGTCATAAGTACGGATGTTTTTCATAAGGTTTCTTGATTGGGTAATCGTTGTGTAGTTGTAAACCATTAAATTATATTTAGTTGAAATTAATTTTTAAACCAATAAATATTGTTAAAATAAATATTATTGTAATTTTAACACATGAATAGATGTTCTGTGTTATTGTAAATTTTTGAAGAATTGGTAGTTTGTATCGATTTTGTACTTGTGTTGCGCTCTCTCGTTTTGTAGCACTTTCAGTTCAGACGTCGATGGGTTATGAGGATTAACCGACCTTTTACAATCGACATGTTATCTAACTTAGTCGTATAATCTCTGCTTTGTCACCTCTCACCTGTCTCTTACAACAAAAGCTTCTCGTATGTAAATTTAGATATTGTACCGAGTTCGTTTGCCTCGCGATTTAAATGTGCCTAATATGCTATGCAAATAACAAGTGTGACTTAGTATTCTAGTCAGGTTCTATTACAATTGTTTTATGACCTGAAAATGCATAACAATCGAGCAAGATTTGTTAAAGTCACGTTCTTAACGTAAATATGTTTTTATTAAACTGGAGTTTTTCTGGATTGTGTCTAATAAACTGTAAGTAGGATTTTTTTTGTAGTTTTACAAGCCTTCAGTGTTTATTACTTAGAACTAATATGAAGTTAGACTTATTTGATCCTGGAGGAGAGGGCTTAAAATCCAAATACGAAAAACAATTTTAGATTTTTCATGAGCGGAGGGGTCCACTTCCCATGAGATGCCGTCCTGTTTATGTCATTTTCAAAACTAAATATATCCCTCAGGAGTAACAAACCTGTATTCGCCTTAACTTCTAATTAAATTGACATCTTCGTGTTGCCACCATCCACAGATAATAACCCACCTCCGATAAATATTCTCGCGTGTCTAACTTGCGTAATAAAGAAGTTGTATTTAAATGTTTTTTAAATGCTTTGTGACAAATGTGATAATCAATCGTGTAGGTAATGCTACTTGAATTAATTGGAAAAGTAAACTTAAGTGTACAGTTAGCAGTGTCACAACATCGTCATGTTAACCAAGTTTTAGAGTTTCGACTAGTTCGCGTGACTCCGTAATATAAAAGCTACATGATAGCTTTAATAGAACTATTTCGAAGTCTTTGTGAGAACGGTATCACCTTTGGTTATACAACAAACGCAAGCAATTCCCGTTTCTATTGACATAATGTTTCGGAAATTGGTTAATGGGAACAAATAAGCAAAAGAAATGAAAGGTTTATACATACGGTGTGGACCGCAATTTGGAATCAATTAAGGAAACCGGTCTATTCAGTCTTGGGCTTTTACTGCGCTTTATAAGTTATTTTGATTTTGGGACAGCACTTATTTTACCGGTTTAATTGAAACGTCCCCGGTTCAGTCCCAAGGCGCAGAAGAGAAAATGATGTACCTATACAAATTTGTTTTCGGGTCTTTACAATAATTTATTTGTTTTTATGATTCGTAGTGTCGCGCTCGGACTGTAGAAAATGTAATTATTTAAAGTTACCTCTAATATAAATATTCCACCAGACTTATTTAGTTTAATATTTAAGCAATATATTTTAATTGCTTACAGTATTGCTAAAATGGTTTTTATGATAGTGATAAATATGACAAGAAAAATCAATGTTAAATATCTGTACGCACTTGATACTGCGAACTTCAATAATCATTTTAACAAACATGATTTTGAGCTACGAAATTTATCAAACATCTACTATTAAATATTTAAATATAGAAAATACAAGTTTTCCTATTATTTATAGGATGGAAGATTAAACAGTTTACACGTGCATCCAATTACGTTTAACAAGCATTGAAGCGGTCATTACCTAGCAATAATTCTTACAACGTGAATAAAATACAATAGGACGTAGTAGTATTTTAGTACATTCAACACGGTAGTACCCACTCAATGGCGAGTTGGCGAGACGCGTCTTCTGTGCCAATGACCCACAACAACTTTTTGTGGTTGTAACGGACCGACACACTTGATTTCTTATTGACATAAAAGTTAATGACGAGTTCCGAAGACGGTGACTCTGTCGTTTGGGTTGAATCGTTCATACGTTTAAAAGCAAATCTCTTCGCGATTTCATCAATAAATGTGTTAGATACAATTCTGTTAAAGATCTTTACGATAAAAATAATCTCAAATTGATTACTTCGTACCTGTTTAATTATGGTCCATCAACATAATAAGTGAAAGATGAAGATAAAAATGATTGACTGCACCATTTTTTTGTAATCGTAGCCTTAGAATCAATGGCATAGATAGAAGCATTCCTAGATTAAATGCATCAATTTTCATTATTATCGCCGACATATTGATTACTTGTAAGCTTTATCATTTTGATTGACTCTTAATGTTCTGATATATCTAATAATATTTTAATTTACGTTAGCGAACAAATATTTTCGTAACGGAAATTTTCATACTAGTCGATACTGTAAATTCCTAACTAGGTTCTGAAGTTACAAATTCATTAATATTAATAGAAGTATCTAACTCTAAACAGAATTGCAAGCAAAACACTCGCGAACAGACGTTGATAAATTTTGTTTGTAGTTGATTATTTCTCCGTTCGCTGACCAACTGTTATTTCTATGTCATCGAAGTTTGATGGGCTACAGAATTTCCATATCTCTGATCTATACGGCCAGTTATTTCCGTCTCCAATTGGCTGGCTGTCATTTTCGGATTTAATTACGGGTTGTTATGGCGATCGAGTTGATGATTGAAGCAATTTGTGAGCAATCGTGTCTTAGGCGGGCCTTTATTACTATTTTACTATTACTAAAATAATTTTATTACATCGAGAGACATACAGTCAGATAGATGACCCGAATAGGGCTAAGAAGAAGGTTGTATCATACATATTGATTGATATAGCTGTATATTTTATGTTTTCGTGTACCGTTACTGTGTTGAAGTTTTCAGGGCACCATTTTTGGTCCATTTTACTTCCTTCTCGATTTATAGCAACAATATTACTAAACAAATCTCGTTTGGATCTCAGATTAGAGATACTATTATGCTGGTAATTAGCTTCCTGTAACAGTTCACAATTGTTCTCCAATTACTTATCAGTGCACTGTTATCATTGGGACAAATATAGGCCATATTTCATTTCCTTAACTCCCAATATTTAGCGAGGTATCGAGCCGTCTGTATGGTATTTTCGGTCAGAGAAATGGTTATTGTGTTGAGCTTGCGATATTTATCGTAGTTCGTGGTACGATTTTCACTGCTGTCTCAATGTATAATTAAACGGCTAGATTTGCTTGCGTAGTTAGGAAACCTGACCACGACATGGCGTTTGTTTCTAAAGGTCTTAAACTCCGGCGGTAATCCAATTAAAACCACGTTTTATGTTGGAGTCGTTGAGATCGGATACACGTGACGTTAAATCTTGTTTGAAGTAGCGATAGAACAAATAGGGTTCTATTACAAAAGAATAGGAGTGAGTTTTTTATTTAATGATCGGGTTAATGATAATGGAGCCCTGTGAGAAAGAAACGCTCTGAAAACGACGGATTTGTTCGTACGGATGCAGGCCATCTGCGTGCGAAGCTTCTATTTACATAACAATTTAAACCGCAAGCGACTGCTACTAGTCTATTAGTTTTTACGATTATTCGCTTTTAAGATGTGTTATTTTCCTATAAACTTTATCGCAGTACGAAACGCGTTTATCATTTCTGTAATAGAATTAACCTATTCTTAGCTTAATGTGGGAAAGTTTATATGAAAGAAAGTAAAGATTTGCGCCTTAGTTTCTATATAATATTAGTGTTTATATGGATCACTACTTAAAAATGATTTGTATCTATAAATGTATTACCGATTACGTTACATATTCATCAAGCGAGCAACGTAAGCACCATTACAATTAATCATCAAACAACATTAACATATCATCTTTTCCGGTAATGGTATGTCATTACCGTTTACTTTTACATAATGCCTTACTTCGCTGACCTGATGAAACTCAATACCACATTACACGTGCTTACAACACAATGATACGTAGCCTCTATATAGTAAATAATAAAGATTAATTTTAAGTGCAGTACGTTAAGCACACGGTAGATATATTTTTGCACAGATTTCATGTCAGCATGGAGTCGTCTGTCATTCACGTAGAACAAATTCATATTTTCAATGCGTGATTGTGAAACTGTAATTATCATTTGTAACAGGTTGCCTTCGATGATCTTTCCACCTTTTAGCTTTCTATAATTGAACTTGTAATGGACGTTAGTGTACAATATTTATTTACATACATGGTAATGATTGATCTCACTGTTTTCGAAATGATATATGTTCGCATTAGCAAAAAGATGACCTTCGTTTCAGCTTCTAATAATAAGATCCATTTGGTCAAAAAGTAAAAGTTAAATTAATAGCCATATCCTTGAAGTAATATCAAATTATGTGATCGAACCTACAAATATCGGACAGGTTGATTGCAATTTGTTCGATGCAGATTAAATCGTAGGTGTGCAATAACGGTTAGGTGGCCAGCTTGTGGCTTAGCATCACTATGATTTTAATAACGAAATCACGATCGTGGGAGCACATTTTAAACATCTGGAGGGAGCTAGCACGAGCACAGTCTACAAAATATTTGTCAGATTCATTATACGAATTTCTTATTGTATTAGACTATTTGCTTAGGTATTGTAGTATCATTTCTAGTGGTCATTGGCTCACGAATAAGTAAAGAGAGAATGACCCATTGGCCTTCTCACCTTTTACTGTTTTCAGTGACATGTACAAATATGATTACAAATTACGTTGCACAATCATATAATATTGCGTGATGTTAGATATGGAATTTAGAAAGTATCTAATGAAATGAAATAAGCATATAATGACAATATTATTTAAGATAATGGAAATTATTCATTGCATTAAAAGAGTAGTACATAGTTTTACAATATTGTTAGGTACCCCCTTTTAAGTTTGTTTATACCTAGCAAGGTGCTCTCTCCTTATACAATTGCTGAGTACTACGTATAATATCAATTACTATATATGTATATAATACATAATTTTAGGCCAAGTCGAATCTATACTAATTGTTAAAATGAATTAAATAAGGCCAAGCTAAAGGGGTTTATAGCCACTAAAGAGTTCCACTATCCACCCTCTGCCTCCATCATCAAATTATCTATCTTCAATAGGCTTGGGCCTAATCGGTCACTGCAGAGAGCGCTCAATTTAGTTCATAATCCAAGGATGAACTAGTTCGCTCTATTAGTTCATTAGTTCGTTTTTTGAAATAATTTAGTAAGAACAATAAATAAAGAAAAAAATATAGTTATGATTATTGTAAGTTTACAGTTCGGATACACGCTAGTAACTTTGCTTGCGTTAATGATCGATTAGCTGTCGAAGGTACAAACCAAACAAACCTTTTAATAAAAATATAAAAAAAATAAGAATTTGGAATAAATTATCATCAATTATTAATTTGGAATAATAATAATCAATATATCAATGAATTATTTTTTATTTTATTACGAAGTTATTTTTATGTTTCATTCGTACATTATCATTATTTTTACTGATGTTTCTTTTCTTTTTTTAATAAATTTTAGTTAATTCTCTTTGTTAAGAAAATTAAGATGATACTTGAGTTTCTAGTATTAAGTTTATTAACACATTAACAACATTTTTTAATCTACGAGTATCGACTAATTTCGGATAAACATTATATTACAGCATTTTTCAGCTTTATTTATTTATATCAGGCTAAAAAGGCCCATAGAAACTAATACACAAATTAAACAATATAACAAATTAATACATAGAAATTATTATAGAAATTATCAACATGAAACTAACAAATATAAAGCAGCGAGTATCCGAAAATATCTTAAAAATAATTCGTGACTAAATAACAGATAATGTGTTTTGACCGTCCGTTCCGTAATATTATTCTATTGCAAAAGCGCCACTGCTTAGTAAAAGTAAAGTGGACGCTAACAGAATTATAAAGAACTAAGAGCGGGATTTTCAATGAACTAGTTCGCATAGTTCACCTAAAGGAGCGCTCTTCCCACCTAGGTCGTTCGCGAACTACCCAAGCCTAATCTTCAAGAAAAAAAAATATAGTAAAGTCATTTACTTACAAGGTTTTATTATTACATTATTAGTTACAAACAAGACAAGATTGTGATAAGATTCTGAACATTTTAAATTTACTCTTAAACACTACGATTTTTTTTCCTAAAATCTTTTTAACACTATTCGAAACATAACTATTCCCTTCCGAGTATCACCGCAAGATAATATCCTGATGGCTCCGAGGAAACGAACTGTGCCACGGCACTCATGACTTTAATTTAGCGAAATTACTTTAAAACCACTAAACATTCGTTTAGCTGTTCCGCATACGATTGTTTACACTGGCTTGCGTTAGTCACGTAGAATGCTGGGATCACGAATACACGATCGAGATTCTCGTCTCGAGGTAAATTTGCTGGTTTTGGTCTTTGAAGGCTAATTAGCAAAAAGTTTGGCATGCCAAGTTCACATCCTGGAATTTTGGTACCTGAGTCATGTCATGTTTTATAAATTTTTGACGTGACACTTGTAAGTTTCATACATTAAATGATTCACAGTCATAGGAGTAATTTTGCTATATATTTACTTTGAATGCGGTTACGTCATCTAATATTTAATTATCATGATAGATAACATCAAAACCTTCATGATAAGATGTAAGCCTTTCAAAGTTATTAAGTTGTTCAAATTGACTGTTACCATTTTAGTTTAATTCAATAGCATAAGCCACCCACTACGAATCTTTAATTGAAACATACAATGCGACGTCAATTTTAAATTCAAGGAAGTTAACGGCATTATTACGCAAAGTTAATGGCACTGGAATATTATATAGCTATCTCCGTTACGTTGTCCATTCAAGCTACAAGCACACGAAGCTTTCCAATTACGCGATGTCGTGCGTCGGCGTAGACGTGACCGGCAGAATCAAAAACATTACTTCAAAACGCACTATAGTCCTTTTGCAAGTCAAGTGCCATCAAGCAATCGAGAAAAAGGCGCATATAGACCGGCAAAAGTGTTTTGCGTCGCCACAGATTGCATCTGAGCTATTACTCAGTATTATTACAAACCGCGAAAGGAAACGTCATGACGCAAAAAGTCATTCGTCTTACGAACGTAATCTGCTGAATGCACTCCACTCAGGATCAAATGCCTTCTGATTTATGTATTTCAATCGTCCTATAATCCCACGTGGAAGGCGCATCTTTGTTTCCATTAATCTATTCAATATTTCACATATGGAAGCGATTACGGAACAGTTTATAGAACACTTTGGCGATATTGCCATAATAAATATAAAGGATTCCGCTGTATTTTACGTCGGATCACTTTGAATAGACGCAATTACTTACGTGGAGGCATCTGATAGATAAGATGAAGATAAAGGTCTAAATGAAGTACTCGATGAGTCACTCTTGCTCCGTCTTAAAGCGGACAATCACATTTAGGTTACACGACGGTCGGTGCTAATAAAAAAAGGAAAACACTTGTCCCGTGTATGAACAAGTTGCCTTATAGAACAGGATGAGTTGACACAAGTATGTCGGGCCGCGACATTCTATGTGATTCTGATCCGGATTTAATATAAAAAGACGCACGCAGTGATGCATCACTGGCTATTGCGGTTACTTCAGAAATTTAATTTTCTCAACAGATTTATCTTTTAATCCCATTGTACGTAAAATGACTATGAATTGTAATGTACAGCGTGGGTCTTATTTTCGTAATTGCAGTTGTTCTGCGAATTGTAATTTCATAAGACAAGCGTTATTTCTCACTTCATTAATGATTTGACTTGAAATTCCACAAATGGAAATTGTTAATCTCTTACAACCTGACTAAAAGTGAGATATAAAATAGCTCTGCATTTTAAGGTAGGTAAGATAATATGTCCTTATTCTATAGGTTGTTTGAAATTAGGCTATGTTGTCGTTGTTTGAAATAGTACCTCTCACAATAATTATATACACTTCATATTTATCGGGTGTTTTATATGGTGTCGTAGTTTGATATCCGAGATAGATAAAATGTTGGTTGATTACATGATCAATTCTCAGCGAATTTATATATTCATTAAGACTTCTGTAAATTTTCTGGTATAATTAGAAAACTTTTCTGTTTTACAAACACTTACTATGTTTTAAATATATATTATATAATTTGTATATCTTCGGAATAATTGTCATTTCGTTGTCTTTTTATACAGAATACACCTTGACGCAACGACCAATGTATTGTTAAAACTAATCCATCGTATCCATTGTCCGCAGATAGGAAGATGGAGTCGAGATTATGAGGACGGCAAACAACTTTCAGGTGAGTTCGAAATGTAAAACAACTTGCACAAACATGTCATGAGCACATAATGGTATAATCGGCAATATCTATGTATATGGAGCGCCCTGTTGAGTAAACGGAGGGAGTGGCGACGATTTCTAAGCCCAAGGAATTAGTCCACCTCCCACGCGTCTTTACAGAATACAATAATTAACTTATTGTGACACTTGACGATGATTTAAAATTCCTCGTTCCGTTTAAGGATGTTTTACGATCGACGACTAGGAAGTATATTAAACGAGGGAATAGTAAAGAAATATTAGAATTAGATGTTAAGGAATCATTAGTAAGCAACAGTCTAACAATGAGTATGAACTTATTTTCTCTCTTTCAAGTAGCAAACGACGTTTTGAGTAACAGTATTCAGAAGTTTTAACTACTATTAACATTCCTATTTGAGGATCAGCGTAAAAACGTTTTTTACGAGGACATTAACACACAAATGGTATGACGGTGCCACCGCATTATAATTATAATAAATTGAGCATTTGTATTTTTTTTATTTACATTAACTTATATCTATTTTTATATTAATTTGTACTCATGTGCTATATAATGTCCGGTCATATAAAAATATAAAAATCTGCAGACTACGAGTACATAACATAAAAATTTACATCCTCGTACGTACTGTAGGCGAAGGTGGAAAGACTCATCTTTTTTAATTTACTAGAGTAAAATAATCAAGATAGTGCATTTGAATAATGCTGTAATAGCATTTGAGTAATCGCTTTCTCGTTGAAAATGAGACGTGGCCTGAGATACAGAAACGGGCTGGGTTGTTCTCTTCAAGTCCGAGAAAGGTACAAGTGAACAAGAACGGTACAAGCTTTTGTTGTGCTAAAATCTATTTCTATTGCAAGGTGCTCGACCATTCGGGTTTGTTATACCATATGACAAAGAGCCCACCTTTACATTTATCAGTGAAAATTATGTCTCCGATTTGCGTCCTGGCAACATTTTGAAATATTCGCGCTTGAATTCACAATTTATCGCCTATTCATTTTTGTTGAGCTAGCGCAATTCTTCGGCGCACTAAATCTCATTGAGTGTCTTTCATAATACGCTTTCCGCGTTATTTTGTGAATGGGGCACAAAAGCATAATCCAGTATATCAGTAGATATACTGATATTTGACGACCCGCATGGCGTAGCGGTTACCATACAGGTCTGACGCGCAATGGGTCCCGGGAACGATTCCTGGCCAGACAGGTATCTGAATGATGAGTTTAGATTCATGTTCTGGGTCTGGGTGTTTGTGCATTCGTCTTGTGTATGTCCATGGTACCCACGACATAGGAGAAATATCCTACTGATATACTAGATTATGGTATGGTATCAGTAAATCATATAATAAGTTTTTATTGTTTTAAGAAATCAACGTGACGTTGTCGTTGAAGGTCATGGTCACCAAATTAAAGAATCAAAATAATAATTAAAAATCAAAGATGATGCAAGTAGGTATATCACAGATGTACTTTATCCACTTTTCTCTAAAAACAAAATTGCAACACGAATTTGATAAAAAAGCGGTTAACGGTTGTATTTTTATATTCGAATGAATAAAAGATTTATATCTTTAAAATAAATATGTATTTGTTGTACACAAGGCACATAAAACTAGATCACAGTAGAAATAAACTAATTATTTTTAATACCTACAACTATTAATTTAAACAATTTCAATAAATTATACTTACACTGACCTTTTTCTAAATATGGGGCGTTATGGTTGCTATTTCAAAATAAATACACATATTATCTAGATTCATGCAAATTAAGAATTCAAATATGCATAGCTATAAATTCTGTTTTTTGTTGAAATATTTTTATGCGCTAAAGTCCTAGTTTTATTTTTTTAAAATATGTTTTGAAGCAAAAATAAAATAGTAGTATTTAAGTTTAGACGTTCCTAATGAGCTTAGTTTATAATAAATTCCTAAGATATCTATGTAAATAGTAGTGACTGACAATGACTAGTGTCATTGTCAGTCATGGAATAAATTAGTTATTTTAGATTAGGTAATAAATCGCAGTATCTATTTTTTTTATCTAACTGAAGTAGCAAACGAGCATGCAGTCCACCTGATGGTAACTGGCCACTGCCGCCTATCTGTGATCAACTTCATACAGAACATGGGTTCCATCTGAAGTCAATCACATACGCGTTGCTACTCCTGAGGACTGTGATGGTCGCCTCATGTGAAAGTATGCCGGCAACCACCTCCTTCTATCCCCGGATAGTAAATCCAAGCTTATAACTATTGTTTAAATTGTGTAAAAACAAGATCTATTGTTTAAAAAAAACATTATTTCACTATAATTCCATCAATGTACCAAAAGGCAGAAGCCACCGGCCTTAAAACGACATGGTCATTCGCCTTCGCTATATGAAGTAGGCCATATTTTAGACTATGATACACAATATTAGCTATTTTACCTAAAACATTATGTTGTGTAAGCTTCCAACGAGGTACAAATTAGTGTTGGCATAGCGGTTTCTTCGCTTGTTTGTGGGAGGTGTTACGAATTCTGCCCCCGAGGCTTTGGCTAACAATACACGCTCGAATCTATGGGTTGCGACAACCTGCGCTCGTTTTGAATCGTTAATACTGTGGTGGAAATTGGCTTGAAATTCCTTAAAACATGTTACTGTGTGGAGTTTGTATAACCTTTTGTTTGACTGTTCAGTGTTGGTCCTATGATTAAGCTTATTTTTACTATTATTGTATTTATGCCGGCACACTTTCACATGAGGCGACCATCATAGTCCTCGGGAGTAGCAACGCATCTGTGATTGACTTCGGATGGAACCCATGTTCTGTATGAAGTTACAAATGTCCATGGGCGGCAGTGACCACTTACCATCAGGTGGACTGCATGCTCGTTTGCTACTTCAGTCAGATAAAATAAAAAAAACGTATTATAATATTTGGCCCTCATTACTTAATTCAATTGTGATTTATATAGTATTTGTTTTTTATAAAAAAAAAACAGTTTAATGCAGTTAGCTGCTTAAATTTTTTTTAATAATGATATAGACGTAAAGATTCTAATGTTAGTTCATCTATTTGAGTTGTCTTTTTAGATTTTATTAGACTCGAATGAAAATATTCAAATCTCAGTTACTTTATTCTGCATTATAATATAAGTAAGCATTGTAGTACGAGATCCAACCATTAGTAGTGGAATGGAAATAAGTTTTACCGGAGAACATTCTTTAAAAATATTTTTGATGTAACATTAGACGATCATAGTAAAGCAGCCGGATCTTACACTATTGACATTACTCTGTTTCTGCTGTATAAAATCAGCGTGCACTCGTTTTGAATAGCTAATGCAAAGATGACAAGATTGCGGACCTTTGAAATGTGAATGACCATAGTTTCATTGTTCAATGTATTTTACATATATGACTCAAACGTTGTGCATGTGATCTGCAAACGTTGTGTATATATAAAAATTATTTATCGTATAACTAGTTGAATCTCGCAGCTTCACCCACGTTATAAAAAATCGATGTATCGATTATCCCATGGGAATAAGATATTTTTCCACGGTAAAACGTAGCCTATATGTTAATCCAGAGTGTCAGATAATTCCCTAACAAGTTTTATGAAAAACGCTCCAGCCGTTTAGACGTGAAGAAGTAACAAACATACATACTCACAAACTTTCGCCTTTATAATATTAGTATGAATATGATTAGGTTAATTGCAATTGCTACATAATTTAACGTCCTGTCTTTATATCAATAATTATTAAGTGAAGTGTTTTGCAATGAAAATAAACTGTAGAAAAAATCATAAGGTTAGACAGCAATCTGGAGTTTAAACCCTAGCTATTTTTAGTAGGTTTTAATAAATAAAGTGGCAAAAGTGACCGCCGCAACCCTCATATATGCAGGGACGAATATTTTAAAGTCCTCCACCTGAAACCATCGGTATATGCCTCGAAGCATTGCCATAAAAAACAATCTCAGGTATGAGCTGTCTTGTCTAACGTCGGTCACATATGCGTTGCTTCCCCTGGGGCCCAAATTGGATCGCTTCGGCTAATCCATCTTCTTTACCACACCCAGTAGTAATAAGTGTGGTGACGGTGCATCCGAAGTTGAATCACAAAAGCTTCTGTTATCTTAAACAAGCATGCAAACACTTTTTAAAATAAATCAAATACGTTTGTGTATTAATACAGAAGCGCATTTAAGCGCGATTAGTATTAAAATAATAAAACCGATTAAGTGCGTCACCAATCCGCACTTGGCCAGCGCGGTGGACTATGGCCTAAACTCTCTCATTCTGGGAGAAGACCCGTGCCCAGCAGTGGGCCAATAATTGGTTGATGCGAAGTGCGTCAAACTCTCATACAAAGCATTTCGTACCATTATGTTTAACTTTACAAAAATCATATTTATTGTATTGGGATCCCACTCAAATGCATATATATTTTATTGTGTTTTTAATTTTTGTTATTATAGCAGCAACATAAATGAATCATTTAGGAAAATTTCCTTTCTATCTTGGTTCATGCGATATAGCCTGGTAACAGACAGACGGACAGCGGAGTCTTAGTAATAGGGTCGCGTTTTTACATTTTTGGTACGAAACCCTAAAAACAGACATGATATGAAAAACCATATACATTATAATTAAACTAACCAAAACCTGGGTGAAAGGTGATTTATTCTGCGGGATGGCATTTGAGCTAAAACAAGAGTTTAAACTTAAACAGTTTGCACAATAGTTCGCGTGATGTACCAATGCAATAGGGGGATAATTTGAACACGCCATGAAAACATCACTGTGGCGAAAGCTTGTTCATCTTAGACAGTAAGCGATTAATGCTGGCTACACGAAAGCTCGCTAAGTTTAATCTTAATCTATTCGAATTTATGTAAGTTACGTGTTGAATTGTTGGGAAATTATTATGGTTTGTTTGTTGTGAAATTCTGTATTGTTTCCTTTTTACTATTTTTATTTTGATTTTCCGAAATTGGTGTGATTTTTTCATTGTACACATTTACATTCTAAAATTAAGTGCTTACTTAAATTTAATTACCAATTTTAACTCATATTCTTTTGTATGTCATACTCTAAAACAATTACTGCAATATAATATGATGATTGTTGTAAGAAAGAAATAGGTACTTATCCGAAGTATTACAACTTAGTTCCTACAAGTAGCATCTCTGTGGGCAACAGAGGGTAGAACTCCAATTTATCTAAGTTTAATATCTGATATTCATGGGTGATAGATGTCAAGTACCTTCAGTTGCGCTGCAGGGACTGTAAACAATAAAAAAATCGCTTGAGTGTTTAGTCGGTTTAATGACTATAGTTGAACATGACAACGTCATAAGAAAATACTAATGGAATGGTTGCATTTTTGTATAGCAGCTGTCCACGCGGACAGATCGCTCCCTCAAGTAGAAGAGAGACAGATGTCGAACGCTGCCGAACGCGGAGGCCGATTGTGCCTCTTTGTCACTCGTTTCGCGCTCTCGCTTGCACTTCAAGCCTTAAATGGAACGCCTCAGAGCGAGGTAACGCATGAGTCACGTTTCTGGTGCGTGCAGCCGGCTCAGTCGAATTATACGACATAATTGAAATTACCTAAACATTATTATAGGAGATACCGCAGATTCATAAGACTCTTGCAATGTCCTTAGCTTTCCTATTTCGATTTGTAAATGAAGTCATATTCACGTCATATCAGATTGACATCAGACCAAACCTGTTCCCAGCCGCCCAGGCCGATTTATCGTTGAAACGGATTAAATCATAACACCAGCTTCTATTACTTCACGTTCATATTGAACAATGGCTCAGTAAATTGGCTCATTGACTACCAAATCACTGGACCACACGTAATCCTGCTCCCTTTAGAGTGCTAGATCTGCACCAACATGCAATTTATGGCTAATATGTGTGTAAATGATTCACAGAGTTAAGTAACGTTTGGTATGGGCAGTGATAACCTAATGGTTGAAACTTGCCCTCTAGATCGGGAGGTCCGAGGTTCAAACCCCGACACGCACGCACCACTGATTTTTCTAAAATTATGTGCGTATTAAAAATTAATCATCACTGCTTTTCGCGAAGGTTAACATCGTGAGGAAACCTACACACCCGAGAGTTCTTTAAAAAAAAAAAGTTCTCGGAGGTGTGTGAAGTCCACCAATTCACACTTGGCCAGCGCGGTGGACTATGGTCTGATACTCTCTCATTCTGAGAGAAGACCCGTGCCCAGCAGTGGGACAATAATGGATTGACGACGACGTAACGTTTGGTGTTGTCGGGAATTGGATGGGGGTCTCTAGTGGCTGTACATGCGACCGTTGATTTATTTGATAGCATTAAATATTCGATATGGATCGTCCACTAATCCTAAATTGAAGAAGTGTGAAGTCTGCTAGATCTTAATCCCATGCACATTGAGGAAATGATTTCTGTCCAGTAGAACAAAATAAAATACCCATCTCCGTAACGTAAAACAATGTAGGAGTCGGTATCATAAGTGCAGTCGGGATCCAAATGCAACACAGAAATATAAATTCATCATCAGTATGTCTGTTTAAACGGGGATTGAATCCTTAACCCTTTGTATCGGGCCATTAACTCAGATGGCATACTTTATTCAAGCAGAGCTTAAATTATCAAAAGGTGTTTAACTAGAGCTTGACTTCTTAAGTAAAAAAAAATATGAGTAAAAACGTACAAACTGTCAAGCTTAAGCTTATTTTATGAACTGGTTTAATAAATCTTCTTATTTTTTTTCAATTTCTTGTACAGATAGTGTATTGAGTAGTGATCAGAATATCGGCATTATAATTACGTACTAAGACATACTAGTATTCTTTCTAAAGATTAAATATTATATCTTTTATCTCTCATTTAGGTATGACAAATCATCTCGTGATATTTACGGGATACATAAAAACGAAGAGTTTACTAAATTATCATTGTAAATTATTGTACCACAGTGCTGACACCATAATTGCATGCTTATAATTAATATTCCATAACATTACTAGCATGTGTACAAAAACCAGTCTGTAACTGGGCAATGTCAATAAAAACAGTATATCCGTTAGTTCTTAAATCCATGTGAATTTCCCATACGATAAGTTGTTTTCGACTATACTACACATTTAAATTTTATAATTTACTGGTATTTTATGTATCGTTAAACGAAGTTACACATTTTTTCTTCTTTTTTTTTATTTGACTGAAGTAGCAAACGAGCATGCTGTCCACCTGATACCATCACTGATAGTGGTCACTGCCGCTCATGTACATCTGTAATCAACTTCATACAGAACATGGGTTCTATCTGAAGTCAAACACAGATGCGTTGATACTCCCGAGGACTATGATGGTCGCCTCATGTAAAAGTGTGCCGGCAACCACACCCTTCTATCGAAACGCAAGAAATGCTTCACGCTAGAAATAGGTGTGGCGGTGGTACTCTCCGGTCGAACTACACTGGTTCTACCATCTTCAAAACTTTTAATTCTTATCATAAACTAAGTACCTAAATAGGTTAATTATGTATAAACGCAAACAACTTTTGTTTCATTAACAGGTTTGCCTTACCGATCGCTGAAATTGGATCTTTCTTCTCTTTCTATTAAGCTGAAACAATTCTGTCGATAGGCTTTGCCGATGTCTACTAACGATCAATGTAAGCCGATTTTATTGCTCGTGCTGTCATCAGCACACTCATTGTCATCTACCATGTTTGGAACAAATCATTGGTAGCATTCATTGTCACCGTCCAAGTTCGGAACAGATGCCCGTATGTTTCCATTTTCAGGTTTGTTGCTAACGGTACCGCGGTTGACCTCGTTTCTGAGTGATAATGCTTCTGTAACCCACTCTTGATAGGAAGGAGGAAAGGGATTTTATAATTGGTTCGATAAATTGAATACTGGATACCGATTGGTCAATAAGAACTCCAGTTGCACAGCAATGGGATAATAAAACAGTATTATAGTATTTTACCGCAAAATATATATTTATCAAGATTCCGCTTTATTTGCTCCTATTGTGCTTACGGTTTTATGTTAGTCTGCTTATCTAGAATTCTACTGGATTTTATTACTTAATTATTATTATTGCTCTTTATGCCATACGGCTTCACTCGTCGGCTTTATTTCAAAGTTCCGGAAGATATCATCAATAACCATTTTACTTAATTTGAAATCATTGCCTATGCATTTATAGTATTTTTTGTAGCGGTCGGATTATTTGTTGAACATAAAGTTCAAGCAATAATAGTAAGTCTACAAACTTATCTCGTTGCCTCAAAACAATCAATGTTTATGTTTTTCATTACATTTCATGCAAGTACATTGCAGGGTATGGCCGAAAACGTAAACCTGATGTGCAATGCAATGTATACAAGTAATAATTATTGTCAGAAACATAATAAACTCGTATTAAGGAACAGCTAGTCAGCACTATGTACATTTACGATACACGAAACATAAGACGAAAAAGGTTATGTAACGAAAACAACACAAAACGTAAAAGGTTATGGAAACCAATCCCCATCAAATTCAATTTACATGTCGGCATTTCTTTAGCATTCATCATTTCTTTATTGATGTTAAACTGCATTGAATCGTGTACTTCTTGTTATTTAGCGCTTGGCTAGCGTGCGCGTTGTTTATGTCATGTCGTTCGCCAGACGCCGTACATTCTGTCTTTGTCAGCGGTCACCATCATCAATTCAACCGACTGTCGCTCTACATCTTTACTTCTCTCCTAACGGTTAGTTTATTCAACATCGCCGTTTTAAACCTTTAAAGGGTTGTTTTGTTCACAAATGTCCGTCTTGCCACGGATTTATTTATATTGCACATCACAATGGTAGCCGTATCTAGGATTGTTTGTAGCGTATTGTCCGATCGCTTTTTATTGACGACAACTATATTCTCATTGTTGTCTTTAATGCTATAAGTTTAGTTTGTCGATTGGGGTTTATGTTTTAATATTTTAAACGTCCATTTTATTTTGTTTCTGTTTGCTTTCATTAGATACTAAATAGTGAGGTAATTGATATTTATATAGTAAACGTAAGCTTTTGTTGAACCGACGACCCGCGTGGCACAGCAGTTACCATACCAATCTGACACGCAGTGGGTCCCGGGTTCGATTCCCTGCCAGACAGGTATCTGAATGATGAGTTTATATTCTTGTTCTAGGTCTGGGTGTTTGTGTATTCGTCTTTGTGTGCACCCACGACACGACACGACATATTATAAAGGAAAATGTTGAAATATTTTATTAAATAGTCTATATTTATAGTTGGACTTGTATTTGTACACTATGAAAACAACACCTTGAACGTTTTTGTGTGTTGTGGCGGGAAAGATTTATCTACAGGTTGATCTCCGTCTATTTGGTTTTATTCCTATTTGCGATCGAATGAACTGACAATCTACCGTTATCACTTTATAATCTCAAGATTGCTGCTATACTCGGCCCGCATCGGATTTCGCTCCGACTAGTTATTAATTAAAATAGATAGAGTAATAACATTCACAATTAAAATTCTTGGCGGTTCAAGAGCCGAATATATTAGGTACATATATTATGTGCTTCTATTTGCATAGTCATTGTGATGAACTCGATTACAATACTAGAAGAATTCATTCGTCACGATTTCTTTAAAAAAATGCAATTCAGTTAGTATCCACTGAACTCGAATGACAATGTTAAAAGTGAGCCAAAACCGATTTTTCGCAAGGTATTTTCGCAATGCTTTAGCTATACAATGTTTGCAAAATTACCTTCACAAAATCTTTGTAGCTTGAAATTGTTTATTCAAACCATTGTTCATGTTAAACTGTTTAATTTAGGAAATATTCAAATTAGTTTCTACAGACCATCTTAAAATTCTAGTAGGTATTTATTGTTAACTAGTTGACGCGGCGAACTTCGTTTCGCCTAAATAATGTTACCTTTTTTAATTAGGGATGACTGAGAGTATAAACGGTATAAACGTGAGAGTAGACAAATATAATCAGAAACTTCGGCTACTGCTAAGCTATCGGGAGTTACACATGTTATTGTGAGTCAACCATAAAAGATACACATATGCTGTCTTTGAATATTTTTTATATAATTTTAAGGAGAATATTTCCGTCATACACGATTTCTGTGTAGCTTTAACCATTAAGGCTGCACACGCGTCGGAAGCTTAAAAAATGGAGTAACTTTTCCCGTTTTCCCAACATTTCCCTTTACTGCTCTGCTCCTAGCGTGATAGCGTGAAAAATTTTACTGATTGCATTTTTGGCATCAGTATCGATCCCTAATCACCCCCTGATAGTTATTTTGGAAATATATTTCATGTATAGAATTGACCTCTCTACAGATTTATTATAAGTATAGATAGAAGATATAGATTATCTTTAAAGTATTTTATCTTTTAGTCTGAGAAGTACAGTATATATTACGGAATTTTGTCCTGCTTCTCCAAAAAGAGGGAACGTTTTTTGTGTAAACCTAAATGTATGTTTCTTTCTTTCGCCCTGTTTACAGAATACACAGCTTGTTGGATTTATTTTTTGGCGATTTGAACTAACGGCACTCAAACATATGTGGGGTGTAGCATGTGATTCCTACATCTAGTTTCCGTAGAGCAGCTTAATCGTTGATGGCCGTTATTAAATGTTGAGGCCCTTAACAAACCCGAATCCATGGGTAAGTATTATTCACAAGAACCACAAGCTATGCAACACATCCTGCGGTGCGTACCGTTCACTAAGAGATTTGGATGACTAATTTCGGTTCGTATACGAAATAAAGGATTTTTATACAAATTTGCGCCCGCCCAGACAGTTGCCCAAGGCACTTAATGTAGTTATTGTAATTACGACGAACGCCATAGCACAGCGGTCACCGCTCCTTTCAGTTAGACATCTGAATATTAAATTTCGATTTATGTTCTGGGTCTGGATGTTTTGTGTATGTGAGTTTATGAGTATTATTGCAAATCACTTAAAAAAATGTGTGCGTGTACTAGCGTACACTCGTAAGAAGTGAAACTTCTTTATGACGTTATTTTTCAAAAAATAATTTACTATATGCAACTTTACAGAAATTGGCTAAATAAAGGTAAATTAGATAAAGTTTAATAAAAGGCTTTTATTAAACTTTATCTAATAATCTAATCTATAATAATCTATCTAATATCACGCGTGGTAGGGATAAGAAAAAGATGGCGCGTAACGGAAAAAAAAGATGGCGCGTAACGAAAAAAAAAGATGGCGCGTATCGAAAAAATGTTACACTAAATTTTTTTCCAACCCCGATAAAGAAGTTTCACTTCAAAAACAACGCAGATTTGATTACCCGTCAGTCAGGTATGTGAATATATAAAATTTAGATTTCTGTTCTGGGTCTGGATGTTTTGTGTATGTGACTTTATGTGTATTATTGCAAATCAGTTCCTAAGATGATATAAGGAACAGAAATTTTCTACTATGACGTCAAAAACTTGTTTTACCATTTCTATTTTTCTATTCTCTAGACGCAATGATCCGTCTGTTGACATTTGCATTTCCATCTGTTTTTGCTCTATGGTCAATATTGGAACATAAAATAAAGACACGCTTGTTATGAGCTGTCTGACGGGTTACCGTCCCAAATTTGGCTCTAACCTGTTCCGTAAACACGATCACCGCTACCCAACGAGTTCGATGCCCGTTTTGGGCACGTACGAGTGTTTTCATAATTTATATTCATTTTCGTCCGGAGTGAATTATGTATTTTCTGTCTCGTTAAGCGTATGACAGTGATGGGATTATTACCCCCTGATTAGGATTTTTCTTTCAGTGACGGAATATGTACTGTTTTAAAATTGGTATTAGTACTTTTTGTGTCTCTAATATTTTTGGTTTCATATTCAGACTTAGTCATGTTCTATTAAATGCTTTTGGCAGTTTTTATTCAAAGATCTTGAGAGCATTTCAACTTCTCTTTTTTCCAACTTCTCGTATATTTCATATGTAGAGTGTGTCTTTATAGTTTGTTCATAACGTTATCACCCTTGCATTGAAACATAAAAATAATAAAGAATGTTCAAATTTTATACAAAATTTAAGAGTAATTTTTTTAAATACATAGCTTCATGGTGCAAATAACGTCTCGGTAAAATCGATTGCAATTTCCTTGACTACTTTTTTCCGGTTAAACTCGTTATTTTAAGTAGCTAGGTATATTATTTCCCGAGTTTACACCTCGTTTATAATCATGGGTAATGTTGCTAATCTTATGACGGAACCTTAGCATGACTAAGCTATCATTATTTGGCTAAGAAAATAACTCTATTAGAGCAACTGAGCCTTGAGCGTCTATTGTCTAGGGCTGTGAACTACTCAATAATAAAGTAATAAGGATGGAAGATGGAAGGAAGTTTAAATACATATATATGTCAGAAAAATCCTTATAATTAATAAATTTGTTAGACGTTCGGGACATTACAAATGTTCAGTGGGGTGTCGGTGTTAAATAGCATCAAAACCTCTCTTCCTGTGGACGGACAGAAGCGTCTCTTGTGTAACATTTAACCCTCTGCAGTCACCAACACCATTCCAACTGCTCTGCTATTGGCAAACACCTTTATTAGGTACGGCCTATGTCTAGTAGTGGACCTCAATGACAGACGGACTGGACGTTATTTCCAAAATATTTAATCTATAATTACTTTGGAACACGTCTGCATGATGGTACTACCTTTCTCTCGCATCAAAAAAAGGTTCGCGGAAGACTCAAGTCTATCCACTATTTCAAATTTTCTTTGGTGCTGTAAAACGGGCGATGTTGACTGTTCACACCATTTAGCGTGAAGATCTAAGTAATAATATTATAATCCTTTTATAAAATCATTTAAATTAGTACATCCGATCATTTAGGTCCGATAACACCAGCTCTTGTAAGTATACAAATACAATCGTCTGCCTTATGGTTAGGTTAAAGTATAAAAAAAAAGAAAAACAATTTTTAATAAGTAATTTAGGTGAAAATATGTTAGAACGCGCTAAAATATCGCCTCATAGTTCATGAGTATGGAATCCAAAATGATAACCCTGTCGAAGAGCGACTCAGATCGCTCGATCCTCAGACTCTAAATTCCATTCGTGGCGATTGCCGATAAGCGATACGTAAACTGATCGCCGCTCTAGTACCGTTCGAAGTTCTATCGCTAAATTATCGTTCACGTTTCGCTACTGCACCAGCGCCCTAGAATTACGGTATACGACATAATGGCGTTTTAGTATGAATCTTTACACGAGTGTGGATGCTCGATATGAAATTCTGCCATAATTATGGTAATGAAGGTCCAAGCGTGCGAGTAAATCTGATTTTGGTTGACTTCGACCCACGACCAAGAAACAGCGTTTATCTAAAATAAGTATATATGACCTATAGTATTTAGCAAGCTGTGATAACCTTGGTAAGACTTAAAGACCAAAATGGTCTTTCACTCTGCGGTACCGCTGTACGAATCTTGATTACGCATCTATGATTACATTATATTAGTATATTAGTATATATTTGTATTAGTATATTATATTAGTATTAGTACATAACATATTATTAGGAATTAATTATTTAACACTTGAAATTATAAAAAAGTTTATTCTGTCTGTATGTCATAAGTTTGGTGTAATTTTCACAGTTTTTTTTGAAACTATTTTTTAATAACAACATATAAAACTTTTATACAAACATTCGAACCCAAAACATCATTTCTCGTTCATTACACTTGAACATATAACTAAAAATCAACTTTGAACATCTGTATGTCAATCAGCATTACATTGATGGAAACACAATTAAATAAGCAAAGTACTATAGATTTTACTAAAATATTTAACACTTAGTCAAATATTTAATAAGTTCACATATTGTATCACTCTTTTTATTTCCATAATCGATTAGAAAATCGTACTGAGGTGTATTTTTAATCCCCATTTGAATTGTATTTTTCCTTAACAATAAATTGAATTAACCAAAACGGTTTCGTTTTATAGTCCTAAACGTCTTTATCCTTTTGAGTATCTAATTGGGATCAATTCTCGGAAATGCTCTTGCATTTATTGGCTCTCAATGTGACCTTATGTTTGTGACCTATTGTCCTATATATGATTGATTGTTACATCAGTTTTCATATTATCATGTTTTCGCTTTTTGTTAATGCAAAAAGCCTTCTAATCGCCAAAAAACTGATTCTATGCAATTAATGTAATGTATTATAAGTAAGTATTTATATTTGGTTTCTGTTGCTTAATCGCCATATAAAGTATTTTAATTGCCAAAAAACTAAGTCGTTATTTATAGCTAAAACTTTATTTATCGTAGACGTTATTCATAGCAGATTGCGTTAAAACTAATAATATGTTTTTTGCCTACTTATTAATGTTTTGCACAGTGCCTTTGCCTGGAGTAGTATAAGATAAATGATTAAAACTATAAATTGTGACTGAGAAAAAATACTAAAAAGCGTAGATATTACCGATTGCATTATAATTTTTTGAAATATCGACGACAGTGGAACCCACTACAACTTTTGTAAAATCTGTTCATTCGGCCACAGGTCGAACCAAAGGAGAGGAATAACATATAAATTGAAAATAAAATGCACTTCTTATATATGTCAAGTATATTTCTTTTAAAAAAGCTATTATAGGGCGAAAATAATGTTACTCATAGTCCTAAAAACTAGAGTCGGTACGCGAATGAAGCAAATAGATCGCAAGCGACCAGTACCGTCCATAATATGTTATATTATGGACTGTATTATAATATGACAGTGTATTAAAAAATGACCCTAGACAAACGCGCCAAATTCATCATAATTGTCAACAAGCGGACCATAGCAGTCATTTTCCTCTGAAACGTGACTCCGTGACATTCCGCTCTCTGAGAAAACATTTTAATCACGAATTTTTACTATTGCGTAAGCAAGATTGGTTGATACTATTGTCTTGTGGTGGTCAAACGGTCTGCGAATTGGACCAATTAGCGAGCGCGCTGAATTTCACATCGAATCTTAGTCAAACTACTGTTTGACTGGTGTCGGTAACTGTTATCATTTCGTGTAAGTGGTTGTAACTATGCTATTTGTGTTTAAGTAACAAAGTTCAAACAATAGGTCAGTTACGAGGATTTTCTAATTGTTACCTATAAGCAAAAGGGCACTTACGTTTGATTAACTACAACAGCATTCATGAAATTTTGACAATAATTTTATGACGTAAGCAACAAAGTTGCATTTAATCGTGCACCGACTTCATAATTATTGTGGTCAAATATTAGACGCTCGAGATAATATTCTTTGACTCCGAAATCTCGTGATATGACAATGTATTTCAACGGATGTGTGAACCGTTATATTTAGTATCTAAATGATATAAATTAAAACAACAGATTCACTATTTTTAAAAGCTTTTTACTTATTTATTTCAAAATGTGTAATACTTGGATTTTATCGTGAAATCTAATTAACAAGATATAAAAAATGCAAACATAAATATATTGCGATAAAAGTTAGATCCAATTATATCCCAAACAGCATCTGTACAAAAGATTTCAAAGCAGTCTCAATCCCTAAGTCGTGACGTCACAAGTAGGTCCGGTAGCTAACGATACGTACGGTAACATACGGTTATGCGGCCGTGTACATGCAAATCCGCCTTATCCGTTCTGAGATATCGTGTCGCGTTTTGCATATCGAAACGGGATATCTGCGGGGTTAATCAAATATTTAATGAATCAATTGAGATTTGATATGCCCGTGGCCTTTGAACGATTCAAACTCATTTCAATGCACTTTCGGTTGTATTAAAATCAACTGATTTAATGTGAGCGGAATCCGTTGGTTATGAAATGGATAGTATGTTGTTCTATGGTGAATTATAAAAGGAAATATGATAGGTAAGCAGGAAGTATTAGTTTGATTCATTAGCCTTTAACCATCAGCCTATTCCTGTACTAGGCAAGGTCTAGGTCTTCTTTCAAAGTGAGGATTAATGTCATAAGGGAGTGCTTAAGTATTACGTAACGCAATTTTTGAAGGTTTTAGACCCCCCTCCGCCCATGTAACGCAAGGTAATGTGTTGCTGCACCCCTTTCGCCCTCCCTGAACTTCGGCAGCAAGTCACTGTGGCACAAGTCACGGTATTTCACTTAAATACGGTTTTATACTTACATAAATCAAACACGTTGCATCATGCGTAGTAGAAACCCCCCTTTTCCTCTCCTGTAATGCATCGTAACGTTTGACAAGACCCCTCCCACCACTTGCGTTACGTAATAGGTACTTGAACGCTCCCTAATCCATCATGTTGAACCAAACTATGAGCAGTGATAGTCTAATGGTTGAAACTTGCCCTCTCGATCGGGAGGTCCGAGGTTCAAACCCAGGCACGCACCACAGATTTTTCTGAAATTATGTGCGTATTATATACCTATTAATTAATTATCACTGCTTTTCGGTAAAGGAAGTGTGTGAAGTCCACCAATTCTCACTTGGTCAGCGCGGTGGATTATGGCGCTAAAACTATCTCATTCTGAGAGAAGTGCCCAGCAGTGGGACAATAATGGGTTGACAAGAGAACCAAACTATGTACTTTTTTGGAGACATTTGTTATATTATTTTTTTCTCATAATGCGAACATTAGAAAAAGCAGCTTCGGGTTCCAACCCGAAACTTCAGAGAAGTCAATATCCATACTATCACTTCTCAATAAGTATGCTGTTACTATTCAGTAGCCTATATTTTCTATTTCAAAAGACATGACTATAAGGTTCGCGTTAGTGAATATTTCATGTAGTTTATTGGTTATGCGTTCCTATTCGTGGTAGGCAGTGGGCGTGGCAGCTTCCACGCTATGAAAGGTGTCCATTTGTACAAGACCGCCCTCGAGCTTAAACTAGACTGTTTCTAGCAATTTGTTGCAAAAATAAATGGCGAAAACATGGTAATGGAATGAAAATGTCGTCGGTTCAACTGAATGGTATTTATGTTCTGACTTGTAATTGCATTACAATTATTCACTATGCTACTGTTTGTGGGCTTGTGGCTAATCTGCATTCACGTATTTGTTTTTTTTACGCAATTCTTAAGTAACATTTAGTAAAATGTGCATTTAAAGAGATATATTACAGTAATTTTTTGTGCAATTGTAGCAGTACACAAATGGGCAGCTGGTCTTAAATGGTCATAGCCTGTCCATACTAACGCAGTCAGATTTCTTGTCACTTAGTAGCTTCCAGATAATAATAACACTTATTCGATCCATTAAAAAAATGTAGTTTTATTTAAACATTGAAACTTCGTTTTGTCATCAATTTCATTATGTAATTTATGATTTTAATATTAAGTATGAATTATTAAAATTTAAATCGTAAATTAATCAGTACTTATTTGCAGATTCGTAAGCAGTCGAGTATTTTTTATTATTTTTTTTTTATGTGAACATGTACAGTACATCGTTCTGAAATATGGGAAACATGAAATTGCATTGCTGTTTGCGCCTATAATTAAGGTAACACTTGTTTTATGTCATATAAGGTTTCGTAACTGTACTTATTGTTAGTGTTTTCCTTGTTAGCGTAACGTTTAAAAAAAATAAAAAATATATTTCAAACGTTGGCTTCAAATCCCAGTCCTTCATATAGGGTGGGCTTACTTCACACGACTGTCTAAAAACCTACCTCTATAAACTTTTGATTAGCAATTACACGTGTTTAGCCCATGTCCGCTTACACTGGTTTGATCGAACCCGCAGGCTATAGACTCCCGCAGCGTAACTCAGCAACACTGTTTCATTTACGATCCTGTTATCTGATTAATTGTAAAGGTTTGTAAAATTAACGGTTGTTTTCTTTGACTATGGCTATCGTGAAATATGATTAATATATTTTGATGTATTTGTTATGTTTATGGATTCGACTTTTTTTTTTTGCGCCCAGACAAAGGGGAATGTGCTACCCTCCATGCGGGGAGGGTGGTGGTGAATGCTCATGCATACCAATACGCCAGTCCGCATTGGTTATGTGGGACTCACGAAAGAACCTACGTGCCTACCCACTAAACACCACCAGAGGTTGGCTTTGGCCTCTGAGGCCTTAAAGCCTTCGTCTGATATATCGCACACCTAGATCTAAAGGGAGCTAACTCAAAAATCTGTGTATTTGAGTTATGGTCACCATTTAATTTCCTGAACGGATACCTATCTAGCCAGATTTAAAAATAAGTGCAAAGCTAGGCTAGGTGCCTTTGCACTTATTTTTAAATCTGTTCTATTGCTAGATAGGTATCCGTTCAGGAAATTAAATGGTGACCATAACTCAAATACACAGATTTTTGAGTTAGCTCCCTTTAGATCTAGGTGTGCGATATGCCCCCTATGGGCTGAAAAGGGGGTGACTTTTAGTTTGTTAGATCCCCTTTTTATAAAGCAGACAAAAAACGTACAGCGTCCTACCTTGCATACGGTCCCCAGTCATATGCCCACTTAAGGAATCATCAGCCAAACTCAAATAGATTAGGTACACTTATCTGGTTGCCTCTGAGAGCCGCACATACCGAGGTTCCTTCCGGGGTGCTGGATACATGGGTACTGGTGGGCGATCCGAGCACCTTCTATTGCCGCAAACATCTTGCGATAAGCGAAAAATGCCGCAGCTCTATAGCGGGCAAAAGACTACAGGGACAAAGTTCTCAAGTACCGTGTGTACCTTTAATATCGCCAAAGATACTGTTTTAATGGTACTGCACTAATAAACTAAGCGATTTACCTCACGCTGTGTGCACTACTGAATAACACTATTTCATTAACCACCTGTTGATACGTCCTACATCTGATCAAACGTTCTCGAAGTTTGCGCGCAGAATTTAATTTAATTTTCATTAGTAGACATCCGATATTTGAACTTTGGTAGACCGGTTATCTTACCGGTCTGACAAGCACAGGGTTCCGAGTTCGATCCCCGGCCAGACAGATATTTGAGTGATGAATTTGGATTCGTCTGTATATGTTTCCGTGGGTAACCACGACATAAAAAACATGTTAAAATTGTAGGGCTATGAACATTACATAAATATATAGGTACCTTCCGATATAATACAAGTATTTTGGATAGTTAGGTATACAGGTAACACTTCGCATATACACTACGATGGGGCATTTGTTATGTATATACTCATATACAGAGTAGACAAACCCAATATACGAAGAGACTTTCTGTGTACAATGTTTTACGACTCCGGAATACAAAGAATAGAAAGTAGCCTGCAATATAAATTATATTTATAATAACGAAAAAGGTGTCTAGATATTTTCCCGTCTGATTTTGTATTGTTAGCCGATAAATGCACTTTAGTAACAGTATAACCTAGAATACAATAAAATAATCGATAATCTACACTGCTATCACGACTAGAAAGGATTAATGTCGGACAAATACATTCTTAAAGAAATGCTTTCACAGCGAAAATAAAAGCTAGCTAAGTATTGTTCGGGATTTCTATTAAAGATTTAATTGCATACCATTGTTGTGGTTGAAAGTGTATGGCACCTACAGACCAAAAGAAGGAAGACAACGCCTCAAAGTATTGTATCGAATCATGCACTTGTGAATGAATGACCGATACGGCAACATTATCATTACATTATTATTACGAATATATATTTTTATTACATCAATACTTGCTTGTACAATACTGACATATGACGTTTATTTTAAATGTTTGATAACTTACAACAACGTAACAAAATGTCCAACATGCTGCTTTAAACACTAATGGCCATGAATAACGTTGCTTAAGTACATAATTTACGTAACTATTGATTCACGTTAGTCGGCAGTCTACCTGAAATTTTATCTAAAAGCAAAAGACAAAGAAGAAAAACAAAATACTTCGTCTTTATTTTTTTCAATCTTTGGCCTCTGAAAGCACTAAAAATATAATTTTAATGTCCATCTATTAGACCTATATGAGTTGGCGCTACTTCGACTGTTTCTAATCCTCAACTTTTCAATAAGCTTCCTCTCCATAATTCAGTACCCGATCCATAATAACGTTTAAGAAACAAGGCTTTGAATTGATTAACCAAAGTACAGTAACCATCCAGTTCTTAACAGTACACGCAAATGTTCATTTAGCATTCAAATGCAATTCCCATAGCCGTCCGAAGATTCAATGTTAATAACCCAACAAGAGCAAGTCGTACAATGGCTTTAAATCAGCATCTGTTCAGAATCCGGAACGATATCCAAACAAGGTAACTGCGACACAATATAAATCATAATACCAGTCGAGATGCAGACGCATATTCAATGAACTGGCGTGGTCACTGCCCAGTTCAAGTTGAATAGGCAAAAATCGGTATGGTAAGGTTACTTGGGGTAAGTCGGAGCGCTGTTGCTTCGAAATAACAAAATCGATTAAGTGATGATTATTTAATGTTTAAAATAGGAAGCTCAGTTGTCTTTGACGGCAATTGCATACGTGAGTAGGTATATTTATTTTAAAAAACTTGCTTCATTTGCAATAAAACAGATCTCATCACTACAAATAGATTTGATAACACATTATCGATGCATACGCATTAATAATGTTTAGAAAACATAATTATATTTTAACAGCATCCATCTTAGTTATTTTTATGACAACACTATTTTTTAAATTCATAGACCTGTTCGGCCAGATACTTTACAAAAGGAGGTTTATTATAAAATAATTATTTAAATTGGAAAATCATGACACAATCGAGAATGTTATTTAAAATAATAGTTTTTGTATTCCTCCCTCAAACGTTATATAGTGAGTGAGTGACAGACAAAATGTCTTTTTTATTTCAATTTTTAAACACAATCAAAATAAAATCACAATATTAAAAATAAATGGGCAGTTTCTTAGGTCCATATTTTTATTTATGTAAGAAATTGTCCTCTTTGGCTGGTAGACTTTCTTTTTTTCTTGTTTTCTACAAACGATGTGTTACTTGGCCCTTATTAGCGAGTAAACATGACAGGCTTGATTGATAGTGTTGTTTTATACATTAATTGAATGTGTAATTTACGAATAAACCTTATAACATAGTTTCAATAGTGTTATTAAGGAATAAATATTAGGTAAGTATTTTACAAGGCACACATATTGATTAGACAGGTTTTAATTTCTTTTACGTAATTAGTTACATCACACTCGTAATATTTCAGTGGACTATTATGTAATTTATTACAAACAAGTATTTCAATAAATTGTCCGTTAACCTTATCATATTTACACAAAAAAACATTATAATAATTGAATAAACTTTGATTTGGGTCACCGTGAAGAACGTGGAAGAAAAATCTATCTTTTTAATTTTTATAAATGCGAAAACTTTTACACAGATATACGACCTTATTGTTAATACGTGAGCGGGAGGTCAATTGCGGGAATTACATAGTATTAACATATGTTAGTGCTATGGATATATTGCTGGTTCTCCTCAATATAACTCTTAAAGCTCTAAAATTTATATAACCTTCAAGCAATGAGAGAATAGACCTTGGCACATTGAGAACCGTCTTCATTTCCTCTGGGTCATTATCCAAATATCTGTAGCTCTACACCACATATCAATACGATGACCTTGGTCTAAGATTACATTATACAAGTGCATTATTTTTAATTGACGTCAAAATTGATTTCGTGTGAATTATTAATTCTAAGTTTAGTGACTACGGTAGTTTTGCGGCCTTACATGCCTTAAAATAATCTGATGTTACACTGACGAACTTTCAAATAAGCCTCTTGTTAAGTAAAATATAACACAAGATACTAGAACTAGCTTTAAGTTTCCATGTAAAAACAAGATAGAATAAAAAATAATACAGCATCTAAAATATACATATGAAAAGTTGTTTGCAAAGAAAATTACCAACCCGCTGATTTACTTCGTCGGATTTTTTCAGTAAAATAATGTAACTCCGAAATCCTATAAAAATAAATATATTTCATTTAATTACATATAATTTTAAATGCTATCACATACTGCAACGTTCATTGAGTATATTTCTCCTAAGATATTCTAGCCGCATGTCTCTAAATAGAACATAGGTACCGGCATCTATCCATATATATGTGAATTGAATAACACATAGGTTAATAATTTAAAGTTAGCACGTATGTACGTAGGAACTATCTTACGTTCGAGCCACGTGTAGAAACTAGAAGCATTCGGTTACTAGACAAACTGGATGCATAAATTGATATGCAAGTTGACCAAAAGCATAAAATCGAAAGTTGTCACACTAGTAGTAAGCAAATGCAATTAGTATTGGACATTCGGTTCGCATTGTAATAATATAAGACTTTCCAATGTCAGTTTGCTTTACGTAAGTAATAATCCTGTATGATTAATCATGGAACATTAATATTGCTGATAATTTTGGCTATTTCGTAGGCTACCATTAATGAAAATTGCGTTATTTTTTATGTACCTCGTACAATATAAATCTTATTTATTACCTATACAGTTTGTTTGCCATCTATTACCATGCCACTCCTTGAAGATGTAATGAGCGACAGGAGGTTCTTATGAATAGGAAGCAGCTTTTTTGTGCGGCTTTTCGGTTTACTTTGGTTATCGACACACGGTCAAACAAGGCGACTATAGCTAAATATGGATAGATGGAACATTATCAATAACTTTTATGCAAAGATTTGAAACATTCAGAATAGTATATGTGCACACGGCACTTTTCTTTGAGTCTTTTTAAAATACGACCTGTCCAATAGCCATATACAACCATAGAAAGACAAATAGATCCATCATAAAGTACTCGTTAATTGGTATATACTTTAGTTTTTGATTCCCTTCGAAACCACTTTAGTCGTTTCCACGATTATCCTGTCTCTACACACTGTCATAAAGATAGATTGATCAATCATAAAACTATAAAAAGTTACACAAACGCTATTGGAACATACCTTGTTCAAGTTGATTTGACACCTTTAAAAGGCAGTCAAATACCTATTTGATTACTTCATAACTAAAAGAACTGAGGCCGCATACCACTGCACCCTTTCACTGCTCGATATCATTGTAATTGTCAACTTTTGAGCACGTAAATAAATCTGTGAAGATTAGCGATAGGGGTACCAAAATGCAGCAAAAGTACCGAGCGTCACTATTCCTTTTATTAATTACTATCTATATATAAATAAGCTCTTGTAATTTTTTTCGTTATTTTTTTAAGTTCAGTATTCTAGTCCTTATTCGCGACGACCAATAGTTTATTTGTAGCTATGTATAGATCATTACCTAGGTTAACGTTACGTATTTGTCATTTTTAACAATATTATTATAAATACTGTATGTAACAGCTTTTTTCACATAAGTAAACGTTTATCGAGATATCTGCGGTTTTCTTTGATTATCGTTATTTGTGCTCAATGAGATGTATATTATTATAGCTTTTGATTGTTTTATTGTAACTTTCTCGCAATCGTGACTTGATGGTTGTACAGTTATGGAATTGTGTACATTTTAGTGCACACATTCAAATTTAGTATATGTAATTTTTGTCATTGTTTTTTATCAATACATACGTAGACCATGACTGTGTATAATCGAAATTATTCCATTAGCTCCCAGCGAAAAAAAGTCGTACACACAGCTAGATTATTACTCGTATGATTCATACATAAGCGGATTGCTCCGTGCTTATTTTTTCTTGGAAAAATATGCCTAAGCCGTGATCTCATTTCTTTCAATATCATAAGCTTCGTAACTACTGTATCAATAAATAGGCTATAATAAATATATTTATTAATAATACCTTAATGCAAGCAGTGCGTACCAAAGTGGTCGTAAGACAAGAAAAAGCGACAAAAAACGCAAAAGAAATAGTTTTTACCGCTGTTTCGCCACACTGCCTGTGTGGCGTTATCCGTACTTCTTACTTTTTGCCCGCAAATGTGATTAGAGGGAGCGTGACTTTCGCAATTTACCGTTTCGTGTCGCGCCAAAACGCAGTCTGACCTCGCGGTCGCGAACTCGGAGAAACTTGAGCCTAGGCCTAAAGAAAACGAAACCTATTAGTTTTTGTAACGTGAACCCGAGCTGTATTGGTTAGCCAGGCTTAATACGAATGGACAAATATTGAGCTATTTATGTCCTAAGTTTAATGTTGACATCGCCTGCTTTGGTTGTTAGCAGCAATATTCTGGTGCGCTTTGTGTAAGTTCGTGAAGATGAAGAAACGATTTACAAAATCGGGAAGTACATTCAACAATACAGGCAATGCATTGCTTGCACATTCGAAAGGTCCACTGTCATTACCAAAGTAATTTTGGTAACACAAATGGTTACGAATACCTAACATTTTTAGCAGATCATGATTTCCAACAAAGAATCTGAAAGTCCTATGTTATCTTGTCAGATTCAATTTCAGTTATAAACTTATAACACAGCGGCTGTCAACAGTGTAATGGTTACATACCGAAATGGATTCCACGATCTCACCACTTACGATTTCATTGGTAAAAGATCGTTATCCAAAACCATTATCGTCAGTATTATTACGAAAATGGCTATCGGATCTATAGACTTATTTGGTTGGCAAAATCGAAATCGCGTTTCCATTGACCAGTGCTAGGTGCACTAGGTTATGCTCGCTTTCATTTTCTAGGGCATATACTAGTGGGATACTCCCCATTTGTCATTATTTTACTCCTAAGGAAAGAAAAAAGACAAACTCACAGAGTTTCTTGCCGGATCTTCTCAGTTGGGGTCGTGGTCCTATCCGGTGGTAGTGTAAAAATATATATGTAACTGACAATTTGTAATAAATATAGACTAAAATAAAGATTCGCACGAGCGGGAACTAAAGGCTCTTGATATTAAGTGTTAAGGATATTATTTCTTCCTAGTTATTCTTACTTATCTCGTTTTTGTAAAATAAAGTATTAAGTAAATGGAATGTAAAATATAAATGGAATTTTTGCTACTCTTTATTTATATTATATGGCAGTCGCAATCAAAAAAGGGAAATTGTTGACGTTTATAAATATAATATATGTGACAACGACTAAAAAGTGTTTAGAAAATATTTGCAATATTTTCAACATATGTTTTAAGCTAAAAAAATCAGCCATATATACATAATCATTGCATTTACACAAAATTTTAAACATTTGATCTAATATTTAATCATATCACGCATTTTGCAGAAATGCTTTTGTAGGAAAATTTTTCAATAAGCGAGTAAGCTGAAACCACGACGAAAAATAAGCGAAGGTTCCCATACAAGTGTCCCGTTAACGTTCCACATTGATATAACCCATAAATCATGTACTATTAAAACTATCTAAGCATAGTCCAAACGCGCAATTTCGTACGATATGGGTTGATTATGCAGCGGCCCAAGATATAGTGTAAATTGACGATGCAATACAGTTGATAGTCTCTGAACCACTTATTTCACAAGAAAGGAATGAAAATTGTAGTTTAGTTAGTGGAGAAAACTGTAACTAGTATTAATTTATGCTAATAATAAACTGGACTTCAGGTTCAATAAATAATTTGCATAACTTCTTACAAGTCTGTTTTGAAATGATCTGGTTACCGTCAATTGTATAAGTTTGTACCTATATTTTATTAATATTAAGATATTATTCTACTTAGGATTACTACTTGTTATTTGCTTTTATTCTTTGTGTATAGTAAATGAACTCAGAGATGACTAACAACGATTTTATAACCGGTGTTAAAAATAAAAAAAAGATATGAGAATAAAATAACCATAAGTACATTAACGCTTCGATTTAATCATTCACAGACGATTTTTTATTTATTCTTTACTAGCCTTTACCTGCGGCTTCGGTTACGTTAAAGCCTAGTTTTTTTGATAATCAATCGTTTCCGCCAATTTTTTTTTAATAAAAGTTATCCTATATTTGTTCTAATACGTCCACAAATATGTGTAATTTGTTTTGTGTGAAAGTGTTACAAACAAACTTACATTCACATTTATAATGTTATAATAGATATAGTAGAGATTAAATTCGTGTTATGGCATTTTAATTTCAAACCAGAAAACGCTAATTATTTTGTGATATAATAGGGATAAACAAATAACAGTTACAATAATTGTTTCCATAATTAGAAGTGCTTTATCCTTCTGTACAATGCGTGTAAGATTCCTCGTCAACAGATACGGAAACCATATGTAAGCAATAAATATTAAAAGATAATTACTTTAGGTTAGTGATGGTCATCTCGATTTACTAACTCGAGTTACAGTTGACTCGAGTTAACTTCCTTCTAACACGAGTTTGAATTTTGTGTAGACTGATACTTTGCTAGGTTTGTGATAATTAGTAAAAATATTTAACTAATCATAAATCCTTATTTCTTTAAATTCTACCTAACATAAGTAGTTATGTTAGGTAGAATTACCCAACACAATACCCAATCTGTTCTGCCTTTAATCGTTTTACGAAGCAAGGTTATTCAAATGGCGAAAACGAAAGATATACTCAGTTTCATCCAAGTAAGTCGAGCTGTTAACTCGAGTTACGTGAATTTCAACTCGAGTTAACTCTATTCGTGTTAATCCCCAGTTGGCACATCACTATCTTAGGTAGTTTTGCTATCAGTTAACGCTCGCGCTTGTGTTTAATGTTTACGAGCTAATGTATGTTAGTCGTAAATTGATCTCAAAAGATGTTGGTAATAACTTCAGATTATTGTAAACGTACAATTTACATATTATATTTGTAACCAAATTGAAGACTTAATTTATGATAATGTATCTGATGAGTGTAAGTCACTATTTCCTAAAAGATAATATATTTTTGTAGTAAATTCGCTAATACAATAATCGTAAAAATATAACCGTAAGGTTCAATTAAACAGTCTTTGTTACATCTTATAACTTATGTCATACTCAAGAGAAGCTCAATAATCCTATTACTATTTTCCAGATGAAACATTAATGATGTATTATTTTCAAAACTACTCCCGAGTTTTAAACCCAGGCACGCGCCACTGGTTTGTGTGCGTATTAGAAATTAATTATCATTGCTTTTCGGTGAAGGAAAACATCGTGAGGAAACCTACACACCTGAGAGTACTTTAAAAAAAGTTCTCGGAGGTGTGTGAAGTCCACCAGTTCGCACTTGGCCAGCGCGGTGGACTATGGCCTAAAACTCTCTCATTCTGAGAGAAGACCCGTGCCTAGCAGTGGGACAATAATAGGTTGTACCCGATCACCTTAAGTATATTTCGCTAAAAGCATAACAGAGATAGACACAGAAAGAGTGCAAGCAAATTTCCAGCGATGAATAATTGTAGATCCTTGAAGCAATCGCGGCGCATCATCGTGTCATAAATGTCCCAATAACGGGTAATGGGGTGTTTAGTATCTCATAAACCTTTAAAAGTAGAGAATTATTTAGCTTTGTTTTCACCCCTTTTAGGATATCATGTTTTGAATGTCTCATGTTAAAAATAATACGATTTAATAAAGAGAGTCAAAGGACAGAGGGAGAGTGCAGGTAAATTTCCAGCGATGAATCATGATCCTTGAAGCAATCGCGGCGTGCAGCGTCGTGACATCAATGTCCCGATAACGGGTAACGGCGTCTTTAGTATCCCGTAAACCTTTAGAAGCAGAGAATTATTTGGCTTTATTCCCACCTCTTTTTGGATATCTCGTATAAAATATGTTTTGTTAAAATCTATATGATTTAATAGAAAAAGGCAAAGCACAGAGGGAGAGTGCAGGTAAATTTCCAGCGATGAATCA
This sequence comes from Spicauda simplicius, assembly GCA_949699795.1. Lineage (NCBI taxonomy): Eukaryota > Metazoa > Arthropoda > Insecta > Lepidoptera > Hesperiidae > Spicauda > Spicauda simplicius. The sequence goes on along the minus strand of OX453067.1, from coordinate 8,038,152 downwards.
TTGTAGATCCTTGAAACAATCGCGGCGTGCAGCGTCGTGACATCAATGTCCCGATAACGGGTAACGGCGTCTTTAGTATCTCGTAAACCTTTAGAAGTAGAGAATTATTTGGCTTTGTTTTCACTCCTGTTGGGATATCACGTTTAGACATTCTAAACATTTTGTTAAAAATAATGGTTTTGAAGAAATTAGGACATATCATTTGGATTAGATGAAAACAAATGGATTCAACGATTGTAGTAGGAGTAGTTTATATTTTTGTATGATATATGTTTATAGACTAGGACATTTAAAATTAGAATACTAAAAGTATTTTTTTTTGCTTACAGCCCTTCGGGGTCCACTGCTGGACATAGGCCTCCCCTCAATGACGCCATTCCAACCGGTCCTGTGACCACTGAATCCAAGGGTTTCCCGCTGTCTTCTTCAGGTCATCGGTCCACCTGGTAGGCCGGTAGGTCCATCGGGCGACCTGTGCTCCTTTTGCCTAAACGTGGCCGCCACTCGAGGACCTTCCTTCTCATCACACGATCTGAAGTAATTATTATAAAAAACTTAGCATAAAAATTTGTACTCACCTACAATACTAAATATATCACGATTTTAGTCCAAAAAACATAAAAAAGAGAGGATGCCGTCGCCGTTTTTGAGTGTGCGTGTAAGTAAATACGTAAATTCGTTGCTGCTACGTTGTTGCTAGATCAATACGCTGCTGTGTGATTCCTTGTTTATTTCATAACGGTTATGTCATCTATAGGTACCAAATGATAAATAAAGTAGGTTTAAAAATCGATACCTCAATCTGTATTACCCGATTGCGTCATAGGGTGGGTAATGCTTTTCGAGCTCAGGTATGGATCTTTGTATGTTATATTGTTATAGTTCAAACGGGTTGTTGGCTTGTAACATTAGTATCGTCTTAGTTTGCAGAGTGACAACAATGCGGTAGAACTAGTGTAGTTCGACCGGGGAGATCCCACACCTATTTCTGGCGTGAAGGCACACATGAGGCGATCATCAGTCCTCGTCCTCGGGAGTAGCAACGCATATGTGATTGACTTCAGATGGAACCCATGTTCTGTATGTGGTTGATTACAGATGTCCATGGGCGGCAGTGACCACTTACCATCAGGTGGACTGCAAGCTCGTTTGCTACTTCAGACAGATAAAAATAAATTGACACAGGCTATATAATTTACTAATGGCGCCTGTATTTGCTACGTATTTTGTACACTGTTCCCTTATAATGTATTAGGTCTATGCTTTTGTTGTTCAGAGAAAGCATCGAGCGTTTGGTGGTCCGAGTAAAAATCCACCTAAACACCGTAACTGGGCATGATAAAAAGTTGCCATGGGCCGAAAATTTAACAATGGATTTCAGTTTCGTACCATTGAATTACGTAAAAAAATGTTTGGAAGCGATTTAGAAAGTTCGCCGAGTACAAGCAAAGTAAGACCTGTTCGTATAGATATGTACAAAAATTAGAACAAACGTCTATATACCATGTTTTTCAGTCAAATAATTATTATCATTAACTCAAAATTTATTAAGTAAGTATGTTTAATTTCCGCGAAAGTGCCTTGTGCAAAAGGCAGAATTACTTTTAGTTGAGATGATCTTGCTCTTCACTTTTAACCGATTTCCAAAAAGGAGGTGGTTTTCAATTCAATTGCATTTTTTTAGCGAATAGTTCTACCTCAAAAAATCATTGTATCACTGTTATTATTATTAGGTACATACCTACATACATTCATTCAACGCATCGTACGGTACCATTTAACTGATTTATTCAAATATGGCGAATACAGGAAGTTTACCCAAATAAGATTTATTAGATTTGTTTGAACAGTGATTCCCAATCTCTATATGAAAGCCATTTCCGTAGAAATATTTATTTTAAGTATGAAGAAATCCATCCATCCATCCATCAGCCCTTTGATGTCCACTGCTGGACGTAGGCCTCCCCTAAATGGCATCACTCCAACCGGTCCTGTGCCCTCTGAATCCAACGGCTTCCCGCTGTCTTCTTCAGGTCATCGGTCCACCTGGTAAAACAAATAAAAAAAAATAAACTTCAATAATTTTGTATGGATTATTCAATTGTATTATTTATACAAGCTGCAATAAAAATGTAGTGTCTACAAGCAGAAGGTACATAGCCTATGGAAATTAACATCTCGTAATTAGTAATTTACAACTTCTATACACGCAATAATAAATGATATTAGAACTGGTTATCCAGTCGTTTAATGAATATTAATTCAATATATAGCAATTGAATAATAGTGAAAAACACGAATGAAATGAGAATTTCTTGTAGTTTAGTGATATATATTTATTTGATGCATTCGATAGTAATATAAAACATAATGGTAAGTGTGTATTTAAAATGATATAAAAGACTGTAGATATTAAATTATTGCTATATGGACAAAGGCTAAAAGTGTATTTATTGTACCTGCAATTACCATGAGTTTGCAATATGTATTTAGTTTTGTTTTATATCCATCCATCAGCCCTTTGAGGTCAACCGCTGGACATAGGCCTCCCGTAAATGACGCCACTCCGCGTGCCACGGTCCTGTGCCCTCTGAATCAAACGGTTTCCCGCTTTTGTTTCATATATTTGTATAAAATAAAATAAAAGTTTGAGAACCGTGTTCAAATATTCAAATGCCCTTAAAGATGGTTGAAGTCAAGACGGTTTCTATGGCTTTCAAATGTCACCGCGAGTCAGGTCGCGCCCGACGTGGGAGATTCGCGTTTTACTGTAAATTGGTGATACTTTATACAGCACTAGCTTTTCCCGTGGCTAGGTTAGTCGGACGTTTACGAAGGTTAGAAGTACCAAACGTATGATTCCAGGCCATAATTCCACAAAAGTCCGTCTGAGTTATGTATGAGACGACCATCTTAATCTTCGGTAGTAGCAACGTCTATAGGTACTATCTTTACTACATAGTATAAAAAAATTGAACAAGAAATAAAACCGACTTCCATACCACAAAAAAAGTAAAAAATAATTTAAATACATGTTGGTTTAGAGCATACAAAGTACTTAGTACTTAGTCCCGCAGTCGGGTACAAATTATTTTAACGAATATATTTTAACATGAAAATAGCTATAACACATGTGGATATTTAAACCACTAGCAGAATACATACTTCAGAAATAGCATTCCTAGTTAACGCAGGACTTATATGTATTTCCACTTTAGTAATTTCCATTTTTTCACTCAGACGATTACTAGCAAATGCGTGTGCACTTGGTGAGTTCATTATCGTCGCTTCAACGTCCAATCAAACTTTTTGTAAGCGACGTGCCTGTTCTGCTCTAGTCAATAGAAAGACGGCTCATTAAGTTACCTAATCAATTGCATCAGTCTTGAAATCACTGAGGACAAGTTTGAAGTTAATTTCACTTTTCGTCGCTAGCTTTGCATGCGTAATTAGTTACTTTCAAAATTTTCTCCAATGTTTTTATGTACCAATTTATGCTCTCGGTTTCTGAAGTATTTCGTAGTATTGACTATTGATTCTATTAATGAGGTAGAAAGAATATGTTTCGAACAGGGACGTACAATCCCCATGTGGGGATTGTACGTCCCTGTTCGAAACATAGGATGTCCTATTCTAACGTTTAGAAGCTCACTTTGATATAATACAATGATCTTAGTTCTCGGGAGCAACAACTCATCTGTGATTGATTTCATTAAGAACCTCTGTTCTATTTGAAGTTATTCACTGATGATTTCGGTAGTTCTTACGATTGGGGGATTGAAATAATTGAATTGAATTTTGATTTCAAATTTCTTTATGCTTACTGCCCGGCTCATGTGTTAAAACATACAGAGAATGTCGAGCATCCTCGACCACGATATTCTTAATATCCAATTCCTTAACATATCATATGGAGAGCAAAGCAGAGAGGCACGCATGTTTAGCTTCTAATGGACACCCGCTTAACTCAGGACTGCTCCTGACGCCGCTTTATTTTCTTGACGAGTTATAGTCTTTATACTTGTAAGTCGAGAAGATTTTTCAATTCAAGAAATGAACCTTATATTTGAATTACAAATAACATTGGATATTTAGGGATTAAAAGCAGGAAAAACAATGTGAATTTGTCAGTATATTGCTATTATTAGTACAGCCCAAGTAATATTCATGTCTGTCCGTAAAAGGGTATTGTAAACGCTCGACATGTGTATCGGCAAAAAGTGAACGGTCGAGATTCAGGTTTTTGCCTTCGTTTTTTGTTTGGATAAGTTTACGCAATGAGCTCAAGTCGGGTTTTTAACGATTATATCTACATACGAGGTGCAAGTTCTGTGCTGTAATTGCAATTATTAATCAATAGATATCGCGTTAACGGAAATCTGGCATAAATTAACCGGTGGTAGTGTGAATTAGTTTATTTCTACATAATTATATGAAATGATTGTTTGTCGTATGGGTTCTCGAAGCATAGGCGCCGAAGTTTTAAATAATTATTCTTGGCATCATAGTCAAAGTGTTCGAAATTTTAAGTATTATCAAGTTCTTTCAATTACAATCGAAACTGTTGGTTCTAGTAATATTTTTTATGGATTTTTACACAAATACCTACTGTTATTTGAGAATGATTTTAATTTTACGGTTACGATGAAAAGTAGCTGTCGCCTGTACCAATAAACATACAAACTGTCATAAATGGTAGACTAATATGGTGCTTCTTAATATGGATTTCAAAAAGACTACAATTTAGGTCTACAGCATGTCGCTAGAATGCTCGTCACAACTCATACTACCCGCTGCTTTTGAAGTATGTTATAATTATCAGGGGCACTGGAAATAACAGTAGGAAATCACTTATAATAGGAATTAATAGGATTAGTACTAGGTAGCTAGCACGCAACGTATATTGATAATATTTTATTAATTCCCAGCATGAGATACGACGGCTGTAATGAAATCGTGTACGTTCGTAATGATCCTGGGATAGAGAGGGATAGAATTATGCGTAATTACAGCATTTTATGATTATAGGGATAAGAGGGAATTTATGGAAGAGCGAGCCCGGATCAACATTGAATAATACTGATCGAAGATTTCGATTTGAAAGTGGATTAAATACTTATCTACGCGGAATGTTTATCTCACAAATGCGGTTTTCATATCACATTCGAATTGTATTAGACATCTTAAGTTGCCGATAGGTTGGAGTGTTCTATGATTTCGATATTAATAGGCACCGAATCGAACCTTAGAAGAAATGTTTACAATATTGTTAACGGGACAAGAGTAAGACTTAGTGATTTCAACGAATATTTGAACAGATAATGTAAACATTATTGATTGCTAAACTATACAAATGTACTTAAAAGCCTCTCAAGTATTATGTTTGATATGTAGAATTCTCAAGTGCATATACAGAAGAGAAGTCTGCATATATCTTATTCTATTTATATATCCCTCTTGGCTTTACTTGACATTATACCAATATTCTCTTCTTTGTGACAAATAAGTGGTTCTCTGACCTCATGCTGTCGGATAAGTCGGGTATCAAGCTCTCAACAAGTTCAATTTTAAAATAAATTACAAAGCTTAATATTTATCTTGAGAACCCGCTTTCCAAACATTGAATCTTTGGATGAAATAGAAGAAAATTTTCAGATATAAGTAACATAAATTTTACTTCAAAAGTAATGTTCTTTTAAGATAAACGTAATTTACTACATCCGGTACGCGCTATGTTAAGCCATGATCTTTACTATTTACGATACATGACCACAAATGTCACGCCGTCAATTTAACGATTCATAAGTAATACTACATAGGTCACATTGATTTGATCAGTGTTCTAGGGTTTTACATGTGACAAGGTTTCCGTAGTCATCCATTTTCATGTAGGATATGCATCTTACTAATAAAAGTCGTAAGGTTGGATAGTCATACTAATCATACTAATATTATAAAGGCGAAAATTTGTGAGTGTGTATGTTTGTTACTTCTTCACGTGTAAAGCTGGAGCGATAATTTTAAAATTTGACACTCTGGATTACCATATAGGCTACTTTTTACTTTGGGAAAATATCTTATTCCCATGGGACAATCGATATATCCATTTTTTGACGCGGGCGATGCTGCGGGGTTCAGCTTGTTGTACATATGTTACTCTTTTACGCAAGAACGCCTGAAGTGATTTCGATAACATTTGGTACATGGGTAGCTTTACTGATATTCGAGAATCTAGCGAGCGGAGCCGCTGGCAAAAGCCTGTGCATAATACATATAATAAATTTTACCTTCCTTTCTTGTGAGATTTTGTTCGAGGACTGTAAGATAGAGCTTTAGAGTTTAAATTATTTTAAATTAGTGCTCAAGGGTGTCAAATTCCATTTCAGGTTCTTTATCAAATGGCCATGATAAAGACCACTTAATACTAGATGGAATGCAATTTAGTTATTTGAGTTTCTTAGTTATTCGTATTTTAAATTATTATATTTGTTCTTATCTTGATTGTAATAGTGTGAATAATTGGTATTGAATCCTGCTTGACGTATACTAAATCCTAATTAAAATAAGAGAATCGGGAATCAAAAATAATGAAATATTATTTAGTCGTACAAAAAATACGATGTAATACTAAGTGCATGAAATATTGTTCTCTAACATGACCACTGTTCGTGGCACAAATGTCTATAATTTAGAAGCAATATTTTCGACGCTTCTCGTGACCGTTTAAAAGACAATAGGTACATATACTTTTACTTGCGAGACCCGTAACTGTCTGAAGTGTGCGCTTTTTAAAATTGGCCTTTTAAACTGTATAGGATTGCCACATCGTTTTTAAATGTTGTTCCCGTTCTTCATATTTTATGTAAAATTACAATAACTTAGTGGTTTATATTTCGGGATATATAAGAAATGTGTGAGATTCGAGCATAAGGTTTTTGTTGTAAGTTCCGAAAAGAGTTTTAGTGAAAAATAATTTCAAGTCATAACTAATACAATTTTTTCTTCGGAGAGCGAATAGGACTAGCCAGGCACAGCAAGAAAAACCGGATGACCTAGATCCTAATAGATCGGGGTAAAACAAAAAATATTGTTAATATGCATAACATCAGTCTAAAAAAGATGGCAGCGAACCTTTATTTCGTAGAATTTCTTAGAGCAATAGTGGAACGGAATTGAACTTCCATGCCCTACGAATTAGGTGGGCAGAAATAAACCAACTGATCATCTAGAGGTAATATAATATAATCTAGAATCTAATCAAATAAATACTAAATCTCGGATATAATTAAATGGAACACTTCCAAAATAGTCGTACACGTATCAAAAACAAAAAAATAGGTTTCCACAACTTACGTAGTTAAACTTTAACTATAATAGCTAAATTGCTTAAGGTCCTATTTGGATGATGAATTTATGGTGTTAAACTGAACATTTCCGTTCCAAACAACGCAAACAAAAGGCATCGAGACATATTTTATGGCTCGGTTATAAAGGATTACGCAAAGGTAATATCTTAAATTATTGAGGAATTTATGAGACAAACAACCTTGCATTTGCTATTACACCGATTTCATAACTTAAATCTTGTTTGCGTTAATGCTAGCTAATTTGAGTTAGTTGTTTATTGTACATAAAATTTAGTAAGTATTATAGTTTGCTCAGATTACAAAGGAATAAATCTTAATTTTATTGGCGTTCCCTGCAGTGCAATGATCTTCATTGTATTCTCTATAATTTATAAATCTATAACACTTATAAAAGGAGTTAAAGTCTTTACAAATAGATAATTCCTTTTTTGATTCAACGTTCGGCATTATATATTTTGATAGCATTATAGATTTTATGGAAGAAAATGACGTACAAAAGCGCAGTGTTTCAAATCTGTGATATTCTACATTTATATTCAAACTCGAAAGACTGCACCTTAACAACCTGTTCCGCCGATTTTGGACCATGTCAATCTTCGCAACCCACGCTATGATGGCGAAAGTAGATTATATGAAACAAAGTGCTGTATTGTATGGCTGTTGTCCAACGTATCGTCCCATTACATGAATGGAGTCGCGTTAATATTACAAATCGATTTCGCATACAGTATCGCTTATGTCGCAAGTCTTTATCGATTGTTACGTTTCTTGGAAAGAGACAATTGGATCTTTGTATTTCGCGTGTTCTTACTTTAGAAATTGGGACATTGGTTTTTAGGAATTGGATCGAAAAACTTCGCCCTCGATAAAAAAAAATTGATGTACCGATTGTCCCGTGGGAATAAGATATTTTCCTACAGTAAAAAGTAGCCTATATGTTAATCCAGAGTGTCAGCTAACTCCCTACCAAATTTTATGGAAATCACTCCAGCCGTTTAGACGTAAAGAATTAACACACTCACAAACTTTTGCCTTTATAATATTAGTATGAGTATGATTGCGTTTTTCTTTTAATAAATCCCACAATTAAGAAAATGTTTGTGACCTGTGGTTGTTTCCCTCATCTAAGGCATACCGAGTTTAAACCAACAAAACTAGAAGTTTTCCCGTATAAATGAAAAAGTTATCGAGTCACAAAAGTTTTGCGGCAGAAAACATAAAAATCATTGAAAAGCGAGATACAGCAAAAGAAATTTAGAATCCTGATTCCATGTTAATTAGATAAATCTATTGCTTGTTAGTGTCTTTATAAAATATAGTAAATAAGGAAACCTGTACAAGAAATACTGCGTTGCCTTGAAATACGATACAGATCATAAAACCAATCAGGATCCATTTGATAGGCTGTAACTAATAGGCCCTTATCTGGTGAAGGGCCAACCCAGAAGAGCTCGGTTTAATGAGGTTAAAAAGGTTAGATGGGTAACACGTTGCTAAATCCAGATCCCTTTCAGATGCCACGAGATTGAAGATAAAGGTCAGAGTATGTTGGAACTAACAACGCTGATTTTCGTGAAGATGCTGGTAAAGACAGGTGTGAATGTAGGTTGTTTAAATCTAGTGAACGGTGAACAAGCACAAAGGGAGCTGATTAAGGCAGAATAAAAGGAGTAGCATGGCTTATATGAATACTACAAAGGAGTTATACGGTAGATGAATTCGACCAAGTGTTTTGTATTATTCCTATGTTTTAAAACTGTTTACTTGTAACAAAAGAGTTGGATCAGAGCAATAAATATGAGTATAAAATTCATCTCTTGTTCTTAAAGGTAGATCTGCATATATATATTTTTGTGGGGACAGGCGTAGACACACAGTACCCCGAAAGGAAATTTCGAAATTTAAAGATTTTTAAAGAATAACAAGTTTAGCTTTTCCTTAAAATACAGCGGTAAGGGATGAGGAAATGTTACAAAAAGATATAGAATTACAAGTTGCGAGAATAGCGTGCCCCAAAAACAAGTAACACAAAAGACCTGTAAAGTACTAAGTAAACAGTTGCACAATACAAATTCCTTTAAGATATTTATAGTCTAACGCATATGGATGCTTTAATCTACATGCCAGCTCCATTTGTCATTATCATGCTACTGGCCGGCAAAAAATAACAATGAGTGATTAATTGGCATCACTTCCATTCAATCGCCATACTCGATACATTTCTGACGCAATCTCCTACTACCAAAATTATGATAGCCGCCTGAGTCATGTAAGCGACCGGTTCCCACGCCCACTTTAGCCCACGCGCTTTCGGACTGGCCAGTTGACATCTTGCAAGGGTGCTCGTTAACTTTAAATGGTGCAGCAGATATTGAATGTATCTATATTTCTAAGACTATGGTACTCTTAGGCGCCTTTAACCCACCTTGTTAAGGTTTAAAATTTACAGAAGTGGGAGATTTTGGTTTGCTTCGCAAGGGTGAGGACACAGGACCTTCACAGGCAAGCATAAAGATCAGACTTAGTCCTAAAAATAAATTGGTGGACTCGCTGACTTCAATACCTGACATTAGGTTAATGGCATGACTTTGTGTTAGTACTATTTTACTGGAATAAATATGAAGGCATATGGATTAGCCATTATGATATTTATAAACAATACTACTTTCTTAAAACAGTATTCGAAACAATTGGTACCATTCGCAATACACAATATTAGGTAATTCTTATATTTCTCTACTTTCTGTTTCACTTTTGGCTCGTAATAATAATAGTTCCTAGTTTTAGCTACTATTTACATCAATGTAAGCTATGTGCTGATTATTTCAAATAACCCAAATATTTATATTGTTACTACCTCATCTCTTCCATCCGTAGCATTCCTAGCACTCGGCCTATCGTTGTTTGTCTAATTGAATGGAAGACAATATAATGTGTAATTGGTATTACTAATTACTGAGTCGGCGCTATTGTTGTGTGGCGATTCTTTCTCACAATTGCCATTGTGGTCGAACAATGTTGGGAGCTGACCTCAGGCCTGATGCAACGCTTGCACGATGGTAGCATCTGATATGTGGCTGTCTCCAGATTTAGTTGATAGTCCCTGAGGGAACAATGCGTATTACATCGAGCTAGGACTTGTGAAATCAGATTTTTCTGTGATTTGTTTGTGCTGACGTTAAACGTGCAACTACAGTGACTATAATTAAATAGATTGTAAGGAAGTTTCCGGTTTTGTCTTCAAATGTGACTATGTTTTCTTATATTTAAAAATAATATCAAGAATATTTCCTGTGTATACTGTGTGAGTAATTTTTATTAAGCAACTAAATTCCTTGTTCGTTTGTTGCAGATGGGAAAGTGGAGCAGATGATTTAAGGAATGCGAATACGCCGGCATCATAATTGTTGCGTAAGTTTTTTTTTTTTAATATATATGGAACAACATATGTTCTTAGTTCTAAATCAAAATTAGATTGGATTTAACTCAGAATAATAACAATAGCACGTGAATGGTCGCTTAAACGATTAGTGTTGGTTTGAGGAGGTTTAAAAAATATAAAAAGCTCTGAACCCTGTAGGTTTGTATTCTGTTTAGTCATAGAGCAACTAAAAATTAATTAACACGTTATTACTATCTACTAATAGCGTAGTAATTATTATTATTATGGATGAGAGTGCATCATATTAACATGAACAAATCAATTTTATATCTTACTTTGTAAACGAATGTAGAAATCTACTTGTTATAGTTGTAATAATTTTAAATTTTGCGAATTTAATTCATATTCATTAAGATGACATTGCAATATTTCTTACATATACTTTTATACGGATATAATCTCTAAACATTCTGAGTATTAGAACCAGCATAGCGTGTTTAATCAATATTGTACATACTTTTGCGCGATTAGCCTGGCTCATTCATTATTATAAGTACTTTACAAAGTCAGTTCTGCTTTATCGCGACAAAGGCGATTAATAACTAGATGTTAAGCCGAACTAAAAGCATTATCAACAGGTACCACTATACATCAGGCTAATAAATCGTCACGCGAACTTAGCTATCATTAATTGCGAAACGGGGCTGATTTATGGCAACATTAGCAAATATGACAGGTGTGCCTTATATAATAAATTACTTACCGATATGGTTAAAAACTAAATAATTAAATTAAATTGACGTTAGACGTATTATTAATGGACTAATAGTATTTTTGCTCATAGTTAAAAGGTAAATAATACTAGAATGAGAAAAAAGCAACTTACATTTATTTAAGTATTGGGTTTTAATTATTTTAGATAATTAACGATGTCTCTTAAATAATAATTAGGACCTGGACATTAAAGACGGTTTAGGACAGTCCGACTAAAAACAAATATATGCTCATCCAAACACGTCGAGCCACTTTTTCATACTATGTATTTCACATAGACAGATGGTAGAACAGGTTCTTAAGTAAAATTTGGCTATATACTTTTTTATCTTGAATATTTAGATTTAATCGTTTCTAGGCGTGGTTGTAATGAATGTACTATTTTTATTACCATGAAATATTTTGACTAAACTATCAATATCTGAAGTGGTCTGCACTATTTTGATCACTTGGGATATGCTGCATTGTATCCTCTTATTCTAAGTAATTATTCTGGCGTGTCTAGATTGAGTATAACTCCACTATTTGATTGCAAAGAATAAGGACACAATTATTTTATAGAATCCTTAAAACATTTGTTTCATTTTCCCCACGGGTAATCACAAGTGAAACGACATCGATGTGTCGCCTATAATCACTCTGGCTTCGATCCCACATGATATTTATTGCTGCCTCTTCAGCCCACCTTTTTTTGTTTTTAAGGGGAAACCTTCAAAATGTACCCGACGCCGAGGGAGCGACGCAGGGTTATGTGGGATTTTTACCGCACTAAACCGGCTGGGCCCACCCCTCCGTCTACTCTTTACGACGGTATGCGTCCACAGATACCGCTGTCCATCCCGGGATCGCCTGACCGAACGGTTCGAACTCCCACTCTAGCCACCCGCAAGCCCCTTTTAGTCGCCTTTTACGACAGGCAGGAGATACTGTAGCCCTATTCTAATCCCGAAACTACAGGGACAACTTCATCCCACCTAAGACATCACCACCTGACTTGGGACAAAGCTTGCGTCAATTCAATGAACACGTAATCAATATAATGTACACGTTGTACCGTAGGCTTGGCTATTCTACTCAAACCAAATGCAATTATGATACTAATCCTTTCGTATGTTATTTTATTTAATTCTTTCATGTGTAGCGTTAATCTCATATTTTTTTATGATACTAAAAAGTAGTGTGAATTACTCACGTATAGCGTTAATCTCACTACTTTTTATGACACGAAAAGTACTGTGAATTACTTAGGTATATGAATTAATGAATAGATTTATATTTATCTAAGCTGGCGCCTTCCTGCTAAGTAAAATGAGTACTTGAAACTAAGTGAAAGCAATCGTTTATTAATAAAACAGATTTGAGATTAATATTATCGCAGTTGCGCGTGGGATATCTTATAACAGATATATTTTGCTAGATGATCGATTTATTAATTTACGTCGAATAACGAAGACATATCTATTGATCGACTTATGTAAATTCGCAAGAATTATTTGTAATAACGTTGTTTTCTGCTCCGCGTTGGCGCTATTTTCGAACTTCGCAGCTAATATGCCGTTTCGCCACCGCTTCGAAACAATTCGCACCTTTAATTCGCACTTGGCCAGCGCGGTTGACTATGGCCTAAAACTCTCTCATTTTGAAAGAAGACTCGTGGCCATCAGTGGGCCAATAATGAGTTGTAGCCCATGCCTCGTTTTTGTTCTACCGTAATGTAATGTAAGGTTTACTAAAAACCTATATATGCCCTACGTTGGTTTCAGATTGGTATTCCAAGATATTGAGAACACCACTGAGTTGAAACTCTTAACTAAAGCGTTCCAATTTAGTGGTAAAAATTCTATCTCAAGGTTCATTACATAGTTATGGTTAAGATCTCTAGTCCTATGTATCATTTCGAATAAAACCAATGAATACTATTACATACAAAAACCCCTTTTGTTCATCTATTTTTGAAATGAAATGAAATGTCTTTATTTTGTATAGGCCTACGGGGGCACTTACAAATTGTCAGTTACATTTTTTTCTTACACTACCACCGGATCGGAATACGACCTCAACTAAGAAGAACCGGCAAGAAACTCAGCTGGTTTGTCTTTTTTCTTATTTATATTCATTTTTTTCAAATATAATTACAATCATGTTTTTCTTTTTTACATGGTAATAAAAGTTAGCTCCAGTATCTCGCCTTAACTAAAGTACCTGTGTAAGATTAAACATTTCACATAATAATAGATTTTTACGGACACAAAAATTAAAACTGACGCATTCTTGTATCTTACAATATTATATTACTGCGAGGTTGCAAACAGATCTACTGCCAACCGCGTTTTAATCTGACACCGATTCCTTGTTTGCGATTGAATACTTGCAATAATTACGCAAACTCTAAGAATTGAATTAAATATATACCTAAAGATAAATCAAATTAAATTGTGTAACAGGATGTTTGTGATTCGAAAGTAACTCGTTTTTAAGCTCAAGAAATCACCAATTCACTTAAAAGTATGCAAAGGTTAATTGCTGAAGCAATTTTAAAATGAATTTTACGTAAAATTAAAGAATTTTACATTTTTTACAATTAATCTGTAAAATTTCTGACAAAATAACATAGTACTCACTTAATGATATTTTAAAATTACGTATTAACCCAACTGGTATAGTTTTCAACTTGTACCTATCGGTGTGTGGTATACGGATATGTGGTTGCCGGCTCACTTAGCCTTTTTATGAGGTGACTACTTTAGTCCTCAGGAGAAGCAACGATCTTTTATTGACTTCAGATAGAATCCCTGAAGCTTACAGATATTCATTGGCGGCAGTGACTTATCATCAAGCGGACTGCATGCTCGTTTGCTACTTGAATAGGATAATAAAAAACTTTCTATATTAATGTTTTTGCTATTGCAAATTTCAACAGTATTGAATTATGTATAATATTTATGTATTTAGTATTTATATAGTATTTATATTATTTTTAATATGTATTTATGTATGCTATATTAGATATAAATATCTATTATTGTTTCTTTATCATTGTTATTCTTTTTTCTTTATACCGCCTACATTGTGTTTCAGACTGCCTAAAGGTTGGCTGGCAGAGAATGCTTATAGCACTAAGTCCACCTTTGTACGATATTTAAGGTACATAAAAATTAAATAAATAAATTAATTAAGCTTGTTATAAATCAAGTCATATTTACAGTGTCATAATTACATTCAAAATCATACATCTCCCAATCAGTGCCAGTCGAACATAATGTAAATGTGTAAATGTAAGTGGATATACATTTACATAGCGGTTGTTTAAACAAAAATAGTGAGAGTGACGAGGACTTGTCAAGAGAAAGTTGGTGCAAAAAAATTGAGCACTCACAAGACTTGATGTATCGGTGGTATTTTATCAAGCGTACGCAGATCTTACTTGGTGGTAACGTTAAGATTTAGACATGAGGTTTTACGGTTCATGTTCCACTTTATGGGGCTTCTAGGTTACTAGGTATTTTTTCTAGATAAAATCTGTTATAATTTTCTAGTATAACTAGAAATTGCCAAGTGCTCACTTTGTTGGGCTTTAATTATATTTTGTTCAATCGTAATAAAATACAGCCTATACCACTCCTGAATAGTGTACCTTTCTGATTCTGAAAGAATTTTCATGGTGCTTTCAGTATTTCTTTATAAACAAAGTTATAAACTTTACCTCTTTATAAAATTAGTATAGATAGTATAGATATTAAAAATAATGTTCATTTATATTCTAGAAACACCGGATTGATTAAATAAAGTGTGGATTTAGTGGTTTACACTATCGTCTAGGTCGCACAAAGCTTACGTTTTTCTTAGCTTCTCTCTACCCGCCTCCTGCGCCATTTTATTTTCAACGTCCGCAGAGCATCACTACATAGTATAAAACAAAGTCGCTCCCCGCTGTCTGTCCTTACGTATGCTGTGAAATTTAAAACTACGCTACTAATTTTAATGCAGTTTTTATTTAATGGATAGAGTGATTCATGATGAATGTTTTTGGGTATATTACATGCATAATATAGTTTTGTGACTTTTAGGCGGAACGAAGTTCGCTGGCTCTAGTCTGATATAAACCATGTATCTCTTTGTTTGAACTACTCTTGTCATTTTGATGGACGTTACAACGAAAATTTAATTAATATCAATTCGGTTAAATTTCAGACGTTAACTGTGTAGTAAATATCATACGTAGATAATTCATTGATTAAAATAAATAGAACCATATTTGAATGATAATAAAAATGTTGCTTTTGCCTTCCCGGTGTAATTTATGAGACGGTTTTATTAGTTTTACTCCGCAACAAAGTTATACAAGTGTGTATCAGATCTTGTGAAAAGATCAGAAATTTAACAATTGTGTAGTATTTCATGCCACAATAATAAAATTAAATTTTATGGGTATATCATTTTCAATCTTATTTCCAAACCATTTTCATATATATACAGTAAACTTATTATATTAGTAATTTTATACTAATGTAACATCAGCGTCCACCAATTCGTACTTGGCCAGCGCGGTGGACTATGGCCTAAAACTCTCTCATTCTGAGAGAAGACCCGTGCCCAGCTGTGGGACAATAATGGGTTGAAAAGAGAACATCATTGTAGATTTAAGATATGCTTAAATCTACAGTGATGTTCGATTAGTACAAAATTTTACTTCCTATAACAACAAACATACATAACATATATTTGTGCGAGAAATCCAACTAATAAGGTTTTGTACAATTAAGAAAATAATGTACAATTACTCCTAAACCGCATTCAAACCCAAATCGGGTAGAATATTTATTTAATACAAATGTCTGTGTCTCTGACAATTTTATTCCACTTAAGCACTTCAGCTAATAGTGTAACCCTGTGAAATTCAGTCTTAATGCACTTGGTAGTACCAGGTGATAGAACCAGTGTAGTTCGACCGGGGAGGTACCACCGCCACACCTATATCTAGCGTGAAGCATTGAAGGGTGTGGTTGCCGGCATATATGAGGCGACCATCTCAGTCCTCGGAAGTAGCAACGCATTTGTGATTGTCTTGAGATAGAACCTATGTTATATAGTAGCTTACACAGATGTCCATGGGCGGCTGTGACCACTTACCATCCGGTGGACTGCATGCTCGTTTGCTACTTTACTCAAATAAAAAAAGCTGCTGTAATGGAAAATATAACTATGACAATGGTGCTTTTGTTAAAACGACATTTAACCTATTAAAACTTCATTATAATTTACACGGTCGGTTTCGAAACGCTAACTTCGACTAATCGTATTTCATATCAAATCGATTGTGATCGAGTAACCAAATCGATACACTAACGCGACGACTGATACCGATAGTTGATATCAATCGACACCGTGTAGTTATAGAAATGCTAATTAAATATTGTTCGTTTTCTATTTCAGCGCAAGCTTAATTGGATCATGTTTATGTTAATTGGATAACCTACTCAAAATTAATAAGCTAAGTACCTACCTACCTACCCGGTAATTACTGTTATCGTAACACTATAATGGATTTTCGAGATATCGTAGTGTTAATGCCTGAACCGTAAACACTTTCTCAATACACAAATACCTACGAATATACACACACACACACACACACACACACACACACACACACATGCCCCTATGACAAAAAGTGCACAACAGCCAAAACAATGAAAACAAACATAAATTACATTATTCTATCATAACATAAAATTATATTAGACGAAAGCATAATCCTTTAAATCGTTTGTTAACAGTAAATTGTAGGAACTATTAGGAACTTTTAGAATGACAATGATACAATGAAGACTATTAAATTGCATCTATCGATCATCCCATTATTCCTATAAACTTAAAAACTATTAACCGCGTACTCCCATTCAACAAAGCATCTAATTCTCGCATTTATATACGAGTAGCGATATTTTATTGACTCCACCATACATTATTCACATCGACGGTAACTGTTTATTACTCGGTGTTTATTATCGGAAAAACTGGCGTATTCTGGACCAATTCACCAAAACAGGCTGTATTCTGGACCTTATTGTGTGGGAGTACGGGTGGGGGTATGCATTTAGTCTATACAGGTATTCTGTCGCGGAATTGGACTTTACGCCGTTGGAATACTTTCTAATTTTGTTAGATTGGTGCGTGAAGGAAGTTCATACACCTGTCTGATAGGTGGGCTCCGACGCCACGGGTGGGTTGCCAGTCGAAGGAAATATTCCTCTTTTTGTGGATGTCCAAGGAGGTATTGAGAGTTGAGTTAAGCACTTTATTACAGGATGCACTTATGTTTATGGCGGTTTTCTGTTTGGAATTAAGTGGAATTATTGCCGTCGAGCGAGTATTTTAATTGCAATTTTTAAGGTATTTGAACTAAACAAACATGCAGTCTTTTTTGGTAAGTCAGTGCTACTCGAGATCATGTGTAATTAACATTAGATTAAAGTGTAACGTGTGAATTTATCTAGAATATTTTTTTTTATTTACCTTACATACTCGTGAAGCTGTAACAATGCAGCATTTAAAACTGAAGTTAATTGTAAAACAGTATTTTTTCCTATAAATTTTATTTTGAAAACGTTATGTTTAGCTGTATTTATGCCTGATCTAAATTGATTCTGTATAATTTTAATAGTCCTTAACATTAGATAAATTTTATGGCGAAACACGAAACGAAATGACAAAGCGAGTCACGCAACTTCCAATCTCTGTTATTTCGGACAAAAACCAGTGCACATTAGGGCTTTACAAGATTATGAAGTGAAGATATTACCAATTTTACGGCGCATAGGTTACATAGCATAGGAATAACTAAAACGTGGTTATACGATTCGTCACGACCGATCCCAGGCCACATTCCTTCTGTAGTCGAATCAAGCGACAACTAGTCCCATTGCGTAGGGCAGGATGAAATGCTTATGTAAATTGAGCTGACAGGCTCACTTCTTAACAGATAATTTAAATTAAAATTTGAATGCTCAAACACTGCGATAGTTTATTGCCAATATTATGAACGGAATTCCTACATAAACTTGCTGATATTTTTAAGTTAAAATATTTACATCAAATTACTAGGTCACAATGAAAGTCTTTTAAAGATATATAATGTAAAGATATATAATGAGATTGATTCGTTTACGAACTCAAATTTCATATGGAGGTTACACAGGTAGTTCTACACGGAGATCAAGACCATAACACATTTCTATTACATCGGGCGTTAGAATATAACTGAAAGAATGTTTATCACTCGTAAATCGATAATAACATATGTTTTTTTTAATTTATGCAAGCTTTTAGCTTTTTGAGCGAAAATAAGGGCATTTACCGATAAATCAACTATTTTAAGGTTTAAAGGAATATCATCGTTAAGTTCATTTGACGACCCGCGTCGCGGAGCGGTTACCATGCCGGTCTGTCACACAGTGATTACTGGGTTAGATTCCCGGCCAGACTGTATCTGAATGATGAGTTTAGACGCTTGCTCTGTGTCTGGGTGTTTGTGTATTTGAGTTTGTGTGTGTCCATGGTACCCACGACACAGGAGAAAATCCTACTATTGGGCTATTATGGTGAGGCTGGTGGGAGTGTAGAAAGTGTCTTTTTTTAAGCGCTGCTCTGGTTCTGGTATTAAGGGTGTGGAATGTAATGTAATGTGTAATTTAATGTAATGGAAACATTTACCCGAAGTATTCCAAGTTATTCCTCAGGGTATCATCGCATCTGTGGTCGATCTCAAATCCTAATCTTATCTATCATAGTTATTCACGGGTGGTATTGGTTACTTATCCGGTGGCCTTTTGACTGTTCTGCATACATGTTTTCCCCTTCCAAAACATTTTAATAAGTGAACTTATACACTTACTTTTTTGGTATATTACTATTACATCCAAATGGAATATGTAAACGAGAACTCATGTTGCGTGGGCACTAAATGATAGAGCTTAGAAATATCACTTTAGCTTTGTCAACACTTGGAACGAGTTCTATCACATTCTAGTTTTCTGTATTTAATGTCCATTCGGACTTACTTATAAGTCGTATACGACTAGTCAAGTTGTCTTATGCACTAAGCAGCACAATAAATGTTAATATGCGAAATATAATTCGCGAAATATTAAGGATTTTGAAGGGTGTAAGAGTAAACTAAGTATGATTTTACTTGTACAAATGCACATATACTAAACTATTTATATCCAATAGTTCCATCTGCGTTTATAAAGAATGGACAAGTGAATTAAACTCAGTCGTTTTGATTTAACGTAATTTCAAACAGACAGATAAATATTTAAAAAAAATCACAATATGTGTAAACTTCACAAACTTATTACATCCCTGCTTTAAAATAATAACAGTTTAATCCAAGATTTACAAAAACTTAGTGCTTTAACTACACTGTGGTTGATGACATTTTAATATATTTTTATAATTTACCCTTCATTGATTAAAAAGATAAAAACCAAAAGCATTGTTAATTTTTTACCTGTCTCTTCCGCAAAATAAGCGTTTTTCGTTGTTATTGTTAAATTTATTTACAATCCTCCTTTTTTACAAATATTCTCAATCTGTAGACACGCGGAATTATCAATGTTGTATGTAAGGATATTGCGAGTACATAGAAATATGGCCTCAAGTTTCGTCACAGCTAGGCCGAACTGGGGCCACATTCCATCGCCTGTATTCCGAATTAAGACTTGTCCCATTGCACGTGACAGGACAAAGTGGCCGATGTTTGCTAAGGTGACAGCCCTAGATAACCCAATATTATACGGAATGAATATGCAATATGAGATTTGTTGTTTGGTCGCATTAGACGTTTTCTACTGGAGCGTTTGAGAATTCCGATTGATTTTAACGTATAGCGTATGTTATTAAGTAATAGTTACTACTTAATTAAATGTGAATGAATAAAAAACCGTAGAAGCAAGCACTTATTTGTAAATTATGAAGAAAAAGTTCAAATGCTTAGCCTAATTTTAAATTTGGCCACTAAATACAATTCAAACAATAATTGGGTAAATGTATGGATGTATTTCATACATAAAGCAGGTATGTAATGTTAAATAAAAAATATAAAGATTCCATCGATATAGAAAATCCCAAGAGAAAAACTCAGCGTTTCAAAACTGCCCGGTGAAAAAGAGCGCTCAATGTCAAAATTGAGCGCTCATTTCAAGTAGTAAAATTTTATTGCTTTTTGCTTAAAGCGTTGTAAATACAACTTTAAGTTGTGAACGTAAGGTTGTATTGCTAAAATATGTGGTCGTTATGATCATCTGTAAATAACTACGTAAATTTGACGATAGATTTAGGTATCATTTTTGTTCGAGAATGTGTATCTAGTGTATTTCTATATCGATGAAAGATTCTCAAAATATTAATTATAAACAAACAAATATTTTATTTTATGAAATACGTAAATTATAGTTCCTTGTTCCAATAAAAAGACGAAATGCTATGACGTACAATCAAATAATAATATAAAGGAACGGGTATGTGAACAGGATATGTATTCAATTAAGGGTCTAATTTTCTTACAATTTACAACGTAAACCTATCCGTCGACTAAACCAATATAAGATCTTAATTAATGGTGGAAGCGCCCATAAACTTTACGACGGCAGACCCTAGTTTTTACCGTCTTGGAACGAAGTACAATTTATACAATTAGTGGTTATTTATTACTGAGAGCAAGTCCTGTAAATACAGTCGCAAGTTTGTATTGGATACGCTTCTGTATTTGGTGAAATGTCAAGACACAAGTGCTAAATCAGACAGTTGTAATACGAAGCCGAACGAATTGTATTAGCTTGATTTTAGCGATTTGTATTATGTGTTACGAAATTGTGTTAAGGGTTTGTTACTAACACTTCGGTGGCAAGAAATGACGGCGTTTTTATTCAATCGATATTATGATGACACGAGTATTATAGTCCTATTCTGTGAATTGATCGCACAAAGATGACTACAAAACCCAGACCCAGAACATATCTTTAGCCTTCAAAACGCAGCTCCAAGGAAATCCATTTTAATTCATATTAAGCTTTCAGTACTCTACGATCTTGTATACCTCTTTGCATGTTTTTTACTAATGATCGACTGGTAGATAATGCTTCTAATATATCATTGAGTCCAGTTTTGGACCACTAAGTTATTCTAGCATTAATCTATGTATAAATGTTCAGTTTAAATAGTTTCATAGTCAATAAAAGTAAATATCACCAGTAACATAACACCAAGTCGAATATAATAAACCACGAACCCAAATATTAACCTTCTAAATGCGAATCAAAATCATCCACGAAATCGATACTGATATCAATTTCGTTGTAGCACCGAAAGTAAAATTGACTTGCGGTGGACCGCGCTTCGACCTATTGACCATTATACGGTTTTTACGACATTAGATCGAATTGAATTGGCCTGTCTAGCCAGCTAACAGTATTCGTTAAACTGTGTCAGCTTTTCGGTGAAGGAAAACATCGTGAGGAAACCTACACACCCGAGAGTTCTTTAAAAAAAAAGTTCTCGGAGGTGTGTGTGAAGTCCACCAATTCGCACTTGGCCAGCGCGGTGGACTATGGCCTAAAACTCTCTCATTCCGGGGGAAGACCAGCAGTGGGACTGGGTTGACGACGTGTCAGCTTTTCCGAACTAATTTTGAAACGTAATGTTTTCGTTACTGAACCTAAGACTATTTGAAGTCGACTTACTGAATACGCACTCATGTATGCTTAATACATTAAGCATACATGAGTGCGTAATTTACACGCATAGTTATAATGCATGCATTCAGTGATAAGAAGTTCATATTCAAAATCGTATATTTTAAAAAATATCATGACTCTAAAGTCATCAGTGCAATGTTTTGCGAAGTCTTGTCAATTTTGATAGTAGGTACTCACATTATTTTAAATGTACGACATTAAAAGCCAATATATGTGCTTAAAAAATATTTCCTTGGTTTCACTTAAAGTTAATGTTTGTTTACATTTAGCCTCATGGAAGCATACAAAACTTTGAATAATATAAATAATTACTGTTTTTCTGACCTTAACTACTGTACATTAAGTACAAAAAACTCCATCATAATTACAAATATTGGATTAAATATTTATAAAGGTCAAATCCGTACATACGAGAATACAACATAAATTAAGTGTTTCAGTAAAATATTTCTAACTACATACGTGTCAAGTTATTGTAAATTAATTATTAAAAACAACAATTGTTTACATACAAATATTATATAATGTGTTTATAATTAAGTTTCGTTTATTAGATACATTCACATAACACCGTAGGGAATTATATAACCATTTTGATAGAACTATTTGCTGTAAAAGTCATTACGTACATTTAATGGCTAATAAAACTTTGATACAATGAAGATAAACCTCTTACAAAAAGTTTTAGAAATTTGTTATCTAATTAATCCGATTTAATCTTTAAATATTTGTTTGTAAACAGATTTGATAGTCTCGTTAAAATGTATCTGTTCATCTCTTGTGTATTTAAACCACTTGTTACATACTAATAATACTGAAATAAATTTAGTTTTAATGAATTTATTTAGTTGGTGTCGATTAATATCTCGCGTATGGTCTTTGGTTGTTTTAATTATAGTTATGCAATTGTTTTTTTATTAATTGTGACGAGATGTAGGTGTAGCGGACAATTAGCTAGGAACATAGCTCGTTTTATGTATAATATTGTTTACTCTAATGTTTTTTATGTGACCTACCATTGTGTACCTTTATGTTATGTGATAATGTTTTAATTCTAAGTACTCATAATTTGCATTGTATTAAGTAGTATTAAGTAATTAAGTAATAACAACTTGCATTGTATAAAATAGTATTAAGTAACTAGGATTAAGTAAAAGAGTAAGAGAGATAGATAATATATTGTTGTCTTTGTCAACACATAGTGCCGTCTCTGTTTGGCACGCATAAAATAGGCATTAGCGCTGTTGCGGTGCGCGGAGGAGTATAAATATAGGGCCTAATTTTGTGAAAATTCATTCCTTTCTCCGCCTCCGAATGAAGAACAGCTACTATACTAGAAAATTGTATTCGGAAGAACAAGAAATAAATACAGTCCATTATTGTTGAAGAAATCTTTTATTTGGCACCCTGGACCCCACAGTCTGGTCCATCGGTAGCCGGATTCTGGAGCAGCGCAACGGAGCTAAGGAATCCAGACGAAAAAATTGAAGCAGGACCACGACGAGCACCGTAGCCAGGACGCCTCCTCGAGCAGCATAGCCAGGACGCCTCCTCGAGCAGCATAGCCAGGACGCCTCTTCGAGCTGCACAGCCGGGACAGCGAGCAGCGTAGCGTAGACGCTTCCTTCGGGAATTAAACGTCAGCGTCAACGTCTACACTGTTCCGAGGGACTACGGCGGGCAACGTAGCTTGGGCATCTCCTTCGGGTCAACGCCAGCGACTACACCGCTCTCCGAGTTCGAGTCTGCGTGTCCACGGGTCGTCTGACGCGGTATATCCGCGGCTCTAACTTGGGACCACCTAACGGTGCCAAACGGCCTCCAAGTAAGAGTCTAACGCCTCACGGCGGTGTGGTGCCTGGTGCGACACCACCGGTCGAAAATCGTCGACCGAAATTGCACTTTCTCGCCGGTAAGAGTAACTGTGGAGCGGGGGCCGGACTGCAGGCACTGCTGACAGTACCGGACATTCCAGCCGGTACCGAGCACCCCGTATCCACATTACTTCCTCTGCCGGGAGAACCCCACCTGTACCCATCCCACTTGCATTCCATCCCTGACGGAGCGAACCATAGCTTGCGAGCTAGACCTCCCGAAGGACTGATAGGGACTGGTTAGGGAGGTAGGGACGAAAATAGTAGGGTATAGTTAGGGGCATACAAGAGCCGCAACGATGACGACGCGCAGCCCGCCAGTAACCAGGAAGAAGCTGGCCGCGACTAGGGTATTTGTAGATTGCCCAGCGTCACCGTCGGAACCTCCGCGTAACGTACCACAATCGGAAACCGCGAGCGTCGTAGGGACTCAAATCGCGATGGAACGACCACCGGAAGATGCACGATCGGTGTGCTCACAGCGATCTACGGAAATTAGGCGCAGTGAATTAGAGGCAGAGAAGCGGTTATTAGAGATTAGGTACCAACAATTGCGTTTAGAAGCGGAAATACTAGAAAAGCGGATCGCAATAGACAAGGTCGCGTCTCGCGAAGAGACAGATAGGGAAAGCGGCGTCAATCAAGGGGTAAACAATAGGCGTGTAGAGAATTGGTTAAGCGAGAATCAACCACGGGGGGAGCGGTTGCGAGAGGAAGACACGGCACCCGAGGTTACGTTAGGTCACCCAGGTAGGAACCGAGAAGCGGTCAATCATGCATCAGGGGCATCCGGAGAGGACATAGTGGACAAATTGGTCCAAGCGTTAGAAAGCATGTCGAGAGGTCGGCTCACGTCGCGGCAGGCACAAGAGTTACCCATATTTGACGGGGACCCTAGAGAGTGGTTGCCATTTAAGGCCGCGATGCGAGATTCGACGAGACTCTGTAATATGTCACCTTCGGAGAACCTGGCCAGGTTGAGGGCATGTCTACGGGGGGAGGCCAGACAAGCCGTGTCGGCTTTATTATATTCCGCGTCGGAACCTACGCAAATTATGAAGACACTCGAACAGTGTTTCGGACGACCGGGAGCAATAATAGATCAGGCGGTCGACGAAGTACTTAGGTTGCCGAATGTAGGATCGACGGCGAGCGATTTGAATATGTTCGCGGTGAAAGTACAAAATGTAGTTACGGTAATAAAAAGTATAGACCCGTTAGGCGCGAATACGGATCCTAAGCTACCACGAATCATCAGTGAAAAATTGAGCCCCCACTTGAAAAGCAAGTGGTATGATTACGCGTACGAGAGCGCGAGCGACGCGGACTCAGAGCTGGTTAGGCTGTCTAGGTTCCTGATGAAGGAAGCAGATAGGGCGGTACAATTTTCGCACGATAAGTCCGTCACTGCGCGCCCCACTCAAAGGGTTGCACAACCGCGACTAGTTGAAAAGCGATCGGAACGTTTGCGTATTAAACCGGTGTATGCCGCAACGGAGGATCCCGAAAGAAAGGGACAGACAGTTTGCCTCTGTTGCGGAGCTGGGCACCGAACGTACGAATGCAACAAAGTAATGGCGATGTCGGTACAACAACGATGGGAGTGGGCGAGGGAAGCGCGCGTGTGTTATAAATGTCTAGACAATAAACATAGGAGATTCGCGTGTAAAGGTAGGAATTGCGGGATAAGCGAGTGTAGGCGGCCTCACCACGCATTATTACATGTCGCGCGGGATATAGAATCGAGTGGGAACAAAGATAAGGGAATCGAGTCAGTCACGGCAGCATCGGCCCATATGGCAGCTGAACAAATGCAGGTCTTGCTCAAGGTTTGCCCTGTTACCCTTAGAGGAAACACCGGCAAAGAAATACGAACATACGCGTTGTTAGACGAAGGCTCAACCATAACGTTGGTTGACGAAGAGATAGCGGCCTCGATAGGAGCCCGGGGTCCGATCCGAGCTCTGAACATCGTGGGCGCTACCTCCAGTCAACAGGAGCCGGGTAGTCGCGTTGTGTGTATAAGGGTAGAGGGGCAAAACGGCCACGCGCATGAAGTAAAAGCTCGAACGGTTCGGAATCTTACCTTAGGTAGTCAATCGATAGGTAGAGAATTCTTAAAGTATCCCCACTTAAAAAAGATCCCCGCGGGGGTGGTATGCTACGGCAATGCGAAGCCCCGAATATTGATAGGAGCGGATAACTGGCATCTGATAGTGTCGCGCAAATTAGTTACCGGAAGTAGAAAGCAGCCGGCTGCATCTCTTACGCAGTTAGGATGGGTCCTACATGGTACCCTTCCGCGTAGTATCGTGGTTGAGAAGGCTACTGTTTTACATGTGCACTCACAGCAGCAGTGTGTTGAGCGAGCGCGTGCGGACGAACGCCTAAGCGAATTAGTTAAAGCCCACTACGATATCGACGCGATAGGAATAACAGCAAAACGAAAACCCATCCCTAACGAGGTGCGAGCTATAGAAGTAACTAACCGAACGGCTAAACGGGTGAACGGACGTTTTGAGGTAGGGCTGCCGTGGGTCAGCGACGAGGTGACCCTACCGCCGAGTTACGATATGGCCTTAAGCCGTTTGAAAGGAATCGAACGTAAAATGGACAAATCGCCCGAGTTCAAACAGGCCTATACGAGGCAGATAGATAGTTTATTAGAAAAGGGGTACGCGGAACTCAGTACGGGGCAGTACAAAGATAATGGACGCGAATGGTACTTACCTCACTTCGCAGTAACTAATCCAAACAAACCGGGAAAGGTTAGGTTAGTGTTCGACGCTGCGGCGCAAGCTAACGGTAAATGTCTTAACGACGCGTTATTAGACGGACCGGATTTGTTACAATCACTCAATGGGATTTTGTACGGTTTTAGATCGCGGAAGGTAGCATTAACTGCGGACATACGCGAAATGTTTCTCCAGATAAAAATACGGGGGGAGGACCGCGTAGCGCAACAATTTCTATGGAGGGACGATGATCGAAAGGGTCCCCCGCGGAAATATGTAATGTCGTCAATGATATTTGGAGCTCGTAGCTCACCGTTCTTAGCACATAGCATCCGGAATAGGAATGCGGCGGACTTTAAAGATACGCATCCTCTGGCGTATGTCGCGATTACGAGTAGCACATATATGGACGATTGGATAGACAGTTTCGACTCAGAGGAGATAGCCGCACGTGCCATACACGAGGTGTGTCACGTGCACGCGCAAGCCGGTTTTAACTTGGCCGGGTGGAGTTCGAACTACGAGTCAATATTAGAAAACGTTCCCGCGGAAAGTCGCGCGCACGCGCCCAAGGAGCTCGCTACGAACGCACACTCGTGGGACAAAGCATTAGGTATTTTATGGTTACCCGTGAGCGACGAACTTGGCTTTAATACTGAAATGCATAGGGTTCCGGACGACGTGAAAAACCTAAGGCGGACTCCCACGAAACGCGAAGCGCTGAGCGTAGTTATGTCTATATTCGACCCGTTAGGTCTACTTAGTCCATATACTATCACGGCGAAGATAGTACTACAAGAGCTATGGCGCGAAAAGATAGGGTGGGACGAGCCGTTACCTTACGAACAGGCCGCAGCGTTCGCCGAGTGGCAATCGGATTTAGGATATGTAGCCGACCTTAAGATACCTAGGTGTTACGACGCGCGCGACGCGAGTGTAAATAGGCAGTTGCACGTGTTCTGCGATGCCAGTGAGCAGGCATACGCAGCGGTAGCTTATTGGCGGTTCACCGACGCGGCGGACAACGTGAAAATAGCATTAGTGGCCGGGAAAGCCAAGGTAGCACCCCTTAAGGGTCAGAGTATTCCGCGCATGGAGCTGCAGGCAGCTCTGGTAGGGGCTAGGTTAGCTACCGATGTAATCAGTAAGCATCCATGGAAGGACGCAGACGTTTATTTATGGTCTGATTCAAAAACGGCATTGCAATGGATAAGGAACGACGCAGTTAGATACACGCCGTACGTAGCCCATCGTTTATGCGAAATCGCGGAGTTAACACGCACGGAACAGTGGCGGTGGGTACCCACTGCATCGAACGTAGCCGACGACGCGACACGAGTAGGGAACACGCGATTAAGTAGCTCGTCTAGATGGTTTACGGGGCCTCCCTTTCTGTACGAACGAAAGGAGCTATGGCCGATCGAGGGCCCAGCGGAGACACCCCTGACGGAAGCGGTTGTGGCACATACAACGCCTCACATAGGTCTAGTCGAAGTAGAAAGGTTCTCGTCGTACGATAGGGTGACGCGTGCACTCGCTTATGCGCTATTGTTTATAGAAAAATGCAAGGGAAATAGGTCGGCCAAGTTAGGTATAAGACATATCAAAGAAGCGGAACGTCAGCTTGTAAAACAATCACAGCGTCACAGCTTCCCGAACGAGGTAGATCAATTGAAGCAAGGGAAACGTGTCGATAGAGCAAGTAGATTGTTAAAATTAGATCCCGTATACGATGAAGACGGTATAATCAGGCTCAACGGAAGAATAGATGCGGCCAACATACCTGCGCAGCGTAAAAACCCTCCTATATTAGATGGAGCGAGCCACTTAGTTAGGTTATACATACGTCGCGAACACATACATAGCAATCACGCAGGAAGGGAACAATTAGTTAACAATATTAGGCGGTATTTCTGGGTATTGCGGTTGCGGCCCGCAGTGCGTACTATAATAGCGGAATGTGTGACTTGTAAAGCCCGCCGGGCGGCACCGTCGGATCCAGTTAAAGGTAACTTACCGGCCTTACGGTTACAATCTTACACGAGGCCATTCTCGTATTGCGGCGTCGATTGTTACGGACCTGTATGGGTGACCATAGGTAGGCGAAAGGAGAAACGATGGGGTATGCTATTTACGTGTTTAGTGACGCGCGGCATTCATATAGAACTTATAGCGAGCTTAAGTACGGACTCGGCAATAATGGCCATACGACGCATGGCCGCGCGACGGGGTATGCCGCATACCATAGTGTCTGATAATGGGACTAATTTTCACGGAGCAGACGTAGAACTTAGGAAGGCGTACCGCGATTGGCTTCCCGACTTAGAAAAATACGCGCTTAGGAAACATGTAGAATGGCGTTTCATTGACCCAGGAGCTCCCAACCAAGGTGGGGCCTGGGAGAGAATGATACGAAGCGTAAAAAGCGCGATGTTAGTTACACTCACGGGTCGGACACCCAAAGAAGAAGTACTCGCGACACTTACCGCGGAAATAGAGCATACTATTAACTCCCGGCCGTTAACACACGTACCCGTCAGCGCGGACGACCCGGAAGCATTGACCCCGAATCATTTCTTGCTCGGTACAGCAGTCGGTTTGCCCTTCGTAGGCAACTGCGCGGTAGCTGATAGGCGCTCATGGAGAGCCGCTCAAGCCCTCGCCGATATATTCTGGAAGCGGTGGATAAACGAATATCTACCTACCTTAGCACCGCGGGGTGACAACCGGGATAATAGGGACAATGTGAAACCGGGCGACGTAGTTATTGTAGCTGATGGATTACTTCCACGTAACGTATGGCCCCGGGGCTTGGTAGAAAAAGTATATGTAGGACCCGATGGTGTGGTGCGAAGCGCGGAGGTACGGACGAAGGGTGGCATCTTCAGGCGACCAGTATGTAGACTAATTGTCCTCCCGGTAGATTGTAAAGGCTCCGAAGGTCTTCGCCGGGGGGAGACTGTAGCGGACAATTAGCTAGGAACATAGCTCGTTTTATGTATAATATTGTTTACTCTAATGTTTTTTATGTGACCTACCATTGTGTACCTTTATGTTATGTGATAATGTTTTAATTCTAAGTACTCATAATTTGCATTGTATTAAGTAGTATTAAGTAATTAAGTAATAACAACTTGCATTGTATAAAATAGTATTAAGTAACTAGGATTAAGTAAAAGAGTAAGAGAGATAGATAATATATTGTTGTCTTTGTCAACACATAGTGCCGTCTCTGTTTGGCACGCATAAAATAGGCATTAGCGCTGTTGCGGTGCGCGGAGGAGTATAAATATAGGGCCTAATTTTGTGAAAATTCATTCCTTTCTCCGCCTCCGAATGAAGAACAGCTACTATACTAGAAAATTGTATTCGGAAGAACAAGAAATAAATACAGTCCATTATTGTTGAAGAAATCTTTTATTTGGCACCCTGGACCCCACAGTAGGTTTGAGGTATATTTAAAATTAATACTTGAGCTGTGTTTGTATTTGTATAAATATGCTATATGGAGAGTGGTGTGATGAGTGATAACGACGTTAATAAGCAGCAATAATGTGAAGGCGACAGCTGTTACTGAAAAACAAATTCAATCACTCCGTATGAGTAAATACTTTCATACGAGGCATCTTAATCCCCAGTAGAAGCAACGCATCTGTGGTTGACTTCAAATAAGACCCCTGCTCTATATAAACTTGCTTACAGATGTTCATGAAGTGACCAATTACAATAAGCAAGACTGCATGTTAGTTTGCTACTTCTATCTTATAAAACACATCTCAAACTCCTTTTATATTAAGAGAAACAAGAATATTGAGCATTACAATATAAAAAAACTTTACCAAATACTAAAAAACAAGAGCTAAGATTGAAAACTGATTGTAATAATGAACGTTATAGGCAATTTATATGAACGACACTTTCGATTTTCATCGAGCATCGGCTTTACGCCTACCAAGGCTCGGAAACCGGTTCTATTTCTAAACCGGTTTCGGTCATTGACCCCAAACCTAAATGAATATCGGTTAAAGGTTGTACCTAACCGGTTATTACCGGTTTATGCCAAGTACCGGTTTTTCACGAATTTAGGTTTTGGTTGCCATAATTAACCGGTTAAAACGAAGTTTATTAATATTCTACCGCGTTTTAGACATGCTCTGGACGCTGCGCTCACTATCACAAAGTATACGCAATCGCACGCGCTTCAATTTTTAACCGACTTCAAAAAAGGAGGGTTCTCAATTCGACCGTATATATATATTTTTTTATGTTTGTTCGCGGATAACTTCCTCGTTTATGAACCGATTTTGAAGATTCTTTTTTTGTTGGAAAGGATACATTCCAGGAATGGTACCATGATAAGGAAACCAGGATCTGATGATGTCATTCTAGAGAAATCGAGGGGATATTTCAAAAATCGTAGGGGTGACTAGTGCGTTTGTTAATTTTTCTATTAAACAATTTAAAGTACTATAATATAATGACAGTCTGGAGTCGATCTGATGATGGAGCCGAAAGACAGTCGAGGGAACTCCTCAACAACTTACAGCAATTACCTTGTGTTTGAGCTTGTTTAATTTGTATTGGTGGAAACGTTACACCTGTCTGGTCTGATGATGAAGACGAAAGACAGTTAAGGAACTCTTCAACGGTTTACGGTGTACCTTGTGTTTGGGCTGAATTCATTTATATTGATGAGAACTTTGCACCCATATGCGTTTTAAATGTCATTATTTAAATACAAATATCACTATATAGTCACTAAAAAGCGTGAAATAAATTTTTTTTAACAAAAAATATCTACCGACTTCAATGTCACTAAAAGTCTAAAATAATTTCTATTAACTTTGGTTTAGAACACACTTAGTACTTAGTACATAGTCCCGAAGTCGGCGCTCATATAGGACATAGTGCCGTCCAGCGATATTTGTTTAGCGGAGCCCTGAGCCTCCGAATGAGGCCTACAGTGAAGGACAACGTTTTAGCGCTGTAGGCCATCACTGGCAACACACATTGCTTGAATAACTTAACTATTGACAAATTGAATTGTGGACGAGTTGGATTCTTCGAGTGACCTCCCTCTCAAAGTTGGACTTACCCATCTGTTTGTCCCAGTCAAATATCCTCGTCAACAACTTCGAGAGGAGTGCCGTCAACAACTACCAGTACGGGTGTGACATGGACATTAGACATGATTTTTGTCTTATCCATGTTCATCTTAAGACCCATCCGTTGTGAGGCATTGTTAAGGTCGCCTAGCATAGTGCTGAGGGCCGTCAGCGAATCTGCCGAGATAACTATATAATCGGCAAATCGTAGGTGTGTGACGTGTTTGCCATTGATGTTAATGCCAAGACCTTTCCACTCCATCAGATTGAACAAATCTTCCAACGCAGCGGTGAACAGCTTCGGTGATATGACATCGCCTTGCCTGAATCCCCACTTAGCCCAGAAGCGCAATGGGCCTGTAGTTCTTCAAAAGGGTTTCATCGCCTGTTTTGAAGAATAGCACCACTACGTCTTTGCCTTCTCTTCCGGGGAGGTCCCGCTATTGATGACAGAATCAAACAACTTTTGGAGCGCCACTAGTACTGGTTTACCACCAGCTTTTAGCAGCTCTGTTGTGATTCCGTCATCTCCCGGTGCCTTGTTGTTTTTCAGCTGTTTGAGAGCCTCTCTTATCTTGTACAGGCTGACGTCCGAGAGGTCCTCAGTATAGTTTCGGGTCAATTTGGCACGTTTGTCGACCGCCGTATTACTACAACTGTCCGTAGTGTTTTTTAATTTCTCCCAGAACATCGGGTTTAGACGAAACTATGGTGTTCGAGTCTGTCTTCATCCTCGTCAGCAGGCTCTGCCCAACGCACAGGTCCCTGGCGAACACTCTTGAGCCTGGGTTTTCGCTCAATAACGTCTTTTATGCGATGGGTGTATGAGCACGCCAATCGCGTCGCCTACTCTGAGAGATCTGATTATTGAGCAGTCTGTTTTTCGACATTGAGGTTGGAGACTGCACACATAGTTCTCGCCTCTCCCTCACAAGACCGAAAGTATGTTCTGAGAGAACCCGAGACCTAGAGACACCACAGAGACAGCATTAAATATGTGCCGTTTGTCTGTCTTATCCAAATCCACTTTCGCCCTCATCTTGAAGAAAGAGTTCATCATAAAGAAGTCTTCCCTCTCCAAGAAGTTGGCAAGCGAGTGGCCTCGGTGGTTCCGTTGTCCAATTACAAAGGGTCCGACCTTCCGCTCGCCATCATTCCGTGTGCCTAATCTGGCGTTAAAATCCCCCCATAACAACGGTTAAGTGCGTCTTTGAGGTATGTATGGCTCTACTTACGTCCTCATACATTATCTCGACCTCATAGTCTGGGTGTGTCGAAGTCGGCGCATATATGTATGTACCTGTATGACCTTCAGCGAATACCGTTTAGATATTCTGAGTATAAGATACGCTACCCTTGGCGACACACTGTCGACTGTTACCACGTTGTTGACGAGGGATTTGTGGACGAGGAACGCGTCACCACCCTGGGACAGATGTTCGCCCTCCCGGTGATAGAACAAGTTGCCTGTTTTTAGGATTATCGTGTCCTCTCCCTGTCTTCGGACTTCAGAAAATCCCAAAACACTCCAGTTTAATTTGTGCATATCGTCGTCCAGCTCCTGTATCTTCTCGTCGATACTCAGTGTCCTGGTATTGTATGTTGCCAGGTGTACAAGTCGTCGATTGCGGTAGATGGATCTCTGCCGGAGATTCTTAGCACCCCCTGCCCCGCCGTTACCTTGGCCGCTGACGTAGCCCGGAATAGCGGGGCTGCTAGGGACTGGGGGCCGGTTTCTCTGCACCTGTCATTTTGGGGATTTTGCCGATAGTCACCGCGCCTGGCAAGCGAGTTGGTGACCGCAGTAGGTGTAAGAATTACGCAAGGAGATGCTGCTGCCCATCTCACGGATTTTTGTTACTTATTCATTCCTCTTCTCCTTACCACCTTTGAGTTAGAGTCTGAAAAAAACGCGCCTACAGAGTTATACGAATTTAACAAAAATTTTCTAAGAACATATTTATAATAAAAAAAATCATGAGAATCCGGTTAACTTTGGAGCGCTGTAGCAGCGTTTTAGATGTATAAAATAAAAAAAAATATAGTGAATAATTTTCCTCAAAAGATCATCTACAAGATGGGCCTAGAGTATTTCTTTTTTATTTTGTAAAACATATAAAAGTTGTAGAAAAATAAAGAAGAAAATATAAAAAAAATCTTATTTTTTTGCTTATAACTTCTTTAATTTTTAAATTAGGGCAAAAAGTTATATAAACATATCTGTAGGCGAAACAATTTGGTACAAATTATGACGTAACATTTTTTTCTAAGATGCATAGTTTCCGAGATATCGCGAAAAAGTGTTTTTACCCTTTTTTCGAGCAGTGGCGACCCCACAAACTTGGGGTTAAGCTTCTCTAAAAAATGCAAAGCTCATGTAATATTTGAATGGACTATTATTACTATGATTGAATTAGATTTTACTTCCACTGTCCTGTCAAAATTTAACGTTTTTTTGAAAATAAAAGACATAATTGAGAATTTTCTTAACACTTTTATTTCGATTCTTCTACTTATATTAGCTAGGTAATAGTCACCATTATTCTTATTCTAGTTAATAGTCGCCTTTATTTGGCATGTAGTAAATTACCTAACTTAAATTTAATTATTTAAATATTCTTTTTAGGTATTTACAAAAATAATGAGATGGTTACTGAAAGATAAAAGTTACGACGACGTTATACAAAATTAAAGCGTGTGCGATTGCGTCTAAAAACTTTGTGATAGTGAGTGTTCATTATGAGGGACGTCAAATCAATACGAATAAACTAACAACCATCCATCCATCCACCAGCCCTTTGAGGTCCACTGCTGGACATAGGCCTCCCCTAAATGAGTCCTTGATGATGTGCCTTCTAAATCCAACTAACAACAATGGGTGATAATAGTATGCGCCCGATGCGATGCTTCGGCGTAAACATTTCAAAACATGAATCTATCCAATTCACTCCAGTTTATTAAAATAGGAATTATGAAATTAACCGGTTAATTTGGGTGACCAAACCGATCGTACAAAAGTAACCGGTAACCTTTATCATTTGGGTTAATTATAAACCGTTCACCTGTTTAACCGGTAAATGAAAGAACGATTATATTTACCGGTATTTAATCGAAATTAACCGGTATTTTTAAACCGGTTCCGAGCCTTGACGCCTACTAACATCGCCTGAAGCGGTAATCTCGCTTCTAGAGAAGCAATTTTTTATTGTGTGTGATACTTAAAGTTATTGGCTCGGTTAATGAGTTGGTTGAACTGTTGGCCACAAGCGTAGGTGTATGTGAAGTGGATTTTATTAGCAGCAAACTTTCGCGGGTCTGTACCTTGTATGCTTTGAAATTTTAAATACCAACGCTAAATTTTTATAGTTATTCTCTAAGTGGAACTTCTTTAGAATCATTGTATTTTAAAACTCGATGAAACGAAAATGCGTTATGAAAGTTGTCATCGCTACAACTAGATGGCGCTGTACACTTTTCTGGATCGCGCTAAACATTTTACTTCGCAGCTTGTAGGAGGGCCAAAGTTAGATATTTGCGAAATAATTATTATAAAGTTTCATTAAGGCTGTATGTCATTGTAAATTGCAAACATACTTATGTGTTTGTTATAGTTACCTTTGTAAGCGGTTCTTCAGGAATACCTTTGTTATGTTCACCAGAAACGCTGGGATCGACTCTTCTTGATATGATTACAACTATTTTATATAATGTCCTCATGTATTGAAATTTGCCTCTCTGAATTGTCGTGATGGTGTCTCGAGGAAGTGCAGACTGTCAGGATCGATGGAGGCTAATAGGGAGAGGATTAGTTGGAATTAATATGGACAAGTTGTTTTAGTTTTGGGTACAATTTACAAAACCTCTAGTTAGTACCTACATTGTTTGCAGTTTCAGCTTTTATAAATAGAGTTACAAAAATAATTTAAAAGTTTTGGTTTAACAGTTAAGAAAATACCAGTTTTTTTAATAAAATAATTGAAAGGTACCATATGATATAATTTGTCTACTTGGCATGTATAAAAACCTTTTTGATGCTAGGTGTTGATTGTATTATATTTGTAGAGCCACCATAATGTACAAAGTTTTCTACTACCATGTAAAGTTAGAACTTACTAAATACCTTTACCCACTAATACCTTCTTCTTTAATGAGTAGAGTTGTTTCGAAAGAACCATTTGATTATCTATCTTAATGTACAATATATGTATTGTTGGGTAATATTACTTTATCGCGTTCCACCCATTGAGACAATGTGCTAACGTTTGTAATGTTAATAGATTTCGGATTATAATATGTTTTACTTATGTTAATGAGATTTACTTTTAAATTTGTTGTGATTTAAAGACTTTGTAGTCGCCGCAGCTAAGTTTAGGCGGATGGCGTAACTGTGCGTTAAAGTAATTATGTAAGCGACCTACGTAATTGAGTGCCTATTTGAATATTCATAAGTAGGTTTCAATGGTAAATTATATATTTTTTAATTATATATTTTTTATTCATTATTTCCTAAACGTTAACTGCATATACACGTAAGTTTCTTCATATTATCTTAATGTTTGTAAAGATGAAAAATTATGATAAGAATATAAACTAAGATAAATGGAAAGAACAACACCTATTTACAGCTGTATGTTTCGTATGTTTAAGGTGTGGCCTGTTAAACATAGAATAGAATAGAATACTCTTTATTGCACCCTAGAAACATACTTACGTCAACCCATTATTATCCCACTTCTAGGCACGGGTCTTCTCTCAGAATGAGAGAGTTTAGGCACATAGTCCACCGCACTGGCCTAGTGCGAATTGGTGGACAATAATTGAAAACTAGTGCGAATTGGTAGAAACATACAAACATAACAAAAACATACAATACGTAAGATAAGTCGTATGCAATAGGCGGTCTTATAGCTAGGCAGCGATCTCTTCCAGACAGCCCATGCATGGAAAAGGTAAGGAGAACAGGAATAAGAAAGTGGGTAGTGTGAGTGAAGTAGTTAAACCATGATGAACATAATTAATTGCGATGCTGTAAAATTGTGAAGTTGTTAAAACGTATTCATGTTAAAATATGTAGGTATGTCATTTATTAAATTAATCTTCTTTAGTTTTCTAACTTACGCGTAATAACTTATTACGTCTTAATACAGTGTTACGTTACGGAGAAGCAACATAATATGGAAATTAAATCCATGCGTATTTTATTTATTTATATTATTACATCAGCAGTATCATTATAAAATGCACAGTACTTAATCACTCAAAGACGCGTGTACAGATGTCTGAACTCATGACCCTTTTTAGAAGGTTGTGTGTCACGAGGTCACTTCACACTTCGGCCTTTCCCACATACGTTTGAATAAAGAAATATTTAACATTATTTCGTTAATTTTAATTAATTAGCTATCAGCTTATCTTTAAAGTGTTAAGATCCCAAGTATTTCTACGCACGTAGTACGACATAATGAAGGTATTATTGCCAACACAGAACAAAAAAAATAAAAAAGACACCGATATTTGAAAAAGTTACGTATGAAATACACATCAATTGTTATTTAGACCATTAAAGGTAACGGTTTCAAAGGCTACCTTTCTTAAAAATATAAGAGATACCGGTAATTGAACTCATGATTTTACCGTTACTTTGTCCGCAAAAACACGAAGTCATAGGTCGGAGCTCATTATTGAACCGACAAAAACAATTAACTGCTAAACGTTATTGCTTTAAAAAATTGACGAATATCTTGCCTCGACAATTAGCATACCTGCAGCTTTTTATTTAACCTTTAGCTCGTAGAAAGAACTCTTTGTAAATGACTGTATTAATTCGTTTTTTAGTCTATAGATAAAGTAGACTGCGTCTGTTATATTCATGTATAGACATCGCACATATTCCTGTAGTATAGCATCAATGATCCTCAGGTAAGACTGAAGTTGATCACAGAGGTCCTACTTCAAGACCGTTCGCTACTTCTGTTACAAAAAAAATCAGCACTTTTTTTTGTTCTCGAGGGGGAAACCTTCAAAAAGTACCCGACGCCGTGGGAGGACGCAGGGTTATGTGGGATTTTTACCACACTAAAACCCCCCCGATGGCCGTCCTCGGCGCTATAAAGTGGACTCCGGGACCTCCGAAGGACTGCAGCCGGAATCCTCGGAAATGAGCACTAATATTTCTTTTAAGATCTTCGACGACGAATACTTCTCAAGCTATGAATAATCGAGGCCAACGGTATTAGCACTTGCACCACGCTTCCTGTAGAAAGTTCAAACATAAAGGTAAATAGCGAACCTCGCTAATAATACCATCTTGGTATGTATGTTGGTCCGACGTCTGCGTCATGCGATTGGGGCTTTACTTATACATAATGTAATGTTATATAATTTTAATGGATACTGACAATAAGGATCTTATATAATAAAAGTGATTAAACAGGTTATAATGAAGCTCAAAGACATTTGTAACAAAGTATAATCAGAAATAATCCTAAGCTAATAATGCTAAGGTACTATTAATATTGCTACAATGTAATAGTAACGGATATTTGTAAATAGAACGATTTCTAGGGCTTCCAGTTATCTGGTTAGCATACACTAACATACAAAAAAACATACTCAGAACGGCAAAACAAAATCGCTTAATTTCTGCCTGTACGTCATGCAAATTCTTATTTAAATTGAATTCGAATTCAAATTCGAATCGCCTATTTATCAAAGAGACGTTTAGACCGCAGCGCCAGGCAAATCGCTAATATTGTTGCGTTTCGTGAGCTCATGACAATTTTCATTTTAACCTACAGTATTAACACTACCATGCACAAGTATAACAAAAAGTACGTATAAGCTGTGAATGTTTATATTAGTGTGGACCATATATCAGAAAGAGACATGCGAAGACACATTCAAAGGATTCCGCAAGTGTATGACAAAACTCGCAGCATGCCAGTAAGAAATTACACGAAGGTATTACCCCGTAGCTATTATTTTAAGATAGAGAGATTAGCACGCGTATGCTAATTAACGATTGACCTTCCTTTTCTTTGTGTATACAATTACATACACCTTCCTTATATAATTGTTTATCCATATGCATTGAGGAATTAATTAAGATGCTATTACCTGGTAATTGAATTGTTAAGTAGATTTTATTGTTTTAACTGTGCTTCTAATGGTAGTTTGGGTTGTTTTTCATACATTTTAGTTGTATACGCAAACATTAAAAACAAAATACAACATAATACTATTAAGCCACTTTAGAAGCAAATAGATTAAATATATGAGTATATCGCTGTGAATGTCTTTGTTTTAAAAGAATCTTTTTCAAAGACAGAAGAAATTGCACTGAGGAACAATAAGCATGTACTTTTCTTCTTCTATACTATAATAAATCTGTAAGAGGTCGCTGTCTGTACATGGAATAAATTTAGGTGAAAACCATTTCTAGAGGTCTTTAATACGATATAGAACCCAAAATAATGGTTTTTAGAAATCTTTTCTGTTTGTCTGTTTATCTGTTTGTCTGTTTGTCTGTGTGTTTGAAAACGCTAATCTCAGAAACGGCTTATCCAATTTGAATATAATTTTCACCAATGTGTTGTGGGAAACTTCACTTAACATTTAGTGTTTATTTTATGTAAATCGGTTTATAAATAAAAAAGTTATGTCAATTTAAAACTACGCAGTATTTATTCTGTGTTCAATGAGTGTTAACAAGATATGTAACTGCATAGTTGAATTGGTTGAAACTAAACATGTTATGGTCTGTAAAATGTATTCCTTTGTTATGTATTTTTTATTGGTTATGTGTGTACCTATGTTATTTGATACTATACAAATCTATATCTCTATATCTATATATACTTATATAAAAACGAAAGGATGCTCTCTCACTCATCTATTGAATAAACATCGCAGAGCCAAAACTGCTAAAGATACGAATATGATTTTTGCTAGGGGTTCCTTTTATGACGTAGACGTCAGTTAAGAATGAATTTTCTGATCCCCCCCCCCCCATTTTAACCCAAATAGGAGATGTAAGTTTGTATGAAAGTCAGTCAATTTTGAGGCCACCTCAATAAAATTTAGTATTTAGCTTTGATTTTTATGTTAAAACATAGTTTTAAACCGACTTCCAGAAAGGAGGAGGTTATCAATTCGTCTGTATTTTTTTTTTAATTTTTTTTTTATTTTATATTTGTTACTCGATTTCTCCGCACTGGGTGAACGGATTTGGATGATTTTTTTTTCATTTGAAAGGTAGTGCGTGTCATGGGGCCCATTTATTTTTAGTTCACTTTTGACAGTGGCATCCATAAGAAAAGCGCATAAGTCTGATATTT
Source organism: Spicauda simplicius (assembly GCA_949699795.1). NCBI lineage: Eukaryota > Metazoa > Arthropoda > Insecta > Lepidoptera > Hesperiidae > Spicauda > Spicauda simplicius. The sequence continues at coordinate 7,997,822 of OX453067.1, read as the reverse complement.
GCATTAACGATGTGCGCGATAAATAGATGAATAACTCAATTTCCCGCCAACCCATTTTGATGATTTTTCTTTTATTTGAAAGAATGTACTTCAAGGGTACTCTGATGACTTTGATACGGTTCTGATCACAGGATTCATTTCCATGAAGCAAATTAACGAAATTAGCGATACTTCGCCAAACCTAAGCTGTAGGAGTCCAATTAGGTTGAATGTAGAATGAGATCACTAAGCAGATATTTCCTAAAAAAAATGACCTTCAACTCTTCAATCCTGATGATGCAGGGGTACTGCTAGCCTGAACCGTAGAAGTAAATCAATTTCTTTTTATGGATATATAATAAGATTGTTAAACAAATTCGTGGGACAAAAATTTGACCTTCAACTCCTCAACCCTGATGATGTAAGGGTATTTCAAGACTAAGCCGTAAGAGTTGGCTATTTGGTACTTACGGTTATGTAATAAAAATACCAAGCAAAGATGAACGATAAAAATTTTGACCTTCAACTCCTCAACCCTGATGATGAAGGGTTATTTCAAGCCTAAGCTATAGGAGATGGCCATTTAATGCTTTCGGGTATGTAATATGATTACTAAGCAAAGACACAAGATGTAAATTTCAACCTTCAACTCCTCACCCCTGATGATGCAGGATACTGCTAGCCTAAACTATACGAGATGGGCATTTGGTGCTTTCAGGTATTTAATATAATTACTAAGCAAAGACAAATGATGACAATTTTGACCTTTCACTCTTCAACCCTGATGAAGCAGAGGTGCTACAAGCCTAAGCCATAGAAGTTAGCTATTTAGTGCTTTCGGGTATGTAATATAATTACTAAGCAAAGACACAAGATGAAAGTTTCGATCTTCAACTCCTCAAGCCTGATGATGCAGGGGTGCTTCAAGGCTAAGCCATAGAAGTTAGCTATTTAGTGCTTTCGGGTATGTAATATAATTACTAAGCAAAAACACCAGATGAAAATTTTGACCATCATCTCCTCAATCCTGATGATGCAGGGGTGCTTCAAGGCTAAGCCATAGAAGTTAGCTATTAAGTGCTTTCGGGTATGTAATATAATTACTAAGCAAAGACACAAGATGAAAATTTCGATCTTCAACTCCTCAAGCCTGATGATGCAGGGGTGCTTCAAGGCTAAGCCATAGAAGTTAGCTATTTAGTGCTTTCGGGTATGTAATATAATTACTAAGCAAAGACACAAGATGAAAATTTTGACCATCATCTCCTCAATCCTGATGATGCAGGGGTGCTTCAAGGCTAAGCCATAGAAGTTAGCTATTTAGTGCTTTCGGGTATGTAATATAATTACTAAGCAAAGACACAAGATGAAAATTTTGACCATCATCTCCTGAACCCTGATGATGCAGGGGTGCTTCAAGCCTAAGCCATAGAAGTTTGCTATTTAGTGCTTTCGGGTATGTAATATAATTACTAAGCAAAGACACAAGATGAAAATTTCGATCTTCAACTCCTCAAGCCTGATGATGCAGGGTACTGCAAGCCTAAGTCATAGGAGTTGGCCATTTAATGCTTTCAGGTATGTAATATAATTACTAAGCAAAGACACCAGATGAAAATTTTGACCATCATCTCCTCAACCCTGATGATGCAGGGGTACTTCAAGCCTAAGCCATAGAAGTTTGCTATTTAGTGCTTTCGGGTATGTAATATAATTACTAAGCAAAGACACAAGATGAAAATTTTGACCATCATCTCCTGAACCCTGATGATGCAGGGGTGCTTCAAGCCTAAGCCATAGAAGTTTGCTATTTAGTGCTTTCGGGTATGTAATATAATTACTAAGCAAAGACACAAGATGAAAATTTCGATCTTCAACTCCTCAAGCCTGATGATGCAGGGTACTGCAAGCCTAAGCCATAGGAGTTGGCCATTTAATGTTTTCGGGTATTTAATATAATTACTAAGCAAAGACACAAGATGAAAATTTTGACCATCATCTCCTCAACCCTGATGATGCAGGGGTGCTTCAAGCCTAAGCCATAGCAGTTAGCTATTTAGTGCTTTCGGGTATGTAATATAATTACTAAGCAAAGACACAAGATGAAAATTTCCATCTTCAACTCCTCAAGCCTGATGATGCAGGGTACTGCAAGCCTAAGCCATAGGAGTTGGCCATTTAATGCTTTCGGGTATGTAATATAATTACTAAGCAAAGACACATGATGACAATTTCGACCATAAGCTCCTCAGCCCTGATGATGCAGGGTACTGCAAGCTCAAGCTATAGAAGTTGGCTCGCAAGTGCTTACGTATAAGTAATAAGAATACTAAACAAAGACGCGGGATATTTTTTTACCTTCAACTCCTCCCTGATGATGCGGGATAGTGCAAGCCTAAATTATAAAAGGTAGTCACATAATGCTTACGGTTGTTTTTAGTATATACCTATTATGAGTTTAATGACAGCTCATTAAACTGAAATGTGATTAATAAATTAAACTTCAATTCATCAACCCTGATAATCTAAGTACACAACCTACTTAAGCCGTATGAGTTTGGTACTTATTGATTACAATACATTACGACCCGTTCCTGAGAGAACATTATGATGAAAAGTGTCACTTTGAATACTTAAATCCTGAAAATGCAGGAGTATTGTCATGTTATTATTAAGAGTTGGATTAAGCTGTAGCTTTTTCAACAGGATGGGTTAGGTTAGGTTGGAACATAAAAGAAAACATAAAAAATGAGCGAGCAGGGTGCGGCAGCGCCCTGCGAGCGGGTGCGCCCTGTTCGTATGAATTGTAAAAGTGTTTTGATTCTGTCTTCTGCTTTACAAAGAACAATTTACGCGCACAAATAGCTCGATGCACCTCTTAAAAGATCTTATCTTTGACCTCATGAAACAAAATATGAACTTAGAATATATGTCGCTGTTCAGTGATATTCCAATTTTGTAATGATTTACTTCAAGTAGATAACAGTGCTTTGTTACCCAGAAAAGTCAAAATCAATCTTTATATCGATACGTCTTCGTTTAAATGCGGAGGAGTTGGTTGAAAAAGTATATCCCGATATCTATACTAATATATAAAGCTGAAGAGTTTGTTTGTTTGAACGCGCTAATCTCAGGAACTACTGGTTCGAATTTAAAAATTCTTTTTGTATTGAATAGACCATTTATCGAGGAAGGCTTTAGGCTATATAACATCACGCTGCAACTATTAGGAGCGAAGAAATAATGGAAAATGTGAACAAAACGGGGCAAATAATTCATCCTTGAGGGCTTCCGTTGCGTGCGCTGCGAAAACGGTACAAGATACCAAAAATATATGTATGAAAGAATTATTTCTCTTGAAATGATCTAAAAAAATGTCCGCGACAGTATATGTCTATCTTTTAAGATTAACTCACTAGAACCGTTTTCATGGTAATCAAATTAGGTCGAAATTAGTTAAGAGTTGTATCAACGTAATAATATTAATATTTGTCCAAATAAATGTGTTGTTGATTAAGAGTATTTAATTGTGAACAAAATTGTCTTTGACATCACTTAATTTCAATGAACATCTTAGAAGATATAGATCTTAGAGATCTTGCGTCGTTTTATCGTCGTGTAATAATACTTTTTAAATACTATTTGATTTTGTTTTAAGGATATTTTGTTTTAGGTTCTAATAATTTCACAATATTATTTTTATATATGAGCTATATGAGTTAGCTATGTTCTTTTCAAAACTAAATTGTCTAAAATAATAATAGAAAATGAAACGGACAAAGTCGTGGGTAACAGCTATAATTTATAAAGCTGAGGAGGTTGTTTGCAAAAATAAATTATGCCCAAAATAACTATTCCACGCGGACGAAGTCGCGGGCACAGCTAGTTATGTAATAAGCGTGTACTTCTTATCCCTATAATAACTAAGAACCTTTGTTAAGTCATAGGTGCGGGCAAGCTCGTAGTTTAGTACTTACGGACAGCATTCAATAAATTTGAATTATCAGTTATGTTCAAATAAAGTTATGTGTATATAAACACGTAAAACAACGTCTTAAACGGCTTAAAAGCTGAAAGTGTAAAAATTAATAATAATTTAGTCATGAAAAGTGACGTCCTACCATTATTAAATGATGTTTATGTCCAATTTTGCAATGTTAAGATTACTCAAAATTACATACTCATAGTTCTAAATCAATGTTACGTTATTAATTAGACTTCTTTTAAAGTTTATCAATTCGATGCTTAAACATCCCCAGCATACATTAAAACGTGTTAAAATTATTTTGAAATAAAACTAATTCAATATCGACTTGTCTACGGTTTTGACAGCATAATTCATGTTATAATAATACTACTATAATTAAATTATCAACAAAATTAATAGGCTAAAAACATCCATCCTTTGTCGCTGTCACTTATGCCATGGTTATGCCGCTCGCTATAATCGCGTCGCTTGCCGCTTCGCTCATCACTTAGCCCGATGCCGTGGCCGATCGGTTAATGCTTAAAAATCGATCAAACAATCTCACAGTGTAGAACATACTTTAAAACAATCAATGCACATAAATCATTTAGCGCGGACGTAGAACAATTAAGAGGAAATAGCAGGCCATTTTCTAGATACGAAGTCGTTTGATACGGATCTTTCAATCTCTTGTTCCAAAGATCGATGATCCTATCCGATCTGATCATTATATTTTATCAGCGCGATCATTACGTTTCTCGTCGTGTGCTCAGTATAATGATTTCCTTGACAATTGATTCATTTTAACAATCTGGTTTATTTAAAGGCTTCGTAATGGCTGATGTATCTTGTATGTCAATGGAATTAAAAGACGTAATTGTTTAGTGTTTGGATTATAATTTCCGGTCATTAAATTAGATAATCCTTTGAACTTTATAGATATTAGATTTGAATTATAATGTAGTCATCACCCACATTGATTGACAATGATTGATCTGTCGAGTGATGGCCTGTGGTTGTGAGTCTAAGCATATGTAGTGTTTCCCAAAGCGTCCTACTTAAAAGTGCTGCAAGGATGTATAGTTTATCGTTAACCCTAACATCTGACCAAATACTCATAATGCGACATCATCTGATAAAAGACATAACTTCATCCCATAACTTGACGATACCTTATGATATAATTAACCAAGATACCTAACAACAACTGTGTTGTAAGGCATCTTCATATGTACTTCTTGTTTTTTTTTTTAAATTTCGTACAACTCATTTGTATCATACCTTAATTTAGATTTTATTAAATTTCATACAAGTCATTTTTAATAAACGTTGTGCAAATACAATATACCTGATATGTTTAATTATGTGTCATAACTATACATTTTAACCATGTATCAATGAGACTGTTAATTAATGATTTAACTGCATTGAAGGCCAAAACGCCCTTTGCAATAAAGTTGTTAACAGCTTGTAAGTGATATTAATTAATGTTAATATGAATACTACTTTCGACGTTTCATGTACATACATTGCCAATAAACTTTAATTTACTAGGTTATTTCCGTGGCTTCGTCCACTTCCGTCACGTCTACCACAGTAATGAGTAACTTATGTGTTTATTTAAGTCGTAAACTATATTAGGCACCCGTCGCAATGGTCAAAATTCGAAAGTAATTTAAATTAAAAAACTAAACATTCATTGTATTTAAAAGCATTAGCGGGTATTTTTACAAAGACATCCGATATTTTTGACGTTTATGTGTTTTTATAATAAGATATTGAATGTTCTATTTCGTTTATTATGTATGTGGTTGTATCACATTCTCAAAAACAAGGTTCCGTCCGTTCTTTAAAAAAGACATAATAGCAATAATGTAATTAACTTTATTATTTTTTCGAAATATGGTAACTCAAGAGAACATTTTATTTAGTGTTTCAACGTAGAGAAAACTTATTACGATCGGCTTTACTTAAACAAATGGTTTGTTGCGCTAGTTAACATCCGGGCAAGGTTTGCTACCATTATATAAGTCAAAAGAAGAATTCCAATTTTCATTTACTGTCAATTTACATACAGTTGCGTGTTCGAGTCTATACCTCTTTTCGCCTAATGAGGTTGTTACGTACATATTAACCTGTTACTTTAAATCTGTCTTGTTAGCATATCCAATTCGTTCTCTCATTAGTTTTGCGTTCAACTCGATGGTCGCTAACGCTGAACTAATTTGGGCAATAGCTGTGTTTTATTTGTCGTGTGGTTTGCCTTTAAAATGTGTTGTATAAGCACTTGTAATAATAGTCTCTGAGAATTTATGAAGAGACTTTGAGATGTGTCTGAGACAATAACGAATAGATTTAATTGCTGATTTAATAAGGAATGTACTTGTTGGTGAGTGGTCACTGCTATCCTTAAATGTAATATAATAATAATATAGTAATATAATATAATAATATACTAATATACTGGACTCTAAATACGATTGAAATTCTGTCCTGTCTAAGGTCTGGTAAGAAATGCGTGTGATATCTCTTACTTTACCACACTTAAGTCCAATCACAGTAGCGTTTGACACCGTTTATTAGACAGATATACATTTAGCTGTGGTCGAAAAATTCTACCATCCTAAAACTTGTCTCCTGAAAATTTTCAAAATTTATCATCTAGCTTTTAGTATCTATTCATCTATTAGCCGTTCATAATTCACTTCAGTGCATGTGCCTTCCTTAACTTGCGGTACTCTATTTGGTCTTGAGTCATGAGAATCTAACGGCTATTGGCATTTCTTCAAGTCATCAATGTATGCCCACATTCGCTTTGTAGTGCCTCCATTTTAATGGCAAATATCTAATTCAGACACTCTTTATGTGTCCGTTCTGTATGTTGGCCGCTGCATCACACGGTTTGTAATGAATTTAAACATAGACGTTAAAATAAAGTGTAAATAATTCATCAAACATATAAAATTTATGCGCGAACGAGTCTAGCTTGTCAAAATTATCGGCGATCTCAAGTCTGCAAGTCAAGTGCTTCTACGCGCAATTTACTGTTCCACTAACTCAAGGCGCCTACGCAAAACTGATCGGTTGAAGTAACTCAGGGTTCTATTGATTATCTAGGACCGCTTTGAAGAACATCATTATCCCTTTTAGTTTTTTCTTTCTATCGAACAAATGAGAATCGAAATTTTGTCTTTGTATGTATTCGCTTTTAAACTAGAATGTATTTAAGAAGGGGATCTCATTGAAAGATGGTCCGAGATTGAGGTACTGCCTATTAATCTGGTAACATCAGTGTTAATCGCTGCTGTGTCCTAGTTCAAAGGAAGTTATTAGAGAGATGATCTTCTCAGCATCGTTTCAATTTTGTCTTTAGGATTAGCGACGCTTCTGGTGCCGATCTTAGGCAGGAATCTAACGTTATCAGGGGTTGATTACAGATGTCCCATAAATGGCAGTGATCATATATCCAGCTGTAAGCGTATATTACACGCTTACAGCTGGACATACTCGTTTGTTACGCTAATTTTATAATAAAAATGAATATATGTTTAGGAACTAAAACCAAGTTGAAACGGAGTTAGACGGAATTGACTATACCTTAAAGTATACCATTTGCTTAAACTTACAACAGTGTAATATAATTACTTATAAATCATAATTTTAAACGGTTATCTGTAGTTACTTGTAAATTTTTGTTGCAATACAAAATCCAATAAATTGTCTTGGATAAAAAAGTCACGACAGACCTTAATCGATACATTATTGTTTACAGTTCGACCGACGCGGTTACATATCACGATAATCTTGAATTATCTGAGGTATTAGAATATATGGCTCTTGAACATCTGCTTATAATATATGGGTTTCACATAGATTAATTAACAGATAGAGATGCCGTGACGAAAATTAAAATATTACATGTAAATTTTGAATTTTTATATCCGTTACTTTACTTTTACAAACTATAAATTTAACTTGTTTATATTGTAAATTTTATCATATTGGTCTTTTTTACCATTTTACTAAGTTATTGTATAGTAACAGAAACTTTTGAATATCTTAAGTAATTTTTTTGCAAATAGCTTACACACTTGAACGTCATTAGGGGTAAAAAATGTTCCATTATATCGTATCCATTATGGGGTTGTGGGGTCTTTAAATACATATCGCGCACCTCTTTTGAACTTGGAGTATTTATTTCCATTAAACACATTGAAGTCTCAAGAGCGTACGGATTCCATTATTTAGAAGTACAAAATTGCACAACGTTTTGTTTAGGTTCCGATCGGTGGATGGTTACTTAAAAATTTTTGTGCATAGTGCCATAAACGAACGTATGTGGTGGCCAATGTTGAAAATATATTTGTAATAAAGTACCAATTACATAAAAATATGTTATAAAATTACATCGCTCGAATAACAACACATACATAGTTTAAATAATACACCGTAGCTTGCTATGTACCATAAATGAGACTGAGTACTTTTTGAAAATTTAAATAAGTGCTATATGAGTAAAGTATGAGTGAAATAATGTACGACAAAAAAAATTGCGGTTTCCTGAACGGTTTTTCTTTTCAGAAATATCAATTCCGTATTATTTATTATTCCGTATTCGTATTCCCCGTAACATTTAACTTTAGTTCTTCCACTTTTACTCGGCTGAATTTACAGTCGTACATCAGATTTTTTCCGTTCGAGAAATAAACGTACGTGAGGGCTTTGTCGAAGATTTTATATGAGACACGTCTAATCAGTTTATCGATTTAAAAATAGAATTAGGAATCCGAATCAGGACATATGCGGCTACATTAACAACATTCAAACCATTTAGTGGATATAGAAAAGGGCAAGTGATATTTCACCATCTTTATACAGATATATTTAGGCATTTCTACTTGAGATCTGCTCTATGGCTCCACGCAACGGGACTATATCAATGGGGCATTTGTTCCATCCTTAGGAAGATGCTAATGTGATGGTTTGTCAACCGATAACTTTATACGATTATTCTGATGGATGTAACCTTTGATATGGGAATGCAGACAATAGTCCATAACGCCACCTTTATAGTGGTTCCTGTTTTAGATAATTTTGAAATTTTCGTACAAATTCTGGTTACATAATGTTTCTTAAATTCATGATCTACGTTTTTTTTATCTGACTGAAGTAGCAAACGAGATTGCAGTCCACCTGATGGTAAGTGGTCACTGCCGCCCTTGGATATCTGTAATCAACTTCATATAGAACTTGGGTTGCATCCGAAGTCAATCACAGATGCGTTGCTACTCCCGAGGACTATAATGGTCGCCCCATGTGAAAGGGCCCCCGACAACCACACGTTTCTTATGAAACGCAAGAAATGCTCCACGTTAGAAATAGGTGTGGCGGTGGTACTTCCCCGGTCGAACTACACCGGTTCTACCACCTTGAAAAATATATGCTCTAAGTATAGGAACTGTGTTTGTGTATGACAAAGGGACACTGAAGCGAGTACACAAACACCCCAACCCAATACAGAAACTTTAATTTAACATTGTTTGACTATTAAACCTGAATCACTGCGATAAACCGGTATAATAACACTGATATACGCGATTTTAATTACTTTACTTAATGTATTTCAATCACCAATAGTGCAAAGTTTCATTTTCATACCGCGTGGTGTGTTGTAAACTTATAATCAACGCTTCTTTTATGACTTACGAGCTGAACCCCGCAGCTTCGCCCGCGTTAAAAAAATCGATATATCGATCGTCCCGTGGGAATAAGATATTTTCCCACAGTAAAAAGTAGCCAATATGTTAATCCAGAGTATCAGCTAACTACCTACCAAATTTTATGAAAATCGCTCCAGCCGTTTAGACGTGAAGAAGTCACATACATACACTCACAAACTTTCGCCTTTATAATATTAGTATGATATTAAACTTTTTAGTAGTCTATTTAACTGAAGCTCCATTACTTTGACGGTTACTGTAACGAGATCTTGTAATAAGAAAATCTCTCGATTTTATATCAGCTTCGCAACCATAACAAACTTGAATGAAGCTGCGACTTTTATGACCTGCGCCATAGTTGGCACTTTGACCGTGCTACTGAGTTGCTTGGAGATTATTAAATATGACAGGCACGGCTGTTTCTCGACAAAATATGTTTGCATGGGCGGAGAGATTGTTAGTGAAATTACTTCAGCAATTTCAATATGAATGCGCTTATTTATTAGTCCGGGTCGTTTATTTTAATTTAGTAACATCTTTATTTCCTACCAACCTGCTTCGAGATAGCGTAATTTACGCTATATATAGGCTTATTTTGTGATTTAGAACTCTTATTTGAAGGAGATAAGCTATTTTGTAGCTAATAAATTCAGTTATTTGATTTCCCTTTATTTCTTTTTGCTGCTTCTTTTTTTATATTTTTTTTAATTAGTAAGTGTGCCTAAAATGGATCGTTCGTTTTACGTAACTGTTCTTAATCGCGACTCTAATCTCTAGGAGCAGCAACATCTTCCTGATAGTAATTATTTTTGTGAACACCAACATGTTAAGTACCGACGGCAAGAAAAACAAAAGTATTCCTATACTCTTATAGTAATTTCCTATTCTCGTATTTCTAGATATGCCCAGCGGTGGTCTTAAAGGGATTTACGTAATCAATTGTCAGAATATCCGAGTAAGCTATTATTGCAAATTGAAACGTACTTAAATGTTTTAACCTGAACTTTTCTTAATGCCAAAATCATTACCTATAATAGTTTAACAACAGTGTTAACTCCTGCTGTGTTTTGAGGTGAAGGTGTGGTACAGGCAGTACAGTTTACTCTTTATGAATAGATACGTGCCTGAGCCCGTCCTCGGGTAAAACTTGCCATGAACGTGCTAAATGTGGAATGAGTTTTCTCCTAAGATATTTCAGGAGCGCTGTGACATGTGACAATTCAAAAAGGTGCATAGAGAGCTCGCAATTAAGCTAGCGATGCATTAACGACTACTCCGTTGTTCAAAATTTTAACTATTATGGTATAAACGTCGTCAACCCATTTTGTCTCACTGCTGGGCACGGGTCTTCTCTCGGAGTGAGAGAGTTATAGGACATGGTCCACCACGCTGGCCAAGTACGGATTGGTGGACTTCACACACCTCCGAGAACTTTTTATTTTTAAAGCACTCTCGGGTGTGTAGGTTTCCTCACGATGTTTTCCTTCACCGAAAAGCAGTGATAATTGATTTCTAATACGCACATAAATCAGTGGTGCGTGCCGGGGTTTGAACCTAAGACCTCCCGATCGAGAGGGCAAGTTTCACTGCTCATGGTATAAATAAATAGGTTATAATTGCATCACGCCACGCTTAGCACTTTTTACACTTGTACAAGGCTCGAGATTCAGAACAGAATCCTAAATTTATACTTCAGATGTTTGGCCAAGAATGGAACCCATAACCCACGATGTGCCCACTGCACATCCAAAATGTGCGGTGACCTCCACTCAGGCTGTCAAAGTACCTTGTTTGTTATTTATATGAGAAGATATAAATAACCATTTGTTGTCGAATGTAAATGTAGCAGCGCATTTGTTTTGTTGTCACGTCCGCGTACTTTTAAAACATGATATAATATCTCCGGCTAATATATTACTATTAAGCCGACACCGAACAGTATCAAGATAGGAACAGGTTGTAGCAAATTATGGGTGTCGTTCGCCGATGCCGTCTTCCGATAATTTATAGCTGCTTTCTAAACCCTAGGGTTAATTTCTATAGTTATGGCGAGTTTCATTATAGATTTTGTACTAGTGCAGCAATTTTCTGTTATAACTTAGGTTTTATCAGATTTGTTTTGTTTTTGCAGTAGTTTCACTATGTTTAATACTTCTAGAACATAACTTTTTTATAATGTCGAAGTCACAAATGAGCATGCAGTGTACTTGATGGTAAGTGATACTGTCGCTTTAGGTAGGTTAATACATGTAGATTTTTTTATTATTTGGAAGTAATAAACGAACATGCAGTCCCCCTGTTAGTAAGTGGCTACTGCCGCCCATGGACATCTGTAATCAATCCCAGATGAGATCAATCTTACTGTCAGTTGACCACAGACGCGTTCCTAACGCATCTGTGGCTGTCAAATAGAAATTAGACGTTTATTATATAAGATCTATTTGACTAATGTAATGACAGGAGGTATGTATGGTATTTGAAGTATATTTGGTATCTTATCTGTGACATAAGTAGATGGGAGAGAGCAGGTGTTCTCCAAATGTTAATCAATGGTTTTGATCAGAAAAATGTTCCAGAGAGAATTCAAGCAGTATTTGTTTTTAACTTTTAATGGTATGCATCGTATAAACTACTTTCATTACTTTTACCTCATAACCTTATACAAATCTATGTAATAAAATAATAATAAAAAGAAAACAAACATTTGTAATTTTTTTTGGATATGTCTTTGTCTATATGATTTTTGTTTGTTTGAAATCGCATAAAACTTAAACAAAGCTGCATATAGTATAAAATAAATTGAAAATCCATATCTACGTAATATTATGGTGCTTTTCATTAAAATCCATATGCATATTTACATAATCAAGTTATTACAATTTAAAGATTATTTTTAAACGCCGGTCAAACCGCGGAACGTAGCTCTGTGATACAGTCTAAAGTCGAAGTCATATTACCTTATTTATCTCACATTGCTATATTTTCGTACAAAAAATGTCAAATAAACATGCAGTAAGCCACTATTCACAAAATATTCGCTGATGACGTATTTCTGTTCCTGTTATAGCTAGAAACACTATGGATAGAATTAAATAATTACTAGTAATAATAATAATTAAGGGGAACTTCCAAACGCTATATCAAACGCTTTTTTGCCGTTTTTATAGATAATTGTACGAAACCTTTCGCTCGCGGGTGCAACTCGCACTTGGCAGGTTTTTATTTCTTTCATCAGTCCGAGATATGATCCTTTTCGTCTTCGTTGCTGTAAATTAATTCAATGATTCTTACACAAGGTTACACAAGGTTAAAATGAAATATAAAGTTATTAAACATCAAGTATTTACTAATTATTGTGATACCTTCATTATAACTTAACATTTTACCTCCACATCACTACATAGTTTAAAACAAAGTCGCTTCCAGCTGTCTGTCCCTATGTATGCTTAGATCTTTAAAACTATGCTACGGATTTTGATACAATTTATTTTAATAGATAAAGTGATTCAAGAGGAAGGTTTTTATGTATAATACATGTATAATATAGTGGAGAAACACGTACAATTTTAGATTTTTGCCTTTTAGGCGGAACGTATTTCGCTGTGTCAACTAGTTAGAACATAAAATATGATGGCTGGTACTTACATATAGTTACATTGATTTAGTTTTGTTATTATATGTAAGTAGTATATACCAATTTCGCAAGCGCTTTTGTTAATAGCGGATCTGTCACTCTACGTTTATTTCAAAACTAGCTGAATTCCGCAGCTTCGGTCGCGTTAGCAAAAATCAATCGATATTTTCCCACACTAAAAAGTAGCCTATATATTAATCCAGAGTATCAGCTAACTCCCTATCAAATTTTATTAAAATCGCTCCAGCCGCTTAGACGTGATGGAGTAACAAACACACTCACAAACGTGCGCCTTTATAAGATTAGTATAAGTATATGTATATAACTATTTCGCAAGCGCTTTTGTTAGTAGCAGATCTGTCACTCTACATTTATTTCAAAACAGAGTTAATGTTTCTCCGTAAATTATTAGCCTGATCTCTTAAGTATTATATTTTGCACGCTAGAGAAATTGTATGAATAGAAATGGCTTCCATACCTATTACAATCGGTTTCACTTAATAATTTGCAATCTGTTTTTTATTTAGAATCATTAAATTAATTTACAGCAACGAAGACGAGAAGGATCATATCTCGGAATGATGAAAGAAATAAAAACCTGCCAAGTGCGAGTTGTACCCGCGAGCAAAAGGTTTCATACCATTATCTATAAAAACGGCAAAAAAGCGTTTCATATAGCGTTTGGAAGTTCCCCTTAATTATTATTATTACTAGTAATTATTTAACTCCATCCATAGTGTTTCTAGCTATAACAGGAACAGAAATACGTCATCAGCGAATATTTTTAACTATCTAAACATCATCATTCATGAGATGCAGCCTGGTGACAGACAGACTGACAGACCCTATCCTTTGAGTATGGAATCCAAAAAAGTTGTGTTAATGAATAATGATTCGTAGGAATTACTTGCGTATCATTTGAGAAATAAAATATCATATTATTCGTAAAATATTTTTGTGACATTCTGCAAAGGATCCAATGGTATTTTTTAATATGGCTTAAAAATCTTATTGTTAATAAATTGTGTTCTTTTTTAAACACGTAGGTATATAAACTCTAGTGGCACGCCTCCACGCCACTTCTAAAACAGTCTATTACCTCAACAGTACAGAAAATGTCAAATCGTGATTAACTCAGTCACAATCGAGTGTAAACTCATTACCTACTGTACAATACAAATGAATTATTACTTCACTTCAAGCACAATTACGGTCAATATTTTGATTTATGTTATATGTACGTTAATAATATCCAAATGATAATTTATTTCATTTATTTCGTTAAATATTACCTATTTGGAGATCAAAGCTCTTGATGACACGATAAAGTATGCTGATGGGTTTGTAAAGATGTAGGAATAATAGCACAATTCAAACCTTTTGTGCATTGTTGACATTTGATAAAGAACACATTTCTTTGTGCTATGGACATACATTACACAATTTAGACCTAGACATTTAAAATCACAATATTATGAAATTTACTAGGTGATCATGCTAGTGATAAGTACATTACATACAGTGTGGTAACAATAGTAAAATACTTGTAATTCGTAGCACCGTATGAAATAGCGATCCTATCCTGATGTGATGGTCTAATCAACCCGATGTAGAGAATTATATACAAACTAGGTCACATTAGGTCGCAAGTAGTGCGGCAGCAGCGCGTCAGCCGCGCGAGTGCAGCGAATGCTTTCTTGTTGCGACTATAGCCGCAGGAATTTTTTAGATTAGAGTGGCGCGCTTTACTTCTGTAATGGAAATAATACTAAAAAATAATAAATAATTAATAATAATCTCAATAATAAGAAATCATCTGTTGTGACGCGATCCAGTTGCGCTATTTGCGACCGAATGTGAAGGCGCCCTTAGAAAATGGAAATAAAATCATCATGCATATCAATTTGTTTTCTGGAAACAAAAACAAGTAAACAAATGTTTTAAAAATAAACGCGTTTTAACGGGGTTCGCTGATTTGTGAACTGACTTGATATTAATATATAACACAAAATGTAAGTAAATACATATTGAATATTTTTAGTAAATGTATCCTTACTATATAAGTTTTGAAATTAGATCTTAGTTTTAAAAGATTTCTAATTCCACGTATCATTCGAATATGTCTCATCCAGTCTTATCAATGACATCGTAGAAAACAAAGCCAGTGTTGATAACTACTGTTAAACGTAAATAATATATTTCCTACCCAACGTGATCGACATCGACATACTTTGAAAATTAGATCAATTCGCGAATTAATTGTTACAATTTCGTAACAAGAAACAATCTGAAATTGATTGACCGTATCGCAATAAACTAATCAATAACTGACACACTTCGTAGATAATGGAACTTGAGTGTCTTAAAACTTTATTGACATTTTTTAGTTTTATTGGTCTTGTTTAACGTAATGAAAAAGAAATGCATTTTAATTGATTACGTGGTGTGGTAACATAATGAAGTCTTAGGAACACACGTACTGTTATAGATGCTCTATGTCCCCTTATTTGATGACATTTTTTGGTGGCAGCAAAAAAATGTTACGAGCCTCGGGGAAACAGGGTTTTTTAAAATAAAAGATTTAATTTGTGGCGACACGACCGGATGGTTAGGAAGTAGAAGTGAGACTGACTGGTCTAGATGCATCAACGGAGGGGAAGGAGAATAAGGGCTGAGCATGCAAAAATAGAAGTGAGGAGTCATCAAATAAGGGAACATAGAGCATCTATAACAGTACGTAACTTGTGTTCATGAGACTTCATTATGTTATATCATCTACAATTTAGTCCCCTTTAAACAGGCCAATGAATAATTATTCAAGTGTCAATCGCAATGCGCTGAAAACGTTGAGCGTTAAATATAAATCAGGGATGTAATGAAGCTCCGTCACTATAACCGAACTATCGCATATCCGAACCAAAAATCTATCTGTACTCGTAATCGAAACCTTTATAAATGTTTCTGTAAACTTCGGTTAGGGTGGAACCTAAATGAGACATACCTTTAGTAAATAACACTTAGATTTAAAGCTATTTGTTATTTTCTTTTTCTTTATCTGACTGAAGTAGCAAACGAGAATGCAGTCCACCTGATGGTAAGTGGTCACTGCCATTCATGGACATCTGTAATCAACCTCATACAGAACATGGGTTCCATCTGAAGTTCGCCCGGCAAAGTACCACCGCCACACCTATTTCTAACGTGAACGTAACGTGAAGCATTTCTTGCGTTTCGATAGAAGGGTGTGGTTGTCGGCATACTTTCACATAAGGCGACCATCATAGTCCTCGTGAGTAGCAACGCATCTGTGGTTGACTTCAGATGGAACCCATGTTCTGTATGAAGTTGCTTACAGACATCCATTGGCGGCAGTGACCGCTTACCATCAGGTGAACTGCATGCTCGTTTGCTACTTCAATTTTATAAAAAAAACTGGATAGGACTCGAACCCTGTTTCCTCTGTCATATCAACGGCTCGTCACACTCGTCCTCGCATCAATTCTATCAAACATTTCATTAACTATTATCTAATTTATGGATCCGCAAACTAGAACCATAAGCACTGATTACATAATTTTTAATTTCTCACAACATTGTTACCATACACTGTTCGTGTTGAACCAAAATTACAGGACGTCGAGTGCAATAATGGCGGTGCTACCTGTTCCGCAGATAATGAGCCACAGCGGCTGCAGAGGAATGCAGTCAACTAGATACTTGCCGGCTAGTATCATGTGAGGACAATGACCTCCGAAAGTAACTTAGGAAATCAACGATATAATAACGATATAGTATGTATAAGGATTTAGAACAAATTTAATAAGTGTATTAATATCATTTTGCTTTTAAACAGGGATTATGTAGTTTATTCCTTTTTTTACTATGTCTTGATTTGTGGTTACCATACGGTGCAGGTTATAATTGTAAGCAAGTACTTTCTAAAGCAGAACAGTGATAGCCTAATGGTTGCTTGCCCTCTCAATCGGGAGGTCCGACGTTCAAACCCAGGCACGTACCACTGATTTATGTGCGTATTAGAAATTAATTATCACTGCTTTTCGGTGCAGGAAAACATCGAACACCCGAAAGTTCTTCAAAAAAAAAAAGATCTCGGAGGTGTGAAGTCCACCAATTTGCACTTAGCCAGCGCGGTGGACCATGGCCTAAAACTCTTTTATTCTAAGAAAATACCCATGCCCAGCAGGACAATATTGGGTTGTACACACCCCACCCATAGCGTTTCCTTGTTAAGCGGTTCGAAGGTATTGTAGGATTGCTGTACCTTTGTATGTATAATACGAATAATCCATTTTTATACTACGTTTAATTTTTCTATACACCTATGTATTAAGTGGTAATCTTCGCCTGTAGTCACCTCTAATCATATTTATATGGAACTTGGTTCTGCCGGAAATTTATAACACATGCGCTCTTAATGACTGAGATGGAATTTCAATGAAATTCATCGAAAAAAAATATAGTCACATTGACGACTCGCGTGGCACAGCAGTTGCCATACCGGTCTGATGCGCAATGGGTTCCGGGGTCGATTCCCGGCCAGACTCATTATTTGAATGATGACTTTAGATTCATGTTCTTGGTCTGGGTGTTTGTGCATTCGTCTTGTGTGTCCATGGTACCAACGATACCGGAAAAAATCCTAGTGTAGGGCTATGAGTGTAGAAAGCGTGAGTCCCTACCATGCATGGATATCTGTAATCGACACAGGCAAAAGCTGATATGTTGTAAAGATGCGTTGCTACCCATAAGTACTAAGTTAGAACGCTTTGTATAGGTGTGACATATTTAGGCGTGATGGATAAATGACTTATCAACATATTACTGCGTATTACCTAGTGTTACCCACTCCCAACTACCTGCAAACCAGAAAATAATGCGGCTCTATAAAACCGAGCGCCGACAGGGCTTCGGGTTCATTTTGCACGTTACGTTTAGGCTTGATAGTTCTCTTAGTAAATTAGTCACTTGTAATAATGTGTTTTTAATTCATTAATGTTGATTTATGTGATTTTATTTTTTAAAACTTATTACATTAGTCGACCGTTACTACCCTTTGGCATTTACTCGAAAAGAAGGCTATGAGTGTAGAAAGCGTTTTAAGTTTTTTTAAGTTTTAAGGCATTACAATGACTTAATGGCATATAATTCTTGACCTCATTGGGGTTTACGTGAGTAAGCTCATGTGTAATATAGTTAGCAAATTAAATTTGTGATTTCTATCAGACTACAATTAGGTACGTGATGAATTACTGCAAGCATACTTGACGACTGCTGTTGTACGCATTGTACCATTTTGTAGATATGGAAATATAACAATACAGCCTTCAAATTAAAATTAAAAATTTTCAAAGATAAATTAATCGCATTGAGAAAATCAGCTGCATTTCATTTAACTACGTGCAAAAAATATTATTGCTAGAAAATTGCTAGAAACACTAATTATTTCATTTTCTTCTGTCAATATGAATATAATGACACTCATATCAAGTTTACTATCTTGGGATATTCTGGATGGTACTGAAATAACGCAATAAAGCAAACATTTTCAGCAATATTGTCATAGACAAATATGGCTTTGCATACGATATGTATATTAACAACATTATATTGCAAAGCAATTCAGATACGTTATTCCCATACGATCTCTATCAGCATCTATAAGAGACGGTATAAAATTTATTGGCTAATAGATTCCGGCGATTACCATCCGACGCGGCGCTGTACAAAGTTGGAATAGGAAACGCTTTTGCAAAACCACGGAGCCAGCGGAATTAAGGCTCTTTAATCGCAACTGAATTGCCCCTTTACATTTAGTCAGATTGTTCCATGAGTACATAGTATCGGGCGAAATGTTAATGGATTATTCCCTTAAAGGGCGCTACGGACTTGTTCTCGAACATGGGAAATAGCCGCGCGCTATCAGATGTGTCTAGACAGGACAATCGCGATCTAAATATTCATATGACCTGTCAATTGCACTACATATTACAATACGTTCACATTTTTTCTTGTAACTTGAAAAAAAACCACTTAGTGTTCTGTTATATTAAGCAACATATTTGATCGCAGAATGATGCCTATTTAAAGTGTAATTTTACAAACAGCATCATACGTATTAAAATACAATTCTAGATAGGACCTATACGTACCTACCTGACCGTTATCTGATGTATCAGGTCTTACCAGGTTTTTTTTATGTACGGAACCCTAAAAACAGGTCATATACAGATCAGATCAACAGACAACCCCTAAAATGTATTGCTTAATAAAACAACAACACAACTACAAATACATTTTAATTTAAAATAATGAAGCTAACATTTCCTTAAAACAAAAGATATTCTAAATGAATTCATACTAAAATAAATCTTTTCAAGTATACATAAATTATTGCTTGCATGTTAAATGTTCATATAATACTAATGGTTATTTGAACATGTTCAATTGAATGCGGGATATAACCTTCCGTCATCAGATAAAAGGACAAATCCTGAGTAATTTATGCGCCATTCAAGTATTTTGTTTATTGCTTTATTTGCAAAAAGCTTTATTTAACGTTATTCTTATTAATATTATAAATAAATGCGATATAAGTGACCGGTACCTTCACGCATAAACCACTAGTCGAATTTTGGTAAAATATGGCACACACATTTGGCCTAGACTTAATGGTAGACAGAAGCGGGTGACGCCGCGGAATAACGTAAATAGTAAAGAATAAATAAGCTTGGCTTGGTATGTCATTCTATGCTGCGGCGATGACGTCGCAGCGTGCGCAGAGTCTACTGGCCTCGAGGAACCCCTCCTTGCCCGGGCGATTCCCTCAGTGGATGCACTGCCCACTGGTGTTGTAGACTGCCGTTAGGCAGCGGTGCAGGCTTTGGTCTTCAGATCTAAGTTAGGTTATAAATAAATAAGCGTATTTAAGGGCGAAATGCTAATACAATGTCCTCTACAAAGGGCAATTTGAACATGTTGAAGCGAACACGGGAAATACCCGTCCGGCATCAGATAAACTTGACAGGACAATTCCTGCGTAAATATTTAAGCTATCTATCAATTATATTTCGTTTTATCGCATCACGTTTACGACTTCTAAATACTGGATGCACCACGATTCATGTCGTTGTGATTGGGGGGCAATATACGCGTTTTATTATATTAAACGTCTCCTTGACCATTCCTTAATACAATGTACTCTACAAAGGGCAATTATAACAAATTGAAGAGTAATTTATGCACCCTTCAAATATTTTGTTTATTGCGTCGTGATTTAAACACAAAAATATTAAGTATTAAACGTGAATACAATAAAAATAAATCGTATCTACGGGCGAAATGTTAATACAATGTCCTCTACAAAGGGCGATTTGAACATGTTGAAGCGAACACGGGAAATAGCCGTCCGGCATCAGATAAACTTGGCAGGACAATTCCTGCGTAAATATTCATGCGATCTGTCAATTATATTTCGTTTTATCGCATCACGTTTACGACTTCTAAATACTGGATGCACCACGATTCATCTCGTGATTGGGGAGCAAATAATTGCGTATTATTTTAAACGTCTCCTTGGCCGTTTGTATGTATGTAGAGGTGTGTAAATAATAGTTATATTGAACTGAATTAAATGCAGTTCATGTATAAACACTCCTAGGATTTAACTAACTTATATGTTTTAATGTCCGAGTTATAGCTATTCTTTATTACACATCCGATGTTAGTATTACTGATTGCAATTGTAGAAGTGAAGTTGAACCAGAAGACTAAATCGGAACTTTATTAAAAAAGTTAATATATATGATGGTGCTGGTCTATACTTTTTTGACATAGAAATCAATATTATAATATTTTATAATGAAATTCATTTGTTTAATGGTCAAAATTCAACCAACGCTTCGAAGTTTTGTCATTGTGAAGAAGAGTGCAGAAGATATACTAATTCATAGCCGACATCAAAAACTGAGTAAAAGAACATTCGACTTTATTGTCGCATTCGAATCGCTGGAACTGTTTTTGAGAACCCGGACGTAAACACAACAATAGGTCGTTCAATAGTTTGTATGACATTTACACCTTTACTGTGTTTACCTATTTGTATCGTAACATTGTATGAGGCTTTTAAGCTTACTTACAATGGAGACTGTAATGTTGTCGCCCTGTTTGCCTTCGGCCTTCGCTTTAAAAGGATAATTGCAAAGCTGATTAATGTACTATTAATTTCTTTTTATGGTATCGAAATCTCGAATGGCCAGTCTACTGATGTTAAATTTCACTGCCATATATTTAAGGAGGTTAGCACTATACAGTATTTTTTTAGAGAACCGTTGTAAATGTTTGAATCTGGTACGTAATAATTTATTTAGAATTCGTTTATAAAGCTTATACTTATGTTAATTTTTACTTTAATTTAAATGTTAATAAAATTGTAAATACTGAGTTTTTCATAGATTGATTGTTGAAGGGTTATGTGGGATTTTTACCGCACTAAAACCCCCCCGGTGGCCATCCTCGGCTCTAAAAAGAGGACTCAGGGATCTCCAACAAACACCACCGGAATCCTCTAAGCGTGTTGCCCCATCGGGCTCCTCCCAGATGGATGGCTGGGCCCACCGCTCCGTGTAGTCTATACGACGATATGCGACCACAGATACCGCCGTCCTTCCCGGGATCGCCTGGCTGGACGGTTCAAGCTCCCACTCTAGCCGCCCGCAACCCCGGAAGCCCCTTTTAGTCGCCTCTTACGACAGGCAGAGTATACCGTAGCCCTATTCTGATCCCTGAACTACAGGGACGTATTGACAGTTTACGAGGTCCGATCGCTTCGACGGTAAACAAGAATCTCTTTCCACCGGCAGTCGCTCGCCTTTTTATAACAAAGTTTGGTAAGGTGATGATAACAAATTTATGGAGGGTAAACTAAATTAACATCTTTAGAAATCACTAAATATTGCTAATTTAATAAACAAATAATTTTCAATATTAACTATAATAATTATTTTCGGCAACGTGTTTTTCATAAATATGCGGTGTCCCCCGACATATATATCATAATTTCCATAACATTTAGTTAATTCAGGATAGGCGGTATATCATGGGCACCTACGCACGTAGTTCAAACAGAGCAGTTTTGATACAATATTATATCAAACCTACGTGATAGTATGTATAAATTTTGTTCAATTTAGCACTTTATCAGTATTCACCTCACGTAGATGCAAATGTTAAAGGGGAGAGTAAATCAAACGGGTGAGGAAAATCACACTCGCTTTGCACACACTAAATATATATATCTACTCTTACTGTGCATCTTTTAAATGAACTTTTGAATGAAGTTAAGAAAATTTGTTTATTTTCCACTTTCTTACATTTTATATGTTAATCTAAAGAGAATGTTTCCTTTATGTTAATGAAACATAACATTGACTTTATAAGTTTATCAATTATAAAGATATTTCGAAGGTTTCCCCCTCGAGAAAAAAAAAGTTAAGTTAATGTAATCCAATAGTAAGACAGCCGGTAATTCGTACCGTTATTATTATAGTTAAGTGCGTCTGCATATGCGTGTGCACACAATACTCTAGTGTTTATGGCTTAAAGTCTCGTGACTTATATTGTTAATGAATATTTTACGACATTCCGGTTACATGTGCCTTTCTATTTCATAAATTAACACGTGAATAAAACTAACTATGGTATTTACTGCCAGTAAACATTGAGGCAGTCGTAAAGTTCGATTAACTGCTTTATTTGCCAAGTATAGTAATAGTAAGAATAACCTTCCAAATGTATTCTAAACATGTAGAAGAATTCGAAAATAGAAATTAAACCGGTGCAGTGCGAGTCGGACTCGCGCTATAAGGGTTCTGGCATTTTTAAAAAACGGTTAAAACACGTTTTTTTTTGCTTCTGTTTCTCGTTCTGTTTTTAGTATTTGTTGTTATAGCGGCAACAGAAATACATCATCTGTGAAAACATCAACTGTTTACCTATCACGGTTCATGAGATACAGTCTGGTGACAGACAGACAGACAGACTTAGTAATAAATAGAAAGAAAGAAAACCATTTATTTCGGTCCATCGACACAAAAACAGAATAGGCACATACATCTAAATTAAAAATAAGTTATTAAGGTTAAAAATAACAATATTCGAAATAAATAATTAAAAAAAAATCCGCTAAACATAAAACAATAAAAAAGTAATAAAATGCATCAGTAACGTTAACAGACTCACAATAGAAATAAAAACAAAATAACATAATTATGTCGATGGGGACCGAAAAACAATAGGGTCCTATCTTTATCCTTTGGGTTGCAGAACCCTAAAAATGCTTTGAAGTCTGATGCATTGACTATACCATTGGAGTTAGAGATGTCATGCCGGTATCTAATTTCCATCAACTGGCTTGCCTCATGCTTAGTTTCGTTGTCGCATTAGTGATATGATAGAATCAAGATCATATCTATTCGCGTGTCGAGCTTCTTTGGTTATAAATTTAAATGAAATAAGAAATAAGCGTATAAACCATACATTATACAAGAAGGCCAACGTTAAAAGAAAGTTATTATATTTTACTACGAATTACCAGCTGTTTTGTAAGTCCATCTGTAATTATGCCATTCTGCCTAGAATAACCCGGGGTGGTTCTAAGCCAGATAAAAACCTTAACACATACGAGTATATAAAACATCTTAAAACAATCCATAAGATTTGTGAACTTACCAATTAAAATGCTTATGCTATTGGACCAGTTCAAATTATCTCAGGGCAATAAGTATAAGAGCATTTATAGCCTAATGGTTGAAACTTGCCCTCTCAATCGGGAGGTCCGCGGTTCAAACCCAGGCATGCACCACTAATTTATGTGCCTATTAGATATTAATTACAACTTCGTTTCGGTGAAGGAAAACATCGTGATGAAACCTACGAACCCGAGAATCTTTAAAAAAAAGTTCTCGGAGGTGTGTGAAGTCCACAAATTTGCACTTGGCCAGCGCGGTGGACTATGGCCTAAAATTCTCTCATACTGAGAAATGACCCGTGCCCAGCAGTGGGACAATAATTGGTTGACGATATAATAAGTATAACAGTTGATTTTTATAATAACTTTTAATATCGTAGATAAATAGTTCAACAAAAGGGAAAATATATTTGGACAGACATTTATTGTATTCGACGTTTTGTATGAACACCATTCAAGTGGAGTCCAAGTTAAAGGTCAAGTACAGTCAAGTGAGTAGCGAGGTGATAACATCTTATCGCGTGTACCGGTTGCATCTCGTGGTAATGAGACGGATATTATCGCACGTTCATATTTAAGCACAGGTCCGTTTATGGAAACCTTGGGTGGTAGCGAATATTGGCAATGATATTACTTTGGTAAGTCAATTTTTACAATTAAAACACTTCTTGGTTTCTACTTGGTTTTTACTCTTCTATTCTGTATGCGAAATTTTATGATCTTCCGTTAAGTATAGTCGTACAAACACCAAATAAACTCGTATTTGCATTGATAATATTAGATAGGATTTATCCCCTTGTCCACAGAACTACTTAATCCTTAGAAGTGGCAAGGCTATAGATCATATTTTTAGACCTTTTTGTTTGGCGTTGGGTACACAATGCACATGTCCATGGGTGGCAGTAGGTTTTTAGTGACTTCGGTTATATATCGCAATATACTGTGCTGTTTAATAACTTTTAAGTGCTCATTACTCTTCAGCATGATATCTATTACACGTACTAGTGTTCATATATTTTCAACATTGGTGGTGTTCATTTAACATAAACAACAAATGAAAAAAGTTAATGGGTTCTATAAAGATTGTTAAAATGGTCATTTATAATGACGCTGTAGGCCCGCAAAGGCTTTCATAGGCGAATATCTTAGCTTTAAAAGTACATTGAATAAATAATCATACGCTTTCTACGCTCATAGCTCCACAGTAGGATTTTCTCCTGTGTCGTGGTGCCATGGACACACGCAAAGAGAAAAAATATACAAACACCCAGACCCAGAACAAGAATCTAAACTCATCATTCAGATACCTGTCTTACTCTTTGTCGTTTCATGATTTCCAACTTAGTTACGTTTCAAACCACTTTAAGATTTTTACTACAAGTGCTTTTATCATTTTTTCTTAATTGCAGAGTATTTTCTCATTACTATCTTAACTTCATACGGTATGGTTGCTTGAAACAAATCGGTGTTTAGCATAAATATCGCTTTTTGTACCTTATTTTAATTTATATACATTTTTTTAGGATATAATGGTCTATCATTATAACGCGTTAACCAACAACATATAAACGATGGGTAATTTATGATGATTTTTGTCAGACATAAATCAGCATCAATCTTGATAATGCTGTCAACATTAGATTTATCTTAAGCAACACACGACTGCTCACGAACTGCAGCTAACCTATTGATCTTTGCCAGATGAAGTTATTACGTAAGGTCATGCAAATCGAGAAGATGCACCAAGGCTTTATGTAAACACTTTCTCGCTGGGAACGGACAGACAACTTCATTAATTAGAAATAGTTGGCAGATTAAGGTATATGATTATATAATCGATTTGGTCTTTCGATGTATATGGAAAGCTGCTAGTTTTGTAATTCATAGCTTATTTGGCAGTTTTATTGACGATAATACAGGAAATATTAAGATTAAAATAAAATACGTTGCTTAATTTTTGTAACGGGAAATTGCACAGTTTGACATTTTATAATGTTTCCGAGATTAAATAATAAAAATATAAAAGCTCTTGTTTGATATGTTTTACAGATTTTAACTTAATGAATTTAAATTACATTAATAAGATGTTAGGTTTTTTGATAATTTTATTAATTTTCAAATAACAATATGAATATAAATAACTTATTTTATAACTATATGTATATATAAAACTTAAAAGGTAAAGAAAAAACAAATTGCTAAATTAAATATAAAATGCTGCATCCAAATTACTGTCCCTAGGATGAGTTCCCAGAACGCTGGCAACATTACCTCGTTGAATAGCAAGGCTAATTCGTTGACCGAGGTATGTGCCAGCTTTCTGATCATTCGTTGACTCTATCAAACGTTTGGACAGATGCTTAAAAAATAATTTAGCATTTAATCCCCACGGTCCCATAGTTTCAACGCCAAATGCCAGAAATATGTAATCTTTAATGATATCTCCATATTTCTGGCACTTGCGGATTTCAGCGTCAGTCGCCACGACACCGGCTGCCCTGGAAGATATATTAATATGAGAAGGTGCCAGTGTGTCAACGCAAGTAGCGTCCCACACTAGACACCTCCCATTCTTCCAGGGGATGAGAGTTATACCGTCGGGCCTCTTGCCATCACCACGTACTAAACCATTCGGTTCAAGTTGAGCCGGTACGTTGGCAGTGACAAGAGCCCTCCGGATAACATCATTCAAAGCCGCGTGTCGTGAAAGACGGCCAGCACTTCGATGACAGGAAAGACCGTGGAGACCCAAACGATCGACTTGAGCTCCACAAGGGCAGCAATGTGGATGATTTAAAAAAGTGCCCAGTCGTAGGCCCACTGCTATCGAAAAAGAAGTATTATCTAGAAGAGTTCCTAGATTAGCAGAGGGAAGAGCTTGCAACCAATATCCAGATTCCCTAACAGAAACTGCCAGGAGACGAGCGCGCTCAATAGAATTTTGACAACTGTTTACAAGGTGAGAATGCACATATTTGCAGAGCACGTCGTCCCATAGCCTTTGAGAACTTAAACATTCGGGGAGGGATTCACCTGGACATGCTGCTAACCAAGATTCCTTGGCTTCTGCACAGTATGAAATTTCCGAAACATCTAAAGAGGAATGTGTTAATTTTTGAAATAATGAATTTGTACTGTGTACAGAAGACAAAAAAGCTGGTAAAGCAATTGAAGAAATTTTCCTAATACCAATACCCCCATACCTAATTGGCAAAGTAGCTTGGCACCAGGATTTTTCATTTAAAGTGCAATTTAAAATTTTGATCAAACAATCCTGAATTAAAGAATCCATTGAAAGGAGATGACTTGTAAATTTCCAAATTGGAGAACATCTCAAAAAATATGTGAATTTAGGAACAAACAAACAAAGCCGGATAATATGATATGCTACATGAGAATTAATTTTGCTTAAACGGAAAGAAATATTATCGAAATTACTAATTTGTTCATCTAGAAAGCTTGGTATAGACTCTTCCAAAACGGGTGAACCCAAGAGGCGAAGAGACTCTTTGTTCTGAAGCTGAATATTTGGTGTCAAATTTTGAAATTGGTCAGTGATATTCTTTTTTTCTAAAGCACATAATGAATTAGGTATATAAAGTTCACACTTAGAAAAATTCAAATCTAAACCTAAACTTTGAAAATTTTGAATAAGAAATTTCAAATCTTCCAGAACTGTATCTGCTTCACCTCCAAGAGTACCGTCGTCTAAATACCATAAATTTAATTTAGAATTTAGTGTCGAAATGATTGGTTGGATACCTAAACTAAAAATTGCAGGTCCAAGTGGATCCCCCTGTTGACAACCTACAGATGAATTAATTAAATTATCACGGAAAATTAAATCAGAAGGAGAACCGTATGCTTGATATAAAAATGGGTAAATTTCAGGAACAATTTTGTAAGCTTCAGCCAAAAATATGTCACGATTAATAGAATTGAATGCATTTTTTACATCCACCTTTAACACCACGCTCCTGTTATCGTTAAGCATATAACTTCTAAGACTGTGGACTGCAGCTTCACATCCTCCTTTTGAGCCAAATCCTAATTGAATTGGTTGAAAATAATTTTGAAGCTTAGGGAGAATGTGTCTGCAACACACCTTAGAAGCTATACGCCTAATGGTATTTCCTACAGCTATTGGCCGAATTCCTCCATCTTTCTTTTTTAAAGCGCATAAATTTGCTCCAAACAACGTATTTGTGATTTCCTTATTAATATCGCCAGATAATATTAGGTTTATAAGCTGGGTTAAACAATTCAATAAGGTTTTCCCAGCTTCACCTGTAGCTCCACAAGTAAGATCTTTAAGATGTTGAGGAGTCAGCCCATCAAGGCCTCCTGCCGAACCAGCTTTAAAAGACATAATAGCTCCTAAAATTTCTTTTGGGGTAATTTTAAGAGCCATACAATTTAGCGGTGGATTAACAGAAACTGGTGCCAAAGATGAAGGGTGTTTTGATCTCAAGGCGGCAAGTGTTTCCGGGGAATCAGGAGCAATAATATCATTTGAAAAAAGGAGATCTGCAGCACCTTTAATGTCTCCATCACCTACTCTTGTTTCCACTTTTTTATAAATAGAATAATTATGTGATTGCGATTTTATGCCAGAAATGTATATATTCCCTAGGGGTTTTAAACAATTTTAAAATAAAATAAAATAGATGTTAGGTATAAAATACCATTAAATTTTTGGTGTAGCATTTCACATGATTAAGTGTGAAATTTGCAAGACATAAGTACCTATGTCATTAAGACAAAAGATTATGAGGCTTTCAAGTAAAAATTATACAAAGAATAAAGATAACCCCGCTGAGTTTCTTGCCGGATTTTCTCAGTTGAGGTCGTGTTCCGATCCGGTGGTAGTGTAAGAAAAAAATGTAACTAAATTTTTTTAAACTGGCTCCGTAGGCCTATGAAAAATAAGGATATTTAATTTCTGCTATAGACAGTTTGTGACCTCGATTAACATATGGATTACTCACAGTGTGAAATACGATACATTCGGGCGAAGCCAACGTGAAAAGCTACTTTGGTTTTTAATTTAACTGACACGTATTTATAAACCGCGTTGAGTATTTACCATCATGGGGATTAAATATTATATATAGGAAAACTCCTAAGTTTACTTTACCTTTTTGAGTGTATAATTCATTAAGTGGTTATTATTATCAACTGACCAATTCATACTAGTGTTGCTGGTGAAGTACCACTGGTACACGATCAATTTTTATATGAATTATGCATACTAACTTAGGGTTTACTAAACTAAACTTAACAACATGCATGTTTAAAACCAACTTTACATATTTCTTTTAAATACCACAAAGTATACTAAAGTCTAAAGGATTAATAGTAATCTCGGGCTTAGTGCTAATAGCTTCCTTAAGCCGCTGATGTGTACGATAAGTAACAAGCAAGGATTCACTTGTATATTTATTACAATTCCTTCGCTCTGGGTGGGCTAAGTATCGTGTGTACTATCGTCTTAGAAAATAGTAAAATACTTTTACTAAGGGTCACTTCACACATATCGACACGAAATCGCTTCGAGCTAGTCAAAAATCTTTATGTTTTACGGTGTAGTCTTTTCGCCCCGAAATATGTGCTTGATGTACGAATTTTGATAAATATTCTCCTGGCTTTATAAGATCCATCACAATTATTTTTAGTATGTAACGAGTTCTCTCGATATATAGTTTTTGAGTACTTTTTTTTTAAAGTTTGACCCAGTTATATGGTTCTTGGTCTCGGCGTAGCTAAGGTGGCGGGAAAAAACCGTTGATAAGCACTAGTTGTAGATTAACCGTACTAACCGTCTAATTTGTTTTCTTTTTTAGGATCCATATCACGACACACAACAGTAACTGTATCATTAGGCTATTGCCAAACCGAACTTTGCACTATATTTTATTTGCATAATGTAATTACAGATCACAAAAAATGCGTTACACAAAAACGGCATTCCGCAATAATATTAGTTTAAATCTCTACATTTCTTTTTAAGCAAACATATCGCTGACACCAATCGAAAAACGCTCTCTATTTTCAGTATAAGAAATCGTTTTTTTTTGTAATAATTACTTATACAAGTATAAAAGTATCGTTAACCGTTTACTCGCTTTTCGCCTCGAGTGCCTAACATCTGACGAAATCGCTTTGCTAATAAAGGAACTTAAGCACGTCAACGTTGCTGTATTACAAAATAAACTTCATGGTGCTAACTATAAAGTGCAAATTGTACATTGGCTTGTATGCCCTACACCTGTTTCTGCAAAGATCAAGAAACTTTAATCTGGCCTGTGAATTCACTTAATACGAAAAGAGCTTATGGTCTGAGCGCTTACCGTCATTTTCCGTTATACAAACATATATAAAGTCATAGCCTGCTTTCAATTTATCGTTAATGCCAGTATGTAAGTTAATAACATATAATTTGGTTAAAAAAAAATGTTTGACTGTTTCTTTTGAATCTTGGATTAAACAAAGGAAACTATGTGACTGTCGTCATCTCCGCGAAATTGTTGTAGCAGTCAGCCCCTTGTTGATGCTTTTTACGAGATAAATATAACATTTCTTCCGCGTCCATATCGTTCGACGAATGGATGACAAATGAGTTTCGATTGCCTGTTATAACTGGCTGCCCAAATACATTGGCCGCCGCAGCCTGGCTACGCACTCTTAGAATCTTCGACTATACAATTCTTAATCATCACTAATCTATAACAACTGCCTGCAAAGTTTTAAGGTTTGTCGCTAATAAATTTTATATAAGAGGGAAGACTACTTTAGCATAAAATCCTCATGTACCTTTTATTGTAAAACATTTTGGCGTACTTAAAACGACGAATATAAACTTCGTGCACATACAACAGTTTCAAAACTGTTAACCTAATTAGATTTAACAGTCTTATTTTATGTCAAATAACTATTTTACCAACCGACACCAACTTGTTCACTTGAGCATGCACCAGACTCAAACATTAAAAACGTTATCAGCTCTTTGTCCATAAGGTTTCCTTAGAAATCGCCGGTTAGGGCGTTGTATTGGCGGTATTTAATGAGATCGTTCAGATAGAGCCAAATGCCACGCTACAAGGGACCAGCGATCGACATTTCCACTTCACGACTTCATTGAAATGTGGCTACACCTTCACCGCTCCTAAGTAGAGCTTACTAATTGGTCTAATAGGCAATACGTTTGATTAGACTATTGGGACTAAACGCTTGTACCGTGATTATACAGCTTGTTACATGTCTGATTCTGTTCGGATAGGCGAAGACAATTGTTTGATCCAGAACAATTATTGGTAATCTTACATTAATTTTAATTAAATCTGCTAGAACACTTGTTAAATTCAGACTTGCCATTTCTATCTTCGTCATATAGCTGTTTTCTCGTCGCAAGGTTAAGATTAAAACTTAGTTTAACTTTATTAGTTATCTTTAACTTTAAAGGTGACAAAGTGCATAATTCACTGACGTCAGGTAGGCATGTATAAGTGATTATTGTTTGTTTTAAACACAAACAAAGAAAAACATATTTCTTTACATATTCTTCTTGTTTGTGACGTTCTTGTTTTTGCATAACTTCCTGAAGTTTCTGGGTTCCTTCTGATTTAGATATTTTGAGCTCATCGACGTATATGAATTTTTGAATGAATTTACCCGTTTCTATGTCTTTCTTCAGTATTAGCTACAGATATAGAACATAATCTTAGCAAAACATTCGTGCATGAATCACACCACACGAAGCTAATAAAAGCTGGTATTATAATAAACGGTCTATCATTTGAAATGCTCGAACAATCATCGCCGTTAGCTAAGTAAATCGAGGGGAGGATACGGAAGCAGATGCTCTTGATAGTGCAAATCTAACGGGTTTAGTTTTAGCTCAGTCTCAAGCGCCGTGTCTTTTTGGCCATTCTGACTGATATTTGACAAATATGTAAAATGTATTAAAATGTATTATTCTCCTCTATATAGTATAGTTGTTCTCCGGTTGAACGAAGGGTTTTAGAAAATTTCAATGTTTTATAAAATGGTGGACGTTGAAACATTTTATTACGACCAATATTTCGCCGATATTTTTGACTATTAAAAAAAATTTGTCCAGAAATGAAATTCTTCGATCAACCGGAGAACAACTATACAGAGAAAAAGTGATATAAATTTAAGCCAGATCCGTAAAGGCGTTTTTCTAGTTACAGTGATCACTGACTTCGAAAACATGCTTTCGAGAAAAACGAGATAAAAGTTTTGGGAACGACTTGCTTTCCTTAGTATAACTCTAACAAGCCTTGCTTCAAAGTTATATATTTCAGCAAATAATGGTATGATTCAACCGCAGATAATGTATTTTTCGTATAAGATGGAATAAAAAAAAATACATTCTAACTAGACCCCCTTAAGCAGAAAATGTTTTTAATTTGAAAGTGTTTCTAATCGGAAATCAGTTAGTATTAAAATGGATCATTTGCTATGTCTAGTCCTATTGAATCTTTTCTATTATCGAGCCCATAATAAAATTATAAAACAACCGCGTATATTATTATTTAAACCGACAGACTTACCCCCAATTATTTCCAAGTCATATGAATAATCATAGAAAACGTTTATCATACAAGGAAGATTAAAACCCAGTTGATGAGTCTCGTACTAAACCAGTTAAGATTAAAGGCAATAAGTGCACAATAATTTATGGCTTGTTGGTGTCTTGAGTACGCGTGAAACTAGCAATTTCCATTAGGGTATCAGCCATTTTACATTAACTATGCTGTTGATTAGAAAATTCACACACAGCGATAATTGTAGCAGTGCGAGGCGTAAATGTACGGAGTTAAAAGATTTCAACTTTTGATCAGATATTCCTTATTTTCATCATTTCCGTTTTATTATTATGTCTAGACGACTATTGACGACCCAATGGGTCCCGGGTTCGATTCCCGGCCAGACAGGTATCTGAATGATGAGTTTAGATTCATGTTCTAAGTCTGGGTGTTTGTGTATTCGTCTTGTGTGCGTCCATGGCACCCACGACACAGGAGAAAATCCTACTATGGGGCTATGGGTTTAGAAAGCGTGTGTGACGTGGTTCGGTATAATGGACCATCCTTTTTGAGTTAGACAGTTATGTTTATCAAAATGTCTTCTAAAACATTTTAAATCATAAAAGTACCTAGACATTTTCGCCAAAACTATCTTTATGTCAGGAATTTATTAATTTTCTCTTGTGGCTTTCTGGCATGCTATTTAAATGGTTTATTATTATTTGTATCTTTCTAGTCTTTGTTATCATCTGTAATATCTAGAATTGTTCTGTTGAAATTTATTTCCAGTGGTATTAAAAGCATCCCTACTTACATCTTCCTTCTAAGGAACTAGTTCTATAGACTACATGTAAGAGATTGATTAACGCGAATAATCTTCTCCCTTAACTTAACAATAACATAAACAGAACATAAACAGAAGCGGTAACAAATGACTAAACAATGTATTAATTCAGCATTTTTATAGTATCAACGTATTATGTCATGTTGTCACTGACATGGCTGTCTGTTACCGTCCCCTAATAGTATAGGACTTATTTGGTTGGATGTTGAATATTAATATTCCCTATATCATTGTCCTGATTCCTCATTAAATTTTATCGCCTTAAATATCAGATCACACAGGTACATCGGTCATTATAAGGCACAGATATTTGTGCGATTCTGCGTAACAAGTATTCTATCTTCGCCTTTATCTTTGTTCGTTTCTCGTTTTAGTTACGACGTTTCCCTTACGTAGGAACGTGCGCAGGTATAACCGCTAGTCTTCCAAACAATGGACGCCAGTAACTGTGTATTACAATATAAATTCCGAGCAAAATTATAGTTTTCCACACCTCTCCAGCGTTCCTTTTTCATTAGAATTCCGCGTGCGAATTGGCAGCAAGGAATAGCTGTACCGTTAGAATTGGAAATCCTCAATTTGTTTCAGATGTACCTCGAAGCTTGAACCAATTTCGAATAGCTTTTATATTACAGCAATAGATTGCACTCGTGGTTGGTATATTTCTCTTAAACGGGTACAAAATGTTTCTGTAATCTTCTTGCTGAGATATGTTGACTGACACTAACATTTTTTAAGGTCGGGCATACAAAAATATATGCCCGTGAAAATTCCACATATTTTTAATTTAAAAAATAATATATTCCCATAAAGTCTTATGTTTTAATGGTTTAACGTATGTAGTTGATGATAATACCCAAAATATTCCTGCTTACGGTGTTGAAGCATCAACATGCAACCATTAATATGAACACTTCGAAAAGTAACGTATATAACAAAACTTTTCCGAAAATTTTGAGATTTGGTCATTATTGTTACAAAAGTCGATTTGTAAATTGCACCACTTTTGTCACAGCTCAAAATGTCAATTGCACCTAAAAAGAAACTTATAACTTGTATTTCATTGCACTCAGGTTTTTGAAAGGAAGTTAATGAATTATACATATAAAGGCCAATGCAGAGATCGGTATCAAAATGATAAGCAATTACGTAGATACATTTTTTCATTGCCCGTCAGTAATGTATTTTATTTAGGTAGTAGAACGAATATGATAATTCCGCGACATCTATTGCTACCGTGAAGCATGTTTTTCGTTTTGGTGGAAGGGTGTAATTGCCGGCTCACTTCCATAGAAGGTAGAACATTGTAGTTCGACCGGGGAGGTACCACTGCTATACCTATTTCTAACGTGAAGCATTCCTTGCGTTTCGATGGAAGGGTGTGGTTGCCGGTACACTTTTATATGAGGCGACCATCCTAGTTCTCGGGACTAGCGACGCGTCTGTGATTGACTTCAGATAGAACCCATGTTCTATTTAAAGTGCCTTACAGGTGTCCATGAGCGGCAGTGACCACTTACCATCAGGTGGACTTCATGCCCGTTTTATATGCTCGTTTGCTGCTTCATTATTATAAAAAAAATAGGAGAAGACTAAGTCCTCAGGAGTAGCAACGAAACTGTTATTGACTTCAAATAAGACCTATTAGATTAAGATCCGGCTGCAAAAATGTGTAGTTATCGTGTGCGTGCTGAAATCCACATTTTTACTCATATTTATGATTAGGAGAATAAAAATCCACCAGGTTGCCCATCAAAATGTGGCCGATAATATTTTTAATTAAATTATTATTATTTGATTTCGCGGGAAAAATTTCACTTATCAAATTTTGAAATAAAATATCGTTCACTTCACAGAA
This sequence comes from Spicauda simplicius, assembly GCA_949699795.1. Classification (NCBI taxonomy): domain Eukaryota; kingdom Metazoa; phylum Arthropoda; class Insecta; order Lepidoptera; family Hesperiidae; genus Spicauda; species Spicauda simplicius. Next base: position 7,962,503 of record OX453067.1, on the reverse strand, counting down.
ATAGGTATAAAGACTATGAAAAATCGTAGTTGCCGTTGCGCACTTGGCCGCACCTCTTCGCAGCCAGGTTTATACAGGTATGCTTTCGATATATTTATTCGTCCATAACGAATGTTTGTGTTTTATACATCAAAATAAAGCTATTTTTTTCTCATTATTATAATATACGGCAACCTAATTGAATCTGGCCGCAAGTTAGGGTTACTGGCTGTTAAAGATGGTAAATATTGAAAGGTGAGTGAGAGGAAGCTAGCGCGTAACATCACCAGTCTAACAAGGATAGAGATTGCCAGTTGTACGACGTTTTAAAGCTATTGCGCCATACGAAATCACAAGATATTTTTTTTATTTTCCATACGCTTGAATGTTTAATTTATATGTAATAAATGATTGAGTACTTGAATAAAATAGAAAACTATTTCATACGGTACTTGCCCAATATAATTTTCTTTTCATAAGTAACCTTGGCATTATTTTGATCAATATTAAGTTTTTGTTGTACCTAACTATAAAATTTGTAGTTTTGAAAGGATGACAATTCTTTTGGAGTATTTATTTCTTAGTCGTTCTTGCTATTGTTAGAACTGGTGATTGAGAACACTAGCATCTGACGTATGTGCAACAGCTTTAAAATGTCGTACAGCTGACAATTGCTATCCTTGTTAGACTGGTGATGTTACGCGCTAGCTTCCTTTCACTCACCCTTCAATATTTACCATCTTTAACAGCCAGTAACCCTAACCTGCGGCCAGATTTAATTAGGTTGCCGTATATCATAATAATGAGAAAAAAAAATAGCTTTATTTGATGTATAAAACATAAACATTCGTTATGGACGAATAAATATATCGAAATCATACCTGTTTATACCTGGCTACGAAGAGGTGCGGTCAAGTGCGCAACGGCAACTACGATTTTTCAAAGTCTTTATACCTATTTCCGTGAAGTGAACGATATTTTACTTAAAAATTTGATTAGTGAAATTTTTCCCGCGAAATCAATTAACAATAATTTAATTAAAAATATTATCGGCCACATTTTGATTGGCAACCTGGTAGATTTTTATTCTCCTAATCATAAATATGAGTAAAAATGTGGATTTCAGGACGCACACGATAACTACACATATTTGCAGCCGGATCTTAATCTATATGTTCTATATAATGTTGCTCAAACACGTCCATTGGACGTTAGATCTCTTATTTCAGGTGAACTGCATGCATCTTTGTTAATTCAAAATTACAAAAAAACCCTCACGGTTCATAATCCTTGCTTGCGTATTACAATTCAATAAATATGAGTCATACGTTATATCTTATAAACGTGTTCCGTTTATGGTGATCAGTTCTTTGTACCGGTTTCAGGATTAATAGTAAATAATAATCGACCATCGGTTTGCGTTCGCATCGTTAGCGTTAAAAATGACTGTTTATTACAGAGAAGTTTATTAAATTAACGCACTCTATAATATACTGCGGGAATTCTCATCTTATATTTTAATCCATCTGGGAACAACATAAGAATATGTGATATAGAGAGGTTCATAAGATCTTCCGAATCTTCATCCTAACGCAAATTATTGTGTATGTATGTATCTATTAATTTACTTAGTTTGTCTTTCACCAATCCCTTCCAACTAGAGAGTAGAGTACCTATGTTTTAGCCCTCCCCAGTAGTGGCACATAAAATTGGGTTGCATTAAAATATGCTAGCCTAAACGCTAGCCTATAGCAGTCTATCTATGGCAGTGATGGCCTAATGGTTGAAACTTGCCCTCTCGATCGGGAGGTCCGAGGTTCAAACCCTCGCACGTACCACTGATTTTTCTAAAATGATGTGCGTATTAGAAATTAATTATCACTGCTTTTCGGCGAAGGAAAACATTGTGAGGAAACCTACACACCCAAGTTCTTTAAAAAAAAAAGTTCTCGAAGGTCTGTGAAGTCCAACAATTCGCACTTGGCCAGCGCGGTGGACTATGGCCTGAAACTCTCTACTTTTGAGAGAAGACCCGTGCCCAACAGTGGGACAATAATGTGTTGACGGCAGCCTTAACGCTATCAGTAGCCGCAGCTCCCGTGCGCCACTAGCGACTAAAATTAGCATTAGATCTCCCCATTACGCTTTAATGAAGGTTCCAATCATTGGAAAATATTCATTTATTCAAATTTTGATTATCTAAAGCTCACTGCGTACAATTTCAGGATATTTCTGTGCTTTACTCGCTTAGAAAATTATTGTTTGCATTGAATCGAAACAACTTTCGATTCCCAATGGCATGGCATTACTTATTCCCTTATATTTAGAAATCTAAATATTACATCGTAAATCCAGGCTCCGAGCTTGCAGTATTTAGAAATTATTTACATATATTTATTGCCGTCTTTAGCATAATCGAATATGTTCTCTTAATCCGAGGATGTTCAGTATAATTTATTGCATAGATATTAATATTTACAATGTATTACGAGACCCTCTAGCCCGTAATGTATGTACTCGTAGTATTAAATTAATATATTTTGCTTTTCGTGTTACATTTTCTGTCGCATCTCGTAATATCTCTATAATAATAATAATCTATAATAATAATAATCTCTAAATGAAATTCTGTGAAACAATTAGTTTTTTCCCGGGAGCTAATTTAAACAATTAAAACTCCATGAGGAATATAGGCTATAGGTGTAAGAATATTAGAGCAGTGATAGCCTAATGGTTGAAACTTGCCCTCTCGATCGGGAGGTCCGAGGTTCAAACCCAGGCACGCACCACTGATTCATGTGCGTATTATAAATTAATTATCACTGCTTTTCGGTGAAGGAAAACATCGTGAGGAAACCTACACACCCGAGAGTTCTTTAAAAAAAAAAAGTTCTCGGAGGTGTGTGAAGTCCACCAATTCGCACTTGGCCAGCGCGGTGGACTATGGCCTAAACTCTCTCATACTGAGAGAAGACCCGTGCCCAGCAGTGGGACAATAATGGGTTGACGACGACGATAAGAATATAGGTTAGTACGTTAGAAAAATAAAATTGTGATAGATGAGTCATACCAACTAAATTGTGAAGTGATGTATTTAATACTCAATCGAAGTCGCGTTAAAAAGTCAGTAAAATATTAGCCTCATAAATTTTTAAGCTTTATGTCTTTTTTAAATTTATTTAACAATTTGAAATATTTCTTTATAAAAAGATTTATTATAGAACGTCTAAAATTCCGTAATTAATAACCGAAGGCTTTTATGTTAATTACATAATGCGATTATTCGGTGATTGACTTGTAACGTGACTGGGTTTATACGCGTAAAATACTTAGTAATATCGTTAACGCGTTTCGGTGTCAAAAAGGTTAACGCAGCAAGATGGCTTCATTTGATATGTGCTGAAGGCAGCTTGTGATTAAAATTTGTACTGATTCTTTAAATATTATTAGCAGAGAAAATGTGTTGTTGTTAAAATATGTTGAGGCATGCGAATTAAAACTATACGCATGGTTTAAAGTAGTGGAGTATTAAGTATTTAAGAGTAAATGACGCTGTGAAAATCATTCACAGCGTCATGTGAAATCTAACCTAACCTAACATAAATATGTTAGGTATGATGAAGTTGGTCAAAAATGTTCTTCAACGAATTTATCGTATCGTATTTAAATTAACATTATTTTATTTTTGTTTTTATTAAATGTTTCTCTTGAATTCCTTCTATGAACAATTTTATGGAGAGCTTATTAGTATGTAGGTATGAATTAATTATTCCCTACATTCGCCCGCGTTTAAAAAAGATGTAACATAATTATAATTTGTAATAACTTTAAATAGAGTGGATTAGTTTTAATGATATTATAACCAAATACTACGTCAAGATGTGAACTATCATTAAATTTGAAACCTTGGAATTAAATTAAGTAGTTTTATTTGATGAGATTACAAACACATAGAAAACAGAAAGACAAAAATTCTTTAAGAAATATAAAACCTATTATTACAAACATGTTCTCAGCCTTAAAAACTTTTTTTTTTTTGAAATATAAGTATGTATGATGCGAAACACCTTTTTATATTTAAAGATTGTTTTGAAGTATGATTTTTTTATTTCATACAAAAACATTACTCACAATGACATTCACCTTTACACAAATATGCTAACCGATTACCTTTACCTAGTAGTTATTAATATAGGCAGATGGCATTGCATGTAATATTAATATACAGAGACATGCATTGGATTTGCATACGAAAGGGCAGTTGCATGTAAAACTTATGTCATTGCGACATTCACATGGCTTATGTGAGTTAAGTAAATAACCCGAATATTCCTCATACCTTATTCATATTATAAACATTAAAGTTTGTGAGTATGTTTGAATGCTTGTAACTCTATCTCACAAAAACTATTGATCAGATTTCGCTGAAATTTGGCATACGGATAGTTTATGACCTTGATTTTTACCGCTCTAAAACCCCCGGTGGTCGTCCTCGGCGGTACAAAGAGGACTCCGGGATCTGCAAAGGAACGCAACTGGAATTCTGAGCGCGTTGCCCCATCGGGCTCCTCCCAGATGGGCGGCTGGGCCCACCGCTTCATCTAGTCTTTATGACGATATGCGACCACACATACCGCCTTCCTTCCCGTGATCGCCTGTCTGGACGGTTAAAGCTTCCACCTTAGCCGCCCGCAACACCAGAAGCCGTAACGGGCGGCTAAAAGGTCCTGCCTCTATTTATTTACTTACCTAAATGCTTTTTTTAAAGTTGGTAGAACAAAATACCTCAGTTCGTGTTCCAGGTTCCACTTTAGCTACTTCACTTATACATACAAGTGTACTCGTATAAAAATCTAAAAACAAGTTATAACAAAGAAGTAAGCATAAAAACCTGAGGAAAAAACATTTTTTCTTTTGACTTATTTCTGATTATGTTTTGAGTAATTTGTTACATATTTAACTTAAGTGATTTGATGAGAGTACAGTATTTGAGATGATTTTGAGAGCATAAATGTCCATTGATTAATGTGACTATATCTTAGTCGTAAATGAAATTAGCCATATGATGACGATCTTCCACAGCATCCTTGGGATTGATAGAAAGAAAAATACGTTGGTATTTTTATCATTACCCAATATTGTTTGCAAAATAAGACAATTTTACAAAAGCTAAATGATTACATCATCATATATTTATATACTAAGATTTTACTTTCAGGAATGAATAGTCTTACAGAATTAAGTACAAACGAACATTGGCGAAGGAAACAGTAAGTACAACATTGTCTATGTTTACGATGTTGTAATTTGTGAATGGATTGACCATTACAGCGCCTCCGCAAATAGAGCGGATGTTCATTTACTATAACATAGTTTAGCTACTTAATCCTGTATCATGTTAATGATAACGATATCAATTATAGCTCTTAAAATTTTCCCGAATAAGGAACTCATATAAAAATATTTATATTTTTTGTATTTATTATTGGTGCTTTTTCATTGTATCCATAGTTACTATAATTAATATTTATTATTCTAATAGTGACCGCTTTTAGTGTGTGCATGAATAACCCCGTTAGGGCATTGCAATGTTAAGGCTATCCCAATAGCTGTTACCTTACTTACCCAGAAAACCGACAAAACTGTAATCTTTCTGTCTACTACATGTGTCTATAAACAATGTAACAAAATATTGTTATACTCCTATAACTTTACTAGGTAATGTTGTAAGGGCGAAAGTACCTACGTGACGACGGAGTAATGGATAGATTTTTGTTTGTCACTCTTTCACGCACAAACTGCTGATTTGATTTGGATTAAATTTAATACCGTGATTGTTCAAGACCTTATATAATCCCTTTTTCGTGGTAAAAATGACACAACCGGATGAAGCTGTACGAAAAAGCTAGTGCCAGAAAATAACAGAGAATTTTCTATGTATTTATGCTTATGTCTAATCGATTGAATTGCTAAGTTCCTTTCATAATCCAAATGGTGATTCTTTTATCTGGCTACTTTGCTACAATATTTGAACTGAGATAAAATACATTAATACTTAGATGTTCAAATGAAGGTTCTATGTTTTTATAAGATGTAGCAAACGAGCATGCAGTCCACAGGTAAGTGGACATGTGAGCAACTTTATACAGAAAAAGGGATTTATCTTAAGTCAATCACAGATACGTTGTTGTTCCCGAGAACGAGATGTTGGGTTCATTTGAAAATGAGCTGGCAAACACGACTACGATAGTATGTGACTATCGCCATACCATACTTTTTTTTTGTTTTCGAGGGGGAAACCTTCTAAAGGTACCCGACGCCGTGGGAGCGACGCAGGGTTATGTGGGATTTTTACCGCACTAAAACCCCCCCGGTGGCCGTCCTCGGCGCTGAAAAGGAGGACTCCGGGATCTCGAAACGACTTCAACCGGAATCCTCCGAGCGCGTTGCCCCATCGGGCTCCTCCCAGATGGGCGGCTGGGCCCACCGCTCCGTCTAGTCTTTAAGACGGTATGCGACCACACATACCGCCGTCCTTCCCGGGATTGCCTGACCGAACGGTTCGAGCTCCCACTCTAACCGTCTGCAACCCCGGAAGCCCCTTTAAGTCGCCTCTTACGACAGGCAGGGGATGCCGTAGCCCTATTCTGAGCCCGGAACTACAGGGCGTTGCCATACCATACTAGTCGAACCATATATATTCTACCACCTTACAATGTACCAACAAGGTCTAATCGATACTAATCGCCAAGCATACCCTTCTTCTTTCATCGTCACGTTATATTTATCGCTGGCCCCGCCCTCTTCGCTGCTAGGTAATACCGTTCATGATTTACTCGACGAGATAATGTCTATAGGTAATTCGAGCTCGCTTTGCTGTGAATTACGCGGACGACTTTCAAGCTAAGCTTGGGTAATCCAATGAAATATGATTTTAAATGTCATTGTAGATTTCACGAATTTTATTAATAACTAAAAAATGATACTTCCATGACAAGCGTTTTTTATGTGACGTACTAGGTCAACGCGGTCATTAAGGCCTAATTATATGGATTATGGTACCAATAAGGTAACCTTCGTGGTAACAAGATTTAAGATGCAATCGCCAACTTTTTCAACATTTAAGATGCCACCACCAACTTTTTTCAGTTCTATCGCAACAATTTAAAGCGCTGCTATAATTAATTCCTTATACGAGTACTAATTAAATATAAGCAATAAGAACACTATACTTACTCAAACGAGATATCACTACTTAGTCATCATAGATGGCAACGCATCTCCCAGTCAACATCAAGGGGAACTCTCATGTACTCTAACAATTATCCTTTCAAGCAACGAAGTTTTGAACTCTTATGCACGAAGAAACAATGCTAGATTTAGTGAATTAACCATTGCATTTTACTTAATTAAAAAAACACGCTTTCTACACTCTTAGCCCCATAGTAGGATTTCCTCCTGTGTCGTGGGTACCATGCATATACACAAGACGAACGCACAATCACCCAGACTCAGAACACGAATCCAAACTCATCATTGTCACCTGTCTGGCCGGGAATCGAACCCAGGACCCATTGCGCATCAGACCGTATGGTAACCGCTCCGCCACGCGGGTCGTTAATTGTCTTTTGCTTTTACCATTTGCTCAAATAAGGTGAAATTGGACATACAAAATCAATATAAACCACAACATGAGCTTATCCTACACAAATCTTCACACCTTTCATTAAAAGATAGCTCGAAAACTGTTTACCTGTGAATAGGCCATGAGTTTCTACGACTGCAAATGACATTAGCCCGATAATCGGATTTGTTTAAGTAGCAATTTCTTTGCAAGGCTATTTGATTTTCTGTTTATCGAACATTTGTGTGTTAAGTGGTTACAGTACGGAGAACAGTTAAACTGTTGTTTCTCGCTATTAGAAACGAATTATGTAAAGTAATGTGAGGTACCTTTTGAATAAAACACATCTACTTCTACTAAGAGCAATAATAGCCTAATGGTTGAAACTTGCCCTCTCGATCGGGAGGACCGAGCTTCAAACCCAGGCACCCAGGCACCACTGATTTTTCTAAAATTATGTGCGTATCAAACATTAATTATCACTGCTTTTCGGCGAAGAAAAACATCGTGAGGAAACCTACACACCCGGGAGGTTCATTAAAAAAAAAGGTCTCGAAGGTGTGTGAAGTCCACCAACTCGCACTTGACCAGCGCGGTAGACTAAAACCTATAACTCTCTCATTCTGAGAGAAGATCCGTGCCCAGCAGTGGGACAATAACTTACTTTTTAATTCCCGAAAGGGAACTAAATTGCCAATTTCTAAAATATCGTATGATTATAATAATTAAAAGTTCTTTGAAAGCAAATAAAAAATTATATTGAAGTTTATTTAGTTTTAAGAATGAGCGTTCTGTTTATACCTACTAGTGGCTGATCTTAGAGGCCAAAATTCGACCATAACTTAAAAGAAAACGTAAGATTTACTGAATCAAATAAAATATTTTTTATAACAAAAAAGCCCGCCAGCTTATAACCAATCAATCAAAACGAACTAAAGGTAACATTTTTAAGCTGGTTTTTGAGAAACTATTGACAATCAATCGTTTTTATGCAATCTGTTGTTTTGATAATATAACAATGTAACTCGTTTATTGTCCACAAATGTCCACCAATTCGCACTTGGCCAGCGCGGTGGACTATAGCCTATAACACTCTCATTCCGAGAGAAGACCCGTGCCCAGCAGTGGGACAATAATGGGTTTACAACGATCTGGTTTATTGCACTTACATAATCAGTGTTTATTTTTGCAGTGAGATGGCGCGGTGGGCGCTCCAGCACAGAACGGTCTGGCTTCTCGTCTTCCTGCTGCATGTCGCGCGGGCCACGCCTGGTAAGTAAATCTTGTTGATAAAATCTTAGAGAACTTCCCTCGCAATTGACTCAGTGATTTGACATCAGCTTACAGATTCTATCATCTTGATAAATTTATGTTAGTGACACCTAAATGAATGACGTACAGGAATTGATAGCTGGAATGGAAACTTAAATACAGTACGATACATTATCGTTCCAAGTTATTCATTACACTTCGACGAATGATATTAACTAGAGGAATTCCATTTTAACGTTGTATGCATAGTATGCTTGTTATGTTTGTGTAACAATATTACTGTTTCTGGGAATGGGAATTAAATTAAACATCTTATTTGAAACTTGCAATTGTTGTGAATCATTTTTAATTGATGAACCAGTAAAAATACGCAAATACATACAACACTACATTATCACAGATTTTTACACGTATCAAAGCAAATGTCAGCGTAATTGTAATTATCTCCTTATACAAATCTGCTTTAATATAAGATAAACAAGTAAACCGCTCGCTCGCTTATGTTAAATTAAAAGTTCGCTCTGATAAGAAACTTATCTACAATAAGTTATGAAATCGTTTCCTGTTTCAACTATTTCCAGACATACATTGTACGCTCATTATCGACTCCAACCATTTAACTGTTTCTAATCTTTCCCACACACGCACACCCCATTTATCCCTATCTACGCTTCGTTCCTCCGTATAATTAGACCCTTAGACCAGATGCAATTGAATCCGATTAACTAGAATGACTATCTTCACAATCGATTTCTTTCCAATATCCGTTTTGTTTAATCTAAATCGGCAATAAGGCAGCGTCTTCGGTTTGTCGGTGAATTCTGGTGATGATGTTTTTTCTTACTAAAAAAGAGAATCTTCAAAATCGGTTCATAAACGAGGAAGTTATCCGCGAACAAATATAACAATATATATATATATATATATATATATATATATATATATATATATATATATATATACGGTCGAATTGAGAAACCTCCTCCTTTTTTGATGTTGGTTAAAAATAAGGAGTGTTGTTTTAAGAATAAACGTGGTCAAAAATTATGCATACATATATAATACTCACGCGCACATATTAACACTCTTATTTTCATGATGTTATTTGTCCCTAAATGATGTGTTACTAGCAGTTCTATTTATGATGCAATTTTAAGCAAATTACTTATAATATAATAGTATTATAACCTATTTTTAGTTAAATTTAGTTTCTGAATTTTTAGATTTAGTTCCAAGCCTTTATCAAGATTATTTTCGGTCATTTATCTATAGCAGACACTTGTATTGCTTTCGTGAAAGTTTAAGTGTGTTTCTTTAGTTAAAGCTAGATGTTTATCTAACAAAATTTATCGTTTAGTTTTTTGATAAGAAATTTGCCGCTTATTTCAACGGTGACGTCGCCCATTCAGCGCTCTCATTGAATGGTAATACCGAGGTGGTCAACAACACAATAGTGTTGTTTGTTTATTCAGTACAAATAGAGTGAACTAACATAATCTGATTCAGTCGCGCCTGAGCTCAGAGAAAGTTGATTTTTTTATTTATATACAAATATGTGGGCTTAAAATTTCAAAGGCGATTGTTGTTGCGTCTATTGGGATTTGATTAGGTACGTTGTTTTGATCTGTTTTGTTAATATTACTATAATAATACTAAAGTTTATTTTATTCAAGTTATTTTGTAACCGGGAGAGAAATGAGTAGCGTCATGTTTGCTTGTACTCTTGTATACCACTTGGTATGCAAGATAGCAAGCGAAATTATATATATACAATCTAAAGTAATCAAGAACATTTGGTCGTAGCACCGTGTGAAATGGCAGTCCTATGATAATTTGATATCACTAACCTAACCTGACCTAACGTAGTGAATATAAATCTGCGCAGAAAACCAAGGAACAGAATGTAAAATATATAATTAGTAAATTAATTTATATATAAAATAAACCTACATACAACAATGTTTACTAATAAAATTCAATTGGAATTTTACATGGACTACCAATACTTCGCACAACCGACATTTCTAACCTAAGCGAAAGCAAAAAACATGCAACCACGCAAACAATTCGCAAATGTCCAACCAAAAGTTAGGTACATTAATTGGAATCGTAAAAGGGCTTGATACCCCGCTCTGCCTTAACGGGAAGCAAATCAAACATGCGATTATTAGGAGCATAGTTACTAATTAATAGTTGTATATGGTCTAAAACCCTTTATTTCGAGTGAGTGGCCGCAGTTTAGTAAATAGCTTTGTAATTGGTGGTTTCCCAGGCACACCCGTTCAGCGGAATCCGGTCGGTTGGTGTATGATTTTATAGGCGATAAGATAAATCGTTTGGCATACAATGTTAAGTAACGCAAATGTGTTGCGTTATCTAAGTTACGATCGCAAAACTGATGTCTTATCTCTGTTTATGAGTATATAGATGTATAACTTTCTATCTAAATAGTGTAGAGGACTCCGTGTGATTACTATGACAATGACGTAAAGAAACAGCCTGTTGTAAATAAAAAATAGTAAATAATAGATTGCGTTTACTATTTATATGCTTACCATAAACTTCTTTGTGATTTTTTTTTCGGTAGTGTGTAGGATTCCTCGTAATGTTTTCAATTACCGTGATGCAGTGATAGTTATTTTTTATACGCACATCTTTCTAGAGAAAACAGTAGATCGTGCTTAGGTTTCAAACCTCGCTTTTGGACCTTGGACGATTAAGAGGCCGTATTTCAACCGTTAGGCTATAACTGCTCATCTTTGAAGCACGCATAAAATTTAGCCACCCTTGAAAAAATTAGGTTGGTGTAGTTCGCCCGGGGAAGTACCACCGCCACACCTATTTCTAGCGTGAAACAGTTCTTGCGTTTCGATGGAAGGTTGTGGTTGCCGGCACACTTTTTATATGAGGCGACCATCTCAGTCCTCGGGAGTAGCAACGCTGTAATTCACTGTAATTGACTTTACTTAGAACTTTATGTTCTATATGACGTTGCTTACATGACTACTTACCATCAGGTGGACTGCATGCTCGTTTGCTACTTCAATCTTAAAAATCTTGAGGACTGTGCTCATTTATTGGTAAACCAGATTTCAGTGTAATACAATTTAAAAAAAGTTTACACTCGTGATACCGTGAAGTCACGAGTACATTTTGATTATAACTTCCTTTCGGGTCCTCGTATAAAATTATGAACGTCAAAACTAACAGATGTTGCATAAATTCTCGTGGCTGCACATCGAAATTTGCTAATTTAAAGCGGCACAAAACCCAATAATAATCATAGCTTTGAAATTTAGTACCAATAAATACTGTTTCATGGAAGCCTGGCGGATAATATCATCCATTTCGAATTTTAATGTTTTAGTATCCCGTTATTTATAAGGCTCCATTCTGCGGATGCCCTATGAAGTTTATAAGCGTTAAAGTTACGGCTCGTGAACCAAAGATTATAGGAAAGATGACAGATAGAGCAATGTACACAAAGCGAATATAATATCATTTGTTGTCGCCATGGTTTATATATGGTCGCCATAAAGGTATTCATTATATCCGTGGGATAAAATCTTGAAAGTAAATTTGTGTTTACTATGTAATTCCCGCGACTTCGCCCGTTTCGGTCACGTCCACGATAGAGTATCCTATGTGTTAATCTAAACCAGGGTTTCTCAAACTTTCGACTCCACGTATCTCTGTTAAAGTTTCCAAGTGACAGCGACTGATTAAATCCTACTCCAAGAAAATAATAAAATTGACAGTTAAAGAAAATAATGTTTTTATTTGAATAAAAATTAATAATAAAGTGCCAAAGGAAACGTATTTTTACTCCTATTCATGTGATGGGTTGCTTGTTTGTTACAAATAGAGTCAATTTTACGAATAATTTTGTATTTTTATTACGTAAATTTTGTTGCGAACCTCCTGCCATCGAATGGCGAACCCCAAGGGGTTCGCGTACCCCACTTTGCGTAACCCTGATCTAAATCATAAACTACATGTGTGCTACATTCAGCAAAATCCGACCGGTAGTATTTGTGTGAAAAACTAACACACACATATATCCGTACAAATAATAATTTGCATGTATAAGAAATATTAGTAAGATAAAATTAGACGTAGTTTTATGAAATATACAATGCTATATTTCATAAAACTACGTCTAATTTATCTTGCAATGGCATGATCTTCTTTCAGAGTTCTGTGCGGTCCGTCTGATTTTAATGCAATCTTTGATGAGCACACTATAATTTTAATGGCATAAATTTTATTGAGATGATCCAAATATTTTTAGTGCGTTTGTTAATATTAACCGCTGTAATTAAGTTGGAATTAGTAGGATACACATGTTTAATATATGTTGTGAAATGGAATGAAATGTCTTTATTTTGTTTAGGCCACTGAAAAATACTTCTAATTATTAAGCATTTGCCTTGTTTTTCTCCAATATCATAAAAACGCAAAAGAGTATGATGTCTACCCTCTATAAACAATGGACCCAATTTACGCTACCCCGACTTACGCGAATTCGGAGTTACGCGGTTTTCACATCTCCTCAATTTGTCATTTATTGAGTGCCACCTGCATCACATAATCACTATGTTATCGATAAGATAGTCTTACTATGCCACGCTATTAAATAATAGTGCGGGATAGTAAGACTGTACAATGTATGTACTGTATATACAGCTATAATTTATTTTTGTTGCGTATTTCTTATACCCCGACTTACGCGAATTCAACTTACGCGGTTACCAGTCAGTCCCACCGCGTAAGTTCAGGGTATTACTGTACTCGTAAATATACAAACATTCGTCCTCATAACAGAAACCAAGTTCATCATGTCTGGTTAAAAATTAAACCAGAACCGTTTTCGACGTCGTTTTTCTTACTTATTTTTGATCATGTTCTTATAAGCTACAAATAACTATTACCATACATAATCCTGGTTTAAAGGCTATAGAGTTATAAGGCTTTTCCACTTTTATTCCACCTTCCACCTACCTCAAAACCATAAACACGACATTCGATTAACTTTTTTTATTTGACGTACAGGTCCATGTGAGGTGGAAACTGGTCAATCGAGCATCATCGTAGACATAGAAGAGAGCAGAGGAAATCGTAAGTAATGGTTTTTACTTTCTTTCAAATTCATTACTTTCAGGGGCAACGGTTTGAAGTGACAAAGTCCTATTAATAGTACTGTATTTAAAGTTATTATAAATTTTTGGACTATGTAAGAGAATTGGGAATTACGGTGGTATTAAATATAAAAAAGGGAATACCTTGTTGGGAATTTCACGCTATACCTACGTTAGCGTACAGGTATTTCACGCTATACATTTAGCATCTTTAAATAATGATTAACGGATACATAAAGTTAGTTTAAAATCAAATTGCAATTGTTCGCTATTTACTTTAGCATCGTTCTGCCTAGTCGGAGTTAATTTGAAGTATTTAAGGCATGGAATACAATACTACAGTATCTTTTTAAGATTCTTGGATTTTCAAAGCATTGGCTAACTTATAAGCTAAGTAACTTTAAATCTATTATTTAAAGGTATAAAATATCAATTTATTCTAAATGAAAAAACACATATTTGCATAATTGTAATCAAGCAAAACATACATAGTTCCTTTTTTATTATTATTTATTATATAATAACCTTTACATGCTTTTTGTATCATTTGCATTCCTCGCTTGATAATTTGTTTATTAATGATAATTTTCATTTTTTGCGTTATTGCACCTAACGATAATGGAAGCCTTGGTTTTTAAATCGTATCTAGAATTGTAATCAAGAAAATTATATTGGTAATATAATTATATTTTATTTTGTTATTGGTTTTGCCGTAGAATGGTAAAAATACATAGGGCAATACTTATAGTTTTATTATTTTACATAAAGATTAATAGTCTTATTTGTTTGAATCACTTTATGTTACTAACGTTTTTTTTTCTTATCAATTTATTCAATCAATTTCAATCAATAAAATGTGGTTAACCTTTTCGTAGTTTTACTGTCTCAGTATGACTATTACAGCTACATCTATTTCTGCAACAACAGTGTAGAGCAGTTATATTCTTTTCTCATGTACGAGTTAAGGGTCTGTGAAAATTTTTCCCCTTAGCACGTTACAACGTTACCTCAGATTTTGTTAAGTTTTCTGTAATTAATCATTGTTTATGTTGTGGCCTGTACAGCAACGTACAACGCACGCTTATGTCTATGTTTTCAACCATAACTCGCAATGTTCTTTTCAAATTAAAATGGAAACGTAATTAACTCGTACTAGTCTCGTACTATCTTAGTTATAAAAGCCGTAATAGTTCTTCTTCTTGAAATCGATACCAGATATCATAGCAAACTATCATTTTGTATGCGCGTTGGCTACTACATAAGACAATCAACTATATAAACTATTCTTTATTATGTTACAGAAGTCAACCAAAGCACGGTACCAGCGGAACTGCCAATAGTCGGTGAACCAGACGTAGACGTGGTGCTCTCCACCGTTTTTCCGAAAGGCCCTACGTTGTTCCAACTCGATGGCAAACGATTGCAACTTCTGGAGCCGCTGGACAGAGATGCCGATAACTTGTCGCATATGGTTTTTCAGGTGTGTTTATGTGTGTTCCTTGAACTCTTGATAATCATGTCATTTTTAATTTGTAGCACTTTCGGTGTGTTTTATTCAAATTTTGGGCCAAATCTGTTGCATATTTGTTTTACAATTAAGAGTTTGTGACAAAGAAAGAGATGAGATGTTATTACCGGCTTTTTATATTTTATCAAAGTGGAACTCACTACTCGTTTTGTAACCGGTAAAATCCATTGCTTTTCGAATATCACACTTATTTTTGTCTTATGTCTAACGCTACAGGTTTGAGGCCTTAGAGATTTCAATGCATTTGACATTTGGCGGACCTCAGATAGGACTTTTACATTATCAGTAGTTAATTATAGATGTTCATAGGCAAGAGTAACCATCCAACAGCTCTTGAAAGTCACGCCATCTGTGCCACGTCGCTAAGGAGCCAGCAGTCTGAATCCAGCGGTTACCCGCCGTCTTCGTCAGGTCATGAGTCCTCCTAGTCGGGGGCCACACTCCTTTTGCCCAGACGTGTTCTTCATTCGACTATTACCCCTTAGCGTACCGACCACTTACCATCGAGTGGACATGTTGGTTTGTTAACGCTATTGCCACTTAACATGTGGAGTGCATGTCTATTCTCTACGTCTATAATTATTCCATATTCGACAGGAATTAAAACTGGTATGACCATAGATACAATGATACTCTTGAGGATAATATTGAGAACGTGTTACACAACGGATATCCCTTTATCCCTGTATTCTTTATTGCACTTTTTTAAATAATATAGAATCATTTTGCTATGTGAACTTAATACATGCACTAACAATGTGATAACTTTACGAACATGTCCATTTTAATTGGACTTCTGTATCCTGTTTCGTTTAATTTTCTTCTACAGTATAGCCTTGTTATGAAGTCAATCTAAAAGAGAAACGAATGGTATTATGAAACGGTGGCACAGCTATTATCGATCACATAATCTAATCAATGCAATTTTGAATTTTGCAACGTCAACTATTATTCGTTCGAACGATTTATATTGTTACGAATAATATATAGGCGTGTAATTTGTCTATTTATTAAGTATGGTTGATCGTTATCGCATAGGTAATTTTGTCTTGGCCACTCAAATATTTATTCGCATCAAGAGAAAGAATTAATTTAAACGCTTCGGGCTATAGCTGTTAATTAGTCTCAGATAACAAACGTAGTCGAGTTGCCTTTGAACATAAACAACGGTTGCCGCAAATTGGTGTCAATCTTTACGGTCATACTGCATACATACTATAAGTAAGTGCTACAGAGAATTGGTGTCTCTAATTTAAAAAATAGCACTTCTATTAATAAATAATAGTGGGTACACGTCAGTAAATATCCATACATATAATAGTAATGAAAGTTTCGGATGTCGGTATCGTATAATTGTACAAAATATAGTTTGCAGGCTTGAAAATATGTTAATATAGGAATTTCTATATTTCTTACGTAGTCTGTCTGGCTGTTTTTGTCTGTTTATTTATTCGCGTTCGAAATCGCATCAAAGCAAAATTGTAATTAATTTAAAGGGTCATAGTAGCAGTTGTTAACTATTCTGGAAATTAGAAGAAATATCACACAGGTTTTTCACAAGTCAGTGCCTTCTTCACCAATATGTATAGATGCAGCGTAGCGGAGCAAGGCCTTGATCAGTTGTAGATTTCCATCAATTACCCCTCGGGGTAATTGACGGAAGTCTATATCGGAAGAGGGTCTTGTCTTTCAGTGGCAGGGTCCAGTTGCAAGTTCATTTACTATTAAGCGGCCATCTTAGTCCTTAGGCAACGCATCTGAAATTGTCTTTACACAAAACCTTCTATTATATGTATATGAAATTGGTAACATCTGTCCACTGGCGGCAAAAAGTAGTAAGTATCAGATGGACTGCAAAAATATATAAAAAGGAAGAGCTCTTTCAGTAGTAGTTAAATAGGGTTGAATCAGTGTGGTTCGACTGGGGAAGTACCACCGCCACACTTATAGCGTGAAGCAGTTTTTGCGTTTCGGTGGAAGGGTGTCGTCGTGGGCTGACTTTTATATGAGGCTTACTTTTATATGATTTTACGACCATTTTAGTCTTAGGGAGTAGCATATGTGACTTCAGATTAAATTAATATTAAGTTATTACAGATGTCCTTGAGCGGCAGTGACCACTTACCATCAAGTGCATGCTCGTTTGCTGCTTCAATTGTATAAAAAAAACTTGAACATAAAGAAAACAGCCAAGACACCAATTAGCTACTGAGACTGAGATAACTTCAGAGACAGCTAGTGGCTAATAAATTTATTGGCCACTAGCAATTTCTAATAAACATAATGAAGTACTAACTGAGTTGTTTGCACACAGCTGGTTTGTCAAGTGAAAGCAACGAAGAAGCGGCGTACGATCCCCGTGATCGTGAGAGTATCGGATATCAACGATAACGCGCCGGTTTTTCAAGGCACGCCCTACGAGACCAGTATATCGGAGGTGAGAGACGTTGCTAGTTGTACAGTTTTGGTTTATGTTTATCGAGTTTTATTGAGTAGCTTATGTTAAAGATGAGGTGTCGGTTGTGGCGCAATTAAGTTTTATAAGCGTTCGTATCTATTCTGTTGTTTAACTGTTATTGATATTAATATTAGTTTTCCTACTGCTTTTTAAGTTAACGGTTTAATATATATCGTAAGTGGAAAGGAAATAATGCTAGAGCGCTAAAATACCATTTGTGGGGTTGGACTTCCTCTTTTTACAAAACAAATATCATGTCATTTTTGGTGGGATCTTGTTGTTGGGAGTTCATACTACTCAACATAGTCCCACCAAAAAAAAGTGACATGTTTTTTTTTCTGTAAAAAAAACACTTCAAACTACATTTCCCACAAATGCTATTTTGGCGCTTTAGCATTATTTCCTTTCTACTGACAATATACATATTTTAATTTACAATAAACCATTTCGCGTTAAACGGTTTCCCAATGTTGAACACGAAATATTTTATAAGCCTTATATTCTATTATTTAGCTTTCTTGTCATTTATAGTTATTTATTATATTTAAATTGTTAATAAGAAAAACTTTTTATAGTAAACTTAACAGTACAGGTTTATTTAAACTTAAATAATTTTAAATTTAGTTTTTTTCATATTTAGCAATGTAGACATTAAATCTTTTTACATTATATTTGACTTAAAAGCTGTATGATAAATACGTAAAAATATTGATTCGGTTTTTTGATTAAGTACCTATATTATTTTATAACGTTATTGCGTTTCTTACAAGAAATAATTAATTATAAAGGGTCTTATGGAGGATATACAAGAGGATAATAAAGAAAAAGAACTTAAACAATAAGAACTTATATGTTAGCCTTGTAACTCATATCAATTCAAGACACTTTAAGACCAGCGATTTATTGGGAATATATTTTGACATGTTAACTTCCAGTTGGTGCCGATAGGAACCACGATATTCGATGGTATCCGCGCTATGGACCCTGACGCTGGCGTCAACGGCCTAGCAGAATACTTCATAGTGCCAGGGGATAATAAGACATTAGAAGCAGCCAACGCCGCAGATGGGTACCGCCTGTTCGCCATACCGCAACCACACCAGGGTCAAGTGACTGTTAACGGGACTTTGGATTACGAGCGCACTCAGAAGTATCTAGTCACTATTGTTGCTTCTGTAAGTACTGTATTATGTCCGTGTGTGTGCGTGTATTGATGTATTTGTGTTCGTACCCAAGTGCTTACGATTTGCAGAACTTCAGCTGATTCTTTGATGTGATTGTGTCGATGCATATGATTTGTAATTAATTTCGTCCCTTGTATTATAAAATTTGTGTTATGATCACAAAAAAAGTTAATACATCTATTATTCAATCTCCATAATTAAATAACAACTCAGTTTATGTCAGCTAAATTCGAAAAGAGTCAAAAGAGAGGCAACCTGGAAGCTGGAATCATGAAATTTGCAACAATAGAATCGTTTTATGATGTTGTCTACACCTTAAAATTATTATAAAAAACATGCGTGCGTACAAAGTACACATGTCAGAAGTAAAACTTCTTTGGCGAACTAATTTATAAATCTTGTTTATATTTATACAAATCTAAAACTTTAAATTTCCAAGATTAAGAGGAAGGGAAAAAGGCGTGATGCGACGTTCGCTCTGTCTCACTTTTTCTCTCAATCTTTCTCACTCGCTTGCTCCCTACTCTCACTCCACGGCTAGTTGCTCATGCTACGTTCGCCCTGTCTTACTCTCTCTCAATCGGTCTCGATCACTCTCTCTCTCTTTTCCGACACTTCCGTTGCATACCGGCGTGACGTTTCATCTGTAAAAATTTTACCCTCATGCGCCTAAAGCAGTTTCACTTCAATAAAAAAGTTGTATAATCACGTTAATGAATAGGAGTTGAATAATTGTATATATCCACGCGTAAATAGTCGTAGACAACACCTAGCATAACATAATACCCATAATTTCCAGGATCGCGCCCGTGATACAAAGAGACGCTTGTCAAGCACCACTACATTGACTGTGAATGTCCAAGACGATGATGACCAAGACCCATCTTTCATTTACAAAGGCTGCACGCTCCACGAAGGTGCTTGTATCAACCCTGAGTACGCTAGTTATGTAAGTATTTTTCACACCTATTTGTTGTATCATTAAAAGCCATTAAACAATATTACACCTTGTGGATTGAAATCTCACTGCTTGATTTCCACGTTCTTGTGTTTTTTAATTTTTATCTTTTTTTATGATTAACCTTAAAATATATATTTTGATGTATGTAGAAATCAATCAATCAGTTGGAGCAAATGGTGCTAATTATTGTGATGGAATCACAGGATTAAAACTTTATTAAAAAAAAGATGACTGACCTAATTATTTTCAACCTTAGGTAGGCTCTAAGGGGTAGCCCGTAGTAGGAGGAGCCCGATGAGGCAATGCGCTCAGACGATTCTGGTTGCGTTCCTTTGGAGATCCCGGAGTCCTCTTAGTCTAGAGCCGAGGACGGCCACCGGAGGGGTTTTAGTGATGTAAAAATCCCACATAACCCTGCGTCGCTCCCACGGCGTTGGGTACCTTTTAGAAGGTTTCCCCTTCGAGAAAAAAAAGCTTCTACTAATACAATAGTTACTTAAGATCTCTCAGCAGTTCTTATTCTAGACTCCACATATAATTTACAGGTAAACAGTGGAGTCCTAGCCGGCATCCTAACAATAGAGCCAGAGAAGATACAAGCAGTTGATATGGACACGTTGAACTCTAGAATCAAGTACAGCATTGAGAGAGGCGAACCGGATTCTTGGGCTACGTACTTTGATATAGACCAGAACTCTGGTGCGGTTAGACAATTGCTACCAGTCGATACGACCATTGCGAAGAAGTTCCAGATGGTTATAAAGGTAAAGTTATTTTTTTTTTATTTTTTTTATTTGACTGAAGTAGCACGTAGCTGATGGTAAGTGGTCACTGCCGCCCATGGACATCTGTAATCAACTTCATACAGAACATGGGTTCCATCTGAAGTCAATCACAGATGCGTCGCTACTCCCGAGGACTATGATGGTCGCCTCATGTGAAAGTGTGCCGGCAACCACACTCTTCTATCGAAACGCAAGAACTGCTTCACGCTAGAAATGTGTGGCGGTGGTACTTCCCCGGTCGAACTACACTGGTTGAACCACCTTTAAAATGCAAGTTAATCTTGTACAGTGAATAATGTGTATTATTTTGGATCCACCAATTCGCACTTGGCCAGCGCGGTGGACTATGGCCTAAAACTCTATCATTCCGAGAGAAGACATGTGCCCAACAGTGGGGTTTGGGTGGTTGACAATTTCTTTGTAAAAAACGTTAGGATTTTTTGTACTATTGCGTTCTGAAGTTGCCTCAGAGAATGCTTTATGTCCCGGTTGTCTTGTTAGAGGCCTTATGGGCTATTTGATATCCGAAACAGGATATCTAATAACTTGTAAATTCGCAATTGATCGGCATCGTGTTTTAGTCCAAGCTCCAAGTTGTGAAACAAGGCTTACTTAAGAGAGAAATATTGTATCATATATTTATTTTTGATATAACACTATAAAAAAGTATATTTAGTATTCTTGCAAATTTTTTATTAACGAATACTTATGCATCTGGATTTGTAATAGTACTGGAAAATACGCGTGTTTATACATTGAAACCACGACTTTAAGTCCGTCCTTGAGGGACAATTTAGTCTTTATTCCACTTAATTATATGTACTGTATCTAAAATTAATAGAATTTAAATTGGTTAAATTAAATTATATAACACTATTTTCTATATTTTATTAACACTATTATTTCCAGGCTGAAGAGGCATCAGAAGCCCAAAGATTCACGACAGCGAAGCTAACAATCACAGTACGACCGGTGGACGCCAGTCCTCCCGTGGTCGAAGCCTCATCAGATGAAGGCCAAGTGGAGGAAAACTCGCCTAAAGGAACTAGGGTACTGGATTCGAACCAACAGCCCATACGACTGAGCGTGTCTGATCCGGATTTGGTATGTGTTTATTTATATTTTATTTCTCTTTGATAGTTGAACAATCTTCCTCTACACATAATGCCTGTAGTTTGAATTTGAACTGTGCTTACCTTATAAATCTTATGCTAATATCTTACGATACTAAGGCTTCCAATGATGTCTTAGTAAGAAATTGAATTAAAAAAATAAGTAAAAAAAACAATAATAAAATGTTTTATTTAATTTTGTTCCACATATGTACGGAAGTACTTATGACTCTGTGCTTTTTAGAAGGTTTGTCGAACAACGAAGGACATATAAGTAGTAACAGCTACTGGATACGAATAAATTGACATAAACGTTTTACTTTGACGTCTCATTTATCATAGGACGGTTCACATGGACCTTTTAAAAATAACCTAGAAAGTAATCTATGCGCTTCTTAGCGGCAAAAACATGATCTTGAAACTTATATGCTATATATTTATTAGGCCAATCCACTTGCGTACATTGCGTACGCGTTACTTAATACAGTTGCTTCAAAAAAATATTTTTTTGTATTTAGTTGTGTCTGTGACAGAAGATTTTGATTCTCACTTGTAATGAAAAAAGTCGTGTTCCTAATAAGCCATTCTTTTGAAACAGGGACCAGGCGACCCAATACCAAAGTATACGTTCGAATTGACGACCAGCTTCTTCGATATCGACAAGGATGGCTATCTTATAGTAAGCGATGAAAGGCTGGACCGAGACCCTCCCAACCCTGGGAAGTTTAGATTCCAAGTGAGTGTTTGAACGAGAATCACCTTTCACCCAGCTACCTATCACCCATTTTATTATGTAACGGGTACTCACGATTACTAGCTTAAAACTTTTTGCATGACATGCAGAACTTGGCGGACCTAAATAATTTTACAATTATTGTACACATACATGTTCTTGCGAAATAAATTATTTGTATTTGTATTTAACTAACTAAACTTTGGACGGAGTGTCGCCGTGACCACGATCCATGGAACTGGGTTGAAATATCGGCAGAAGTTCAAAAAATGCATATCGTGAGTACCCTTTACATAATAGATTGCATAAGTTCAGCGATAATATTAAAATAATACATATGACCTGCCTGTTAGTAATATCGACACACAGATATACATACAATGCATAGACGACCCGCGTGGCGGAGCGGTTGCCATACCGGTCTGACGCGCAATGGGTTCCGGGTTCGATTCCGACCCGACCGACGCGATCCGACCGATCCGACCCGATCAGACGGGTATCCGAATAATGAGTTTAGATTCATGTTCTGGATCTGGGTGTTTGTGTATTCATCTTGTGTGTGTCCATGGTACCCACGACACAGGAGAAAATCCTAGCGTGGGCCTATAAGTGTAGATAGCGTGTGTAAAAAAAGATAACGCAGTCGCGTCTAAGCGTGTATAAACATCTATCCTCAACCCATTATTGTCCCACCACTGGGCACGGATCTTCTCTAGGGATGAGAGAGTTTTAGTCCACAGCGCTAGCCAAGTGCGAATTGGTGGTTGATATAAACATATTCAAAATTAATTAATGTCTACATTAATCTATAATTCCAGGTGGTAGCTCGGGAAGCGAATGGGGGA
Organism: Spicauda simplicius; assembly: GCA_949699795.1. Lineage (NCBI taxonomy): Eukaryota > Metazoa > Arthropoda > Insecta > Lepidoptera > Hesperiidae > Spicauda > Spicauda simplicius. Next base: position 7,938,884 of record OX453067.1, on the reverse strand, counting down.
GCGGCTTCTCCACCGCTGTCACTGGCGGTACAATTGTTAGACCAGAATGACAACGCTCCAGTTATACCCAAAACACAGCCCATCACAGTGCCTGCTAGTTTAGAACCTACTGCCGTTTATAAGGTAATTATGTTCATTACAGCTGTTTATAATAAGTGGAATCGTAGATATTACAAAAAAACATGCCAATGCTGTTGGCAACCATAGGACATAATAGCATTAGGATGTTTTAAAGTAAAACCAATCGTAAACAAAAAAAAATACTATTTTGCTCCAAAAAAAAACCTATCGGACTCGAAAAGTATTAATATTATTATTACTTATTATTTATTACTATTTTAAGGTTCAATATTTTAAGAATCATTTATAAGCATAAAATCATAGTGAAATCAGTCAAAACTAGCGTGACCTAGTTAAATTTTATTATTTTCGGTAAGCTAGCCACCGAAAACATTGATTGATTAATTTATATAAACAGAAATTTTAATTTTATTTATCATAGATAAATTACAACATTAACAGAGTTTGTAAACTAAAACCAAGTAGTTATTAAAAAAATTGGGCAAAGCACCATCTAGTGACAACTCAATGACTTAGTGTTTCTTGCTTTAAGGTTCATAATAGGTAATGACATTTTTGTAAAAGGTTCACATCTGTGGTTCTATTATTTTTACAGTTACGTTTTAATATAATAGTGTATTGTTTTCTAGGTGGAGGCCACGGACATAGACGAGGGTGAGAACGCACGTATCATATACAGCATCTATCACGTATCTAACAACGGTGGGAATAAGTTCACCATTGATCCCAACACGGGGATTATATGTGAGTTGCACTATACTATTAACTACATAATATAATTCCTTCTAATATTTGACCAATTCTTTAGAAATCCTCAAAAGAAATGAGAAACAATCTGTGTTTTGGGCAGTTAGTATACTTTTCTGTGACGTTTTGTTTTCATGAGGTAGATTATAAAGAATATAATAACACCAGACCAGTATATAGACAAAATGTAGAACGAGGATTCTTCTTGATCAAACAAGATTTGGTTTTTCCAAATCATACGAATCTTAGGAGGTTTTTTAAAACACCGAAATGAAAATTCTCATTGGTATGTGAACGCTACTTTAAATGTATAATAATCTTACAAATACACTTGACAATAGTTAATGAGTGTTGCATGTTTTTTTTGATCTTGCACTATTTTTGTCTGCATGTTTTAAAAGTCAAAATGTGTGATTTGAAATATTAAACGCATGGTTTTCATCTAACCGTTAGCACAAAATCTTTATTTTTATATTAAATCATTTATGTGTAGAACAATACTTAGCAGTGAATGTTTAACAGATAATGTTGATGACATATGTATTTAAAAGTAGCATAAAAGTGTCATATTATTTTATATTTCAAGAAAAAAAACGTACAAGCAAACCTTTGCCATCTGGTGCAATGGTGGCAGATATGAACAATGCCTGAATAATAAACTATATTACGATATAGTGAAAATTCGCACTATCCACCAATTCGTACTTGACCGGCGCGGTATATGACCTTAAACTCTCATTCTGAGAGTAGACCCGTGCCCAGCAGTGAGTCAATAATGGGTTGTTGAGATAGTAAAAATCATCTGGAAACGGTCTCAACTGTAATACCATCTGATACCGATCTCTTCCTTGACTCTTACTTGAGGTCTGTACGAGATGCAACAAGAAAACATTATAAAGTTTAACACACATCAGTGTTAGACTTTATTTTGTAGAAATTGGTTCAAAGATACCACTGAAGTCAAAACTCGAAAAATTCTACTACTTTTAAATTAGTTTATTATTAAATAATAAACTATTATAAACCAACAATTTATTATATTCCAGCTAGCACAGGCCGTTTGCAAGCGGGCGAGCAATACAGTGTAACCATTAGAGCAATGGACGCCAAAGGGCTGAGTTCTCAGGGAATCGTAGAATTGTTAGTCGCTCCCGGCCCTAATACAAGACCTCCACAGTTTTCGTCTAGAGATTACTTCGCTCCCGTCTCAGAGGGCGCTGCGATCAACTCTACGGTTACTACTGTCACTGTAAGTAAACTTAATAACAAGTAAAAACTTTATATGTTAAGATTTTAGAACATTGGTCTAAATCTGTATAACAATTAATCTATATAACACCACACCTATTTCTAGCGTGAAGCATTTCTTGCGTTTCGATATAAGGATGTGGTTGCCGACACACATAAGGTGACCATCATAGTCCTCGGGAGTAGCAACACATCTGTGATTTATTTCAGATGGAACCCATGTTCTGTATGAAGTTGATTACTGACGTCCATGGGCGGCAGTGACCACTTACTTTCAGGTGGACTGCATGCTCGTTTGCTACTTCAGTCAGAAAAAAAAAAACTTCAACCGACTATGGGTGCAATCCAGAAGGCGCTCACAATGCACAAAACGCTCCTTTATTCGTTCCACATGACGACCGCGGTCGTTGTGGTCGCGGCGAAAAGGTCACTCATGACGTCATGACTTACGCTCACGCAAAGCTCACATCGACCCATCTAATAAGGTGGGTCGAAGTGATCGTTCCACTAGAGATTGAAAAAAAAAAAAAATGATGAAGTTGCTTACAGACATTTACGAACGGTAATGAATGAGAGTTTATCGGACCCAAGGATCTGCATCTGAATGGGTGATTTAATGACTAATTTCCATCAGGTGCTTATTTACTACTTCTATATGATATTTAAAAAAAAATAGATCATTGTGTACTAGAGGCAATAGATGCATGTCAAATGATACATAAATATCTTCGTCTTCCATTATCAGTCTGCCTGATGTACTAAGCACTTTAAAAACGTACCCGAAAGGTTCCATGACCTCAAAATACGTATTCGTGTTATACATCCATCCTTTGTAATATTTTTATTGAATGTCTGCAGTTTGTAAATATTGTCGAAAAGTCAAAATTTATTAAATTAATATTGATATTTCTGTTTATTCTTTTGAGTATTTCGGTCAATCCGAAATACCAAACAACTTTTTAAGTTAAAATTTTATCACACATTCCCCGCCTAAGAATTGAGATCAGCATATTATGATATTATGTTTTCCACATCTTTATTATATATACCTATACTATTAAATTACCGTTTTGAATAACTGTGATAATTCTTTTTCAGGCCAAAGATCCCGAAAACGAACCTGTAACATATTCTATAATGTCTGGCAACGATCTCCGCCAATTTGCCATTGGATCCAATACCGGCATCATAACAGTAATACGAAGGTTAGACAGAGAAGTACTGACGAGGTATCAGTTGGTGAGTTCCATACCTTTATTTTGCACTTTTTAGAAAAATCTAAATTATGTTAGCAAACTAGCAAAAGTGTAAAGTGCTAAGAACAACAGTATTAAGTGCGCAAGTGCCTTTACTAGTCAGGCTTAGTACTATTTACTACTTAGTAAAAGTAGTAAATAGTTCCTTCGGTGAAGGAAAACATCGTGAGGAAACCTACACACCCGAGAGTTCTTAAAAAAAAAAGAAGTTCTCGGAGGTGTGTGAAGTCCACCAATACGCACTTGGCCAGCGCGGTGGGCTATGGCCTAAGCTCTCTCATTCCGAGAGAAGACCCGTGCCCAGCAGTGGGACAGTAATGGGTTGACGACGACGACTACTTAGTAAGATTATTTGGCCAAATTGTTGAATTATTTAAAAAATAATTTGACGACCCGCGTGGCGGAGCGGTTACCATACCGGTCTGACGCGCAATGCGTCCCGGGTCCATTCCCCGGCCAGACAGGTATCTGAATGATGAGTTTAGATTCGTGTTCTGGGTCTGGGTGTTTGTGTATTCGTCCTGTGTGTGTCCATGGTACCCATGAAACAGGAGGAAATCCTACTGTGGGGCTATGAGTGTAGAAAGCGTGTGTTATTTTAAAAATATGAAAATACAAAACATATCAGCGTCAGACTCGAAAATTTAAACAAAGTTTTGCTAAGCACTTATATATCAGAAGTCAGTTTATTTGTCAGTCAGTTAAAAATACACTACTTAATATATAAGTATAACGAATATATAGTTAATATAGTTATTATCAATTAATTAATTATTTACGTTAGTTGTAAGGCCACACCCTAATGCGACACATTAGGGCAACCTGTAATGACAGATGTATGGTGTTTAAATAAATAAATAACTAAATAAATAAATATTTGAAAATCTTCAGATGATTAAAGCAGAAGATCCGGGCAAGTTATCAACAACTGCGACTGTGAATATTAAGGTTACGGACATCAATGACAATAATCCTAAATTCGACGAGGATTCCTACACTTTTCATGTTAAAGAAGGTAATTTACTTTTAACATTTTGCAAGCTACAAAATAAATGTACGTATATATTAAAGGTAGAACATTGTAGTTCCACCAGGGAGGTACGACCGCCACACCTATTTCAAACGTGAAGCATTCCTTGCGTTTCGATGGAAGGGTGTGGTTGCCGGGTCACTTTTATATGAGGCGACCATCATAGTCCTCGGGAGTATCAACGCGTCTGTGATTGATTTCAGATAGAACCCATGTTCTATTTGAAGTGGCTTACAGGTGTCAATGGGCGGCAGTGACCACTTACCATCTGGTGGACTGCATGATCGTTTGCTACTTCATTATAATAAAAAAAAAAATGTTCAATATATGTCGCCAATAGTAACAAATTATATACCTGTTTTCAAATAACATAAACAAAATAATTAATTAATGAATATTGAGTTGTAACTATTTTTGATTCATTAATTTCACTTTTAATTTCACGTTTTTTAATAATTATAATTATCGAAGTAAGAAATGAGTAGGTTTTACAATTATTTTAATATACAATTTAAAAACCCTTCGTGTATTTTTTAATATTGGGCGTGTCTTAGAACAAATATATATAGACTTTTGGATTTTTTTTTGGATATTTTCAGGAGCGTCAGGCGAGTTCGTTGGCCACGTGCACGCTACGGACATAGACGAAGGCGTGAACGCTATGATAAGCTACTCTATACCCACCCATTTGCCGTTCTCCATCGACAATGCCTCTGGGTTGATTACCACTAACACTAAATTGGACTACGAGGATACTAAGGTGCGCGTTTATCGCTTTTATGCTTGAATATATGGTATTTCTAGCGAAACTATTGCTACTATTTTTATAATAGTAATGGATTTTGAAGTTTGTAGAATCTTTCGTGATTCGACTGAAAAGGCACCAGTTTCACTTACTTATATCTTATAACAGGAGCCTTAAGCGTTGTTGTGTTCTGGTCTAGGAGGATGCAGTCCACTTGATGGTAAGTGGTCACTCATGCTCATGGACATCTGTAATCAACTTTATACGGAACACGGATTCCATCTGAAGTCAATCACAGATGCGTTGCTACTCCCGAGGGTTGTGATGGTCGCCTCATATAAAAGTGTGCCGGCAACCACACCCTTCCAACGTAATGCAAGAAATGCTTCACTGTGGAAATAGGTGTGGTGGTGGTACCTCCCCGGTTGAACTACACTGGTTCTACCACCTCAAAAGTATCCCAGGCCTACATATATGTATATAAGGTAAAGTAAGTTAGCCTTAAGAGATATCAATACATCTGTGACCTTAAATACATAGTAAAGGTAGGCCTTCAACACTATATATTGATATAACCCGGTCCCATGTTCGGTAATGCTTACATAATATTGATTTTATGCTCCTGTGTTATTTCTGATTTATAATAAAATGTGGATAAAAGTTATGATACTAAATTGGCTACCTATAATTTACCACTCCCAGCAAATTCTAAAAATAAGTCGATTTTTTTAAGTTGAATAGTTTACCTTTATACGAATATATATAGCATACCTTTATACGAATAAAAAAATGTAATTTTATCCATGTCACCTTTTCGAAAAAAGGTACAGTAAATTATGTTAATGTACGTCCACCAATTCGCACTCGGCCAGCGCGGTGGACTATGGCTTAAACCGGTGGTTCCCACCTAGTGGTCAGCGGACCACTGATGGTCCCTGGAAGCACCTGAAGTGGTCCGAGAAGTCATCAAAAAATATTGTAATATAAGAAGTTATCACAACGACAGTTAAGTAGCGGACAGTCGTGCCTGAACCAAGGATCCGGAATTAGTAAAGAGTATACAAAAGCGCATTAAATATTGTTTACTTTGGACAATGTACGCGTGATTTATTAAAAAAAATCCCATATTAATTTTCAGACTTATTTTTATCTTTAATTACACCCTCATAACGGTGGTCCGTGGGTCGACAGATATTTTGCCAAATGGACCTTCGTCACCAAAAGGTTGGGAACGACACGACGACACTTTTTTTTTTTTTTGTGGGGAAACCCTTCATGGGTTCCTCTCTGCGCGGGGGCAGCTGAGAGGATATGCCGGACTCCTACCGGCTAAAACCCCACGGTGTTCCTCTGTACGCCTTTTGCTGGGACTGCGGGTACAGTAGTAATATTCGACCGCGGTCCCAGCGGCGTCTGCCCTACTCAGGGCCCGTCTCTTTTTGGGATGGAGCTGGAGTTTCTCCATCCCTCCGTCTTTGAGGTGCGCGCGGGAACACCGCGCACGCCACCTCGAGGCTTATTACTTTGGCACAGGATACCCCCGTATCCTGTGCCAATGCCTCTGTTATGGGGATAGGAGATGGGCGTGAGGAACCCCTCTCCTACGCCCGGTTTTCCGGCTGCGGATAGGGAGGTCAGACGTTTTACGACACTTAAACCTAACCTAACCTTTCTTTAAATTTCAGGACTACGCGTTCGTAGTGACGGCGACGGACGGCGCCATCGACAAGCGGCTGGGGACGGCGTCCGTCACTGTGGTAGTACAGGACGTTCCCGACGAGACGCCCGTGTTCCCGCAGACCCTGTACTCTGTGCATGTTCCCGAAAATGCACCCAACTATCCCGTTGTTAAAGTTCATGTAAGTGATTTTGTACTTTGATTCGCTTTGAGCTACCGCACACATAATTTTAAGTATAAATTATGTGTACGGTGAGTCAAAGCGATTGGTGCGCAATTTGGTACTTGGTGTATTTATAACTTTGACATGACATGACAAAACATGACATTAGACACTTATTCCACCGGAGTAGCAGTCGTCGATTAATAGGTTTTTTTTTTGCATAAATATACTAAAATACATTACATTGACATTAGACATTGATTATTAAAATAATTGAGATAATATCTTTAATTAATGCATTGTCACGTAGCTTTGGCAAACACCAGGTATTATATGACCAACTTTATGGAACATATAAATAACAGATCAGTCACTGCCCTTTAAAAAAAATACCTGAGGTGTAACAATTCCGTTGTCGTTTCAGACTATTAAATACGACAATTTAATCGACATTAGTAGATCAGAAACAGTCCTTCAAATAAGAGTTACAGCGATCTTACTGTTCAGTGAAATTAGCAAAACAGTTTCGGCTACCTATTAAATTTGTTGGAACAAGTGTAGAGTTTTAAGTATGTTAATTTTCAGGCTGATGACCCAGACACAATGCCAGAGATAACGTACACGATTCTTCGTGGTGACACTGACCTATTCTCTATAGACCGCAAGAGTGGTATGATAAGGACACTCAAGCCATTAGACAGAGAGGCTGCAGCCAGACATGAACTGCTGGTCGGTACTGAGGAGAATAGTGAACAAGATAACGGGGCTACTACAACTGTTGAAATTCTTGTTGATGTAAGTATACCAAAGTTTATGCCGTAACAAACGCGACAAACGCGAAAGCCGGACAATAATGAACAATTTACCACTGCTAAGTAATTGATATAAAATTATAATATTAATTGATATCAGGAAATTGGCAGTTCAACTTTTTTTTTTATCTGACTGAAGTAGCAAACGAGCATGCAGTCCACCTGATGGTAAATGGTCACTGCCGCCCATGGACTTCTGTAATCAACTACATACAGAACAAGGGTTTCATCTGAAGTCAATCACAGATCCGTTGCTACTACCGAGGACTATGATGGTCGCCTCATTCTTTCATTCAACTATTCTTTTATAGCACACCTATTTGTAGCGTGAAGCATTTCTTGCGTTTCGTTGGAAGGGTGTGGTTGCCACCACACTTTGTTCTATATGAAGTTTATTACAGATGCCCATGGGCGGCAGTGACCACTTATCATCATGTGGATTGCATGCACGTTTGATATTTCAGTGAGATAAAAAAAAGGCACAAGGATATATACATACACATAGAAACTCAATCATTTTTTGCTTGTAATTTACTAAAGTTAAATAGAGAAAGTATATTTAGAGCAAAGTTAAGATTTCGGTTACTTTTACGTTTTTTGTTACTAATTATCTTTTACATAGTAATTGTTTTGTCAAAATTAATAAATAATTTTTTCAATAACTCTTTACTTTTCAGGATAAAAACGACAACGCCCCTATATTTACATCTCTAATCCGACCAGTTACGATAGAAGACTCCTCGTCAATAGGCAGCCTTGTAGAGACAGTAGTGGCCATTGACTCCGACTCTACCGCCCCTAATAACAGAGTTCGGTATAAGTTGGTCGGGCGAGGCAAGTCCTCTATATACTTCCACGTGGAGCCAGACACAGGCGCTGTCAGAGTCAGAGATGATCTCAGAAAGGAAACTGACAGTGAATACACGGTAAGTCTTCCAGAATTTTAAAAGTCAGTATTCCACAGCATAACAGTAGTTATTTCCGGTATTCCTTCAGTGTACAGGCGATACTACTGTGGAACGTCCTACCCGAAAACATCAGAAAAGCCACATGTAGGAGCACGTTCAGGATGCTTGTACGGGAGCATTATTATTCATGAGCGTATCGACATTTGATATCAATCCTTATTATAATTTATGTATTTATTATGTTTTATTATAACTATTGTTTTACATTTACTGGCAGAGAAGGCCATTAGGCATTAAGTTCACCCTTGGCACCCTTGGCATTAAGTTCAACATCGATGGCATGCTTCGACCTTGTTACACGACTATTAAGATTTGTCGACACTAAAAACGTCACAGCATGTCTATTCTTTGACATTCATGACTAAAGCGTTCGACTTGGTATCGCATGATATACTTTTAGACAAATTGGATAAATATGGAATCCGTGGCCAAGCCCTTCAATGGCTACGTACATACCTCTGCAATAGAGAACAATGCGTACAAATAGCTTGTATTAATTTTAAACATGAAAAAACATATACCAAATCTGAATATTATTTAAATAGACTCGGAGTGCCCCAAGGAAGTATTCTTGGCCCGTTACTCTTCCTAATTTATATTAATGATCTTCCTGATGTGACATTGAATCCTTGTACTTTATTTGCTGACGATTTCTCCGTTTCAATGACATGCAGAAAGAACATTGGTATTGATAAATTTATAATTGACATAGTAATAGAATGGCTTAACAATAATAATTTGCAAATAAATATAAATAAAACTAAAATTATGCAATTTTCAACATTAGGATCTTCCCGTATTGAACTAAACATTCAACGTGATGGTCAGCGGGTCGAACAGGTTGAGAATACAATCTTCCTGGGTATTGCTATTGACCAACATTTCACTTGGGAAACGCATATAAATAAAGTCTGTGACAAGATAAATAAAGCGGTTTATCTCTTTCATAGGCTACGCAAAACCTCTTCAATGAGTACCTTACTTACTGCTTACCACGGTTACGTAGCATCCATATTAAGTTATGGTATACTTATATGGGGTAATTCGAGCCATGTTAACAAAGCATTTATTGCACAAAAGAAATGCATTAGAGCTATGTGCGGTAAACCACCGTGGGAGCCTTGCAAACCGCTCTTCCAATATCTTAAATTAATTACTCTACCCAGTCTGTATGTTCTTGAAGCAGCGTACTTCGTAAAGACAAATCCGAATTTATTTGTAAAAGCCTCTGAAATTTTTCCTAGGGGAACGAAAAATAAAAATAGAATTGTGTTGCCATATATTCCTCGAACAAAGTTGTATCTTAAAAAGTTGTACCTTTGGACATAATAAATTTACCGAACAAATTATTTAAGCAAAAACTTAAAATGTGGCTAATAGATAAGTGCTTCTACAGTGTTAAAGAATTCCTAGAGTTATAAAATTTGTGTGTTTAATTCTAATAATGTAATTTAATTCAAATAATATAATTTAATGATATCTGACATAGTTAATATTTTTTATTATATAGTGCATGGTATTTGACAATTTTAATAATGTAATACAAGTACAATCAATTTGGGTAACATTGAACAGCGGTGTAACTTTGAACAAAGTTGTGAAAAAAATATATTAATTTATTACATGGAAACTTCTTGTTGTTTCAATATCGTAGCTGCGTAAAATGGATTGCCAAAATGTTGTAATAGCAATGAAAGTAAAAAAAAAGTACCTGTGAATGTCATAACTTTAAAAAATACCGCCTTTTCCGTAGTAAGTTGTTGCAAGTGTTTGATGCTCCGTTTTGAAATAGCAATTATAATATAAAACTTACCGTAAACAGGTATGTTTTGGTGTTTAATCTTTAAAATATATATTGTATATTATTATTTTGAAACTGTACTATCCGTATCCCATGTTGAATATTGCGTAAAACTGTTAAACTTTTGACGACGTCGAAATTGGATGTAATACGGGTAACTTTGAACGGTTCAAAGTTACCTGTATCATAAAAAAATATTTTGTTTCGGAGGCTCAGGGTCGCTCAGCGTGCTATGGAGAGGGTTATGCTCGGAATTTCGCTACGAGACATGATTCGCAACGATGAAATCCGTAGACGAACGAAGCTTACCGACATAGCTCTCAAAATTAGCAGACTGAAGTGGCAATGGGCCGCCACATCGCTCGTAGGACCGATAACCGATGGGGAAGAAAGGTCCTCGAGTGGCGACCATGTTTAGGCAAAAGGAGTACCGGTCGACCCCCTACCAGATAGACCGGTGACCTGAAGAAGACAGCGGGAAACCGTTGGATTCAGAGGACACAGGACCGGTTGGAGTGGTGCCATTTAGGGGAGGCCTATGTTATGTCCATGTTCCGTCCATCCTTTTTTTTTTTGTTTTCGAGGGGGAAACCTTCCAAAGGTACCCGATGTTCCGTCCATCCTATGGATGGATGGAATAAATAATCAAAAAAAAACTAGTATCTTATTTTACCACCAAATTGATCATCGACCTTGATTCATATGGCAAGACCAAGTTGTCTATTGTATTTATATACCAAAATAAATGTATTTTTTATAGATTTGGTTTTAATTAACAAAAATATGTTAATTAATTTTACTCAGACCTTAAAATATTCGATTAATGACGGATTTTATATCCTCAAAAAATTATATTCAAAGTTACCCAAAACTAAGGATAACTTTGAATTTGAGTTTTAGGGGTAATTGTGGATAGTTTAATTGTTTTCTCCGTAAATTTATTGTGTTAGATTAATAAACCAGCTAAAAAGGACACTATTCATTTAATAAAAACAAGGTGCAATAAATATAAAACAGATTATAATATCACAAATATTGTAAAAAATGTTCAAAGTTACCCAAATCGAGTTTACATAATTATATTATAATGTTTGAATTGTATTGTGACAATTTAATGACTAGACATTTGTACGCCATTACTGGCAAAGCATATTGGATATACGTATAAAAAACTGTAATATTTCACCTTAATATGTACCTATGCTTATACAAATAAATATTTGATTTGATTTGATTTGATTTGTGACCCTTAGTTTAAGGTGTATCAAAAGTTTAAATAAATAAGTATTATTTGCTGGCATTTATTTTATTTCGTATGAAATCTATTAAATGTATACCTTGTAAATTAATAAATTTCATGTATGTCATTATTATGAGGTATGTTTCTAATATAATAAAATGAGAGATTCAATGTGTTTGTTATAGTCAATTGACAGGTACAACAGTTTACTATACGTTTCCTGTTTCTGTTTACAAGATTGAAGTTGCAAATAAGCATTTTTGAAGGTGGTAGAACCAGTGTAGTTCGACCGGGGAAGTACCACCGCCACACCTATTTCTAGCGTGAAGCAGTTCTTGCGTTTCGATAGGAGGGTGTGGTTGCTGGCACACTTATATGAGGCGACCATCATAGTCTTCGGGAGTAGCAACGCATCTGTGATTGACTTCAAATAGAATCCATGGTCTATTTGAAGTTGCTCACCGATGTCCATGGGCAGCAGTGACCACTTACTATCCGGTGGACTGCATGCTCGTTTGCTACTTCAATCAAATAAAAAAAGCATGCAGTCCACCTGATACTGGTTACTGCTGCTTATGGACGTTTGCAATCAACTTATTTGGATCCGTGGAACTAGCTGAAGACAATCGCAAATGCGTTGCTTCTTTCGAAGACTGCAATCGTCGCCTCGTATGAAATTTAACCAAAAACACTATATTTATGAAAATAAAAGAGTTGTAATGTATTTAATCTACATATCAGAGGTAATACTAATGAATATTTTAATATAATAAATTTTACAATGAAACCTAAACTATTTTCTTTCACAGGTTGACATTCAAGCGTACGACCAAGGCGACCCCGTAATGTCTTCAGTGACTAGTCTTACTGTATACGTCAGTCACTCTGCTACAGTCCCTCCTGATGTAAGTGGAGCTATAATTGTTCTTCTTTTTTTTTATACTTAACGATAAGGCAGACGGGCTACCTGATGAAAAGTAGTGACCGTCGCCTGTGGACATTCGCAACACCAGAGGAGTCGCCAATGCATCGCCGGCTTTAGGAGAGCTCTTAATATTGTATTGTACTTATTAGTATAAGTGTTGGCTGAGTGGCGGAGATTCGATCATTATTCTACTCTCATAGCTCCACACTAGGATTTTCTCCTGTGTCGTGGGTACCATGGACATACACACAGACGAATACACAAACACCCAGGTTAGGAATCTAAACTCCTCATTCAGATACCTGTCTAGCCGGGAATCGAACCCGGAACCCATTGCGCGTCAGACCGGTATGGTAACCGCTCGGCCACGCGGGTCGTCAGATTTTTGTTTGACTTTTTAATTCCCTTTTAATGGTAAAATGAACTTGAGGAGTATGAAACTGTTTCTGCAAGCGAGTTTTAGCATTTTACGCTACAATTGCAGCGTAACGCTCAATAGCAACGCATAACGCAAATGTGTCGTGGATTATGTGTAAGATTTGTTAATTGCTACCAAACAAATTATACAAAGAAGTTAAATTAACAAATAAGCTAGGAAAAGCAAGGAAAACTGAACTTGTCTTTTGCACATTTGTTAATTATTAATTATTTTACAATAAATCCACAACTACGACAAAATAAAAAGCGTCCTTTTTATCTTTGGATTTGTTTTTATTTTGGATTATTTTTATTAATCCGAGCAAAAAAAAATGTTTAATTCAAATATTCATCACATTATTTTTAAGAGGTAATGCTTATTTTTACATTTCAGGTGGGACTAGGGTTTGCGGATACTGTGTATACGGAACACATAGCTGAAAATTCACCAAACGGTACTCTAGTGAGAATATTGCCTCTTCTGAACAAAAGAGAACATTCGCCCGATACTCCACTCAAATGTCGCCTCACGGAATCTTCACAGAAAGGTAACTCTTCGATATTTTTCTTACGATAAATTAACGTAGAAGTATGCTTAAGTATAAGGCGTTCTACAAATCTATGATCTTATATCACAGAACATCTTATATTATAGCATAATAAAAACAGTTTTTCAAAGTAATTATAGTGTTTTATATTCCTTTAAGAGTATTTTTATTTATTTATATATTTATTGCACCTTTAAAAAGTTACAATAGGGCAAACTTAATGCCTGATGGCATTCTCTGCCAGTCAACCCTGGCTTTTAACACTCCTGAGAACAGGTGTCCCCTGGGTTGTTAGTAATAAGAAAATACTTCAACGATTAGGCAACCTATCTCAGTAATAAACTATCTCAGTAAGGATACAGATTCCACTCAATACTTTCATAACTACATTGACTACACACTAAATTGCTTCGTGAAATATAATGCATAAAATATACTTTTATTTTATGTTAAACTAGCTGACCCGGCGAACATCGTTCTGCCTAGAAGTAAAAAATATGAAATTATCAGTGTTCCTCTACTATATTATGCGTGTATTAAACATTAAATCACTGTATCTGCATCAAAATCCGTAACGTAGTTTCGAAGATCTAAGCATACATAGGGAGTGACAGCGCGAAGCGACTTTACTTTTTACTATGTAGCGACGGTGCTATAAAGCACTTTATGTTCCACTCATTAATTACAGGTGTTTTCTACGTAAGGCTAACAGAGGACCGGGACTGCGCTATCTACCTCAACACGAGTTCTTTGGACTACGAAACGCTATCCGAGTACTCTTTAGAGGTCCAACTAGAGTCTATCCAGGGCCTAATCAACCCCGAGAACAGTAAAGCGGTGATAAAAGTGCACGTAACTGACGTAAACGATAACGCACCCGTATTCGTGTTTCCCGAACAGTCCGCCATTGCGGGCGCGAAGGGAAAGTACTTTGCCATCGCTACAAAGGATATGCTGCTTGATACGAAGGTGTTGCAAGTTAAGGTATGTTACAAATTCAAGTGTGTTTTTTATCTAATTGAAGTAACAGTAACAAAAGAGTCAGAAGTCATGCGTTGCGACCGGCTACCACATCCTTCTACCGAACCGCAGAATTCCTTTACTAGAAATTAATGGGGCGATGGTATTTGATTACGGAACTGACATAAGTATATATTAATGTATATATTGAGTGTCTAATATGTACATATTTTATTTAATTGTAAAATATAGCTACTATCACATTCGTATACTATAGGCGTGTTCCAGATGACGCACAAAGCCCAAACGCCCAAAACGTCTTTCCACAAGACGACCGCGGTCGTAGTGGTCGCGGCGAATACGTCACTTATGACGTCATGACTTACGCGCACGCGAAACTCACGACGACCCATCTAATAAGGTGGGTCGAAGTAATCGTTCCACTAGAGATTATGTTAGTAACGCTCACGAGCTAGTGGAACGGGAAAAACTGCAATCGTGAGCGTGAACTTTGTGAACGTCAAATGAAACGCACTCTTTATAGGATGTTTTGTTTAATTAGTATATGATTCATCATTAAAATATATCGATATTTAATGACATACGACATTAATTGATTGATGTTACGTAGATAATCGACATATGGACATTCTTTAGACTACTATTTATATCTAATAATGATATATCGTTAGTGACTACTTGCTTTCGTTAACTTCCTAATTGCGTCTAGAAAAATATTAGAAGTAACTAATTTAGCAACTTAATTAATAAAATACCATTCTTTCTCTCTCAGGCTAAAGACAAGGACAGTGGGGAGTTCGGCAAAATCGAATACCATAAGAATTCGTGGACGAAAGCGGCTGAAGAGTACTTCAATCTAGATCCCGATACAGGGGATATAAGCAATATAAAGACTTTCGACAGTGTGCCCAAAGAGTTCCTTCCTTTCAAGTTCAGTGTGTCGGCGAGGGATAATCCTAATTCGGCGCAGGATTATAATATCGCGAGAGCTAGTGTTGTGGTAAGTAGCTTTTACAGTAATATTATCGTGAAATTCATTTATTTTAATGTGTAAATTGTGAAGTTCTTGCAATCCGGATCCATCCAACTAAGACAAATATCGGCAATAAAGATTTTTTTATCTAATGAAGTAGCAACTAGCATGCAGTCCACTTGATGGTAAGTTGTCACTGCCGCCCATGGACATCTGTAAATAGCTTCATACAGAACATGGGTTCTATCTGAAGTCAATCACAGATCGATGCTGCTCCCGAGGAATATGATGGTCGCTTCATCTATATGAAGCGACCATCATATTCATATATAGAAGTGTGCCGGTATGTGTGTGTGTGTGTGTTTGTGCGTGCGTGTGCGCTCCCATTTTAATCAAGAATTCAACATAGGCGTTATCTTAGTATCCATTATTAAAAATTTGCGAGATTACTGAGATTCTTACTAGAACTTCTTATTTTGGAAGAGACTTGCAGTCCTATACAAACTAGAGACATTTCGTTTAACTTCGATTATAAAAGATTTAAGCCTTATTCGATCTTGGTGTGGTGGACTAACCCTAGTGCAAATTGGTAAGCTAGACACTCAGATATTTCTTCTTATTCAGATTTCAGATATCTGTCTTATTTAATGACTTATAATAAGTATTTTTTTTTTATACACACACACATAAAAACCCCATGGGATCGAACGCTTGCGCTAGTTGCCTAATACGCCCGACATTTATCACTAGGCTACATCGCCACTTTACAGTTATATCGCCACTAATAATAACTTACTTCCAGATAAACCTGCTACAAAAAGAGAACCAACTAGTAGTCGAAGTGTCAAACATGAACCGTGAAACAATGCGTCGTCACGCGCGATCTCTTCTCGCGACCATCGAAGATAAGAGTGGGTTGGTCGCTGGCTTAGAGAAACTGACCGCACGACACTATTTGGGTGAGAACGGTACCTTGGAGAGCGATGACAAGGGTACCGACGTGTGGTTGTACCTGGTTGATCCGGTCAGCGGGGAAATTCTTACCAGGGAGTCCAAGCCGGTTAAAAAGTAAGTTATTTTCGAATATATTTTCTATGAAACAGATATCTGTTTAGCAGCATAGATTGTGATAGCCACCTTGATGTAATGTATGATGAGCAGTGATAGCCTAATGGTTGAAACTTGCCCTATCAATCGGGAGGTCCGAGGCTCAAACCCAGGCACGGCACCACTGATTTATGTGCGTATTAGAAATGAATTATCTCTGTTTCTCGGTGAAGGAAAACATCGCGAGGAAACCTACACACCCGAGAGATCTTTAAAAAAAAAGTTCTCGGAGGTGTGTAAAGTCCATCAATTCGCACTTGGCCAGCGCGGTGAATTATGGCCTAAAACGCTCTCATTCCGAGAGAAGACCCGTGCCCAGCAGTGGGACAATAATGGGCGGCCGATACGATACCTTGATGTAATAGAAGTAGCAGGTTTTGTTCAATTGTAATAACGAGAAAACAGGCTGTCATCTTTATGGAAAGTAAACAGTTTTGTATTATAGGCTAGTTGACCCGGCGAACATCGTTCCTCCTAAAAGGTCAAAAATCTACAATTATCAGTGTTCCTCCACTATATTATGCATTTATTACACATACAAACCTTCCTCTTGAATCATTATATGTATTAAAAAAACTGCATTAAAATCCATAGCGTAGTTTTAAAGATTTAAGCATACATAGGGACAGACAGCGGAAAGCAATAAATTTTATACTATGTAATGCAGTTGCAATCGAGCATTAAGTAGTAAGTGTGACCAACGTCTGATAAAGTCTATATCATACCTGCTCAACGGATGCTTTACTATTCTTGAGAAATAAGTTTAATCGCCTGGGATAAATTCGGATTTCGATTGATACTACATTGTTAATTTCTTTTACCGTGTGTTGTAATATTATTTTACTGTAATAATTAGCATTTGAATACATACTTTGTCCACCAATTCGCACTTGGCCAGCGCGGTGGACTATGGCCTAAACTCTCTCATTCTGAGAGAAGACCCGTGCCCAACAGTGGGCCAATAATGGGTTGATGAGAGAGAATACATACTTTAGTATATCTAACTGTTTAGACTTGCACAAAAATTCAAAAACTGTGTTACTTGCAGAGCAATCGATAACGGATTCCACACAGCAGTATCAGCGTACTTGAAGTCCCCGGTATCGGAAGTTAGGGCTCCGCTAACACCAACGGAGGCTCCTAAGAAGCCCCACATAGCGATTGCGCCGCTCGCATCGGCTTTACCCGCGGCGTTGCTTGCCCTTGCAGCACTAGTATTGGTCGCTGCGACCGCCGCTACTATTTATATCTGCGCGTCTTGGAATAGGTAAATTTATATACAGGTTAATAAAAAATGAAAAATGAAAACTAAGACCACACATACGGGAACATAAGCAAAAATATTAAAGACATATTCTTGCACAATAATGTATCTTCAAGTGTAAATTGTAAAAATAAATACATAATGTTTTTTATACCTTTAAAAATTACCTAATCAGAGTTGATTGTGCTTTTAGTAGTATGAAATTATAATATTTCGTTAATGGTGGTTTCAGTATTTTTTTTTGTAAAAGCAACCTTAAAATTAGTTTATGACATGACATTGTGACTGAAAATTAATTAATAATAATATTTTTTTTTACCTTTAAAATTACTTAATCAGAGTAGATTGTATTTTTAGTAGTTATAATATTTCATTAATGGTGGTTTCATTTCTTTTTTTGAAAAAGCTTGAACTTAGTTTATGACATTAATGACAATAATAATAAATCTTTCAGGTACAAAAAGCACAAAGAACAGGCTCTACAACAGTACGGAACTCTAAGCATGAGTATGGCGCCGCCCAGACCGCCCTCTGGCTACGAATCAAGCGAAGATGAACCAGCTCCCAGATATGAAACACAGGTACTCCCTTAGCTGTTAATAATAACAACAATAATTACAGGCGTGATATCAAAACAGCTCTTCCAAGCACTTAATATATGTCGGTGGATGACGGGAAATCTAAGTATTACTTGACCACAACAATTAGGCGCATAAAACAAAAGTGGTTCAATACCCTGCATCTCGCTTCTTATCCCGCGCAACCCCTAGTGACGTGCAGTCGTGTATCGTCTAGGTGTTTACGTTAGCCAGCACGTGCTTAATGTTATTTCGTTATAATGTTAGTTTAATGAGTGATTGTTGAAATTTTAAAGTTATTATTAAATTAGTTGACTAGTCGTCAATAAACCTCAAAATGGGTAGGAAAAAGACTACGTGGAGGAGAAAGGACTCTTACATTTAAAATATGCATTTTTTTTTAACAAGAAAAGAGTATTGGGCTCAGTACTCCTGTCTCCAAAGTCGAAAATCGAATGAATGCTACAACAGGCATCAGTCTCTTACACACAAAAAAAAGAAAGAAAATATTCCATGTCTGCAAATATATTTAACACGTGAAAGTGCTTTAATAAGTACTCGACTATTGAAAATACACCACTATGGTGTACGTTTAACAATAATTGTATACCTACATACTTTTGGTATTTAGTACTAGAATATACTTCGTATCGGGATGGGAAATCCCTAGTTCTAATGACGTTTCAACTGTCGTGCGCCTAATTGTTTTGGTCGAGTAGTACATTTCATGATTAACGCCGTTTAGTTCTATATAGTTCGTAAAGTATTTATTAACTTGGACAAGTTAGGGTAGCACCTATCTTCTTTTAACGCAACGCTGTGCGGGTAGGCGTAGATTATGTCGTGCGATCGGAATGCATAAAAGTGGATCGACTGAGTAAGCTAAAAGATTACTTTGTTGAAAATGCTACCATTTACACCGCCCAACGGAACGTTATTCTTGTCAATAGCAGTTATACGTTATTCCAAATGTTCATTCTGTAAAGTCATCATCACGAGGGACTTACCTTTTCTGGCCTCGTATACAACGGCTTTGTCAGCAATATAAGGGTAGGGGGGATAGGGATTCTTCGGGTCTCGAGGGTCTCCTGTTTACCCGGGCAGTCTCGTGGGGTTGTACCCCTCCGCACAATAATATCGCTTCACAACACTCCAATATTAATTAAATTAAAATATTACAATGTTGAGTGTGATAGTGACTAAATCAGTGTGCGTGAACTTTCACAATATACTATTGCAATATATGGTTTAAATTCCTAACAGCAGGGAATGTCGTCAACCCATTACTGTCCCACTGCTGGGCAAGGGTCTCTCAGAATGAGAGTTTTAGGCCGTAGTCCACCGCGCTGGCCAAGTGTGAATTGGGTAACTTTTTTTTATCTGACTGAAGTAGCAAACGAGCATGCCGTCCACCTGATGATAAGTGGTCACTACCGTCCATGGAAATCTGTAATCAACTTCACACAGAACATGGGTACCATCTGAAGTCACACAGATCCGTTGCTACTCCCGAGGACTATGACGGTCGCCTCAAGTGAAAGTGTGCCAGCAACCACACCGTTCCATCGAAACGCAAGAAATACATCACGCTAGAAATAGGTGTGGCGGTGGTACTTCCCCGGTCGAACTACACTGGTTCTATCACCTTAAAAAATTAAGTTTTAATTTGTTTTCACACTTTATATTTTATTGTCACTGCTTTTACAAACCTTTTATATTTACACATGAGGTATAATAGGCATGTACATGATTTCTCAATGTTTTAGTATTTCATTCAAAAGCTTATAAACATAGTCTGTTTTGTTTAAGGTGCTGAACATGGCGGTAGACGACGCTGACCTGCAGTTGGATTTCAGTCCCAATAACCACGCGTTTAATATCCATAGTGTGCAATACTTATCGAAAGATAACGGTATGTATATAATAATCTTTTAAATAATAACTAGTTCTGCCCGCGGCTCTGCTCTCCTGGAATCCGCTTACACACAAGTAAACAGCATCCTATGTGTGTTATTTAGATAGTACTAGTTGGCCCGGCGAACTTCGTCCCACCTAAAAGTCAAATATCTAAAATTATTAGTGTTCCTCTACTATATTATGCATGTTATACATAAAACCTTCCTCTTGAATCACTCTATCTATTAAAAAAAAACTGTATTAAAATCCGTAGCGTAGTTTCAAAGATCTAAGTACTTAAGTTAGTGTACCTATGTAGTACCTGTATGCCAAATTTTATACAAATCGGATCAGTAGTTTATGCGTAAAAGAGTAACTTACGCGCATCCATCTATAGAAACATTAGTAAGATGTTATCTCTGAGCAAATATTTATTAACTTTTATTTGATGGCATACCATATGATTGAGTTTCAACTGAGAAGATTTGTTTAATTAAAATTCAAGTTGTAATAACGATAACGAAACTGCTTTGCTCATGTGCAGATACTACTTTATAGCACTATGGGACCCTTGTAACTTTGCTTTTTATTTTTTTCCTTTTATTTACGATAGAAATAGCCTCAATTATAGACAGTTATCCAAAGATTTACAGGTTTATTAAGTGTTTAAAACTATATTTATTTTATCATTTATTTTATTATCATTAAAAACAGGCGAACGAAGCCCCACCCTATCTGAAACGGCCACAACCGCGCGAGCGTCAAGCGTGAACGAAAACGGCGGTACTCTAAACAACATGCACAATATGTTCGATAGCAACGCATCCATTGCTCGCAACACCCAGACCCTGAACCGGCGGACGCCCAACACGCACGCATTGAACAACGCCCTGGGAACGTTACCGAGGGTCAATAATAATAATGTCGGTGGGGGGCTCCTAGCCGCAACGCTGGGAAGAAAAATAAACGGGAATAATCATAAGAAGAAATCGTCGCAACCGATTATGGCGTATGACGAAATACCTGGGTTGCAAAGGTGAGTTTATCTATACAAGTATTTTAATACATACTTTACGTAAGTATTTTTACTATATACAGTTGTAGAACTCTTTGCGTTATTTATTTATTTATTTTTATTTATTTATTTATTTGGAAAACTTACAGCTTCTTCATAATATGGGTATGTGCTAATTATTACAAAAGAAAAGCCGATTACAAGTTTATAACTTTACAAGTACTGAGTTATTTGGCATAGCAACGCATCTGTATTATTTTTACTATATGTGTTATACCTATAAAAGTACTTAGTTTTTCGGGATAGCAACGGATCTGTATCCAACCTCAGAAAAGACTGATCTGGGGTTAATAATAGATGTCTATGGCAGCAGTGGCCACTTACTAGATAGACTGCATGTTCGTTTGCTACTTTTATATTATAAAAAATACAGTAATTTAAAACATTCTTGTGGCAACCAAATGGCATTTGAGCTTTCTCTTATGATTCAATAGAGACATCGTGTACAGCGCCATCTCTTATCGACTGACAGCGATTTAAACGCATAAGTTACCTTCTTGCATAGCTCCACCAACCAACCAATATTTATAAGACACTTTAATAAAAACACATTTAAATACTCTCATACCTTTAAAGTTTTGTGACAACCCACAGAATTGTTAAAAGACTATAACATGTATTTTTTACAGGGCTTCAGACAACGATAATGTGACTTTCGGGAAACGGAACTTTACGGGTTTCTCTTACGACCAATCGCCGGTCGAAACCACCACCGAACTATAGTGGATAAAGTGAATAGTGAATCTGAATTTAAGTGTATAAGTGATCTACCATCCGTCCAAAAGGATTTATGACTGTTATAACTGTGTAATATTTTAACTGTTATAAATATATAACAGTTGTAACAAAACGGCTTTAGTATAGTGTAAGGCTCAAAGATACTCGTCTATGTCTAGATATCACAGAAAGGAAAAATAACTTCCTTATAATTGACAGAAGTCGTAAATTGCGTGTTTGTATGAAATGTGTATGACACAAAAGGACTAATTTTAATCTGCATTTTTTTCACGAGCCAGAAATCTAGACGTGAATATCTTTGATAAAGTTTTGTGTTCAACGAAATAATATATAGATATTTTATTGTGAATATGTACGGAATACGACTGAATATTGCTTCAAAAGATAGTTGGTAATGTGAATAACGAATTTTTAGATGTTCTTTTTGTGTATTGTTAATATCGTGTACTTAGCAAGGGCTAGTCCGTTACGATTGAACAAATTGTGAATAATAAAATAATTATAATAATATATGTAAATAATAAAGGCATTATTTTTAATGTATATTAAGGTACCTGAAGTGTAAAACAGGTACATATATTTTGTACATACTTTCTCTTTTTATATTTTTTGTATCTCGTCAAGCTGGTTTATACGTTTTTGGAAATAAAATCGTAAAAACGAGTCAATCGTTAATAAGAATGAAAAGAAAAAATAGGAAATGTAAATATAATATAATTTCATCAAAATAATATCGTTTACCGCATAGAATTTGTTCGTGCCTTAAAACCGGATGACAGGTTTAAAGTTTAAAAGGAGTGAATCTCAATTAAGCATTATTTGAGCGGAAGACGATTGTATTCTCAGCCCAGATCAGCCAACCACATGTATGTATGTTTGAGTGTTAGCAAGGTCTGTATAAAAAGAGTTCTTATAGTTGTTCAACGGAAAATATTTGCCCCAATAGCAGTCCTTGGTTTCGATCTGTGGTAATGCTAATGACAATTTTTCATATAAAAACTTCACTGCCCAAATTATTGTTTTGTTATAATTTATTATTATTTTACTATGTATTTAAAATGATTTTTCATTTTGTGATACATTTTGCCAGTTTCACACAAAAAATCTCCAACTATTTTCTACGCGTATAACTATTAGGTCATTTGTACGAATTTTGTGCCAGTTACTTTATAACTGTAGAATAAGACCCCAAATAAATTTAGCATAATAATGAATTTTCATATTTTTAAAACCTTCGCATATTTCATAGACATAGACTATACGGTACATAGTAGCGTAGAATAGTCTATGGTAGTATCTTATTTTAGAATTTTTATGAAACAAAATGGCCTAAACCCGTTCTTATAATTACGGTCATCACCCGAAGATACTATTCTGTAAAATCATTCAAATATCTAAAAAAAATTGCCAGGAAATATGAGAATTATTATTGTTACTCCGACAGTGTACTAACGTCACATTGTCAAATGTGAAGATAAGTTGAAACTATTGTGTAAGGAGTCCTGACCAAACAAACTATAAGATTCGAAAGCCGAGCTTCAAAACTTTCAAACTTCGAAACACGAATTCACTTGTTAAAATTTAAATTGTAACATTGTATGTATCGAGAATTATAGGCTTACTTTAATATGACGCGATCATATTAGTACTCGGGAGTAGCAACGCGTCTGTGATTGACTTCCGATAGAATCTATGTTCTGTGTGAAGTTGCTTACAGATTTTCACGGGCGGCTGTGACCACTTACCATCAGATAGAATGCATGCTACTTCTATTGGTAAAAAAATGTTTTTGGTATTTTAGAGAATAGTTATCTTCGGGTCAGTAATGGGTTGGTACGTAAAATCGTGATTTGTGCCAAACATTTTTGATTCCTCAAACATATTTATTGAATTTGGCTTTGAAAATCAAAGTGTTACCTAATGATGTCTTGTAACATAATATTGTAATATACTTGATAATATTGTTTTGATATTAAAATACTGATTGTATAATACTTGTGGATAGAATTGTTCATATAACTTTTGGAATAAATTCTTTTTTTATCATGTATGTCTTTTATTTGAGCTTAGTATTATTTTTATTTAAAAGTCTTGCATTTTATCAAAGATATTTTATCCATGGGCTTAAATACTAGGTTTACATTAATAATATTAGGTTTAATTTAACCAGATACCATTTTATTTAAAACCACATATTACTGTTTTGAAGCTAAACATGGAATATTGGGTTTGTTTAGATATGCGTTTTGGTTTGTTAGTAACAGCGCGCGGGACAGGCTTCTTCCCGCTTTTCAGGAAGGACTGGATTTTTGCAAAAAAAGAAGGTAGGCAAATTTATAAATCTATACAAGTTTAAGTTGAACTGCAGTTAGTCGACCAAAAAGAAGGTCGGCAAATCTATAAATCGATACAAATTTAAGTCGAACTGCAGTTTGTCGACCAAAAAGAAGGTCGGCAAATCTATAAATCGATACAAATTTAAGTCGAACTGCAGTTTGTCGACCAAAAAGAAGGTCGGCAAATCTATAAATCGATACAAATTTAAGTCGAACTGCAGTTTGTCGACCAAAAAGAAGGTCGGCAAATCTATAAATCGATACAAATTTAAGTCGAACTGCAGTTTGTCGACCAAAAAGAAGGTCGGCAAATCTATAAATCGATACAAATTTAAGTCGAACTGCAGTTTGTCGACCAAGAAAAATGTCGCCAAATCTATCAAAATTTGAGTCAATTGGCAGTTTGTCAACCAAAAAGGTCGCCAAATGTAGATCCTCCGGCCTCTGTCCGCCGCATCCCACTTTTGACTATGAAGTCCCGCTTTCTTCAATCAAAAAGTTTCTAAATCGCGAATTGGTGAAACAAAATCTGGCAACGGTGGTACATAAGGCAAGATATTGGAGCTAACTTTCATTACCATGTAAAAAAACATGATTGTAATTATAAAAAAAAAAAATGGATATAAATAAGAAAAAAGACAAACCCGCTGAGTTTCTTGCCGGATCTTCTCAGTTGAGGTCGTATTCCGATCCGGTGGTAGTGTAAGACAAAAAATGTAACTGACAATTTGTAAGTGCCCCCGTAGGCCTATACAAAATAAAGACATTTCATTTCATTTCATAGGTAGTAGTGATGTAACGAATGTTGTTATTTAAACATATCGTCCATCCATTATTGTCCCACTGCTGGGCACGGGTCTTCTCTCGGAATGAGAGAGTTTTAAGCCATAGTCCACCGCGCTGGCCAAGTGCGAATTGGTGAAATTTAAACATTCGCGATTGCGAATGCGAGTATCGCTTACCGACATTTTTGGTTTATGGGATCTATCTAGATTTGGCGAACTTTTTTTAGTTAACAATTTGCAGTTCGATTTCGATCTGTATAGATTTGGCGACCTTTTTTGCAAAGCACTGAAATATTAGTAAAACATTCGCACAATTATTTCAGGCAAAAGCCTAACAATACGCGAATATTCGTTAAATCACTGGTAGTTAGCACCACTTGTGGATTTTTTTAAAACTTAGTCTTCGTGGGATCTACGATATGCCTAATAATCAAAAGTGTAGTACTTTTAAAAAGAATAATTGTGGTGTCTACGTTTACGTGGTTAACAAAACACTGATATCTCGCTTATTAACTGAATGCACTTCATGCGCTCCGCACGCGTCCGCTCTGTCTTACATGTAGCGTACGACCTCTAATCTTTGCCTACGACTCAAAGAGTAAAATAACATACAGGAAGTACGACTGACTAACACACTGCGCCGGCGCATACACTACAATAATAGTACATTAATTAGTACGACTTATCATATTGTCATTTTAAAATAAATAAATATTGTATTAGTAGGTACGCCTAATATTATAAATTATTCTAAAAACTAGTATAAGAATGAAACGTATGTATACTTAGATTTAATTATCTATCTTTGTAGTACTACACAAAAGCTAAAACCAAGTAAAAATATTTAAAAAACGATATTTTTTAAAATCTACTGTTTATCAGCGTTTTAAACTACCCACATCATTTTTATCTTTGATAAAGTTTTTATTTATGTTAAGAAGTTACCTTTTTCTATATTTTAATTCTACAGTTACTTTGAATTGATTTCTCCTTAAAATTTCAGCCTTTTTTCATCGTTCGTAAAATCGTAAACAATTTGAAACGGCAGAATTTCATATTTAATAATACCCGTAGGTACCCACTCTTCCTACAAGCGTTTCAATTTATCTGCTGAATTTCACATACGCGGCTTTTGTGTGGGAATATTTTAATTCTACCCATGTATGTATGCCAACTTTCCAGTTCATATTTCGGGATCGCACCGCAAATTGAAAAAGTGGCCTGTATCAAAATTTCAGGTGCCTCGTAGTACAAGTTTCGTACATTACACATTCGAGTTGTTGAATATTTTATGCGTGTTGCTTGACCGTACCTGGCATTAATTAAAACGGAGGGCCTGAGGGTTGGAGGGTCAGCGTCTATACCCTTAAAAAGGAAGTCCTTAAAGCTCTTTAAGGTTCAGTCGTACAGCGAACCTAAGAATGAACCCGACCCGTACCCCATCAATAAGTAATGACCATTAATAAAATAAGTACTTACATACCATTATCCTTAAGCCCTGCATATTTAAGCTAGTAAAATCTGTTTAATTGCCTAATAGCGTGTTTAATATTGCCTTAGATCTTTCACCGAATGCGTCGCCCCCATAAGGTTTAACTGAATTCGTTAAGGGAACTAGTTAGAACCTAATGTAACTACATTAGGTTCTTAATTAAAAACGTCGGCAGCGTTCAGCTGGCCCCCCTCCAAGTGGTCCTCAAAAAACAGTTATGACCAATTTCGACTTACCGTAACAATTTTTACATTAGATTGGTCATCGCAAACTGGCTGTATTTGACCTCTCAATTGTCATTTAAATTGATCCGTGATTGAAGTAGTTTGCAACCGATTATTGTCAAACCTACTTAACGTAAATGCGCCATAATCTTTGTCATGCCTAACATAGTATTTTTTGTAAGAAAATTAGTAAATATCACGTTAGACTGCTGCAGACTTAAGATGGTACACAGCTACACTTACAGCGACATATATTATGTTATCTTACTTTAACCTAACGATAAAATCTTACTGTTGTAATGCAAAAAATGTGTGTCAGCTCCGACGCACGACTGGAGTTTACTCCATAAGTCCCATTGTCTAAACAGACGCAAAGAGTTTATTTAACTGAAAAAAGATTGATACTATATGAAAGGGTAAATTAACAACTTAATGAAAAAAAAAATCACAATAACAATATTAATTATTGATATTTATAACAAAAGCAAAAATATAAGTACGTCGACACTGACAGAAATAAACAAGCATATTAACGTATAAGTATAGTCGCTTTGCTATGCCCTATGTACGTCTTAATACACTCACAACCAAATTAGAAAGTTACGCACCAATGGTGCGCACCAAAAACGTAACGAGGTCATTCATCAGTAGATTTTACTCCTCACGTTTTGCTCATACTGGGCCCTTATTTAAGCAAATCGATTCGTAAGGAGTAAACTCCAAAAAAACCTTCCATAACTTCTGAACAATTTGAAATCATTGGCATTCGATATTCAATGTTATATCTTATAGATCTAGAACACCTCGTCGGCACCTACGGACCATAAAATAGCTTTGCACCCTTAAATAACTATACCTTTTATTCTGTTTAACGTCTAGTCCCTCTCTCTTTCTAGTTGACTTATTTAGCAATAGAGAATCGGTGTCCCCGGATTTCCGATAAGCCATTGCATTCCGTCCAAAATGCTAGGATTTATTTTCACTTTTCAGTTTTATGTTACCCGCCTAAGGGATCTCAGTGGCTCAATACAATGAGATATTCCTGCTACGAAACTCCGCGATCGTTTTAAGGTGTTACGTGAATCTTCTGAACTTTTATCACATTTAAGTAGTTACGTAAGTATAACTAGGTTTGTTTGAAGGTTACCCGGTTTCTTCTTTAGCTAAGAAGTATGTAAGGTGAGTCTAGGTAATATCGGAGATGGGATAAATCCCTGAAATTGAAGGCTTCTAAATATTTTTTTTTTGTGATCGAAGTAGCAAATTAGCATGCAGTCCACCTGACGTAAGTGGTCACTGCCGCCCATGGACATCTGCAAGCAACTTCAAATAGAACATCTGAAGTATCTGAAGTCAACCACAGATGCGTTGCTACTCCCGAGGATTATGATGGTCGCCTCATATAAAAGTGTGCCGGTAATCACATCCTTCCATCGAAACGCAAGATTTGATTCACGCTAGAAATAGATATGGCGGTGGTACCAACTTTCCCTGTCGAACTACACTGGTTGTACCACCTGTAGGCTAGTAACCATTTTTTATTAAATTGACAACGTCATACACGTACCTAAGTCATTATTTTCATGGCGTGGTGGATGCAGGCACCCATAAAAAGAATTAAGTCTAAAAATTCAATCGTACCGTGTTACCCTATCTTCGATATTAGGTACTTCCAATCACCTTACCTGGGTTTGCAAAGAAAGGATATTACAACGGAGAGCGTTTTACGCCCACCAGGGAAGAGCCCGAAAGAGGCATCGCGCTCGGAGGACTGCGGTTATGTTCCGTTGGATATCCCGGAGTCCTCTATGGAGCGCTGAGGATGGCCATTGGGGGGGTTGTAGTGCGGTAAGTATCCCACATAACCCGCTTCGCTCTCACGGCGTCGGGTACCTTTTAAAGGTTTCCCCCTCGTAAACAATAAAAAGCTCTACAGTCTGTACGTTATTAATTTTCAGTATTTAAGCAGGTGTATTGAAGACAATATAAATAAAGTAAATAACTTTTTTCGGTGACGTAATAAAAAACGTGACTCAATTCGTATATATTATAATATCAATAAGTTCAGGTTACGTAGATATTTATTTATATTTTTTTAAAATAATAATATTTATTCCTCACAGAAATGTGTTAATTATATACCAGGTGGTAGAACTAGTGTAATTCGACCGGAGAGGTACTATCACTACACTTATTCCTTGCGTGAACCAGTTCTTGGGTTACGAGGGGAGGATGTGGTTTTATATGAGGTGACCTTAGTCCTCGGAAGTAGAAATGCATGTGTGATCGAGTTCAGGTAGGATTGTGGGATTCTACTCACGATCTGTGTAAGTATATGAAGTTGCTTATAGATGCGCATGGGCGACAATAACGACTTACCATCAATTGGACGACATGTTCATTTGCTACTTAAATTTTATAAAAAAAGATTTTCCAATTTTACGCATAAATAGGAAAGCGAATGAAACAGGGCAAAACGGTGCACCTAAAACTATCTAGGGTTCTTGGTTCTTAAACGTATAAAATAAATTTGGCTTCTTCTGGACTAATTTTAATTTTCTTTATTTTCTTTAATAGGAATTTATATTTATTACATTTATTATTCTAATAAAAATAAGCTTAATATATATTTTTTAATTTTAAAATTTAAAGTCGAATCTTTCTTTGGCGAAACGACGTTCGCCGGGTCAGCTAGTATAAATGTAAAACCATTTGCGTTCAATTCTGTTAAAAAAATATCCACGAAGTATAGTATTCTACGGAACGTTTACAAAGACGTTGCAATTGAAGCGTTTTGTGCCAACGAATGTGGTCTTTCGTCGAAATGTTTAAAGGTTTATAACAACGGTGTAAATCAACGAACGACCACTTGTTTTGTGATATCGACGAAGATGGTGTATGTGTGTTTAATTATTTTCGCCTTAGCGTTTGCTTCGGCAACAGGTGAATATTAAATTTCATTAACTACCTACTTGTATGTATAGCACACGTAATACATTTTTTATCTTTCTATTCTATCGATAGAATCGTGATTCATTAAATAGTGTTTACGGCTGGTGATTTGAATCATTTAACTGTCTATGGAATATTGTCATTCTATTTAGAACGTAGGCAATATAAGCAGATAGTGTAGGTAGATCTATCCAAGCATTACTTCTTAAAAAATACACCTACTCCCAGAGAGATATAGAGTCCCATAGAAATGTTTGTTTATTATGTTACGTCTACTGACGTTGCTTAAATCGTTGATTTAATCCCTTCTATAATATTTACAGAAACCTATAGAAATACCACCAAGGCCCATAGCATGGCGTTGTTTAAACAAGAATGGCAGTTAATAACAGGTTTTGACGACATATATAAACAAAGATAATGTTATTCTTATAATTACAGGTGCTAGACAATTTTCCTGTATTAAATTCGTTTATTTGTATCTGTGGCAAGTTATGTTTATTTTATGCAAATATCTACTTGTTACACGTGTAGATTTTTTTAAACTTGACATACTGGGTTGGAAATCACTAGAAATATTTTAGTACTAGTTTTAGTATTATCTGTAGTCTATAGATGGTATCTTATGTTCGTTCCGTAGACTAAATCAGCAGCGTAAAAATGTTGAGTTAATAATATTTTTACAGCAAATTGCTTGCTTGTTGTGATTTGTTTAAACATCTCTTTAACAATCTCTCATTAACCCATTATTGGCCCACTGCTGGACACGGGTCTTCTCTCAGAATGAGAGAGTTTAGGCCATAGCCCACCGCGCTGGCCAAGTGCGAATTGGTGGACGTTATCATAAATAGTTATCTTCAATTCACAGGAAATACTCCTTCTGACCGCCCACCACCAGGTCAAAGTACAAACACGCAATCTATGGCTTCTGCTTCTGCATCCGCGCAGTCTTCTAGTAGCAAATCTCGTTCTCACGCCACTGCAACCTCATATAGTTCTTCTACGAACTCAGCTTCTTCAAGTTACTCGTCGGCTTCCAGCTACTCTTCTTCAAAGACTACCCATGGACCTGGTAGGTTGCATTGAAATACAATAAATTTATCTTTTCTATATTAATCTACTAGCTGACCCGGCGAACTTCATTCCGCCTAAAAGTCAAAAATTATCAGTGTTCTTCCGTTAAATTATGCATGTATTATACATACAAACCATTATTTTTAATCACTCTATCTATTAAATACTGCATTTAAATCTGTAGCGTAGTTTTAAAGATCTAAGCATACATAGGGACAGACAGCGGGAAGCGACTTTGTTTTATACTATGTAGTGATATGACTGAACATAATTCAACTGACCAGATTTGGACAAAACATATCTATCGTGAAGTTTTGTCTAGACTTGCTATACAGAATTCGATTGTACATGATTCTACCATTATTTGCAACAATAACATTTGCGGTATTGTGTTTTGAACTTCTCAAGTAAGTCTGATATGACCGATTTCAGTCATACGTAGATATATGATTTTGAGACTAATATTATCACGGAATTGACACATTTTAATACTTAACGGGTACTTACGATATGCGGTTTATGATTTCTTTTCAAATTATTCTAGTCGATATTTCGACTCAGTTGCGTGGTCACGGCGAAACTGCGATGGAGGGGAGAAACCGTTGACAAGCACTAGTGATAGATTAAGCTATCTACCCTACGTCTAGTTCGTTTTTTTTTAGGTTCCATATCACGACACACTACAAATAATTCCAAAAGATATCAAAAACCGAATATCGTGAGTACCTGTTAAGCATTAAAACATACGTAGATAATCATTAACTATGTAGGGATTATATCCCGCTCCGCCCGTTCCGCATTAGTAAACAAAATTATTTGTTTTCAATCTCTTTTCTGCACCTAATGAGATAATTTATTGCTTTAAAAAATTTTGTGTAGGTATAGTGGCTTTAAGTCTATAACTCTGTGAATTATTTATCATCACGTAAATTACATACAGGGCCAGGAAAAGTACGTAACTGCACGTACAATAAATGCACACCTACATGTTCGTTACCAAATCCAAAAAACTGCTCCCAAGACAGCAATCCATGCAATTGTGCGCCCGGGACCATAGTATCGGACGCAGGCGGACAGTGCGTTAATCAACAAGCATGTCAAAGTAAGTATTTTTTATACAAAATGAAGTAGCAGTCCACCTGATGTTATGTGAAAACTGCTATCCATGGACACGGTAAGTAACTTTATACGGAATAAAGGTTCCATCTAAAGTCAATGACAGATGCATTGCTACTTCTGAGGACTAAGATGGTCGCATCATATAAATGGGGGCCGGTAACCACACCCTTCAACCAAAACGCAAGAACTGCTTCACGCTATAAATAGGTGTGGCGGTGGGACTTCTCTGGTCGAACCATATACATAGGTTCATTCTACGACCTCTAAGTCTTTAAGTAAAAATAAAAATATATTTTCTTTGTTTTTTTGTGCTGCATTGTTAACTCTATCTTTTTGAAGTAGATAATTGGACATTGTTATCCTTTAAAATCATTGAAATAAAATCTCTGTTTACCTCTATCCATCATTAGTAAAGACGGACAAAAGAGAAAACATTTTTCTAAATATAAATTATCACGAATTTTCAAAAAATCGTTAGTACGATAGCTATATACAAAGAACTGCTAAACCAAATTTGATACATGAAGACTTAGGGTTTTTCCGTCAATGATAAGCTTAGTCAGTTAGTCGTACTAAATAGTTATGTTTTATATCTAGAATATTAATTAAAAGAGATGAAAAATCAGGTATTCTGAGCACATACATAAATAGTTTTATAATGGACAGTTAAAGCTATTACACCTTACAAATATATTTCTAGAATATATTAACTGCAAAGGAGACTATAACGCATCATACACGGATTGCTCTCTGGGCTGCCCGTCTACTTGTGCCAAACCAGATGGTGCATACTGCAACACTTTGTGTGGAAGTTCGGAATGTGCGTGTAATCCTGGTTACCTTCTTTCGGAGAAAGATGGCACTTGTATTAAGCCAGACGACTGCCCAGGTATTGTTTTAATTACTTTGTAAATTTCACCTAATTTCCATTTTTCACATTGATGAAATGAATTCATAAGAAAGAAATGTATTGGTATTCCTTTGTTCTAAACTTGACTATTTCGATAAACGTAAACAAATATTTAAGCTTAGTCTACTATCGTGAAACGTAAGCACAAAACTTAACACAAAATAAAAAAATAACAAATTATTTTACTAATTGTTGTTGTTGTCGTACATTGATGTAAGGTGACTCAACTGATTGCTTTATTAAAAAAAGGCTTGTAAAAATACGCAGAGATCCGTTATTAACATTTACAAGCACTTTCAATATTTTCTTCTAAAAAAAGAAAATTCTGAACATTAAAATATTTTAAGGTGGCTACCCATGCAAGCAAAATGAGACGTTCGTAAGCTGTTTAGTCAATTGTCCCACCATCTATTGCCCGACGAATGATAACCGGGTTATGATAGCGTGTGGAGCGCCCTTCAATTGCCCACCAGGATGCGATTGTAAGAGAAACTATAGACGGAAGAGTGTAGACGAATACATATGTATTCTTGCTTCGGATTGTCGTGAGTATCATTTTGTTAACTTTGGAGGAAATAGTCACCAAACTTTTTTAGAATAACGGTTTTCATACATATTTTTCTTCTTAATAAACAAGTAGTTTAACGACCCGCGTGACGGAGCGGTCACCATTTCGGTTTCACACGCAGTGAGTTCTAGGTTCGATTCCCGGTTACACAGAATGATGAATTTAGATTTCTGTTCTGGTTCTAGGAAATACAAAGACAAATACACATTTGTCTTTGTATGTCCATGGCACTCACGACACAGGAGAAAAACCTTGTGTGGGGCTTAGAGCCTAGAAAATATTAAGGTGAGCCGGCGGCGTCACTATAGTGTAATCATAAACTTGAATGACCTGATACCAACTGAATCATCATCTACAATACATCTTTGAATCAGTGTATGAAACGATACTACTTATGTTGATTATACTTTTGCCAAATTTTCACTGTTAAATGAAGAATATAAAAAACATGCTATAGAAATCTTCTAGCACCCGTGAACTGCACTCGTCAATTCGAGGAATGGAGACCATGCCCTGAGCCATGTTTCTCGGACTCCTGCAGAGATAGGCTCAGGGTTATCACGCCTGAAGACTGCCCGTTTTCGGGTCCGGACTGTATGCCGCAGTGCGTTTGCAAGCAGGGCTACTACAGAAATGACAGTGACATTTGCGTTCCTGAAAAGGAATGTGGTAAGTAAAATTCAAATACAGCATCAATAAATAATTCTATCATCAACTCATATTCTTGTAAAGATTTTAACTTTTTAGTGTTTCTTTTATTAACATTTAGATGTCTAAAAATAGAGTAATCTTTAGAGAGCTGAAAAAAATGTATATCTTAATATGTTTTTGAAGTGATACTTCTATGCGCGTCTCACTTTTGTTGTATTTACTTTTTACGCAAACCCTTTTCTCAGAATGAATCACACCTAAAAGAAAGTATTTAACAACGGTGCAAGTATTGCTTTTTCATTTAAAACAAACAAAAAGTATTTATTGCAAACAAACTTTTTGAAAATAATAATAATAATAAAAAATATCATTATATATAAACTGCGTCTACTACTTACATTTTATGTTTTGCCTCTACAGAACCGGAGCTAGTACGAGATTGCACTTACAACATATGCACACCTACTTGTTCGATCCCGAATCCAAAGAATTGTCCTCAAGACAGCAATCCATGCAACTGTCCACCAGGAACCATAGTTTCAGAAGTAGGCGGGCAGTGTGTAAAACAAGAGGAATGCCAAAGTAAGATTCTACCATGTTTTTTCCTAGTTTTCCAGATGTTAGGACGAATAAGGTTAGGTACCGCGATCGCATGTATTTCTTTCGTAGTTTTTTTTTGCGATTCGGTGGAAGAGTTTGGTTGCCGGTGGGAAGTCCTGCTATATATTATGTTGGCAATTAACCATTTACTATCAGGTAGACTGGCGACACAGTCGTTTGATATTTTAGCCTAATAAACAAACGGTTTTACGATCATAAATTACTCTTTGACCGATATAGATATTTGTGCAATCCCGTAACCTTAATTTAACTGATAAGTTATATCATATAGGACCTTACAGGGTATGAGTTTAGTATCACACTTAAGCATATTTTTTAAGGCATCATCTAGAAAACGATCAAAAAAAGCCAGCAAACTTTATATCATACCAAGATGAAGAATAGGTGTTACATTCTCTTATTATGTTTTAAGAATACATCAACTGCAAAGGAGACTACAACGCATCATACACAGATTGTTCCCTCGGCTGTCCGTCCACTTGCGCTAAACCGGATGCTGATTACTGCAATACAATGTGTGGGTCCTCAGAATGCGCCTGTAACTTCGGGTACCTTCTATCCGAGAACAACGGGAAGTGTATCAAGCCAGAGGATTGTACAGGTTCTTTTATGTTACTACATATCATAGACAGCATGGGTGTAGGTAAAGCTTTGTAAGTCTGTCTTGACAGTCAGCGAAAAAATACACGTCAAGAAAAAATAGACCCCAAAATTTGTGTACATAAAATCCTCCCGTTTGACCTGACCTGTCCTGAACTGTCCTTTTTCGCCTAAGTTAAATGGAGAGAGTGCTTCCCTCCACCTCTCCCCGCCGGATTGACAATTTGATTTTTTGCTTAAGCTTGTAATTCAGTCAGCCATTTTTTTAATTGAATAAATAGTATTGTCACTAGTATCCTTTATGGTTAGTATAGTTACCGATGAGATAATCAAAACAAAGACCTAACAAAAGACTCTCAAGTGGTCAGTATTTGTGTGCAGTTATGACGTGTTCCTATTGTTATCTATTTTAAGGTGGTTACCCTTGTAAACAAAACGAGACATTTGTGAGCTGTGCAGTAAGATGTCCCGAAATCTACTGCCCGGAGAATGATGATCGGTATACACCAGTCTGTGACGCGCCGATCAATTGCCCACCTGGTTGTGGTTGTAAGAGGAATTACAGGCGGAAAAGTGCGAATGAATTTACATGTATTCTTGCTTCGGATTGTCGTAAGTACTGTTCTGTGGTGACAAAATCTTTGTTGGTCCCGAAATATTTATTTAAAATCGCTCCCATCTTTTCCAAATATGGGAGCAATTTTAAATAGTGTTGACATTACGTATAATTTTCACTTATGCTATAAAGCAGATTGTAATTATATGCAGTTGCGTTCGAAACTTAGAAAATTTTTCAACATGTGTACATACATAAAAAATGTGAAAGTTTAAAAATTACTTTCAAACCCTTGAATCAAACTCAATGTGATGTGATCAGAAATCTTGTATAGATATTAAATACAAAATGTTTTGGAATTAATCCGAATAGTATATTTTTGTAAAAAGTATGTAATAAAAACGGAACCTTATTTCAGCGCCAGTAAATTGCACTCGTCAATTCGAGGAATGGAGTTCATGCCCTGCGCCGTGTTTCTCGGACTTCTGCAGGGACAGGAACAGGGTGATCAAGCCTGAAGATTGCCCGTCTTCGGGACCGTACTGCAAGTAGTAGGGATTCACCGGTTCTGGGTCGGGCCCGGCCTACCCCTCCTACCCCTCTCCGGGCGCTCCTTCCCTAACTTAGGGGGGAGCCCGGCTAAAAAAAAAAAAAAAAAAGTTTGGTGTCAAAATGGGGGTTTTGAACCATGCCCAATCGATAGCACGCATTTATTTTACGCTATCTCCTTTACTTACGAAGTTAGCTTTTATGAATAGCGACCTCTAGTTCATTATCTAATCACTTTCCCGTCTCATTAAGCTCACTACGACCATACTTATCTAATTACCGCTCGCTGTACTCATAACATCAGATGGGTCATTAGGGCTGTGGGGTAATTACCGAGGTATGCGCATGATAATGCAATAAAAAATCTTTTTACTGACAATGTTTATTATTTCCAAAACAACTTTTTAAACAATTGCGATACTACAATATCGTTCAACAATTTATCCTCACAAAACAGACTTAAATAATCTCTGAGCGTATTCCCATAATACATGTAATGCAAGTATGTAAGACTATATTCTCCACAAACTGAAGACAAATCAAATTGTATTCTATATCTATTAAAATCCCAATGCCTTGCGTTCCTCCTAAAAAAGTCTTTGTGTTGGCCTGTTGGCGGTCGACCGTAGGAATC
Organism: Spicauda simplicius; assembly: GCA_949699795.1. Taxonomy (NCBI): domain Eukaryota; kingdom Metazoa; phylum Arthropoda; class Insecta; order Lepidoptera; family Hesperiidae; genus Spicauda; species Spicauda simplicius. The sequence goes on along the minus strand of OX453067.1, from coordinate 7,901,542 downwards.
AAAATACCCGCCGATTCTATTGCTGTCTATGTACATGCCTACCCAGTGAGAGCCTGGCTCACTATCAGGATCCAAATTACTTATCAAGTACATTGGAGTCTTAACGTATAACGGTAATCGGTTTGCTGCATATACATTGTTTTTCAAGCTACAATGAATTTTAGTTAAATGCTTCTGAATCTCAATTGTATTCATCATGTATGCCTACTTATTGATACCTCTGATAGGCACAATACACTATTTACAAATGGAGAGCTGAATTATCCAAGCTGATATTTAAAGGGATGCAAAGTGGTTTAAATCGAATGAAAGACTTCAAATAAGTATAATATGTTGCATTTAATCAGGTTTCACTTACATCTAAGTATACAAATTTATCTTAACTACTGTAGTCGACAGTTACATTTCGGTTCTTATCAATTTCAATAACGTTATCAAACTCCGCATACACTATACAGTTAATAGTTTCGGTTAGAGTTGATTCAAACCGAACTTCTACCCTTACACTACCATGCTTTATAAGATTCCAATGAGTCATAGAGTTTGCTGACAAATCAGGTGTTAGGTCAAATGCTAACAGGCAGTAACCTTTTGCATATTGCTCCCTAGATATTGCATTACCTTCATTTAGAAAATGTATACCAGTCCCCGAAAATAAAGTGTGATAGGCTGCGGTAAAAATATTATTCTCGAATGATGGTTGCAATGCTTTTGAAGGTATTTGTTGGCCATCAATATATAAACAAAATGTGTTCATAGCATAGTTTTCAAAATTGAATGGATTTTTAGTAAGACTTCCATTGAACGCTGTGTTGTTTACAAATCCAACTATACATCTTTTAGGTACTTGACCCAGAAAAATGTTGTCAAGAGTCTTTCCCTGAACCCCTGATGGTATAGTTAAAACTTTGACTTCAGCTCGAGTAATAGGATATTTTGCTGTAGTAGAGGCTAAGACTTTTTGATGTGCGAGATGTACACTTGGATTTATTCGTGCTCTACGAACAATAAGACTTGCATCCGTAATGCATACTTTACATTTTAAATAACTCTGAACACTGATAAGCTACATACAATAATAAAGGAGAAATATTTGTGCATTAGTGCATCATTATGCGGTGAGTCAATAGTATTGGAACTCTGACCACAGATAAGGGACTGACAATAATGATAAACTAATATTTCCGCTCATTAAAATGTAGTTAACAAACCAAATATATTTAGACACTGATAAGTGAACGCTTTATAAGTACGAAGGGAGGAGTTTGCTTTCATAGTTCGTTTCGTGAAGTAACAGTGAACAGTTTCATTTGTGAAGTGAAGTACATTCAAGTGTCAACAATGGAGGTAAGTAAGTATTGATTAAAACGTATTAATTTATGTCAGTTTCCAATTTCAAACACTAACTTTATGTTTGTATTGTTTTAGAATATATATGAAGCAAATACATTTAAACAGTATTATTACGCACTGTCTGATGAGGAAGATAAGGAAGATAGATCTCAAGAAACAAAGAAAATAAAATCTTTAAAACGAAATATGTCTAATGATAACTTGGACTCAATATTTGAAGCGCCAAAGACAAAAATAAGAAAAGTATCATCGTCAGTTTCTAGAGCTCAACGAGATGGTGGAACTGTTTATATAACATCCAATAGAGACGATGAAGCACATTCGTCGCATTTAATCAAAATTGAAATTTATGATTTGAAGAAACTATCCAACGTTCCACAGTCCCAACATTGGAAGCATGCAAATATAAGAATTAAATATTATACCGACGAAAACAGTATTACATACAAAGAAATGAATCATGTGATTTACAAAATATGTACAGACATTTCAAAAGCGGAGAATAGTAAGAAATACTCATTTAATAATAATAATTAGTTAATGATCTAATCGTTTTAAAATATTTTCTTCTACTATAACTATTAACTAAGACTCGATTGTCATGCTAATTATTTTGTTTTGATGTATAATTACTTGCTAAGTATATAAAATGAAAGTGCCAATTTCAAATCATTACCAGTTGGTTTACAACTTCGTACACATACAAACGACCTCCTCTGTAACCTTGTTGTACACATCATAATGGATAGTTTCCAACAAGTTTGTACAAGTATTTTCTTCGATGAAAGTCAGATTGAAGAAGAACTGGCAAATGTTTGTGAAGAAATAGAAATCAACAATGAACTCGTTGATATATGCAGACAAGCTGAAAGTGCAGTAATACTTGAAAGTACTCAACACGATGAAGAATTGCATCAGGTTTCCTGCTTGTTTGAAAAATCTACTATGTATGTATATTTTTTATACTTTTGTTTCTATATTACATTATTTAAATCTTAAACCATAGATTAATTTTATTTTCTTTACAGTCAGCCACAACAAGTCGGAGGTGCAATGAAGAGGAGGAGCTATGATGTCGACAGCCCAAAGGCTAAGAAAATAAAATTAAATGAAGGTGCTTCAACGTCATATGATAACAACTCCAAAGACAGTGAAAAGGTTATGTGTGATATTTGTCAACGACTTGTGAGTAAAAGATATTTTGCCAACCATATAAAAAGTAACGTTCACAAAAATAATGTTTTTAAATCTCATAGTACTCAAGATAATGTGTCAGTAATCGAATCAGCTTTTGGTCAGCGAATTGTTTCATACAAAATCAAAAGTAAAGAAAATGAATCAGTAGAGACCCTTAAAACGCCCGAATTATTTTTAAATTCAATAAAAGATAATATTTGTTCATTGATCGAAGAGTCAATTAAAGTGCATATTTTGTTTAAAGTGAATTTTATATTACATGCAAATTTCATACAACAAACTAAAAATCTTACAAACACATTCGACTTTCAAACTTGTAACTATACTATTTCTCAAGGTGATGACTTAAATGTTTTTCTTACATCATTAAATGAGACGTTATCAAACAAAATCAGTTCATTTGAGAAAAAAGATAGCGGTTGGAGTTTAACACAAATCAAACATTTAGAAATAAATATAAACAAATTCAATCCACTTCGCGGCAGTTCATATATAGACTTACCTCATGACATTAAAGTAAAAAAAGCCGTAATCAATGTCCAAAATGCTGACAATATGTGTTTCAAATGGGCATTGCTTTCTGCCTTATATCCTACTACTAGTAAAACTAATAGAGTTTCATCGTACAGCATGCATTCAAATAAACTAAATTTCAATGGCATCCCCTTCCCAGTAAAGCTCACAGATGTACCAAAAATAGAAAAACTAAATAATATAAGCATAAACGTATTCGGATTAGAATATAATCGGGAGAAAAAAAAACATACTGTAATTGGGCCATTAGTATTTACTAAATTTCGTAAAAGTGTACATATTAATTTATTATACCTTAAGAACGGTTTAAATGCTCATTTTTGTTATATTAAAAATATATCGCGATTGGTAAGTAAACAGATTTCTAATCAAGAGCATGCAATCTTTTTATGTGATGGATGTTTATTACGTTTTCCCACTCAACGGCGATTAGATGATCATCAGGAAAATGATTGCGCTCATATTAAAACCGATATTCCAGATGGTACTAACACAATGAGAGACTGGTTCGGAAAACCAGCGGCAAATAATAAAATAAAATTTGAGAATTTTAAGAACAAGTTAAAATTGCCCTTTGTTATTTATGCTGATTTTGAAGCATTCTTAAATCCCATACATATATGTTCTAATGATCCGTCTAAGTCTTACACTGATAATATTCAAAAGCATGATGTGTATAGTTTCGGTTATTATATAAAATGTTCATATGATGACACCTTATCAAAATTCGAAACGTATAGTGGGCCAGATTGTGCAATAGAGTTTATGAAACGTTTATATGAAGATTTAAAATTAATATGTACAAAAAATACTTTTCAAAGAAGTCCCAAGTTTTTATCTAGTGATGATGAAAATAATTTATTATCGGAATCTGAAATTTGTCATGTATGCGAAACGAATTTGAATGAAGATAAACATTTATATTTTGACTTCCATACTGGCACTATTAGAGGTGTAGTTCATGAAATCTGTTTAAAAAAATTTAAGACTCCGCGTTACATTCCTGTATTCTTACATAATCTGAGCCATTATGATGCACATTTTATTGTTCATGCCCTAAATTTTGCTGACGGAGATGTAAAAATAATTCCGCAAAATAAAGAGAGGTACATTTCTTTTTCGAAATCTTTAACAGTAAATAATAATCAAATAACTCTAAGATTTGTAGATTCTTATAAATTTTTATCTTGCAGTCTAGATCAGTTAGCTAAAAATCTCAGTGATGAACAATTTCATGATTTAAAAATAAACTTTCCTTGCAATGATGACTTTACCAGATTAAGGAGAAAAGGAATTTATCCTTATGAATTCATGACTTCTTATGATTCATTAAAACTCACGTCGCTTCCAACTCAGAGTGAATTCTATAGCTCGTTAACAGATTCTAATGTCTCCGATGATGATTATAATCGTGCAAATGAAATTTGGAAACATTTTCATTGTCAAAATATGTTAGATTACTCAAACTTATATCTTAAAACTGATGTATTGCTCTTGACTGACGTTTTCGAAAACTTCAGAGAGCTTTGTATTAAGACTTATGGGTTAGATCCCGCTCACTACTACACTGCTCCAGGGTTAAGTTGGGATGCAATGTTGAAGTATACAAAGATTGAACTAGATCTATTGATAGATTACGAACAAATAGCGTTTTTTAAGGCCGGTATTAGAGGTGGTGTGTCTCAATGTAGCAGTCGTTATGCAAAAGCAAACAATCAATTCATGAATGATTACGATAAAAACAAACCTCAATCATATTTAATATACTTGGATGCAAATAACTTGTACGGTTGGGCTATGTCTCAATTTCTACCCACTGGAGGCTTTGAGTGGGTAAACCCTGAGACAAACTTTAATGTATCCGATACATCGGATATTGGTTATGTTTTAGAAGTTGATTTAAAATATCCTATTGATCTCCATGATTTGCATTCTGACTTACCTCTATGTCCTGAAAATATATGCATTGGTAAGTCAAAAGATATAAAATTAATTTCAAATCTAAATGACAAAATTAAATATAAAATACATTACAAAAACCTTAAGCAATGTCTGAGTATGGGGATGAAAGTAACTAAAATCCACAGGATACTAAAGTTTGAACAAAGTCCTTGGTTGGAGAAATATATAGATTTAAACACAAATATGCGAACATTAGCAAAGTCTGTTTTTGAAAAAGATTTTTATAAACTAATGAATAATTCAGTATTTGGTAAAACTATGGAGAATATAGAAAAAAGAGTAAATGTTAAGTTGTTAACACATTGGGAAAATAGGGGTAAAATTTTAGGCGTCAACGACTATGTTGCAAGACCAGATTTTAAAAACTTAAGTATATTCTCATCAGACCTAGTAGCAGTACAAATGCTTAAGTGTAAACTTAATTATAATAAACCAATATATTTAGGATTTTGCATTTTAGATATTTCAAAGACCCTCATGTATGATTTCCATTACAACTACATGATTCCAAAGTTTCAAAACAAAAATAAATTATTGTATACGGACACAGATAGTTTAATTTACCAAATTTTTACAAACAACTTCTATGAAGATATAAAACCTGATCTTAAGATGCATTTCGATTCTTCTGATTATCCAACTGACAACATTTACGGTTATCCACAAGTTAACAAAAAGAGAATAGGCTTTTTCAAGGATGAAAATAATGGCAAAATATTCAGAGAATTTGTGGGTCTAAGATCTAAAATGTATGCTATAGACGTTGAAAATAATTTTGTTGCAAAGGCTAAAGGTGTTAATAAAAGCGTTACTAAAAATATGCAAATGCATAACTATAAGACATGTCTTTTCAATAAAAATATTCACTTCGGAACAATGTTAAGATTTAAATCAATTAAACATACAATTTATACACAAAAAATAAATAAAACTTGTTTATCATACAGTGACACTAAGAGGCATATTTTACCTAACGATATTGACACATTAGCTTGGGGTCATTACAAATTAGATAACAACGACTAATTATTAATTTACTTACAAATATGTTTAATATAATTCTTTGAACTATGTATATATTATCTTAATTGTGTTTATAAAAGTGTACTTCTAGTTTATGATTGTAACTTTGGTAATGTACTTCAATGTTTGTTTCTGTAAATAATTTAATGTATGTGTTCTAATTTTAAGATAAATTATACTAGATTATTATAAATGTGTATTATACTTTAAACTATGTTCATTGTTAAATAAATAGTTGTGCAGTGTAGTCGTCATGAAAATGTTTCATTTTATTCATCCCTTTACTGCAATAGTCGCTGGCCCAAGTGGGTGTGGAAAGTCACAATTTGTTACAAACTTCTTGAAATATGCAAAAGATATTTGTAGTACAAGTTTTGATCAAGTTACATGGTGTTTTGATGAAATGCAACCTTTATACAACTTGAAACTTGTTAATTACCATCAAGGTATGCCAGATCTTAGTATGTTTGATGGAAAAGGTCCCCAGCTTGTTATCATCGATGATCTTATGAGAGAATCAGATGGTCGCATCGTGGACATTTTCACAAAAGGAAGTCATCATAGAAATTTGAGCGTATTTTATATAACTCAAAATTTATTTCATCAAGGTAGAGGTCAGAGGGACATTTCTTTAAACTCTAGTTATATAATATATTTTAAAAATCCGCGCGATAAAACACAAATTCGACACTTAGCGAGACAAGTATCACCCGAAAATACTAAATTCATGGAAGATTCTTACAAAGATGCAACGAAAGAATCTCATGGATATTTACTGATAGATTTAAAACAAAATACTAGTGATATGTGTAGATTAAAAACAAAAATATTTCCTTCTGACTGTTACTGTACTGTATACTTACCCACAAAGGGGTTTAAATATGCAAAGCATCAAGAAATTTCTATCATTTATTAATAATGTCTCGAACCTTAAAGACACATAAAAAGTTTTTAGAAGCTCTTCATATTCTTAAACCAAAATATCAAAAAGCACTCTTAAGATCCTGTAACGAACAAGAGATAAATTGTATTTGTGAATGTATCTATAACGTTTTACAAGGTAAAGTACCTCTCCCAGACAAAGAAAAGAATAAATTAAAGAAATACAAAAACCTACTTCGAAAACTGGTGTGCAAAACTACAAATAAAATCCGTAAAAATATTATAATTCAAAAAGGGGGATCATTTTTACCAATAATATTAGGTTCAGTTCTGAGTGCACTAGTAAATAGTCTAATATGAACATGGAACACGCTAAGAAAATGTTACTTATAGATCCAAGTTTAATAGAAAAAATTAATCAACAAAAAATGTTAGACAGCCCCATGTCTAGACTGGATACCGAAATGCAAAATATATTGAAAAGTAATATTGACGACAGAGAAAAGTGTAAACTCTATTTACAAATTTTACAAAGGTACCTACACCATACTCAAGAAGACCGGAAGCCTTATGAGTTACCTATCCTTACTAATTTTCCTGATGTTAATACTGATGCTGATATAGATAATATCAAAATTAAAAGTAATAATAAGAAACTGGAATTAAATACGATAAATAAATATAATTTAAAGAAAGATTTCGATGATATAAAACTACCGGAAGAACCTAAGACTAATATAGTTGCTGAGCAGACTCCAACACGAACAATAGTTGAAAACGAAAAGGTTGACTCACCAACTTATACACCAAGACAAATATTGAGAGTGATACCTAAAACATATTTAAAGAAAGGTGAGCTGTTGCTAGGTTTCTTATCCGATCACAAAGATAAAATCAGTTGGGATGGCGAGGGCACTGTATTCATAGACAAAGTTAAAGTTCCTGGAAGTAACATAATAGACTTAGTCAGTGATTTTATTAGACCAAGTAGAAAAAATGATCCTATAGGGTGGCAGCAATTTGCAACTTTATTAAAAGAAATTAATACACCAGTTACCTACCTCGGTAATACTAAAAGAAGTGGCTTCATAACTCAACTAATAATAGATGATCATAAGAACTTCACACCAAACAGGGATCAGGCTTCAACAGCAATAAGTCCCGAAAGAGAAAAGGCAAAACCCAGGAAAAAATTAAACTGGGAGAAATGGAGCCCTTATTAGAAATAAACAGTATATACTATAACCCTTCTCACCCTGCTGCATTCGGTAGTATTGATAAATTAGCCAAAGCTATGAAAGGTAAAATGAAAAGAGAAGACGTAAAAGATTGGTTACGATCACAAGAAACCTACACACTACATAAACCTGTAACAAGAAAGTTTCCCCGTAATAAATACATACTGTCAAATTTCAATGTACTCTGGCAAGTGGATTTAAGTGATTTGAGAACATATTCCAAGTACAATAACGGATTTAACTTTATTCTTTGTGTAATTGATGTATTTAGCAAATATGCGTTTGTACGAGCAATGAAAAATAAAAATTCCTTTAATATCAAAGAATGTTTTGAAAGTATTTTTAATGAAGCCAATGCGACACCCATACATATTCAGTCTGATAAAGGCACAGAGTTTATTTCCAAAGATGTACAAAATTATTTAAAAAGTAAAAATATAAATTACTATACTACTAATAATCCCGATATTAAAGCAAGTGTTGTTGAAAGATTTCAAAGAACTCTAAAAATGAAAATGTGGCGATATTTTACACATAATAATACTTATAAATATATTGATGTTTTACAAGACTTGATATATGCATACAACCATAGTTATCATTCAAGTATTAAAATGTGCCCCTGTGATGTTAACACACGTAATATTATGACTGTATGGAATAATTTGTATGATAAAAATAACAAACAAACAGAAGCAAAGACACAACTACCAAACTTTCATATAGGTGACTATGTAAGAATAACCAAGTATAAGCATATATTTCAAAAAGGATATGAATCTAATTGGAGCGATGAAATATTTATTATATCATCAATTATAGATCGCTCTCCGTGGGTTGTATACACTTTGAAAGACTTACAAAATGAAACAATAAGTGGAACTTTCTATGAAAAGGAGTTACAAAAGGTATCTTATAATCCTACCACAAGTTATAAAATAGATAAAATAATTAGTACGCGATATTCTGGTGTCAGAAAGCAAGTGTTGGTGAAGTGGAAAGGTTATCCAGATAAGTTTAATAGTTGGGTATTGGCTTCTGAATTAGAAAAAATATGATGAAAGAAAGTTTCTATTTAACATTGCTAAGTAACAGTTCTATGGAATACTTTCCTGATAACAAAACAACGATGTTTTCAACAAAACTACCTAAAGCCTTAACGCTAGATGGGGAATGGTCAGTTGGAGTTGCTGAATTTCAATATCCATGTACCATGTTTACTGTACAAGAACACGAAAATATTATATATATTACAAAAATCACAACCGTCCCAGGCGATGATATACCATCTCTAGTATACTATAAGACTCATATTCCGGCAACGAATTATGATAACATAGATCATATTTTGGTAGCTTTAAATAATACAAAGGAAAATATAAAATTTCGTTATGATGAAGTATCAAAGTTAATTTGTGTTTCTGTTATCGATGAATCAATAAGATCAGTGAAGCTGTCTCCTAAACTATCTTTTCAACTTGGGTTTGAGCCTGACAGGAATCTCGTTGAAAGGGGCATAGGAAAGTGTCCTGCTAATTTGCATTTAGGTCTACCGTCGCAATTATTTGTATATTGCGATATAGTTGAACCACAGATAGTAGGTGACGTCATGACTCCTTTACTTAGAATAATACCATTAGATCCAATGAAATATATTTATGGAGCGAATAAGATGCATGTTTTTTCGCCTATTCACTATTTACCAATCATGCGACGAGAATTTGACACTATTGAAATAGATATAAGGTCAACCACAGGTCAAAAGATACCATTTCAGTTTGGAACTGTGTGTATCAAACTTCACTTTAAAAAACACAAAAATGTATTCCCATAATAATAATAATATATCTTGTCCCTACGAACATTATTATTCTCATCAAGCTGGTTCTGGTATTGGAGTAATATATAAAGGAGCCGCGTTTCAACGTGGTCATGGCATTGGTAGTTTTTTAGGGGGCTTGTTTAGATCAGTTTTACCTTTGCTTTCAAGGGGTGCTAGAGTTATAGGAAAAGAGGCATTAGGTGCTGGAGTTGGTATTTTATCGGACTTAATGAATGCACGACCCATGGAGGATTCAATCAAATCTCGCCTTAAAGAAGCTAGTTCCAATTTAAAACGAAAAGTTGATGAAAAAATTGATAGAATAAACATGTCTGGATCGGGGTATATAACGAAAAGAAAGCGTCTTTCCTCATTCAGTCCATGCTCAGCTGCTAAAGTGAAAGCTATAAAAAAATTGGCAGCATCTCGGGCTAACATAAAAGATATATTTTCATAATTAATAAATTTAAGAAATTATGTCTTTCTTACATAGTCATTCTTGTGAGTGTGTAAAGTCAGAACTAGATTTATTTGCATTGCCCTCAACACAAACGAGTATTGAAAATGGTATTTGGATTCATTACAAACCCATTTCGTCTCTAGCTGACGATGGGCCAATAGAATTTCAAGTACCAGGATCTGGTGACGATTACCTAGATTTATCACATACGTTAATACATATTAAAGCTAAAATAGTTAACTTGGATTCATCAAAACTGAGCGCAGCCACAACTATAGCACCAGTAAATAACTGGTTACACTCAATATTCAGCCAGTTAGATGTATATTTAAATCAAAAACTTGTGTCACCACCCAATAATACATATGCTTACCGTGCTTACTTGGAAACTCTTTTGAACTACTCTCCTGCAGCGAAAAAATCGCATTTGACTTGTGGTCTTTGGTATGAAGATGAGGCTGGACAAATGGATTCAACTGACGACAAAAATTCGGGATTTCTGAAAAGACAAAAACTAGCATCTGAAAGTAAAGAAATAGAAATGATTGGACATCTACATGGCGATATATTTAATCAAGAAAAGTTTATGATTAACGGGGTTCAAATGAGTGTCAAATTAGTTCGTTCAAGAGAATCGTTTAATTTGATGGGTTCTCCTACTGATTTAAAATGTAAAGTATGCATTACGGATGCAAGTCTTATTGTTCGTAGAGCACGAATAAATCCAAGTGTACTCCTCGCACATCAAAAAGTCTTAGCCTCTACTACAGCAAAATATCCTATTACTCGAGCTGAAGTCAAAGTTTTAACTATACCATCAGGGGTTCAGGGAAAGACTCTTGACAACATTTTTCTGGGTCAAGTACCTAAAAGATGTATAGTTGGATTTGTAAACAACACAGCGTTCAATGGAAGTCTTACTAAAAATCCATTCAATTTTGAAAACTATGCTATGAACACATTTTGTTTATATATTGATGGCCAACAAATACCTTCAAAAGCATTGCAACCATCATTCGAGAATAATATTTTTACCGCAGCCTATCACACTTTATTTTCGGGGACTGGTATACATTTTCTAAATGAAGGTAATGCAATATCTAGGGAGCAATATGCAAAAGGTTACTGCCTGTTAGCATTTGACCTAACACCTGATTTGTCAGCAAACTCTATGACTCATTGGAATCTTATAAAGCATGGTAGTGTAAGGGTAGAAGTTCGGTTTGAATCAACTCTAACCGAAACTATTAACTGTATAGTGTATGCGGAGTTTGATAACGTTATTGAAATTGATAAGAACCGAAATGTAACTGTCGACTACAGTAGTTAAGATAAATTTGTATACTTAGATGTAAGTGAAACCTGATTAAATGCAACATATTATACTTATTTGAAGTCTTTCATTCGATTTAAACCACTTTGCATCCCTTTAAATATCAGCTTGGATAATTCAGCTCTCCATTTGTAAATAGTGTATTGTGCCTATCAGAGGTATCAATAAGTAGGCATACATGATGAATACAATTGAGATTCAGAAGCATTTAACTAAAATTCATTGTAGCTTGAAAAACAATGTATATGCAGCAAACCGATTACCGTTATACGTTAAGACTCCAATGTACTTGATAAGTAATTTGGATCCTGATAGTGAGCCAGGCTCTCACTGGGTAGGCATGTACATAGACAGCAATAGAATCGGCGGGTATTTTGATTCCTACGGTCGACCGCCAACAGGCCAACACAAAGACTTTTTTAGGAGGAACGCAAGGCATTGGGATTTTAATAGATATAGAATACAATTTGATTTGTCTTCAGTTTGTGGAGAATATAGTCTTACATACTTGCATTACATGTATTATGGGAATACGCTCAGAGATTATTTAAGTCTGTTTTGTGAGGATAAATTGTTGAACGATATTGTAGTATCGCAATTGTTTAAAAAGTTGTTTTGGAAATAATAAACATTGTCAGTAAAAAGATTTTTTATTGCATTATCATGCGCATACCTCGGTAATTACCCCACAGCCCTAATGACCCATCTGATGTTATGAGTACAGCGAGCGGTAATTAGATAAGTATGGTCGTAGTGAGCTTAATGAGACGGGAAAGTGATTAGATAATGAACTAGAGGTCGCTATTCATAAAAGCTAACTTCGTAAGTAAAGGAGATAGCGTAAAATAAATGCGTGCTATCGATTGGGCATGGTTCAAAACCCCCATTTTGACACCAAACTTTTTTTTTTTTTTTTTAGCCGGGCTCCCCCCTAAGTTAGGGAAGGAGCGCCCGGAGAGGGGTAGGAGGGGTAGGCCGGGCCCGACCCAGAACCGGTGAATCCCTACTACTACTGCATGCCGCAGTGCGTCTGCAAGCAGGGCTACTACAGGAACGACACTGAGATTTGCGTTCCGGCAAACGAGTGTTGTGAGTATTAATAAAGAAGTTTTTTCAAAGACATACAAGGTGGTGGAACATACCTATATAGTTCGGAAAGAAAGGACCTACCGTCACACTTCTAACGTGAATCAATTCTTACGTTTGCAGTGGAAGGGTGTGGTTGCCGGTTGACTTTTATAAGAGGCGAATATCTTAGTCCTCGGGAGTAGCAACATATCTGTTATTGACTTTAGATAGAACCTTTGTTCTGTATGAAGTTACTTGCAGATGTCTATGGGCGGCACATACCACTTACCATCAGGTGGATTGCATTCTCGTTTACTACTTCAATCTAATAAAACAATCTTTGATAGTTTAGTGCTGAACAAAGGCCAATTTAAGAAGCATTTGGTTGCTTGAGACAAGGCAATGATGTAAACAGGAATATGCTTGCTTTAAGGCCAATTATAATCAACAGAACCAATATTTGCACAACGAAACATGAGTAAAGCGTCTATATTCATTCGTCATATACTCTTAATTAACAAACGTAGTAACATTGACATGGAAAAATGGCTGAACGAGGTTACGGGCTTTCCATTCTTCAGTCTGGTATGTGCATGTGTAAATTAAATTAGTCTATTAACAATTTTTTTTATCCGATTGAAGTAGCAAACGAGCCCATGGACATCCTGTAGGCAACTTCAAATAGAATATGGGTCCTATCTGAAGTCAATCACAGATGCGTTGCTACTCCCGAAGACTATAATGGTCGCCTTATGGGAAAGTGTGCCGGCAACCACACCCTTCTATCGAAACGCAAGAAATGCTTCACGTTAGAAATAGATGCGGGGGTACCTCCCCGGTTGAACTACACTAGTACTACCACCTACAAAAAATTTTCATAATTGTAATCATTTCTTACATGATTAATTTTATAAACTCAGATAACATTAAATGTATTGAATACAAAGTTTATAAAGACGCGTTTGTAAGTACCTAATTGTGTATTAAATGTACTTATTTATTTTGTAATCACGATGCAACCAATTATATGATTGAAAATCGATGTAACTTAAGAATAAATATATAGACATACTTAGGGATAAATATTTAATGATATTGTATGAGTTGTACTGTAGATAACTGCTGTGTGAAATATTTGTTAATCTTGTTTTTGGATTGTTTCAGAAATTGTTCCAAAAAAGCCATTGCTGAAAGAGAAAAGTTTAGATCTAAAAAATAAATATTTCATTTACTGAGACTCAAGTTTGTGTTTCTTTGAACTTTATCAATTAAAGACGTGATTTTATAGTTATCATTTTTTAAATAAAGACATATGTATTTTACACTAAAAAACGATATTTACGTATATTACAATCAAGTTTCGAAATAAAGTTAACCTTCTGTATAGTTTTATTTGGCTATTTCAATAAAATCTTTAACTTTATTTTGTGTTTTCCATAAATTACAGTATTACGAAAAGTTTCCTGTCAGATAACGTTACTCTATCAGTTTTGTAAAGGGACCCTTAGTATAAACATATTTATTTATTAATTAAAACTTTATTGACCATAGAAAACAATGGACAAAAGGCGGACATAATGCTTAATAGCATTTTCTGCCAGTCAACCTTAAGGAAGTGCAGAAAAAATTTAAGGCGGTACAAAAAAATAATAATAAAAAAAAGGAAATTAATATTAATGATAAGAATACGTAAGAAAGAAAGAGAAAAAAAAGGATATATAAATATGTAGATGAAAAGTAGATATACATAGATACATAAATAGCGGAAATATATATTACTTTAAATTAACGAAAGATATAAGTACATTTATACAATAATACTATGTCGTGTATACGTAAGTTACAGCTGAAGTAGAACTGGCGGAGCGCCAAAAGTTGAGTGAAGAGTGTTTAAACTTACTTTAAACTGACATGTGTTCTCGAAACTTCACTAAACTGCCTACAATCTACTTAAAATTTGGCTTTAACCCGTTTTTTCACCAACAATTTGCGTAGATCTATTTGATATTTCAGTAATTTCGGATTACTCGAACTAACTATTAACAATTACAATGATTTTCATATTAAAGGAAAACATGTTAAGGATAAAAGAAGCCAATCAATAAATATCGTACTAGCTTTAAGGTTCATTATACTAATTTTAAAACCAACGTTTGATCTTCAAACTATCATCGTCTGTTTAAACGCAGATACAATTACTGTTTTCTTATACCAGGGTTTTGCAAAGTGGGGTACGCGAACCCCTAGAGGTTCGTCATTCGATGGCAAGATTCGCAACAAGGTATACGCAATAAAAATACATTTTTTTTCCTAAAATTGATTCCATTTGACAACAAACAAGCACACCCATCACCTGAATAGTAGTAAAAACACATTTCTTTTGGCACTTTATTTGTTCACTTTTATTGAAATAAAAACATTGTCATCTTCAACAATCAATTTTATTGTTTTCTTTGGGGTAGGAGATTAAATAAGGGGGATTTAATAAGTTAAGAGGCTTCGCTGTCTCTTGGAAACTTTAACAGGGGTACGTGGAGTCAAGTTTGAGAAACCCTGTGTTATACCATTGAAGTAGCAAACGAGCATGCTGTCCACTTGATGGTCGATCATGAACTGTAAGCAACTTCATACAGAACAAGGGTTTTATCAGAAGTCAATCTCAGATGCGTTAATGCCGGCGGCAGACATGTGCGCACTTACGTGATCAGATAAGTGTTCACATGTATGGCACGGGCATTTGATACTATTGTCACATATTTGCTCACTGAAGTGTGCTTTGCCATTTCGTGTGGGTTTTTTAACACACATCAAAGGGTTAAGTGTTCAAATGTTTGAGTGCCTGCCACGCTTGTGCTTAGCTCAGTTGCAGTACACAAAGCTGTTGTGCGTAAACAACCAATCGAACTAATGATGGACTGGGATAGTAAAAGCAGTTCCGAGTTTAAATTATATTATTATTATTACATCCATTGACGTCTACATTTTAGCTGTTTTTAATTATATTTTCCAGGTCAAATAATTACACAAACACAAATAATATAAGCAAACTGCGCCAAGCAAACCATCGTCCTTGTTTTCTGAAGTGTATTTGAAAACTGTGTGCTCATAGGAATGATCAAATCTTTGAACACATATGTAGCAGGTACATGAATGTGAACAAACGTGTGAGCTAAGTTTTCAAAGAAGTGTACACTTATGTGAGCTTATGTCTGGCGCCGGCATAAGAGGTATGATGATCACCTCTCCGCTCGAACCAATAGTCTACCACCTTACATGATTTTTGCAGCCCGTTAACTAAGTTATATAAAAAGTATTTATTATAAAAGTATTTTTTATGACTCAACTATGTTTAATTAATATTTATAAAATATTCTGTAAAAGTAGAACCAGAAGGAAATTTCAAAAGTAAAGTTTTTTGCAAAGGGAAAAGAGTTTCTTTCATATAAGCGTCTGTATTCTAAAAACATAAAGCTACCTAAATAGAGAGAAAACTATAATCTGCGCTTAAAATAAAATTAAAATAAGGCTGATTAATAAAATGAACTATTTGAATATACCTATAGTGTAGAAATTATTTATACAATTTGGTTTGTCTTCTATTGTGTTATTTTTTAAATAAATGGGTATTATAACAGCTGTTTCCTTATGTCGTACGTAAGTTCGATTATTTCTCTACTCATTTAACATAACAATGTAGTATGGGGATCGGCAATTTTATCGGTTTGGTAGCTCAGTTCTGATACTACGTGGTCATTTTCGCTCATGAAAATCTGTAATCAGAAATTAGGAACGAAGTTCTCCTGAAGTTGATCAAGCTTGGCTACTTGTTCGGAATAATTTAAATGCTTCGTTTAAATGACTGCTCACCATGCTCTTTAAAGAAAAGGACGTTAGAGAAAATGTAAGCCAAAAATGGGAGTTGAAATCATATAACCGCAGTCACCATATCTTATTAATAATAATAATGATAATGGTGGTAGAACCAGTGTAGTTTGACCGGGGAAGTACCACCACCACACCTATTTCTAGCGTGAAGCATTTCTATTTTCTTGCGTATCGATAGAAGGGTGTGGGCCGGCAGACTTTCACATGAGGCGACCATCTTAGTCCTCGGGAGTAGCAACGTATCTGTGATTGACTTCAGGTGGAACTCATTTTCTGTATGTAGTTGATTACAGATATCCATGGGCGGCAGTGACCACTTACCAACTGGGGGACTGCATGCTTACATGCTACTTCAGTCAGATAAAAAAATCGCTATAATATCAGTTAATAATGACTGTGGTCTGCGGTTCCACCCGCATTTAAAATAAATATAGGCTAGAATTGTAATTACTTTTGGTGGGATTGATAAAAATTGATTGAATTAAAACTAAATATAACCTTAACATATGCTATTAAAATGTATATATTCAATCTTCTAAAAAAAATTCGGTACGCATGTCGAATTTATTTTTAGGACTAATTTAAACGGCACTGTATTTTTTTTGCAATTATATGCAATGTACCTACAGACATGCGTTACATTCATTTTTGTTATATATAAAGACTTCTTATCCGGATTCAATGTCGCAATGCAGGTTATATGATTGAGTCCAACCATGGGGCCTCTATAGTCCTCATGGTTGGACTCAATAACTCCTTCTCGAGGAGAAAACCTTCGAAAGGGACCCGACGCCGTGGGAGCGACGCAAGGTTATGTGGGATTTTTACCGCACTAAAACACCCCTGGTGGCCGTCCTCGGCGCTAAAAAGGAAGACTCCGGGATCTTCAACCAAGTTCAACCGGAATCCTCCGACCGCGTTGCCCCATCGGGCTCCTCCCAGATGGGCGGCTTGGCCCACCACTCCGTCTAGCCTTTACGACGGTATGCGACCACATATATCGCCGTCCTTCCCGGGAAACGTCCAATCCCAGAACAAGTCCCAGTTACAAGTTGCCTGACCGAACGGTTCGAGCTCCCACTCTAGCCGACTGCAACCCCGGAAGCCCTTTTTAGTCGCCTCTTACGACAGGCAGGGGATGCCGTAGCTCTATATTCTTATCCCGGAACTACAGGGACGAGGCGCCGTTGCCGGCGGCCGCGGCGGATCCTTCTCCGAGAGGGTTCAGCGCGCTCTCTGGATAGATGGAGACCTATGGTCTGCAAAGGCATAGCAATTGGTCAAATATATTGTTGCCTTAAATTATACTTATTATAAGATTATGATTTTTTAACTCTCTCAAATAGTTTCGTACGAGAAACGTGACTTAGGGTTTGCAACAAATTAATCAATACAATATGTTTTGAAAAATGCATTCATTCATTAGCAAATCTCAGCTAAAACATATTTCATTCGTAGTCTCTAATAAAGCTTAATCGCTTTTTACGGATTTTTTTGATCAGTCTAAAAGGCAATATTTGATTAGGTATTAAGTACATTTGAATTTTTAAGAAAAAAAATTTAAAAAATGTTGGAAAAAGTCCATTACCTAACGAGTAGGTACGTTTAAGGAAATACAAAAAATAAATAAATAAAAGGAAAATATTTTTCTTCAGGTAAGGTAATTTACATTTTCTTATTCACCGATTTGATACGTTTTACTGAAATACTGCTGGCGACCCTAGTCTACTCATATTTATAAAGACGTGTAACTTGTAACAAGTAGTGTCTTTGTTTTACCACAATAGTTTAACAATGGGGAGGGTTCCTCGGATATTATCTTCGAGCGGAATTTCCTTAAAAATATTCTATCGCGGTGTGCTCCCAAAAAATGCCTTGTAATTTTTTCGAGGGGGAAACCTTACATTATGTACCTACGTTTACTTTCAAAAGGTACGCGACGCCGTGGGAGTGACGCAGGGTTGTGTAGGATATTCACCGCACTAAAACCCCTCGGGGGCCGTCCTCGGCGCTACAAGAAAGACTCCGGGATCTCCAAAGGAATGCAATCGGAGTCCTCTGAGCGCGTTGCCCCATTGGGCTCCACCCAGGTGAGCGGCTGAGCCCGCAGCATCATCTGGTCTTTACGACCATATACGACGACACATATCTATCCCAGGGTCGTCTGGCTAGAGGGTTCAAGCTCCCACTCTTGCCGCCCGCAACCCCGAAGTCCCCTTTTAGTCGTCGTCATCTAGTACGACAGGCCGGAAATACCGTAGCCTTATTCTGATTCCGGAGCTTTTTTTGAAGGGGAAACCTTCAAAGGGTACCCGACGCCGTAGGAGCGACACAGGGTTATTGGGATTTTCCCGTAGGTACTAAAACCCCCCGCTGGCCGTCCTCGGCGCTACAAAGAGGACTCCGGGATCTCCAAAGGAACGCAACTGGAGTCACAGGGACGATTTCCATTGCCCTATTGTACATAATTATTAGTTTCTTGTTTGGAGTAAGTATAATATTGTTAACAAATCGATAATAGATATTGGCATTGACCTCAACTAAATATTACGAACTTGTTTCTGATATTGCAAGCCGGCAGTCAAAGTGAAGGTTAAGGCCACTCTTAAATTAAGTATTGACTGGAATTACTTCTTTTTGTTGCAACTTTGTATGTGTTGTGTCCTTTTTATTTCATATATATTATTTTAATGAGTGGCGTCATAGTTATATTTACTTAATCATATCATTTATTATAACTATAGAATTCCCACGAACAAACTAATGTCCTAGTATTCAGGTGTCCTTAAGAATTTTAAGGCTATTGACTACCACACTAGCCTAGGTCGTTGTGTTAAACTACAGCAAGCAGAGTACCAGGGTATGGTTTTTATAAGATAGATGTAGCAAATTAACCTGTAGTCCACCCGATGGTACATGGTCACTGCCGCCCACGGACATCTGTAAAAAACTTCGTACAGAACATGGGTTCTAACCGAAGTCAATCATAGAAGCGTTGCTACTTTCGAGGACTAAGATGGTGGATGATCGCCTCATATAAAAGTGAGCTGGCTACCACACCCTTCCTCCGAAATGCTAGAACTACTTCACGCCATGCTAGAAGAAATGCTAGAAGTAGGAGTTTAGTTACGTCTTCGCATGTACCATATACGTTTTATTACTTTGAAACCACGTTTTCCTTCACTTCTACAAAAATCCTTTCTTATTATCAGATATGCTTAATGCTTTCCTTAAATATACACAACTGTCTAATATTGCAGAATAATGTATATATGAAATAAAATTTAGATTTTACTTTAAACTAAATCTGCCTAACAATATCATAAAAAATTAGTAGCAAATTACTAGTTTTCTACGGAATCTTTGTAACAACAAAAAGTAACATCCAAAACTGATGTATTTATGCAAACGATGTTATAAACGGTGTTATTCAACAAAGAACCACACTTGTTTTGTGGTATTGAACGATGATGTTGGTGTATTTCATACTTTTCGCCTCAGCGTCGGCTACATTCGTGCCAGGTGTGTTAATTTATCTTTTGTTATATAATAATACAATTTCACATGCCACTTTATTACCGATCTGACCGTGAAACGAATTAGTCATAAATAGTTTATCTACCCACTAACTTGTGTATATCTATGTTTTTTGCTATTTGCGTTTTAATTTTGACATTTTAATGTTAATAAAATAAAACATATTTAAAAATGCATGCTCTCAAAGTATTTTTTGGTCTAATTATCGTACTTTCCTGATTGCCTTTTGGTTATTACAAAACGAAGTTAATGGATTTTGCGTTTTGGTGGAAATGCGTGGATGCTCAGGAGTAGTAATCTTATAAAAAAATAGTAATTGGCTAATAATTTTCAAGTTTCAATGTAGTCATTCACATTATATATTCCATAAATTCGACACTATTATTAACGGCCCTGTGGCGCAATGGATAACGCGTCTGACTACGGATCAGAAGATTCCAGGTTCGAATCCTGGCAGGGTCGAGGTTAAACTTCGTAGTTCGTTAAGTTTTTGTAATACGCCCAAATATTTTGTTTATTATTTGTTTTAATAACTAGTTTAATTACTACGGTTATCCGACAATAGTGTTTTTAATTATTTTTTTTTGCTATTACATGTTTCTGAATTTATTACTAGGAAGTGTACTCTTGTGACAAAATATTAGTTGGATGCTCGTTTACTATTTTTACCCATCGTTCACCGCGCTGCGCGTGCAAATTACTGAATATATGCACGCGCAGTGCATATGTATTTACTCGTATATCTGACTGAAGTAGCAAACGAGCATTCAGTCCACCTGACGGTAAGTGGTCACTGCTGCTCATGGATATCTGTATTCAACTTCATACAGAACATGGGTTCTATCTGAAGTCAATCACAGATGCGTTGCTACTCCCGAGGGTATGATGGTCGCCTCATATAAAAAGTGTGCCGGCAACTACACCCCTCCATCGAAACGCAAGAAATGCTTCACGCTAGAAATAGGTGTGGCGGTGGTACTTCCCCGGTCGAACGACATTGGTTCTCCCACCTTTAATATAGTCATGTGTAATTTGTATATATACATTTGTATATTTACTGAAACATTATATAAGTATGTGTATGTGTTACATCTCGATATAGTAACATATGATTATTTTTAAAGTTTTATCTAAAAAAAAATCGTTAGAATATTCATCAATCAAGCTTATTTTCGTTTATCTCTGTGTGTGAAGTAGTGAAATGATGCGTTCTACTTAATCGATTTTATTTTTCAGCTCAACATCCAAAATACGGTAAGATTGATTAAGATAATTAAGATTAGTTCAACAAAATTTTGGTAGTATAATATTTTCCCACATTTTTTTTTTAATAAAATAAAAACACAAGTAAAAAGAAATAAGTTTGTGTTTCATTAAAGCAAATTTATAGGCACATACTTTCTTGTTTGTGGAAGCCAAAATGCAATAGCCAATATTTTTTTTTTAACTTAATCATTTTTACTTTAGCGTACCTATAGTATGGCAATAAGTGTACCAATTATCAAGTGTAGGTAACAAAGTGTGTGTATAACTATAAAATATTTGTTTTCAATTCTAAGACGAAGAAAATATTCAAATTAAGATTATTATAATAAGTAGGCAAGGCAGGAAGAATGCAAAATATAAAAAAATATTTTGTGACGACGAAGTCAAACATAGTTCTCATCAAACATAATACAGCTCTTACCAAAAATAAATTTCAGATACGTTCCTATTTCAAAAAATTTAAGTAGGTATTATGTAAGCAATACCTATTTGTCAAAAGAGACAGTGAGAAGACAATTGAAAAATAATGAAACCGTTTCGATA
Source organism: Spicauda simplicius (assembly GCA_949699795.1). Taxonomy (NCBI): domain Eukaryota; kingdom Metazoa; phylum Arthropoda; class Insecta; order Lepidoptera; family Hesperiidae; genus Spicauda; species Spicauda simplicius. The sequence continues at coordinate 7,879,439 of OX453067.1, read as the reverse complement.
CTGTTTTATAAAATGAAGCACTTACCAGTGCTGCTACTAACAAAAAGTTATACACCATCTATATATTTCAGTTCCACGTCCAAAATGTGGCAAGAATGAGATAGCAGTAGCTTGCAAAACTATCTGCCCGCCCCAGGCATGCAACATCTCGTACACAACATATATATGTAACAAACAAATCAAATGTATTCCCGGATGTGATTGTATCAAGGATTATCTGCGAACAAATGAAGGCGAATGCGTCTTTAACAATGATTGTCCTCCACGTATGTATCTGTATTTTGTACAGTTTAACTAAAATTAGGCTCATGAATTATATTTAAGACACTGTACCATCCCTCATCCGCGTTTCAACCTACAATACAACAATACAAAAACAACAACGTGCAGTCCACATAATAGTAAATCGTTAGTGACCAAACATACGTCAAACATACCTACATCTCGTTGTCAACCCATTATTGTCCCACTGCTGGGTACGGGTCTTGTCTCGGAATGAGAGAGCTTAGGCCATAGCCCACCGCGCTGGCCAAGTGCGAATTGCTGGGCTTCATACACCTCTGAGAACATTTTTTTAAGAACTCTCGGTTGTGTGGGTTTCTTCACGATGTTTTCCTTCACCGAAAAACAGTGATATTTAATTTCTAATACGCAAATAATTTTAGAATAATCAGTGGTGGGTTTAACCTGGGACCTCCCGATGGAGAGGGCAAGTTTCAACCTGTATCATAACACTGTCTATCACTGCTCTAAACATACATCTACATATGACATCATTAACTTCATAAAGAACAGGGGTGCTATATGAATACAGTGACAGATATGATGCTGTTTCCGAGCATTGAGATGATTGCCTTGCATAGAAGTGACTCGGCAGTCACATCTTTCTTCCTTTAGAAAAACATGTCATTTACCGGTTGAATCATCGTTCTATCATCTTGAAAACTACTGATAATTACGTACTACTACTAGTTTGATTGCCCATATTATATTATATTGCGAACAAAAATGAATATACCCTCCAAACCAAAAGCTAGCAGTAGTGACAAAAGCCACACTCTGTATGGCCATAAAGTTATATAATAAACTACCTTACCAATTAAAACATATAAAGAAATGCCACATATGTGCCACAAAATTAAAAAAAATATATATAGAAAAATGCTATTATACGTACCTATGGATGAATTCTTAAACGACGAATTAAAAATATAAAAATACAAAAAATATTAATCCACTAAGTTATCAGCATTGTAATATAGTGTCTAATTGTAACTCTTTTATTGATAAATACGAGTATGTGAGTGCCATACATTTAGAACGCCATAACCGGCATATTCACTTTTTGGCGCCTTTTTTTAAACATCTTATGTAATCAATATTGTTGTAACCCAAAAATTTACTAAATAAAGATCTTTCTTTCTTTCATATTTAGAGAAGGAAAGAACCTGCATATACAAATTGTTTGAAAACGTGTTGATCTTAAACTACTCGTTAACTGTACAGATGAACTTGTTGCTGATAATTCCAGATTAAGTGTTTACTACCGCAAATAATTTTGAATTGAAAACAGACATTTAATTTAATTTCATCAGTAGAAATAAAAGCTTTTAAAATGTTTAATTTTACTGCTTTGTTAACAATATTTCTTTCTACTTTTTTTCATTTACGTTAGTTACAAAATATATAACTAATTGCACAATGCGACTACTATTACCACGTAAAATATTTCTGAGATTTGTTATTGCAATAATACATGATTACAGTAATGTTCTTATACGTGCATTGTACGTATAGGAAAATCATATTCAAAGAATCGTGATGATGTAATAAATTAACATTATAATTACCATCGCAGTTATTTATTTTGGTTAGTACCCATCATGCAAACATGCAAATATTAACTTGACAATCTTTTTTCAACTGCGGTTAACCTATTTCACTACATCTGCCATAAGTATTTCAGTTGCTAAGCTTGGATTTCTTGGGGGGTAATAAGTAAGGTTTTATTTAATAAGACCTAATTTAGCGTTCGAAGTTACATTTTTTTCTTAGCCAAGTTTTTCTTTTTGCTGTATTTAATATATGTAGTTAATTTTGATCTTTTGCAATAATATCAGGTAGAGACTGGACGATTAAACAAGGGCAAACATATTGGCTACGTGCGTAAAAATAAAACTAAAACATTGAATACCAATTGACAGGTACTCGTACACCGGATATCAATATGTTAAAGACTTTATAGTACTTCTGATAACATTAATTTCGCGATAACAAACACCGCAAACTACTCAAATGTTATTCACTAAAAGAAAATAATTATTTACAACTATAATTATAATAATTCGTATTTATTTGTCGTAGTCTATATATAAATAGCGTGAAAAGATAAGCCGTCAAATAATTAGGTTTTTTGTTTTTATAAAATATGAGCTGAATCCTGCTTCAATGCAGCTTCGCCCGCATTAAAAACATCGGTGTATCGATTGTCCCGTGGGAGTAAGATATTTTCCCACATTAAGAAGTAGCCTATATGTTAATTAATCCAGAGGGTCAGCTAACTCCCTACCAAATTTTATGAAAATCGCTCCAGCCGTTTAGACGTGAAGAAGTAACAAATATACACTCACAAACTTTCTCCTTTATAATATTAGTATGAAGTATGATCGTCCCTGTAGCTCCGGGATAAGAATAGGGCTACGGCATCCCCTGCCTGTCGTAAGAGGCGACTAAAAGGGCCTTCCAGAGTTGCAGACGGCTAGAGTGGGAGCTCGAACCGTTCGGTCACGCAATCCCGGGAAGGACGGCGCTATGTGTGGTCATACTGTCATGTGGCGCATACTGTCGTAAAGACTAGACGGAGCGGTGGGCCCAGCCGCCCATCTGGGAGGAGCCCGATGGGGCAGCGCGCTCGGAGGATTTCGGTTGAAGTCGTTTCGAGATCCCGGAGTCCTCCTTTTCAGCACCGAGGACGGCCACCGGGGGGGTTTTAGTGCGGTAAAAATCCCACATAACCCTGCGTCGCTCCCACGGCGTCGGGTACCTTTTGAATGTTTCCCCCTAGAAAACAAAAAAAAACTATGATGAAAAGTAGCAAACTGTAAGTCGACTTGATATTAAACCGTCAACGTTAATCGTCTGTAACCAACACAAACTACACAATTGATTACTATTGTCAATTTTTATTTGTATTATGCATTAATATGAAATGATCATAGATTTTTTCGTTCACAGCACCTACAGCAACACAAAATCCTGAACCGCCAAGTCAAGAACCGCCAAGACCTCCAAAGGGCCATTCAGGTGCTTCTGCTACTGCGTACTCCCAAGCTTCATCATATAGCTCTTCGAGCGCTTCTTCATCGTCAAGTTACTCTTCTTCTTCTAGCTACTCTTCTAGCAAAGTTACAAATAATGGACCTGGAGGTATGTCATATGTTATGCATTTATTATTAGTACCTTTAATCTGTATTAATAAAAATTTAAAGAATATAAATTAAACCGGCTAAGTACGGGTCGATCTTGCGAGCGAAGGGATTCGTACCTAACGAAGTGAAAGTGACGTCAGGTTGGTCGAGGAGTCTTCATTATTTTCCTTTCTTGAAGATTTCAAGTAAAACACTGGAGTAAACTTCTTCGATTTATTCACACTTGAGGAGGTCCGATCGCTTCGACGGTTAAACAAGATTTTTTTCTACCGGCGTTATCTCGCCTTTTTATAACAATGTTTGGTGGTGTGACAATAACAAAATGGAGGTTAAACTAAATTACAATTCTAAAAATCATTAAATGTTGCTAATTCAATAAACAAACAATTTTCGATCTTTAAACTAACTAAAATAATTATTTTTGGCGACGTGTTTTTCATAAATACGCGGTGTCGCGCCGACATACCTTTATGTATAAACTACGACAAAAACATGTTTATTGTTTGAGAGCCCCTCTTAATTATTTACTCTAATCTATTTTAAGTATTTGTTGTTATATCGGCAACAGAAAAACGTCACCTGCTAAATTTCGACTGTCTAGGTGTCACGGCTTATGCGATACAGTCTTGTGACAGACAGAAGAAGAGACGGATAGCAGTCTTTGTAATAGGGTTCAGTTTTTACCCTTTGGGTACGAAATCTTTAAAAAATGAACACAATTGGGGTATTTGAGTCGTCCTAATGACGGTCATTATTACTGTACTGTTTCCATATTCAATATTTCATTTCCCATATTTATTTATAATCCTTACAATTATGATGAATAAATTTAGTTGTTTACCTTTATAGTTTTATACGCCTCGTCGTTGCCTTGCCAGTAGTATCATCTATTTTATCTTTACTTTAAACCTTTCTAACAAATAGCAGTGATTAAACATTGACATTTCTTTTAAGTACAATGTATTGGCTTATAACTGTTCTTGTGTTTTAGTTACTATTACATTTTTAATCTTTTTCACACTACATCATAAATTAACGGATAGTTTACGGACGGATTACATGTTTGTTTTTAACAGTAATAAAATAAAGCACTCGTATTATTAAGCTATTGCATAGCTTTATCGTGGGCTCTGAGCGCGATGACCAAATCAAGAAATTCCGTAACGAAAAAACCTAACAACCTCGCTCCGCCTACCATGTAGCGCGGCCGAGCGTTCACTTAACGTGTATGTATATGGTACGACAGTACGAAGCTCGCACGGATCGAGACGAGCTGCTCGGAAATCGGACGAATATGTAAGCAGCTGTTTGTGAGAAAGTATATAGTATCAAAGAAAAAAACTTTAATTACTATAAAAATACTGCATAAATAAATAAATAATTATAATTGCATAAGTTGATAAAAAATGTTATATAATAGCTTTACCGCGGCAGTACGCGAGTGCTGCACTTTTTTGTATAAGTACATTTCATATTTTTATATAGCCTAGCATTTTCTCTTTTGTAGGTTTGTTTTCTATATATTCGTTGAAGCCAAGTAACGGGCTCCTTTGCTCTTAACTGTGGTTTTATGTCTTTTGAAGAGTAGTTTTAGTTGCAAATGAAGAGCATTTCAAAGTGTAACACAAGTTTGGGCTCCTAATGTAAGAGGTTTTACGCTTTATATTATGGATTTTTTAAGGGTTTCATCCAACCCGTGGTTTTTCAGTAAAGTATATCTTATAGAATGTGTGATTCTCTATAGCATATATACCGTCTTCACCATTTCGATTATTTCTCGACTGCTACTACTTTGATCTACTGAAAGTAGATTTACCTTCTGTATTGCGTTTTAGTAAAAACTCAATTAATGTTTAAGAGAGTGAGTAACGCTACTTGAGATTTTAAAATAATTTATTAATTACAGGGTTTCATTTCAAAATAACGCTACATGGCTATAGTTATGTCTAGCTTTTTTATACAAAATATGATCGCCCGTCCGACCGTGCACCATCTACGTCGACCTGATGGTGAGTGGTCATTGACGCTTATTGAAGTCTGTGATCAATCCCCAATAGGTTCGAGTTCTGTTTGAGATCAATCACACCAAGCATTGGTTTGACACGCAGTGGGTTCTGGGTTCGGTTGCCGGCCAGACAGGTATCTGAATGATGAATTTGGATTTCTGTTCTGGTCTGGGTGTTTGCTAATCGTTTTTGTATGTCCATGGGACCCAAGACATAGGAGAAAATCCTTATGTGGGGTTGAGAATGTAGAAAGTGTTAAAAAAGAAGTGTTGCTGCAGCAACACTGCTGTTACTAAATAGAAACAGGTGTAGCGGTGATGTTACCGGAGTGGAACAAGGGGGTCAATCATACATGTCGCCGAGACACCTCATATTTACGAAAAACACGTTGCTGAAAATAATTATTTTAGTTAGTTTAAAGATCGAAATTTGTTTGTTTATTAAATTAGCAATATTTAGTGATTTCTAGAGATGTTCATTTAGTCTACCCTCCTCCATTAATGCATTATTGTCATCTCATGCAAGTTTGTTATAAAAGGGCGAGTATCTGCCGGTATAGAAAGATTCTTGTTCAACCGTCGAAGCGATCAGACCTCCTCAACTTTGGGTAAATCGAAGAAGAATAATTCGTGAGTTTTACTACAAATCTTCAAGAATGGATAGTAATGAATACCATGACCTTCCTGACGTAACGCTTACTTCTTCATACATAATAATACCTACTTTCTGTTTGGAATTATATCTATTGGAACCAAAACCTCATTTATAATTGTTAGATTGTTATGAATTGTTAGAAAATATGTACCATAAATAACTACGATATATCAAGTTATATTACTAATTATATCAAATTAATTTCAGCAGATAACTGCTTAAATTCCATTATAATAATAATTCCATCAATGTTGTTTCGGCATTTATAATTATTTGCCAAATAAGATAAGTAATTGTCGCAATTTCGATAATGGGTACAATTCCAGAGTTATTCAAATATTTATTTAATGAAATAGCGGTTTATTTTAACCGAATACTGAAATGACAATAATTTAAAGTAATCGTTGAATTTAGTATGATACCCAAAACTGGTTACACTGGTACATGGTACTACAAGAGCTATAAGTTATAACATTATATTATGCACGTATCCCCATTATTTGATTGGATATATAATATTCTAGTTCAGTTATTAAAAAAATAAGTAGAAAGTGGAATCTCAATAAAATAAACAACACAGTCTGTGGATTTAGACTTACAATGCAATATAATTTCACAATTTCAATTAAGAATTCAATGTTGATTGCGTTGAGTACAAAGATTAATCTGTCATGAATAACATTTTTTGTATAGGCAACATAAAACACTTACTAAAGCACCACTTGTGCTTGAAAGCAATTGTAAGCTGGTCTTTACTTGTTTTTTTTACTTTATTTATCATCAATTTCGATTTACTGCAGTAACAAGGCTCCATCCATCCATCTATCAGCCTTTTGACGTCCACTGCTGAACATAGGCCTCCTCTAAATGGCGCCACTCCAACCGGTCCTGTGCCCTCTGAATCCAATGGTTACCCGCTGTCTTCTTCACGTTATCGGTACACTTGGTAAAGAGGCGACCTGTGCTCTTTTTGCCTAAATGTGGTCGCCACTCGAGGACCTTTCTTCCCCATCGGATATCGGTCCTACGACCGATGTGGCCGGTAATAAAGCTACCCCATCATGACTCAGAAAGCGTAAAGCACCACCATTTTTTTCGTTCCAGGAACAAAACCACAATGTGGTAAGAATGAAACAGCTGTGAAATGTAAGACGATCTGCCCACCACAGTTTTGTAACATCTCATACACGGACTTCATTTGCAATGATACACAAAAATGTATACCCGGGTGTGATTGTATTAAGAATTATCTAAGAAACAAGGAGGGAGTATGCATATTGAACGAAGAATGTCCCGGTATGTATTCTTCTTGATATTCTCAACATTCCTGAAGTAGTAAGGATGATGAAAAGCTATGGTTTTTCTCATGGTGGCATCTCTGCACCTTAAACTTCCACATAACGATGTGATAGTGGTAAGAGGTACAATTTTTTGGTTTGAGTGGTAGAATATATTTATATCAAAACACAAGGAATTTCGATTTACTCTTCACTCGATTATCATATCAAGCGGCGTATATAAATGGGAAAAGCAACCCAAAGGGTTTACTTATAATTCACGCTTTCTACACTCATCAATCTTAATGAACATAAATATTATACAAAGCTTTTATTTATTTCCATTCATACTAGGATTTTTTGTATTGTGAGTTCCACAAAGACACAAAGAGACAACTGTATCCAAAACAAATAAATCTGATTCCATAATTTAAGTGTTATTCACTAAACGCTTTCTACACTCATCAATCTTAATCAACATAAATAATATCTAAATTAATCTTAATTAACATAAATGTTGTACAAAATTTTTAATAATTTACATTCATGCTAGGATTTTTTGTATCGTGGGTTCCTCAAAGAGACAACTATATCTAAAACAAAAAAATCTGATTCCATAATTTAAGTGGTATCATTGACAGGGCCTGATCTAGTACAAGATTGCTCGTACAATAAGTGCACGCCCACTTGTTCGTTGCCGTACCCACGAAACTGTCCCCCGGACAGCAATCCATGCAACTGTCCCCCAGGGTACTTAGTGTCGGAAGAAGGAGGACAATGTGTTCCACGAGAGGAATGTGAAAGTAAGTACCATGATAATCCTTATATTACCAATACGGCAGGTACTTTTTTCCTAGCGAATCTACCCGAGCGGAGAGGGCAATTAAAATATTGAACATGAACCGAGGACACAAATAATAATTAAAACACATTAAAAATAACTTCAATTTGTCAATTTCTTGTATTCGCAGCTCATCGGAATTATTGCTTTTCGGATTAAAACTAACAACATTAGTGTCATAATACGATTATATTGGTAGAAGCAGTGTAGTTCGCTCAGGGAAACACCACCGCCACACCTATTTTAGTTTTTTTTATCTGACTGAAGTAGCAAACGCCCATGCCTCTGTAATCAACTTCATACAGAACATGGGTTCCATCTGAAGTCAATCACAGATGCATTGCTACTCCCAAGGACTATGATGGTCGCCTCGTGTAAAGTGTGCCGGCAACCACACCCTTCCATCGAAACGCAAAAAATGCTCCACGCTAGAAATAGGTGTGGCGGTGGTACTTCCTCGGTCGAACTACACTGGTTCTAGCACCTTGAAAATATGATATGATGAATATATATGGTACGACCATCCCGGCACGCGAGTCCTAGACACCTTCTTTGTTGTCCTTTAATTAATATTTCTTTATACTTTCCTTTTAGAATATGCTAACTGCAAAGGAGACTACAACGCAACATTCGTAGATTGTCCTATTGGCTGCCCTTCTACATGTGCCAAGCCGGATGCTGAATATTGTAATACCGAGTGCGGAAAATCGGAATGTGCGTGTAATGCTGGTTACATTCTTTCTGAGAAAGATGGACAATGCATAAAGCCTGAGGACTGTCCAGGTAATGTCTATCTCTATATTAAAACGTGAAGCAAAAAATTGTGATTCATTTTTAAGATACTTGCCGCAAGCGGAGGAGTGTGAAATTACACACGATTATAGTTGACTAGCTTTTGCCCGCGGCTTCGCTCGCGTGGAATTTAGTCTGCCACATTAAGTTTGCAAGGTGGTAAACAATGGTTCAACCAGGGAGTTATCACCGCCGCACCTATTTCTACCGTGAAGCAGTTCTTGTGTTTCATTAGAAGGGTGTGGCTGCCGGCTCGCTTTTATATGAGGCGATCATCAAAGTCCTCGAGAGTAGCAACGCATCTGTGATTGACTTCAGATTGAACCCTTGCCCTACTTCCTAAATCTGTGTGTTCAAATTTCAAATCACAGGCACGTATATTAATTTGAATTAGTTTTGTCGACAACGGATATTATTACTTCTTCTGAAATTAAAAGTTTTATGAAAGGGTCTCAAAACGCGTGACGGTTACCAACGCGCAGTTGGCTAGCGTGGTCAACTACGACCTAAACTACTGCTAATCTGACTTATGTGCCGAGTTGTGTAACATTAAAAGGTCGATGACGATTGAATGACATATAACCTTTTCCACTGTTTCATTCTTATTGACCTTTTTTTTGTCGAGGGGGAAACCTTCAAAAGGTACCATACGCCGTGGGAGCGACGCAGGGTTATGTGGGAATCTTATCGCACCAGGACTCCGGGATCTTCAAAGGAACGCAACTGGAGTCCTCTGAGTGCATTGCCCCATCGGGCTCCTCCCAAGTGAGCGGCTGGGCCCACCACTCCATCTAGTCTTTACCACGATATGCGACCACACGTATTCCACCATCCTTCCCGGGATCGCCTGGCTGGACTGTTCAAGCTCCTTGCATCCTGGCTCTCACGACAGCATGCGACCACACATGCTGACATCTTTCCCGAAGTTGCTGACTGGGTGTTTCGAGCTCCCAGTCTAGCCGCCCGCAACCCCGAAAGCCCCCTTTTAGTCGCCTCTTACTACAGACAGGGGATACCGTAGCCTTATTCTGATCCCGGAACTACAGGGACGTTATTCACATCGACCTTTCCCATTTTGCTCCGAGATTTATAACCATTTAAATATTAATTTCATAGAACTTCGTCGTATACGGCGGCTGCGCACGACGCGTACTGCCGGTCAATCAATTGAGTACGCAACATGTTATACTCGTAATATCTTCACAACTACTTATCCAATTTACATGGTGTAAAAAGTAGATTTAATCTGTATTAGATGCTTGATTTTTTGAAATCATTTATTTTTATAAGGATTAATATTTAGTTTGTATAAAACCCATGGAAACATCAACTTCATATTTTTTAAATTTTCAAAGTATAAAAAGAGTTATTGTGGGTTATACATAAAATATAGATATATGCTGTCGCGGACTTTTATTTAGATCTATGTGAGCCAAACAATTCCACCATACATTCTATTTGGATATCTCCAACGGTTTAGGCAGCGTACGCGAAGATAGCTCTCAGAGGACAACTTTTTTTGCGACTAATCTGATATTTCTCGTTATAGTATAACCTTATTACAAAAAAATCGGTATAAATTATAGTCCATGTGTTATTCTGATGTATAACCTGTACTACTGTAAAGTTTTAACCAAATCCGTTCAGTAGTTTTTGCGTGAAAGAATAACAAACACACATACATCCTCACAAACTTTCGCATTTATAATATTAGTAGGATGCTGTCGCGGACTTTTATTTAGATCTATGTGAGCCAAACAATTCCACCATACATTCTATTTGGATATCTCCAACGGTTTAGGCAGCGTACGCGAAGATAGCTCTCAGAGGACAACTTTTTTTGCGACTAATCTGATATTTCTCGTTATAGTATAACCTTATTACAAAAAAATCGGTATAAATTATAGTCCATGTGTTATTCTGATGTATAACCTGTACTACTGTAAAGTTTTAACCAAATCCGTTCAGTAGTTTTTGCGTGAAAGAATAACAAACACACATACATCCTCACAAACTTTCGCATTTATAATATTAGTAGGATGTAGAGAAAGATTGCGCAATGCTAATATTTTTTCTAATAATGCATAAAATATACATAAAATCACTAAAAGCACATTACACTCGCTACCTTGTACTTGTCATAAACACATACGTAATAAACGAAATAGAGCATTCAATGAAACTTACTATGAAAACACATAACGTCAAAAATGTCAGATATATTTGCCAAAATACCCGCTATCGTTTTAAATGCAGTTTAGTTAAACCTCTTTTTACCTTTAACGGGTACGTTCAAAATAACTTGGAAATTATCACAATTTATTTAAATTAGAGAAATACTGGAGCTACTTTGGACAATATGAGGTTTTTTTAATTTAAATTACGGTCGAATTTCGACCGTTGCGACGGGTGACTAGTATATATATAAATATGGGTTATATAAATATATAATGGTTGGGTTTCAAGGTACGGTAAGTTATCCTGTTTTTTATATAGATACATAACGATATTGCCGACCTGATGGAAAGTAATTTTTATGTTAGTGAAGCTATGTAGTAACATACGTATGTTAATGAACGTAAGACTAAATTTTACCTTTAGACATCGGCTAGAAATGTATTTTAAATTCTTTCAATCAAATTGATTGGGGGTACAAACCATTATTGTCCCACTGCTAGGCACGGGTATCCTCTCAGAATGAGAGAGTTGTAGGCCATAGTCTACCGCGCTGGCCAAGTGCGAATTGGTGGACTTCACACACCTCCGAGAACTTTTTTTTCTTTAAACTCTCGGGTGTGTTCCTTACGATGTTTTCCTTCACCGAAAAGCAGTGATAACTAATTTCTAATACGCACATAAATCAGTGGTGCGTGCCTGGGTTTGAACCTCGGACCTCCCGATCGAGAGGGCAAGTTTCAATCAAATTGATTAGGTACATTTATTTTGATAGTATCAAAACACAACCAAACAGATTGTGTTCGTTGCGTTTGGGAATAAAATTTTATTTCTTTTTTTCTTTCAAAATAAATAATTTAACGACCGACGATTTAATTTAATTTAATAATCTGAAGACCCGCGTGGCGGTGCGGTTACCATAACGGTCTGACGCGCAATGGGTTCCGGGTTCGATTCCCGGCTAGACAGGTATCTGAATGATGAGTTTAGACTCATGTTCTGGGTCTGGGAGTTTGTGTATTCGTCTTGTGTGTGGGTACCATAACCACGACACAGGAGAAACTCCTAGTGTGGGGCTGTGAGAGTAAAAAAGCGTTTTAAGAGTTTTTTTAAACAAAAGAAAATGCATCCAAATCGGTTTACCCGTTTAGGGGCTATGTGTCAGACGCACAAACAAACAGACAGACAGACATAGCAGTCAAACTTATAACATCCCTCTTTTAACGTCGAGGCTTAAAAACAGGTTTTTGTTTAAGGTGGCTACCCATGCAAGTCACAGAACGAGACGTTCGTTGGTTGTTTGATCAAATGCCCCAACATTTACTGCCCGGTTGACGATAATCGGGGTATTCTCATCTGCGATCCAGCCAGGAACTGTCCATCTGGATGTGGTTGCAAGAGGAACTACTTACGAAGGAGTGTGGAAGACTATACGTGTATTCTTGCTTCGGATTGTCGTAAGTGTAGTTATCGTGTTTCAGCTGGTTGATAAACTATTTACAAACATATAAAGCAATATTTTAATTATGTAGACTTGTATCTCAAATTACTTTCTCAGAACTTTATTACCTTTTTTGAGAGTTAAGGCTATTTTTAGTGTGGTAGGGTGTAGTTCGAGCAGGTGAATACCATTCCCACACCACTTTTCTAGCGTAAAAGAGTTGTTGCTTTTCGGTGAAAAGGTGTGATGCCGCTCACTTTTATATGAGGTGACTATCCTCAGGAGCAGCGCATCTGTAACTGACTTCAACTAGTATCTCTCTTCTACATGAAGATTCTTACACATGTCCGTAGGCGGTAGTGGCTAATTACTATCAAGTGGACTGCAACCTGTTTGCTGCTGTTTGTTTGCTGCTTCTAAATTATAAAAAATACTTGACGACCCGCGTGGCGGAGCGGTTACCATACTGGTCTGACGCGCAATGGGTCCTGGGTTCGATTGCCGACCAGATAGTTAATGATGAGTTTAGATTCATGTTCTGGGTATGAGTGTTTGTGTATTCGTCTTGTGTATGTCCATGGTACCCACGACACAGGAGAAAATCCTAGTGTGGGGCTATGAGTGTAGAAAGCGTATATATATCGATGATTATTTCCATCCAGCACCAGTAAATTGCACTCGTCAGTTCGAGAAATGGAATTCTTGCCCGGAGAAATGTTTCTCGGACTATTGTAGAGACAGAAACAGGGTCAGTGCGCCCGGAGCATGTCAGCAAACATGGGGGTCGGACTGCAAGCCGCAGTGCGTCTGCATGGAGGGCTACTACAGAAACGAAACTGGCATTTGCGTCACTGCGAAAGAATGTCGTAAGTAACCTTATGGTATTTGTTAACCTATAAAAGTCGTGTCAGAAGAAGGCTATGGAGAGTGAGTTAGAAAAATCATGAATCATCATGAAGGTGGTAGAACCAGTGTAGTCGACCGGGGAAGTACCACCGCCACACCTATTTCTAGCGTGAAGCATTTCTTGCGTTTCGATAGAAGGGTGTGGTTGCCGGCACACTTTTACATGAGGCGACCATCATAGTCCTCGGGAGTAGCAACGCATCAGTTATTGACTTCAGATAGAACCCATGTTCTGTATGAAGTTGATTACAGATGTCCATGAGCGGCAGTGACCACTTACCATCAGGTGGGCTGCATGCTCGTTTGCTACTTCAGTCAAATAAAAAAAAAATCCTCAGACGTTCGAACTACTACCCATATAAAACAGGCATCCCGGCTGTCCCGACAAAAATATGTCCATGGGCAGCAGTGATCACTTACCATCAGGTGGACTGCATGCTCGTTTGCTACTCCAATCAGAAAAAAAATACACTAATCCATATTTTAATCGTTCATTGTATAAAAATGGTGTACTTACTTTTCGTACAACGCATTACTTCCATACACTTAAAAGGCATGGAATAGTAAATATGTAGTCTCAGTAATGCTGTAAATGGAAATTGGCATGAATCTAATGTTTTTGTTTGTTTCAGCACCGGCTAACCAGTATTAAAATATTGGAGCAAATAAGAGGGACTCTCTGAACATTTCGTTTTCATTTGCTTGGAATTGTTGTGTACTTTAATACATTATTTAGATGTTTATATTTTGTTCTTATATAAATTCTTTTAAAGATACAGTCTTAGTATGACGTTCATGAATGAAATCCCATAATACTTGTTACAATAAAATTTGAATCATTTTAAAACAAAACGTTTTTAATTATGGGTAAGTCTCAACATTTTGTCTTTTTCTTTTAATATGCCTTTAAAGATATCTTAAAAGCGTGGTGACTTCTATTAACTACTGATAAGTAGCCTCTGCGGCATATTTATTGTAATACATTTCGCATAAAATTTAAATTTGAATAAATTCTACCATAGGTCGGCTTTCAAGCTCACATATATATTTTATATTATATTCTTGTTATAAAACCCTTTGAACCAAAACATGGCAGTGATTAACGCTGCTATCCATACATAAAATAAAAAAAAAACACTTGGTTTACACATAATACAATGTACAATGTAGAGGGTAGAAGCAGTGTAGTTCGACAAAGGGTATGGTTGCCGGCACACTTTTATATGAGGCGAATATCTTAGTCCTCGGAAGTAGCAACGCATTTGTAATTAACTTTAGATAGAACTTCATGTTCTATATGAAGTTGTTTAAAGGAGTCCATGGGTGCCAGTAACCACTTACCATCAGATGGACTGCATGCTTCTTTGCTACTTAAATCTTACAAAAAAAAAATACAGAAATAGTTCGGTGCATTGTGAATAACTGTTTAATAAAAGACGTACCTATTTCTTTATTTTTGTTTGTCTTTTTGTTTTTGTGTTTAAGCTAGTACCTATCAAACTGAAACAGCCGAATATAGTGTTAAGGATTTTAATATATTTACACTCCGTATCCTTAAGATATTTTTAGTATTTACTGCATTAAAACTCATAACTCTATCAAAAGGTATTATAATCAAAATTTATGTTACATTACTTTATTCGTGTGTAAAACCGCGGGGCACATTTCGTATGTATTATACTGTACATACCTAAATCTATTCCAGGATCACCTCACACTCAACCTAAATTTCAATATATTTGAACTTTGAACAAGCTTAATAATGTTAAGTATGTACTTTATTACATCGTGGTTTCATAGTGAGAGCTTTAATAGATGAGGTGAATGTTCTGATATACAGGTAGATAAGCAACTCAGTATGGTGCGAAATGTAAGGAATTTTGAGCCTTATGTGTTAGGTAATAAAGGTTATATATCACGTCAACTTGAAATTAAGCTAATTTAGCGTCGCTCTTACTACACTTTTGGCATAATGCTTACTAAGTGTTATGTAATCACTTAATGTAACGTTCAGTTGACAAGGCGATTATGACCTTACAGCTTTATTATAAGGTAAATACAGAGGTTGGAAACTTATTATTAGCTAAGACAGCTTGATTTTATTCATACTTGGGGGTAGAACCAGTATAATTTGACCGGGGAGGTCCGGACCACCTCCACAGTTGTTTGTCGTGTGAAGCAGCTCTTGCGTTTCGGTAGAAGAATGTGGTTGCCGGCTCGCTTTTGAACAAGCGACCATTTTAGTCTTCGGGATTACCACCGCACCTGATTGATGATCCTGTTTGACTTCAGGTAGACATGGTAACAGCCATGGATATCAGCGACCACTTACCATCAGGTGGACTGCATGTTCGTTTATTATTTGAAACTAATAAAAAATCGCACAATTATTAAGTAATGAATAATTGTAATAATTAAACGTAACTTATTAATTTCACAAGTAGATACTTCATAATTTCTTTTGTTTTCTTTATATATTGTACGAAACATTTACGTCAATCACAATAACAATAATCTCCCACTAGACTGAAATAACTGAAAAAAGAGTGTAGATAGTGTATTTTATATTTTAAATTTAAAACCTAAGTAACACGAGGGGGTTTTTACGTTTCGTTTTACCTAAGTTGCACGTAAGTTACTTACACACTCAGACCAACTAGACAATTACTTACATTCCTGGGCACAGATATAGTTCGTTTCGTACAAATTGTATTAATTTAGTTTCTATGATTCTATTAAAGTAAGCAATCAAAAAATATTCTGATAGCGTGGTATTATACGTAATAAACCGTCTCTCCAAATACTATTCGCAGGCGAAATCCAAATTTATTAGCAGCAAAGTCTAGCCAGAACGCAAAGGGTAAAGACTACAAACATATGGGAATGGAATTGAGCGGAAAAAGCGAAAAGTACCGTACGTACACGGAAATAGGATAAGAGGCTTTCACAGGAAAATCCGATAGAGGTTGAAAGAATACGGAGACAACTAAGGAAAATTGGAAGGAAATCTGCGGATGTTAGACGCCGCGGATATTTTATCGGATGCGAATAACTTTGCTCGGATTTACTGGCGAGAGGCCGCGGGACTCAGCGCACTTGCATTTTAAATTATTTTTCCTGTGGTGAAGCAAATTTTCTCCTAATCCTCTATTTTATCTTTTAAACGAAATACTTGTATAAGGTATATATAAATTGTATATATAGATACTTATATAAAGCTTTGTATAATGCCAATAGTTATTAGCGAACATGGGTACAACCCATTATTGTCCCGCTGCCCACCCATGCCCAGGGTCTTCTCTTATAATGAGAGTAGGCCAGAGTCTACGCGCTAGTTAAGTGCGAATTGGTGGACTTCACTCACCTCCGACAACTTTTTTTTTAAAGAACGGGTTTCCTCTCCATGTTTTCCTTCTCAGAAAAACTGTGATATTTCATTTCTAATACGCACATAAATCAGTGGTGCTAGCCTGGGTTTGAACCTCGGATCTCCCGATTGAGAGGACAAGTTTCAACCATTACGCTATCACTGCTCTATCTTACAATATTAAAAATATTAGTACTGGGTAGTAAGGGAATTGGTGAAGATGAGCAAATAAGTTCTTCTGAAAAATTATTCATCAGTTGTAGTTATGTATTATAAAAGGCAACTAAATTCAGTGAATTCAGCATAGTTTCCCTTAATAAAGTCAGCAGCTGTTAGTTCCATCAGGCGTTATAATGGTAGTTACGTAATAGATGTGCAATAATACTTTTGTGAGGTGGTAGAATACATTGTTGAACTGGGGAGGTAACATCACCTCGACTGTGAGTAGCGTTTTGATGGTAGGGTGTGGTTGCCGGCTCAATTTTATATGAAAGGATCATCTTTATCCACAGGAGTAACGCATCAGTCATTGACTTCAGATAGAACCCTTATTCTGTATGAAGTTGCTTATTGATTTCTATGGGCGACAGTGATCGCTTACCATCTGGCGAATTGCATGCTCGTTTGTTATTTAAATATTATAAAAAATATGTTATAACTATAACAGTACAAATCACTTCATTTAACATAAAATATAGTACATAACTCAATCCGAAGAGTCGAAAGACCGAATCATACTTTGAAAAGTATACTTTCACCAAACTCCCTAAGCGGAGGTAAACTTATAAGTGTGATAAGACTTGAGTAAGTAAAAGTGCATAATACCTGTTTGTAAAGAAGGTTGTAAGATATAGCCATGGACTTGGCGTAGCGCCAAGAGTCGAGTGAAGAGCCTTTAAACTTATTTTAACCTAACATGTGTTTAGAACTCACTGCGGATAGCCCAGTGAAACGAATTCGTTGTCCCATTTCATCAGGTTCGAATCAAAACTGCTTCATATGCTTTACTATTCACACTTCCTACACTTACAGCCTCACCGTGGGATTTTTTGCTGTGTCGTGGGTGCCATATACATACAAAGACGGATACACAACACCCAGACCCAGAACAGAAGTCTAAATTCATCATTCAGATACCCGTCCGGTCGAGAATCGAATCGCGTCGATTGATTGACCGATTAGAATGTCTAATATTACACCTATAGGTAAACATTTGTGGGACGTATGTATGTTTGTTACTTGTTCACTCAGAAGCTACTTGTCGGATCTCGCTAAAATTTAGCACACAGATAGTTTATGATCTAAATTAGTACAAAGAATACACATTAACGGGCACACCGGAATTAATTATAAATTAAAATAGTTCTTCCAATGATTGATTAAGTAAAAGCTATGTAAAAAATAAATATTACATATTATTACAAAACATGACCTACAGATATATAATTACATTCAATTAAATTCAGTAGTTTGAGTTTGATGTGATTTTAAACGCGAAAGCAGACACAAAAATTATGATTACTTTTCCAAACCTACAACCATTTTTTTTACAAATATATTCGATGTATAACGTGAAAATTTCAAACTTTATATAAGTATGTGTCAGAAATGGCGGTATTGTGGCAACACCGGAACGCCAGCGCCATCCAGTGGCGTTCGATGAAGTTAGGGTTGTACCAGTTTAATGGCCGACACCTCACTCTATCGTGGACGGTCGGCCGAAGCAGACAACTCTAAAGTCATCCCGCGTTCTTAGTGCTACGATTACTTGCCTACTTAATTTAGTTTGATTAATTCAGTGATTGTAACAAGTTTAATTCGGCAATATACTGTGTGTTAAAATCAAGTCTGCAATTTATTCTCGTGCTAACATTCCCTATCAGAGCCCACAGTAGGTTATCCTGATACGATGAGCGAAAAAGAACCACCCCCTCCGTCATATGGATATCTTCTACATTTGATATTAGACTCGGTAATATAGAAGCTATTAGGTCAGTATGGCAAAAAATGTGCCATGCGGGTCCTAATTAAAAGTCTTAAGCGGAGAGTTAGGTAACACACCACATGTGAAAGTCAGCTCGCAGTTGGCTTGGAGCCAGGAGTCATCTAGAACCGCTTTATTTATGTTACGTCTCACCTGCACGAAAACAGCTTTTAGAATTCATCAAGGTTATATGTAAATAGGAAACCCCTATTATTATTTTAAAAGCGAACTTTTATAAGAATGAACGACGTATTCATTATTACTATACACCCGTTGCATTAAATTAAAAAACTAAACTTCATATTGGACAAAGTAGTACGAATATTTCTCAAATTCAAATAAAATGTAATAATTTTTAAGTAATTTTGAACGCACCCGTTTAATTAGCTAAGTCGCATTTAAAAACAATACCGGGTATTTTGACAAAGACACTGACATCTGACGTTACGTGTTTTCATAGTAAGACATTGAATGTTCTATTTCGTTTTTTATTTATGTGTTGGTGACAAATGCACGGTAGTGTGTGTAATGTGTTTTTAGTTGATTTTATGTATGATATATGCATTGTATAAAAAAAATATTAACATTCTGCACTCTTTCTCTACGTCCACTATAACCGTGCTAAATTTCATACTAATCTGTCCGCGGCATACTTAAAAAATGCCTCACAAGTTTTCGCTTCACGTATTAATATATTATTAAAATAAATAAAATATATTAAAATAATTTATGCAAAAAAATGACAAAAAATTGGCACGTAGATTGTTAGTTGATAAATAAGTTAATATTTTTTGAATATATTAGTAAATGAAACATTTATTGTCATTAAATTCAGCGCAATATTATGTTAATCACAATAAAAGCATGACGAAAGATTTTTTTACTGTATAAATAACCCTTCCGGTAATTCAAGATAAGTTATGAGGATCGAGGAACTTATCTCTGTTAATGTAAATGTGCGAGTCTATATTAGGTTTCATTATACGTAATGTTTCATTACGTAGTATAAAAGTTTTAAACAGTACTATTCTGACAAGTTCAGTCGCTTGATAGAGTTTTGGGAATACTACTGCAATTATACTGATTTTACCAATAGTAATCGGACTCCGTACAGTCTGACGCAAAACTTTCTGTATTTCTCCGTAGTCGCTGCGGAACTTTCTAGAACTTTGTTTTCAAAAGAATCAATGAGAAAGAACGAAGCAACACTTTATCGAACTATTGTATCTGTAAATGTATAGTTGAAGTCTTGTAACAAGTTAAAGTTAAGTAGTTTTGTAAGATGACTTTGTTCGTGTGTAGGTTTCATTACAAAGTTCAAAAGTTCTGAAAGAAGTGAACTCTGCTAATGTAGGATGTGCGAGTCTATATTAAGTAATATGTTTCATTACATAGTATAAAAGTTATAAATATTACTTTTCCATCAAGTTAGGTCGCTTGATAGAGTTTTGGGAATACTACTTCCTTTCGCTTGAATTCAGATGCAATTATATTGATTTTACCAATAGTAATCGGACTCGGTACAGTCTAACGCAAAACTTTCTGTATTTCTCCGTAGTTGCTGCGGAACTTTCTAGAACTTTGTTTTCAAAAGAATCAATGAGAAAGAACGAAGCAACACTTTATCGAACTATTGTATCTGTAAATGTATAGTTGAAGTCTTGTAACAAGTTAAAGATAAGTGGTTTTGTAAGATGACTTTGTTCGTATGAAGTTTCGCTACATAGTTTAAAAGTTGTGAAACAACTGAACTCGGCTAATGTAGATGTGCCCGTCTTTTCAACAACAAAATTCTTTTCAAATTTCAAAATATCAGAGTTGTCATTATCTGTAAATTGCAATTTTTAATTAGTACTCCATATATTTTAACACGTTCTCTATTTCAGTTAAATCTGACAGTAAATAATTTAATAGCAAATTAATATATAGTTGAAAAATAAGTTCATTTTTCAATGTTATTTATGTCTTAAATGCTTAATGTGTATTGTACAATAGCAAGTAATCATTAACATTAATTAGCATTTTCCACGTCAACACTGTTCATATAAGGTTCATTACCGATGTTTATGTATGGTAGTGATTATTTACCTGTAGATAAAGCGATAGTCGTTTCTTCTTTAATCTTATAAAAAAACTGCGTCACCTGAAACAGTGTTTTTGGTTCTAAATTTTTGAGTGTCGTTGGACGTCTATGGTATTAAATTACTAGGACGTGTAGTGATCTTATTATCTTATTTTAAGTAATTAACCGTACAATATGCGGAAACAACGAGATGCATGTGGAATGTTACCACTGTGGGCCGAAGACCTACCAAGACCTTGGACATCCGATAACATGTAAAGGAGTTATGGAAAGGTGCAAGTCACAATGTGTGTGCACTGATGGATATGTCAGGGATTCTATCGGGATATGTATTCTGTAGAAAGATTGTTGTAAGTATGTTTTTGTACTACCATAGAGCAGTGATAGCCTAATGGTTGAAACTTGCCCTATTAATCGGGACGTCCGAGGTTCAAACCCAGGCACGCACCACCATTTTTAATACGTACATGAATTGTGCGTATTAAAAATTAATTATCACTGCTTTTCGGTGAAGGAAAACATCGTGACGAAACCTACAACCCGAGAGTTCTTAAAAAAAAAATTTTTCGGAAGTGCGTGAAGTCCACCAATTCGCACTTGGCCAGCGCGGTGGACTATGGCCTAAAACTCTCACATTCCGAGAGAACAGCCGTTCCCAACAGTGGGTCAACCATGGGTTGACGATGGATATATATTTATGTACGCAAGCTACTCTAAACAAGTCTGCAGCGTATAGGGTCACCCTGTACATTGCATCCGCCCGATCATCATAGACATTTCACCTCATAATCATCATCGTTTCGCGTGGCGCAGCGGTTATCATACCGGTCTGACGCGCATTGGGTCCCGGGTTCGATTCCCGGCTAGACGGGTATCTGAATGATGAGTTTAGATTCCTGTTCTGGGTCTGGGTGTTTGTGTTTTCGTCTTGTGTGTGTCCATGGCACCCACGACACAGGAGAAAATCCTACTGTGGGGCTATGAGTGTAGAAAGCGTTAAAGCGTTTATCTTTCATAACACTTACATCATCTTCACCACAACTTCAACTTTGTAATAGTATCCTTTATAATTATCAATATTGTCAATCTATGATTATCGTTTTCATCTCAATGACAAAATTTACGATTGTTATATCCATCAACTGTAATATCATCACCAAACCTTTGAAATCATAAACTAGCACTTCACTGCAGGTGGGAGAACCAGTGTAGTTGGACAGAGGAGGGGTGCCCTCACCACACTTATTTCTAGCGTCAAGCAGTTCTTGCGTTTCGATGAAAAGTGGTGTGGTTGCTGGCACGTTTTTATACGAGTATAAGTATATTATAGTCCTCGGGAGTAGCAACGCATCCGTGACTGACTTCAGATAGATCCCGTATCCTGTGTGAAGATGTTCATGGCGGCAGCGACCACTTACCATCACTACTTCAATCTTAAACAAAATAAAAAAGATAATGAATGACTGTGCAATCACTTTGTCACAATCGACATGCTCACAATGCTCATGTGACCATGGCTTTATATAGGATGTTAATTTACATGTAGGTGCATTTCTATCGTTCCTAACTTAGTACTTATTGCAAATTTCTCCGTAACCACTATAAAAATACACAGACAGCTAAAACCTCTAAATCAACAAAGCCTGTATATATTTTTCTCATATGCCTAATAATAATAGGTATCTGGAAAAACAAGTGCCATACCTTAACTTCGTTATGAGAATGCCTTGTTTAGAAGTTTTGACTTCAAGTAATTCTGCTTTAATTATATTTAAACAAACTTGCCGTCTGTTGTTGAAAGTTTTTTAATTTAACAGAAACTTAATTAAAACTGTACTACCTAAATGAAAAAAGAAGTTATGTAAAGTTTTTATATAGTAACCTATTTTTTTCTAAACTAAGCTGCTATTTACTTACACACCTACAAGTTAAAAATCACTTTAACACACTAAATTTTAAGAGTAAGAAATCAACATAAAATAAACACGCAAAGTCCGCAAAAAGTTTAAAATAATCACAAGAAAATTGCTACTATGCCGTGATAAAATAAATGTTAAGCGCAGGTTATAAAAATGGAGACAGCACTCTAACTTAGTAAGATTGAACAGCGGCTGATGACCCGCGTGGCGCAGCGGTTACCATACCGGTCTGACGCGCAATGGGTTCCGGGTTCGATTCCCGGCCAGAAAAGTATCTGAATGATGAGTTTATAGTTTAATTATAGATTCATGTTCTAGGTCTGGGTGTTTGTTTATTCGTCTTCGTGCATATGCATCACACAACACAGCAACACAGGAGAAATTCCTAGTGTGGGGCTGTGAGTGTAGAAAGCGTGTGTTAAAGTGTGTGTATTAGAATGGTGCTAAATAATTATAATAATGACTCCGATACCGCAGCATTTATAAGAACAACTATTCTAGGTTAATTAGGATGCTGACATTTTTTCAATTACTCATTAATTAAAATTTATTACTTATTAATTTAATAATATTAATAATTATCCATCCATTCATCCATCATCCTTTTGATGTCCAATGCTGAACATAGGCCTCCCCTAAATGGCGCCACTCCAACCGGTCCTGTGCCCTCTGAATCCAACGGTTTCCCGTTGTCTTCTTTAGGTCATCGGTCCATCTGGTTGCGGCAACAGGTGTTCTGATTATAAAGTGAACAAGACATGTTTGACCGGTTGTCGGTATAACAGCTGTGATTGAAAAACCGGTTATGTGTATCACGATAAGATGGGCGTGTGCGTGCTTCCTATTGATTGCTGTAAGTAAGGTGTACCGTGTGAGACGACGACTGTGTTATACAAGAAGTTTTTTTGGTTTGCAACGTTTGTGTATGTGTTAGAAACATTTTAATAAATATGTCGGTGGATAACGGGAAACCTACGATTACCATTTCATGATTAACCCTTTAGTTTAATAGTTCGTAATCTATTAACATAGACAAGTGAGGGTAGCATCTACCTTCTCTTAAGGCAACGCTGAGCGGGTAGGCGTAGAATATGTCGTGCGATCGGAATGCATAAAAGGGGATCGACCGAGTTAGTTGGGACATTACTTTGTTGAACGTGTTGCCGCTTATACTGCATATCGGAGCCTTGTTCTTGTTAATACCAGTTTTACGTTATTCGAATTGTAATTCCGTAAATTCTGATAGTGACTAAATCAGTGTCGTTTTTATCTCCTGGCCCGTAATTCTTACGCCCACTAGTGAACGCTACCATGATTGATATAGGATAGGTCACCCTGCCTATCAATACATTGCTGTCATATTTCATTGCTATACTGAAAGCTAGCTTGGAGTGCTGAGGACTTAGATAATGGTCTTGCTGCTGTAAAAGAACTAACTGTTTGAATCTATTAATTTCTTGTATTTTTACTGACTGATAATACTGAGAATATAATTATTGTTACATTTTCGGTTTAAATATATGTATCTATTTATTACATGATTATATTTACAGAACGGCATCATAAAATATTTTCATACATAACATTATATAGATTGTAATAACGAGTTTGTTTTTAATTTTAGATAACATAATTAAATACAGAAATGCTTTTAAAACTGAGTCACAAATGTACTTTCGATCAGAGTAATATATACTAGTGTAGTTTATCCACAACATATGTGACATCAACACGAGATAATACCACCGACATTGTTGGAGTACCCGCCGCTAAAATGTAAAATATAATTTTTGCGTGACATAGTTTCACAGAAAAATATTTTTAAGGCTACTCAAAATCAAATTCAATGAACAGCCTAGATTAAAACATTTTACGGCAATTTCCAAACTACTCTTGCACGATGATAGTCGGGAAACTGGGTGCTTAAACTGTACAGGCGAGTTTCAAGTTTTTCAGTAAAAAGATTATTGCCTGTGGAAATTTTTGCGCGAACTTCAGCGGAGAGCTATAAATTTTCGAAAAAAAATACATAAAGGATCTTAGGTATCTATCTGTGTCGGAGATCGAATCGAAAGAAAACTTTCAACACCTTTCTTCGCTCGAAGATTGATGATAGTCTTCGCTCTGTATTTTTGCTTTAACTGCAACTTGGGAACATTTACACGTACTTAGGGAATAATTGCAGTTTCAATTCACCCGTTTTTAGATTTCATCAAGGATCCGTAATGTTGTAGTGGTAAAAAAGTGCTGGCCTTATCATTAGCAAAAAGGAAATAGACTTAAGGAAGAAGGGTTTCGTACATTAGAAGTTCTTTGCTTTTTACTAAGAAAAATAAAATTTAAGAAGGAGATACAGAAAAAAAAAACGGCACAAATAGGAAAATAGAGACAAAGAAGTCGTTTTAGGGATGACGATAATCAGAAGACAAGGAGAAGAGATACAGAGAGGGGAGAAATATTAATATGAATGTTCTACAGATTTAATACATCAGAAAAATAACCGTTATAAACTAAATTACCCAGCAATCATGAGAACGTCAAATAAGGGCAGATAAACAAAAATTAAAAGTTCGAGTGAAACGTGTTGACAAAATATGTTTAGTTTTAGTGCCGAAGTTAAATTTCGTCCGTAACGACGACGCTACGTGAACGCTGTTTAATGGCGGGTTCTGCACAGTTTTGCAATTCCACCCTTCATGTATACGGCTAATGATATGGGCTTTAATCTGATGCTATTGAGTTTAGTAGACGCAATTTGCATGATAGTGATTGCAAGGGGTCACGTGAGTTCAACGCGGGGACGAGTGTGAGACACCTGTTTAAATTTCTTTCAGATTCTCAGGTAGGCATCTGCATGATGTATTTAGATATATGTTCGGAATCTGTGTGTGTACTTTTATCATCAGATAAGATCAGTCTTTTTTATCTGATTGAAGTAGCAAACAAGCATGCAATCCACCTTATGGTAAGTGGTCACTGCCGCCCTTGGACATCTGTAAGCAATTTCATATAGGACATGGGTTTTATCTGAAGTCAATCACTGATGCGTTGCTACTTTCGAGGACTATGATGGTCGCCTCATATAAAAGTGTGCCGGCAACCACACCCTTCCATCGAAACGCAAGAAATGCTTCACGCTGGAAATAGGTGTACCACCGCCACACCTATTTTCCCCGGTCGAACTACATTGGTCATACCACCTTCCAAAACATTCCTACCAGTCTTACATTAGCTTAGCTACAGAGGTGTTGAAATTCGTGGGGACTATGTATGTTTTTTTTACTAGACCTTTCAAACTAGAACGACACAGCGTATAATACTACTGTTATAAACCACAAATAGGCGAAGCGGTGGTGCTTTCATAGCAATTTCATAGCATTTCAATAGCAACACAAAAAGTTACCAACTTCATGTGTGTAGCATTAATTAAAAATGATTCTTATAACAGTAAATCTAAAACAGATATTACTAATGGTATTAATATAGCAAAAAGAGTACGCGATGATATATCAGGCTATTTCAAAGTTATTATGATGTTGCAATTGGACCTCGTGAACCAAAAACGTAGCATTACTGATATAATTGTTGTATTAAAGCGCTAATTGATGTCGTCATGAGTAATGATTAGCTTTGAGATCATTAAACGATGATTATTGTGCATTACACGCTACATGCTATCGTATTCCTATATTCTGTTATAATAAGGCAATAAAATTGATGTAAGTCATACCAACTTAGTTCTTAGATACTAACCTCTCGCCGAATTCAAGTAGGATTTATTTATTTATTTATGGATTACCAACATAAGATACAGATGACACATTAATGAGGTATACTTAGAGTAATTTGGCATGGGTAACTGTTCTTACAATTAAAGGTAATCACAGCATGCTATGTGTTACAAAATTACTTTTTCTAAAATAAAACAAATATGTAAAAGTAGTGACAAATGATTAGGTTTTTGATAGCAGTTAATAGTAGGCTAAGTTTACGTTGTATATAATATATAATGTTCATGCTACATATTTTAAGTTGAAGGTACGTCACACTTCACTAGTTTAGATTTATTTGGCGCGTCCGTCGAAATGAATGACAATATCGGGAACTTTATTTGTATATTCATTATACAGGCGTGATATGCGAACGACGGGTGAATAATGGACTAGGTTAGTTCTACAAGATTTAGGGATAAAGAGGTTGCATTTGTGACGTGGCGTTCTAGTAGGAACTTTAAATTAAAATTTCTTTATTAGACATGGACAGTCAATATCGCCTTTTAATAATTTATGTAGAAATAAAAGGTCTGGTGAGCTCGGCGTAACGATAGCTCTTGCAGGTGAAAATGCTTCAATCTATCGTTATTTCAATGCCAGTCGCATTTGATTACTATATCTGTAAAGGAAAATGAGCATTTCGCGAACGCAAGGTGTAGAACGAGCTTCCTCCTGAGGTATTCTCCGAGCGTCATGACATGGGGCTCTTAAAGAAAGGTGCGAAAAGAGGTCTCCTTCAAAGCCGGCGATGCTATGGCGACTCCCCTGAAGAGTTGCAAATGTCCATAGGTGACGGTGACTACTTTCCATCAGGTAGCCCGTCTGCTTTATAGTTAGGTTAGTTATGTTTAAGTATAAAAAAAAAACTTCGTCTGATCTGATAGACTGCGTACTGGAAAATTATTTGAAATTCATACAAAAACTTAACCTGTGACTGCTCGTTTCCAATTTTTGTTTTGTAAATAAAACTAGGAGCAAACATGACCTAAACAAGTTCTTGCATAAAACAATATTTATAATTCACAGATGTAACAAGCACAAAATATTGCTGTCGTGATATTCATTACCGGAACAAAGGATTTGGGGACAAAAAGTTGATCCCAAGATAACAAATACAAATGATAATAAAAAGGAAAATATTTTTTACCGCTCTACGCGTCTTTGTTTCATTTTTTCTTTGAATAAATACGTTGTAAATTAATTTGTCGAAAGATGTAAACTAACGATTTTTTATACGATTGAAGTAGCAAACAAGTATGCAGTCCAACTGATGGTAGGCGGTCACTGCCACCTATGGCCATCAGTAAGAAACTTCTTATAGAACAAGGGTTCCATCTGACGATAATAAGCATCGTTTTATATTTTCAAGATATATACATTTCACGAAATTTATTTCTAAAACAAGTTTTTGATAGATCCGGGTAAGGCTTGCACTATACAGCATGTTTTCATATCATTAGTCGTGCAAAGAATACCCATAATGGTACATATATAATTTTGTATGAATACTAAAAAGTATTTTCCTCGTTAATTACCACTGGATTTAACTTCTGGTATACATTAAAATTGAAGTATTCATAACGAAATTATCCGAAATGTTACACCGCTCTAAATTTACCGCATGAGCGCTATTTAAATACGTTAGAACTTACTCAAACATAATTTAGAGCAATAATCTTCATTTAAATATAACTCAAGCTTGCACTGCGCTATACAGTAATGTAAGCCTTGTATAAATAAACTGAAAACGCTAGTTTATTTCCGTCGTCGACCTGATGAAAGCTGAAGTACTGAGGATAAACTTGGCTTTCAATGGTTAAACACTCGGTATACAGTAGCATTTGAATCATGACTTTGCGTATACGAGTATGTAGTTATACACAAGTGTACCTATGTGTTAAGTTACTACATACGACTTCGTAGGTCTGTCTTAATTTCGAAATAACAGAATGAATTATTATCTCAGAGTAAATAAAACGACATGAGACTTGCATTACGAGCGAGTTACATATAAACTTTATATCAAACAAGCTATTGCCATGTTCATCTTAGTTTACTATTCGGTTACTTACAAACTATTAGCATAATTCTTCGTATTTAGAAATTAGTTACAACATAAAAGAAATGCGGAGTAATACTTAGTATTAAGCTATAATTGTGAGAAAGATATAATATATTAGATATTCTACAACACATATGGTTTTATTTCACGTAAATTATTCATAAGAACAAAATCTGCGTCGGGTCGCCAAATTAAATTTCCGATATATTATATTTTACGCTTGGAGCGCAAATGTTTGTTCAGGCCGGTGGGTTTGTTGTCGGACGGCCCGGTGTGTGAATAGATTTACATACTTCAACAAAAAACACGTATGTATACGTATATCATACTACATAAATATTAAATACTTAATGCAATGTAGAAGTCGGAAACAGACAGACCTAAATGGTTAGTAGCTGCCGTCTATAGACAGCCATAATCAACTTCAGATAACATCAGATCAATCTAGGCTTGAGGAATACTTTGGAATGCCTACAAAACATAAGTAAATACCACGCTCTTTAAACCAGAACAGCAGTGATTAACATTGCTGTCATTAAGCAGAAACAGAACAGCAGTAGAACAGCCAAGACTATCGGTGACTGGACCCCGCAACGCGCAGAAAACGCTATTAGGACTGTAGAAAGAAAGAAAGAAAGATCTTTATTTAGTCAATTTTTGGGTTACAATAATATTGATTACATAAGATGTTTAAAAAAGGGCGCCAAAAATTAAATATGCCGTTTAAGGAGTTCTAAATGTATGGCACTCACATACTCGTATTTATCAATAAAAGACAATTAGGCACTATATTACAATGCTGATAACTTTAGCAGATTAATATTTTTTGTATTTTTAAATTTTTATAGAGGAATACCTTAAGACGATGGGAAGAAAAACAGCTTGGAGGAGGGTAGCAGTGAATAGAGCAAAATGAAGGGAGATTGTTGAGCAGGCCAAGACCCGCAACGTCCCTGTAGCCTCGGGGTCAGAATAGGGCTACGGTATCCCCTGCCTGTCGTAAGAGGCGACTAAAAGGGGCTTCCGGGGTTGCAGACGGCTAGAGTGGGAGCTCGAACCGTTCGGTCAGGCAATCCCGGGAAGGACGGCGGTATGTGTGGTCGCATACCGTTGTAAAGACTAGACGGAGCGGTGGGCCCAGCCGCCCATCTGGGAGGAGCCCGATGGGGCAGCGCGCTCGAGGATTCCGGTTGAAGTCGTTTCGAGATCCCGGAGTCCTCCTTTTCAGCGCCGAGGACGGCCACCGGGGGGGTTTTAGTGCGGTAAAAATCCCACATAACCCTGCGTCGCTCCCACGGCGTCGGGTACCTTTGGAAGGTTTCCCCCTCGAAAACAAAAAAAAAAGGCCAAGACCCGCAAAGGGTTGTAGGGCAGTAGGAAGTAAGTAAGCAGAAACAGGCGGACGGTAACTCCAACAAAGGGTAGATTTTTTTTCCTAACTTAAGTAACTTTTGATGTTTAAATACTATATATGATTACTTTTCACGGCTGAGCTAGGTTTAGAGAATAATTTAAATCTCTTTTAATCCATAGGCATATGTGGAATAAGTGATAACTTTTTTTTATCTGACTGTAGCAAACGAGCATGCAGTCCACCTGATGGTAAGTGGTCACTGCCGCTCATGGCCATCTGTAATCAACTTCATACAGAACATGGGTTCTATCTGAACTCAATCACAGATGCGTTTGTTCTCCCGAGGACTATGATGGTCGCCTCATATAAAAATGTGCCGGCAACCACATCCTTCCATTCAACCATTGTCAACCTTTCCTTCCATTGCGTTGAAGTTACTTACTAACTTATTATTTCTAAATAATAAGTTAGTAAGTTGGTAGCTGTAGGATGTTTTCATACCTCAAACAAGGTCTAAAACAAGCTTCAGCTGCTATTTTATGATGCAAAGCACGGAAGCGCGTATGTGTAGCCGCTAGCATCCAATGCCCGACCTTGTTTAACTTTGCAGATGGTTAGGTACAGTATTCACAAGCCACTGGGCTTATTTTCCAAACATTTATAATAACTAGTCACCCGTCGCAACGGTCGAAATTCGACCGTAATTTAAATTGAAAAACTAAACTTCATATTGTCCAAAGTAGCACGAATATTGCTCAAATTCAAATAAATTTTAATAATTTTCAAGTTATTTTAAACGCACCAGTTATATGTAAAAAGAGGTTCAATTAGCTAAGCAGCATTTAAAGGCAATAGCGGGTATTTTGACAAAGACATAGTAAGACATTGAATGTTGTATTTCGTTTGTTATGTATGTGTTTGTGTCAAATGCAAGGCAGTGTGTGTAATGTTGTTTTTAGTTGATTTTATGTATGTGCATTATATGAAAAAAAAAATACATTGCGTTTTAATATATAGATACCTCTTATACTAATATATTATAGAGCTTTCAAGCCCAGATCAGATTTCATTCATTCAGATTTACAGAATACAGTGTTTAAAACAGCTAATAGTAGGCTGAAATAGCTAATCGAGCTTCACATTTTACCTTTAAGCAAAAATGTATAGAAAATTATAATTGCACTTCGCAACACTTTTATTTAGGGTTTCTTTCAGCTAGAGAAAGGCCTATATTTTACTTATGTGTGTGAAATCCAAATGTCTATTAACTTGGCTTATTATACATAGTTATATTACGCCGAACGCCACAAAACCACAAATTCGCCACTGCGGTACAAACCACATACCACTTATTTAGTGCGAATAAATGTACAAGCAACCAGTAATAAAAATATTGTGTTCATTTATTGTATCTAACCATATGATGTTTGAAAAATAATACTACCCTCATCCTTCCTGTGAAAGTTATGGAATTTTAATATGTAACGAGTAACTCGCCATATACGCTTTTAAAATGTTTTTTTTTGCATATATTTCGACCCAGTTACACGGTTGGTGGTCACGGTGAAACTTTGTCTGGGATATTCTTCTCTTTGTACCACATATTATACACGCGTAATTCAACTCAAATGATTCATAAAGAAATATTGAACTAAAATTATGTGAATACGATGACGTAAAGACGGTTTACTTTTAAAATTAGCGTTTACAATATCTATTTATGTTAGATAATAAAATAATGGAAAAGATAAAAGTTATATGAATGGCATATTGATATAAATATAATGTAATAATTTTTTTAATAGAAAAATTAAGTAACGCACTAGTCACCCCTACGATTTCCGAAAGTTCCCCTCGATTTCTCTAGGATGACATCATCGGATCCTGGTTTCCCAATCATGCTACCACTCTTGAAATGTCTCCTTTTCAACAAAAAAGAATCTTCAAAATCGGTTCATAAACGAGAATGTTATCCGCGAACAAACATAAAAAAAAACCTATATACGGTCGAATTGAGAAACCTCCTCCTTTTTTGATTTCGGTTAAAAAGTACTCGAAATGTTGAAAAGCTAACCTTTATCGTTTGGGAAATTAGTGAATCATAAATTAAGATTAGTTTATCGAGGAAGAAAACAGGAAACAATTGTCAATATACTAATAAATTGCAAATTCAATAATATCTTAGAATGCTAAATCTCTTACGCTGGAGCAAACTTAAATAATACGGAGATTACTTTGAAATTTGATTCAAACTGTCAGGAGGGAATATTAAAACATCAATTTTAAGCTCCACCGAAGTTTCCGATTTTCTCGAGAATGCTGTAACTTTTGTTATTGTTTACTCGCAATAAACAGGAATCGTATTCATTATGATTTGTAATTAAGATTTAATTCATGTACCTCAGAATTTATATATACTATATTATATCCATACTAATATTATAAATGGGGAAGTGTGTTTGTTTGTCCTCTTTCACGTCGCCACATAGCTATTATATGATATGGTTTATATGCTGGGAGATAGAAGGGCGGAGAGTCACGTAGGCTACTTTTTTCTGCGCTCTCTCATTCCCATGAGAATATCGATGTTTTGTTAGTTGATACATATTACGTAGTTCCAGACGTTGTTAATGGATGCCGTTTGCAAGTTCTGAATCATGCTATCAAATGCTAATGTTAATCCTTTGACCGTGCAAGCGAAGCTGCGGGTAAGAGCTAGTCTTTAAATAAACGTAACTATAACGTCTATATTATAATATTAAAATAAAAAATATGACGAGTATTTAGAGCCGTCTTTACTTATTCTTTGCTCAAATCGCAAGCGGTCTGTATTATACTAGACGATATAGAAAGTAATTGACGCGTTTTTTTTATTAGACTTTCACTTTAGAATAGCGGATATTACTTCTAACATAGGTTTCAGTTCTAATAAAGGATAAATTAAAATTGAAAAACTACCGACGAAGATAATAGGAACGGAGTTGAAGCTCGTAAAATACAAAATATATGCAGGAAGCTTGTAAATAATATTCCTTTTTATCTCACTTTATACCTTTGGCTTTATTACTCTGGACCGGGATATTAAAATTGTTTTCAGTTTAAAGAAAGAAACAAACAGCAAGCGGGCTCTAAGCTGTTGTTTACACGGACCTTCAATTTGGTTCTGCAATATAATCAACAAAGAGTGAATTAAAATGAGATTCTAAAAATCTTTTTTTATTTAATATTTATAATAAAATATGAGTTAAATCTCGGTACATTAAATATTAAATCCACAATTGCGTTTTTATACAGGATGTCATGTCAAACAAGGGCCAGGAGGCTGGTTACTATTCGATGTTTCGACAAGATTATCAATTGAAATACATTAAAGAACATTGACTGCGCCAAAAACCTAGTTCATAATAATAATTTGAGGGCGAAACAGTCGCCTGGCGACATGAACATTTGTTGAAATTCGCCTAATGCTGATATTAAGCCAAATTCAACAAATTTTCGCTACAATGTGAAGCGATATTTCGTGGCCCTATAACGTCTCATATTAAGGTTGGTACATATGGTTTTGCAGCTCAAAACTTTAAGCGAAAAATACTTGAAGTGAATGTTTCTTGGTTCTCGCCTAATGTGTAGCAAAATAAATAAAATAATATGCTAAAACAAATGTAGCGCGTAAACACTGTATTATAATACATATATGTAAGTGTGGCGACCTCCCGCAACTCGTCAAGAAAAAGCGCTGCTAGTATTCTGGCACACGCTATCGAAGTATTCTCAATACCCTGCATATATACAAGTTCTGCACAACGACTGTCGGAGCATGGCCGCTTCCCAAGTATGATCACCTAGCCTGGCGAGAGATCTCCCTTTGCCAAAGTAAGTTATACGTTCAAATATAAATTTATTAGACTTTTTTGCTTGTCAATATATTTCTTTGTTTGGTAGCTGTTGACGAACTTGGCTATTATGATCAACTGAAAAAATATGAATATAGCGAAATAATTACTATCTACTCGTATAATATAATAAATTATTTATAACCTAAATCATTTAAACTAATATATTTAGTAGTTTTCAGTGCATGTAGTATTTATTTGAATAAAATAATTATCCAAGATAAGTAATAAAAGGAAACGTTTTAATATAATACGAAAAGGAAATCGGACTATCATTGCCTTAACTTTATTCCGGAAAGACAAGTTTATGGAAATTATGCCAACAATAACTGGAATAAATTACGAATGCACAACTTTGAAGAAAACTAGTTTCGGTTACAACTGGATGCAATTAAAGATGGATTTCGCAAAAAATCCACTCAGCGGTTCCAATATGAAAGTTTACTGCGGAAGAGGAAAGTTTTAATAATTCTGGGAGAAGCGACGGAATCCCCAAATCAGGATGCATTGATAGTTCACACTACGTGCTTTTTAAGGTTGATTATGTCACGTGGTATTGCGCTAAACCGCTAGAGAGAGGGTTCCGGTTTCGCTTGCTAGTTAGGTCAATGTGTACAGACTGAGGTTGGCTTTTGGTTACTTACTTCTTGAGTTTATATTGCCCATAATATACGATAGACATAGAAGTTAGTACTGTGTGGTTTTATTTATAAAAGCGCACTTAAAAGCGTTTTCAAACCGTCACTTGAAATGTAAGCTGGTTTGTTAACAATAAATCTATTGGTCATTATTTTACAGTCATGTTTATGACATTAAAATTTAGATAAACTTATAGAAGCCAAAAAAGCACCTAATGTGGTTCTTTAGGAATGTTGTAAATCGCTGAATTGCTGCAGTACTTGAATTGTGGAACCCGTTTGTCTATTTTGACTCCGCTGCAACATTTTTAACCCCGTCTATCTATGGTATTGTAGTTCTTAAACAGGTGGAGTTAAATTATTTTTTTTTTTTAATTTGAAAGAATGTCCAATAATCATGAAGAATGATATTCAACTAGTTGAGAGTAAGCTTAAATTGAACTAAACTTTAACTCAGCGGTGTCTGTTAATCCTTTTGCGCTGCTTTGGCAATGGAATGAGTATGAAATCCAGTAAGGGTGATTTAGCTTTCAAGTCGTTTCGATTCGATCGGAACACCTCGGGAATTCGGTATAACCTCTCGTGCCCAGTTCCCACAAAGACAAATTAAGGGGAATCTAACTCTGATCGCTGGAGCTCAAGATTTCGACGTGGCTGACTTTAACACCAGCGACGACCAACGTTGACTAGCCGCGTATATAATGCTAACGATTTCTCAGCACCCAGCACCTTTCGTTCAAAAGAGCGCCGCGGCGGTTTAGTCAGTAAGAGTCCGACCAAACTAGAATTATTTTCCGGGCGGAAGGGACTTAATAACAATGTTCACGTCAAAAACCATCAAATTTTAAAAATTGTAACCAGTTCCTTCTAAACCACTAAGAACAATAGTAATTGTAAACTATATCTGCACTATTATAAATAATCTACTTCCGTCATCGAATGTGGCGTTTGGAATATTTTCCTATAAGTAAATAAAAGTGGAAAGAAATCATACGATATTAAATGAACGACGAAAGCGTTTTAACTAACATGAAGCATTTCAAATGGCCTTGACCTTCAACGGGCGGGTTAAATGTTTAGGATTCGAACCCCGGCCAAAGTAAGGACCCGAATTAAGTGATGTTTTGTTATGATTATGTTATCAAGGAAACCTGAATAAATATTATCCAATTATCTGTACATACATAGTTATCTTAAAATAACATTGTGTGTTTGCGCACGTATTAGGCAAAGCCGTAGCAAATAGTTAATATAAGGTTTCAAGGATACCCGAGATGTTAATCGCAAATGACGCTCGAATTGATAATTGTAAATTGCGAACTATAATGTCTTGACAATAATAACAACATTGTATCGAGTTACAAGTGATGTTAGGTAATATATTATCAATATATTTTAAGTGTTTTGATGATGATAGTCTGAATTGATAGCTAGTTAAAGTTACAAATGCTAGAAGTCTTCTATAAGTTTAAAAAGAATAATAATAAATAAGAATAATAAAGAATATAAATATAATTTGATCAAATTATTTTTTCTATGACGCAACACAATTTTAAGATACTGAGTAGGTACTGTTACGGTGTATTGTTTACAATGTAAGTCCTCGAGAGCGCATCTGTTATTAACTTTAAGTAGAACCTCTATTCTATATGCAGTTTCTTGCTTTTTTATGTAGACTCATTTAAAAATTATTACTTTGATATGTAGGATTAGTTATAAAATCTATTTCCGTCATCGAATATCGGGTTTGCAATATTTTCCTTTAAGTAAATTTAATTTAATTTTATTTTTCCTATAATTATTTCTAACTAACTTCACAATATAGCGTAAACCACAATGTGTTCGATGTCAAATCGGTTATTGATATTTTATCGCAGGTTAAGTTCCCGTAGGATAAACGCTTCTCATTGTAAGGATTAAGGCGGTCATACATCTAGCTTATCGTATCAAGGCGAACCGCGCTGTCCTCTGTATATTTAGCCCTCTTAATCAAAATAAAGCATTATCAGCAAGCGCATGGATTTTCACTTTACAAAGACACAAACTAAATTTCTTTAATTCAACAAATAAATGTATGAAATCAATATACTAACATAGTTTTTAAGCAACATTGTAACTAACAAATATGGACCATGTCTGAAATAAAATTATTATTATTATTATTATTTAAGCCATGCCTCTTTACAACAACAACGTGGCAAGTACAAATTGACCTTTTTTGTTAAATTTTATAATTATTGTGTTTTTTCTTAAATTTGCCGATAAGTCATTAGGCAATATTTATAATGATCGTATTAGGTCTGTGTAAGTCCACGCATTTTAAGGATTTTTATTTTGTGTAACTCAACAATTGGCGTCCATTAAAAACTGTAGTTTCAAGATAACACGTTGTTCTTGTAAAAAGGCGAATTATGATAATTAATTAAATTGCTCGAACCTTAAATTCAAATTACATTTATACGCAATTGATCTTTATTTTTATCTTTAATGAGCGTGTGTTCCACCATAACTACTGCTTACTGCCCCCCATCACTATTTTTTGGTTGCCGCATGTTTTTTATATGCGGCGGTCATAATGTATATCTTATCATTGACATCAGATACAACTCCTGTACTATTTGCAAACAAAAGTTTACGCCCAAGAGTTCTTTAAAAAAAGTTCTCGGAGGTGTGTGAAGTCCACCGATTCGCACTTGGCCAGCGCGGTGGACTATAGCCTAAAACTCTCTCATTCTGAGAGAAGACCCGTGCTCAGCAGTGGGACAATAATGGGTTGTACCCAACATGAATGGAAATAATGTACCTATATCGCATGACATAACACGTTGATTGACTCCATTACTCTTACACCCTTACTTTAATGTTATTACTGTTGATTCATTCCGGCGAAACAGTAACTAATTAAAAAATAAAGAATTCTTTAGAAATCTGCTTTGAGTCATTTTGTTTTTTAATTATACCTATATTTCGCGGAAAGAACGATTAAGCTACCAACTTTACAGAAAAAACCTAATATTGTTCTGTTTACCTCCGCAAACTTTGAATCCGGCCGTGTCAACATTTTTTGTTTCGGTTTACTTTAATTTAATATCCGTACCTGTAGGAACTTTTCCGACAACACTACCAGTAACTATATTCATCAAAGATTTTTTATTAAAAACTTCGAAACTACTACCTCGCCTCGTAGAATGTCCTTTTGCAAGTTTTTCCATACTTTTTGGCTTTTTTACTTTTCTTGTCGAGCTTTGTACTCTTGCCTGCTCGTAAAGATATTCAGAAGATTTAATGGTATTATAAGGTGTTGTGTTATGTAGTTATAGTTTGTGGACATAAATATATGTTTTTCTTTCTTTGTTAAGTCTGTTTATAATGATTATGAATAGCCATTTGCTTTTTCTTGTAGCTATACTGTATTGTAATACTAGAAGAGACATCGATACAGCGCCAGTTTTGTATTAAGCCTCTTTGTACATTTTTGAAGAGCCGAAAATAATAACGCTTTCTGAAAATTCAGGAAGTTGCTCAAAATGTGTCGAAAAACTCGCTAGGCACTCTGTTTGGTTAGCGTCTTAAATTGCATAGTCAAAAAAGACTTCAAGGGCGATGCATCTCATCTGATCCTCCTCATACAAGACCGACTTAATCTTGACCAATCTTACCTTATATGGAGTTAAAAAAAAAGTTCATGGGCGGTTCTCGCAAGTGACTATATTTAATTTTATTTCTTGTATAGTGCAAAATTAATAAAATATAACTATGAATGTACGCACACGCGCTTTCTACACTCATAGCCCCACACTAGGATTTTCTCCTGTGTCGTGGGTACCATAGACACACACAAGACGTATACACAAACACCCCGAACCGGAACATGAATCTAAACTCATCATTCACATACCTGTCTGCACGGGAACCGAACCCGGGACCCATTGCACGTCAGACCGGTATGGTAATCGCTCTACCACGCGGGTCGTCATGATGACAGTAGATAAATAAATAAATAATGTCGATGTAGCTTACGATGCAGCTTATAAACATAGTCATTAACCAAGGAACCACAAATGTTGTCTCTCAAAGGCAACATTGAGGTACTGAATTTTTGATGTTAAGAAGAATAAGAGGTTTTCCCGTGTCTCGTAAACTGTGGTTAGATGTTTTATGGCCGTGCTTTATCCGATTTGCCGAAAGTCTGAAAGGCATATTATTTTAGGATGTGATCCTAAGAATTTGAAATAGAATATAATATTTTTATTATAAATGTATATACGGTTCCAAGCACAGCACAAAAATATTATTTTAGTAGATATGGAATTTATACTCTATATATGTCTACTACAAAATATTTTATTTAAGGTAAAACATAAGCTAACTTAAACTAAACTATAACTTAAGGCTATGTAAATAATTAGAATAAAGAATAAAAATACTAAAAATAAATAATGAGTTACAATGCAGCCCGTAAACGTAGTCAAAAAAATTTTGTTTTTGGGAGAAAACCTTCAAAAGGAACATGGAAGCCTTATGAAAGACTTCGGGTTATGTGGGATTCTTACCCATTTAAACCTCCTCGGTAGCTTTCCTCAGCGCTTGCTCACTAAAAATGTTGTCTCTCATAAGGAAATATTGAGGCAATGCACATATTCAGAGCCGATCAATCCCTACTAATATTATAAATGCGAAAGTAACTCTGTCTGTCTTTCTGTCTGTCTGTTACTCTTTCACGGCAAAACTACTGAACCGATTTTTATAAAATTGTGTACACAGATAGTGGTGACCTTGGGATCCATTATAGGCTACTTTTTATTTCAAAAAATAGGTTGAAAATGTTAAAATCGAGCATAAATGTTTGTATGGTAGTTCGTTTTTGACAAAGAGCTGTACTAATAATTCCGTCAAGGGGTATGATAGATTTGATTAAAAACATAAGTGAATAATAAAACATTAAAAAATATTGATTTTGAGTCGACAACATATATCCGTAAAACTCGGTATGTCGCGAATTTTTATTAAATTCCAATGCAAATGACAATCACCATATTGGCCATTTCGCATGGACGTCATCGTGAGTACGTTCAGATAATATATATAAATTGGTAACAATTAGTTATCATTCAAATAGATGTGATATAAAGAAGGATGTCCATTTTTCACCTGATCGTGTATAGTGATGTAAAAATCTTAAAATGCAGCTACTAAATTAAAAGGAACGCAGGAAATAAAGTAATTTGAATATTTGTATATGCTAAACAAGGAAAAAGTTTAGCGAATTACATGTTTTGAACGCAACTCAGCTATCACTTCACGTCACTACGTTCCATTTAACGCATTGCCACTTGAATAATTATTTTTTTCATTATTCTTTCAAGTAATTCTTTACATGTTTTTTTTACTTTTTTAAAGATTTTCTATAACAGTTTATATGCATGCTATCTAGAATAAAAAAAAGTATTGACATTCTTAAATCCATTCAAATCTCAAATCAATCAAAATCAAATCGCATGTATGTAGTATGAACTGAGTACACAACTGAAACGGTTTTTATTCTTTTGACATTTGACACTGTTAGTTCCGCGGAGTTAATCGATACTGATCACGACATGAGAGCTTTATTAGACATATTCATATTTTATTAACTTCGCTATGTTCAAATCTTAAAAATGATTAAGAGACAATATACCAGGTTTTCAAATATATGAGAAGTGGGCATTGTTCTTTGATTTAATCTATCCATAATATGGGTTTATACTATGAAAATGTATTTTTAATGCGAAATACCTATACGATTATAATTACGAGGAATTCCCGATGAGTTAAATATTAGGTATACTTGCGCTATCTATCACTGTTCTGTTGAATTACGTTGAATAAATATTTGATAGATGGCGTTATCTACAATACAACTTCGAAGTAATATCGATAAATTAAATGTTGATGTTGAATTACTAATAATTCCGTCAAAGGCTACGAAACACTGGTTTGCAAACTTAAATATAAAATAAATCCACGATAGCATATCTATATCTCTTAAGGTTAACTCACAATAATTATTTTTATGTTCCATATTTAACTAAAAATAATATGTTATTTTCGATTTTGTTCAGTATTAATCCTTAAGTAAATAAATGCATTCGTTAGTTTTGTAATTTTAATAAAGATCAAAATTATCTTTTACACTGTATGCATCAAATAAATACGTTAAAAGTTATTAGAGATATCAAATTATATAATTTCCTTGAAAGGGTACGGTAATAAAATTCCGTCAAGGGACAAGATAGACTTGATTGAAAACTTATCTCAATAATAAAACATTAAAAAATATTGATTTTGAGTCGACAACATACATGTATCTGTAAAACTCGGTATATCGCGACTTTTGTTTAATTCCAAATTCCAACTATCGCCATATTAGCCATTTTGCCCTGATGTCATCCTGATCCTTAGTTCATTATGAAATAATACATACCTATAAATCGATAACAATTAATTATGATACAAATAAATGTGATATAAATTTGATTTAATTTACCCACAATATAAAGTTACGAGGAATTACCGATGAGATATATAATATATCAGGTATACTTGCGCCATCTATCCACTACTATGTTGAATTACATTGAATGCGATAGGTGGCGTTATTTACAAAACAACTACGAAGTCTATCGATAAATTAAATGTTAATGTTGAATACTAATAATTCCGTAACACTGGATTGCAAGCTTAAATATAAAATCAATCCGCGATAGTATGTCTCTATAACTTATGGTTAAGTCACAATATTTTTTTTTATGTTCCATATTTCAACTAAAAATATTACGTTAATTTCGAGTGTGTTTTCTTCTGTTCGGTATTAATCCTTATATAAATAAATGCAATCGTTAGCTTTTACACTATATGCATCAAATAAATACTTTTAAAGATATTAGAGATTTAAAATAATAAAGATCGCGATGTGTCTCTCGGCAGGGGTAGGTAACCGTCTCGCTCGCGCATGCTAATACAAGCCGGCCGCCGATGCGTGTGCATTGTTAGAGTAATCTGACCACTTGATAGTGTCCAGTGTTGAGTAGGACACGAATGTTATATGTGTTTGTAAGAGTAGCGTCTTTTTATACTAGACCAGTACAAACATTGCAATTCACCCTGCAGCATCACCTTAAGAACTTTTAAACATACTGCGGAAAAGTTAAAATCAATCTTTGTAATCGATGCGTTTTGGTTTAAATGTGGAGGAGGATATGGTTTACAAGGTGCTTCTTGGTATTGTGTGACCAATAAGATTGTTATTTAATTCAAAGAAAGGCGGTTTACAATCGTCTAATTTTAAAATTCTAATTTTAATTGATCTAATTTTTAAAATATTTTTACATAACAATTATGATCCTAACCACAAATACATACTTTAAATTCGTTTCTTCACTCTTTGTATGTCCGGGTAATCGCCTGAGCGGCTAAACTCATTTGGATAGGACTTGCACTATAGAAAAGGTTGTGGAATAACATAATTATAGACTACTTTTTATCATATAATTTCAACGGGGTCGAGATTTGTGCGGGAAAAACTTTGCGATACACTCATTTTTACGCGGGCGAAGCCGCGGGTACAGCTAGTGGTTTAATATGTTAATGAGATATATAGAGTATATTATACGCAATGAACCAATCTTATTTTTTAATGGTAGCAATTGTCTTTATTGTCATGTTTAAAAAGTAACATTATGGGGAATTTATCTGAAATCTTAACCGCAGACTAATGGTCACCACTAGTAAAAGTTAGGTCTCTCTCATGATTAAATAGTAAATATTTAAGAAAAGATATAGAAAATATACATATAAATTTTCAATAATTTTCAGCCATTCTCTGCTTAAAATTTAGCTTACACTTAAAAGACTTACAACATTTTTAACGATCAGCATTTTTTTCTCAGTAATCTTACTTACTTTCTATCTCTTTTCTTATCAGTGATCGTACTAAAACGGGGATTGACAAATTTGTAAGGGTTATCTCCACAACCTCGAAGACAACTAAAAACCTTCTCGACGCACTCTTCATCAATTAGACTAATGTCGCTTTTAAAATCTCTCTCGCCCAATAAATCAAGATAATCTTCGAACACAAATTCAGCTGTAATAAAGAGTCCATTATCAAAATTATATTTCATCTTTATCTTACGTTTTGTCGAATTTCGTCTGCCATTGTCTGCGACCAACGCTTTGTTGGAAGAAACGCGCCGATTTCCTTTATTTTCACGAGAAATCAGTCTCACGTTTATTTCAGTATTAAACAGTGGAAAATCCAATTCGGATGTTTTACTACGTATCGTAATGTTGGGAATTTGCAACGCATCACGGTGACAACCGAGTGATGTGTAATTTGACCTTTCATTTCTCGTTACATACGTATCAGTGAATTATTGTTTGTTTTAACGATTACGGAGAACGCTGTGAGGAAACCTACGTGTACGAACGTTTTTTCAAAGATATGCAAAGTTTATGAACCTGCACTTGGCTTGTTCACTCTGTTGTTAGAATGAGGATGAGAATATTTCCAACGGTAAAGAAATATTGGATAAATTGTAAAAAAAAAAATGTAAATGTTTTTTTAGGATAAGCAATAAACATATTCAGAGCCTATCAATGTCTTAAGCTGTTAATGATATAAATATATAAATACAATATAAACATTAGGCTATGAAACAATCATATTTTTAATCAAGACAATTGTCTTAATTCTCAAAATTGAAAACATTAAAAAGTAAGATTGCTTCATACTATTACTTATTTATAGTTTTATGCTTTATGAGATACAATACAGATGTACCGCGCGTAATATTTATGCTCGCATATTTCCCGTCGACACTCGAGGTGACAACAATGGCGCTCAACACCGCGTTTTTATCTGTTATGTATACGCACGTACATATAAATGGTCCATTAGTGAAATGATATTCCTTTTAATGTCCAAAGGACATAGTAGTTACCAAGATATACTATTTTATTTTAATGGAAGACAGTCATTGAGAATTCTCATTCTCTAGATTATTTATATTGAACTTTGAAATAAGTGAAAGAGCTTAACTTAAATAGTAAAGCTATTTTCGTCTAATATTGTATACTAAGTGAAAATTGAAAACAAAGTACGAGTTACTATAGTTTGTGACACAGCCTTGAGGATCCCGCATTAAAGAGTTAGTGACGGAGAAAAAGTTGTCAATATCATTAAAATGTG
The DNA here is from genome assembly GCA_949699795.1 of Spicauda simplicius. Lineage (NCBI taxonomy): Eukaryota > Metazoa > Arthropoda > Insecta > Lepidoptera > Hesperiidae > Spicauda > Spicauda simplicius. The sequence goes on along the minus strand of OX453067.1, from coordinate 7,835,617 downwards.
TAACGAGCACAAAGTAGACGTTATGCAAACTAACTTTTATCTTTCTTAATTTTAAGATAATAGTATTTTTAGAGCAGTGATAGCCCAATGGTTGAAATTTGTCCTCTCAATCGGGAGGTCCGAGGTTCAAACCCAGGCACGCACCACTGATTTATGTGCGTATTAGAAATTAATTATCACTGCTTTTCGGTGAAGGAAAACATCGTGAGGAAACCTACACACCCGAGAGTTCTTTAAAAAAAAAAAAAAAGTTCTCGGAGGTGTGTGAAGTCCACCAATTCGTACTTGGCCAGCGCGGTGGACTATGGCCTAAAATTCTCTCATTCTGAGAGAAGACCCGTGCCCAGCAGTGGGACAATAATGGGTTGACGAGAGTATTTTTACAACACATATTATGCGATGCGATGAATAAAAAATTCAAATCGTAAAAAGTTATAAAGTATTCATTTTATTACTATTGTATAAATATTCCGTTTTTACTACGACCTCAAAACCAACATTAATTTAAATATCTCTTGTCCCTTCTAGCAATTGTATTTAATAATCGAGATCCATCATAACTCTAATGGGCTTAGTGAAAAGATTTGCTTGGATACCTACAATTTGGACTATACCGTGCCGTGTTCTTTCAAGGTAACACCTTTATTACCGGTCTTTACTATATTACATTCTCTTACACTCTCGTAAAGTAGATATAAAAGTTCGGAGCATCCATCGTAATCTCATCCAGATGGCATATGGTACATCAAATGTAAGTTAATTTTATGACGTACCTCACTGCGGGATAATCCGGATCTTTATTACCACGCATTAAATCGTAAAGAAAATTAGATTGATCAGTGAAATAACTCTGAATGCCTTTTGATAAATCTTTACTTCTGGGGTGCTTCGGTTCATTTGGTTTGTGTATTGAAAGCTTATGATGCCTAATATATAGTTTGTGTTCTACCGCAATTCCACCTCCTTATATATGAATCGCTGATGCATACTTCTCTAGAATATTATTACTAATATTAGCTTAGTTTTCAAGAGGCTGAAGTAAGGAATCCAATTGTTGTACTCAAGTGAAAATTATTTTATTAATACGTACCTAGTAACTGTTGTATCCTGCCGTTAGTTTATATGTACAACAGGGCCAATAAAAAGGTTGTAATACACAGTACCTATAACATTATACTTAGAATCCTTGAAAAACTTTAGTATTTACAAAGTAAAATTACGAACAGTAAAAGTATAGCAAGTCTTTGAAATAATACGTTGTTTAGCAGTTTAACAGTGTTCAATACAATGTACGATGTAGGTGGTAGAATATAGTGCGACCGGGGAAGTACCACCGCTAACCTATTTCTAGTATGAAGCATTTATTGCGTTTCGATGGAAGGGTGTGGTTTGCAGGCACACGTTTACATGAGGCGATCGTCATAGACCTCGGAAGTGGCAATGCATCTGTGATTGACTTCAGATATAACCCATGTTCTATTTGAAGTGGCTTACAAATATCTATGGGCGGCAGTGATCATTTACCATCAGGTGGACTGCATGCTCGTTTGTTACTTCAATCAGATAAAAAAGTAGATTTTGTCTCAATAGTCAGACATAAATTCGATGATGCTGACCTCTGACAATGACGTTTTAAACAAGTTTGAATAAAAGTAATCGAAGTATTGTCTCGTGCCTTTCTTGTGACTTTCACCCCTTGCCTATTGTCCGTTCTTGCTGAAATATTTTGAAAGTATTTCTCTTGTGTACAAAAGGATAGAAGTCGAAGTTCAATAGTATTAGTATTTTATCTCCGTCGTACATTAAGTACTTTTAGCAAGGTGAAATGAAAAATATTGAAGTAAGTACTTATATATAGGTACTTAAATATAGAGTGCAAAAAGCGTTCAACGGATGTAAAAAGCAATATTGTTAAGAATGTGATGTTTATAAATATGGTGTATATTGCGTGTATATATGTAAATAAAATACTTATTTAGTACATTCATACTTTTATTATGTTGGCTGGAGCAATAATTATATCACACTGCTATATACACACGATGATTATTGCATCGTTCTTGAGAAAAATTATCTATTCTATTATTATAAAAGTTATTATTTATTCCATATCCTTTCCATAATAAATCACGTCGTTTCTATACGACTATATGTAGACGTTTGATATACATTGCAGCTGATATAGGAATATTGGTAATTACCTGAAGTTGGCTGAATCGTTGCAATACCAGAGTACTAAGTTGAAACGCTTTGGATAAGTGTATATCTCTTATCCACATACTTCGCATTTGAACACAATTATAGCTGATCACTGTTATTGTTAGGCGGCATTTTAAAAAATCTCTCTCATTCTGAGAGAAGACCCGTGCCCAGCAGTGGGACAGTAATGGGTTGACGAGAGAGAACCAGCGCAGTTCGACCAGGGAGGTTCCACCCCACACTAATTTCTAGCACGAAGCAATCTTGCGTTTAGATGGAAGGGTGTAGTTGCTGGCACACTTTATATGAGGCGACCATCTTAGTAATCGGCAGTAGCGACACATTTGTGATTGTCTTCAGATAGAACCCATATTCTATGTAAAATTCACAAGTATTCTTGGTCATTTTGTAGGGAACGGACCTTTCCCTGTAAATCAAAACGTAAGAATATATTTTAAGTACTTTTTTCAATTTGTAATACTTTTATTGCTTACCTTCTAGCAAATATTTGAACTGAGCTAAAATTTGAGAGATCAAAATATGTTTTGACTATGTATACTGTACCGGAATAAATGAAAACCCTTCTGAGAACAGATGGCGTCCATTTAGAGCCCTTAGCGAGATAATGAATAAGTTACTTGGTTGTTTTATTACACCCCCTGGATAGAAGTGTTCACTGGTTACGTGTTGGGTACGCCATGTGGTGCGAAGTTATAGCTGTTATGTTGTATTATTGTGTGTTCAGCTCTTCTCAGAGTTTATGCAATTATATTATGTGATGTTACGTTTTTATTCTAAAGTAACAATTAAATTCAGGAAAAGAAACGTTTCCTTTTTTTAATAAACTTATAATACTAATCGTAACGTACCTAAACAATCAACAAATCATTTTAACAATATTATACCAAGTAATATCATAGATCGATCGACGACGACGACGATTAAACCATGGTCATGGATGCAGCCGTTGCCGTCGGATCGGGCATAAAAAGGAAAAATTTGAGAATTAGACGAGCTTACCTGTAAGTGAAGTCTGATTCTAATTTTATGAATGGTGATCTGAAATATAATTGAGTTTACAGTGTAGTAATCTTGTCCACACTCCGCCGGCACCGCGGTTGTTTAGCCTAACTAAAAAAGATTTTTACGGCCAAACACCATACGTCATCTATGGACACTGGCAACACCGAATTCTCACTTGCTTTAGAGAGTATTATTTCCCCTTGCTATCCTTGATGATATCCATTTCCTCATCAAGGAGACACTTTACTGTTTACTGTTGAATTATATGATTTAATAATGTAATTGAGTTATATTACATAATAAACAGTTGTGAATTATAATATGTTTTATTGTTGCAGTTTGGGTATCGATTTATTCGATTTGGGTGGGTGGGTGATTATATTTCAGATCACCATTCATAAAATTAGAATCAGACTTCACTTACAGGTAAGCTCGTCTAATTCTCAATTTTATTTCATGGTGATCTGAAATATAATTGAGTTTACAGTGTAGATGTTTAGAGTCTGCTGCAACAATATATATATTTAATGGAATTAAACTAATTCAAATAATTAAACATTTATTGTTACGGTATCTTATGGGTAAAAGATATTCTAAAATCCATAATAGGGAAACTCACATTCAATATTTACAATATAATAACTAGACATAGTGAATGCCAATGATGACAATCAATATGTGCTTTACTAAAAAAAAAATGGTTTAATTTAATACTGCGAAAGGCAGTAATAATGATTAATTTAGGAATGTTTAGTGCTCTAGGCTTATGTCTTAACGTCCACAAATTTTGATGAAACAAATGTGATAGCATAATCATAATGCATTATACAACATTTGTAAATAGAATTGATTGATTGATTCTTTATTAAAAATAGAAAAAGAAAAATAACTGCATTACATAAATTTTATAAATAATGTCATAATATATGTATACAACTATGTAAATAATTTAATACAGAACAAGCTTAGTACACATATTATTTGACACATTAATAGTAATTGATGTGATCAAGTTGATCCCAATAAGAACCTATCCTGCAGTAAATCTCAAAAAAAAATTTTTTGTCATAATTTATTACAGCACTTCCGAACTATTCAGATCAAATTAGATCTGGTAAGTATGTATGAACTACAATGTAAATTTAAATTACTTATCATATGGCTGTATACTAAGAATATAAAAATATTATCCATATGTGTACAGATAATAGTTTATTATAACTATCTAAATTCATTGCTAGTAAGTATAATTCCCATACTATCTTATACATATATATAAATGAATGATCTAAAGCTATCTTTTACAAAGCTGGTCTTAGTGCTTATTGATACACTCCTTGAATATTTATGAATAGATAGAATAATATATATTTGTTTATATAGTAAAGGATTCTTAATGCTTAATAACCAATTTGTTATATGCTGAACTTATGTAGTCTTACTTGTACATATGTTGGTTATATTTTGGCAATATTAACTTAATTATGTGTAGACTCAAATAGTGTATCCACATGATTATAATGTGTATCAAGCCTCAGTGAGGCGCATAATAAGTTCCAGCTGTAGTGTTAATAAAATATTCATACCTTTCAGTAATATGTATTAGATGTTAGTTGTATTATCATTCTTAATGTATATAATATTTTCAGTCCCCATAGTACTGAATTGTTTTAATCCCTCATGAGGTCATTCAGTACTGCATGGTGATTTAGTTAAACAGTTTTACTTACATGGGGTATGACTTTTATAGTCTATAAGGATCCCTGAAGACAGGAATCCATGGCTCTTCAATAGTTACATATATAATAACGAACAATAATAAAGTTGTTACTTATATATTCTTCATTTTTGTATTAATGCAGATCATTCCTTTATATCTTGACATATATTTTCCCATATTCCAGTCCGAAGAAGTTTCACATCTTATGAATCCATATGAATGAAGCGATGTAGCACTATTTTCCTGGAAAATAAAAAGATGTAGTGATGTTGAAATATCAATAAGTATAATTATTATAATTTCCTCTGTAGATTCCACCAGTGTTTGATTTGTATACTAAATACACTGACATCATATTTGTTCTCTTGTTTAAAATCTCATACAGACACCTAGTGTTCAATCTCTGTGCCTCTGCAAAATATTAAGGTAATCACTGGACCAATATACAGAAATGTAATAACATTATTATTATTGTATTATGATCACATACATGCTTGATGTGAGTTTGTAATGCAAATAATGTTTCGTAACTTAAGTTTTGCTAGCAAACAAAGCAGATTTGTTTTTTCATTTTTTTTTTTTTTTTTTTTTTTTTATTATTTTTCCTCAAACTAAAATTTAAGAGACTGGGTATCTTCATAAGATTGCCCTATTTGTATGTCAGAGTTAATGGTCTGTTACATAATATGCTACTTTGATGACAAGTGCCTAAATATACGATAAAGGTTGTTATCTGTAACCAATATTGCTAAATGAATTGTTAAACTGTTAATTTGAAATTAAAATTCGTTTACTAGAGATGGTATGAGATTTGTATATTTAATTTCTATATACTTGTGATGCTGGTGGAATTATACATCATGTTATTATCATAATTATGTTTTACAATGATGTAAGTAGGGATTATTTGCAGATGTTAAACTTGTCCCATAAGTTATAAGACTGAGTTTCCAGCCCTGTGATTATTCCTGACCATTAAATATGAAGGTATGACAGTCTAAATCTGAGTACAATAGGTGTAAGCATATATTTTCATTATTTGATAACAAGACTTGATATTCACATGGGAATTAACTATTTTATGTAAGTTAATTATATGCTCCAGAACTAGATGATGGTGTCATTTGAAATTTTATAATAATTATGACAGTCTTTTGTCTCCCAGGACAGTCTCCAGAGGTAATTTCCACTGTCAACTATTACATTGTAGGTATTTATGGAGTTAATTAACTTTTAAATGGTTTGTTCCAATTAAATACTTCTAACTTGATTTTACTTCGAACCCAATGCTAAGGTTATTTGCAATATGGGTACTTATATGATATAGGTAACTGTCATTAATATTTCTCTTTACACCCTTAGGACCCTTAAGACTGTACTGATATAGATTTTGGTTTAATGTACGAAATCCAACTTTATATAACTGCAAAGTTTTATTTTTGTGACATGTACATGTAAGTCAGTAAAAATTAGATTCCATGAAACCCATCTACATGGATAGCATATTCATTGATAAGCCCAATGAATGTGCCTGCTTGAACTTACTGGTAGATCAGATTAGGTAGAGGTAACTGTAGTCCCATCTATGACCTAATTTATTCTGCAGAACCAATGCTGTGGTAGGGATACTACAAAATAGATAACACAACCTACTACAGTCAGAAATCTGAAAAAATTGCATTAACTTCACTTTATATTGCTGCAAAAAGAATAATTTTGTACATAGCCCAGTCACCTGATACATATAAAATGTTGTTTATTCTGTTGTTAACCAAATATCTTCTTTCTGGAATGGTTAATGCTAGTGGTTTTATTTTAAATACCCTTAGCTGTCACAGGTAAATACTTCTGATGAGTTTCATTGAACTGAACTTTGTTGTATTGTAAATGCAAATTTTATAAATTAGAATATGTTTTATCACTTTCTGGTTCAATTTTTAACACAGTAGATGTAACTCAAAAGTATCAGAAAAGTATATTGCTTTATATTTATGTATAGGTCAATATCAACCAATATTTATTCATTTTTACACACTAGCACAACTCTATTACAGGTAATATGAATGCAATAGTATTACAATATATCACTTCCATGTTTAAATATGCTTTGTAAAGTTATTTAATGAAGTAAAAATTAAGTTCCAAGCAATTGTAGAATAGTAATGCAGATATCAGACTTCCAGAATGATTCTGTTGCATGAATATAACATTAATGCTGTCCGGTGAGCCTCGTTAAGATTGTTATATTCTAAGTTACATTTGCTTTGAAGTTAATACACCTGTTATAGAATAACTATTCTTATGTATACCATTAAACCCCATTTATTGTTATTTTATACTTGTACTAAATATTCCATTACAGTATATCACTTGTACAGTTGCTACCCACAAGTCGGCCAATTTTAGAGATCTCAGATGGTTGAAAGTTTTCCATATAGTATAGGTACCAATGTCCCCGATGTGGATAAACTTTAATTTATCTCTTTTGACAGTAGCCACATGTTTTTGTTTTGCAATGGCATCATGAAGGCTTTCTGACTCTCTTAATGGTTACTTAATAATGTAAGCATGACAGAGCTAGTTTAATGTTCCATTAGGTATAGCATGGTGTGGGTCATCCATGGATAGCAAACCTTTTCTTGTGCTGTGTGATTGCTTGTACAGTTAGAGTGAAGTAAGCATTCAAGCCATTTGTCACATAAAAATGTTAACACAGGTATCTCGTACCCAATGGCGAATGAGAGAACCGTTTAGTGTCAACAATGTAACACTAAGAGTATCTCGTACTCGACGGTCCAGGTGCGTTACATATTCACCATTTGCCACATAGATATGTTAGCGCAAGCATCTCGTGCTTAATGGTAAATATGAAAACCATTTAGTGTTGGCAATGCAACACACGAGTATCTCGTACTCAATGGTTATGGTGAGCAGTGTTTTAACACATTTGCTACCTGAAAACAATATTACAACTTGCATGCTCCTTATGCAAACAATATCACTTTAGGTTCCTGAAAACAATATCACTTTAGGTACCTACCTATATTATATTCATAGCACTATTTTTTGTCGAATTGATACGAGCGCCTCGTATTTTATGACTCTGGTGCGTAATATATAAAAATATTTGTTGCATATTAAGTTAAGTATATTGCATTTTATTCATTATTGAATATTAGCAAAATATTGTGTCAACAAATTGACAAAATATCCAGTGAGTACTTTATTAGTTCTGACATTACAGTTCCAAGTCCGCTTACAGAATTTGTAACTTGAAGTACGAGTTCTTAAGTTATTGTTTATTATATTGTTCACACTTATGTATTGTTACTATTACAGTAAATCATTATTTTCTTACATACCTTTTTGTTGAAACATAACCAATGAATCCTCCGGTCTGAGAAATTGCTTTGTAGAGTGCTGCTCCTGCGATTTCCACTATTCCGTCCTGGCTTTTCTTTGTCACTTTCCATTTTCTTCCATTTTTCCATAAGTTTTGCTTAGTTTTACACATTTTACAAAACTTTGAAAAAATAATAGCGCGATGCCATAAAAGCGCGAAAAAGAAGTGAGAATTCGGTGTTGCCAGTGTCCATAGATGACGTATGGTGTTTGGCCGTAAAAATCTTTTTTAGTTAGGCTAAACAACCGCGGTGCCGGCGGAGTGTGGACAAGATTACTACACTGTAAACTCAATTATATTTCAGATCACCATGAAATAAAAATAAAATTATGTTAAAGAAATAAATTTGTTTTTGTAAACAAATTTATCCCTGTAATATAATTTTATTTTTCCTGCTTATATAATTTGTTTAGTTTAAGATTACTGGGTATTCAAATATCGCCGTCCTAATTCGTATTTATGACTATTAATACTCGTATATTGAGGTCAGCTTGATTAAGAAAAATAAAACATTAAATAATATAATTGTATCCCGTTCAGTTGCTTTATTACATAGAGCAAACGAGCATACGATACACCTGAGGCTGGTTTTAGTCTTACGCCGACGACACACGCACCATCAGCGCTGCTGGCCGAGATATATGAACTTCTAGGAAGCGTATTTGAATGACGCATAGATATTAGCGCGCGCGGTGGTTTCATAGTCCCATGGGCGTATGTTGAAAGATTCGAGAGAATCAATCTCCAGTTAAGTTACAGACGTTAAGAGTCAAGATGTCGCGTGTGCGTTCTTCACGCTCACCTTATGATGTATTCCAGCCACCACCAGTGAGACGGACTACTCTCGAGACGTGGCTGGCGCTACCACCAGCGCTGGCTAACGTTGCCGGGTCGAGAAAGTAATGCCAATGCTTTCTTGTGGCACAGTTCCAGATGCGTTGAAACCCGAATAAGGGTTTTCAACGCCTTACATTATTTCATTTCGATTAATGCTCTTAGCCATTATTATGAAGTCTTTATACAATTTTATCGTATTCACCAACAAATTATAAATTACGCTGTCTATTATATTTGTCTTCTAAGAATTATTTTGAGACTTTTTATCTTATTTTCAATATCTAAAAATAGCTTTTAAAACAAACTGAACATAATTCTGATATCTACGTTTGCATTTAATCAACTGACTCAGTATATAAATAAAGTTAGATAACTAGTGTATTTAGTAATCTGACAAGTCCAGTCGTGATACAAGTGAAGATGAGGTCTTTCATTGTGACATTTTTTATATGTGGTGTTTTTGTGTTGATTTCTGCTAAGTCACTAGACTCGGAAATACCATGGGGTTTGTTATATCTTCTATTTCTTCTACACGCTTTCTACACTCACAGCCCCACACAAGGATTTTCTCCTGTGTCGTGGGTACCACGGACACACACAAGACGAATACACATACACCCAGACTCAGACCAGACTCAGTACATGCAACTAAACTCATCATTCAGATTCACCTATCTTGCCGGGAATCGAACCCGGAACCCATTGCGCGTCAGACCGATAACCACTCCGCCACGCGGGTCCTCACTTCTATTTTTTATAAGTGTCTTGTTGTAATTTGCATTTCTTAATTTCGTCAACTCGTTATTGCCCTAGGAACGAATCTTCTTTCAGAATGAGAGTTTTAGCCCATAGTCCATTTGTGTATGAACCACACTTGCCGCCACGTGTGGTTCATACACAAAGAAGTTTTACAAAGAAAAAAGAAAAACCCATTGCATTCTTGCCGGATCCTCTCATTTGAAGTCGTGATATGATCCATTTATAGTGTTTATAGAAAAAAATTGCAACTGACTATTTGAAAGTGAGCCCGTAGGCCTATGCAAAATAAAAACATTTCGTTTAATTTAAGAACTTTTTCCTAAAGAACTTTCAGGTTTCATCACGGTGTTATTCTTCGCCGTAAAGCAGTCTTAATTAATTCCTAATAAGATAATTTTAGAAAAATCAGTGTTGCATGCATAGGATTTGAACTTTGGTCCTCCCAATCGGAGAGGGCGAGTTATTCTCATATTATCTTTGTCCACCGTTTATCTCTTAGTGACGTAATATATCTAAGAGTGTAGATTAGTTATCACTACATAGTATAAAACAAAGTCGGTTCGCGCTGTCTGTCCCTATGTATGCTTAGATCTTTAAAACTACGTTACGGATTTAAATGCAGTTTTTTAATCAATAGAGAGATTCAAGAGGAAGCTTTTTATATATAATATATGCATAATATAGTGAAGAAACACTGATCATTTTAGATTTTTGACTTTTAAGTGAAACGAAGTTCGCCGTTATTATTATACATTCTAGATCCATCATTTTTTATGTTTAATTTACCATAATATTAAACTATAGTTCTTAGTTTTTTTACTTTAGAAAGCACCTACATATAATTATTATAAATGTAATTTATGTGAAAAATTATGCAAGTACTTTAGTCATTTTTATCTGACTGAAGTAGCAAACGAGTCCACCTGATGGTAAGTGGTCACTGCCGCCCATGGACATCTGTAATCAACTTCATACAGAACATGGGTTCTAGCTGAAGTCAATCACAAATGCGTTGCTACTCCCGAGGACTATGATGGTCGCCTCATATAAAAGTGTACCGGTAACCACACCCTTCCGTTGAAAAGCAAAAAAATGCTTCACGCTATTGCTTTAAAATAGTTTTTGCGTTTTTCTTAGAATTTTTTTTACCAAACTAAAGAATTGTTATATGTAGTATTTATTTACGAACGTAATCTATACTTATAAATAAAATTGAAGTGTCTGTTTGTAATATCAAAATAATTTTATCAAATGCATATGAAAGTATACATGATACTGATAACAAAACAACAATTAGTAAAATTTTTGTCTGTCTGTCTATCTGTCTGTCTGTCTGTTTGTTTTGGCTAATCTTCGAAACTGCTGAACCGATTTTAACGAGATTTTCACTATTAGATAGCTAATTTTACGGCGCGTAACTTAGGCTTTTATTTTAGAAAAATAATTAGGGTACTTCGGAAAAACATAAAAACCTTCAAAAATTACCTCCGTTTTACACAAAATAAATGATAACTTAGGTTCAGCCAATATGATTCACATGAACCTTGAAGGGAACTTTGAATATCTAGAATAACATAATATGATAAGAAAATTGACCTTCAACTCCTCAACCCTCATGATGCAGGGGTACTGCCTGCCTAAACCGTAAGAGCTACTTATTTTCTGCTTTGAAATTTGTTATAACGTTTTTGTGCAAAAACAAATGGTGAAACAGTTGACCCTCAACTCCTCAACCTTCATGATGTAGGGGTATTGCCTGCCTTAACCATAAAAGTTAGATTTTTTTACTTACGTATATTTAAAGAGGTTTCTAAGCAGAAACAAATGATGTAAAAATTTACCTTTACCTCCATATGATTCGAGGATACATCGTTAACCCATTATTGTACCACTGCTGCGCACGGGTCTTCTCTCGGAATGAGAAAGTTTTAGGCCATGTCCATCGCGCTGGCCAAGTGGGCATTGCTGTACTTCACACACCTCCGAAAACTTATTTTTAACGAATTCTCGGGTATGTGGGTTTTCTCACAATGTTTTCCTACACCTAAAAGCAGTGATAACTAATTACTACTGCGCACATAAAACAGTGGTGCGTGCCTGGGTTTGAACCTCGGACCTCCCGATTGAGAGGGCAACTTTCAACCATTAGGCTATCATTGATCTCGATTCGAGGATACCTACTGCATATAGGTACTACAGAAATTGGCCATTAGGTGTTAACCATACAAATAAATGTATCAATATTTGATCATCTTTAAGTTGTCTTTTTTTTCATTTAACGACTGTTTGCATTTTGTGTCAGAATAGTAATATAAAGTATTATAATACTTATATTTTTGCAGTGGTGAGTCAAACGAAATGTAGTTAGGTTAGGCCTTTCGTTGATACCCGTTTTTTATGCTATTAAAAATCGGCCAAGTGCAAGTTGGACTTACGAACGAAGGGTTTCGTGGCATTGAATAGATATCTTTAATGTTTCCTTTCCAAAGGGAAAAACGGGGCTATTACTAAGACACCGCTGTCCACCTGTCTGTCACCAGGCTGTATCTCATGATCGGATATAGCGGGACTGTTGAAATTTTCACGAATGATGTATTTCTGTTGCCGCTATAATAACAAGTAGTAAAATCATAATAAAATATATATTAAGGGGGACTTCCATAATATGACAAATGTTATCTATTAATAGGAAACAACAGGTAGAGCTTGAAATATTCAAGGAATATTCAATCATATATTCACTTCAAAAATAGATTAAGATAAATAAATATAAAATAAGTATTTCGGGGTTCTCATATCACAAACGTGATTTTTGCCGTTTTGTTTACAGATGGTACGGAACCCTTCGTGTGCGAATCCGCTTTGAACTTAGCAGGTTATTTGATAAAAGGACATAAAAGTTGCTATTAGTACTACCGAAAAAATGTTTACTTATTTTTTTTGTAGGCATATAATTGGATATGTCATGTACTTTTTAAACGCGGGCGAAGCTGCGGGTTTCAGCTAGTTAGAAATATAATTGGTCACCACTTTGCTTTAGGAAAACATTAATTTTATAATAGTTCCAGCATATACACATATAAAGTACAACTTTCATCAATTAAATTTTAAAATCTCTTTTCAGAATGTCCACCGAACGAAGTATTCTACAAATGTTCACCAGAGCAATGTTATGCAACTTGTAAGGATCTGGAAGCACCAAAACCTTGTCCTATCTTGGCTGCAAACTGCTTCGTACCAGCTTGCATGTGCGTAACTGGATTGTACAGGAACCATGAGGGTGTCTGCGTGCCGAAGTTGCAGTGTCATTGATGGTAAGAAATGAATACTAGTTTGTTACTTAGTTTTAGATGATCCGCGTGGCCGGGCGGTTACCATACCGGTCTGACGCGCAATGGGTCCCGGGTTCGAATCCCGGCTAGACAAGTATCTGAATGATGAGTTTAGATTCCTGTTCTGGGTCTGGGTGTTTGTGTATTCGTCTTGTGTGTGTACATGGCACCCACGACACAGGAGATAATCCTAGTGTGGGGCTATGAGTGTAGAAAGCGTGTGTGTGTGTGTGTGTGTGTGTGTGTGTGCGTATTTATCACCGAATCTATCTGTTATACGGATTTATTGAAAAGCCTTAAGTATTTTTATGTGCGGTCTTCTGGCAACCGTTGCAGATCAAGAGTTAAAGTAGAGTGATTTGAATTGACTGGATGAGTGGGAAGCTTCATAACGAAGTACTGACACTATTTAATAGGTTGTTCTTAGCAGGGCTGAGTATTCTCTAGGGTTGTAACACCTTTAAGAGGATACAATAGGGTTCCTACTCTCCAAATTCTCTGTTGAAATAATAAGTAACATAAAGATTAAACTCTAGGGATTTAAAATCTGGTTGTTATTAAATGTTATTAAATGTTGCAGTCGTAACCCTGAAGCTATAACCAAAATTAATATCTTCGCCGTTTATTCAATCGTCATGAAAATTGGCAAAAATATATAAATTGATATCAAATATTATTTTAATGCCTTTGTTTACGACGGTTGATTCAATAAGTATCAAAGTTCACGCATACAAAGCCGCGACCAAAAGGTAGTAATATTTTGAAAAAGAAGAATGACATATGTTTGTGATAGGATATTACTCATTATTTAGAACATTGATGGAACCCGTATTTATGTTTTAACATTTAGAACATTGATGGAAGGTATTTATCGCCACCTCTATTTCCAGAATATAGTAGTCGTCTGTGTTACATTGCGAGTAATGCGAGTATCTTAGTTTTCTGGAGTGATAATAGAGCAAGCCCCTTTTATACTGTTCGGTACACAAATGGTAAAAACGGAATCCTGAAATGAAATGAAATGTCTTTATTTTGCACAGGCTTTCGGGGGCGCTTACAAATTGTCCGTTACATATATATTTTTTTACATTCCTTCTACTAAGATTCCGCTGTCCGTCTGTCTGTCACCAGGTTTCATGAACTTTGATAGCTAGACAGTTGTTTTCATAGACGATTTATTTCTGTTGCCGCTATAACATAAATACTAAAAACAAAATAAAAAATGTGTAAGGGGTGCTCCCATGGAACAAACATATTTTATTTTGCCGTTATTTAATGATAATGGCACGAAACCCCTTGCGCTTTGATCCGATTCGCTCTTAGTCGGTTATTTAAGTACCTGCAATGACTTCATCGTTTCTATTTTTAAGTAATACGATTATTTTCTTTGCAGATAAAAGATTAACATACGAATGAAAAATGCCACACAAGAAATACAAAATAACGAATGTTACATAAAACAAGAATAAGGTTTATTAAACGAAGCAAATGTTTTAAGTTATTTTCATTTAAGCCATTTATACATGTATCCTTAGAAGTCACCCGTTTATTTTCCTTTTTTTCAACTAAATATTGTGTTTGTCCAAGTTAATGTTAAAAAGCTTTATGCAATAGTATAACATACATATATAACGTAACTATAATAATTCGAGATACAAATTAAGGTACCATGAATACCTTGACCTTATATTAACTTGATTTCGCTTTTTTTATTTTTGAGGGCGTAAGTGTAACTGTTCTTTTATTCGTTTAATAATCTTTATTTACTATATTGATTTAAGAAGTTTTAAGACAATTATTTAATCACTTTTTGTTAAACCACCAGTGCGCACGTTGCCTAGTATAACAGATGTTATCTTAATAATAAGGAAAAAATTGTGTGTAACTACTTATTGGTAGTATTTTTTCTTCTTATTCTATTATTTGTATTTTTTCCAAGGATGTATTTTTGTCGAAACCTATAATAGTTTAATACCCATTTTGTAACATTAAGTACGTCAAAGATTTGTTGTTGAGGGCACTAAATCCGTAAAGCCCAAATATTTCTTTTGGATTTAACGGATTCTTCATTTCTAAGAAATTAATCTACTTTTCTGGAGGTAAACCCCTTCCTTTATTACAAATATCTCTAATGCGAATTTATTTTGGTGGATAAATGTCTTCTATTGTAAAATTATATTTAAATTTTTTCATGCGCCGCAATTATAACAATAATCAAAATTAGTGGGCTTAGGCACATAATAAAATAATCTTTTATTTAACAAAATGACATTTTTGTAGGATAATCATTTATTTGCGATGTACCGGTAACTACTACATAGCATTCTTGTATATCGTTGCCTGTTTATTTGAACCGAATGACGGTGACGGCTGAAGAATACAAGTCCTGTTCATGCATTCGTTCATAAATTTACACAAATAATAAAAAACAAATCTTCCGTATGCATCGCATGTATTGAAAAATGTTTGGACATGGAGAATTAGTCAAACCAAAAATACTGCGTTTGTTTTAAATGAATTCATTCATGTACTTGTAAATCAATTTTCTCTCTCAAAGGTTATTACCATATAGAGACAAATCACTCGAAAGTCAGAAGTAACTTACCTTTTACTTTAAAGTTGATTAGGTCATACGACTATGATTTCATATGGTAATACAATTAAAATCTTCCAGTCAAGGCCACATTATTTCGCATCCAGATATATCATACCGCACACAAAAGTAATAAATAATAGTTAAAAAAAACTAAAAAACACGCTTTTTATAGAAAACCGAACTAAAAAATAGAAAATAAATTTAAATGAAATTAAATTAAGAAAATAGTGTTAAAAATTTAAATGAATATAAATTAATAATAGTGTGAATAAAAAAAATATTTTATTTTAAAAAAAGCGTGGGGTGCATGGTGTCAATGGTTATAGATATTGACAGATATGAGTAGAGTGATTATCAATCCGATAATATCTTAAAAAGCACCCCACGCTTATTTTTAAATAAAATATTTTTTTTTATTCACACTATTATTATTTTATATTCATTGAAATTTTTAACACTATTTTCTTAATTTAAATTCATTTAAATTTATTTTCTATTTTTTAGTTCGGTTTTCTATAAAAAGCGTGTGTTTTAGTTTTTTAAACTATTATTTATTTTCTACTTTTTAGTCAAATTAAAAAATGGAATAATTTTATCAAATTAGTGTATCGTCATCGGTCCTCAATAAATCTACAAAGTTTGAACGAAATCTGGCCGTTTAAAGTGGGTCAAAATCGCGCCCAAAGAAGTCGGTTACAAACAAACATACAGGTGAAGCTAATAAAAAGCGAATACATCTCGATAATCATGTGAACAATACACAACTTGTGAACAATAAAGGACACAAGTCTGAATAACATGTATGGCTTGTACGACAAAGACCTTAAAAGTAGTAGGTACAGTTCTATGGACGGATGGTAAGATAATTATAGTAATAAGAGTAGTCGTGATAGACATACGTCAAGACGCGGTCGTTTGTGGCGCCTTATTAATATATGGATTTTTTGTACTAATTAATAACAGAACAAAAATTCCATTGGCACAAACCTTGGGGTTTTTACACCTTGTTTCAGTGTTATGGGTATATTTTTTGTGATTGCTAATTATTTCCTAATTGTCTTATTTCAAAATTAATTTTAGATATTTTTGATTACCACACATTTATTTACAATGTATTTTAGTTATTTAAGTCGGCAAAACTATGGGAATTTTCGTAAAACTTGCATACGAGTTAATTGTTTCTAAATTATGAGTAGGATCATCGCCATCACTTTAAGTTTGACTTATAACAAACTAATAAATACTTAAAAAACTGTAATAATAAAAGTCACTTGAATTTTAAATGGAACCTGTAGTAATAGACTGGGGTTTTTCGGAGATGCGGCCAGTAAGAGTGGAGCGATCCGCCTAGCAAAGACCGGGAAAGGACAGCATCAGGTATAATCGCATACTATGTTAAACATGTTAAGGTGTGAAGAGTGTATTTACTCTTGCGGGAAGCATGAGAAAGGGGAATTCACTCGGAAGAGTACAGTAGTGTTCCGTTGGAAATCCCGGGCTCCTCCACGCAGCGATATGGACGGTCACCGGGGGAATTTAAGTGCGGCAAAAAATCACAAACAACTCGGCGACACTTCCACAGCGTCGGATACCTTTTGTAGGTTCCTTGACGTTCGCTGACGACCCGCGTGGCGATGCGGTTACTATGCCGGTCTGACACGCAGTGGGTCCTGGCTTCGATTCCCAGCCAGACAAGTATCTGAATGATGAGTTTAGATGCTTGCTCTGAGTCTGGGTGTTTGTGTATTCGTCTTTGTGTGTGTCCATGGCGCCCATGACACATTAGATAATACCAATGTGAGGCTATGAGTGTAGAAAGCGTTTTTAGAAGACATAAAGAAGGCACATGCTGTCACGATCCCATGATCCTCTACCAATACCCAGAGGAAGATAATTGTAGAAAACGCTCTAACAATAACAGTATGTACACAAAAGAACATGCTGTGTTATATTCTCAGCTGTGGTAAGAAGCTATAGTTATCATATTTATAAAACTAAATGAGGAACCCCTATTTATCATAAATGTTCTTATTATAGCAACTGCCATAGTTTTGTTTTCATAAAATGTTTTATTAATATGCCTTCTGCTCCCGGAATCGCAGCGTGATAAAATATACACTAACATTTAAGTTTATCAACATGATTGTAAATATAAAAAATAATGTAACTCTGTAAAATAGTTCTATATTTAATTAGTTTTATGATAATCATTATAATCATTGTTGCTTTAAGAGCGCAAAGAGGGTCCTCCTTAGTGCGCTTAACTCATTTCGCCGTGACCACGATCCATGCAACTGGGTCGAAATATCGGCAAAAAGAATGCTAAAAGACGTCAAAACCCGCATATCGTTAATACCCGTTAAGTAATAAAAAGACTATTGGAAATAACAATTGCTACTATTGTCATAAATGTATTTTTTTTGTTACGCTTTTACGCCAAAACTATTATACTCAATCGATTTTATCATGATATTTTGTACACATTAATATTCTTAAAAGTGTTAGAAAAAAAATATATGCTAAATTTCAAATACTGATTCACATTGATTCAGTTCTATTGAAATTTCTGATATTTATTTAAGAATTTAAACACGAGCAAAGCCGCGAGTAAGAGCTAATAACGTATAAGATAGGTTACAGTTGTCTGTAATACGCTGTCTTATCGCTAAGCAGTGATAAGAAGGTCAAGAAAGGAAAGTGGGAAGCGTGATTGAAGTCATAAATATTGTATCATCATATTATATCACATTTAAAAAAAACAGGTTTTGCTCGACTGCATTTGATAATTAATTGATACGGGGAAAACGAGTACTAAACTAATAAAATATATATTATAATAGCATAATGTATCAAAGGTTGCCTGTGACTGTAGTTTTAAAATTTAAAATTATTTATTTTTTGTCATTTTTGTTTTACTTTGAATTACTCTTTTACGTGCGAAAACATCCCACGACGGGTACCTTTTGTAGGTTTCCCCTTCGAAAAAAAATGCGCGTAAAAAGATCGATAAAGGTGGTTCATAGCTAGTTCTTACCATCATCATATAGGTAGTAGAACCAGTTCAGTTCGATCGGGGAGGTACCACCGCCACACCTATTCCTTGCGTTTCGATGGAAGGGTGTGGTTGTTGACACACTTTTATATGAGGTAACCATCCTAGTCCTCGTGAGTAGCAACGCATCTGTGATTGACTTCAGATAGAACCTATGTTCTATGTGAAGTTGCTTACAGATGTCTATGGGTGGCGGTGATCACTTACCATCAGGTGAACTGTGCTCGTTTGCTACTTCATTATTATAAAAAAAAATCCAAGTATTTTTTTTTATAATAAAAAAATACTTGGATTTTTTCGAAAATCTTTTGCAAATATCTACTATAGACAATACGTTCTTAATTAATACGGGACAATCATATTTGGAACATAGAGCTTCAACAGAGGACAACAATAATGGATTTAAATTCGAACATGGTTGTGGCCGGTAATCTGAAACACTAGACTATTACCGCTTTCTATGGTAATACCACAAAGCCATTCTCCTCAGAGCCACTGGAAATGGTCTGTAACAGGGTTGTGTGAGTTGTATTGCGTTTGTAACGAGATACACTTGGTACATACAGCGGTCTAACTCTGAATTACTTTTAAAATTATTTTGTAAGAACATTGTTACGGACGACGGTGTCAATATATAAAATAAGTTAGAATAAGTTAGAATAAGATAGGCATGTATTGTTATCCCACTCTAAATATACGCAATGTCAATAGATGTAAGAAAGAGACAGCGCTATAGGAAAGAAAGAGATGCAGAGTGGTGCCGTGTGCAAAAGTGGCTCGCACGTGATTGGTGGAGAGGCCGGTACCGCTGACTACCATACCCTGCTAATGTAAGAATCTTAATAGTACTTAAGCACGCCTAATGCATTGTTGATCATGTTGGGTACTTGGCATACATCAATAAATAAGATTGAAGAGCGAAATACGAAGTTTTATTGAGACGCTACAATCTACACTCTACAATTTGGTCCTTCGAACGTCGGATTCTGAAGATTTGGCACTCCACGACGGATTCAGAAGCGAATCTGTACTGCGGGCGATTCAGAAGCGAATCTACTCTACGGCAGATTCAGAGGCGAATCTGCGCTACTCGAGTAAGGACTGCAGCGCGTCGGATTGGATACGCCGGTCGCTATGAACACGAGAAGCCGTGTTCGCTCCGAATCTGGATACAGCGAGCCGGAGTTACCAGTAGGCACTAAGAGTGTGCTTGCACCGTCACTGCACCGCATTTATGAAGACTCGCCGCAATCGCCGTCAACTGTAGCAGGAAGTATTCCCCAAGGGAGAAGATTGGAGTACTCTCCGCCACGAGCAGCGAGAGAGACCGCGCCAGAGGCGTCAATAGGGACGTCCATTATAGGGCCGCCTGCACAACCAGTTAGCACTCCAATGAGACGTGAAGCCGCATCACCAATACGAAGACCTACGTCACCGGCGTTGAGCATTCACACTAACACGTCGAGAAAAAGCGCTGATGCAAGAATGAAGATGGCGCAATACGAGGCAGAAAAGGAACTCGCGGAGCTAGAAGAAAAGCGACTGCGCATCAGAGAGAAACTCATCAAGGCACGACTAGCCGCCGAAGTGACAGCGATAGAAGCCGAATCAGAGTACAAATCCAGCATATGCAATGAAAGAGTACGGGACTGGGTCGATAGAAGCATAGAAGAACAACGACCATCAGCACCGAAATTCAGGGAAGAGCCACAAGAGGCTCACCCCCCCGTTAAAGAGCAACGGGGGGAGAACGCCAAGTACCAGGGCATTCAACGACTAGCCGACGCATTGGAAAAAATGATTACGTCTAGGCCGCTGCCGCGTCAGACAGCAGAACTACCCATCTTTACGGGAGCCGTCGCAGAGTGGCTACCATACAAAGCCGCTATGGAAGATTCTACGAGACTCTTCAAATTCTCTCCAACGGAAAATCTTCTGCGTCTACGAAACAGCCTACGAGGGGAAGCACGAGAAACTGTACTTTCGCAGTTATTCACCGCCTCCAGTCCAGAAGTAATTATGCGAACGCTAGAAATGAAGTATGGAAGGCCAGAATTTATAATTGATCGAGCAATGGAAGAACTCAAGAAGCTCCCTAAGCTAGGAAGTGCGAGTACTGATCTATACGAGTTCGCAGTCAAGATTCAGAACATAGTCTACACAATCAAGAGTATAGACAGAAGAGGCTACCTACAGAGTCCGCTTCTTGTTCGGGACGTCATGGACAAATTGAGTCCGCATCTCGTCAGCAAATGGGCGGAGTACGCAGCCAATAATGAAGCTCGTATTATAGAAGAAAACGAAATGATCGTCCTCTCAGAGTTCTTGATGGCCGAAGCGGATCTGATGATCAGATATACCCACACAACCAGACGAGGTGTTCCAGTACCAGTAAAAAAAGAAGTGGCTCCAAAACGGGCAGCTACTAGAGGCGTATACACTGCAGAAGGCATCACATATGAAGATGAAAGAAGATGCTTTATGTGCCAGTCCGAGGGACATTACACTCCCGATTGCGCCAAACTCAAGGCACTCGACACCAACAATCGCTGGAAATGGGCCAAGGATAACAGAATGTGTTTCAAATGTATGAAACGGAAGCACAACCGATTCTCCTGCAAAGCTAAAGCCTGCGGAGTTCACGGATGTACCTACCGACATCATGCGCTTCTACACAAGGAAAAGGCAACGGAATCGGCTCCTACGGTCAGCACTCTGAACGAATGCAAAACAGCCGACTCAACCGCACTAGTAATGAGCGCTACAGCAAAGAAGACATCTGCGGTATTGCTCAAGACCTGCAAGGTGAAGCTCAGCGGTCCACGGGGGGAGATAATTACGCACGCCCTCTTGGACGAAGGGTCCACGGTGACACTAATAGATGAAGTATTAGCTAACCAACTCACGGATGGCGGATCGAAGCAGCCTTTGAACATTAGAGGTATCAACGAGCAAAAAAGAATAGAGAGCAAGGCGATCGAGATCCGAGTGAGAGGTCTAAGAGAACAAGAAACATACACCGTCAAAGCCCGCACCGTACGAGGGCTACAGTTACATCAACAACGTATACCGCATAATTTAGAGCGGTATCCGTACCTGCGCAGTATACGAGAGAAGATCTGCACAGGAGAAGCCAAGCCTCGCATACTAATAGGGGCTGACAACTGGCACTTAATAGTATCGCGACAGCTACGCGCTGGCAAGAAAACAGAACCTGCCGCATCTTGGACAAAGCTGGGTTGGGTGTTGCATGGATCGGCACCAGGAAGAGCGATTTATCAAGACCAAGCAGCCGTACTTCACATCTCCACAAGTGACACACAATTACAAAAGCTCGTCGAATATTATTTCGACGTAGATTCCCTTGGTGTGTCGACCAAAGAGAGGGTTAACAAGTACGAGAAGAGGGCCAACGATATTTTCGAAGCAACTGCCAAAAGGAAGGAGGGTCATTTCGAAGTAGGCCTTCCTTGGAAGACCGACAACCCCACACTCCCCGATAGCTACGAGTCAGCTTTAAGAAGACTACACACGTTAGAGAAGAGGATGACTAAGGAGCCCGCCTTTAAGGAAGTATATACGGCTCAAGTCACGAACCTTGTACAGAAGGGCTACGCGACCGAGTGCGATGGCAGCGAAATGAATAGCAATCGCAAATGGTTCTTACCTCATTTCGCCGTCACGAACCACAACAAGCCAGGGAAAGTGAGAATGGTCTTTGACGCAGCGGCCAAGGTGAAAGGAGTCTGCCTTAACGACTTCCTGCTAGAAGGGCCAGACTTACTGACTTCACTCACAAGAATACTGTTCGGGTTCAGAGAAAAAAGAATTGCCGTAACCGCAGACATCGAAGAAATGTTTCTCAGGATTAAAATAAGACCTGAGGACCAGCCAGCACAAATGTTTTTATGGCGGGACAAGCCCACCGATCCCCCAAGAAAAATGAAGATGGTATCAATGATATTCGGAGCAAGCAGTTCACCGTACCTCGCTCATAGCGTGAGGAATCTTAACGCCACAGACTATGAGCAAGAATTCCCAGAGGCAGCTTTAGCAATTAAGGAGCGTCACTACATGGATGATTACTTAGACAGCTTCCAATCAGAAGACGAAGCTATTAAGATGGTCAAAGAAGTAATGTACATCCATCAGCGGGCCGACTTCAACTTGAGAGGGTGGAACTCAAATAATAAGAAGGTTCTCGCTAGCATTCCAGAAGAAAAGAGATCCCAGAACGTCGACGTACAGCTAGTGGCACATCAGAAGGAGAAAACGTTAGGACTTCGATGGGACCCAGACTCCGACACTCTTACATTTAACACGGACATTAAGAGAGTTCCCGATGAAGTCAGGTTGCGACTAAGAGCTCCTACTAAGCGTGAAACCTTAAGCGCAGTTATGTCAGTGTACGATCCGCTGGGGCTCATCAGTCAGTACACCATCGTCGGCAAGATAATATTGCAACAATTATGGCTTAAGAAGGTGGACTGGGACCAAGAACTACCGCAAGAGGAAGCCTATCTTTTCGACGAATGGATAAAACGACTCCCAGATGTCTCAGCGCTAGCTATACCAAGGTGCTACAGTATGAACTTAACGCCGCAAGCCCATATAGAGCTTCATATTTTCGTCGACGCGAGCGAACAGGCGTATGCAACGGTGGCCTATTGGAGGATCGTATACAAAGACTTAACAGAAACCATCCAAGTAATGGCCAAGGCAAAGGTAGCTCCGCTAAAGATGCTCACCATTCCAAGACTGGAGCTTCAAGCGGCGTTGATTGGGGCGCGACTCGGAAACACGATAATAAAGGAACATACCTGGAAGCCCAGACGAGTCACCTATTGGAGTGATTCTAGAACACTTCTGTGTTGGATAAGAAACGAGAAAAAGAAATACACTCCATTTGTCGCACACCGCCTAGCAGAGATCGCCGAACTCACACAAGCGGCTGACTGGCGGTGGGTGCCTACCACGCTCAACGTGGCAGACGACGCCACCAGATTTCAGAGCAATAAGATCGACAGTCACGATAGGTGGTTCACGGGGCCCCCATTCCTTAGGGCACCGGCAAACCAGTGGCCACAGGAGAGCGAGGATAACGAGACCGAGGAAGTGGCATGCTACGCCTATTCAGAAGATGACACTTACCCAGAGGACTCACTGCCCGATATCCGAAGGTTCTCCAGTTACTTAAAATTAATAAGAACTACTGCGCTAACACAACTCTTCATTGAGAAGCTGAAAGCCAAAAGGAAAAATAATATACATCTAGAAGTCGCACACCTGAGAGCGGCTGAACGACGTTGGCTTCAGAGAGCGCAGAGAGACTCCTTTAAAGAAGAGTTAATAAGGCTAAAACAGAATCAGCCGCTACCACGACGTAGTAGGTTAAAGAAGTTGGACGCCGTATTAGACGACGACATAATAAAGGCGAGAGGCAGAATAGGTGCTCTAAATAGTACAACGCACTCGAACCAGCCAGTGATACTCGACGGACGGCACCCGTTCACTCGTCTGCTCATCGAGAATTATCATCGCCGGGCGGGTCACGCGAATAACGAACGAGTCGTCAATGAACTCCGACAGCAATACATGATTCTACATCTGAGGCCTACAGTCAAGAAGATAGCTAGAGAATGTCAGTATTGCCGCGTATACAAAGCGGCTCCAAAAACGCCACCGAAGGGAGACCTGCCTAAAGTGAGGCTGGAACCGGGTCACCGCGCCTTCACCTACTGTGGTGTCGATTACTTTGGACCTATGATGGTGACCATCGGACGAAGGCATGAAAAAAGGTGGTGTGCATTATTCACTTGCCTTACAACGAGGGCAATTCACTTAGAAATCGTCCAATCACTCTCCACGGACTCTGCTATTATGGCGCTAAGAAGGATGGCCGCCAGGAGAGGCTGGCCACGCTTCATATACTCTGACAACGCCACCAACTTCAGGGGAGCAGACGTTGAATTAAGAAATGTTTACAAGTCCTGGATTACGGTGCTACGAGATTTCAGTCTGCAATATAACACCGACTGGCGTTTTATACCACCGGGCGCGCCGCACATGGGGGGAGCTTGGGAGCGCTTAGTGCGTTCAGTAAAAGTAGCACTTAGCACTACGCTTAAAGAAAAGGCGCCCAAAGAAGAGGTACTGCAGACATTAATCACTGAGGCAGAATACAGCGTGAATGCACGACCACTCACGCACGTCTCCATAGAACCCGACGATGAAGAAGCCCTGACGCCAAATCACTTCCTTATCGGCTCATCTACAGGACTACCACGGACGGGGCCTTGCACCGAGGCGGACCGCAGCACCTGGCGAAGAGCGCAAGCGCTAGCGGACCAGTTCTGGCAGCGATGGCTTCGAGAGTACTTGCCAACACTCATCCCGCGGGGGCAAGCGAGCACTGTAGTTCCGCAACTTCGAGAAGGCGATCTCGTCATGGTGGTCAACAGCACGCTGCCCCGCAACACTTGGCCGAGAGGAGTCATCGAGCGAGTGCACCCGGGATCAGACGGCATCATCCGGTCTGCAGATGTCCGCACTCAAGGAGGCGTATTCAAGAGACCTGCGACTAAGCTCGTCGTCCTATGGATGAAAGAGGCTACGACGTGTCTGCGCCGGGGGGAGAATGTTACGGACGACGGTGTCAATATATAAAATAAGTTAGAATAAGTTAGAATAAGATAGGCATGTATTGTTATCCCACTCTAAATATACGCAATGTCAATAGATGTAAGAAAGAGACAGCGCTATAGGAAAGAAAGAGATGCAGAGTGGTGCCGTGTGCAAAAGTGGCTCGCACGTGATTGGTGGAGAGGCCGGTACCGCTGACTACCATACCCTGCTAATGTAAGAATCTTAATAGTACTTAAGCACGCCTAATGCATTGTTGATCATGTTGGGTACTTGGCATACATCAATAAATAAGATTGAAGAGCGAAATACGAAGTTTTATTGAGACGCTACAATCTACACTCTACAAACATTAAAGAAAATATTATCACGAAAACTAAAAACCGACCGCTTAAACTAGAATTTGCAGTCAAGTATTTCGTTTTTTTAATAATTTACTAAATTTTCCTCTTTTTAGAAGTCTGTAGCAAAATAGAAATATAAAAGTGTTATTTGCTTTCTCTGATATACGTGATTTACACGTGTTAAGCTAAAACAATTTATTTCCTTTCAGCATACCTAGTTTTGGGGCTAGAAACATATTTAGTGTTTTACACTCTCAAAACCAGTTTTTATAATAGCATCCATTTTTCCTTTTATTGTTTTTAACAAATGTCTATAATAATATTATTTATTGCCTTTGTGTATCTTTTCAACATACGCGTAACGCGTTCACAGAACTCCAGTGACGTTCCTTTGGAAATCCCGGAGCCCTATTTGTAGCGCCGAGCATGGCCACCAGGGGGTTTTAGTTCGGTAAAAATCCCACATAACTAACTTTGCGTCGCTCCCACGGCGTCGGGTACCTTTTGAAGGTTTCGAGAACAAAAAAAAAAGATTCTGACTAAGATTAATAATACTGTGGCGACCTCCCGCTACTCATCAAGAGATGGCGCTACTAGTATTCTGAAACACGCTATCGAAGCATTCTCAGAATCCTGCATATATACAAGTTCCGAACATCAACTGTTGGAGCACGGCCGCTCCCCAGGCATGATCACCTAGCCTGGCGGGAGATCTCCCGTTGCCAAAGTGGTGACCCCAGACAAGGACACGTCCCTTCACGATGGTGGCGACGTCACACCCTGGATGGACCGCAGCATCTCAACATCAGATTAGCAGCTCATCAGGTGCATCGCAGCACATTCGGAAACGCTTCCTGTGCCTGGTCCAGCTGCTCTCCGCGACATCACGGACGGCTTGAGCAGACATTGCTCGCCTCCACACGTCGCTCCACCCTCACATCCCGACTCACCGTGGATAGAGGGCATCCCAAGACCTGACTTCGCCCTCCCATCTCGACTCACCGCAGATAGAGAGCGATCCAACGGTACTTGCAGCGAAGACTCGCGGAACGTATCGACCTCCGGTCTGAGCAGGGTGTAATGTGGCGACTTCACACTACTCATCAAGAGATGGCGCTACTAGTATTCTGAAACACGCTATCGAAGCATTTTCAATGCCCCGCATATATACAAGTTCCGAACAACGACTGTTGGAGCACGGCCGCTCCCCAGGCATGATCACCTAGCCTGGTGGGAGATCTCCCTTTGCCAAAATACCATACCAATTAAAAGCCCCTTTTAGTAGCTTCTTACGACAGGCAGGGGATACCATAGCCCTATTTTGGTCCCGGGACTACAGGACAGAGTATCTATGCCTACCTTACCATACCTTCAAAACATAACAAATGCAGTAACATTTAAAACTGCTCGAATCTGTTGTCGAAAACGAAGGCTCCTATCGTATTCTAAGTCCGTTGGTATATAAGTATATCATAATCACCAGCCACTACTAACATAAAGGAACAATGAAATTAGAGAATTAGCATTATAAAATTGGTTGCTGATCGGTACGATTATATTGAGCAGTGATAGCCTAATGGTTGAAACTTGCCCTCTCGATCGGGAGGTCCGAGGTTCAAACCCAGGCACGCACCACTGATTCATGTGCGTATTATAAATTAATTATCACTGCTTTTCGGTGAAAGAAAAAATCGTGAGGAAACCTACACACCCGAGAGTTCTTTAAAAAAAAAAAAAGTTCTCGGAGGTGTGTGAAGTCGACCAATTCGCACTTGGCCAGCGCGGTGGACTATGACCTAAACTCTCTCATACTGAGAGAAGACCCGTGCCCAGCAGTGGGACAATAATGGGTTGACGACGATTATATTACCGATCAGCAAGAAGAAGATATCGCGAAACGTTTTTATAGCGAATGATTCTAATAATATACGTACCATCGTAAATATATAATAATAGCTCACCTCTAGCTAGAGCACCTTCAACTTCAGGTATTTAATAGCTAGTCTCATCCAGTAATTCGACCAGTCGTGATACAAGTCAAGATGAGGGCACTCGTTGTTTCTTTTGTAATGTGTGGAATGTTTGTACTGATTTCTACTTTGTCAGTAGATACAGACGAAAAGTGGGGTATGTTACATATTTAGTTTTAGACCATTTTTAATAATAATTGTCATTTGTAAATAACCCATTACTTACGACGTTGATTAACATTAATTTTAAAAGCGTTTTTAATTTTTTTTGATATTGATGATTTAATTCAATATATTTATTTAGCGTATGATTAAATTAAAGCTGCGAAACCGATATAAAAGGATTGACGGAAACTTTTCGAGTTATAATTAATTATAAATGAACACAAAAAAAATACGAGTAAATTTATTTTAAGCTATAGATCAATAGTAATTATAATCTCATTTACTGTTACTAACGATTTTTGTAATTCACTTAAAAAATGGAACCTGAGTAAATAAGTTTAAATGATTTAATGCTTCTGTTATGTTTGATTAAACATGATCACCTACATTACAATTTCTAGCAAATGTGGTGTCTCGTTGTCTTTATATTAATCGCAACTTTAACTCTGTGCCCTAAGATTGTATGGAAAAAAATGTTGTATAACGAATACTGACATTCGTATTTTCAAATTATATAAGTTAAAAGTAGGTTTTATAATTTTTGCGTCACACGTAAAATTAAATACAAAGTTATTTTATAATTATTTATAACTTTTCTGACTGCTGATGAACTTAAAAACAAAATTTAAAACATTTCAGATTGCCCAATGAACGAAGTGTTTTACAAGTGTTCACTCGAGAAATGCACTGAGCATTGTAGACACTTGAAGTCACCTCCACCGTGTCCTGCCTTGGCTCCGAACTGCTATGCACCAGCTTGTATGTGCGAGAGCGGAATGTTAAGAAACGAAGCCGGCGTGTGTGTGCCAACGCCGGAGTGTGATTAGGGCTGCCACCTTTTTTTTGAACCACTAAAGTACATTGGCTATAAAAGGTATAAAGAAAAAAGTACGTAACATCAAAATAAAGTACAAGTTATTTTATTCCTTATTTCTTGGCTCCTGGAAATTTATAGAATGGTGCGTGATGGTGGTCAGCGAAAAAAAGGGTAAAACTTGACAATCAAAAAAAGGTCACCTACATATTCCACTACTTTCTAAATAAGGTAGCTAGGGAAACGTAGAAATGTAAGAATTTTTGTTTCACACAAAAATGCTTATAATCAAACTTTTTTAAACCGAGACCATGCTAAATAAAGTATTTTCGCGTACTTTATTTTCGTCATAAAGTATAAAGTACAATTGTTCCAAATAACCAATCCTAGGGTGGCAACCCTAAGTGTGATTAACGGTAAGAGTAACACTCTTTTTATCGGATTGAAGTATTCAAGGTGATAGAACCAGTGTAGTTCGACCGAGGAAGTACTACCCCCACACCTATTTCTAGCGTGAAGCATTTCTTGCGTTTCGGTAGAAGGGTATGGTTGCCGGCACACTTTCACATGAGGCAACCATCGGGAGGAGCAACGCAATTGTGACTGACTTCAGATGGAACCCCTGTTCTGTATGTAGTTGATTACACATGTCCATGCGCGGCAGTGACCACTTACCATCAGGTGGACTGCATGCTCGTTTGCTACTTCAGTCAGATAAAAAAGGAAAAGCAAACAAACAGTCCTGGCAACTGGCATTAACATCTTTTAGCAACTTCGTAAAATTCTAAAGTAAATTACAAATACGTTGCAACTTCTAAGGACTAAGAAATGTCGCACTCATATAAAAATGAACCGGTAATCACACCTTTTCAAAGAAATACAAAAACCGCTTGAGGCTAGAATTAACTGTGTTGGCACCTTTCCGGTCAAATGTCATTTGTTCTGCCACCTATAATAGTGACCTATAAAAGTGACTTTTAATGTATTTGTGGGGCCGTTAATTTCCACCCTACATTCTTTGACCGTCTTATTTGACTATACACCAGTAAAGTTGTAACGCCTAAGGATATTTTTTCGTAAAATATTTTTTTATTATCCGCGAAAATCTATTTAAGATGGTGATGGAGTATATTTCTTTTATATAATTCAATTTACTTAATCACCATAGAAACTTGTATAAATCGGTTTATCTAAAACATGAAACCCATACACAAAGTCGCGGTAAAGAAAATATACTCTAAGAATAATACATAATATTTTTATTAAGTAAATTAACTGATTTGTTGTATAACATATTTATTTTTAGTTTACTTTATTCGTTCTGTTTGGGATTTTCTTAAAATAGAAAGCTATTTAAAGAAATTTATATATTTATTATATATAGTTCTATAAAATTCTATAAAACAATTTATGTTTTTTTCAGATTATACTAATAAGAAAAAGTTACTATGGAATTACGGAACACATATGGAATACGAAAAAAAAATGGATACTAAAAAATAACAAATATCAATAAAAATAGCATTATGTTGTACTTTTGTTCTTATTTATCAGTAGTCAGTCACACATTCACACATTTTACCCCATTTATTTAGCTTAATTGGTATAGTGAACAAGTATAAATATTGGTTAAATTAATATCTAACACCAAATGGAAACACATTTCGTTATACACATTAAAATGTTCAGGAATATTGATGTATTAATTTAAAATTTGGCAGTTATTTTAAATAGAGGATAAAATTTTATGCATCGCATTCATTTTGCTTCCGGTATAATGATAGCTATAAGCTTTACTTATAAGTCCACCAATTCGCACTTGGCCAGCGTGGTGGAACCACGCTGGCCACCACCAGAATAAGAGAGTTTTAGGCCATAGTCCATATGGCCTAAAACTCTCTTATTCTGAGAGAAGACCCGTGCCCAGCAGTGGGTTGTACCCCAAGCTTACTTACTTTTAAATCTCATCAAATAATTATTTTTTGGAAATCTGAACAGAGTGTATAAATACCGTGTTTTTTCGAAATCGGTTATTTTTGAGTAAGATTTGCAGCATAAAAAAATACCAAGCTCCTATTAAATAGAATGAGCTTTACTCTAAGAAGTGCATATTGTACAAATATATATAAAAGAGTATCTGTAATATACTATAATTATTTACACTATTATGATGTCATACAAGCGTCCTTCCATCCGCGATTTAATCTGCTTCCATACGTTGCGGGAAATTCCAGCGGTTAATTGACCGAGGCGGTTATTATAATAATTTCATAGGTTGCACTTCTGTTTGTGAATGATCGAAAAGTATTATTATTTATGTAAATCTCAAATAGTGCAAAATGTGGTGCGTAAGGATACAGTTAGTGTTGTGTGTCGTGATATGGAACCTAAAAAAGAAAAACGAACTAGACGTAGGGTAGATAGGTTAATTTACCACTAGTGCTTGTCAGCGGTTTCTCCCCGCTACCGCAGTTTGGCTGTGACCGCGATCCATGCAACTGGGTCGGAATAACGGCAAAAAGAATTCTTTATGAATTCATAAACCGCATACCGCGAGTACCCGTTAAGTATTATAATGATCGAAAAGTAGTATATAACTATACAATATGCACAATAATATCAATATTATAATTGCGTTGATGACGAGGAATGTAGTAATATTCATTTTATAACGTATATTGATGACGAAATAATCTCCATGCGGTCTCAAATCCAAAATTCCGCGTTTGATAGTTGGTGAAAATTCGTTTAGATTTCTTTTCTGTCATGACCAAGACAATCTTAAGCGAACTGTATCTTTTTTATCTGATTGAAGTAACAAACAAGCATTCAGTCCCAGTGATAGTACACTGATGGTCACTGCTGCCCATGGACATCCGTAAGCTATTTCAAATCGTCCCTGTAGTTCCGGGATCAGAATACGGCTATGGTATCCTCTGCCTGTCGTAAGAAGTGACTAAAAGGGGCTTCTGGGGTTGCGGGCGGCTAGAGTGGGAGCTTGAACCGTCCAGACAGGCGATCCCGGGAAGGACGGCAGTATGTGTGGTCGCATATCTTCGTAAAGACTAGACGGAGCGGTGGGCCCAGCTGCCCATCTGAAAGGAGCCTGATGGGGCAACGTGCTCAGAGGATTCCGGTTGCGGTCGGACCGAGTACCCGGCTCTTTTTAGCTCCGAGGCCACCTGGTGGGTTTAGTGCGGAATAAATCACACATAATCCTGCGTAGCTCCCACGGCGTCAGGTGCCTATTGAAGGTTACCCCCTCGAAAAAAAGCCACTTCAAAAAGAACGTTGGTTCTATTTGAAGTCAATCACAAATGCGTTACTACTCTCTAGGACTAAGTTGGTCGCCTCATATAAAAGTATGCCGGCTAGCACACCCTTTCATCGAAAGTTAAGAAATGCTTCACGCTAGAAACACATGTGGTGGTAGTACTTCCTCGGCCGAACTACACTGGTTCTACCACATTGTAAAAAGTGATATCATTATTTATAAACTATTGAAAAACTAAAACTACTAATAGTTTTAAAAATATTCAGCCTTCAAGTATGTTTTAAAGGGACTCGAATCTAGAATCTACTGCAAGTAAGCTGCCATAGCTGTTATAAATAAACAAGCAGCTACTAAACAACATTCGCATAGTAGGTGATTAGCCTAATCTCGCAGATTTTATCTTAAAATGAATACATATTATTTTCCTCAATATGAAAAACAATGCGAGGAAAATTCCTCACATCGTTTTTTGTAATTTTTAGAAGTGTTGTCTTAGAACTGGTATTACATTTAATAGGTAATTCTTTTGTGATGATAGATAGATGTTTATGTTTATAATGGGCTCTATTTTTTTAAGAAATCGTAGGGCGTCTTTTTATTTATAAGACTTTAGTCTATATACTAGGTTTTATGTAAAATAAATAAAAATAAAAAACAGATCTCTCTTCTCGTATATACGAGTATATATTTTCACTGCCTTATTAATCCTTTTAAACAAGAAGACAAGGTTTTTTACGTTACTTGTAAATTTGAATCTTGGTAAGCAATAGTGCCACTGTGTCTTATCTTAATTAGTATCAGTATTGGAAAATTTATAAGGCGTACTACTTACCTTTAACTACTAAACATTAGCAACCTAACGTAACCTAACCTAACCAACTTAAGGCGGATTTTGAATAACTTCTGTAATACCTACCTCACTATAATATCTATATTTTACATGAAGCAAAACTTTGTGATTCGTTTATAAGATTTTGCTTGCCGCAGGCGCAGCAGTAAGAAATTACTTACGGTTATAGTTGATGTAGAGAAGGATTGCGCAATGCTAATATTTTTTTCAAACAATGCATAAAATGTACATAAAATCAACTAAAAACACATTACACTCACTACCTTGCATTTGACACAAACACATACATAATAAACGAAATAGAACATTCAATGTCTTACTATGAAAACACATCACGTCAAAAATGTCAGTTGTCTTTGTCAAAATACCCGCTATTGCACCTAAGTTTTTTAACCCTTAATGTATTTGTGTGGAAATAAACGATTATTATTATTATTATTATTGCTTTGAAATGTGGCTCTGTAAATAACATTTTGTACCTTTACTGGGCGCGTTCCAAGTAACTTGAAAAATATTACAATCTATTTAAATTGACAACCCGCGTGGCGCAGCGGTTACCATACCGGTCTGACGCGCAATGGGTCCCGGGTTCGATTCCCGGCCAAACAGGTATCTGAATGATGAGTTTAGATTCCTGTTCTGGGTCTGGGTGTTTGTGTGTTCGTCTTGTGTGTGTCCATGGTACCCACGACAGAGGAGAAAATCCTACTGTGGGGATATGAGTGTAGAAAGCGTGTATGTGTAATGGTGAAATTAGAGAAATATTGGAGCTACTTTGGACAATATGGAGTTTAGTTTTTTAAATCAAATTACGGTCGAATTTCGAACGATGCGACGGGTGACTAGTAACAATTATTTCCTAACATAGAATTCGACAAGTGGAGGAGGAGGAGAGGGTAAATGAATGGATTTGAATTCAAACTTGAGCATGAGAGCTGAAAATCTAAACCAGTAGTCTATTAGTGCTTTCCACGGTTCCACAAAACCATTCCCTTCAGAGACACTGCAAATGGTCCGTAACAAGTCTGTAAGCGAGTTGTAGGTACGTGAAACGAGATGCCGTTGGTACAGCAGAGTAAAGTTAAATGGATTGTAGAATTGTTTTGTCTGTTTTTAATGTTTGTAATAGATGTGTTTTTTTTAAATCACGCGTGTTAGAAAAAAATGCCTGATTGACATGAATAATACTTTAAATAAGCTATCAGAAAGTGCAATGACTGCAATTGCAATCATTGCACTTTCTGATTTCTTATTGCAATCAGTGCAATTATTATCACACTTTGCATTGCACGTAGTCTTTTCTCAATAAACTTATTTGATTTTGGATTAGTTGGGCTATAGGTACATTATATAGTTCGGTTTAGCCATCCACTTTATTTCCTCATTCATATTATAAGAATGAAACTGTCTGAGTTATTAACACAGTAAGTTAGCAAACTTCTTAGTAATATCGTACAATAATAATTAAAAACATAGAAATGCTTCAGTATTGTACAACACGCCAGGTTAAATAATTTCAGAAAAAAACTATACAACTTCTCCCATTGTTAGATCCAATCCGTCTTTCCCATAAACAAACCTTCAAACTAGCGGCAATCGCGCGGAAAATATAAAAACACAGGTACAATAAACAAAAGCGGAGAGAACAATTATTGTACACAAAAACGAGAATTAACATGTTTCAAAAAGAATATTGTTCTCACAACAACCGCGGGATTGTTGTAATTCCGGTATGCAACTGCTATTCCGCGTACATTTTTGGGATATCTCGTTAATATTTGCTGGTATTCCGTGCGTGAACCTTTTCAACTCTGTTGAAAATTCATAAACAGTCAGTGGTAATGGCCGTAGTATTTAAATTGCTTCATGCATAGAGAAAGGGAGTTGCTGTGCTAGGGATGTGCTGTGCCTGATACTAATAACGGCTTTACCTGAATTTATGTATCCCGTAATACAAATCTACATCTAATGATAATAAAATGATAATGATAATGAATATTTATTTTCTATAATTGCGGTTTACATTAAGGTCTTAGATTAAATATGTCATATGTCACAATTAGCCATTTGTATTATGGCATGCAAATGTCAGTACGTATTATTTAAATTAAATTGCTTCATGCATAGAGAAAGGGAGTTGCTGTGCTAGGGATGTGCTGTGCCTGATACTAATAACAGCTTTACCTGAATTTATGTATCTCGTAATACAAATCTACATCTAATGATAATAAAATGACACTGATAATGAATATTTATTTGCTATAATTGCGGTTTACTTTAAGGTCTTAGATTAAATATGTCATATCTCACAATTAGCCATTTAAAATATGGCATGCAAATGTCAGTACATATTATTTAAATTAAATTGCTTCATGCATAGAGAAAGGGAGTTGCTGTGCTAGGGATGTGCTGTGCCTGATACTAATAACAGCTTTACCTGAATTTATGTATCCCGTAATACAAATCTACATCTAATGATAATAAAATGACAATGATAATGAATATTTATTTGCCATAATTGCGGTTTACATTAATGTCTTAGATTAAATATGTCATATCTCACAATTAGCCATTTATAATATGGCATGCAAATGTCAGTACATATTATTTAAAATAATCATTATTCAAAATGTCAAGTTATTGTAATAAAATAAAAAATAATAAAAATTTTATTTTATATATTTTCTTCCTTAAAAACTAGTATAATTATTCCTACCTATTATCTATTGCTTCTGAATTAAGATTATTTTTTTTATTATAAATGTCATAATATTATATTATAATATGAACTCTTTTACATTTGCTAACCGACCAGTCGTGAAAAAAGTTTCGAAATTGATTTAAATTATGTTTTCTATAGACAAATACCTTCAAGCTTACAAAACTAAAGCTCACGTCCGTCTAAGTTGTTGGCTCCATTAACTTTCTTCAATTTTATTTATAGCATATTAGTTTTAGTTAACATCTGATATAACTTTTAATTAGGTAAATATTTTACAATAATTTTATTATGTCGTTATCACGCTTAGCTCTTAAGTTCTCATCTCATCAACCCTTTATTGGCCCACTGCAGGGCACGGGTCTTCTCTCAGAATGAGAGATTTAGGCCATAGTCCACCACGCTGGCCTAGTGCAAATTGGTGGACAGCTCTTAAGTTAAATCAAAATAATCCCCTCCATCTATAAGCCCTTTTAAGTCCACCATTTGCCGAATAGTCACCGAACATGTTACGCATGAAGAAGCTGCTCTACGTAGTCTGGATTTTATTCCTTAGTCACCCCCTACGATATTCACGGGAAGAGATAAAGTGGTAGTATTTAAAACCAAACAAACACGGTACACGAATAGCATATACTATACTCATGACAACGGTAAATGATAAAGAACCACTAATACTCTTGCTCACCTAACTAGTCTAAGCTAACCCAACCCTTCCTACATAATCACCCACTTATCACAATGGTAAAAGTTTAGGCGCCGCTACGAGTAACTTGACAAAACTACCCTACTTCCATAAATCGAAATCCTTCTAAACTCCCACAAACGGCTTTTGTGTGCCACAAAGGCTATTTGCTGTGGAAAGCACACACGAACATGGACGCAAGTCTATTGTTACCATTCTGTTTCGCTTCTACCAATTTACACAAGCATGAACGATACAGTGCTGTGTAGTTTGAGTGGGTGGTGTGGGTGTGGAACAATTAGTTGGTTTGTACTTGACTTAACTCGTTTGTGTATGTTACGTGATAATACGTATACCCATCTGACAGATAATATGACGTAACACGTTCTGTTCTCTTAGATCCGTGATATTAGTGACGCGGGTATAATGGACAAGTACATTTATACTACACAGAATTGTTTGATTTTTTATAGTTTATCACAGTTATTGTTTTATAATAATAAACTATGTAGCTATATATCATTAGAAAAGCATGCAAGTAATGTATTTAAAAAATCTAAGTGAAGCACAAATTATACCCACTAATTGACGAGTATACTAGACAAAATAGTTTGTTTATTTTTGATTTTTTCACAGTTTCGTGTATGCCGTATAATAATAAAATTTATGAGGAAAAAAAAAGAAAGAGAAGTAGAATCGAACAATTTTAATTAGAAAAATAATTTGGCTGTTTGTTTTTATTTACAAAATTCAGCTTATATATTTGCGCCTGTAACACTGAAAAAAGAAACAATTTAATTTACACAGAACTGCTTTGCTGTAAGATAATTTTTTTGTTACCTGCTATTTATTCAAATGTCCCTACACAGATAATGAATTGAAAAATTGTATAGCAATTTACTTCTACTTGTTATTCTAATAATTAAAATGTAGCAGTCACAGCGAGCTAGTCCAACAATTCGCACTTGGCCAGTGCGATGGACTATGGCCTAAAACTCTCATTCTGCGAGAAGACCCGTGCCCAGCAGTGGAACAATAATTGGCTGTATCCAATCACAGCGAGCTGTGGCTTTAGCCAGTAGTTAACAAAACTTTTTAAGGTTCAGTATATAAAGGGAAGGGAATAAACGGATACCTATTTTTGTCGAACCGTGGTAGATTAAACTTGTACAATTGTTGAAAAGAATTTGTAGTGTCATTACTATGGTTGCCATAACAAAAAAATATAATTTTGTGATACGGAAATCTTCGTGTTTGATTCGCACTTAGCCAAAATGTAAATATTTTTTGAATACATGCCACAATAACTTGGTTTATAATTTCTAATATAATGTACATACACTGGGGAAAATAACTCTATCGTATTATTCTTACGTTGTTCCTAGCTTTACCTTCTCTGGGCTGCAATAAACATTTCTCCACGAAGATAGTTCTTGAAGTTATGACATGTCAGCAACATACGTAGTTTAGAGGAGGAGAGATCGAAACAAAACAAAATATAAACTTGAAGTCGTCTGTACAGTGTGGCTGCTTTTATCATTGATATTGAAGCGTTATTTTTTTTTAAAATATGTAATCAATATCATTAAATAAGCTGTATTTCCGAAACGAAGTTTGAATGCTAATTGCCAACAGCTATTCACATGCACCGCATTCTCAAGATACAGTAAGCTACTGGTTCCAGCTTTTATTATTAGACTAGTTGACCCGGCGAATTTCGTTCCGCCTAACAGTCAAAAGTCTAAAATGATCAGTGTTTCTCCACGATGTATTATAAAACCTTCCTCTTGAATCACTCTATCTGCATTAAAATCCGTAGCGTAGTTTTAAAACATACATACATAATGACAGACAGCGAGAAGCGAATTTGTTTTATACTATGCAGTGATGAAACCCGTCACACTGGAAATTCTGGACGATTGGAAAATATCTAGAATCGGTTCGCTATTGACCCGTAGGTACCTCAATTTTGTTTGAAACAGAACTCACAGACTTTTTAATAAGCAAAAGTGACTACTGACGCCCACACCGGTTTTATAATGGTGAGTGTTCCGAGGAACTGTTTGACCCAGGGCCCACATCATATTTCCTTTGTCGCATCACTCACCAACGGATGAAGTTCAATCCACATCAACTGGACCCGTCGCGGATCTCCACGGTTCAGTTTGCGCGCTCGTTTCTGCCGCGGACGTGCAAGATGTGGAATTAGCTTCCTTCTTAGGTATTCCCGGAGCGCTATGACATTTGGTTCTTCAAGAAAGGCATAAAAAGTAAACGAAGGCTTCCTTCCTTTAAAGCCAGCGGTGCACTGGTGACTCCTCAGGTGTGGCTACTATAAAAAAAAAAAAACATTTTTTATAATATTGAAGTACCATTCAGTACACCTGATGACAAGTGAGTACTCCTACCCATGAACATTTTAATCAATCCCAGATGAGATTAAAATCTTAATTTGGAATGCTTTGGAATACTTACTGTATTTATCTCTTAGCACACCCTTCAGAGTAGCAACACATCTGTTATTGACTTCAGGTTGAACCCATGTTCTCTATGAAGTTGATTACAGATGTCCGTGGGCGGCACTTGCTATTAGGTGGACTGCATGCTCGTTTGCTACTTCAGTTAGATAAAAAAAGAAGTGTATACTTATAAGAGGGGATCCCTGGATAACAGTTAGATGTGTATAAAAACAAAGTATTCCAAGCAACGAGTTCTTTAGAACGGCACCTCCATATTTAAGCTATCAAAGTACCTCACCCAACTGCGCTAGTTATAAACTTTGAATAGGGAGATCGTGTCTAGGTATTGAAATGTGCGAATTGGACAGCGGACAGTTTCATTTAAGTGAATGTCCACTGTCGATAAACGGTCTATAAGACCTTACCCCTTTAACGTTACCGAAATTATTTGCATACGATTTTACGTTGGTGTTTGGTGTACATTGATGCTTTGTTGAAGAGTTGAATTGTGCGCGTGATATAAGTTTCCAATGTATATTGACGTTGAATTTAGGTCGGTTTACGTCCCAAAATTTAATAAAAGGTGAAGGTGTGGACCGTCTTTATTAGTCGCTATAAGTTTTTCATTTATTGCCTCGGGGGTTTCTTTTAAATAAATTACAAAAGTAATATTTATTCAGTGAGCGAAATGTAATAAAAAACCCTTGGCTTCTGTTATTAGAGCAAGTAGCTCAGTGAAATGGTTTTATTGAAACCTTTTCGGCGATTATATTTCTGTATAAATCTAAAAAGGGTGGTTAAAGTAGCAAAAGTCAAAATGAAAGGGTTAGACCTTTCGTGCCGACTTTTGCGTTATGTTCCACATTTGAAACTTTAATTACGGTGAGGGTCGTTTCACATTGTCGTTCAGTCTCGATCTTACATTTCTATCATTAGTAATTAAAGTCTTGTTCCAACTCTGTCATTTATTTACGTCCCTTGTTATTATTTAATTTAATTAGATAACTTAGTTTCTGTTTATTCCCGAATTATATAATTTTAAGTATTAGGAATAGCACCAATAGGAATTAGCACTTTTGCGTTGTTTTTTGCGTGGCTATTGAAATTGGATTGTATGAAACTATGTGTATGGCAGCTCCGCTTGCCTGCCCCGTGTTTTTAACCTAACCTAATCTAGATCAAGCTAAAAATAATTGTGCCAAATTTGATTATAAACCAGTAGTTTTGGCGTAAAAGAGTATTTTTTTTATATAATAATGAAGTAGCAAACGAGCATGCAGTCCACCTGATGGTAAGTGGTCACCGCTGCCCATTGACACCTGTATGCCAATCACAGTTGCGTGACACCTACTCCCGAGGACTAGGATAGTCACCGCATTCTTCAATAATGCGCCGGCAACCACACTTTTGAAGAATGCTTCACGCTAGAAATAAGTGTGGCGGTGGTACCACCTGGTAAAACATTTTACCAACCAACCAATAGAATCTTTCGCCTTATAACATTAGTAGCATTGCAGTGTTACTACACTTTTATTGTGTTTCATATCTGTTCGTGCCGCAAATACGCTGGGGAGAGTCACTATCTAGGTGGTAGAACCAGTGTAGTTCGACCGGGGAAGTACCACCGCCACACCTATTTCTAGCGTGAAGCACTTCTTGCGTTTCGATAGAAGGGTGTGGTTGTCGGCACACTTTCACATGAGGCGACCATCATAGTCCTCGGGAGTAGCAACGCATCAGTGATTTACTTCAGATGGAACCCATGTTCTGTATGAAGTTGATTACAGATGTCCATGGGCGGCAGTGGCCACTTACCATCAGGTGGACTGCATGCTCGTTTGCTACTTCACTCAGATAAAAAAACAGACTGGATAATAGTGTGCTTAGACCTCAACTGATCTGGATTTCTAAAGGTCTAAAGTTTAATTAGATCTTAATGTGAAATGTATATAAGTAATTAGTAGCAGAAATGATGAATGACGAACAAGATTAATTTTGTTTATATACTTATTAGAAGGTGTTTTGTGAACGTTTTCATACAGCCTTAATAAAATCAGTGCCTTGTGTTGTATTACTTTATATTATTAATATTTCGAAGATATTAAGGATATTACATACTTATTGATGCTAATAAGTTTTATAATGAAAGCTTTAAAATATTTTTTGCTTTTTATCCTTACTTTCAACATGCTGGTAAGATCAAAAATTTAGAGCTGTTTGATTTTCATCCAAGTGTGACGCACTTGGGTGAAAATCAAAAAGGTCTAAATTTAAGAAGGAGGGTTATATTATTTATGCATGTTTGTATATGTATGTAGATTTTTGGCAGTGCAGAGAAAGAAGATGGGAAGAACGATTTTTTATAATCATAACAAAATGAGTATTAAATAAAGCAATGTTGACACATAATTCCTCACAGGTGTTAAATAAATCATAAAAATCTAATATCTGACTGCAAATTATAATTATAGCAGTCGTGTTTTTTGTTTTCATAATAACTTCTCGTTATTATAAAAAACACGACTCTCTGTACATTGATTTTAATTATTATCACTATTTATTTACACTGGTAGGTTTTCGAGGCAATCCGTCCGATATTTCAGCAGTAGTTAAGTAGGAGATTCGGCGTCCTGTCATTCCGTCTGACTCAGGTGCTCTCGGGACATGGTTGTTTTGGGAGCTATTTGTGTCGGACCGCCCGGTCCGACACAAATAGCTCCCAAAGAAGCCGGAAGCCGACAGCCAGGTGCCATCACTGCGACGATTGCCTCGAGGAGATGGCCCAGCATACGCTGGAGGTATGCCCTGCGTGGGATGCGGAGCGCAGCGCGCTCAGCTCTGTATTGGGAGCCGACCTCTTGCTCCCGACCGTGGTTCATGCCATGGTGGGAAGTGACAGGTTGTGGCAGGCGTTGCGAACCTTCTGCGAAGCGGTAATGCTCGCGAAGGAGGCGGCGGAGAGACTCAGGGAGGAGGGTGCGTCTCCTCAGGTACTCCATCGCAGGTTCAACGCCGGAGGGAGGATGTCGCTGAACGTCTCCCTTTCCCCTTCCCATGAGCCTGCCGGAGGCGGATTCGGGGGAATCCAATTCCGGTCTTAAAGCTCGAGATGTTGTGTGTGCGTTCTGCACGCACATCTCATAAAAGACGTCAATGAGAGGGGTCCCTCCCTCTCGGGACGTGGCTGGCGTTTACAGCAGCGGAACATCTAGAAGAACGCTGCGAAGTTTTAGTCGGTAAGAGTCCGACATACCCCTTTTGCTCCCCCGGGTTCCTCCGAGATAAAAAAAAAAAAAACACTGGAAGGCATTAAGTTTAACTAGTCACCCTTCGCAACCGCCGAAATTCGACCGTAATTCAACTCAAAAACTAAACTTGATAGTGTCCATCATTTTTTATGAATTTTCAAGCTTTAATAGAATCAAGCAAGCAAGCTTTAATACATTGCATGTTTTAATACAGCCGAAAAATAAGTATTTTATTACGCTGTAAGAGGTTAAGTGACAAAGCTGCATTTAAAATCAATAACGGGTATTTTGACAAAGACATCTGACAATTTTGACATTCTGTGATTTCATAGCTTGTATGTTTTATTTTGTTTATTATTTATGCGTTTGTGACAAATGCACGGTAGTGTGTGTAATGCAATTTTAGTTGATTTTATGTATGTTATATGCGTTATTTGAAAAAAATATTAACATTCCGCACTCCATCTCTACGTGAACTATAACCGTGCAAAATTTCACACTCCTCCGTCCGCGGCAAGTTACTTAAAAATGCACCACAAGTTTTTGCTTCACGTATTAATATATAGATACATATATATTGACTTTTAAAAATATAGTCAAACTACGCTTTCAACAAATATGTTCAATGCTTTTCGTTTTCGGTTTCTTACTGAAATATTTTTCTTTTGCCCAAAACTTCGTGTAGACTGAATGTACGCTGGTTATTTATGGGTCCCGTAGCGGGCAATGAATAAACCGCGTCTTATTTCAGGAAAGCTATTAATATTATTAATTTTTCCTTACTTTCCATTTATATGATAATTTTTATTGTTCCGAGACAAAAGAGAAAAACTTTCGTTTCTACTGTTACAACGTATTTGTGGTATTTATGTATTAGTTGTTCCAATAAAAGTTGTAATCCATTATGGCTGCATATGTATATGCTTTTTACTTTTTAAATCGAGAAGACGAGACAGAGGAGAATAGAAATGGAATTTGGATTATAATTTTTATCATCATAGGTTCATAATTAAACAACACAGTAAACTTTTATACGAGGCGAATATCTTAGTCCTCGGGAGTAGCAATGCATCTGTGATTGACTACAGATAGAACTCATGGTCTATATAAAGTCGCATATAGATGTCCATGGGCCACAGTGAGCACTTACCATCAGGTGTACTAATGCTCGTTTACTACAGCAATATAAAAAAAATGTATTGCGTGGTCATTGGCTACTTTTATACTATAGGAAATATACCGCTCATATCTTTTAGATATAAGCATAGTTTAGGTATGATAGTACACAAACAGACATAAATGAATCCAGCTTTCATTACCACCCTTTAATCCTGCTAATAGTTTTAATTACGCCATTGCTGGGCACGATTCAATTATATCCGAGCTCAGTCCAATTCTCGTAATTAGCTAAATTGCGCGATCTTATTTAGTAGTGATAGTGTGGGCTCCTGAAAATATTATGAGCTGGATATGGTACGGTACAAGTTATTTAGCTATTAGAAGATTAGAGGCGATTATCTATTTGTATATGTAGGCACGGTACAGTAATGTAATTAGTATAATCCGATAATTGGCTAATGTGTATTATACGAATGAATAACTGAACCATTGAGTGAATGAATTAATAAGTAGTCCAATTTTGATGCTTACCGGATAAATCTGATCCAAATTATCTGATTGAGTAAAAGTTTTGGACCTGTAAATTTGTGAGTGTAATTATGTAAAATATATATTTTCTTTTATAATATTTCAATAAATAGCCATGTAAGTAAAAGATTGACTAAGCTATTTATATCGTCTCTGTAGTGCCGAGATCAGAATAGGACTACGGTATCCCATGCCTGTAGTAAGTGGCGACTAAAAGGCGGCTTCCGGGGCTGTGGATGGCAAGAGTGTGAGCTCGACTCTTTCAATCATTATTTCAACCCTGATTTTCCCATAAATAATGATTTATTTTGTTATGTTAGGCTAACTTTTCTCATCAAATTAAATTCTTTAAAATCGTTAGTACAGTACCAGATAGCAAGTACCTACTATTAGATAAGTGAAGTAGCTTGCGTGGATAAAAACGATGTACAATGACTAGCACGGTCGAAAATTGGATGGATGACCACCATTTCAAACCGTCGATCCTGCTTGTTATCCGTAGATAGAAACCTTTAAACCTTGTTGAAATCCAATGAATTAAAACATTTAACAGTTGTTGTTCATTGAGTCGTAGCCCTCAGCATTTTCGCCAGCTGTTACAAGCAGTATATTACGACAGAGGACAGATACAGGAAATACTACCGCTACACATATTTTAGCGTGAAGCAGTTCTTGCGTTTCGGTGGAAGGGTGCGGTTGCCGTTTCACTTTTATATAAACGTC
The DNA here is from genome assembly GCA_949699795.1 of Spicauda simplicius. Lineage (NCBI taxonomy): Eukaryota > Metazoa > Arthropoda > Insecta > Lepidoptera > Hesperiidae > Spicauda > Spicauda simplicius. Next base: position 7,791,156 of record OX453067.1, on the reverse strand, counting down.
GTTGGAAAATTTTCAATTTATTAATTGAACGCGCAGAGGTCCTTAACCGAAATACTACAGAATTAATATAAATGAAATTCAATTAACCCATTTTAAGTGAAAATAAAAGCACCCATTTAATAGCTCACAAAAAAATTCATTGCTATGAAAATTCATATTAATTTCCAGTTTTGGCATAGCTAAATTAAATATAAAACAATTTATGGATCTTCTCTTTTTCGGCTCGACAAAAATAATTCTTCGTTAACAAATTCAGTAAACCAGACAGTTGAAGGGCGCTTCATTAATAACAACGACTTAATCCTTTACCGAAAAGCTTCTATCTTGCTTCATGAAGCCACTCTTACCTATATTTAATATTTACTACCTTAAGAATAAATAATTAAATATTTTTTCCAAGTTTAACTTAAGCACCTTTGTTTAAGTTAAACTTTGAATAAAACTATTACATTCTCTATTGTTAAGCATTTTATATAATCATCTTTTTTTCTACATATCCTCGTGTTGTATATAAGGAGTTCAATATTAAATATAGTGGGAGCCTTCCTAGTCCGTAGTTAAAAACTTCAGTTTGGGTTTATTTTTACTTGGATTGGATTATATATCCCATTTCTACTTGCATTGCATAAATAAATTCACCTTATAATAAACAATTTGAAGTCTAATATATTGTGCATACCCTCCTTTAGCTTAACCACGATGTAGTATTTAATATGATAAAATTGTAGTATTAAATGTATATAAAGTCAAGTCGTCTCGCATAAATGAAACAAAAACAACAATTTATCACCTATGTAACGGGTAATCACGATGTGTGAGTTTTGAATGTCTTTCCGCCGATATTTCGACTATAAAGTAGTTTATGTAAATCACAAATAGAGCAAAGTTTGGTGCGTAAGGATACAGTTAGTGTTGTGTGTCGTGATGTGGAACCTAAAAAATAAAAACGAACTAGTCCAAGGGTACGTTAATTTATCACTAGTGTTTATCAACGGTTTCTGCCCGTCACGGCATTTTGGACATGACCACGATCCATGCAATTTAGTAGCCATTACATAACAAAGTGTATTAATTCCACGATAATATTAGAATAAAATGGTAAATAGAACAATGATAAATAGAGCAGTGATAGCCTAATGGTTGAAACTTGTCCTCTCGATGGGGAGGTCTAAGGTTCAAACCCAGGCACGCACCACTGATTTTTTTCTAAAATTATGTGTATATTAGAAATTAATTATCACTGCTTTTCGGTGAAGGAAAACATCGTGAGGAAACCTAGACACCCGAGAGTTCTTTAAAAAAAAAGTTCTCGGAGGTGTGTGAAGTCCACCAATTCGCACTTGGCCAGCGCGGTGTATAGTCTAAAACTCTCTCATTCCGAGAGAAGACCCGTGCTCAGCAGCAGGACAATACAGTTGACAATTAGATCAATGTTGCGCAACCAATAGCGTATAAACAAAAGTTCCTACGTACTGTGTAGGTACGTAGTAGGTAGTAGGTCAAAGGTGGTAGAACCAGTGTAGTCAAAGGTGGTAGAACCAGTGTAGTTCGACCGGGGAAGTACCACCACCACACCTATTTCTAGCGTGAAGCAGTTCTTGCGTTTCGATAGAAGGGTGTGGTTGCCGGCACACTTTCACATGAGGCGACCATCATAGTCCTCGGGAGTAGCGACGCATCTATGATTGACTTCAGAGGGAACCCATGTTCTGTATGAAGTTGATTACAGATGTCCATGGGCGCCAGTGACCACTTACCATCAGGTGGACTGCATGCTCGTTTGCTACTTCAGTCAAATAAAAAAAATAAAAAAAAAAAAACTGTGTAGGTTTTTAGAAACATGTTAAGAATCCCATGCACCTACTTAATAACTTAACTTGGTCGAAAGTTTTACGTCGAGTAGCTGGTAATTAAACAACTTCTGCGCAAAACAGAAACTGTCAGTAAATTGCACTGAGACTATTTTGCTGGAACTTCAACTTTCGAAGTGAAGTTCACCTCATGCCCTTTGGCTGTTGATTTGTAGGTTGTAGAATATTTCGTCCGTCATTAAAATCAAATATATGGCCATCATATTATCCTGTAAAACATGTTATAAGTATCAAATGGTAAAATATGCTATGGTTATCCTTAAGTATAATTATACTATGTATAATATAGGATAACCATAAGTAAAAGTTCCGTATGTCTTTTTTTTATTAAAGTGGGTAATCCTCATGGATACCAGGCCACCCGGGCAGCTGGGTTATGCCGGACTCTTACCGGCTAAACCCCCACTGTGTTTTCTCCTCGCACCGTACGGCGGGAACACGGGTAAGCTTTCGCAGTCATCCGCGAACCCGCCGGTGCCTGGCCGCTCCCGCAACCCCTCCCCGCGTGGAGCATAAAGCTCCCCTCCAACAGCAAGGCGCGCCAGAAAACACAAAGGTGCGCCTTACCTCCAAGGCCCCATCCGCAGGGCGACGGTCCAACCCCGAGACCGCCACCCAGGGGCCGTGGACATGGCAAGCCGACACCCGCAAGGCATCCCTACAGGCATCAACCCCCCACACCCAGCGGCGGATCCGTTCTTTGGTTCCGCCGCAAACCACCAATAGGCCGCAGAGGATAGGGAGGACGGCAACGACACACCGCATCTCCTCCTCCTCTGCGGCTCCACCGCCAACGCATCTGACGGTGCGCCCCCGTTCGGTCGCGGGAGATAGGGTGCACGGCAACGACACACCGATACATCTCTCCTCCCGCGACCCCTCCTGGCTGCAGAGGCCAGAAAACACCGACCTCCACAGCCTCCTCGGATGCGTCCGGAGCGGGCCCTCAGCCAAGCCCGCTCGGAGCGTCCCCTCCCTGGGATCCCTCTTGGCTTCACCGCGGCGCCCCCAGCCACGGTTACTGAGCCCCCTCACCACGACAAGGTGGAGATCACTTCGAGGGGGAAAAGTTCCGTATGTCTGTACATTGCACATATATTGAAAACAATGGTTTTAAGTCTGATAAATTAGAAGTTTCATAAATATTACACTTTTCTTTATTTCTTTGAATTTTCGTTTGCTTGTTTGACTGTGTGTTTGAAGTCGTCATAAATCAAAAGTCCTGAAAAATAATAAAAAACATATGCCGCCATTAGTCACCCAGGGGTGACTTACCTGTAGTAAATCTCAAAAAGCATTAACTTTACCCTATGGTAAATTTAATCTTAAAAGTGAAAGTTTATTTATTGTTTAGTGGTTGCAATTTATTGAATTTATAAAGAGCGTTTATAGATAAGTTTCTTTCATGGTAGGTGGAACGGGAAAAGGTACATTTTTTTTTATTTGACTAAAGTAGCAAACGAGCATGCAGTCCACCTGATGGTAAGTGGTCACTGCTGCCCATGGACATCTGTAATCAACTTCATACAGAACATGAGTTCCATCTGAAGTCAATCACAGATGCGTTGCCACTCCCGAGGACTATGCTGGTCGCCTCATGTGAAAGTGTGCCGGCAACCACACCCTTCTATCGAAACGCAAGAAATGCTTCACGCTAGAAATAGGTGTGGCGGTGGTACTTCCCCGGTCGAACTACACTGGTTCTACCGCCTTTAACATACTCGAACATCAATCTTAAAGCAGTACTATGTTGTGATTAACAAAAGACAGACATGATTTGTGAAACACAGATTTTTTATATTAATAGTACTTGTGTTGTTTTTATCTAACTAGTCGCCCGTCGCATCGGCCGAAATTCGACCGTAATTTAAATTAAAAAACTAAACTTCATATTGTCCAAATTAGTACGAATATTTCTCTAATTCAAATCAAATGTCATCTGACATTCTTGACGTTGTGACTTTTCATAGTAAGACATTGAATGTTCTATTTCATTTAATAAGTACATATGTGTTTGTGACAAATGCATGGTAGTGTGTGTAATGTATTTTTAGTTGATTTTATGTATGATATATGCGTTATTTGAAAAAAATATTAACATTCTGCACTCCTTCTCTACGTCCACTATAACCGTGCAAAATTTCATACTAATCCGTCCGCGGCATATTACTTAAAAATCCGTCACAAATTTTTGCTTCACCTATTAATATAATAATAACGAATTATATTTGTTCACTTAACAATATAAGACGATATTTTGCTGACTATTAAAACCTTATTTATGAATTGATCGATATATCTGCAACTCCACATTTGGTATTCTTCGACATTTAAAAAATATTCACATATATTTTGGCCAGAAATTCTCGTTAGCATTTTGATATATATATAAACTGTTATAAAATTATGAATAAATTATATTAAACTAACAATTTAAGTAAATATCGCGGTTCATGCAGTCACTGATCTCCATAGAAATATTAAAACCCCACATGATGTTCAATCGCAAAATTCATATTAATCCGCATAAATTATTCTTTACAGTTTTTCCATTCGCAGGATAAAATGTTATTATTTTTTGTAAATTGATTGCTTTTTAAAAGTACCTTCCAATTGAATTATTTTAAAACAAAATCACCTCACCCTATTGTAACTTTTAATCTCAAAGTGACGCGCAATAAACAATTGAAATTCGATTATTTCATTTCGAAACAGTTGCTTAAAGACCACGACAAATGCACTCAAGCTATGTAAGCTTTACACTGGAAACCACTGGTGAAAAGTTCAGTACAGGAACATTAACTGATAGTAAAGTGCGGTAATTACTTAGCAACATCAGCTCAGTGGGAGTGCTTGTTAAATACTCGTACTACTATTTTCGAGAAGTTACAAGTAAGCCACAACTTCAAAGTGTAGCGAATGTAAAGTGAGTTGGTCCGAGTGACTTTGTTGTTTGACTCTAGAACAATTGGGTTTGAAACTGAGTATTGTTTCATTTGCCTTTAGCAGTTGAGATCACAGGAAAGGCCGTTACATAGTTTTGATTGTACAAAGGTAAGCACTGGAAGAGCTATTCCTGTATTATAAAGGATACATAATGTTTATCATATTGCATACGTTGAATATATCCATTCATCGAGCTATATAAATCTACTGCCGCACATAATGCAAGACTCTTCGAAAGTATGAGTTTCTACATGTGTAATTCTACTGCCGTGAATAATGCAATCCGCTTCGTAAAGAGGAAATTTTACGATTATCACCTCAGTATAAAAAAAAAAAAAAAAAAAACCTCCTCTGTCGAATTTCTTTTTATCTGACTGAAGTAGTAAACGGGCATGCAGTCCACCTGATGGTAAATGGTCACTGCCGCCCATGAACATCGGTAATCAACTTTATACAGAACATGGGTTCCATCTGAAGTCAATCACAGATCCCTTGCTACTCCCAAGGACTATGATGGTCGCCTCATGTGAATGTGTGCCGGCAACCATACACTTTAATCGAAACGCAAGAAACGCTTTACGTTAGAAATAGGTGTAGCGGTGGTACTTCAAGGGTTGAACTATACTGGTTCTACCACTTTGTAAAAAATACCTTGTAAACTTAATAATATTTCTATTTTAACGAAACGTAGGTTATAAACTCTTACTGGCACTGAGAGTGAAATTGGTCTTAAAAATCAAAAAGACTTTCTTACTACCTAATAATATCCTGTAATACTTTAAACTAATAACTGGTGTATGAGTAAATTGTTAAAACCAGATTGTCTTCTAAATACCTCATTTAGTATACATCAAACCAATGTGGCGACCGCTCAATTACGTGGCTCGGTATAAAATATGAACATGTTATATTCCCCGTAGGAAACTTTAAAAGATTTTAGCCATTTTCCCGTCCTATCTTTATTTACTTTGATGTAATTTAAACCATAAATCAATTTCCGACCCCATAGCGTGATATTAAAAGATAAGTTACAATATTACCTCCGGGAAAAATATGGGTTAAAATGTAGTTAATTTACTTGATGTTCATAGAAGAATAAACAAGCTACGATTTGGAAATAATGGTTTCTTCTAGATAATAAACTAAAACCCTTTGTTATTTTCTAGGTCATTTTACAATAATCTGAACTTTATAAATCAACCCTCAGACCCTTTTAGGCCGATAAGACTTAGTCACAAACGTAATTGTTATAGTGTTGGGGTGTGTTGGGATGCGCTATTTATTTAGTATTTTAAGCCAGATCGACTATTATGGCTACCTACGTAATATTTTTTTTTTGTTGCCGAGTGGGAAACATTCAAAGGGTAATCGACACCGTGAGAGAGACGCAGGGTTATGTGGGATGTTTATCGCAGTCCTCAGCGCTACAAAGAGGATTCCGGGATCTCTAAAGCAACGCAACCGGAGTCCTACGGTCCCGAACCATCGAACTCGCTTGATGGCTGACAACTGCTAAATGCCGCCTATGAATATTCGTAATTGACCGCAGATAAGACTAGTCTTACCGAAAATTGGTCACAGATGCGTATATAGCACCAAAGATTAAGTTCGAATTAGCCTATCCCAACGCCGCCATACCGGTCTGAAACTGGGTTCCTGTTAAATCTCCGGGTATAGATATCTAAATAATAATTTTGAAGGTGGTAGAACCAGTGTAGTTCGACCGGGGAAGTACCACCGCCACACCTATTTCTAGCGTGAAGCATTTCTTGCGTTTCGATGGAAGGGTCTGGTTGCCGGCAAACTTATAGGAGGCGACCATCTTAGTCCTCGGGAGTAGCAACGCGTCTGTGATTGACTTCAGATAGAATCCATGTTCTATATGAAGTTGATTACTGATGTCCGTGAGCGGCAGTGACCACTTACCATCAGGTGGACTGCATCTTCGGTATGGTGGATTGTATCTTTATTCTCTTTTTAAACAAGATGTTTTGAAATAAATATATTTGCTCAAAACAAACTACGTCTCGTTAATAATACGTTGAGCCTTCCAACTTCAATTTCCGTAAATGCAAAGCTTCTTGATCTACGGGCTCCATTATCTAACAAAACTCACTTAAGGGGCGAAGTTCCGAAGTTTAACCCGAATAGGTAGTGACGTATATTCCCAAGTGTAATACTATTATTGTCTATCTAAACAAGCTCTCGATCGGGGCAAGGAAATAAAACTTGCATTTCTTTACCCATTGTCGGCCTACCGTAGTTACGCGTGAAAGTTTTATGTTCGCTCTTATTTGGTACGAAATCGCTTTATTGCGAATTTGATAAGGATCTTAGGTTCGGGTGAGCGCCCGTATATTTCATTTCCTGTTTCCCTGCCGATTGGATTATGTGGGTGTAATTTCTACGTATTATCGGTAAATAAGTTTTAAAGCATTAGAAATAACGCTTTACTGTGATATTGTGTTATTTTATACCTTTATCGTATACTATGTAAGAGTGAAATACAATTTATTACACTTTTTAACAGTCTGATGAAGGTACATATTCATGTAGCGTCAAATATTTGGGAAGCTTATTATTAGCTGATATTTTATAACACTACAAAATTGATAACAGTTGAGTATAATTATTATAGCCATTGCCTATCTTCAATATATTGTAAATCGCCGATTAGTAATAACACCGCCTTTTATATTGTTTTAAAATTGTCTTTTCTATTAGTGTTTTCTTTTGTTTTGTTGGGTACAATAAAGCGTATTATTATTATAAATATTAGTTTCAATTATTTTTTCAAATACTTTTCATAAATTAAATTAATTAAACATGCTAGATCATGAGGTGATCAGTAATTCGTTAAATAAACTGTTTATAGGGCCCGCACCCTTATTCAGAACCATTAACAAGATTACTTAAAGAAAGTAATTGCGTGTAGCCCGATCCGCTATTCAGCGAATAATTTTGAAGGGACACGTTAACTGGCGCTATTACCCTCTTCAAATATATGGCTACCTATCTGCCTACCCACTTTGCCTTCGTGAAGGTAACCCCAGGTTTAATGTTGCCTGCGGTGTGAAAGTTTATTTATTGTTTAGTGGTTGCAATTTGTTGAATTTATTGAGAATGGTTGTAAGTTTTTTCAGGTGCACAAAAAGACACATTAATCGCATTATATTGTGACTAATAAAGACAATTGACGACCCGCATGGCGCAGCGGTTACCGTACCGGTCTGACACGCAGTGGGTCCCGGGTTGGATTCCCCGCCAGACAGGTATCTGAATGATGAGTTTATATTCTTGTTCTGAGTCTGGGTGTTTGTGTATTCGTCTTTGTGTGTGTCCATGGCATCCACGACACATGAGAAAATCCTAATGTGGGGCTATGAGTGTAGAAAGCGTTTTTTAAGCGTTTTTAATAAAGACAGACAAAACTTTGTGAAACACTGAATTCAGTTATCACTTGCACTGGTGTGGCTTTAACTTGGTATTTTTTTTTTCTATCTGTTGCCGAATTATATTTACTCAATATAATAAGATGTTATTTTTCTAACTATTAAAATCATAAAACCATCTACTTTACGAATTTTAAAGAGATCCAGTTTTCGTTTTTCAGTCCGAAATTCTGGTCTAAAATGTGATAGTTATATAAACTGTTATAAAATCATGAATAAATTATATTAAACTAACAATTTAAGCAAATATCGTTGTTCATTCGGTCACTGATTTTCACAGAAATATTAAAATCCCACATAATATTCAACCGCAAAATTTACATTAAGCAGAATAATTATCTACACAGTTTTTAATTCACGGGATGAATATTAATGGTCAATATTTTTCGTAAATTAATTGCTTTTTAAAAGTACGTTCCAATTGAATTAATTTAAAACAAAATTCATACCACGCTCCACATAATAATTTAAACCAATAACCCGCACTCGGGACTCATAATTCAAGTTAAATGTATACAACAGAGACACAATTTGCAACCCAAAAATGTTTATTACAAGAGACATAATGTTGTTTTGTGTTTCGCGTAAAATGTGGATTCCGTTTACGAGGTGTGACCATTAATTTTGAATTACGGACGGACGAAGTGACGGGATATTGTAACGGACGTATTATAGTCATTTCTTATTCTTGCATATTTTCGAAGTGTTGGTGTGTCTTAGTTATAAGTCTTAATTTAACTTTCCGCTTTAGTTCGTATGTGAGGGTCAAATTTTGCAGTTGATATGATATTGTTAACCTCAAATAATAAATCTGAAATTTTGCATGGACCTCGAAATACATACACAGTTAGCTTAGTAACTTCGTTCTTAACCAATATGGCAGAAGTTCCATGACGGCAAACCAATAATACTTAAATTATGCTCGTATTCCACCAGTATGGGTATTGAATTGAGTATTTTGATAAAAATGCGAATAGCATAAAAATGTGACTAAAATGTAAATTGTATATTCGGCATATCTCAAGTATAGGTTTTTATTTTATTTACTTTGCGTATATGGTATTATTGTCAGCCGATCAAGTACGTAGTAAGTACCACTGATTTTTCTTAAAGCTATGTGCGTATTAGAAATTAACTATCACTGCTGTTCGGAGAAGGAAAACACACCCAACAGATCTTAAAAAAAAAAAAGTTCTCGGAGGTGTGTGAAGTCCACCAATTCGCACTTGGTCGACTATGGCCTAAAACTCTCTCATTATAAGAGAAGACCCGTGACCGGCAATGGGACATTAATGAGTTGACGAAAAGGTCTACAAACTGTCCTAAACGTCAATCTACTTCACGAGGTGTGAATGCTACCATTATCGTAGAATGTTACCGACGAGAGGACGAAGGACGAGTAATTCGCTAAATAATGGATGTACTAGGAGAACCCTTGTTTCTTATTCTTGCTCCCACTTTGTTTCATATAGAACCGTTTATGTCATGCCGTTAGTTTATCACGGATTTTATAGCTTTTTATATAGTAAAACATACAGCAAAATGTTACGTTTAAAGTACTGACCTCGCTACGTAACTAAGCTAGTTAGGCTTGAAGAAAAACATTTTGCAGGATCGGTTTTAGTTTTCATAAAACATTAAATAAAAAAATATAACACTTGTTTCGCCGATAAACGCATTGAAGTGACAAACAGCATGCGGTCCACCTGACAGTAAGTGGCCAATGTCACCCATCTGCAGTCCATCCCAGATTAGATTAGAGTCTTATCTAAGTTTGGTCACAAACTGTTAATACCTCAAATGACTAAGTTGCAAAGCTTTGTATAAGTTGTCTAACTTATAAGAGTTAGAGAAGGTAAGAGTGGGAGCTCGAACCGGCTAACCAAATGACCCCGGGACGGCATGTGTGGCCACACGCCGTCGTAAACACCAGGATGCGCAGTAAGTACCAATGCTCATTGGGAAGAGCCTGAAGGTGGTGGGAGGACTCCGGTTCCATTGGAGATCCCGGAGGTCCTCCGCAATGCTGAGAATGGCCACTAGGGGGGGGGGGGGTTAGTGAGGTAAAAATCCCACAAAACTCTCGATAACAAACAAAAAGGTAAAGAATACGTGTGGCGGTGGTCAGTCTTCAGGGTCGTACCACGTTTAGTATATGGCCTGTCTACCATCAATTTAATTGCCTATTATTCAATATAGAGCACCTATATATCTCCCATTTGTTCTTTGTTTATATAAGAGCTAACTTCATCATATATTTGTCGATTAACTATAGGCTAAATGCGGTGATAACTTCATCTACAAATTCTTAATAAAAATGTATACCAGTAACTGTTATTTATATTTGATACTTCAGGCTTCTCGACTTCATTTCCTTGTTTTACGTGTTGCTACTATCAAATGCTGTTTATTGTTAGGTCGAAGCGGACACCTGCGCTTGTTATTTATTGCTCTGTTTTAGCTCCACGAGTTTAGGTTTTCAGTTTTGTTTCTACACAAAATAACTAAGTACTAAGTTTATTAATAGCGAGAATTTTAGTTCATGTTCAACTGCGTTTGCAACGAACTGCAACTGTTGGGTTAGACTTTCACTGTTTTACGCCATGATGAAGCGTTGCCATTACTTCAACCAAGATTGTGCCTTTAAACCATAAAGGGGTCTCATAACTGCACCCTGCATTCTGCAGGTGGTAGGACCAGTGTAGTTCGACCGGGGAAGTACCACCGCCACACCTATTTCTAGCGTGAAGCAGTTCTTGCTTTTCGTTGGACGGGTGTGGTTGCCGGTACACTTTTATATAAGGCGACCATCATAGTCCTCGGGAGTGGCAACGCATCTGTGATTGACTTCAGATAGAAGTAGAACCCAAGATCTATTTGCATTTGCTTACAGATTTCCATGGGCGGCAGTGACCACTTACCATCAGGTGGACTGCCTGCTCATTTGTCACTTCGATAAGATAAAAAAGCCAGGATTGGTTTGATTCCATTCCATTGATCCAGTGGTTTTAGCTGTCTTCTTCAGGTCACTTGATTGAACAATGACGAGAACGCCACTCGAGGACTTTTCTTTCCATTGGTTATTGAGCTAAGATGTTACTGGCAAATCGTACTGGTAACTTCAGCACGCAATTTTTTGCAAACTATGTTGGTAAGGGACTTTTATCTTTTTAGCTTCTCTTACCACATCCACGGGAAGAGAAAGAGTACTTCTATTCAATGGTAACACAATTAGGCCAATAACGTTTAAATGTTATTCAGGCGCCACCTCTATTTCAAAATTTGCATACCCAGTAAAACTAGAGAATGAATTTCAAAGAAATATCCTACCTAAATTATTTTTTGTAGCGTACCATTAAGAGTAAATTGTAACTTCAAAGATGACTTACATTTGCAGATAGCCTTTGATTTGCAAAAAAATATTTACTGTTGTGACGTTCATTAAAATTTGTCGCTTCGTTTGGTTTTCATGGGGGACCGTTGTGTATTAGCTACACCAAACGATCACGACTACGACCATAAAAAGCATGAAGATCACGTATAAAAAAAAACGAATACAGAAATGCTCTAATATTAATCAGATGGAACGATGTATTATTTTAAAATAAAAGAATATAAAAAAATACCTTTAATATTATTTCATTTTAAAATTATACATAGTTCAATGGACTGCAAATGGACTTTCATTTCAATAGACTGAAAAGAAAAAAATATGATTTACTGAAACTTTTATATGATTTGATTTTATTTGCATTTTTTTCGTAGTGTACTGTATTTTACACTCTAAGCTTTTTCATTTGATACCCATATAAGATGGGTTGTAAAAAATATGTAATCCTCAATTTTGTTGCGACCGCCATTTTTGATTAACAACAATTTGGATTATCATATAATTTATCATTTTTTTTATTTCTCAAAAAAAAATACTAAACAAAAAAGGAAATGTTGACATACAAGACAAAATTGATATAGCCTATCTGTAATACTAATTTAATCTAAACAACTAACTCTTGGTCGAACGCTTCGGTTTCAATATTAAAATCGTGATATGTAAATATCTTTACTTCGGAGTTACTGCCGACGACGCGAGAACAGTGTTCCGACCTCTTATTTCGTCTCAAATATTTATTCGCATAATTCAAGAGGTTCCTTCAAAGCAAATAATGGAAAAGAGATGTTATAAATAAAACTTTATTACACCCTGTCTAACTTCGACTTTTACGATGTATGGGTGTTCGGAAATCGATATCAATTTTAGGAACTCGTACAAGTTTTTTGAGGTTGAAATTAATTTTAAAAGGATATAACACGAGTATTTTCTTTTGAGTCTATAATATTTGAAGTTTTAGGAAATGATTTCAATTATATGTTTTTGCACTATGTATGTAATAGTGCTTGTTTTTGGCGTTGGTTTACCTTTCGTTGAGTGCTGGTGCATATTTAGGTTAGCAATTAACGGCTTTAGCCCAATTTAGCGAATTTCAGTAATTCTACCAATGCCAAATTCCAAATAAGTAATAATGAATCTTAAATACGCACGTACAATACTTACGCAATGTAGGTGCAAGCTACAGTAGGTAAGTTACACCACGTTCAATAATAATTACAATAAGTTGAACTTGGATTGAAATTATCGTATTTAATTAGGCCAATGAGATATGCGAATAATTGATAGTCTAGTTTATATTGTATTAATATAAGTTATTTATTCACCATAACACATATAAATTTAGAATACAAATATAGGCAACAATATTTAAATTCCTAGTTCCTATGTTGTGCGAGTTGTTGCATTTTATTGTGGAACATTTGTAAACAGACAATATTGAATATACAATGTACGCGCGACATTTGTAAATAAAACTATATTTGTACCATTTTATATTGATCAATTTATTTGAATATCTATTAGATCTCTTTTACAGATATAAAATAAGCAGATTGTTATCAACGATTCATTTCAGAGCTTCTTAATATTTTATCAAAAGAAATCCTTTGAACTATTAAAGTTAGCGCTAAAGAAACCTACGCTTCTTCGCTCAAAAGGTAAAGTCGAAAGTATTTTCAGCCATTGCCTTTTCACTCTAGTGTGTGGGTCGTGTTAAGTTATACCATTAATACGACAACTTAGCTGGAGTACGCAAAATTATGGCCAACGATTTAACCCTCACAGGACATTTGTTCCACGTAAAGGAGAAATAAAACTTGCCCCGGCATAATGTCGCTCCTGTAATAATTAAGGCGATTTGCTTTGTGGCCGTATGCCAGGAACCAAGGGCGATGGAACTTTTTTAATAAAATCCCCTTTCGCCCTTCTCGCTGGGCATAAATTTAGATAGGGAATGCCCGAAGAAAAAGTCCGTGCTAGCAAATAATTTATCTGTTCGCGAACAAAGTGTTCGGAACAATTAAAAGGACGCATTTCAATGGTCAAAGCGAAAGTTGAAAGTGGCACGAATCAAAAGAACTGCTTATTATGCTTAAAATATGATATTGGCGTGGAAAGGGGTACCTGCCTGAGTTTTGGTGTAAAACTATTTGAGCATTTTGATGTAATCTGCCGGTGATCCAATTAATGATTCTTTTTATGTTATTATAGATACCATAAAAATAATATATATTACAATACATATTGATAAAGAAAAAAAGACTTAAATATTTTTTTATAATTCTGCAATAAGTTCTATTACGAATTGTGTATTGATAACTGAAATAAGGATGACCTGGATAACCTGGATGAGGATAGCCGAAGATCGGGCTCAGTGGCGCGCCATGGGAGAGGCCTATGTCCAGCAGTGGACTAAATCGGGCTGATGATGATGATGATGATGAACTGAAATAACTTCCAATTAGGTAACGAGTCTTATTTAAAATCGTCGACGAGTTGGTTGACATTTCTATGTACGTAGTTGGAATGATGTCTGACTTTGAACATATACATACTTTCTTAATATACATTTTAATTTTTAAATATCGTTCTTTCAACAAGGAACTATGTAACAAATTTTCACCTTACAGATTTAAGGCAAATATAAAATTAATATAACGTAAATTCTAACAAAATTATGGTCGTCACATTTTATTTCCCAATAAATATACGTCGAGAAACTATACTTGCTCCATCTAAAAAAATAATATTTTGAAGTATACATAGACGAATCTAAAATGCGTAAAGTTATGCCTTAAATAAGGGAATTTTACTCACAAGTGTTGTTCGTATAAAATTCTGTAAATGTATGTTTGTAAGGTAAAATTTTTGCGATTAATTATGCAGTTTACATTTTCGGTTTTCACGAAATTGGGAGCACTTTGATATTTATTTAGCAAACAAATTTTATTTTGGTAAAGTTTTTGAACCACCGTTATGGTCTGTAATGAACCTTATTCAATAAAATGTCGCGTTAAAATATCATTAAAATTTTTATCATGCCTCCCGTTATAAACGATATTTCTTCGTTCAAATCAGATTAAGAGAAATTCTTTTCGAACAAACTTCGCAATTTAGGCGAAAATGGACTTCGATCTTTATGCCCGTTAATTATTGCGTGGAAACGGAAAAAAATGTTAAGTGGGAAGTTCGGGATTTATTTATTTTCTTATATATTTCGCAATTATGTGACCAGAAATGCGGTTATTGGGTAAACGAGGTCAAGGGATTTCACAATATGCGGAAATGTGTTTCTTTCTATAAATCAAACACATTTTCCACGGTTTCCTCTCATTACTTTATGTTGACAAAAAGGTGTTTACACATTATGACTTTTATATTATTATTTTTAAATTAACGACTGTTATTAGTTTTATATTATTTGTGGGTGGAGGGTTTTCTCGTGCAGACTCTAAGTTGTAAATTAAAATCAAAATGGATAGCGTAAAAATTTTAGTAAAAAGGTTAGTAATTTATAAAACCACATCATAATGTAATTATGTTATATAATATATCAATTACTGTTATCCTGTACATGCATATAAAAAATCGTCGTCAACCCATTATTGTCTCACTGCTCGGCACGGATCTTCTCTCAGAACGAGAGAGTTTAGGGCATAGTCCACCGCGCTGGCCAAGTGCGAATTGGTGGATTTGAATATATAAGTGTATAAAAAATCACATATCATTAATCTCCAATTACAACCTCAGAAATCCGCTTCGATGGAAAATGGTAACTTAATTACTAAGGCCGTTAAAGTTAAAGTTTTAGCTAATAAGATGGATACATCTTATAAGTCAAAACTTTTCCCAGTATGAACGTGATATAGACAAATAACAATTTATATCATCATCGTCAACACATTATTGTCCCACTGCTGGGCACGGGTCTTCTCTCGGAATGAGAGAGTTTTAGGCCATAGGGCACCGCGCTGGCCAAGTGCAAATTGGTGGACTTAACACACCTCAGAGAACTTTTTTTTTAAAGAACTCTCGGGTTCGTAGGTTTCGTCACGTTAATCTCCTTCACCGAAAAGCAGTGTTAATTAATTTCTAATACGCACATAAATCAGTGGTGAGAGCCTGGGTTTGAACCTCGGACATCCCGGTCGAAAGGGCAAGTTTCAACCATTAGGCTATCACTGCCCTACAATTATTAATAATTTATGTATGTAAGTATTATCCGTTAAAGTATATACTTACTGGACCAACTTTGTTTATGAAACTTGACTAAATTAGAGGAAATAATAGGCTCGGAGCGCAACTTGCATAAACTTGCATTAGCGTGTAAGTGAGTTATGACGTATTGTGGGATGTTATGCATTTCCTGTGCCTAACTTTATATTATGTCGAGGCCAGAAGTACAGTTATTTTAACGGAGCATATTTTATTTCTGTATCCATCTGTTAACAAAGGAGGGAGTGGAGGGTTTTGCTAATAGTCAATGTAGGAACATTGACTATTAGCAAAACCCTCCTCTCCTAAATCTAGGAAGATTGCTCGTGGGTGACCAATGTGTTGTACAGGAAGACACTGGTGACCATCTCTTACATTTTATCCCTTAGTCTTTCTAAGACATCAATAACAAGAAAGGGAGTGACGCCATTCAAGACCACACATATATTTTCACATGTGTTATTTTGAAAATAAATAATACGGTCTAAAAAGGTTTGTTTACACGTGTGATATCTATGGAAATATAATTGTGTGAGTTTGAAAAAGAGGTTCGAATTTTTCGCATTTGTTTTTTTAGTCCTTAGGAGTTGGAACGCATATGTGATTAGTTTCGCTATATAAGTCTTACATATTATTGATTATAAATATTCGTGGGCGGCACACACCAAATAGCACCAGAAAACTACATATTTCCTATCTTTCAAAATAGTCTACTTCTTGGAGCAAGTCGCTATATTTCAAAAATCATGAAAATTCATAAACTACTCGTACATGAATGCTCAATTTCATCAAACAATCTATATATCAATACGTGAAGCAAAAACTTGTGTTGCATTTTTAAGTAATATGTCGCGGACGGATTAGTATGGAATTTTGCACGGTTATAGTGGACGTAGAGAAGGAGTGCAGAATGTTAATATTTTTTTTCAAATAATGCATATAACATACATAAAATTAACTAAAACACATTACACACACTACCGTGCATTTGTCACGAACACATAAATAATAAACGAAATAGGACATTCAATGTCTTACTATAAAAAAACCTAACGTCAGAAATGTCAGTGTCTTTGTCAAAATACCCGCTATTGCTTTTAAATGCGGCTTACCTAATTAAACCTATTTTTGTATTAAACGGGTGCGTTCAAAATTACTTGAAAATGATTACATTTTATTTGAATGTGAGAAATATTATTACTACTTTGGACAATATGAAGTTTAGTTTTTATTTAAATTACGGTCGAATTTCGACCGACGCGACGGGTATATAATATTTCGCCACGGATAAAGCCCTAAAGACGTGTTACGTGGATATGACGTCCTAGACGACATTGTAAAACATGTTGAACGGAAACTAACAAAAGTTTCAAAGTAGTTCAACGGTTTAGTTTACAAGAAACAAAAGTTACCTTCGCCTAGTTCTCAACATGGCATTAGCTCTAAGTTAGGTGTCGTCTGGGATGTATATTTTCTCTATACGTCTAACTTCGCCCCTCTTGAGGTTAAAAGCAAAACGTACAAAGGTTCTATCCTATATAAAGGTTTAGTAAAGAAAATTATTACGATGTACTTTTATTTTTCTTTTACTTCAATAATGTATTAGTTAAACAAGAGGAATAATAAATGGTTGCTTCGAAATCGCTCTTATAAATTGTTTTGATATAAATCGAACAGCCAAAATTAGAAACACTATCTTTATGTTTTATTGTATCGCGAATAATAATGTATGCCTAAATTTCGCGATTATTTTTGATTTGAATAGACAGACATTTCATTTTGTTTACTTGTAATGTCCTGTGTACATTAAGTTATTATTTTGGCGCTAAAAATAGAGTACAAGAAACTTACTTTCCTATTGAAATTTTTATCACAGTTTTTAATGTTCATTCTTATCGGGATTTAAGTACTGTTTAGTATGTACTGTGATCATTCTTAATTACCCCTGTTATATTAACATTACCGATGATCATAATTTCATTTATGATGAGTAAAAATGGTCGTACTAATTTTCAGTGTTTAGGAACCATCGATAAATAACCTCTCGATATCGAGTTATACTTAACAACCCACGTGATGCAGTGTTCATCATGCCAGTCTGACACGCAGTAGGTTCCGCGTTCGATCCGATCCGACCGAAATCTGAATGATGAATTAAATTTTTTGTTCTTTGTCTAGATCATTATTTATCTTTGCTTATCTACATAGCGTCTACGACAAGAGACAGAATCCTTATGTTAAGTTATGGGTGTTAACAAAGTATCATACATAAATACTAATGCTATCTGTTGGTGTTCAACCTAAGAATCAACCAAGCATGGTTTTATTTACACTGTGTTTCGAGAAGGCCAGTACCTGAGCTTCTTAAAGAATAATAAAAATTTAATAAACTAATTAATAAACATATAAGTAAATTAGAAGCCCTTCCAGTGAATCCTTTATAAACCTACACTGACATTCACAGAATCAAACGATGTACCGCTAAGTAGTAGGTTAATAATTATAACATGCATTTTATGAGTTTTGATTAAAAAGACTGCTTCAATATTCCATGTAGAGCAAATATGTAAGGCATCTTTTTTCCTCTTATTTCTTTTTTATACAATTGAAGTACCAAACGAACATATAGTACATCTGATGGTAAATGCACACTACTGCCAAAAGACATCTGGCAACTTCATTAAAAAGTGTTATTTTCAATCAGTTACAGTCAGTTCAAAAAATTTAAAACGCTTTTTATACTCATAGCCCCACAGTAGGATTTTCTCCTGTGTCGTGGGTACCATGGACACAGTTCCGGGACCAGAATAGGACTACGGTACACTCTGCCTGTCGTAAGAGGCGACTAAAAGGGGCTTCCGGTGTTGCGGGCGGGAAGAGTGGGAGCTCGAACCGTCCGGCCAAGCGACCCCGGGAAGGACGGCGGCATGGGTGCATGCTGCCGTAAAAACCAGAAGGTGCGGTGAGCAGTTCATGCCCACCAGGGAAGAGCCCGATGGGGCACACGCTGAAGACACCGGCGGCGGTCAATCGGAGTTCCCGGAGTCCTCTTCGCAGCGTCGATGTCGGCCACCGGGGGGGTTTTAGTGCGGTAAGAATCCCACATAGCCCGCGTCGCTCCCACGACGTCGGGTACTTTTTGAAAGTTTCCCCCTCGAAAACAAAAAAAAACAAAAAAAGGGTACCATGGACACACACAAAAGCGAATACAGAAACACCCGGACCCGGAACAATAATTTTAACTAACCGGGTATCGAACCCGGAACCTACTACGTATCAGACCGGTACGGTGACCGCACTGATACGCGGGCGTCAAATGATGCTGTTACTTCCGGGGACTAAGATCGCCTAAGTTAGCCTCACAAATCTACATACGTCATTATCTTTAAGGGTGTGGTTGTCGGCACACTTTTATATGAGGCGACCATCATAGTCCTCAAGAGTAGCAACGTATCTGTGATTGACTTCAGATAGAACCCATGTTCTGTATGAAGTTGATTGCAGATGTCCATGAGCGGCAGTGACCACTTACCACCAGGTGGACTGCATGCTCATTAAATTCAGTCAGATAAAAAATCCATCCAACGAACGCAAGAACAGCTTCACACTACAAAAACTTGTTCTACAACCTTATGATTAATACAACACGCTCTTGTGTTGCACTTTAAAGGGCGAGGTAAAGAAAAAATAGTAAATTGAGGCGTTCCTACTCAGTCCTCAAGAGTAGCAACTTACCTACGGCAAAACTCAGGTTAGAGCTTAATCTTCTTTACAGAAGTAATTTACACCCTATTGCAGAAGCTACTTAGCATCTGGTGTAATGCATTTGGAATTTCTTCTTAAAAATACTTAAAAGCACACATAGGCTCCTATAACAATTTTGTACCATCGGCCGCTGTCCGAAGTTAGATGAGTGATCACTAATTACTAAATTTCAATTTCGCTTAAGTGTTTCGGGGAGCACGTTCAACCATTAATCCTTGTTGTTATCATTGAATAGCAATCGATAAACTTTAGTGATAAGCCTATGGTTTGTTGACACTTCATATGTAGATTGGTCACAGGCCCTCGTATTCCTCTATAATAAAGTATGTTGCAGACCTTCTTCGGTTACAAGAAGATATTGGTTTTTCATCAAAGTACGCAACAGACAAATCGTATCGGTAGTCTAATTTCATAATGTACTAGGAACATATAAATGAATTTAAATGTAAATTAACGTAGGACAGAAATTGCAGAATAAGACACGTTAATTAATTATCTATGTTAATAACAGTCATAACCACATTAAATTGGATACAGCAAATTTTACCAACGTGTCACATATACGTCTTAATTACGTACCCCTAAAATGTTAAATTTAATTTCCAGTACGCTAAGGAGGCTCACACACAAGGTTAATAAAGTGGTAGAACGAATGCCTTTTTTAATTAGATTACACCGGAAAGGAAATATTTTTAAGCTATTACAAAGCTTTTATCGCGGCGACCGAATCAAGTAATTCCGTAACGAAAAAACCTAAATCCACCCACTCCGCCTACCATGTAGAGCGGCCGAGCGTTTGCTTAACGTGAGTGTAAAGTAATAGATATATGTCGAACGTGTGAACTAGTGTCGAACATGTGAAGTCGACTCAATATAATTATTTTGTATAATCTATGGTCATGTCATAGTGAAAGTAGTTCAGTCTAAAATGAATACACTATTTGCTTTAAGATCCAAAGTTTTATTTAATCATCTTTACAGTGAGACGAGCTGCTTGGAAATCGGACGAAAGTATATAGTATCAAAGAAGATATACTCTATAAATAAATAAATAATTATAATTGCATAAGTTGACAAAAATGCTTTGCAATAGCTTTACCGCGGCAGTCCCCGAGTGCCGCACGTTTTTTTTTCTAGTGTATGTGTGTATGTATTTTGTAGCACACTTTACAAATAACTTCGTCATCAAATTGTAGCCTACGACATATCATTGGAATTGTCCCAATTTTCTGAGTGATATAGGCTGTATAGATTTAAAAAATGGCGCCTTCAAACAGAACGTTTTAAGGCGGGGACAATTACACATTTTAAAAAATCTTTATATTAATTATCAAAATTACGACTACAAATTAACGCTTGGCCCTACAAGCCTCAGTGTTGAATGTTTCAGTAGATTTCGCTGTAATTTGAAAGCAAATTAGATGGTCGTATAGGATTGAAAATATACATTTGTTCTTAGCGCCAATATTTAGCGTTTGTTGAGAATGATTCCTGTCTTTGGGGTTAGTGTAGATGACCACTTACATTTCGCCTTAAACTATAATCTCCAAATGATATCGAAACACACGGCAATAAATATTGGGACAGTTGAAATAAATCACCTTTGAGTAAAGTAGTAGAACTCATTAAATATAATTAATCAGTAAATTTGTCGTAACTAAAAATACCTAATAAATTCCTATTGAAAAATTCCAAATATGCTTTGGGTGAGTAATTGGTGAGAGAACTGTGTATATTTTGATGCATTTTGTATCAAATGAAATTAACTTTGCACTTAAAACATTTTCAGAAATCGTTCTTAGGAACATGAAAACATATAATTCTAAGCAAAAAGCGAATATATGTTTTTGTATTATTGGAGTTTACCCCTTAAGAATCGATTTGCATATATAAGGGTATGAGAAAAATGAGAGGAGTAAAATCTGCTGATGAATGACCTCGTTACATTTTTTTATTGAGTAAAACGCCATCTAGTTAAAACTTTAGATAAATATAAAAGCAATCGGATCCACAACAGAAAACCAAGTCCATCATTTGGATGTCTGCCTAGCGGGGAATAAAACCGAGGACTTTCTCCATATTAAACCAGTATTACGGTAGTTACGTCACAGAAAAACTTGAATGTATAAGATTAATTTAATATTTTAACATATTATAAAGTAATCCGTTATTCCCATTTATTGTTCAGTGTGTGAGTCGCCTTAAACGTACAGCACTTAAAGCTCTGTACTCCAAAAGCTTGTTTACGTCAGCTCATATTAATTTTAGTGCTCCTGGTACTATCCCATGTATGCGAGGATGAAAGTGCTGCCGCTAGGTTTATGTAGTGTGTTATTGTTCACTACCCGATACTGGGTCGACTGAGCTATTCTGGGAAACTTGACTGTATAATAAAGCTAAACATGTCGAGTTAACTTTTATTCTAGCTAACTTGAATGCGGTTTTTATAAATTTACTGTACATGCATGTGCACGTTATCTACTCACACACACACACACGCACGCACGCACACAAGCGCGCACTCTCACACATATGCACACTCACACACCCACACACACAACAACATAAGCACACACAAACATATTTATACACATTTATAATTAATTCGTTATTAGTTTATTTCTTTTAAGTAATAATAATTATGTAGTTACGGAAGAGCGGAGCAGCTGCCGATCACAGAAACATTTTGTTTACTAGGCGTCTCCAAACCACTAATTTGTAAAAAACAACAAAATTTGTTAAATAAATAAATATTTTAATTTTGATTTGATTTTGTACCCTGCACGCGTGGCTACGCCATCACAAAAAAAATATACCAGAAACCTTCGCGAGCTCATGATTAAATGAATTCTATAGTTTACGATTCTATAGAGGACATACAGACAAACATTCATTTTAATAAAGAAGATTTAATTATTGTTTGATAGAATTTGATTGCCAGGTGGTAGAACCAGTGTAGTTCGATCGGGGAAGTACCACCGCCACACCTATTTCTAGCGAGAAGCAGTTCTTGCGTTTCAGTTGAAGGTATTGATTTTTTTTACTTTTATATGAGGCGACCATTTTAGTCCTCAGGAGCAACGCATCGTGACTGACTTTAGATAGAGCACATATTCTATGTGAATTTGCTTACAAATGTCTATGAGCGACAGTGACCACTTACCATCAAGTGGACTGCATGCTCGTTTGCTACTTTAATGTAATAAAAAAATGTGGGCGTGTACTAGCGTACACTCATAAGAAGTGAAACTTCTTTATGACGTTATTTTTCAAAAAATAATTTACTATATGCAACTTTACAGAAATTGGTTAAATGAAGTTAAATTAGATAAAGTTTAATAAAAGGCTTTTATTAAACTTTATCTAATAATCTAATCTATCTAATATCACGCGTGGTAGGGATAAGAAAAAGATGGCGCGTAACAGAAAAAGATGGCGCGTAATGAAAAAATGTTACACTAAATTTTTTTCCAACCCCGATAAAAAAGTTTCACTTCAAAAAGTTTGTAAATTTTGGCTAGTGCCGTATCGACATTGCACGAAGAAGTTTTAAATTTCACCTTTCCCTTTCCATTGTATCGTAGGAAGCAACTAAGTGTAAAATCTTTTTGTGTAATATCAAAATCCACTGCGATCACCAACACACATTAAAAGTGCAGTTAATTTAGCGAAGGCTATGGCCAGCAATAGAACTCGAATAGATTGGTAAGAAAAGTTGCTGAAAAGTTAGTATAGTATAGTAGACTTTGCATATCTGTAAAAAAATTATAGCAAATCTTTTTTGCGTTTTCTAATGTTTTTTACCTACTAAAGCGAGCTATATTTAATTTGTTATATGCATAATTACGCCATAGTAAAAAATATTATTAGTAAGATATTTTTACTTACGATGTTTTTAAGACATTTTCTGCACCGGTAATCCACGGATACATTATGTTTGTAAAGGATAACGTGCACGATACATTATACATTATACTGGATGAAAACAAAATTAAGTATCTATAACGGAAGAAAAAATTTCGCAAATCCACAAGGAATAAAACAAGCTTATTTAACTACCAACGACGGGTTTCCGTAGTCGAAGATTTTTTGCACGAAAACTTTCAACTTCCATTTTTCACAGTGTTCCAAATACTTTTTAAGTCACTTACAAATTTGAAACCTCTTAAATAATTTAGTCACGCCTTATATAAGGTATATTAAGGCAGAAAATAAATTCCAAGATGTTTCATAACTTAACTTTTAATATTGTATATTTTATATTTTTTCCGTGAAAATTTATTAACAATTTATGATTTGACTCCAAACGTAGTAACAAATTACCAAACAATAAAATATATCTTGAGTCAATAAAATATTTGGAACCGTTTGTTATATGCATTCGGCGATGCATTGGCGACTCCTCTGGTGTTGCAAATGTCCATAGGCCACGGTAAAAATCATAAATAATAATGTATGAGATAAATGGCACAAATACTTAAAACGTAATGATTCCCAGAGATTCTTCGTTAAGATAATTATAATGGAATAATAATTCCATTATGGGAAATGGGATAACGGCATTAACGGATATTAGGATATAAGATTGGCTTAATGTTTCCTGTCAAATCCCTAAGTACAAATCTCTGAATATTGTACGATATTTTACGTTTACAAAGGAAGAACTAATTTGTATACATGTAACTAAAATTACACAATAATGTGCACTTTACAATCAAAGCTTACCGACATAGCTCTCAAAATTAGCAAGCTGAAGTGGAAATGGGCTAGCCACATCACTCGTAGGACCAATAACCCATAGGGAAGGAAGGAAGGTCTAGGCAAAAGAAGCATAGATCGCCCACCACCAGGTGGACCGATGACCTGAAGAGGAGAGCGGGAAACCGTTGGATTCAGATGGCACAGTACCGGTTGGAGTAGCGTCATTTAGGGGAGGCCTATGTCCAGCAGTGGTCCTCAAAGGGCTGGTGGATGGATGGATGGACTATTCTTCTAAGTATATTTGTTATGTGTAAGTATTATAAAGCCATTATATTATTTACATTCCTATTCTAGGGCACTTAAAAATAAAACTTTGTCTTAATACAACAGGTTTTAATTCAAGCGAGGCAATATTATTTTCGCGTAACGCAAATTCACATTAAAAAGCTTCGGATAATCCAATTAAGCGGCGGAAAACAACGAAACGTAAAAGCTAATTTTAATAAAAGGACGAATATACGGGCTCTGAAAGTATCCATTGGAGAATAGGCGCCGTTGATAAATTTACCAGATAGACTCCAATTTTTTGTGTTATTAAAACAGTCATAAAATTTAATGTGGAGCGGCAATTCAGATATTGGTCTCATTAAGAGTAGAGATATACTCTTACTGTGTTTAAATAATGGCAATGTCCAGTGTAGTTTGAGGTATCGCTTTGTAATTTTGATTAATGTTAAACTTCTACACTTGAACGAATATACAGACTTACGAGAATTGAAATGGAACATTTATAAGGAGTCTATTTTGATTCGATTACTCCGTCAATAACACACTTTTCAATTTTCACTCTAACTAATTGGCGTTTCTGAGACAGACAACCGACGTCTCTTTTTATTGCGATTTTCAACATTTAGACAGATTGGATTCGAATTGAAAATTGGTCATTGGTGCGTTTATATGGAAACTGTTTGGATCATCGATGGAATTATTTATTAAATTGTTATTGTTGCACCTGTAACCTTAGAAAAAACACGTGTAAGAGTGATTTTTGCAAAAATGACATTTTATACCAAAATTGTTAAAAACAAAAAATTGACAATAGATCTTCGTTTTATACAAGTGAGAGTACAAAAAAATAAAAAAACGAAGTCCTATCATAACTGATTTGCCATATACGAAGCTATATATAATATATTTAACGACAGATAAGACTAATTGTCTTTCCTGAGGTCAGTCACAGTCAGTTGTTACCTTATAGGGGCAGGTAAGTTGATATTCCTGAGATAAGTATGTCCGTACTAAAACCAGACTAGAGCAAAAAGTGCTTAATACTGCTGTTAATAGACGTGATGAAAAAAATTGTAAATATTGTAAAGCCAACTAGTATTTTAGTAATATTTAAGCACTTGTCTATACAACGAATCGTAAAGTATCACTTCAGTCATCATTATGTAGATCCATCCATCCGTCAGCCTTTGAAAGTCCACTGCAGGACATAGGCCTCCCTTAATCAGAGCCACTTCGATCAGTCCTGACCTATCTGAATCTCGTGGTATCCTGCCGTCTTCTTCAAGTCGTCAATCCATCTGGTCGTCTACCTGTAAAATTTTTCATTCACTATTATAGAGTAGTACAGATATGATTGACATACACACTCTACAGAAAATTATTGGAAACTAGCTGTGCCCGCGACTTCGTCCGCGTGGAATAGTTATTTTGGGCATAATTTATTTTTGCAAACAACCTCCTCAGCTTTATAAATTATAGCTGTTACCCACGACTTTGTCCGTTTCATTTTCTATTATTATTTTAGACAATTTAGTTTTGAAAAGAACATAGCTAACTCATATAGCTCATATATAAAAAAATAATTGTGAAATTATTAGAACCTAAAACAAAATATCCTTAAAACAAAATCAAATAGTATTTAAAAAGTATTATTACACGACGATAAAACGACGCAAGATCTCTAAGATCTATATCTTCTAAGATAATTATTGAAATTAAGTGATGTCAAAGACAATTTTGTTCACAATTAAATACTCTTAATCAACAACACATTTATTTGGACAAATATTAATATTATTACGTTGATACAACTCTTAACTAATTTCGACCGAATTTGATTACCATGAAAACGGTTCTAGTGAGTTAATCTTAAAAGATAGACATATACTGTCGCGGACATTTTTTTAGATCATTTCAAGAGAAATAATTCTTTCATACATATATTTTTGGTATCTTGTACCGTTTTCGCAGCGCACGCAACGGAAGCCTTCAAGGATGAATAATTTGCCCCGTTTTTTTCACATTTTCCATTATTTCTTCGCTCCTGGTAGTTGCAGCGTGATGTTATATAGCCTAAAGCCTTCCTCGATAAATGGTCTATTCAATACAAGAATTTTTAAATTCGAACCAGTAGTTCCTGAGATTAGCGCGTTCAAACAAACAAACTCTTCAGCTTTATATATTAGTATAGATATCGGGATATACTTTTTCAACCAACTCCTCCGCATTTGAACGAAGACATATCGATATAAAGATTGATTTTGACTTTTCCGGGTAACAAAGCACTATTATCTACTTAAATCTTTAGAAAATTGGAATATCACTGAACAGCGACATATATTCTAAGTTCATATTTTGTTTCATGTGGTCAAAGATAAGATCTTTTAAGAGGTGCATCGGGCTATTTGTGCGCGTAAATTATTCTTTGTAAAGCAGAAGACAGAATCAAAACACTTTTACAATTCATACGAACAGGGCGCATCCGCTCGCAGGGCGCTGCCGCACCCTGCTCGCTTATTTTTTATGTTTTCTTTTATGTTCCAACCTAACCTAACCCATCCTGTTGAAAAAGCTACAGCTAAATCCAACTCTTAATAATAACATGACAATACTCCTGCATTTTCAGGATTTAGGTATTCAAAGTGACACTTTTCATCATAATGTTCTCTCAGGAACGGGTCGTAATGTATTGTAATCAATAAGTACCAAACTCATACGGCTTACGTAGGTTGTGTACTTAGATTATCAGGGTTGATGAATTGAAGTTTAATTTATTAATCACATTTCAGTTTAATGAGCTGTCATTAAACTCATAATATATACTAAAAACAACCGTAAGCATTATGTGACTACCTTTTATAATTTAGGCTTGCACTATCCCGCATCATCAGGGAGGAGTTGAAGGTAAAAAAATATCCCGCGTCTTTGTTTAGTATTCTTATTACCTATACATAAGCACTTGCGAGCCAACTTCTATAGCTTGGGCTTGCAGTATCCTGCATCATCAGGGCTGAGGAGCTTATGGTCGAAATTGTCATCATGTGCCTTTGCTTAGTAATTATATTACATACCCGAAAGCATTAAATGGCCAACTCCTATGGCTTAGGCTTGCAGTACCCTGTATCATCAGGCTTGAGGAGTTGAAGATCGAAATTTTCATCTTGTGTCTTTGCTTAGTAATTATATTAAATACCCGAAAGCATTAAATGGCCAACTCCTATGGCTTAGGCTTGCAGTACCCTGCATCATCAGGCTTGAGGAGTTGAAGATCGAAATTTTCATCTTGTGTCTTTGCTTAGTAATTATATTACATACCCGAAAGCACTAAATAGCTAACTTCTATGGCTTAGACTTGAAGCACCCCTGTATCATCAGGGTTGAGGAGATGATGGTCAAAATTTTCATCTTGTGTCTTTGCTTAGTAATTATATTACATACCCGAAAGCACTAAATAGCTAACTTCTATGGCTTAGGCTTGAAACACCCCTGCATCATCAGGGTTGAGGAGATGATGGTCAAAATTTTCATCTTGTGTCTTTGCTTAGTAATTATATTACATACCCGAAAGCATTAAATGGCCAACTCCTATGGCTTAGGCTTGCAGTACCCTGCATCATCAGGCTTGAGGAGTTGAAGATCGAAATTTTCATCTTGTGTTTTTGCTTAGTAATTATATTACATACCCGAAAGCACTAAATAGCTAACTTCTATGGCTTAGGCTTGAAACACCCGTGCATAATCAGGGTTGAGGAGTTAGAGGTCAAAATTGTCATCATTTGTCTTTGCTTAGTAATTATATTAAATACCTGAAAGCACCAAATGCCCATCTCGTATAGGTTAGGCTAGCAGCATCCTGCATCATCAGGGGTGAGGAGTTGAAGGTCGAAATTTTCATTTTGTGTCTTTGCTTAGTAATCATATTACATACCCGAAAGCATTAAATGGCCATCTCCTATGGCTATGGCTTGAAAGAACCCTTCATCATCAGGGTTGAGGAGTTGAAGGTCAAAATTTTTACCGTTCATCTTTGCTTGGTATTTTTATTACATAACCGTAAGTACCAAATAGCCAACTCTTACGGTTTAGTCTTGAAATACCCTTACATCATCAGGGTTGAGGAGTTGAAGATCAAATTTTTGTCCCACGAATTTGTTTAACAATCTTATTATATATCCATAAAAACAAATTTACTTACTTCTACGGTTCAGGCTAGCAGTACCCCTGCATCATCAGGATTGAAGAGTTGAAGG
The DNA here is from genome assembly GCA_949699795.1 of Spicauda simplicius. Lineage (NCBI taxonomy): Eukaryota > Metazoa > Arthropoda > Insecta > Lepidoptera > Hesperiidae > Spicauda > Spicauda simplicius. The sequence goes on along the minus strand of OX453067.1, from coordinate 7,762,280 downwards.
TCAATTTTTTTAGGAAAAAAATTGACCTTATTTTTTTTGCTTAGTAATCTCATTCTACATTCAACCCAATTGGACCCCTACAGCTTAGGTTTGGCCGAGTATCGCTAATTTCGTTAATTTGCTTCATGGAAATGGATCCTGTGATCAGAACCGTATCAAACTCATCAGAGTACCCTTGAAGTACATTCTTTCAAATAAAAGAAAAATCATCAAAATCGGTTGGCGGGAAATTGAGTTATTCATCTATTTATCGCGCACATCGTTAATGCAAATATCAGACTTATGCGCTTTTCTTATGGATGCCACTGTCAAAAGTGAACTAAAAATAAATGGGACCCGACGACACGCACTACCTTTCAAATGAAAAAAAAACATCCAAATCCGTTCACCCAGTGCGGAGAAATCGAGTAACAAATATAAAATTAAAAAAATAATAATAAAAAAAATACAGACGAATTTATAACCTCCTCCTTTTTGGAAGTCGGTTTAAAACTATGTTTTAACATAAAATTCAAAGCGAAATACTAAATTTTATTGAGGTGGCCTCAAAATTGACTGACTTTCATACAAACTTACATCTCCTATTTGGGTTAACTTGGGGGGGGGGGATCAGAAAATTCATTCTTAACTGACGTCTACGTCATAAAAGGAACCCTTAGTAAAAATTATATTCGTATCTTTAGCAGTTTAGGCTCTACGATGTTTATTCAAAGATGAGTGAGAGAGCAGCCTTTCGTTTTTATATAAGTATATATAGATATAGAGATATAGATTTGCATAGTATCAAATAACATAGGTACACACATAACCAATAAAAAATACATAACAAAGGAATACATTTTACAGACCATAACATGTTTAGTTTCAACCAATTCAACTATGCAGTTACATATCTTGTTAACACTCATCGAACACAGAATAAATACTGCGTAGTTTTAAATTGACATAACTTTTTTATTTATAAACCGATTTACATAAAATAAACACTAAATGTTAAGTGAAGTTTCCCACAACACATCAGTGAAAATTATATTCCAATTGGATAAGCCGTTTCTGAGATTAGCGTTTTCAAACACACAGACAAACAGACAAACAGACAAACAGACAAACAGACAAACAGATAAACAGACAAACAGAAAAGATTTCTAAAGACCATTATTTTGGGTTCTATATCGTATTAAAGACCTCTAGAAATGGTTTTCACCTAAATTTATTCCATGTACAGACAGCGACCTCTTACGGATTTATTATAGTATAGAAGAAGAAGATAGAAGAAGAAGAAGATAGTATAAAAGTAGTTTTAAAAATACGTGAATATTATGATCCTAATTTCGACATTCGATACGCGTCCATTCATGCGTTTCTATATAAACGCACCCGAACTTACAAGAACCAACAGTTTTTATCAGCATGTTATAAAAAGACCCCCTCGATGTTCTCCCAAATGTAATTTACAATAGAAAGGTGAAATGAGCACTCTCAGATAAGGAATAATTAAATTCAGCCGGAATACAGCCGATATCCATTATGTTTGAACAGCGAATGGAGACTACTTATGAAGAAAACAAAGCGAAGACTCGTTTTACTGTTACGTTTTCCGTTGCTTACCTTTATTGGATTCGTTTAACTAGCGCATATCCTGTGTGTGCTTGCTTAATTTTTATGCGAGAAATCCAAAAATATATAATATTATACGTATAATTTCGATTTTTGATATATAGTTAAAACGTATAACGTGTGTAATATATATAGTCCGGCAATATAGACATTTAAAAGAACAAAAACTCCCGGGAAGCCAAAGCCAAATATCTTGTATGTGACTCTTAGAATCGCAAAATCTTAAGAATGGTTACACTTAGGAAAAATATCAAAAAGAACATTTTTGTATAGAATTTTAAAATCTATCACATTGGCTTGAGGTTTATTTTTTGATAAAACTTACCGTTTTCGAGAAAAATCCAAAAAACCTTAAATTTTGATATTTGACCTCGAATAACTTTTGAAGCACACATAGGATCGATGAGGCTTTTTAAAACTTTATTTGAATTATTTGTAATGATAAACCCGAGCTCTCCACCAATATTTCGCTTTCCAGGAATTAATGTTATTTGACCACTATATACTATTGAAGTATTGCGGTATAAAAAGACGAAACACGTGGATACCTACTGGTCATATTTTTATTGATTAACTACTATTGCATTACGTATCTATTATTATATATCTTTCGTAATTCTACTTAATAATTAGTTTGCACCGCAGTTAGAAATATTAACAAGTCAGATTAAAATTATGTTGATGTTATACTGCAAATCTATAATATAAACCATATAATTCATTTATAACCACTCTTATGTAATTACAACATAATCATACGCAAGAAAACATACCCATTCGTATGGAAAACGTACCCATTTCACCATTCAAATTTACTGCAAACCTTAAACAAACCAAGATTTAGGCAATATATTTAGCTGATAAATTGACCGTTGATTGTGGTCAAAATTTCTATCCGGCCGTCAGTCCGTCGCGGTTAACCTGTACAGAACTAGCGTTAGATTTATTGGGTTTTCATACGAGATTTACGACTGTCATTTATTATTCAGTATCTGCGGTACAATCAGATTTATGACACACTTTTCGATAGGGTGCGGGCCCTTGCTTTACTATTGTGTTGTAACGAGAAGCGATTACTGCGCTTATGTGTTACATTTGGTTCTGTTTTATTTTTATATACGTTAGACAACCCCCGTGGCGGAGTGGTTACCATACAGGTCTGACACGCAATGGGTATCGGGTTCGATTCCCGGCCAAAAAGGTATGTGAATGATGAGTTAAGTTCTTGTTCTGTTTGTTTGTGTATTTGTCTTGTGTGTGTCGATGGTACCCACGACACAGCAGAAAATCCTAGTGTGGGGCTATGAGTTTAGAAAGCGTAGCGTGGCGTGGTATTTGTTTATTGATCACCAACATAATTTACACCGAGAGAAAACGATAAGGGGCCATCCATAAATTACGTCACACGTTAAGTAGGGAGGGGGGGGGGGGGGTCGAGAAAGTGTGACAAGGGGTGGGGAGGAATATAAAATTTTATGTTGCCATGTAATTTTAGAAGTTTTTAATTTAAGCAAATATGTGACATCACGCTAGCAAGGTTTCTCATAATTGTGATCAGTTATGACCAGATGCATAAAAGATATAATACAAAAAAGCCGAGGACTATTTCATTAACGGTAACGACTACTCGCAAACCGAAAGGAGTGTAATATACGTAATTTTAAAAATACATAGAAGACAAAATATGAAATTAATTTAGATTTATTAATTTAGATAGAAAATATGTCACGAGTTTAAGCCTGGCGAACTTCATAAATGATAGTTTATTTTTGTTGTATTCTCAGTGTAGGTCGTTTTGAAAAAGTCCATGATATGCACAATGCAGGGAATCGTATTGTGAGCGTAAGAAAGGAATAAGAGTAGATATATGTAGTTATTTTCTCTTTACCCGTTAATGGGCTCTTAGGAGATTATTTTTGATTTCTTACGATCTTGTCTTAGAAAAGAAACACATTGCTTGGTTAAGTTTAGCCTACATATGGTTCCATCTATCCATCCATTAGCCTTTTGATGTCCACTGCTGAATTTAGGCCTACCCTAAATGACGCTACTGCAACCGTTCCTGTGCCCTCGGAATCCAACGGTTTCCCGCTGTCTTCTTCAGGTCATCGGTCCACCTGGTAGGGGGGTGACCTGTACTCCTTTTGCCTAAACAGTCAGTACATATGGTTACTATAAATAAAATAGTTATAATGTTAATTTATATCTAACGATGATTAAATCTACGACTTAGCAGCACACGAAATGAACCTTATTTTACGATAAAAAAAGGTAAAAACTTTATAAAAATGTAATAAAGACAAAGTCAGACGTGAAATGAAATAAAATGCAATGTCTTATTTTGCATAGGCCTACACAGGAAATAAATTGTCAATACCAATTCTTACACTACCACCGGTTTGGATAACGACCTCAACTGAGAAGAAACTCGTGTGTGTGAAACGCGTGTTTGTCTTTTTTAAAAGCTTTTATTAAATGTGGACAATCTTGCGTCAAGCTTGTTGCGAGTTTGTTCACATTGAATCTTGCTCAGACAGAGATTTGTGGTTTCCTGAACAATTCTCTCGACAAGCTTATGTGATTTTACGAATTTTACGATCAAAAAAAATTTTACGATGCTACAAAATTATGGGTGTGATTACTACATTTTTTTTGTCTTTTCATTGCATTGAAAAGCTTGTTTTAAAAAATATTTTTTAAATATTTTTTTATTATTTTATTGTTACTTTTTTCTACCATTATTTTTAGATGGGTAATAAAAATAAATACTCAATCCGTTGTAAGATATCGTAGCCATAGCTTCGAGTAGTATTCCTATTCATGAACTAATTAAATCCTACAAAATAGGCAATTGAGAGAAATTAAATTTGGAACAATTAAAGTTTCACGTTCCAACTTCAGGACTTGAATAATAAAAATAAATTTAATTATGTAACGCCATTTATTGACAAACCATACGTTATCGTTTACTCGTTGACGGTGAGACAAATCGTCGTTGATATAAATAATGTATTTTATTGTTGTCCTGGTGAGAAGTTTGGCGGGCCTTTTAGCAAATTGAAATTATATCTTATGAGTAAAACGTGTGGTGGCTGGTTATTCAATATGAGTTTATAGTTCACGCATAAATGGGTTGCAAATATTCGTAATAGCGTTCACACGAAGAGTTTCTAGCATTGAAAACTTCAAACAACTTTGAGTAAAGTTAATTATTATCAACTAGTTGACCCAGCGAACTTCGTTCTGCCTAAAGTAAAAAATCTAAAATTATAAGTGTTTCTCTACTATATTATACATAAATTACACATAAAACCCTTCCTCTTGAATCGCTCTATCTATAAAAAAAAAACTGCATTTAAATCCGTAGTGCAGTTTTAAAGGTCCAAGCATACATAGGGACAGACAGCGGAAAGCGACTTTGTTTTATACTATGTAGTGACTAGATATGTCCTACGGCTTTGTATGCATTATAAAACGTATTATAATGTATATACATTCAAATGAAAACTTTTATATTATAAATGACAAAATTGTATCAGAACAACAACATTTTTTTTATTTTAAGCAAGTCAAAGTGCCTAGGTCAATCATGTGTAATCGGATACCATTATTTGAATTACTCATTCTTTTCGTCAAACCATTATTGTCCCACTGCTGGATACGAGTCGAAATCAGAGAGTTTTAGGCTATAGTCCACCGCGCTGTCCGAGTGCTACTTGGTGGACTGTACAATATACATCGATTTTTCTATTAATTGTTAACCACGAAAAAATAACTACATATCGCTTAGACTTATAAAGAAAAAAAATATATTGACAATTTGGTAACAAATTTATTTCAAGCATTCATCGATGATTATTTACTGTGAAGGATAAGATCTCCGATTATAAACGAAGGCCTTATAGGGCCTTCGTTTATGAATGGAGTTCAGATTTATGGATTTCTAATAAACCTTCAATAAGCGTATACTATTAGAACCCATTTACTTCACCCAGCAGAAGATTATTACAAACAGAATTCTATATAAGTGAGCCATTGTGCGTCTTACGTAAGTAACAATTCTCAAAGACTGTATTACTGGGAGGGTTCTGTCCTTTGAAACTACTCTCTACGCTAGGACAAAGCGACATTTACTCTGTTTCTATTATTTGAAGTGTACTTAGTAAATAGGTTTCGGATATCATTTGTTTACTATTCTTAAAACCAGACGCAAAAGTATGTCATCGCAATAATTTTTATACTTTTGTTATGATGACCCTCCGTAAAAGAGAAAAGATGTACTCGTATATTTTACACTATGATGAAAAAATTATGTGTTAAACATGACTGTCTGTGTGTCATTCTTTATTTATAGGTGGTAAACACTTTCGTGGTTTGACTTCGGAGGCACCACCTACATTTGTTTCTGCTTTACGGGAAAGCAACGCATTATTCTTACATAGGGGAAACCCTTTGGCTTCAATAATACGGCCAAATTGGCCCATAAAAGGCCGGAGACCGCACCACCCCCAAGTATTTGCCGTTTGCACTGGACACCTCAAGGTTGAGTGCTAAGCGTGAAGCTAAGCGAGTAAAGTGCTTGCGGAAGTTGATGACTGAACCTCGACACGGATTCACCAACGAGTATGTGGGACCCTCGTGGCGGCGCCCTCCTTGACCCGTGAAAACACATGGCCTTGGTTTTGTTGCACGCCTACTTGAGCTCCAACATCTCTATTTTGCCAACTACCAATGTCACCTTATCAGTAGCAAAATAGACAGCGTCCTCCAGCTATGTATCATCCTTGAAATAGGCCATGAAAGTTCCCTGGGGCTAAAAGCAACGCATATCAGGCCAACCTAAAGTAAGACGCTTATCTGATTTGAGGATGATTATATATATCGTAATCGTGTAATAAAGTTATAGTTAAAGTAGGAAACAGCAGAGCTAAGTCGAAAGAGATCCAACAGCGTTCGAATAAAAAATCATTAGGGCGGGTGGGCTTCTGATCTGTCCGCCTCGTCATTGCTGACTTTTTTGAACCATGAATACATGATAATGTTTGTAACCTATTCAACTCTTTTCAAGTAGCCCTGTACTTGAAAAGAGTTGAATAGGGATTTACGTACGGGACTCATCGGTGCCTTCTTTTGAATAATTGAGATATTCTTAATTACGTATCAAGAAAATTATCTGGGGGCTTAAAATAAATCGGGTCACCCGATCTTTCCTCCAAAAGGTCAAAGGACTTTAGAACATTTCCCAACCGTAACCAAAAAACGAAAAGGTTATCAATTTCAATAGTGCAAACATAATTCTATCACCGTCTATCTTAAGATACTTCATTCAATCTTACAAATTACCTATTTACCCCAACCACCTCAAGATCCTTACTCAGAAATTGAAGAGCCCTTAGGAAGGTTTCAATCACGAAATTCAATCCAAGAACACTTAATGTGATCCATTGTCCATTTCCCTCGGATGACTCTAACTTCAATTTCAACTAAATTGAATATATTCAAATGGGATTTAATATTATGTTGCAGATAATTGTAATACTATAGTTGGTTTTGTTATCCTGATGTTAATTCGCTGTGCTTAGATTTAGCGTTCGTTTTGATAAGAAAATGAAGCAAACAAGCATGCAATCCAAATAATGGTAAGCAATTGCCGTGTTTGGAACATTTGTAAAATAAACTCCAGATAAGATTCGGCTACATATGCGTAGCAACCCCTGAGAATTAAGTTGGACCGTCTCGTATGTAGCCCTTCACATCTTAAATAGGAACATAGCAGCGCCAAATAAAAGTTTTAAGCCGATTAATTTAATCAAAGGTAAAGAATCTACTACTACTCTTAGGTTGATCATGGTTTTTTTTCTGATAAGAATTTAAATGGTCAACTTATTTAAAACCAACGTTTATTTAATTTTTATCCACTGTAACGTCGATTTACTTTTTCCTTAAAACTAGATTACTTAAAAGGATGTCCCAACCACAAATTTTGTTTTAAAACAACTCGTTATACCAATAAAATTGTGATCCTATCTATTAAATCTTCTTCTTCTTCTGTTACTGTTCAATCTTCTCAGTAAAAAAATTATCACGAAATGCTTTTGAACTAAAAGAACTAAATATTGCAAGATAAGTTACACTACAAGAAATTTTGGATAATATCATTCTTAAAACCTGTTCGCTAAACCACCTTTGAAAGTTTGATCAGGTTAAGGGTGTAAAGTTTTCTTAATAAGTGCTCACTGGTTGTAAATTGGATTTATAAGATCCCAAAAGACAACTAATACCACAAAGTCTATCTTAATATTCTCTCTTCGGATTTTTTCCTGCGATACTGAAATAAAACTCAGATTGCTCTATTCCCGAAGTCCTAAGCAATTGACCTCAAAGTTCCAAAATATTTACGCAGTCTCCGTAATATAATTTTTCGAGGATCTGGGGCAACTTCTCAAAGGCGACCAAAATGTACAGGCCAAAGTCGTCAAAAATAGATGACAAAAAGCACATACGAAGTAGTAGTTCAGAACTTAATTAAGTTAGTATATTATTCGCGAATTCCGTAAACTGCCTGTAACTTAAATAACAAACTACACAGTTCCGAAAGCGTCAACTTGTTCGACAATAAAATTACGGCTCGCTTTTCCATTTTACGATGACACGCTGTACAACCAATAAACAGCCTTACTGTTTTGTTATAAGGACTATAGGATGTGCCTTCATAAAATAAAGAAAGTGGTAGAAACAGGGATTCTACTCCTTGTTTTTTGTGTGCTTATGAAAGTTACGAGGAACCAGTATGAGCTTTGGGCTCTATACGGGTTGCATGCATGTAAGTTATATGTACAGAACTATTTGTTTTCGGTTGTTGATGACAAAACCTCTTTTAGTACTTATTAAACTTTGGAAATAATCATCTTAACATATTATATACGAGTAACATAATATACTCGTATCATAATGTTTCTTACACTAAAATTCGTGGGTGAAATGGACACATTAAGACGAATATGGTAAAGGTGATATAGAACATAGTACTTCGACCGGGGAGGTACCACCGCCACACCTATTTCTAACGTGAAACATTCGTTGCGTTCCGTTGGAAGGGTGTGGTTGCTGGTACACTTTTATATGAGGCGACTATCCTTATCCTCGGGAGTAGCAACGCGTCTGTGATTGACTTACAGGTGTCTGGGCGGTAGTGACCAGTTACCATCAGGTGGACTGCATGCTTGTTTGCTACTTCATTATTATAAAAAAAAAGAATATACAAAAACCCAGAAAGTGCAGAAGTCTAAATTCATCATTCAGGTCTCTCTCGCCGGACATTGAACCCAGAACCCATTGCGTGTAGGACCACGAAAGTATATCGGATCGATATTATGATAATAAATAATATAAACACTATTGCTGAGCTATCTCAGATTAGGTTATCCTTTGTCAGAATTTCGATTATTGCAAAAAGGGAATATTATTGTTCTTCAGATGGATAAGACTTTTGCAAGTTGATTAGACAAAAGTTTTAGGGACTACAAATTATTATTGGTATAAATGCAAATTTGTTTCATAATTCCTAATATGGGTACCTTTTTAAACAAGATAATCCCTTGGGTCGGTGACCATAAGTAGTAAATACTTAAGTATGTTTCGGTAGGAAAGGTACGCAAAAAAATCCGTCAATCTTTGTTGGGTGGCGTTATGGCCGACTTAAAAACTTCAGACGAACTTGATCCCTTATCCGTTTCCATCAAATGGAGTGTTTCGAGCAATAAAAGAAGCGTATGATAAAATATATATAACGAAGTGAGTGCGTAAAATGTGACGTCAGGATGGCCAGGAGTCTTCATTATTATTCATTCTTGAAGATTTGAAGTAAAACACAGCAGTAAACTTCTTCGATTTATTCACAATTGACGAGGTCCGATCGCTTCGACGGTTAAACAAGATTTTTTTTTCTACCGGCGTTCGCTCGCCTTTTTATAACAATGTTTGGTGGTGTGACAATAACAAATTTATGGAGGGAAAGCTAAATTACAATTCCAAAAATCATTAAATGTTGCTAATTCAATAAACAAACAATTTTCGATCTTTAAACTAACTAAAATAATTATTATCGGCGACGTGTTTTTCATAAATACGCGGTGTCGCGCAGACATATATTAGCAATATTAACTGTATACTTAATACATTACTTTTATTTTATTGAGTGCACAGTGAGTCTATAGATAAATGATACTTAAGTAACTCATAAATTCACCACTTTTGAATAATAAAATCACCACTTCTCAGTTCATTAATCTACATTACCCAATCTTCTTCGCGACGTGTACTTACTGGTAAACGATTTATCATTCTATTTATAAAAGATACTCGGAGCCCTTTCTGTGAGCACAAGGTACTTCCAGTTGACTTTTGCGTATCTAAAGGAGTTATTGTCGTGATCATATTTCAGTTCCGTGTTAGGGATTGTCCACATTTGTTAGTGGTAAGCCGGATTGCACACACAAACATAAGTTTCAGTGAAATGTTCCACAACTCAGATCAAAAATACGGAACCCTAAAAAAGAAGAATGACGCTTTGCGGGACACTGCGTTAGGGTACAACTTGCAATTGTATGAGTTACAGAATGCCAAAATAGAATTCAGTGTAGTTCAACCGTGAAAGTACCACCGTCACACCTATTTCTAACATGAAGCATTATTTTGCGTTTCGATGGAAGAGTGTGGTTGCCGGCACACTTTTATATGAGGCGACCATCATAGTCCTCAGGAGTAGCAACGCATCTGTAATTGACTCCAGATAGAACCCATGTTCTGTATGAATTAGCTTACAGATGTCCATAAGCGGCAGTGACCACAAATTGCATGCTCGTTTGCTACTTCAATCAGATAAAAATAAAGCTTTTTATTTTAAAATCCTTTAGGATTAAATAAAAAATTTAAATTTTTACACATAAAAATGCTAATTGTTACAAAACCAGATAAGCATTGGATCTTTAGGAAAGCCGCTAAGTAATTTTTAGTATTTTGTACTCATCAGCGGTTCTCATTAATTTTAAGTGAAAAAAAAATAACAGTAACATAATTATAATATGTTAATTTCAAGACTATAACCTTCCTACAAGATGTAACGTCATGAAATAATATATTATTATCAGTGTCATAGATAAACAATTATTCAAAAATTACAGTAAAAAGAAAAAAAATACCACATGAATGCCTGTGACACTACTTACCCTTATCGTGCTGGTCCTATGTATCAGTGGAAACAAGTCCAGGATGGCACGCCATACTGGATGGTTTCAAACTGATTATAAAGCACCAGCAATGCTAAGCAGACGTTAAGCCTTCTCGGTAACCATGTAATCCTACAGCAGTTATAGGTGGATACCTATAAAAGGATTTTTATAGTTTTACTCCAAAAGCATTACCACCTCACCAATTTCTGCCTACTAACGAACGTTAATTGTTACAGTTTCACAGGTGGTAAAGTATAGTTCGACCGGGGAGGTACCACCGCCACACCAATTTTAACGTGAAGCAATTCTAACGTTTCGGTGGAAGGGTGTGGTTGCCCGCACACGTTTATATGAGGTAACCATCATAGAAATCGGGAGGCAACGCATCTGTAATTGACTTCATGTAGAACCCATGTAATACGTGAAGTTCCTTACAAAGAAGGTTATGGGCCGCAAAGATCACCTATCATCAGGTGGATTGCATGCTCGTATGCTACTTCGGTCTTAAAGAAAAGAAAAAGTTTTTCGATGTGAAGTTTGTGCTAAGGCATACTCATTCGAGTTATTTCAACTTAGTGTTTAGGGGTAGCACGCACATCTGTGGCAAACGGTACGATATTTATCTAGGTTCTTTCAGCCATAATAGCCAGCCAGCGAATAGACTGATTGGACACCAAGCGGATTAATTGTAGTTGTTTTGAATATAATTAAACTAAAACTTAATTTTTTCGTGTATAATTTAAATTTGGTTCTAATTAAATATAATTAAAACCTAAAGTTTGAGAATCATTGTACACATGATTGAAGTTCGCAGAGTAGTTTTACAATCCTTTCATTTGTTTAGTGAAGCATCAGGGTTTAAGAGGATAAACTGAAAAGCTATTTGGATTCAAGTGGATTGCGAAATCAATTTTATGGATTAAGCTTAAGGATTGTGTCGTACATATTTTAAATTGACACCTAAATAAAATACCACCTGAAATAAAACTTTCTTTCTGAGTTGTACAAACACCATAATACAAATTTATTCGGCAATATGTACGTAGCACACCTATTTCTAGCGTTAAGGACTAAAGGTGGTAGAACCAGTGTAGTTCGACCGGGGAAGTACCACCGCCACACCTATTTCTAGCGTGAAGCAGTTCTTGCGGCACACTTTCACATGAGGCGACCATCATAGTCCTCGGGAGTAGCGACGTATCTGTGATTGACTTCAGATGAAACCCATGTTCTGTATGAAGTTGATTACAGATGTCCATGGGCGGCAGTGACCACTTACCATCAGGTGGACTGCATGCTCCCCAGGCATCCAACCCAGGCACGCACCACGGTTTTATGTGCGCATTAGAAATTAATTATCACTGCTTTTCGGTGCGTTTCTACTCCCGAGGACTAGAAAGCCCTCGGGAGTAGAAACGCATCTGTGACTGACTTCAGATAAAATCCATGTTCTCTATGAAGTTGGTTACAGATGTCCATGGGCGGCAGTGACCACTTACCATCAGGTGGACTGCATGCTCGTATCAGGTAAAAAAATCCTACATATTACACTACATTACAGTGTATGACAGTACATCCAGTATTTTCTTAAGAAAAATACTTGAGCATGTTAAGACATTATCTAAATCAGTAAGATAAAATTTCTGGGACCTTTTAGTTTTCAAACTTTTCTATTAGAATTTTCCAGACGCCTACGCTACAGTTTATGTAGTTCAGTCCGTACTAAACATTCTAACTCACTACTTTGTATTTAAACTTTAATTTTACTTCTACTTGGGGAAGGTTCGAATAAATACATAATTTTGTAAGTTCTTATATTGAAAAGTGTTTAAGAAATATGAATTAGGCAATACACTTAAGTGGTTAGGTATAATTATTTAAAAGCTTGTAAAACTTATTAATGAATTAGTATACTAACGATTAAAATGAAAATTTATTATATCTAGACATTTTAAAGCTTTTAGCTGTTATAATATATGTAAATGTTTTGTTTACCTTTTTATTCACAGTTTTTTTTCTAAATAGGAATTTTGTAATTAACTTTTCTCTTTTTAATTTGAAAAAATGTGCAATGCTTAGCCTAGAAAACATGTTATACATAAGCGAGCATTGAATAGGTACATCTGATGTACTTACAACAATCATAATGAGCAGGCATTTTTATAGTTAGGTCTGCTTATTTATATCAAGGTAGAAATGCACTTTCAGAAAAACAAAAAAATATATCAAAAATCAATTTGTGGAGTAATCGGAATGTGATGGAACACAGAAAAATACATAGCAATTAGAACAAATGCCGAAGTAATTAGTATGCGCTTTTCTACTCCTAACTATTTAGGGCTTACTCTAAGAATACACCGATGCCGTATGTAAGGACTAAGACGGTAGCCTCATACAAGTGACCTGACATCCACAGACTTTCGACAAAAGGGGTAAACTGCTTTACGCTAGAAATCGGTATATAGGTAGCAACTTAGGTAGGGGTAAACTGCTTTACGCTAGAAATCGGTATATAGGTAGCAACTTAGGTAGGGGTAAACTGCTATACGCTAGAAATCGGTATATAGGTAGCTACTTTTTTGTTAAATCATATTCCTTCCACTTAGCCATGTATCAGGTGTAATTATAATTAGAATCTTACCAAACAAACACAATACAAAAACAATCAAATTCAACAATACAATATCACTCCCATATAAATATTATTCCTTTATATTTCCTTTTTCAACTTCCAACTACAGTAATATGTTGAATAAAGTTACTATTCAGTTCACACTCGGGTCTAATACAAAATGATTACAGGCACGTAGGGTCCCCGAGGCGGGCAAAGAAACCATTGACAGAGTGCGGCTCCCGACAGAGCAATACGTTTTCATTTTCCACTTCTACAATCTATATCTTCGCTATTTAAACGAAAGTTGAAATGTTTATTTGGCGACATTTATAGAAGCTGTTTTGTCAAATTTTGGTTGTAGATGTACAATTGGCGCGTGACACCTACTCCTTTGGGTATATATGGTTTTAAAAAGAATCCGAGATCTACTTATGGTGGATAAAGGGTACTTTAGGATATGTGCGTTTGCTTTTCTACATTTTTTTTAATCTGATTGAAGTAGCAAACGAGCATGCAATCCACCTGACTGTAAGTGGTCACTGCCGCCCGCCCATGGATATCAAACAGGACATGGGTTCTGTCTGAAGTTAAACAGAGATGAGTTGCTACTCCCGAGGACTATAAAGGTTTCCTCATATGAAGGTGTGCCTGCTGGCACACCCTTCCATTGAAACGTAAGAAATGCTTTAAGCTAGAAATAGGTGAGACGGTAATACTTCCCCGGTCGAACTACACTGGTTCTACAACCTATAGAGTTTACACTAGATCGTCATAGAAACCCTACACAGTTTGTTATAAGGCATAAATGAATGCGGAGCTGATGTTAGTCTCGCCACTTACTAAGGGTGTTCGTTTTGAAATAAGTATTACATAATTGAAATGACTATTAACTTAAAATAGAATTATGATATTTCTAATGTTCCTTACAGTTAATATTACAGCAAAAAATATTTATTCCTTAAATTGATTTGAGAACGATAAATAATCAGCGTATACTTACAGAAAATAGTTTAATTTACATCTTCATTATGTGACTTTTTACATATTTTTCTTAATAAAACATCATATAATACTATAGATTTACTGATATGGGGAGTCAAACTTAGTTCAGAAGTGTGCGGCAAAGTTTTGGTTAGAGCCATAGCAGATATTCAGTGCAATAAATGCTTTAGACGAAAGTTATAACTGCTATTATTAAGAACTAGTTGAGCTCCGAGGTTTTATCTGCGTTTATTAAATGGTATATTTAGTTTATATTTAGTTCTGATGACAATACAATTATATATAATCAACATTGTTGTTAATCAAAAAGGGCGGTCACGACAAAATAGCGGATTACGTATTTTTATGCCACCCACCCTATATGTGTATCAAATGAAAAGGCTTAACGTGTAAAATACCATATAAGATTTACTCAAATCTAAGTTTATGGTTTTCTGAACTATTCTTGTGACAAGTTTTTATATGATAGAAAATTGTACCATGCAACAAAATGATGGGTTTGGCTGCTACAAAGTTTTTTTTCTTTTTACTCAATTGGAATAAAAACTTGTTTTTTATATTGTTTTATTTATTCCGTAACTTTCTTACGATACGATGATCGTAAAAAAAATAAACAAAGTCAGAGAATATTTGGGATTCTCTCACTTGGTTTATTTCAATCATTCTTATAAAATATCTGTAAATAATTTAAATTGTACTCTATATGACCATTGACCTTGGATTTTATTTTAACCAAATATTTAGAGTAAAATCAAGTTATATTCAAACTTTAGATTACGTGTTTTAATATACGTATGTAAATTAAGACATGGCGACATAACAGTTTGTATGTCTCTGTTGCGGTTCAGGTAGCATCTGTGTATTAAAAGGGACTCATCTTCTCCATTGTAACGTAAAAATGAGTGTGGAACTATTTATTTGAAGGAACCGTTCATATTTTACACTCTCGTGCGAGACTTCCTGGATGCGGGCCAACGTTTGCTTTGATTTCGAGTGGTCGGATCCATTTTTAGAAAATTTTACAAAGCCACCGTCTTATCTACCGTGTTTGAACGCACTCGTGGTTGTAGGTTTTAATCTTATTTACTTCAACAGTACATTCATCCAAATATGTCGTCAACCCATTATTGTCCCACTGGTGGGAACGGGTCTTCTCTCAGAATGAGAGAATTATAGGCAACAGTCCATTTTTTAATACGCACATAAATTTTAGAAAAATCAGGGGTGCGTCGGTTTGATCTAGGTTTGATCCCGGACCTCCCCATAGAGAGGGCAAGTTTCAACCATTAATCTAAATTATTTTACTTAATTATAATTGAATTGCTTTTTTATTACGTTCATGCAAGTCTTAATCTTCGTAGTTTACTTCGGTCCATTATTAATAGAAGATGTTTTAAAGGTATTCTCAATCAAACCACTTTCGTAAACAAGATTAAGCGGCGAAAATAATGTAGTTACTCGCCCACTTAATTTTTTTTACTATCAAGATATAAATTCATTCATAGTCAATTTTGGTGTTGATTACTTAAATATTTTTTTAATACTTAAACCTAACGGAAGAAAAGGCAGGCGAGCTACCTCTTTCAAAGCATACCCATGTCATAGCGCTCCGGGAATACCTCGGAAGAAAGTTCATTCCAGATTTGCACGTCCGTGACAAAAATGAGCGTGCAAACCGAATCGTGGAGGACCGCACGAGTCCAGTTGTTGTGGATGGAACTTAAAATTAATCTTGACTTTAAAATGAATCTTGATCCAATAATATCTTGTAAATATTAAATTCAAACTAAAAACGCATGTGTCTCATCTATAAAACCATTTCATGATTTATGCAGTTGATTTTATGATTATATTAAATTAGATTTGACATAAATAGATAGGCATATAATTTAATTTCGTACTTTTTCGAGATACAAGTTTTCTTTCCCGCGTCAATATATAATTCCCGCACACAAATGACGTAAGTCATATTACGCTAGGAATCCTTGTAGCTGCGAAGCCCTACGAATGCAAGTAAAGCCGCGGATCTAGCATGTCATTGCTTTTTCTATGTATGTAGCATTTGTTGTTAACACTGTATTACTTTAGAGGTATAGGGCGAAAGGAAACTGGTTATTTTCACGCCTATATTTAATATGTTCAACAATAAAACTATTTACAAGAAAATAATACAAACTCAAAACATCCTCTCAATACGAAAACGAACAAAACAATAATCATCTTTTCTACAATGTCATAAATAATATTCTTCTCAATTCGAAATATAAAATTATAAAAATATAGTTTTCTGAAGAGTAAAAAGTATGTACAAAAAGAGGTCGCTACAGAGGTGCAGCATAATTATTTTGATAGATTTTAAAAGAACTTACACTAAGTAGATACTCTATTTCCTATCTGCCTTACAACAACGTTCGGTGCCGTTGATTGCGTAAAAGGAAATTGATAGGCATATAAAAAAAATATCTTACTTTAGTTTTATGGTAGAAATGGGTTGCAAATATCATAACGTTTGAATCATCTATTAGTTTTGAAAATAATCTGCATATGTTTATAAAATACAAGCATAATTATAACATAAGTATTTTGAAGGTGGTAGAACCAGTGTAGTTCGACCGGAGAAGTACCACCGCCACACTTATTTCTAACGTGAAACATTTCTTGCGTTTCGTTGGAAGGGTATGGTTGATGGCACACTTTTATATGAGGCGACCATCATAGTCCTCGGGAGTAGCAACGCATCTGTGTTTGACTTCAGATAGAACCCATGTTCTGTATGGAGTTGATTACATATTTCCATGGACGGCAGTGACTACTTACCATCATACCATCGGGTGGACTGCATGCTCGTTTGCTACTAAATAAAAAAAAAATATCCGTCACAATAAATAATAATAAATGATATTACGAGGTATTTGGGAGACCAACGTGACTACGAGTTTTTCATTACATTGCAGTATACATCAAATATAACTTTAAAACTTCAATCCAATATGAAGAGTTAAAAAATATCACCTTCCATCTATCTAAACTGTACTTGGCAGAGCTTGGAGTTATCAGTCTCACGCGGGTTCGCGAGCGGGCGGACGTCTACGCCGTAATGCGCTACAGCGCTACGGAGAGCGCTACGACCGCTACGACTTTCGTATACCATTTAGCGTAGACAATTGGATTTAAATACTTGGTCAGCAGTCGGTTTATTGATTTTACTCCAATAAAGTAGTATTAAGTGTTCTGTGCGGTGGCGCCTTAACCATACTTAAAGTAAGTATAAGTATAAAGTAGTTTGTAAGAGGTTTACAATTCAATGAAGTATATAAACTTTGGTAATGCTTTTCCGGACTTTAATTCTAATTGTTGTGACTTTCAAGACTTTTGGAAGTCCATAAATTTTGTTTTAAGACGCTTTGAAGTAGTCTGTAAGCTTGGGAAATTGTGTTCAACTTGAATTCATAATTTAATTTAATGGCCTACTCTAAGTACAGGTGGATGTGCCTTGAATTATTACTTTTAATACTGTGAAACATTTTTTCTTTTTTTATTTTATTATGACGTTAAAACTGTCGTATACGGAAAATGCTTAAAAAATACACATATCGAAAATACTTATGTGTAGACATATATAAGTATTTTTGATATTTGTATATCGATATATATGTAAAGTTCTACAGTTTGTTTGTTTGGTAGTCAACATAACTTATTAATTATAATATTATGTCATATTTGAAAACTTTCTGTGAATTGGTACTTAAAATTAATTTACATATATACGAATACATTGTATGATAACATCCCGTTGCTATTGATTGAAAATATTGTTAGTTAGTACTTTAGGTGAATTAATCCATCCATCTCTTAATCTTTTGATGTTTTCTGTTGAATACGGACTTCCTAAAACGATTTTGGCAGTAATCACCGTGCCTCTCATTCATATTGGTGACCGTAACGGCGTCGATGTTATATGGAAAGACGGTTGATTTTCCTTTCCCGTGATCCGCGGAAAGAGAGTACGTAGTACATAAAAAACCGCTGCTATAAGGCATGTTAATTAATAACATATTATCTTTAAACCTGTTGAGCATGTTCGAGTAGTAATTGTGTACATTCAGACACAATTTAAATATGCTCTGGTCATTGGTCATTTATGAGGGCGGCGAATATATGTTTAAATACATTGGAAAATTGGACAATAAATAATCGTAGTAATCTTCCGTGCATAGTTTTTCATTTTATGGAACATAGTTGTTTTGTTATGAAAAAATAAAAAGATACCAACCAGTAATTAAATAGTTCATGTAAAGCATTTAATCTTTTCAGATACACTGCTTGCAAAAATTTAATTGACATAAGTGACAGTAGCCATGCTAGAACTGATGTTTCCTAGTTTGAAGGGTGTCGTAACGATGACACTATCACAAAAAGATAAAGAACTTACCTGAGATCGACTTTAGATATAACTCCAGACCTATATGATTTTTTTATCAATAGATTGAAGTAGCAAATGAACATGCAGTCTACCTGATACAGGGGCCTATCTGAAGATTAAGATGATCTCCTTATATCAAGGTGAACTGGCAACCAAATTATTCCACTAAAACAAAAAACCGTTAGAAATACATATGGCGGTGTTATGTACTCGATTAATTCATATACGTTCTACCACCGTAGAAAACGTAACGTTACTTACGTTACGTTTTTTTAACACCAAGGACTTAACAAATAGAATATGTTAAGTCCTTGGTGTTAATTCCATAGGACGCAGTAATATTTAAGGTAATGTACATGCTTGTTCGATACATTAGTAGAATAAACACCTTGCCATAGTTTCAAAACAAGGTCACTACGAATGTACGGGCTTATACGAGGTGACATGTACTCACGCACTACGCAGGGTTCTTTCAAGTGAAAAGAAGATAATCCTATTTAGTCCGTACAACACGGAGTACAATTTTCGTTAACTGGCTTAAAAAATGTTAAGAAAAGTTAATGTGCAATTTATTGAACAAACCTATCTGTGTGCAAATATAATTGTTTACTTTATAAATATATATTTTTTTATATTTTCAAGTGTGTATTAAAAGAAACTTTTTTGTCAAGCACTTTTTTAATTATCAAATTCAGTTTTACTTAATTGTCAGCTGCATGATAATTATTTTTATTTTATCTATACTACATATACATATCAAGTTTTATTTTATTATGACAATTAAATGTCGATTTATTTGAATTCCAAGATTTAACGACATTGTTAGTTGGTTACAAGTGATAAAACCGTTTACGTTAGTTAATCAAAATGTTACGACAGAAACATTAAACCATTGCTTGATTGATTTTTGTTTTTTTAATCAAAAATCCTAAACATGTATAATACTTTAATTAAAAATCTGAACAAAAAGTTCACAAATTATTCAATTAACATAATCTATTACAATTACATTTTATAATTAGAATTTACACAAATACTAACTAAAGTGAGAATTTCAATATGTTGAAAAACACGTAAAAATATTTGGTATATTTCAACAGCTTTAGTACAACTATTTCTGTAACATCAAAGAAAGAATTACATTTTAAAAACAATAATCGCCCTACTAAGTTCTCTAATGCAGAAGTTTCCTCGTCACTTTTACGTTCTATCGAAATGAGGCCGTATAGGCTTTCTAGGTTGTTGACAACTATCACAATACTTGTGATAGGATGCATAGTACTGGTGAATGGTTCGAAATACATTAATCGTCTGTGACCTATTTGTTGTGTTAGTCTTACCTAGTTAGATTAGCTATTGAATTTTGAAACGTCGATACGTGATTTATTATGTACAATACAGTTATGAGTCGGCAAATAAAATTATAACAACAAATTATTCTAAAAAAGTTGAAGGTGATAGAATCAGTGTAGTTCGACCGGGAAGGTACCACCGCCATACATATTTCTAACGTGAAGCATTAATTGCGTTTCGATGGAAGGGTGTGGTTGCTGGCTTCCTTTTATATGAGGCGACCATCCTAGTTCTCGGGAGTAGCAACATATCTGTGATTGACTTCAGATAGAACCTATGTTCTATATTTTATAAGTTGCTTACAAAAGTCAATGGGCGGCGGTGACCACTTACCATCATGTGGACTGCATGCTCGTTTGCTACTTCCTAATTATAAAAAAAAACAGATAGTAAGTATTATAACGACTATATAAGTTCCTTGATAGATAATAATGTAAAGTTCTAAAGCTTTTAAAGTCAAACGCACAACCTCAAGAAAGTTAAGAAAGAAGTAAATAGCTCTCGTAGCAATACATAAGCAGTGTTGTTGAAACTTTGTTGTTTGTGGGTAATCTTTAGAGTGCATAAAGTTCATGGTATCTGACTGAGTGATTTTATACCCATGTGGTTATTAATATACTTCTTACTTATGAGATAGATGTATTTATGCCACGGTTCTGTCCAAATCATGCCCGCGTGCAAACACACACACATGCACGCATGCACACACATTGTAAGCTTTGAATTGCGAATAAAAAGTATTTGTTAATGTTGTACTATTGACAATATACATGCGATTATAGTTACATTACCTTTTTATAAGATTAAAGTAAGTAATTAACATTATTGGTATGTAGTTTACGAACTAAGTTGAAAGAGCGCTCCTTTTGGGGAACCGTAAAAACTAGTTCGCCGTTAAACTCTTAAATTAATAACTCTTAGTTATTAATTTACCTAATTGAATACTAATTTGGCAGAACAATTTCTTCAACTATAATCCGAAATTATTAATAAAATACCAAAAGATTCCAATATCGAAATTTGATGGAAACAATATAATAGAACATCGCTGCATACGCACACATTTCAATATTGCAGAAACCACTTTTATTATTAATCCGCGAAGCGTGAAGTTCTATGAAATATTAAAAACGCGGGATTACTTCTACTAATGGCGGTTACGTTGGCTGAATGAAAAGCCAGACACAGCTGAGCGGTATAAAATTAATACTGTATTTTTATTTTTATAAAAAGCGCCCAAACATCTGCTGCATAATCATTTACATGTTGAAAAGAAAATGAGTATAGTATAAAGAGCGTTACGGCGTAAAGAGTTTTGTGGTAATACAAGACTTTTCGCGCGGTGCCGTCAATTTGGTTCAAGTTTATCATGATAAAGAGTATTCTATGTATTTGTCCAGGTCATAAACCGTCTGTATAGTTTATTTAGTTAAAAAAAGGTATGATAGTACCTTCTTGTCGAACTGCATTCATTCTACCATCTTATTTGTATCCAATGTTATGATTGCGTAACAATTGTTCAACTTTTTTGAATGCCTTATGAGCGAAATTATTATCCATGACTCCATACGCATTTGATGTTCCGGGACCAGAATAGGGCTACGGCATCCCCTGCCTGTCGTAAGAGGCGACTAAAAGGGGCTTCCGGGGTTACGAGCGGCTAGAGTGGGAGCTCGAACCATTCAGTCAGGTGATCCCGGGAAGGACGGCGGTACGTGTGGTCGCATACCGTCGTAAAGACTAGACGGAGCGGTGGGCCCAGCCGCCCATCTGGGAGGAGCCCGATGGGGCAACGCGCTCAGAGGATTCTGGTTGAAGTCGTTTCGAGATCCCGGAGTCCTCCTTTTTAGCGCCGAGAACGGCCACCGGGGGGGTTTTAGTGCGGTAAAAATCCCACATAACCCTGCGTCGCTCCCACGGCGTCGGGTACCTTTTGAAGGTTTCCCCCTCGACAACAAAAAAAAAAAAAAGACTTTTCGCGCGGTTCCGTCAATTTGGTTCAAGTTTATCATGGTAAAGAGTATTCAATGTATTTGTCCAGGTCATAAACCGCCTGTATAGTTTATTTAGTTAAAAAAAGGTATGATAGTACCTTTTCGTCGAAATGCATTCATTCTACCATCTTATTTGTATCTAATGTTATGATTGCGCAGTAACCGTTCAACTTTTTTGAATGCCTTATGAGCGAAATTATTATCCATGACTCCATACGCATTTGAATAGCGTGTTGATGCTCCAGGTTTTTCCAAGTTTTAGGGAGAAATTCGTCTCCATCGGTGGACATATAAACATTATAAGCCATACTAGAAACATGTAACCACTAAGGACTAACCCGATTGTTGTCAACAAACAAAAAACATTTGTCTTGAATGACGTTTGGTTTAAATTAGATTCACCTTCAATGAAGCTTGCTGCTTGCAACAACAGATGTCCGCGTGAAGTAATAAAGGCAATTGTTTATGACTGATCCTTACAAGGCAACGAAACTTCGCTGCACTTTCTAGTGAAATTCACTGAAATGCGCTCAAAACTTTAAATAACGCTTGAAACTAATGTTTTCTGGCTTTCGGGCAAATGTTAATAACAACCAAGTCCAACTTGGTAACCTCAAGTGACTATATTCTTCAGTAGATTTTTCTATCAATTTATTTCCAACGTTCAACGTTCAACTTAAGCTTAAATATGAATCATTTCAATAGGTATAATCAATTTTAATAAGATGTCGAATATCTATAAAAATTAAAGTTCTTCAAGAAAGATGTCGAGGGTTCAAAGTTATTCTATTATGGAATACCTAGGATTATTTTATTTTTTCTGAAGCTTCTTTAGTTGGGTAGCAAATTATTGATAACTTCTTACAGGTTTATTTTTATATAGACTAGATAAGTTACTAGGTGATCAAAATGCTGTTCACTACACTAAATACTTTTGCCAAAAAGAAATATGTGTATCTATTGGCATATTTTAAAATCAGCACAAAAAAGATAAGGAATGAAAAAGTGTTGAATTAAACAGGATTCACCTTTCGTTATAACTCTGAAACGTATATTAAAGAGTCTCGGCTTAAACATCAACATTAATGTTTATGTTACGAAATGTTATATTAATATGGTGGTTACGGGACTTTTGACAACGCCGGTGAAGTGTTATGCGTATGAAACTGACCGATCGCCCAACGATTTCACAGACAGTATTTATGTGTCTTTACACCCGTATCTATCACCACTAGTACACAAGGAGCTTAAATGTCATTTGGATTAAACCAACGACCCCCAATTACCTAATTAATTTTATAAATATAAAATTAATTAGGTAATTGTTTTAATTTATTTTCATATATCGAGATTCAAACTTGGATACCTTCCGCAGCATTGGCAGTCTAAAACACATTAAATACTAGAAAAATACTCCCAAAATTTCTAGTAATGAAACACTTCGTTTCAATTTGATTAAATTATCTTCCCTGGCTGGAAGGTAGAATAATAATTAATTACAGACAATATCCTGGGGCAGAGGGTTGTTTATAGATAAAATAGAGATACCAGCGGCCCACGGAATCCATTTAGAAAATATGCCCAAGTCACGGTGAAATTAGACGCAGGCTGTAACGTTATTAATGAGTTTCCGATATTACCCCCGTTCACCCTCTGAATTTAATAACTTACCCTTAGGCGGGATCTCCATTAGACGTAAAAACGACAATATCGCGTTTTGATGAAATAATTTATCAAACTATTGTGTTTAATCATTCACACCCGCTCTCACATGGACATAAATTTCACGTCAACTTTAAACACTTTAATAATAATAATATATTTATTTCAGACCATGCTGTGGCCATACATTTTGTTAGTACTTTAGTACTTTAAATGTTTCTTCTAAATGAAAATGGTGGTAATACCTATCTGTAAAATAAAAAAAAACAAAAGTGGTGGAACTTTATATGATTTTACTCTGTAAGCTCTACACACACATCACACCTATTTCAATGTAACCATAACAATGTTAAGCGGTGCTGTATTATCTTGAGTGTGGTAAGTTATCCATGAAGTTCTTAGAACTGCGAAGTAGCAACGCTTTGTAAGTAACGTCAGGTAAGACTCTAATATATTTGTGGTTAGTTACAGATGTCTGTGGCAATGTCCACTTACGATCAAACTACGTGCTCGTTTGCTATAATACTTTCGTAGTAAAAAATAAAATAAACTTGGATCCTAATAAAGCATAATAATTCAATTAGACAATATATCATTAGCAACAGACAAAATCCCCTATTTACGTCGAAACTAATATTATTTCGACGTATAATACTGTGTTATGCTGTTTGCCTCAAAATAATAAATCAAATTGAGACAAAGTAATGTAAACTTATGAATTTAATTAGAAACTATGTTTTACACGCTACATCTATTATTACCCTGTAAATGCAGTTGTTCTATTGTTATATTCCAATTTTAAGGATATGGTAAGTTAAGGTAAAGTTCAGTGAGAAGTTTTCTACGTATGTCATTTACATTCGCATCAACCCATTATTGGCCCACTGCTGGGCACGGGTCTTCTCCCAGAATGCGAGAGTTTAGGCCATAGTCCACCGCGCTGGCCAAGTGCGAATTGGTGGACCATTTACATTATTGAAGGTAGAACGCTCGTGGTGCGAACCCGGAGATGCAGTTACATTTTAGCAGTTAAACGCTGGTGAGTACCGGTTAGAAGACATTGCAACTTGTTTCTCTAGCGTAGCAACGCACATGTGGTTAATCAGGCATTAATTACCAATGTCCATGGGCGGCACCGGGCACCAACATTTAGAAATCCAAAAAAACACTAGGTATGTGAAACTAAATACACAGTCGTTTTATTAATACGAGTATATCCGACCGTATTAAGCCGCCCGGGAAACTATACTTATGAAGTCACTATCAAAAATATATTTGAAACACGCTCATAAATTCAATAAATCAAACTAATACACAATCATTTTGTTGCTACGAGTACAACCGACCGTATTAATCCGTCCGGTAAACTATACTTATAAAGTAACTATCAAAAATATATTTGAAACACGCTCATAAATTCAATTAATCAAACTAATACGGTCGTTTTGTTAAGAGCACAACCGACCGTATTAAGCCGTCCGAAGAAACTATACTTATAAACTACATATATTAGGGTTCCGTATGCGAAGAGTAAAAACGGAACGCTATTACAAAGACTTCGGTGCCCGTCAGTCAATAAAGAAGCTGTATCTGTATTTTTCAAGGTGGTAGAACCAGTGTAGTTCGACCGGGGAAGTACCACCGCTACACCTATTTCTAGCGTGAAGCATTTCTTGCGTTTCGATAGTAGGGTGTGGTTTCCGGCACACTTTCACATGAGGCGACCATCATAGTCCTCGGGAGTAGCAATGCATATTGATTGACTTCAGATGGAACCCTTGTTCTGTATGTAGTTGATTACAGATGTCCATGAGTAGTGACCACTTATCATCAGGTGGACTGCATGCTCGTTTGCTACTTCAGTCAAATAAAAAAAGCTGTATTTCATGAACCATAATAACTAGATAGTTAAAAATTTCACAGATGCTGTATTTCAGTATGTAAGAACAAACGTGATTTTTTTGCCGTATTTTATGTATAACAGTACGAAACCCTTCGCGCGCGAATCCGATTCCCGCTTAGCCGATTTTTTGTACCTGCTTTTGCGTTACACCCACGTGTATAAGTTTCTTTCTTTATTGATACCACGCGTGTATCGTGTTCTGAAAGGAACTATAAATAACTTTACTAAATGGATTGGAAAGTATTAAGGTGGGTATTGTAAGCGGTCAGTAAGCTGCAGCAAGGTGAAATATGATTTTATATAACGGGAGGTGTATAGTCTTTCGATTTTACTGATTTAATAGGTAATACAGCTCATGAAGTATCGTGATAGGACGAATCTCACATGTTACGCTAAGCTTATTAATAATGGTACTTAACTTGTATTGAAAAAACGAAAAAACGGTCACACTTTATCTAAAAGCAAGTACTATTCGTATTGACATCAATCCGTAAATATTTTTTAAACGAAAAGACCATGTGTCTGTTCAATATTTCCAAAAAAATAAGAATAACTAACCATATAACTGAAATTTCTATAATTTTCAGCCTTTTGTCTGGCTGTGTGCCTGTTTATATGCAATCGCAGCAAATGAAAGTATTAAATGAAATTTAAATGAATATTTCGAATGTGATATATATTTATAGTTTATCTCTTGATGATTGTAACATTTAATGATTTTAGATTAATATTCCTGGAATTCATACATATTAATAACTCACGATATGCAATTTTTTAATTCTTTTAGAATGCTTTTTGGCAAAATTTTCAGTTAGTTGCATGGATTGTAGTCACGGCTAAAATTTGGTGGCGGGGAGAAACCGTTGACAAGCACTAGTGGTCGATTAACCTATCAAATCTACGTCTAGTTTGTTTTTCTTTTTAAGTTCCATATCACGAGACACTATGAAGTGTTACATAAAAAGGAAATTTCCAAAGCAATGCTGCAATACATGACCTATACCTATGTGATTGATTTTACTTTGTAATATCAGATACTATAATGTAACAAGATAGTCTGTTGCAAACGTAAAAAACATGAAATAAACATTAAAACATAAGCTGTATATTGTCTGTGCCATCTCAGACCCCTCTGGAATTATGAAGGTACTGAATTTTAGCTCACACAGTTTGATTTATGGCTCGGATATAAAGACAAATGGATAAACTGGGGTATACCATTTCATTTTATGTTAAAAATTGAGTAAACAAATTAGGCGCTTTTATGCCAGGATTATGTTTATTTCTGTTTGTGCTTTTTACGGTTAAGTTTAATATCATACTTGATTGTATTTAATAAACTTCTGAAATTAAATGCCAGGCAACAGTTAAAACAGATAGGAGTGTAGTTTTTTATTATAAGTATGAAGTAGCAAGCGAGCATGCAGTCCACCTGATAGTAAGTGGTCACTGCCGCCCATGGACATCTCTAAGCAACATCATGCAGTGATAGCCTAATGGTTAAAACTTGCGCTCTCAATCGAGAGGCCCGAGGTTCAACACTGATTTATGTGCGTATCAAAAATAATTATCACTACTTTTCGGTGAAGGAAAACATCGTGAGGAAACCTACACACCCGAGAGTTCTTATAAAAAAAACGATACCCTACAGTGAACTTTCTTTGCATATTTCGTGAACTTTGTGTAAGAAACTTGACAAATGATATTTTACTTAGGCACCTCATATCGTTGGGGTGAGTAATGTAATAGTTTAGTTCCCTGAAGACCGAATATTTTATACAAAGAGCGTTGATAGATAAAAGTAAACATAAAAGTGTTACTATTTCAAAAATATGAATATTTGAAGCAATGAAAATTAAAACACTTTGCTTACCAATTCATTTCAACAGTTTTTGGGTTATAAAAAAACATTTAAACTGATGCTAGAAATAAAGGTGCACGAAGAAAACATTTAGTAATCAGAAATATCCCAATCATTAAACCATGCAATCTTAGGTAAAGTACATACTCTGATTTTAATATTTTATTAAAAAAGCATATTAATTGTCTTTTGTCATGCAACATTTACCTAACTAAAGGAAAGTAGAGAAAGTTATACAAAACCTATACAAAAATATTGTCTACCAATAATATTGTTTTTTACTCACACACTATAATGAATGAGTGCAATAAAATCACCATTATTTATTTTTTATTTATTTAACCATTTATTTTAGATACTTTATATAATATACTTTATAATTTTTATTAAGTTAATTTGTACCAAACATTTTTTTATAACCACAACTTACCAGTTCACGTTTATCTGGTTGATATGAGCTATCAAAGTAAATAACTTTGATTATTATTATTTTTTCTTGATACTTAGTATTAACTAAAAATGAGATGACTGTTTGTCAACCTATTTCTGTCTCGTGACTGCCATTCTTAGAATGGGTATAACTTTTTATTCAAAATTTATAGAGGATATTAACAAGTATTAGTTAATGAATAAGAATTAATAATTCAATACTTGTTTTCCTAAAAAATAGAAAACGCCACAACTCTCATATTAATTTACAATCGCATTTTTAAACTTCTACCGTTAAAACAAAGTATAGCGTATATACAGAATACGGTCCTTTATGAAAAATCCTTTATGACAGTACTCTCTTTAACGGTGATGAGGTTTTTAATATCCGAAATTCGCACCAATTCGGACTTGGCCAGCGTCGTGGACTATAGCCTAAACTCTCTCATTCTGAGGGAAGACCCGTGCCCAGCAGTGGGACAATAATGGTTTGACGGCAATATCCAAAAGTCCAAACATGGCCAGTGCGTGGACTGGTTAAAATTACCGCACTTACAATGTTTACTCCGCTATGCGACTCAAAACATTTAATCATTACTTATATTTTTGTGGTTTGGTCAAAATCATTTTACTCAATCTATTTCAATAATTTTATCAAATGTACAAACATAATTTAAGCAATGGGCCTACCAAAGTTTTTGTTTGTATAATAAATTTATAGCAATATTTATTAGAAATTTTCGACCTCAAAGTTTAACAAGTTGACATGCTAATTTAGGACTCAATAAACTAATTTTATATTTTCTTTGTGTCTCTTCAAGACTTCATAAGAAGTTCGCGTCTGAATTTTTAAACTTATAATTTTTACAAAAATGTCGCATTCATAAAAGAAGGCAATTATGATGATGAGTTTTGCGAGACATCTTTTGTTTTACAAGTTATATCGAAAGCTTTATTTCTTTATTGTGTTTGCATTTTCAGTAATAAGTATACATACATATTGTATCAAATATTTAAACTATGCTAGCTAATCTGATAGATGGCTGTTAAACTATTCGTAGTTTGAGGTCGATATTAAACACACACGCTCTACACTCATAGCACGACACTAGGACTTTCTCCTGTGTTGTCGGTATCATGGACACTCACAAGACGAATACACAAACAACCAGACCCAGAACATGAATCTAAACTGATCATTCAGATACCTATCTGGCCAGGAATCGAACCCAAGACCCATTGCGCGTCAGACCGGTATGGTAACCACTCCGCCAGATCGTCGGATCTACGCGGGTCGCCGGATATGCCGATTACTGACTATTTTTCACATTTAATTTCACATTGGGACTTCTTGTATTAGACCTATCATAGTCACAATGAAAACGAGTACATTCAACCCCTATTTAAAGTATAAATTGTCATTTAGATTATGTCCGGTTGTCGACCAATTCCAGAACCCTCTGCCAGGAAGGCGTGTATGGCACCCTGCTGCTGAAGGAAGAGGACTACTACACTACTAATATAGCGTTACTTACAGCAGAGTAATATTGTCAAGTTCTGTTTCCAAGAGTTGTTGTCCAAGTTGTGTTGAACCCATAGTTATAAGTTTAACCCCATCTTGGCCTATAATTTTCATTTAACAAAAATACATAAATGTATTTTGCCTTCTATTAAAACAAACATTTAATTTAAAAAAAAACAAATTTATATTCACCGTAACTCTTTATTAAAAAAATAGTTTATTAAATCCAATTTATGTTATTTCTGCTACAGTAGCATTATAAAAGCTTATTAATATGCTATTGAAATTCAATCTGCAGCTGGATGTAATTAATATGCAGCCGCAAAATTAATTAACAAGAGAATATTAATTCGATTCTCGTATTAACTAACAACTTCATGTTCTATTCGCTATAAGCTGATTCGTTTATTCGAAATAATTAGAGCTCATTCAACATTTACGGTACCTTACGGTATATTTATCGTATTTTAATATTCATTCAGATAACTTATAACAACGTTAACTTTAATTCATTCTTTATTCAGAGTCACAGACGACCCGCATGGCGGAGCGGTTATCATACCGGTCTGACGCGCTTTCGCGTTTCGGGTTTGATTACCGGAAAGGCAGATATCTAAAATATATGTTTTAATGTAGTCTACTCTAGTTGTGCCGTTTGTGTGTTGTAATTTTCTCGAATAAACTTATTATTTTTTTTTTTTTTTAAGTGAGGAGTATAGATTCATGTTCTGAGTTTGAGTGTTTGTGTATTCGCCTTGTGTGTGGCCATAGCTCCCACGACACAGAAGAAATTCCTAGTGTGGGGCTATGAGAGTAGAAAGCGTATCGTCGTCAACCCATTATTATCCCACTGCTGGGCACGGGTCTTCTCTCATGAGAGAGTATTAGCCCATAGTCCACCGCGCTGGCCAAGTGCGAATTGGTGAGAGAGAGAGAAAGCGTATATTTGTAGTTTATTCGTTGTTTGTAACGAGCTTGTAGAAAGTATTATTTCGACTGAGGAGGTACCACCGCCGTATCTACACATTTCTAGCATTAAGCGGTTCTAGCATTTCGGTGAATGGGTGTGGATACTGACTCACTTATAGGTGAGTGACTATCTTCGTGTAGGAAAAGCAATGCATCTATAAATTATTTCAGAAGGAATCCTAGTTCGATATGAAGTTGCTTACAGATGTTCTTGGGCAGCTGTGACCTCTTACCATTACGTGGACAATAGGCGCGTTTGCTGCTTCAATGTTATAAAAATAAATCAATAATGAAAAAAATATATTGCAATAAGTCATAAGTATAGTAGATACTACTCTACTTACTACGACTATAGTCACTATATCACAAACTGAGTCGATTCCAATTATATGCCATATGTTACAATTCGGCAAGTCTTTGAGCTGTAGCGCGTGCCAAAGAAATTGATATACATACAAACATACATACACACCTTTGCTTGAAAAACATTACCTTTCTTCTGGCGAAGTCGGCTTAAAATTTATCAATAACATTGAGCAAACATGATGCAGAAAGTAAAAATGAATTTTGTAGTAGAAATTTCAATTGAATGTACGGCTTTTATAAAAAGAAGTCTTAAAACTACTACCAATACTATTTTTCTATTGTGTTTCTAGCAAACAGTAAAAAAATTGCGCTTGTAATAAAAGACGTTTAAACATTTTTATTCTTGTTTCAGAATCATGCAACCGATTGGAAGGTGGAATATGAAGGTGAGACAACAATTTTCTTTTACACCTGTGACTTTGTTATTTCCATTTCTTCTCTCTATTTGTAACAACAACGGTACTGTATTATAAAGAAAATTAATTCCATTTTAAAGAAAAGGACATATTGTATGTTCAGATTTTGTCTTGCAAAATGCATTGCCTCTTAACAATGTTTGTATATACATGATCATGGTTTCTTTATGATCATTAAAATAGAATTAAAATGGTAATTGTATCTGATGACCCCCGTATCAGTGGGGTAGTATACCGGTCTAACACGTAAAGGTTTACGGGCTCATTTCCCGGCAGACTTGTTCATCAACCATGGATATACATGTCTGTTCTGATGATGATGATGCTCAAGCCTGCATGATGCATATAAGAGCTTCAATCCATGACAATGCCATATGATTAATTAAGGTACTTTTTAGTATAATTAAATATTTTATATAAACAAAGTATTAATAGATTTAAACGATTCTTCTTTATATTCACACACACACAGTCTCTTTCTTTCACTAACTCACTCACTCACACAATTTTATATCTGTAATACTGCAATTGTTCTGTAGTTTCTATATAGTCGTTAATTTTAATTCTGTAATCCGATGTGGGCATAAATAGTGGCGACACAGTCTATACTATTGTCGCTGTTTACGACAATATTAATTGTATAACTGTTTTTGGCGATAATAAATCTTTAAATGTTTACATTTTTATTGATACTTTTCTCACTCAAATAATTTAAATAGAAAAAGTTTTATTCAAATCGGCATTTTACGTTTTAAAAGGTGTTAAACGGTTCCCATAATAATGCTAGTTTTAGAAATAACGCGAACATTATAAGTAAATCACATTTTCAGACTTACGTAGTCAAATGACGTAATATGCTAGGAGGAAGTAGCAAATTACGTCATTTTAAGGGTCGTTATGGCGTGCTACGCCGTAGCGCTACGCAATATCGCGTCGCTACGCACATTTGCGACAAGGGTTTATATAAATGAACTGTAATATTAGCTGTATTTATATTGTGTTATGTTTTTTATATGTAACTGTTCTTTACTTACGAGTTTGCGAAGTACTTTATTTTCGAATTGAAAAATATAAGGTTATAGATCCAGTGTAGTTCCACCGGGGAATTACCACCACACCTATTTCTAACGTAAAGCATTTCGTGCGTTTCGGTGGACGAGTGTGGTTACCGGCACACTTTTATATGAGGTGACCATCTTAGTCCTTGGGAGTAGCAACGTATCTGTGATTGACTTCAGATAAATCCTATTTTATTTTATTTTATTCGGAAAATATACAGTGAATTAAAACTAATTATCTTACATTGTAATATTACAACTCACCATTCATTTGCTTTCGCATGTTCTATCGCGTCTATGTTATATTTGAAGTTGCTTACAGATGTCCATGGACGGCATTTACCACTTACCATCGGGTCGACTGCATGTTCGTTTGTTATTTCAATCAGATAATAAAAAATACTTATATATATTTAACTTGAAGAGCACACTTGTCGTATCTCGAACAGAGACTATCGAGACAGAGACTATTGAGTCAAAGTCAAAAATTATTTAAAAAACTCATTACTTTTATTTTAAATCTTCTACCAGTATTTTATGTTGTAAAATGCTAAAAATAGACAAAAACTATTATATTAAACCTATAAAAAGTAAAAATCAATCTTATAAAAAAGTTATTACTTATCTTATTTAGTTACTAGTTGGAGTAAGTAAAAAGTACTTTGAACTCCCCTTAAATAAGTATTTCTATTATCATTATGATACTTAACGGGTACTCACGATATGCGGTTTATTAATTCTTAAAGAATTCTTTTTGCCGATATTTCGACCCAGTTGCATGGAACGTGGTCACGGCCAAACTGCGATAATACTAGTCTAAAATCATATATTTCTAATAACATTTTATTTTATTTTTCATTGATATAATTAATTGCTTTACTTTAATTTCTGTGTTTGAATCGAAATCTATTACTGGATAATTGATTCAAACAAATCGTTAGGCTACATTGTAGAACTAATAACTAAATTACAGTTTCAGCGATCAATGTTAAGCTCAAACTAAGCGAAGCCTAACTTAGAGGCCGTAGTTATGCTAACACATCGGTATTTGTAAACATATACTCAGAAGGGATTTCTACAGAAGTACGAGAACTGAAACCTTAGCACCTCAAAAGGCAAAGTGAGGCAAGGGAAATATTAATTCGAAGCGTTCCAACTTAATCATCAGGGGTGGTAACACATATGTGGCTAACATGGTAAGACTGATTATATCTGGAGTTAATTACAGATGTCCATTAGCGGCAATGACCTTATAGTCCAGTCGATTTAGACATAAAAGTAGTGGTCAAATAAAATTAATTCCCGGAAAGCCTAATTTTGGTGGATAACTGAGGTTTACCATTACAAATAAAGTTTTAAAAATTCCCATCGATCCTAAGTTGCTTCAAAAGTTATTCGGGGTTAAATGTCAAAATTTGAGGTTTATTGGATTTTTCTTTAAAACGGTAAGTTTTTTCAAAAATACTTCAAACCAAAGTTGTAGATCTCTAAATTTTCTAAAATATATATATAATAAATCTAATAAACCTCAAAATTTGACATTTGACCCCGAATAACTTTTGAAGCACACATAGGATCGATGGGGAAGTCCTTAAACTTTATGTGTAATGGTAAATCTAAACTCTCAACCAAAATTTGGCTTGACGGGAATTAATGTTATTTGAAATGTCTATATTGACCGGACTATTATGCTATCATGTGGACAGTTTTCATACTTCCATGTTAATAAAAGCAGGTATGCTCATTACTACGTCATAGGGGTAATATAATTCAACGTGTATAGATTTTAATAGGTACTAAAACGGCTTTATTCCCATATAATAAGACCAAAACTAACGCAGGAGCAGCTATAAAATCCGAACTAATTCGAGGCTAAGTGCCGGCGTACGTTGCTCGTTAAATTCGATCAACCGTTTAAGCTCCGTAATAAAAGTACTGACTTGTACGATTGTACGTGGATGGTTTTATTTCGGTATTTTATTACATTTCTTTATGTTGATATGCAATTGAAATATGAAGATTTTCAATACGGAGTGGTACTTTATTTCATTTTCAGTTAAAGTGCTATTTGAAATGTATACGTATTATACGTACGTATAGTATACGTATTTCTCATATTAAATTAACTCCCTTTACGTAAAAATATTAATATTACGTACCTATACTAAATATCAAGCATTAGAGCGGGGATTTATTGTTAGTACTGAAATATAACATAACAGGTACTATTGGGAACATTCTTTCAAATGTTAATATTTTAGCTCAAAGATACTTTGCCAATTATTCATCAGCCGAGAATAAGTTACATAAATACATAAGTTTATTTTTGCCTTCTACAATATTTATTTTACATCATCTCATTCATATTTTTCTTACAAAATAAACCATTAAAGTTACAAAATAAACCGTTAAAGTATATTTAGGCCGATTGAAAATCAATCTATACTTAATCTGAAGCAAAGCCACATATGATCACTAGTCTAACACATGAGTATTAGGAGACGACAAGCCAACCAATTTGTATGCTAACTACGCTATTACATAACCATTAAAGGAACAATTTCGGTTCGGTCAAGACTGTGCTAATTGGATAGAGTCAACATTGGCTTAGATACATATGAGTATCACTACATAGTATAAAACAAAGTTGCTTCTCGCTGTCAGACACTATGTATGCTTAGATCTTTAAAAATGCGCAACAGATTTTAATGCAATTTTTTTAATAGATAGAGTAATACAAGCTTTTCTTTTGTATAATACATGTATAATATAGTGGAAACACTATTAATTTTAGATTTTTGACTTTTAGGCGGAACGAGGTTCGCTGGGTCACCTAGTACTCTATACAATATTAAACCCAAGTAATACTTCATAGGAGTAATACTATAAACTATTTACTATTCTTTTATTCTGTTGAAGTATCAAATGACCGTACAGATCATCTGATGGTAAGTGGTCACTGCCGCTCATGTACATCTGTAAGCATCTTCATATTTAACAGATTCTATCTGAAGTCAATCACAGATGCGTTGCTACTTCGGAGGAAGATGGTCTTTCATATAAAAGTGAGTCGCAACCACACCCTTCTGACGAAACGCAAAAACTGATTCACACTGGAAATAAAACTACTACGAAGTGAAATGGGCGTAGCGGACGAGTATCCGTCTGATTCTAAGTAGTCACTGCCGCACATAAACTTCATTAAGGTCTTCCAGCGCCCATTAATTAACTTTTATAAGAAACATACATATGTGTTTTATATACTGTACGGGCTACGACCGTACCTTTCTAATCATCAGCAGTTTACGCTGCATGAATGCATTTGAGTCAGTGCAATAATGAGCCTAATCAATATCGGTCTATCATTTCTTATGATTCATACTATCATTCAAATATTGTATTGGGTGACATCACAACACATATATATACTGTATTATTATTGAGCATATATTTTCAAGTGCGAAGCGTACAATTGTTTTTGTGAAAAAGTATTTAATTATTTTTATCAGTGATGCTTTGTAAGTTAAGACTAAGTACATTCATTGTCCTCCATTTCTCCATCACTCAAAATAGAAATAAGATTTTAATATACAGTAATAACGTTACGTTTACAGTAAATATCAAATTCCGAGAAGGAACTACATTCCCAAAATTAATACAGCATTATCATTCGACTTAACAAAATACTCCTAAATTAATTTGACAGTCATAAAGGACGTGTTCTACTGCTCTGTAAAGAGAGTACCCGGTAAGTGAGGCAGGTACAAATTTGTATAGTTGGAAAACGTATTAATTTTTTTCTCTTAAATTTTTATGATACAGAAATGAGTTTAAGCTTAAAAATTGTATTAATACTATTGTAATAAGAATAGAAATCACATAAAATGTATTACATTCGTTCATAATTCATAAATAAATCTATGACTTGTATTTTGACGACTACTATGTGTATAGCATATCATATATATTTTATTGAAATTAGGATAATAATAGTACTTACTTCGCGATACAACTAGTGCATAAAACGGTATGATAAATAAGCTGCGTCAGTACAGAAACGCAGACCTAATCTCTTTATTCTGTAGTTGATTACGTTGTGTTGCCAACTCGGCAAATTAATTCGGAACTGTAATTTCGTGGGTCCTTTTGATGAATAAAAACTGTACATATCCCTACACCCACGACTCCATTTCTAAATGGCAAACACGTATATATAAAACCATACAAAAAATATTAATGTGTAGGTCGAATCTGGAATCTATATGATAAATGGGTTTTGTTGATTTCGGTACCATTAAGCTCAAATCATGTTAATTAAGTAGCTTCTCTAAGTACAAAAATAAAGAATTGTAAAGACCATAATAATCTACCGTTCGTTAGTCAAACGGGTTGTTAAATAAGGGGTTATTCATGTTAAACTAGTCACCCGTCGCAACGGCCGAAATTCGACCTTAATTCAACTCAAAAACTTAATTTGATAATGTCCAAAGTAGCACAAATATTTCTCAAATTCAATTAAATTGTGAGTTAAGTTATAAATTAAAGTTAGTTTAAAGATAAAAGAGGTGGAATTAACTAAGTTGCATTTAAAAGCAATAGCGGGTATTTTGACAAAGACATAAACTTTTTGACGAAATGTGTTTTCATACTAAGACATTGAATATTTTATTTTGTTTAATAAATATGTGTTTGTATCAAATACAAGGTAGTATGTGAAATGTATTTTTAATTGATTTTATGTATCTTTCATGCATTGTTTGAATAAAATATTAGCATTCCGTAATTCTTCTCTACATCAACTATATTCTTGCATAATTTCATACTCCTCAATCTAAGGAAAGTATCATTCGGCAAGTATATAAGCATTTTTCAAAATTGATCCCAAGTTTTTGCTTCACGTATTAATATATAGATTCTTTATTCATGTAAAAGTGAGTCTATGTACGATACTGAAATGTCTATCTCAAACATTTCAATATCTTGACGATATTTTCATTAATTGGAGAAGGAAATAGTTAAAATTAACTTATGTGATTTCGAATATTTAGATTGCACCTAAAAGCAAGTTTATTAAATACCCAAGTTTCCAAATGTTGTTATTATTCATACCTTTCCTTCATAGCAACGAAAATTAAATTCATACGAAATGTCCAACATAATTTTGGAATGTTAATTGCTCTATATTTTACAGTAAGTTTCTTAATTAATTTCGTATTTCATTCATAATTAAGTTCTTTCAAAGACTTAATAAATTTCAAATTATGTGGGTATTTGAGATAAACAATGTTGTTTTGGTCCTTCCAAATACTTAAGCAAAACATATTTTTTACAAAGTGGATCTTAATTAATTCCATGAATGTTCACAGCCCATATCATAAGTTCCATAGGACGTAGAGGCCCTTATCTCTTTCCCAACTAGATTACGAAGCCTTGCCAACTTGGTAAATTAAGTTGGGAAGCGAACAGTGACTATAAGATTCTTTGCTTTTATAATTAAAATACTTCTGATTTTATTATTAAGTGCAATAATGTGAAATAATAAGTTGAAGTGACATTGGTAAATTCTACACTCATAGTCATTTTGTTTTTAATAATTCATAAAATATTAAGAGTGAAAATGTTTATGCTTATAAACATGGATAAAATGTGTAGACTCTTAAAATAGTACAAAAGGTTTTATGTATATGTTGTCCCTATATACTTTGTTTAGGGTAGGTATTTTTTCTGTGGGTACACACTTCTATGAGTTACAGTTAGCTTATGTATAATGGAAATATCACCTGTCGTTTGACCCCGAATGCACTTCTCCCACACACATTTTTACCTCGTAACAGCAGTATTAAGTGTTTTTTTGGTTCGAAGACTTATTAATATCATTTTTATTATTTTGGTAATAATATCTTTATCATTTTTAATGAAATGAAATGTTTTTATTTTGCATAGGCCTACGGAAGCACATACAAATTGTCAGTTACATATATATTTTTTGTATAATGGATAAATAAGTAATGGATAAAGAAATCTGGTATTTTAAACTACTTAAATAAGAAAAGCTAATATTGTACATAACTAAGCATACCATTTGAAGGCATATTTATCAGTACGGTAAATCTACTCTTAACATAGAAGGCGATAGTCAAAATGCGTACAAGATTTCATACGGTCGAGTTTACATCTAAGCCCTTTAAGCCCCGAGGGGCAGCGAGAAACCTTAATTGGGTTTAATACCTAAATATATTATAGGTTACCTGCCTTAGAAGTTCTAGCTTCGCTCAGTAAACATTGTTAGATTATGAAGTCTCAGAGGTAAATAGCTAATTTTATATTAAAATGACTATTGTCAAGTTGTAAGTGCCCAAACTGTTTACTGTTTTGCTATTAATGAGTTTTGTTTGGGTATTGTTTGGTTTATTTGTGTATTGGCCTTGGATTAGCATAACTGAATAATCCTGTAGTAAATATTTACAAGTGAAATCTTCAAATAACTGTTATAAGAAATTACATTACGTCTTAAAATCTTAATAGAATTAACATAGTCGTCACAAAATTCCACGCGCTGATGTATGTCTTCTGTCTACATAAATTAAAGGATAGAAGTTTAATATGCCCGCGCATATAGCAAAAACGAATAGATATATTGCAATGATTTATTTTATTTTTATTTTATTAGTTACGTGGTTTTAATTAGAGAAATAAATATCGTCGTCTTCACACAATAATTAATTATTGCTGGACCTCTCAGAAGTAAAGAGACTTTTACATAAAAAGAGTTTGTTAAAATGGTCGTATTCTGATGGCCTGATATTGAAATGCTTACCTTAAGTACCAGTGAACGGATTAAATTCACCTTTCACTATGAGATAGTGATTTTCTGTAATAAGATGTTTAGACTATAAATAATTAAAACTTTGATAATGTACGAGTTTAATTTTATTGGATTTAAATACAACTATTTATATTATAAAAAATGTTTACCGAGAGAATTTGAGAAATGCATTTTCTAGCATTATTGAATACAAGAAGCTACTAAACGGGTAAATTTTTGTTCCTAAACTAATTATCTAAATGTTATTGTGTGGAACTTTAAAATTTGACTTCTATGTAAACTTTTTACCCTTTTTATGGCCGCAGGTGTTGATGTTACATAAACCGTTTAAAAAGTGTTATATTACTACTAATGATACAGTCTGAAGTATTTTATTATTTCTAATTGATAAGATTTCTTAAAATTAAGCGGACCTTTAAACAAACATGGAATCCTATTCCAAACATTTAGGGTTTGATTTTTAAACCGGTCAACGAACAAAAAAGTTTATTTGCGCTTGCATGAAATTGATAGACTTCAAAACACACCCTAATTTACCCTCTCAAGAAATCATTTTTCATAAACAGTTAAATAAATATTTTATTACCAACCAAACCGTATAGAGAAATACCAAGATTCAACCTTCTTGCATAACTGGCAGACTCATTTTTTTATCTACTTTTGCACTCTATTATACTCAGAAATAAATATTCAAAGAAACGACAAAATAAAAGCTTAATTATACCAAACAGCACAACAAAATAAATTTTGAATTAAAAATTACCGGACTTTCATATAATGGTTACACATGGTTACGACATGGTTAAAATAGGATACATTGTATACAATTTTCTCACTTTTAATTGTTAGAATCTTGAAAATGTATGCCTAACCTAACCTAACCTAACAATCGTGTTCCATCGATTTTGGAAGTCCATCCTTAGCGATGTTTTATGGAAACCGATTTTTTATATAGCGTGTGCTTCTTGTGTGTGCTTCGCGTGTGCAATTCTTGCGTGTGCAAGGTCCGGAAATTTAGCTGGCTTAAGTAAAAAAAAAGAACCATGACCTAATTTACTAATTGAAACGTTTCAAGATAAATGTTGCATATGAAACTCAATTAAATATCCTCAACCGATTTTTCATTTAATACGTATGTTAGTTATATAGTTCCATATACATACCTAGTACAGGGTAACTTTGTAATATTTCTATTTAATCCCCATTTATTCGTCTTGTGTCGACGTTGTTAATGTCTGCTTAGCTCTAAGCCCCAAAGGTCGACTAGTAGAAAATGCTTTTAGCGTTAAGCGCACCCTTTGTACTATATTATATAGGTATAATAAAGAACCGAATTACTAAGTTAAGTATATATGGACGCAAATTAATGTCTCATGATGATGTTATTAAAATATATCAGAAATATTTATAATTACTGTTTAAACTATTATTCGTATTCACAAAAAAGTTACCTATTTGTATAAATCTCTTTTAGACACTGCATTGACTCTTTTGACTAACATCGCTATTTTTTGGCGATTTATGTAATCTTGTATGAAATGGAGGAAATTGTATATTCAAATAAACGTAACTTGTGTAAAATAAAATATTTGGAGTAACTTAAAATTAATGATAATATTAATTTCGTATATTTAAGTATATTATAAGATTTGTTATGCAGTATTTAAATTATTTGTTGTAACGAAAACACAATTTATCTCACAAGTAATACGTACAAAAAATATTAATTGCGATTGCCAAGTCAATCTAATATGTTTTTTTAAGATATTAAAAATATTTATATGGTTATAATGTAACTACTTAGTTTATTTATTTTTTATTTATTTATTTTATTTATTTATTTACATATACTTAAGCTATAAACATTACAGATATAAATCCAATTCGTTTATAGGCTTGCAATGTACAAGAAAATTAAGACAGAGGATCTCCTAAGTAGAGACTGAATTAATTAATAACCGACTTAGTATTACATTTACATCTCACAACTTTTTCCGGTAGAAGGACTGAGTTGCGAGACTTTGGTTAGTTGATAAGTATTGTGTTTTTTATGAGATCTTATTTCTTTTTATAGACAATTCTACTTTTTTCAGATCCGGTACCTTCTACTTCTTGTACACCAACAATGAATTTTGTTAAAGTTAGTAATATTTAATGCCGCACTCGTCAAACCTATGGGTTAAAGTTAACCATTAAGTAAGTCATTATGCAATTCTATTTAGGTACCTGTCTTTTTCTTCCAACGAAACGCAAGAACTGCTTCACGCTTGAAATAGGTGTCGTGATGGTACCTCCCTGGTCGAACTATTGATAATTCTACCACCTCCAAAGTCTTCACCTAGTATTTCATTATATTTTACATAGGTACATGATTATTGATGAAAATGAAAATTGAAAAATATTTTAGTTTTCCCTTGATTTATAAACTAAAGACTAATTGTATTCTAAATTTGAAGCTTCTATGTCTGCTAGAAGTGGCTTAGATTTTTGATGATCGGTCAGTAAGTCAGTGACAAAATTAAGTAACTCGTTACTTTGACTCGTTATAATTCCTAAACTACTAGTTTCTAAGCAACTACTAGCTAATAGGGGGTCGAAAATGGTCTGAAATGCTTCAAGAAAAGTATAGCGTCCGTACCGCTTTTTTGCTCGACTTGGCGGGAACACGGCAGTGCCCCCAGATCGTACTATATAAATTGAAACAAAAAGTGTGTACGCCTTCTAGTCCAGTACCATACAGATAGGTTTAAGACTGGTGCATGTTTTTATTTACTTATATAAACATTACTTCCTACAATTTATTACCTTAGATATATTAAAGCTTCTCTTGTATGTAGTTATATATTTAAATTCTTATTTAAAGAACTATGAATATACGTAATTGATAAATAAAATATGTTCCAGTATCATTTGGTTCAACTTACTGATACATAAGAAAATACTCCACATGTAGTTTTATTCGATTTTACAAAGTAAAAAAAACCATCAGACAGAAATATTTTATTTTCGAATCCCATGGGAAAAAAGGTCGTACATTTTTAACGTAAATGTTATTGACAACGTGTTAACGACGGAGCATATCCGTTGATAAAGTGTTTCGCTTAACAAAGTATAAAGGACATTCCTTGCTACGGGAAACTGTACTTTAATACCTCTGTCGTAATCGTTAAATTCGTCCTTTTATTACGCCATTGTCGTACCATACATCATGCAAACTACATCAGAAATCGCTTTTGTAAATCCCATTGAAAGTATGGGGAAAAAAATTCAACTACCGCTTGTTAAAATGGAGTACAGATTTGATACCAATTTATCATAGCTCTGACAGGGTTTACGCATGGCGGATTAGCGGTAGCAGTGGCCTAAAATATTAGAAATAACTCGTGTGAAATGGATAAACAATAGATAGTATATGGAACTCAAGTAGGAAAAGCATAACGAATCTTAGAGATATTTCGGTGCACTATTCATAAAATGACCTTATTACAAATAGTGTCATTACTTAGCTGAATTATTCGTTTATTAAGGGGTAAAATATCGAAAATAAGTCAACGTAGGTTCTTATCTCTTAGCTCTGCTCTTAGCTCTGCTTCGATTTTAGTAGATAAATTAACGGACTATACCCGAATCACTAGAAATAGCCATTTATAGTACGAACACGTCATAATTCAAACATCAGTCAGTGGATGATGAAAATTTCATTGGATTTTGTACTTAGCATTGATTGTGGCGGCGCGATTGAGCCTAATTCACTTCAAAATCAACAATATGACGAACGAGCTGACGATTGAAACGACCACTGATGTCTCTAGAGACGCGCAGATATGTGAGGTTATTAAAGTGACGTAATTTGTTTTCCTATTTCTACGCGAAATTATCA
Organism: Spicauda simplicius; assembly: GCA_949699795.1. Lineage (NCBI taxonomy): Eukaryota > Metazoa > Arthropoda > Insecta > Lepidoptera > Hesperiidae > Spicauda > Spicauda simplicius. The sequence continues at coordinate 7,719,155 of OX453067.1, read as the reverse complement.
CTTTTAAATTCACATGGACTAGATAGACTACAGTATTAGGAGCATTGAAATGAAATGAAATGAAATGAAATGTCTTTATTTTGTATAGGCCTACGGGGGCACTTACAAATTGTCAGTTACATTTTTTTTCTTACACTACCACCGGATCGGAATACGACCTCAACTGAGAAGATCCGGCAAGAAACTCAGCGGGTTTGTCTTTTTTCTTATTTATATCCATTTTTTTATTTTTTTATATAATTACAATCATGTTTTTTTACATGGTAATGAAAGTTAGCTCCAATATCTTGCCTTATAGTTCAGTAAAAGAGATCCCGTTTGGCAAATATCATTAAAATAAATATTCACGCAAAATTGGAAATAGGTTACTTTCGTTTTTGAAAGTATTCTTTACATTTGTATTCTCTTTTCGGTTTGATGCGACCATCTTAATCTTCACGATTGGCATTTATGTTCGGCTTTCCTTAGAAAGCCTATACTATACAGAATTGGTTTTCAATGTCAAAAGGTGCCACTCACAATTAGATAATTACTAGCTCTTACCCGCGGCTTCGCTCGCACCATCAATGGGAATTAAGATAAGAATTAGATAGCGTGATTCAGAACTTGCAAATGAATTTTACTAACGCCATCTGTTAACAGCGTCTGGAACTACTAAATATATATCGACTAACAAAACGTCGATATTCTCATGGGAATGAGAGTGCGCGGTAAAAGTAGCCTACGTCGCTCTCCGCCCTCCTAACCCCCAGCATATAAACCATATCATATAGCTATGTGGCGACGTGAAAGAGGAACAAACAAACACACTTTAACATTTATAATATTAATATGGAAGTACAACTATGTTTTTCAGATAAACCTTTGACCCTGACTCTCCAATTAATGTTGCCGATACAGAGCCATGATTACTGTGTGCAAATCAACCCTAAGGGCAGGCATTGTTATAAATCTTGAGCTGTTTGCGTAAGCTTGATTGTACGTACACACTAATAGAACCTAATATAATATTGATCGGTGAATGTGGTTGTTAGTGGATGAGTAGCTATTACGATGATTGCTATAACTGCTTATTGTAATGCGGTGGGTGGTTAAAACGTTACAAAACATTCGGAACTATTGGTAAAAGCGTGAAATATGCATCGAGGGAATAACATTATGTTAATTTTTTTATCTGATCAAAGTAGCAAACGAGCATGCAGTCTATCTGGCGGTAAGTGGTCATTGCAGCCCATGGACATCTGTAAGCGACTTCATACGGAACATGGATTCCGTTTGAACTCAATCACAGATGCGTTGCTACACCTGAGGACAATGATGGTCGCCTCATATAAAAGTGTGCCGGCAACCACACCCTTCCATTGAAACGCAAGAAATGCTTCTCGCTGGAAATAGGTGTAGCGGTGGTAATTCCCCGGTCGAACTACACTGGATTATTTATTAATATTTGTCATTTTTCCACTATTGTTCGAATGTTAAACTTATGCACCCGCATTTTCCGCGGTTTTACCGGCGTTTAAATAATATTACATAACTTAAAATGTAATTACTTTAGATAAAGTACATGGGGTTTATTGATACATATGACCTCAAGCTACGTAATATAAATATATTCTCAATATAACAGTACATTAAAAATCAGTAGTAGTTGCGATTCAAAACACACTGCTAAACAGACAGAAATTCTAAACTCTAAAGACATTTCGATAATTCCTTATTGTTGTCAGACTATCTTTTTTGTAAATATATGCGATGCTCAGGCAGGCGGAAGTTTTTCTTTATGAGATCTCCAAAAAGTAGTTTCCTTAAAATATTTCATCATTTAATGTTAACACATGTTAGAAAAATATTAACACACCGTGTTAATAATTAATCACACAATATTTCACATCGACAAACTAGACATGCATATAATTTGAATCCTACTAATCTTATGGGATTCGTCCTTATGAAATGCCAAAATTCAAACCATAAGTCTATTAAGTGGTAGGCGAAGACATATATTGTACATAGTTACAATGTGTTTCGGCGCCGTCATATAAAAAGCAATGATTTATCGATTAAGATAAAGTTTTTATATTTTCAGCGTTGAAACCACGAGATTTATTTCTTATTTCTCAAAACTATTATTTTATAAAGCCAGGGGTTGAAAACATTTGATCTCATCTCATCACTTTTAAAACCTTTTTCGTGTTCGAAATGTGTGTAAACAAAATTGAATTACATAGTAATTAAACCACTTTTGTTTCCTCAATTCGGAGAAAGTTCGTAAGCATGACGTCCTTAAGGGTGCTATGAATAGACTTTATTGTTTCGCCTTTCAAGTGTCATTCGAGGGAAATGTTAATATTACAATTGTACGCTTCATCGCCGAAACCATTGTTTGGGAATAAAATGACAAAGTTACTTTTCTGGTAGGGGTGCCGAATTGTACGAATAAATGTACGACACAATTTTATGTGTCTTATATCAAATTGTACTAGTGATGAAACGAATGGTATAAGTTGAACATTCGTGAATAATCCTTTACCGATATTCCCGAATTCGAATGCAAATGTTTTTTAAGCTATTGCATAGCTGTTATCGCGAGCTTTGAGCGCGGCGACTGAATCAAACAATTCCGTAACGAAAAAACCTAACACCCCCACTCCGCCTACCATGTAGTGCGGCCGAGCGTTTCCTTAACGTGTATGTACATGGTGCGACAGTACGACGAAGCTCGCACGGATCGAGACAAGATGCTCGGAAATCGGACGAATATGTAAGCAGCTGTTTGTGTGAAAGTATAAAGTATCAAAGAAAAAAACTTGAATTAATGTCAAAGAAAAAAATACTAATTGTGGCGAGTAAATACGCAAGTGCAAGCAATGCAAGCAAGTGGACCGGTGCGTTCAAACGCAGCACAAAGATCACGCCACTGCTACGTCATATGAGGTGATCGTCGTGGGTGGCGAGTTATCTCCGCCCACTTTCATGATGGCCGCCCCTTTGCTGTAATCTGATACGCCGTGCAAGAATATACCTGCGCGCGCGCCGCGCGTGATTCGTCGACGCATTTAATATTAATTTTTACCATAAAATTGTTTGCTATAAAAACCGTATGATTTTTGTAAACAACACACTTGAAATATAATTGTTCGCTTGCGCTGTACTCTTGAGTTATTAAATAACAGTATTAAATTTCGTGCAGTATTTTAATTCACAAATATTTAATTTACAAATATTTCATTACAAAGAATCTAGTCAAATCAAGTAATTGCTTAGCTTAGGGAAAGTATTAAGTAGTTTAGGCATCATCTACCTAACACTACATTGGTGACCCCGACTGTCTCTTTATCATGACGGAGCAAGGAGAGACGAAGAACGTCTTCATGGAAGCCTGCAGGGTTGGTGTAAGGACGCCTACGTTCAACCCTGACGACCCAATACTTTGGTTTGCGCAACTCGAAGGTCAGTTCACCCTATCTAATATAACATCGGACACTACCAAGTTCTACTTCGTGCTGTCACAGATGGAGCCGCAACATACAGCGGAGGTCAGAGACCTAATAGTAACTCCACCAGCCTCGGGTAAATATGAGAAATTGAAGTCTGAACTTATTAAGCGCCTTTCTGCATCCCAAGAACGTAAAATTAAGCAGTTAATGATGCATGAAGAGCTTGGAGACAGAAAACCATCTCAATTTCTCCGACATCTGCAGCATCTGGCCGGACCAACTGTACCTGACGATTTTATTCGCACTATCTGGTCAAGTAGACTTCCTACTAATCTGCAAACCATTGTTGCTTCACAGGCAAGTATGACCCTTGAAGCATTAGCCGACTTGGCCGATCGGATTAACGACATCGTTCCCACTGGTCAAGTAGCTTGCGCCAGTACTAGCATGCCAGTAAGTACGCAAATCCAAAATGCTGCAGTGGAACAATTAAGTAAAGCTGTTACAGAGCTGAGCCACAGGTTGGAAGTAATGGAACTGCGCAGCCGTCAACGTTCACGATTTAGGGATTCAAGGCAAAGAGGACCCCATCGTTCCAGATCACGTTCAAAGCCGCGTGACCACCCATATTGTTGGTATCATTACCGTTTCAGAAGCCGCGCAACTAAATGTACACAGCCCTGCACTTACCCAAAGTCGGAAAACTACCAAGGCAGCCACTAGTGGCGGAAAATGACTGCCTTGCTACATCGAGCCGCCTGTTCATCACGGATCGCAAAACTAAGATACAATATCTTATAGATACGGGTTCAGACCTGTGTGTCTTTCCGCGTTCCGCTGTTCGGGAGCCGCGAACCAAAAGCAAGTATGAATTATTTGCAGCGAATGGAACAATTATAGCTACCTATGGCTATCTACCACTCACTCTAGACTTAAATCTCCGACGCGCATTCACTTGGCGTTTTATAATAGCAGACGTGTCAAAACCTATTATCGGAGTCGACTTTCTAGCTTATTACAATCTACTTGTCGACTGCCGCAACCAGCAATTAATAGATAATACAACTGCACTTACAGTTTCAGTACCGCAAGCAACATCAACTGAAGCAATTTCATCAGTACGGACTACTAAGGACAACACAGATTACTATCTACTTTTGCGCGAGTTTCCGGATGTAACACGCCCAGCTGGTAAACCAGGTATTCCTAAACACAACACGGTCCACCATATTCGTACCACTCCAGGTCCACCTGTATCCATCCGACCACGACGCCTAGACCCTGAAAGGCTTAGGATAGCCAAGCAGGAGTTCGATGAGATGCTGACGAATGGTACAGCCCGCCAATCAGAAAGCGCTTGGTCTTCTCCGCTTCATTTAGCTCGCAAGAAGAACGATGAATGGCGACCCTGCGGAGATTACCGATCTCTAAACGCACGCACTATACCGGACCGGTACCCAGTTAGGCACGTACAAGACTTCGCTCAACAGTTAGTAGGTAGCTCAATCTTTTCAACGGTGGATTTAGTAAAGGCGTACAACCAGATACCAGTTGCTGAAGAAGATATCCCTAAGACAGCAATAACTACACCCTTCGGGCTTTTCGAATTCCCGTTCATGACGTTCGGTCTTCGAAACGCCGCCCAAACGTTCCAACGTTTCATGGACGAGGTTCTTCGAGGGTTAGATTTTTGCTACTGTTACCTTGATGACATATTAATTTTCAGCAGAAGTACAATGGAGCACCAGCAACATTTAAGGCAACTTTTTCAGAGATTGACGGACTATGGAGTCTTGATAAATACTAGCAAATGTATATTTGGTGAGTCAGAGGTAGAATTTCTAGGTTACAAGGTCTCAGCAGCCGGCATCCAACCACTACTTTCGAAAGTCCAGGCCATCCAAGATTTTCCAGTCCCCAAGAACATAAAGGAATTAAGAAGGTTTCTCGGGATGATAAATTTTTATCGTCGCTTTCTTCCCGCAGCTGCATCCGTACAGGCGCCACTAAATAAACTTTTAACAGGTCCAAAAACAAAAGGTTCACAACCGATAGAGATGACGCCAGAGCTGCTTACTGCTTTTAATAAATGTAAGCATAGTTTGTTACAGGCCACACTACTGGCGCATCCAGACCCACAAGCAAAGCTAGCCATACAGACTGACGCCTCGGATACAGCTATCGGAGCTGTGTTGCAGCAATGGAAAGGAGGAGATTGGCACCCATTAGCATTCTTTTCTAAAAAGCTGAGCCCATCACAGCGGAAGTATAGCCCATATGACAGGGAGCTTTTGGCTATATATGAAGCAATCCGGTATTTCAGATTTATGGTGGAGGCTAGAACATTTTATATACTTACCGACCATAAACCTTTGACGTTTGCCTTCTCAACATCGCGTGAAAACTCATCTCCTCGTCAGTTCCGGTATTTAGATTATATCAGTCAATTCACTACAGATATTAGGTTTGTTTCCGGAAAAGAAAACGTAGTCGCAGATGCCCTTTCACGCATTAATGAAATTAATTTGCCCATAGATTACCAATCATTGGCCAGCGAACAGAAGACCGATGCAGAGCTCCACGACTTACTGCAGAATGGCTGCAGTCTGGACCTGAGGAAGGTAGCGTTAGGCGAGTCAGGCATACAGGTATACTGTGATGTCACCGCCAACCCAAGACCGTTTGTTACGAGCTCATTTCGCAGACAGGTATTTGACACCCTTCATAATTTAAGCCACCCTGGTGTAAAAGCTACCGTTCGCTTGGTAACTGAGAGATTCGTCTGGCCGGGCATACGAAAAGACTGTCGACAATGGGCTAAAGAATGTCAATCATGTCAGAGAAGCAAGGTGACCAAGCACACTTCGGCCCCATTTACTGCCTTCGAAACTCCAACAGCACGGTTCCGTCACATTCATCTTGACATAATTGGTCCCTTACCTTATTCTTCTGGCTACAAGTACTGCCTCACTGCCATCGATCGAGTCACCCGCTGGCCTGAGGCGTACCCTCTTCAAGAGATCACCGCAGACGCTTGTGCAGCTTCCTTGATGTCCGGGTGGATTGCGCGCTTCGGCTGCCCAGAACGAATCACTACAGACCGCGGCCGACAATTCGAGTCGCACACCTTCAAGGAGCTCGCAGCACTACTCGGTGCCTCGCATCAATTAACCACTGCTTACCATCCCGCAGCTAATGGCCTAGTGGAAAGGCTTCATCGACAACTGAAGGCTGCAATCACATGCCATGCTAGCTCTAACTGGTCCGAAGTACTACCATGGGTACTCCTAGGCATACGCAGCGCGTGGAAAGAAGACTTACAAGCATCAGCAGCAGAGCTAGTCTACGGCGAGCCGCTACGCTTGCCTGGACAGTTCTTCACCACAACGCCTGAAGACACAGTAGACATGACGAGCTTGGTCGGCAGACTCCGTTCCCACATGAGTAAGCTAGCACCACAACCCACATCTTGGCATATTGGTTCCAGGCACCCGTTCTACGTACCCAAGGACTTAAATACGGCAACACACGTATTCCTGCGCCAGGGTCCAGCAAGAAAATCCCTTGAAGCACCTTACCTTGGACCTTATAAGGTTCTCAAACGAGACAGAAAAACCTTCGACCTAGATATCAAGGGCAAAACACAGAGAGTAACAATTGATCGAGTGAAACCAGCATTTATTGCAAAAGAAACTCCCTCCAGCATTCCAGATTCTCATACTCCCGAGAACCAACCTGAAGTCAAGAAGACAAGGTCCGGAAGAGTAGTCAGGTTCCCAGACTTTTATCGCCCGTAGTTACGGTCTCGGCGGGGGAGTATTGTGGCGAGTAAATACGCAAGTGCAAGCAATGCAAGCAAGTGGACCGGTGCGTTCAAACGCAGCACAAAGATCACGCCACTGCTACGTCATATGAGGTGATCGTCGTGGGTGGCGAGTTAACTCCGCCCACTTTCATGATGGCCGCCCCTTTGCTGTAATCTGATACGCCGTGCAAGAATATACCTGCGCGCGCGCCGCGCGTGATTCGTCGACGCATTTAATATTAATTTTTACCATAAAATTGTTTGCTATAAAAACCGTATGATTTTTGTAAACAACACACTTGAAATATAATTGTTCGCTTGCGCTGTACTCTTGAGTTATTAAATAACAGTATTAAATTTCGTGCAGTATTTTAATTCACAAATATTTAATTTACAAATATTTCATTACAAAGAATCTAGTCAAATCAAGTAATTGCTTAGCTTAGGGAAAGTATTAAGTAGTTTAGGCATCATCTACCTAACACTACACTAATAATAAATAAATAATTATAATTGCATAAGTTAGTCCCCGAGTGCCACACGTTTTTTTTTTCAGTTTTTGGTTTAGGGGGTTTGGGGATGTAAATTTATCGACCTTTTTTGCAAAGCACTGCAATTCAATATGCACAAAAACATTCGTACAATTCTTGCGAATTCGAATCTCTAGTATATGTTTATTGTAATAATTATTAATCTGTATTATGTTCGAATTTATTTTATTTTGAAATTTTCTATTGAAAATACTTTCTCTATAATAAGGATTAATCGAAATAAAAGATGATTTTAATAAATTAAAAATACTTTTACTTTAAATTAAGAGTAAAAAAATATTTCTTTTAAGGTTTTAGTGGAAAAAGGATAAAAACATAATTTATATTGTTATACTTACATAGAATATATTTTAATACGAATACTCGGTTAAGGCACTCCTAATATGTAGATAAATCGAAAATACGGTGAAAGATTACTTTGCAATCTACTTTGGACATTTTTCACGAAACATAAAATATGCCTTCTTAGTCCGTCGTTATCCCTGATGGCTAAATAGAATACGTTAATTATGTCTAATTTACCACACAATTCATCCGAATTCAGTAGCACTGCTGTTAATAGGTAGAAATAAAAAGACGCTTTCTACACTCATAGCCCCACACTAGGATTTTCTTCTGTGTCGTCGTCGTGCCATGGTCACACACGAAGACGAATACACAAAGATCCAAACCTAGAACAAGAATCTAAACTCATCATTCAGATACCTGTCTGGCCTGGAATCGAACCCGGGACCCACTGCGTGTCAGACCGGTACGGTAACCGCACCACCACGCGGGTCGTAAATATATATACCTGTGGAGGGTCCAGAGTCAAATCACAAAGGGTTTCACCTAAAACCTGTTGATCTGTTAAATTCCATTAAAATGATAGTATAATACTGAAACTGACATACCCCTATTGTCTCTAAATGAAGCCCATTTTCGTCACTGTTAGCGTTAAATTTTCACAAAATTTGTTAAGCCCGCGACTTGTTTGGAAAGTGTTTGTTTTGGTACCTACTTACTTAACGGTTGTTTGGTTAGTTAGACAACGTCGAGCCATCTGTTAGATTTATAGCAGGCCATTATAGCCGGTATTGTGTTTACGCAAAGGCTTTATTAGCATACACAATGCGGATAGATGGTGTGCGCTTATGCTGACTACTGTGCAGTATAACAAAGTTATTACGGGAACCGTGGCTATTAAAATTCAACAAACGAATTTTAAGAGAAATTAATTGCGTAGAAAAATAAAGTGATAATGTTTTGAGCGTAATGTTTATACAAATAACTCAGCTGTAATATGTTTGTTCTCGCAAACTAAAAAAGTGGGCAAAGAAATAGCTTGTCTCTTTTATATTACTCATAAACTCCAAAAGTAGGGTAAGTAACTACTTTTAATTTCTACATTCTACACTCATAGCCCCACAGTAGGATTTTCTCCTGTGTCGTAGGTGCTATGGACACACATAAAGATGAATACACAAACACGCTGACCCAGAAAAAGAATCTAAATTCATCATTCAGATACTTGTCTGGCCGGGAATCGAACCCGGGACCCACTGCGTGTCAGACCGGTATGGTAACCGCTGCGCCACGCAGGTCGTCGTATTCGTCTTTATATCCATGGTACCTACGACACAGGAGAAAATCCTACTAGGGGTTATGAGTATAGAAAGCGTTTTAATTTGTACATAGCATTAAGTGTTCATGTTGCATTTCTGTATAACAGTGTATTAAAATAATTTGTGAACTTCCTACAGGAAATTAACGTTCATTTACTTCCTAGTATGAAATGTTAGACGGAACCGCAGCGAAGTAAAGCCGAAAGCTAGTATGTTTAATACGTAAATTTCTACCGTATCGCAGCGTAACACTTCTGTTTTGGTTTGATGGAAGTGGTAAAATAAACACATTTATGAAGTAGTTTGCATAGTTATTTACAATTTCTATAACATTTTTTCGGGGTTGGAAAACAAATGTGAAACTTCTTTAACGGGGTTGGAAAAAAATTTAGTGTAACATTTTTTCGTTACGCGCCATCTTTTTCTGTTACGCGCCATCTTTTTCTTATCCCCACCACGCGTGATATTAGATAGATTATTATAGATTAGATTTTTAGATAAAGTTTAATAAAAGCCTTTTATTAAACTTTATCTAATTTAACTTTATTTAACCAATTTCTGTAAAGTTGCATAGAGTAAATTATTTTTTGAAAAATAACGTCATAAAGAAGTTTCACTTCTTACGAGTGTACGCTAGAACACGCACACATTTTTTTTTTAATATAAACACACATATTTGTGCTGATGTTCACTGCTGATCGTATTTCTTATCTGAACAGAGGTACCGTTCTATTTCACATTTATTTGTGCCGAGGTCGTAAACACATATACATACCATATACAGCCACATGTTCTTATCTATATCTACATATATAACGGTTTGCACATTACATTTACCAGGTTGTCTAAAATTTTTAAACTTATATTATTTAGACCTATATTCTCACGGAATTATACATCTTAACATTTAACGGCTGCACTTGATATGTAGTTTTTAATTTCGTTTTTGTTAAATTGACGTAGTTGCATGAATCGTGGTCACGGTTAAACTGCGCTACCGATTTTTTTAAAGTATATTTTATGTCATGTAATTCTTGCGTATAACTTGAAAAATCGTGCAGACCTCCGATAGTCTTATAAAATTCGCTTAGTCGAGTTGCACTTCAAGATACAAAATTGAATTCAACGGGCGTCGGTACTGAGCCGTCAGCAGTTTCCGTGCCGACGGATAACGAATACCGGCCATTCCGATACTCGCTGAGGGAAATGTTAAGAAATATAAGTCCCATTCGTCCGTCGTTAAAAATGGGTTGAAGTAGGAATATGACACTTTTGTGTATTTATAATAATGGTAACTAAGCGAAGAATAACGTTAAAGTCTGTGTAGATTATAACTTAACAAAGTTAAGCGGATTCTGGCGTGGCCGGGAATTGGATGGGTGGCCGTTAGTGTAGGGTTGATATTGGATCAGAATAGGGTTATGGTATCACCTGCCTGTGGTAAGAGGCGACTAAAAGGGGCTTCCGGGGTTGCGGGCGGCTAGAGTGGGAGCTTGAACCGTCGGCAACACACTCAGAGCATTCCGATTACGTTCCTTTGGAGATACCGGAGTTCTCTTTGTAGCGCTGAGGACGGCCACTGGGAGTGTTTTAGTGCGGTAAAAATCCCACATAACCCTGCGTCGCTCCCACGGCGTCGGGTATCTTTTAAAGGTTTCCCCCTCGAGAACAAAACAAATATACTAGATGTATTTCTGTTACATTTTACTTCTCAATTTTAATATGCAAATAAATGCATGACATGCGGATTAGAAATCTACATACATGAATATAACTCAGTCGTTTGATTGCGGACCAGTAATTATTTATAAATTAAAATAGCCACTTATATCTTTTTACTTCTACCAAAAACCATTAAACTTTCTTTATTCGATACGTTCTTAAAACAGGACACCTAAGTCTAACCAAGACCTAAATAAACTTGCGCACTTTATGTTCCAAAATGCCTTACACTTGTACATTTGCTTAAAACTTTGTCTGTGAACTCTAAAACAACTTGTGCTAAGCAACTGCGGCGTTATACGACTTAAGGGACAGTTAAATAGTCAGCGAATAGGCATTGTTGAACTAGTGCAGGCCAGTTAAAGCGGAATACGCCAATTAATCCAAGCAGTTAGAATCTAGTTTGAAGTGCGACCTCTCACAGCATCCCATCGAATCTGGGCACGCAACCCTGTTTTTTAAATATTGGCAAACCGAAATATCTACATGCCAGAAAGGTTTTGTAACAATAAGTTGCTTTGAAAAATTTAAAAATATTGCTATCATTTGGTAGGCAAGGTGATACCCATGTAATTAGGTAGGTAATGAGGTTGTTCTTACACTTTATAATCTAGTCGATTTATTAGACATTTTACCCCTACTGTAGTCCAACATAAGATGTTACACATTCTTCATTGTTAACAAGGGAATCGAGTAAGGATATTAGAATTTTGTTTTAACGTTTGAAGTTAGTTGCACAAGTACTCAAATCCTTTTGATAAATATAGCCGTATATAATATACTTATATACGGCTATATTGATAAGTGCTTATCAAGAAGATTTGAGTCGTAGTAATGTGTCAATCGTCGTTCAGTGATTAGTTACCTTAATATTCGGCTGAAAAACAATAGCGTTGGCTACACTACTATTGTCTGATAATAGTTAAAACTCACCCTTTCCATCAAGAGGTCTGAGGTTCAAATTCCAGGCAAACATTCCCTCTGATTATCCTAAACTGAATATAAAAAAATAATTATCACTACTTTACGGCGCAGAAAATGTAATGAGAAACTTACACGTTTGAGAGTTTTTTAACAAAAAATAGAGGTTCGCACTTGCCCAGCGCTGTTGAATATGGATTAAAACTCTCTTACCCTGAAAGAAGATGGGGTAATGAAGATGTGGAAACATCGTTAAATTACTATTAATTATTCATTTAACTCATTACAAAGCTGTACCAAACTCGCTTCACACTTAAAATTCATGTCGTTGGTTAACCTAAGATCACTTGCTCCAGTGCGAGCTAATCATCGTAAGACATTCGAATAATTGTAAATAAATAAAGTAGAAACAAAAAATATTAATTGTTAATCGTAATATTTTAGATAAATAAGGACAATAATATATAATATACCCGAACCTTCTAAAATCTAAAAATAACTTGATAGATCCTGAATCCCAATCATCCTATCACTCCGCTCGTCAATCTTAGGTTTTATCAGAAAAAAAAACAAACGAGTGTCGAATTCTTACTTTCTAAATTTGACCTAGATAATATAATAAATAAATAAGAAACATATATTTATTTTTGGAATAAGTAGCCCTTTGTACTAAGTATTTTTGTAATTGTATGATTTCTGTAATGTCGCTGTGTACAAAAACTTATAAATAAATAAATAAAACAGCAAAATAAAACCGTTTTCAAACGTGAAGTCGACCAATTCGCCCTTCGTGTACAGGGCGGCTTATGGTCTTTTACGCTATGAGATCAACTTATTCTTGACTAACTATATCCGTATAGTTAGACAAGAATAAGTTGATGATCCAGATACGCTATGCCAGTAATGATTTTGATGTTGCTGGTATCCCGAATGAAATAATACCTTCAAGTTTCTAGTCAGTATTAAGACACATGTCTTAAGATATAACGAAGCCCGTCTATTGCGCACAATGAATTTAAGCTTTAGTCTGAAATATTGTTTGTGTGTCCAGGCGTTATTTCTCGCCAATAAATTGAATAATGAATAAATTTGTATTCGTTATAGGTCCCAATTCATAAATTGGAATTCTAAGTAATTACCCGTCCATAAGCAGTCAGCTGTGAAGGAATATAAACGAAATAATTATTGGAAACTGCTTAGACCTGAAATAACGCCTGAAATTTCGATGGGTCGATCACTCAAACTGAGTGAAATGTCGAACTTTAGGGACGGAATATTTCACTTTAGTTTCTATTTAATGATTGTGTTATATGTATGTTAGAGATAATTAATCAATTTACCATGGTAAATGACCTAATTCATATTATAAGAATATTACCACGTTAGTTGCAAATGTCTGAGAATCAGTCAATAGCACTTGTGATGATTTTTTGTCAATAAATACGTATACTGATTTGGAATTAAACAAACATCGATATGTTGGACGACAATAGTGACCATTCAGATAAAAATCCATGGGATTCTGCGACATGTATATGTTCATATATATGTGGCGAATTCTCGCAACTGATTAAAAGATGGCTTTACTGTATTCTGAATCACACTATTGAATTTGTATTAAGAAGTAATAAGCATACTTGTGAGTAGTGACAGCCTATTGGTTGAATTTTGTCCGCTCGATTGGAAGGTCCGAGGTTCAAATCCCAGGTACGCACAGATTTTTCTAAATTATGTGCATATAATAAACTAATTACCACCGCTTTACGGTGAAGGAAAGAAACGTGAGGAAACCTACACACGAGAGTTTTTTGTAAAAAAAGTTCTCAAAGTGAGGGTTGACGATAAGGATACTTGTATGATCATCTAGCCTGATTTCCTTAGTCAAACATTTCATGGTATTACTAATATAACACACTTTTAATAATATATATTTCTCATTCCAGAACATTTATACTTATACACTTTCATGTAACTGCAACAACTTTTATCTCAAAAGCTTTTGAGCGCAGACCCAAAGTTCGTTAGATGGTAGGTCAACGACCTCCACTAAAACAAGATTTCGTCAGAAAACGATGTTCGTCTGTAAGATGTATCCCTTAGTGATCTCTTACAACGTGAACGGAAAGAGGAGTGGTACTGTACAAAGTCAAGCTTAACCTGGTTATTATTACAGAAAATGTACTGCTATATTTATTTTGACTTGTAGAGGTGGAAACGCAATATGTTAATAAGTTTCCCGTAGTTAAACTCTTCGTCAAAATAACTGTAACAAAAATGTGTCAGTATTTTTTGTTACGCTGCGCAGAGTTCTGTTGGCTTTGCGGTAAAGCAGTGCGTCATATTAACGGCTTAACTAATGTTAACTTTAACGTCATGTTACCTAGATTACCATTACGAGTACTTTAAATAATTAGGTTAAAATGCAGAAGTGAAGTAGGTTGGGCCTAAAATTATTTTAGTATATAGTGAGGTAAGTTGTTAGTCCTAGGGGCAACGTATCATTGACTGAATTGAAATAAGGCTCGCACTATATTGTCTACTTACAATGAAGATTTTGAACGAAATGTAATTATGTAATATCGATCACATTATTAATTTCAAGTTTGATATCAGACAGCGCATACATAATTTTAAAAATATTTTATTATCATTATCGCATATAAATTTCATGTTCATATCGTTTCAATAGCGAGAAAAGGCACAATTTTAAGAAGACGATATTATTTCAATGTAAGTATCGCTCGCGCTATCAACGGAAATTAAAAAAACACTTATGTATTAAAATCCATTAAGTCTATTAGAACATACCAAAGATATAGTTCTAAAGTGGAAGATTAAAAGACTCTCTCTCACAGTCTGGTAAAAATAAAATGGTGAACTCATTTCAGATTCCCGATATCCAATGAAATTGTTTATTTGCTTTCTTTTCTGCAAATATTTATAAATAATATAATATTTCCATCAAAAAATGATTCTGTCAATCACAATTCCCATTGCGACAAATCCGGACGTTGTATGGAACTATCGATATCGGAGCCTTACATTTTTAAGTAGCTGGCTTCAACCTCATAAAAATGTATGACCGAGGATTGCGGCTTAGCGCGTTGCCTTAGTGAAGGGCGAGACAAAACGCGCATAGTAAAATAATACTTGAGAAACTTGCGTGAAAATGTTTTGGATATAAAATTAATTCGTAACTAATATATTAAATTAATATATTCATCAATTATAAGAATTGTCGGAGTAAAGTCATAAGTTCAGTCTCTAGAGGCTCATCAATCATCATAATAATCGTTTTATAACCGTCATCATAATTGACAAAAAGAGTTTTTGGCTTACTTGATTTTTTTAACTCGTAACGATCTATGGATTTTTATGATTAAGCCGTGGAGATATGTGCGGTTTTCTACTATACAGACCTAAAGTACATCTTATTAAAGAAAATAGAACTTAAAAATAAGGAAAGCAATCGATTTTCTAACAAAAACGAGTCAAATTCGTTTCTACTCGTGCGTAACACATTCAAAAATTTGTAGGAATGCGTAACACGATAAGTAAACAAATCAAAGCGTAGTACCGGTCGATCCTCAAGCCGGTCCTTGAGGAATAATAGAAGTTCGTCTAGTCACATATAACATATCGCACGCACGTACGGTTCTCAGCTTGTCAGACCTTGGTTTAGTGGAAGTTGGATGTGACAAGATTTTGTATCCAGATACGAAGAGATTTTAAATACAATTATGAGATATGAAGTGGTTGTAAAAGGTATATTTTGGTGCAAATATGTATCCATGTTTAAGATATGAAACGATTTAAATTTTACTATAGTACTTGAAGTTATAGTAAAAGGGTATATGTCTATGTCTGTGGGTATATATACCTATATGTGCATAAAGATACATGTCTAGATCCTGAGTACATTATGGATTATTTTTATCTAAATCTCGCGATAAGGCAGGTGGGCTACTCATGAGACTATAATGTATATTGAAAGAAAGAAAGAAAGAAAGAAAGAAAGATCTTTATTTAGTCAATTTTTGGGTTACAATAATATTGATTACATATGATGTTAAAAAACAAAAAAAAAAAGAAATGGGCGCCAAAAATTGAAATGCCGGTTGAGGCGTTCTAAATGTATGGCACACACATACTCGTATTTATCATTAAAAGACTTACAATTAGACACTATATTACAATGCTGATAACTTTAGAAGATTATATATTTTTTGTATTTTACATTTTTAAATCATCGTTTAAGAATTCGTCATACGTGTAATAGCATTTTTCTATTAATATATTTTTTAATTTTCTGGCACATATGTGGTCTTTCTTTATTTGTTTTAATTGGTAAGGTAGTTTATTATATAACTTTATGGCCATACAGAGTGTGGCTTTTGTCACTACTGCTAGCTTTTTGTTTGGAGGGTATAATAATTTTTGTTCGCGCCGCGTATTGTCCCTATAATTACTTAATTCAAACAAATGGCGTTGTTTACGCACAAACATCACCATTTCTAATATGTATATGCATGGAAACGTTAGCACTTTTAGTTTTTTAAACCATGGTCGGCAACTAGTACGCAAATTAATGTTTGCTATCGCACGAATACATTTTTTTTTGACAAATCAATAAATCATTTGCATTTGTGGCATTTCACCAAATAATAATTCCATACTTTAGCCACGCGAAGACATACGCATAGTACGCTGATAGCGCAACATCTATGTTTGTGCATTTTTTAATTTCTCTTAACCCGTATACAAATTTATTCAATTTAGTTTTAATAATCTCAATGTGTGTATTCCATGTCATATTTGAGTCTAAATTTATACCTAATAAATTAAATTTATCAACTATTTCAATATCATTATTTTTATAACGGAAATTAAAATTCATAGCTCGTTTTTGAATTGGATAGAATTGCATTATTTTTGTCTTATCATAGTTAATTATTAAATTATGATTTTCTAACCAATAAGATATGTCATGAAATATATAATTAAGTTGTTCAGTTAGTTTAAATTCGTTTTTTGTTTTTAAAATTATGGAAATATCATCAGCAAATAAAATTATATTATAATTTAATTGTGTTGATAAATCATTAATGTAAATTAAAAATAGGATACAACCTAGCACACTACCTTGCGGAATTGAATTAAAGGTTATTTTTTCTGTGGACTTGTATTGTTCGATAGTCTTGGTTTTCTCATTTTTAAATTCTATATTGACATATTGTTTCCGGCTGGCTAAATATGATTTGAACCACTTATGTGCCTGTCCTCTGATCCCTATATTCCATAATTTCTCTAATAAGATTACGTGATTTACTCTATCATAAGCTTTGGTCATGTCAAGGAGTATTCCTACTGCGTAATATTTATCATTTAAATATTCTAGTATCTTGTTTGTAAATTGAAAAACAGCTAGTGATGTGGATTTATTTTTTTGGAACGCATATTGTGCCGTGCAATGTCTCTTTTGAGTAGCACTCTTTCTCTTCTCGTAGAAGTCGTAAGAAGCAGCTCAGAAGATGGGAAGTAGTCTTCCCGTGTAACATCAACATCTATTGTAGTCACTATCAGGCATGAATGCTGTGATGATGATGTGCAAAAACTCCTATTAGGTAAGGCCTATTACCAACAGAAAGACTGATGAATGTGTATATTGGCCAGTTTCTATATATTAGCAACACTAAAATTGCAAATATACCGGCGGTAAATTGAACGCGTCTTGAGTAATATTATTAATTACCCACATCGGGACAATGGTTGATAAATTTAGAAATTATCATGTTCTCAAATAAGTGACGTAATATCTTTCTGAGAAATAAAAATCTTTAAACCGAATATATTGGATGTTTTGAAAACGAGCACTTTTACACTTTTTAAACTGACAATTTAAATTAAGAATAACCCATAATATACAATAAGGAAGTACGATAATATTTATACATGTCTAAAGTTGTTGAAGCTTTTATACCGCAATAATACTTAGTAAATCTCGTTGAATATATTTAAAATAATATTACAATTTTCCTTTCCAATAATTCAAAGTTAGCAGTGTTCATTTCTGACTCAACAAAGAAACGCCGTTTTAAAAAAATGACTGACGTGACTTTCAACTTTGGAATGTAAAGTAGATGGCAGAGTTTCATAAATTTCAGTAGTCGCTTCCTGAAAAGTAAATTTAAAGTTAATTTGGAACTAAGAAAGCTCCGATGGCAACGCTAGTCGACAAAAAGGAATAACTACGAAAAGATATTCTTTGAACGCTTCTTGTTTTTTCTTGTAAAAAAATTGTATTTGTATTGTATTTTAATAGTATTTGTATTGTATTTATTGTATTTGTATTGTATTTTAAAATAAATCATTATAAGTAAAGACAGAGAATTTACTTCACGTGATAGTTTCACATTCTTACCTAATACTTGCAAAAAATATACCTATAACAATTTATGAAATTTAATAAATAAAATCAGTATGATTGAAGGCATCCAATTTGTGAAGACATACAAAAAATGTAAGCCAATTAAAATTGTTTTAATAAGAAAATATTTAAAGTAATCTGACAGAGATTATAAGCAAATACCACATATATTAGACCTCATGCGGGAAATCAGGCGTAATGTAACCTTAAGGTAGTAATAAATTTGAATGTCAACTTTCTTACAATTTTTTCGTTTAATTTTTGGACTCTTTAAAATAATGCCATGTTTTTGAGTATGTTATTTAACTGAAATTGTAATTGTCAATGTGATAAGAAATATGGTTTGGAAACAACAAAAATAAAAGTATACTTTTTTCTGCAAAAATTAGGAAAGTTCTATGAATGTTCTCCGACCATTTTTGATTGGTTGGCTCCATCGCACATTTTTAGTAGATTTCCGTCTTGATTCGAGACTTATATTAGTTCCCTTCACGCTTCTCTTTCGAGCTCTTTCTCATTGGCGCCTTTGATTATTTTGCATGCATGTGTCTTTTAATTTTAGGTTTGTACTTGAGTAGCAGTGATTACATATGAAACGCGAGCACGTTTCTACTTTTATATTATAAAAATATATCCGTTTTGGTCGGCAGCGATCGACCCTGAATCTTCTATCTAGTCGAACCTGTGTAGTATTGCCGTCGATGTGCCTATGGTAGTTTTTGTGTGATAATGTTAATATCATGAAATCATAAATAAATTAGGTGAAATGTGTCTTAGGCGAAATATGTCGATCTTCATTACAAGTAATACAGAGAAACGTAAGGAAAGCATGAGGAAAATTTAGCAATACATATTCTGACATAGACGTACGCATTGAATCAATCATTCAAACAATATTTTTTGTATTTCAGTTTCCTCTCTTCATACAATCTCAGAGCGATTGATCGGAATGTACGAATTGGTAACGTTTTAAGGGTTATACCTACCTACTTTGATCATGTCAAATTCCTGTTACCTCGAGATGTGCGTTACATTTTCTTTTTAGGGCACTCGCATACGAGGAACAGATGACTGCTTTTCAGCGACCTGCATCTATATATACGCATCTTTTACGTAGGTACAAAAAGAGCTTTTATTCAAAGCCGGCGATGTATTGGAAACTCATCTGGTGTTGCGAATGTCCATAGGCGACGTTGACTACTTTCCATCAGGTAACCCGTCTGCCTTATCGTTAGGTTAAAGTATAAAAAAATCTTTTGCATATGGTGTTATTTACTTTATTGTCTTTAAATACATACGATAGATAGATGACGAGTAGATAGCCTCTTAACTTTTAAAACTCGATCAAATTAGGGTCGGGTCAATTAGCCGGGTAAATTACTTGGTACTCGTGCGATGTCCAATAAGTTGTAAGGAGAGTATTATTTGTATGTATATTTGTACTTCATTTAAAATAGTAGTCGAATTAAAAAATATGTAGCAAATAAACACGAAGCAAGGTGAAACTGTACAGAGTTAGCTCAAAAGCTCTTTAGAATTGTTTAAACATTCTACAATTGTCCGCAAATTATTAATGTACGAATCAAGAGTTGCTTGCAAATATCGTCGTGTGCGAAACGCCTTATGTATTGTACATAATACAACACATCGACATCGACCCGTTTCGGGAGTTCATTAAATATTTATTCACATTTTTATTCCAACCACATTCCTGAGTCATCAGTATTTTCGATACTGTGTACTAGGTCAAAGGTTATGGCGCTCTCATTTGGTATGAAGAGTTCTAATGTAGTGTCGGTTATAGGTGGTAGAACAAGTGTAGTTCGACTGGGGAAGTATCACCGCCACACCTAATTCCAGCGGGAAGCATCTCTTGCGTTTCGATGGAAGGACGTGGTTGCCGGCACACTTTATATGAGGCGACTATCATAGTCCTCAGGAGTAGCAACACACCTGTGATTGACTTCAGATAGAACCCCATGTTCTATGTGAAGTTACTTACAGATGTCCATGGGCGGCAGTGACACTTACCATTAGGTGGACTGCATGCTCGTTTGCTACTTCAGTCAGATATAAAAAAAGTGTTCAACAGTACCCCATCTGTACTTGACTTCATATCAATGTATAGCTGCAATAGCGCAGTATAGGTTCGTTCTGTCCGAGCTCGAAGTATAATTCATTAGAATCCATTTAGGAGTTTAGGTCCCTAAATAATATTTGACACTTATGTCAATAAGAGGTCGCTAAATTTGAACATCTTGCCGCTCTCCAAATGTGCAGCACCACAAATGGGCCACAAGTTGAGATTCAATGATTTTAGTTTAGGAAATACCGTAAGAAAAAATTACCATTGCCCAAAAAGTGCTGTGTAATGGTCCATTCTACACCGGGGATCTCCGATATACCTCCGTCATTGGGTAGCATTCACTTATTAAAACAGTATTCGTTAGGCTGTAATTCTGTTTACATATTTTATGCTCATAGTATTCAGAGTGCTTATGTTGAAATTGCCTGTATCTTACTTTATATGAATAGCCGCTATTTTGTTAAGTAGCTATAGCCATAAAGGCATGGAGTGTGCAATAGAGATAAGCTAGATCTTACTTGTAAAACCTTAGATGTTTAAGTATAGGAATTTTACGACGATACGTGTAAGACCGGAGATCAATTTTATTATGTTTACTAAAATTTCATAAATATTATCTCTATCTTTCCATAAGTAAACCCTTAAAAGAGGGTCATCATAAATAATAAGGAAACAAGCGCCGTTGATGCTAAAGTCGTAAAATTAAACCTTTAATAGCGTTCTACAACATGGAACGAGAGAGATGTACTCCAAAAATAATATAAGTAATACTTCCACATTAATGACACTTGACGACCCGCGTGGCGGAGCAGTTACCATACTTGTCTGAGGCGCAATGGGTCTCGGGTTCGATTTCCGGCCAGACAGGTATCTGAATGCTGAGTTTAGATTCGTGTTCTGGGTCTGGGTGTTTGTGTATTCATCTTGTGTGTATCTATGGTACCCACGACACAGCAGAAAATCCTACTGTGGGGCTATGAGTGTAGAAAGCGATGTAGAAAGCGTTTAATGGCCCTATACTAGGATTTTGTCCAGAGACGTGGGTACCAAGGACATAAAAATAGGCGAAGACTCAGAACTGAAAACTAAATTTATCATTTTTTATCTGACTGAAGTAGCTAATAATGCAGTCTACTTGATGGTAAGCGGTCACTGCCGCCCATGCACATCTGTGAGCAACTTCTTATAGAACATGGGTTCTATCTGATGTCAATCACAGATGCGTTGCTACTCCCGAGGACTGTGATGGTCGCCTCATATAAAAGTGTGCCGGCAACCACACCCTTCCATCGCAAGAAATGCTTCACGCTAGAAATAGGTGTGGCGGTGATACTTCCCCGGTCGAACTAAACTTGTTCTATCACCTGTAAAAGCCTACCTAATGTTAAGTGGACACATAGTAGTGTTCTTGGATATATAAAACCCCAGATAAGACCAGGCGTCTAAAATCAGCGTTGCTAATCTTCAGAACTAAGTTGGTACGCTATACGTTACGTTCGATATCTTTCGCTCATGCTCTTTAAAACATAGCACTTAATACTACAGTTAATAGGCAAAAATAAGACTAAGTACAATGTAAAACTAAAAAAAAAATTTTGAGCAACAAAAATGAAAACAGTTGCACAAAACTTGTTCACTCTGTTAAACGCCACTGTTGTGAGTCTATTTAAAAGAATATTTTTGTACTAAAAATTCTGAACTGGAATAAAATTAATAACACGGGAACAGTATACCAAAACTCGGTACAAGTATTTTCCCACCGGGAGCACAAAACAAAAAGGAATAAACATTTTACATCCCGCAAAGCTGGATAATTCACGACGCGGGCTAAGAGTTAATGAGACGGAAGACTTGATTAAAATATTAAAACGTTGTCTGGATTAAGAGGAACAAATGAGGAAAAATATTGCTTTAGCGATGAACAGAAAATCAAAATAAGTACGCATGCTTCAATAAGCGAGATTATTGCAAAATTCTCTCGACTTGTTTATGGGTTATTCATTCAATTTAAATGATAAAGGTGAAGATATCAAAGAGAAAGATATTCAAAACATATTTAGCATTTTGATCAAAATGTCAAAAGTTTCATCTAGTTATATACTTGTACAAATATTTTCCTTTTGTATCTGTATCTACATCGGTTGTTTTGACCATTACATTTATAGAAGCTGCGATAACGTTCTTAAAACAAAGTTTTAGACCACACAAGTCTTTGAAGTCAAAGCATAAACTTCAAAGGATTCTGATACCTACATTCCCGTTCCACTTTTCATTTCAACGAGATTGAAACTTCGCCTTCATCCCAGCCACTCTCATCTATGACAGTGTTAATAAAAAGGAAATATGCAGGAAACCCGTAGAATCAAGTCATTCTGGGTATACTCGACGCCATACCCCAATCCTCTTATCCTAATACGAGATGTCGAAAGCCTTTTTGTACTGCACGTGTTCCATATCTAACATGAACCTTTTGGCGCACGAAGTAAAGACCAGTTCTGTCACGTGATAAACTCAAAGAGAATCTTGTATGTGATACGCTATTTGTACCGATACGCTTATGTTCGCTCGATCCACGTTCAATATCGTTCGCAGATCATTGACTTTTTTTACAAATATGGCAGTCTGCTTACCTTGAAATTCTTAGGAAAATAAGGGATTACAAATATTGAATAGACTTTTTATACTCATAGATCCATACCACACCGTCTAGGTGTCTAAAATATATCTAAAAAATCTTTACATATTTGCCTGGCTAGTGATCAAACCTGGTTTACTTGAGTTTAGGTTTATTTTATTCGAATTCCAAGCGACCTAGAACCTGATACTGGCATAGCAATAAAGTGATAAAGTTGTGTTCATCAACTTTAACTTTAGCATCCTTGATTACAAGAATGTATAAAATAACGTGTAATGCTGCATTATCTACAATTAAATTAAAATCCGAAATATTTAAATATTTGTATTTTATCTATGAATAACTACTTTTAAAAGAAAATTGCAATAGAGCGCTCAGCTATGATGTACATTTATAGTCGTAATTGGTTATTATATTTCATTGAATGTTAAGTTAAAGCGAACACAAAGTAAAGCTCCACATGAGCAATGATAAAAACTTTTTAACAAAAAATATCTACCGACTTCCATGTCACAAAAAAGTAAAAAATAATTTAAATATATTTTGGTCTAGAACATACTCAGTACTTAGTACATAGTCCTGAAGTCGGTGCTCGACATATTTCGCTGGACGACGGTAACTACGTCCTATATGAGCACCGACTTCAGAACTATGTACTAAGTACTGAGTATGTTCTAGACCAAAATATATTTAAATTATTTTTTACTTTTTTGTGACATGGAAGTCGGTAGATATTTTTTGTTAAAAAGTTTTTATTTTACACTTTTTAGTGACTATATTTTTATGTTTGTATTTAAATAAAGCCTCTAAGTTTGCTTTGTGCATCTACATATTCACAAAAATTAAACATAAAACACTTTTACAATTCATACAAACAGGGCGCCCCCTCTGGAAGTACCCCTCCATCATCAGGGTTGAGGAGTTGAAGGTCAAATTTTTCATCTTATATTGTTGCTTAGTAATCTTATAACATATACGTTAGTACCAGGTGGCTAACTTCTATGGCTCAGGCTTGCAGTACCCTGCATCATCAGGGTTTAGGAGTTGAAGGTCAAAATTTTAATTTTGTGCCTCTGTTTGGTATTATTTTTACATACCCGTAAGCACCAAATTGCCAACTCCTATGGTTTAGAATTGAAGTACCCCTTCATCATCAGGGTCGAGGAGTTGAAGGTCAAAATTTTAATTTTGTGCCTCTGCTTAGTATTATTTTTACATAACCGTAAGCACCAAATTGCCAACTCCTATGGTTTAGGATTGAAGTACCCCTTCATCATCAGGGTTGAGGAGTTGAAGGTCAAATTTTTGATTTTATATTTTTGCTTAGTATTTTCTTTACATAACCGTAAGCACCAAATTGCCAACTTCTATGGTTTAGGATTGAAGTACCCCTCCATCATCAGGGTTGAGGAGTTGAAGGTCAAATTTTTCATCTTATGTTTTTGCTCAGTAATCTTATAACATATACGTAAGCACCAAATGGCTTATTCCTATGGTTTTGGCTTTAAGTACGCCTGCATCATCAGGGTTGAGGAGTTGAAGGTCAAATTTTTGTCCCATGAATTTGCTTAACAATTTCATTATATATTCGCAAACATCAAACGACCAACTTTTATAGTTCAGGCTAGCAGTACCCCTGCATCATCAGGATTGAAGAGTTGAAGGTCAAATTTTTCATAGTAAATACCTACATAGTAATTTTATTCTATATTTTACTCAATTGGACTTCTCCAGCTAAGGTTCGGCCGACTATCACTAATTTTATTATTTTGCTCCAAAAAGTTGAAGATCCTATGATTAGAACCTTATCAAACTCTTATCAGACTACCCCTGGAGTACACCCTTTCTAATAAAAAAAGAATCATCAAAATCGGTTGGCGGGATATTGAGTTATTCATACATTTATCGCGTACATTGAAAATGCAAATTTAAGACTTATGCGTTTTTCTTATGGATGCCCTAGTCAAAAAAATACTAAAAAAAAATGGGACCCTATGACACGCACTACCTTTCAAATAAAAAAAAAAGATCTAAATCGGTTCACCCAGTCCGGAGACATGAGGTAACAAATATAAAAAAAAAAAAAAAAAAAAAAAATACAGACGAATTGATAACCTCCTCCTTTTTGGAAGTCGGTTAAAAATGCTTCGAAATTCAAATAATCTCTTTCTCACGATATCGCATATCCTTCAAACCACAAGACTTCAAACCGGTTCAGTTACTGGTAAAGGTCGTAAAAATAAAGAATTATATTTCTCACTCAAAGTTACTTCCCAGTGGTCGGCACGAATAGCCGTAATACGGAATTAATATGCAATTTGAAGCTTGTAAAACCGACTTGGAAAGTAATTGGACTAGCCTGAGGACTTTGACATTTGCAAAGTAATTTAGGATCTGTTGAATGCGTCCATTGTGATAGAGTCGGAGCATTTTGAAATTAATTCGGACTTAACTTTGGGCATTAAATGTAGACAAATAACCAAATGGTGTTTTAATCAAAGGTGTTTTTTTTTATTTATTTGGGAGATAAAATAGCGGATTCGACCCCGGACATATATAAGTACAGAATTTCTGTTCCTTGATATTTATGTGTCCCGTCCCTGTAGCCTCGGGGTCAAAATAGGGCTACGGTATCCCCTGCCTGTCGTAAGAGGCGACTAAAAGGGGCTTCCGGGGTTGCAGACGGCTAGAGTGGGAGCTCGAACCGTTCGGTCAGGCAATCCCGGAAAGGACGGCGGTATGTGTGGTCGCATACCGTCGTAAAGACTAGACGGAGCGGTGGGCCCAGCCGCCCATCTGGGAGGAGCCCGATGGGGCAGCGCGCTCGGAGGATTCCGGTTGAAGTCGTTTCGAGATCCCGGAGTCCTTCTTTTCAGCGCCGAGGACGACCACCGGGGGGGTTTTAGTGCGGTAAAAATCCCACATAACCCTGCGTCGCTCCCACGGCGTCGGGTACCTTTGGAAGGTTTCCCCCTCGAAAACAAAAAAAAAAAGATATTTGTGTGTCCATGGCATCTATGAGATAGGAAAAATATCCTAGTACCGTACAGAGCCGTACGCTATGAGAGTAGACTTAATTCTATCTGGGTTGATATCCATATACCTATGGTACTACTGTATGCGACCACACATACCTCCTTTCCGGGATCGCCTGGCTGGACGGTTTGAACTCCCGTTTCA
Source organism: Spicauda simplicius (assembly GCA_949699795.1). NCBI lineage: Eukaryota > Metazoa > Arthropoda > Insecta > Lepidoptera > Hesperiidae > Spicauda > Spicauda simplicius. Next base: position 7,692,787 of record OX453067.1, on the reverse strand, counting down.
ATGGATATCCATAGACTTTAGTTGCCACTTACCCTCGATAGTCTTGCCGTTCAAATCTTTTAGATGAAAAAGTGACAAGTAGTCATATAAACATTTTTTTATTCCATTGAACTAAGGAACGAACTTGCAATCCACCTGATGGTAAGTGATCACTACTGCCCATGTACATCTGTAAGCAACTTCATATGGAACAGGAGTTTTATTTAAAGTCAATCACAAACGCGTTTCCGCTCCGAAGGACTACAATGGTCACCTCGTATATAAATGAGCCGGTAACCACACCCTTCCACCAAAAACTTCTTTACGCTAGAAATAATTGTGGCGGTCAGGTACTCGGTCGAACCACACTGATACTACCATCTTTTGAATATGACATTATATGGTACAAGTGACTGTTAACTTCTATTTGAACCATTTATGGACGTCTAAATTTTCAAAATAAATCCAAGAAAAGTGCTGAAACAGAAACGGCCTTTATAAAATAGCCGTTACACGATTCGCTTCAGTAACCGCGTTCAGCGAAGCTTAACAAATGCTCTGCACTTACAATGTTTCACTAAAACGTTCTTGAATTGAAGGCAAAAGGAGCCATTCCACTGTACAACTGCTAACCTTTAGTGAGTTAGCTGTAACTGTAATCAATTATTATCTTCCTGCTGGGCGTAGAAATAGAACCCGTTTTGACTCATCTTTGATAGCTTTTTGATGGTGAACGAGTCTTGTTTTATGTATTTCTATGGTAAATACTCGTAGTATATGTGATAATCTAGGTCATTAATTATCTGTACGCCTAATTTCGTTTGAATTGTATTGTATCCTTAAAATTCCATTATTATAATGTTAGTGACTCTATACGTTCTTTTCGATGTTCTCCTTTGCCGTTAATTGATATGTTTAAAATTAAAAACATGCAAATTACATAAAAAATTGACGTCACGTTACGTTTGGATTGCGCGCGTGTACTCGTAAGGATGAAATTAAAACCATCCATCTGATTTATTCTAATCGTTTTACCAAATAATAACTGTTCCTGATATGCATTCCAGAGTATAAGTTATACAGAAAGATTCCCTAGATTTAGTTATTTAATTGCCTCTTACCAACGACCTGGCGACACGCGTGAAGGAGCGATCACCATACCGATCTAACACGCAGGGGGTTCTGCGTTCGATTCCCGGCCAGACAGGTATCTGAATGATGAAATTTGAAATTTCTGTTCTCGGTCTGGCTGTTTGTGTATAATCTTTGTAAGTCCATGGTAACCACGACACTGGAGGAAATGCTACTGTGGAGCTGTAAGTGTAGAAAGTATGTGTGTGTGTCCTATGATATTCCCGGGTAGTATATGTGTATGTGTGTCCTATGATATTCTCGGGCGGTATGTGCGTGTGTATCTGTGTTAACGTGTTGACATGAGTAACAGAGGAAGTTAATGTGACTTTTAGTATCTAATATACACCAGGGTATTCTAATTTCCCCTCTTATTATACCGTTTGATCGATAAGTTAATCTATCAATAACGTTAAAGTATACTATATCACCTATAAAGTAATATTTGCGTCTACCGAACGACCGGTACGACGCAAAATAAGATTAGGGTAAACTCAATTTCAACGTACTACGGACATTCGATCTTTACGTTGTATGTTGCTTCAAGGGTCTTTTAAAGGGTAACAAATTTATTTAGGGTTAACTTTGAGTACACGTATATAGTCGTATGTTTCTCTAAAAATATTATGAAACGTTAATACTTTCCTTGTATTTGTTAAGTCTACTTTATTTTAACGATCTGCATTTACAATTGGTATGTAAAAGATATTCGTTTCTATCTATATATATTTTTTTAATTTTTTTTACTACAATTAAAACGGTATGAAAAGAAAACCAATTACATACTTATTAAACTACTGCTCCCGACTATTTAAGCGCAGTCTCTTATAAAAAGGTGGAACTACAGTCCTTATATGTTTGTTTTTACGTACGAAATTACTAAATTTTACGTTACGTACTTAATTTTACGTTACGTACGTAAATTTTAGTCCTATGGTGCAGTAAGCTATCCGTGGCTTGCCTCAAGCCACTGTTTGCCTTAATCATATTTGGAGCTAGATCAGGGTACGAGTTTATCATGTTTTTTTTTAAATCAATAATAGTTTACGTTTTCGGCGATAAATTTCAATGTTCCTTTTGTTCGGTGACGGGAAGGAAACATTCAAAAGGTACACCGAAGTCTTAGGAAAGACTTCGTGTCATGTGAGATTTTTACTTCCTAAAAATTCATCGGTGGCCTTTCTCAGCGCTTGCAGAGTACCCCGATATCTGAAATGGAAAATACCGCTCCCTACCGCGGAGCCTAACATGGGCCGTAAAAATTGGTAAGGCTTAAAAATTGGTAATGAAACATACTTACTCATTGCCATGTTCATTCCAGTAACAATTCTTAATATTAGATGCTGATAGTAAGTTTCTTACAGATAAGTAGTTATTAGTTAGTTACTATGCTTCTAGCTGGTCTAACACATTAAATGTAAACCACATTATTATAGGCACTACCTCGTGAAATATTTTGTTAATAACTAACCTAACATTTGAAGAACTGACACGGATTGTACTGCTTATAAAGGTAGCCTATGAATATCAGTTATCAACCCCACAAAAAATTAGAATCCTACCTTAAGTGGACTATGGCCTATAACTCTCTCATTCTGAAAGAAGACTCGTGCCCTGCAGTAGGACAATAATGGGTTGACGACACACCTTAAGTCGACCACTGTTGTTGCTCCCTCCTTATGTGAAATTTAGCCGGTTTTAGTTACCGGCTCTATTTACATCCACTGAAACACAAGAAAAGTTTACCGATAAAAATATGTGTGGCGGTAGTACTTCCACGATGGATATATGTATACTCATTGCTTCTATATACCACAGCCATGGATTGATTTGATGTTTGGAAATGCTAATTATACAGTGCGACGGTATGGGGCAGCATATGAATTTTGAGACCATTTTCGTTTGAGTCCAACCCAATTAAACCGAAACGAGGTTCGTACCGTTTAGAGATGGAAAAATTTGGCTTTGTTTCGCCATCTCTGTGAGATGACTTCAATTTTCCAAAACTGACAAATCAAAGTTGATATTGAGATTGGGAGCAATAAGATTTTATGGAACTTTCGAGCACAAATACTATTCGTGAAACTCGTACAAGAATAAATTAGCTGTGGTTAAAATGTATATTGAAAATCTATAATAAACAATGCTCTTAGAGAAAAATGAGTCCTTGAAATCTTGTCATATTCTTACCGTTTTGCGAAAATAAAATATATAATAGTTGATATTAGACCTATTTAATTCTGGAACATACCATAATAGCTTAGCAATTTCTAGAAAATGTGACACTCTAATCTCGCGAAAGTGAAAAACCAATTATTGTTCCTTATCATAGGTTTGAGAAAATAATAGTTAAAAAGCTTGCACATTTTGAAAACATTTTTATCTCTTCCTATATTACGAAGGGTTCTCTCATCTCATTATTGTGGTAGACGTGACCGATGCGGACGAAGCCACGGGAATAACTAAGTAGACTAATCTTTTACTCGGAACTCACTGAAGCGTATCTACTAACTTCAACCCTCTAGTCACGGTACAAATATAGAACAGTATGGAAACTAAGCCTAGTTGATAAAATAATTACCTACACTCTATTGAAGCAATAGGGTTGTCTCTTTGTATTTTTTTTAATAATTCTGTTATTATTTTTTTATTTTGCTTACTGTCCTCATTCGCTCTAACTGTAATATCTACGCAGTTTACAAATAATAATTATAAGAAGGTAATTTCAAGGCGTCCGTTAATCCCAGCATGACGATAATTATTATTATAGTTTTAAATACGGAAAACAGTTTAATATTTGTACAATTTTTAAATCATTGATTTTTATAGATCTTTAACATGCTATTACTGCTTAATTTTTTACAAATTTTGGCGGGCCGATTACATGAGCCATGTTATTACGTGTCATTTTTAAAATCGCGGAAACAAATAGCAACGTGACCATTCGTCTTGACGCGATACTCGCTACTGAAACACCACGAAAACCCCTTAGCAGCCTCGTCGATGCGTATGTTTGTGTGAGTCTGTGCCCTTTTCGAACGTTTGCAGGCAGTTTCCATACTGTTCCCCATATTTCTACTGTGCTCTAGTTGCCTAATGCCATCCACACAAAGTCATACGAGGTTCCATAACGAGTAGTGGTACGGCACGTCAATGTTTATCCACACAAATATGTACATATTGATTAGTTTAAACAATATTCGTGTGTACACAAGTACCAGATAACATGACTCTTTGATAAGCATCAAAACATGGGTTATAAGCGCTATGCAGCTGTCATTATACTCATTTCGATGTTCGGGTTAGGCAGATTTCTAAATAATGACAATAATTGGTCTTGTTAGTTGTTTTGTTATTTTCCTATCATCACAGTGAAACTGCGAAGTTACCACTTAATTTAAGTTACATTTGTCTGTCTTGTGAAATAGTATAAAGTGTTTAATTATAAAGGTGGTTAGATTGTAGTAACCTGCTGCGCTAAATTAAACTTGTATATTTGGATTCAGTTATAAATGACTATGGTTGACCACATTCTAGGATTAGATGATTGCTTGCGTAGATGCTGATTTCGTTACGTAGAAAAATTTCTACGGGTTTAAGAATAAAAAAATGTATCTTCTTCTTGTATTTAAAAATGAATGTTTGTTTGTATGTCCTCTATAGAATAGTAAACTATTCATTTGAAAATTATTATTCTTGAGCGCGCAAAGGTTTCTGGTGTATTTTTTATTGTAATGGCGTGGCAACGCGCGCAGGGTACAACTAGTAGTACCTATATAATGATAAGATATGAGAACGCACGTAGATTGTTCCTATGCATATCCTGTATAAGTTATCATCTGTTATGAGTATATTAAACAGGAAGTCATAATGAAATGACGTCAAACGTTAGACATGCGGTAGTAGTAAAACTATAACTCCTTAATGTATATGCTAAATGATATTACGGACAACGGGAATACCATGAAGCGTTGTCATTAAACGTGTGAGTCGTAAAACTGAAGCAATATATGCGATATGGTGGATTTATTTTCGGGTATTTCATAGTTATGTAGTGGTATGGTCCTCACAATTGGAAGAGATGGTGCCAGAAATTACTTTTTCACGTTATTCGAAGTTTTCTAGCACACTTTGGGTTAAATACTAAACAAAAACAAAAGGTCTAAATCCAGTAAATTTGGACGTTGTCTCTATAAAACCAGTGTTGATATACTTATCTCAACAATTTGTCTCTCTGCTAGGTTAGGTTAGGTCTTCCATAACTGATAGAAATATTTAGAACGACGCTGTTTGTCAATGAAAATATAATGAAAATTATAAATTTGAGGTAGCTTAGTTTACGGACATTGATCGTCGTTGATGTTATTCTGATAGTTTAACTAGTAAATGAATATGAAATTAGTTTAAAAAGATAAATAAGTAATAAAGTCTGACTACGGATAATTTTAAAGTGAAAAGTTGCTGTAGTAGGAAAGAATTATCATTTACGTTTTGCTCATAGATGTAGAACTAATGTTCTATGAACGAAACGTAAACGAAATTACAACGTCAATAATTCTGAGGAGTTTATCACGTTTTCTCGAAACGATTACCATTTTCGTGTCCGTTACATATTATATTATGGCCTGTATTATGGACTATATTACTGCCGAAACATTAACAATGATAGTTCTGAGAGAACGTCACAAATTCGTTCTAATGCTTATACTGATAACTGTTAAACCGATAAAAACACACGCACGCTTTCTACACTCATAGCCCCACAGTAGGATTTTCTCCTGTGTCGTAGGTACCATTGACACACACAAGACGAATACACATATACCCAGACCCAGAACTGGAATCTAAACTCATCATTCAGATACCTGTCTGACCGGAAATCGAACCCGGGAGCCATTTCGTATCAGACCGATATGGTAACCGCTCCGCCACGTCGTCGTCTACAAAGCTACATTCTTTAATAAATATAAGTGAAGAAAACAAAGAGCAAGGTACCTTATACATATACAATATTCCTTATACATTTACTATAGCGACGGATATCCTCCTTATTATTGGATTAGCGAAGACAGCATAATCCCGACTTACGCTTAATGCAAATCCGTAACACGTCAGTATGTGTCAACATGTGTAATATTATGAGCATAATTATATTATGATGTTATTACATTTTATATTACGAGTATTATTTCTTATTCTGAGATATGGCGAAACGTATACTGAGAAGCAAATATATTACAAGTTGTTATTAATAGTTACTTACTAGAAAACAATAATCAAAACATTATTCACATTACTGTTTTTTGTAATGAGTTACCATTGTTTGCTAATTTTGTTTAAATTTTTTGATGTGTTTAATGCGAATAATCAAACAAAACAAAAGAACAACAAGCAAATATGCAGCCCACTTAATAATAAACAGTCATTGGCGTCTATGGGCATCTTTAAACAATTTCATTTAGAACATGGGTTCAATCTAAACTTAATAAAGATGTGTTGCTTCGGGGACTCTGACGGTTGCCTTGTAAGCAAGTTTCTCAAATAAATCAGGTGTTCCACCGAAATTAACAAGCATATTCGGAATGATTGTTACGTTACTAATTCGAATGGCAAAGCACAAAATAGAGTTCCAAAAAAAAATATTTTAAAGCATAAACTCCTTCAAATGATGAATAAGAAACGTTAGATACGGCCTCTTATTTCATATAAGTCTGCAACAATCTAAAAGTAGAACATATCAGAACACCACAACTGCTATAAAATTGATAAATAAATTCCTGTACATAAACATAAACATTACTCTTACATAGAAATATTAGGAAATAGCAAAACTGTACGGAAGATAAATTTCGTGTATAAAGCGCGAAGTTTAGAAAGATGGTGTAAACAGACATTGTTTATGGATTGTAATATGTGAAACGTAGCAGCGAATCTCTGAAAATATGTTTCCTTGTTATATTATAACTATCTTTGTATCCGTGTAAAATGTGTAAAATTTATATTCAAACATGTAAGGTACACCTGCTATGTGCTCCACATGAAGCGATTTAAATGCAGTCTTTTGTAAATCAAAAAAGAAATGATATATTTGCAATATATTATATTCTTGTATATTTTCAATTAAAAGTTAAAAGAAAAACTTTTTTAGACGTTGGATAATTTTATATTAAAAGCGACCCTGGGGGAAACCAACCACCTGTAACTAATTTTCAGTATCACTCCATTCCCTATCATCTATATGGAGTTTGAGTACAAATATCGATAGGTGAAATAGAAAGCATACGTGTTTGCTCGTCAGCGTCAGTAAGAAAGAAGTGCAACCACACCCATCCAGTAAAACGCATGAATTACTTCAAGCTAGAAATTGGTATGGCAGTGATACCTCCCCCGTCGAAACATATGCCTTTTACCACCTTGGTTGTTTATATTCGTGTTTATGTATTTCCATGACACCTACACCAATCGTTATTTATCATTCACATTAAATAGTAGATACTTTTAAATAAAGATTCTCACTTTTTACTCAACTCTAGAATATATGATAAAATATTTTTGCCAAAAAATCTGTTAAATTTCACAGCCGCTAATCTAATTCTATTTTCCAGACGTCTACGGCGCTCATTTGGCTGATACACCTATCTCTGAACACTGTTGATGAAGGGCACGCCATAAATCCAAGTGAGTTGAACCGCTTTTGTTATCTCGTATACCTAAATAATGTATCTAAGAGATATTGTTACATCTATAAAAGAGGACGTATTTACTATTTTTATAGTCTTAAGGTAACAAATAATGCAATGAGGTAGTTTTAAAAATGGCGGAACTATGTGCAGCTCGAGGTGGAGCTATCCCATACGTATTTATGCCCAAAAATCCCTACTGAATTTCAACCTTGTTGCGTTAAAGATTAAAAGGTGTGGCAAGGAATCAAATTTAGTTGTCAACTTTAAGTAAGAGTAATCTAATCGGTGGTTGATAACGAATTTTCATGGGTGGCAGAGGCCACTAACCATAAGTAAAGTGCGTACTTGTTTGCGACTTCAGTATTATAAAAAAACCAGCGGCACTCGAGGACTGCCGCGGTAAACCTATTGCATAACATTTTTATCATCTTACGCAATTATAATTATTTATTTATTTATGCAGTATTTTTTTCTTTGATACTTTCTCCCAAACAGCTGCTTATATATTCGTCCGATTTCCGAGCAACTCGTCTCGATCCGTAGGAGCTTCGTACTCGTACCATATACACACACGTTAAGCGAACGCTCGGCCGTGCTATGTACATGGTAAGCGGAGTGGGGGCTGTTAGGTTTTTTCGTTACGGAATTTCTTGTTTCGGTCACCTATCCAGTTGAAAATCCATGCAATAGCTTCAAAAATGTAATTTAATAACGACTATAGATGAAATATGAGATGGAAATAAGTGTCTGTGATGCCACCGTGGTCGATCTACGAAGAATTCTACCCACCAGTATATTATGTTAATATACTAGTATATTAACATATTAATATACTAATATCGAGTAAAATTTCGAAGAAATCGAGAAGCCTAAGAAGTATAATACACGATTCCCGTAATTCGTAATTCTTGTAATATTTTATTATAAGTTTCCAACGGCTTTTGTCAATATTCTTAGAATTTGTAGATGTTATTAGATTTTTATTAGGTAGATATTATAAATATGTTTCATATGTTCATAATACGTTTCATATGTTCATAATATTTTTAATATATAGATGATAGAACTCTCTTCAACTAAATAGCACCAGCGCCACACCCTTTTCGTAGTAAACACCGTTTTAAGCGCTGCTATGTTAGTGCCTGAAAAATGTGATAAGCAAAGTCAAGGTCAACTTTTGTACTACTAAACAAAAAATCCCTAATAAAGAGTAACTGTGATTTGTTTTCACTCATGTAATTATAAAAGTCTTAGAATCTAAGGCTTACAGAATTAAACAGCAAAATAAAAACAAATCTATTGCACCACAATACTTTCAACGAAAGCTTAGAAGCTTGTCTTTATTAGCAATTCATTAAAACAACGAACAAGAAGATAAATGCTGCATTTTAATCATCTAGTCCAACCGGAGATTGGCTCGAACGAATCGTTGGAAACAGGGTGCTTTATTGAATAGAGATAAGGGATTTTACACATGCGAGAGGGGAAATGAGGAATTCATGGATGACAGAATCCTTTGTACGGTGTAAATGCCAGTATAGATCTGCCTTTGTGCTGGGTTTGACAAAGATGACATGGGAATAGCCCGTTACACGTTACACCTGTGTCTAACATAGTGTCAAACTATTCTGGTTCATTTCTTCTGTTACATTTGCGAACGAAAATCTATGTAACGTTTATGATGCACTGTACCTATTTCTATAATTAGGTGTGTTGTCTTCATCCTCTTTCATGGGAATTTTAGGGCTTAGGCTATAGTTTACCGCAACGGTTAAGTGCTTTGTAGACTTTAAACACCTTTGAGAGTACATTTTTAGATATTAAAATCTCAGGTATATAGGTTTTTTTAAGATATTTTACTCTGCCGTGAAGCTGTGATAATAAATGTCTAATTCAAACATAAATTTTAGAAAAAAATGTTTCACGAATCTGGGTTTCAAGCCTTCAGGCTTGAAGGTTTTAGCGAAGGAATCCAGGATTTCAAGCTTCGATTGAGAGGTCATCCTCGTGCAAGGCAATAAAAATAAAATGCATTATATTTTAAATTTAATTATTACATATAGAAAACATATTCTGTGTAAACTTTATTTTGAACGTTGAGACTAAAATATATCTTTGATCATATTTTACGTAACCACGCCTTTCCAGTATGTTATCCCTTACGTTAATCTTCCAGTTATATCTCATTATTCTCCCGCTTTTCCTTTTTATGAACTGCAATCTTTTAGATCATTTCTGGTACGATAGCTATGAATAATGGCTGTTAGTTTTGTAAGCTTTGAAATATTATTCTTGAAACAGACGATAAAGAGCTCTACTCTTTATCGTCTGTTATTTTTAAGCATATTGTGTTGTACGTTCTGGTCGTGACTGCGACTTCGAATAAATTTAGACTTTAAAGTCTTATATTTACAGCATTGTGACAAAAATACTACCTAAATATTTTTAATTTTTATTTTATGTCAATTTATAGTTTCTCTAAGTATACGTTTACAAAAATATGTTTTCAGTTGAACACATTTGAGTTAAATACAAATTGATAATATAAAATTTATAACTCTATGTTTCGTACATTTTTAGTTGTTATTGTCAGCAAATACTCAAGCGCGCTGAATTTATTGCCACAAAAATATTCGGGCTACAATAAAAACAAAAATAAAAACACTAACAAGAGCCGTTTGTTTAAGCTTTCATTAAAATCCCGAGATAAAAAAGGGATAAGGGAAAGTAAAAAGCGTACTCAAGTAGTACCAAAGAATGTAAAACTTACTGCTCAATAAATGGGAATGGGAGCTCAAAAGTGGATATGGCCGCAGTAACACAAGTAGCAAAACATCTACTGGATACATTAAGCTCAAAAAAGGCAACGACACTGTCGGATAACCGATACTTTTAGATTTAGGGCGAATAGGAATTCGTGATATGACTACGTTATCGTCTCGTCGTAAAATCGACGAAAACATGGATGTCATAACCTTTTAAGCAATTACAGTGATAAACCAATATAAGGTACATTAATTAATAAGTAGATAAAAAAGACGTATTGGAGCAGTGAAAGCCTAGTGATTGAAAATTTGCCCTGTCGATCAGGAGGTCCGAAGTTCAAATCCCAGGCACGATCGTTATTATTAATATTATGTGCGTACTTGGCCAGCGCGGTTAGCTATGGTTTAAACTTCTCTCGTTCTGTGAGAAGACCGTGCCGAGCATTGGAACAATAATAGGTTTACGACAACAAAGTTACGTGATATCGGAGCTGATCCATCACGATACAACTTTGCCCTTAGTTAGTTAGTAACAAGTTTTTTTTTACAACCAACATCAAAAGTACATTGAAAGATACTGATAGGAAAACATAAACAAATGATTGAGAGTCGTGCTGAGGGTACTAAACATCAGTCGTTATTACTCATCAGCTCTCTCTCATATTTATAGACAGGGTGACCTATCCTATATCAGTCATGTTAGCGTTCAATTGTGGGCGTGAGAATTACGGGCCAGGAGATAATTACGACATTGATATAGTCACTATCACACTTTACGGAATTAACATTTGGAATGACGTAAGTATAACTGGTATCAACAAGGATAGTGCTCCGTTGAGCGATGTCCGCGTTAGCACGTTCAACAAAGTAATGTTTTAACTAACTCAGCCGATCCACTTTTATGCATTCCGATCACACGACATAATCTACGCTTACCCGCACAACGTTGCGTTAAGAGAAGGTAGGTAGGTGGGTGCTAACCTCACTGGTCCAAGTTAATTAATACTTTACGAAATACTTAGATTTTCCGTTATTCCTCGACATATTTATAAGTTTTTAGTTTATTGTTCCCACTTAAAACATTGCACTATTATCGTAAATTACGCTTCAGCGTCACTACTTTTAATCTAATTATAATTTTTACAAGACTATATTATATGACTCGACATGTTTCACAGGTCACTTTATAAATATTAATATTTGTATATACATAATTATTACGAATAAGTGAGGTTGCACTATCGGTTTATATCAAATATTTGAAGTAAACTTGTAACGGCCTTTTTTGTTCTCGAGGGGGAAACCTTCAAAAGGTACCCGACGCCGTGGGAGCGACGCAGGGTTATGTGGGATTTTTACCGCACTAAAACCCCCCTGGTGGCCGTCCTCGGCGCTATAAAGACTCCGGGAACTCGGACCGACCGCAACCGGAATCCTCTGAGCGCGTTGCCCCATCGGGCTCCTCCCAGATGGGCGGCTGGGCCCACCGCTCCGTCTAGTCTTTACGACGGTTCGCGACCACATATACCGCCCTCCTTCCCGGGATCGCCTGACCGAACGGTTCGAGCTCCCACGCTAGCCGCCTGCAACCCTGGAAGCCCCTTTTAGTCGCCTCTTACGACAGGCAGGGGATGCCGTAGCCCTATTCTGATCCCGGAACTACAGGGACAAACCTATAACGGCCTAGTTTGAAATGCTTTTAGAGGGCATCAAATCAAAGTTATGTTTCATATTTATGTAACAGAAATTGTTGGGACACCTCTTTTATATTTTAAACAGTATCGAGGTTAAATAATGAATTTAAAATAGTTTTAACAATCGTTTAACAAATTGCATATACTATTTTGATATAACGTGTTTTTTTTTAACAAATGATAATACAAAGTGGTTGTTTACTTACTACTTATTTTACATAATAAAAACATTATTTGAATGTAAATCCTATTTGCGCAAACTCTAAGCTAGCTTTAGGAGATTATATTTTCTGGGAAAAATATTTATTCCACCCATTGACCTACTGATATTCTTGTGCCGTTTATTACGCACTCCGAAGTTTAGGAATTCGTACGGAACAAGGACAGTATTGTTGAAGATTTTTACATAAAATATTCATGTGGACAAAACCGCATTGAGCGGAATTTTCAACTGTTCTTTTATAAAGCAATATTTCCACGCGTTAAATTTTATCGTGATGAATTGTATTGTACTGAAATCAGTAAAATACAAACGATTTAAGTCTTTTGCTGACATTCCGGTCCTTGAATTAATTTTTTATGCTTTTTATAAGTCATCGTTTAAATTATTCGTAACAATTTCTGTTTTGTTTTCTTAATATATTTTTATGAAGAGAGCCATTGACTTCTTTTATTAATTTACCTATACAAAAAACTTTCGCTTAATAATACGTCAGCAATCTTATGTAACTAATTACTGTCAGTGTAATTAGCGTAGATGAGTGTACTGATTTTTTTAGTAACATCCACCTCAAAATTAATACACCTGCTATAACCATGCTGTGTGAACTAGGTGTAACTCATAAGTAATTGGTAATGACGAGTCACTCATATTTGCCTATTCTTTCCCAGGTTGCACCTGCATCCGCTTTACATCAACTCACGGGAAGGAGCGAGGTACCTTCAGCAGTCCAGACTATCCTCGCCCGTATCCTCGGTCCACCTGCCTTCTCTACACCTTCATAGCAGAACCGCACCAGATCGTGGAACTGGTGTTCACTGACTTCGACATCTATAAGGAGCATCTTGAGTACGTGTTTTAGTTTTTATAGAAATCTAGCAAGTTTAAATAACTTTAGCCTGTTTGAAAAATTAGATACAGCACTTAACACCTGGACGACTTGCGTAAAGCGACCACTCCGGTCACTATACCGCTGTGAACGAAATGGCTGGAAGGTACGGTCCCCGGCCAGATAAACATAAAAAACCGGCTAGGTGCGACTGGGACTTGCGCACGAAGAGTTCCGTATAATTTAAAAAACAAATGGTAAGAAAATCACGCTTGTTGTATGTGAGACCTTTAAATATTTGTTATTTATTTAAATGAACATGATATATTCCGTGAATATTTGAAGCGTCGACATGTTGCCGTTAATAATGTATAATACACGGTGCTACGTTGGCAGTTATAATTTTAGAGAACTTGGCAACAATCCGCGGTCGCGTGTTATGATCGAGCAAAGAAAAACACGTTTGTGGTATGGAAGCCCCCCTTAGATATTTATTTTATTCTAGTTTTAGTATTTATAGTTATAGCGACAACAGAATTAAATCATCTGTGAAACTTTTATTTGCCTAGCTATCGCGGCTCATGAGATATACCCTGGTGACAAATAGACAGACAGACGGACAGCGGAGTCTTAGTAATAAGTGTAAAAATGGAACCCCATTTTTACACCTATGAAATGAAATGTATTTATTTTGCATAAGCCTAAGAGGGCACTAACAAATTGTCAACTTTACACATTTTTTTCCTTCCTTACACTAACCGGGATATGAACACGACCTCAACTGAGAAGATGCGGCAAGAAACTCAGCGGGGTTGTCTTTTTGTTATGTTGTAATATCGGTTTTTTTTCAATTACTTTTTTTAAATTGTAATAAAAGTTAGCTCCAGTATCTTGGAGTATGGATATTAAAAATGAATTTAGATGTCTGTCCTAGGTTTAGTAGTGATACAGAGATGCGTATTGAATGTGTAGAATCATTTGTCAGACAATACGTATTATATAATACTACTTCAGACTTATAGGTACGTGTATAATATACACTATTTCGAAGTTACAAGATATCAATACTAAAGCGCTTTGTACACAGTCTGGAATGTTTTAAAGTAAATATTGGTACTCATGAATTAATAATATTATCTCAATATATTGTTTAAGACATTTTGTTTTAAAATATTACCATAATTTCAAACGTGATATAAACTGTAAACGTATAAATGTTATATCTTTTTTTAAAACTTATTACGGACGTCTTTGGACGTCAGCCTCAAAAGTATGCTATCTTGTTTTCACATGTTTATGTTAATCTAAAACTTAAAAAAACAATTTAATTATACTTATTTGTTCATTAAATTCATTTTGACGTTTATATGCTTCGCCGCGTAGTGTTTTTCTTAAATAGAGCCGCTGCTTTCCGTGACTATATCATTGCGTTCTGTTCATGGCAACAACGTCTTGTAAAGTTATTCTTCTTATTGTTGTAACTAACACGTACAGCTAAGCGTGGAAACAATTTCTTTATTATTATAAGACGACTTTGCTGTCCATAGATATCTTTAAGCACCTTCACATAGTACATGAATTTTATCTGGAGTCAGTCAAGAAGCGTCGCTACTTCAGGACCATGATGGTATCTCCATACGAAATATAGCAGTCAACCCATAGAATACCCTTTCACCAAATCGAAAGTACTGCTTCTCGCTAGAAATAAGTGTGGCGGTGAAATCTTCCCGGACCAAACAATCTCGTTGCAATTGTAATAATAGATTTGTAAATAGAATAGCAGTACCTGTTTCGGATCCATCTAATTATCTTAGGACTTTTCTAACTCCTAGGAACAGTTAAATCCCTGGATACTTCTGGATAAGATATACAATTATAGTTTGATTATACAAACTGGAAATAATATTTTGTGACCTTTTATTTTTCTTACACAAATACGAGATAAATCGAAGGATTATTTATTGTTTTTCTTATAAAGTACACCGTGTAGCCTAAAGGCATAAAATCTCCATAACGTTCGCACCCATGGAGGGTGATAAAACAATTGATGTCAGGACATCCATTGTATACTACGCTATAAAGTTCATTTACATGTGAACGATGGCTGAACGGATTTCATATTTGATTTAGCTTTAAGTATCTTATGAAAAGAGTGGATCTAATGTTACGATCCATTACTTAATACTTATAGTCGTTTGTGGTCCTTTGAGGATTTTAATGAAATAAACTGTATCGGATTTCAATTAAATAAAAAGTACTGCTTTTTAGTAGTGTGGAGGACTCCGGGATATCCAATGGAAAACAACTAGAATTCTCCTAAAGCAATGCCCATTTCAGGGTCTTGTCCAGTGAGCGAATACGATCACCGCATCTTCTGTTTTTTTACGGCTGCATGCCACCACACATGCCACCCACCATCCTTCCTTTGGTTGCTTGGCTGGACGGTTCAAGGTCCCACTCTAGCCGCCCGCAACCCAGAAAGCCCCTTTTAGTCGCCTCTTCGCCAGGCAGAGGATATCGTAGTCCTATTCAGGCCACGGAACTACAGGGACGTGATCAAGCAGACCTAAATAATACAAGGACAAAATAAAAAGAAACTATTATTTGTTGTCTACTAACGTCCTGTTTTATCATTTACTCATGAATACAGTGATAACATGAATGAATACCGAACAGGTGGTAGAAACAGCGTAGTGTAACCGGAGAAGTACCACCGCCTATTTCCAAGAGATAACATTTTTTGCGTTTCGATGAAAGGGTGTGGTCGCCGGCACAATTTTATTTGAGGCGACCATCTGTGATTGACTTCAGATAGAAACCATTTTCAGTTCGAAGTTGCTCACAGATGACCATGGGCGGTAGTAGCTACTTACCATTAGCTGGACTGCTTGCTCGTTTGCTACTTCAAACCGATAAAAAATGATATCACTATATTTTAAAACATTATTAACGTCTCGTGTTCATCCGTCTAACAGCTTATTGAGTTCAATCTCGGACCGTCTCTTTCAATAAGCTTATAAAATAAGAGCTTAAGTTATAAGCACGTCGGATTTGATTATGCATAATTACTTACTAGAGATTAAAACTGGAGCGAAAACTTTGCGCTGTTATAATTGCAAAGTCAAACGTTTTAACCCTTTTGCTGTGCACTTTTCCTACAAAGAGCAAACAGTTTCTTTTACAGTATAAAGGCATGCCTTTATGTGCAATTTTAATTATTACTTTGCGCTTATTCGATGCCTAAAACTATGTTTTATCTATTAAATTTATAGTGAGTAATACAGTACAATAACAGTCATCTTCCCGAAATACCACGTACTTATGTAACATGATAATTATTTAAGAAAATGTAAGAAATATTTCACCTTACGCCCTTCGACTATTCCATCTTATATATTTCTTGTAATTTTCCATTGATGTTTTTCTCTTGTAAAAAGATGTCAGTATCATGGGCAAGACTGTAACTTGATTTCTAAAATGTGTCATCCGTAAAATGTTTCGTGTAAACAACTTTTTTGATAAAAAAAAATCTTTTCGTCGCAGTAATGGTGAATATCAATTCTCTTTTAACCTACTATTCGTACGTAAGATTTGTCTTTCTGTTATGAAGATCCTATCAAAGTTAGTTAAGTATATGTACCTATGTATGAACTACAAACAAATGATTTTTAAGGTGGTAAAACCAGTGTAGTTCGACCAGGGAAGTACCACCGCCACACCAATTTTTAGCGTGAGCATTTCTTGCGTTTCGATAGAATGGTGTGGTTGCCGGCATACTTTCACGTGAGGTGACCATCATAGTCCTCGGTAGATGGAACGCATGTTCTGTATGTAGTTGATTACAGATGTTTATGGGCGGTAGTGACCACTTACCATCAGGTGGACGGCATGCTCGTTTGCTACTTCAGTTAGAGAAAAAACAATTAACGTGTTCTTGATATATTGCAAAATAAAATGTAGCATTATTATGAAATTACTAGCTGTCCCGAAAAACGTTGTTTTGCCATATAAAAAATTAAAAAAAAATGTTAAGGGCAACCCTTAAGGGGTATGAAAAATAGATGTTGGCCGATTCTCAGACCTACTGAATAAGCATATAAAATTTGGTAGAAATCGGTCAAGCCGTTTCAGTGTTCTGTTTTCCGTTTTCCGTTTTCGGTTTTCCGTGCCATACTCCTGGCAACAAAAACTGTGACACGAGAATTTTATATTATGAAATTATAAAAGAGTTAATAATTCGCCGACTTACATAAACTTTATCAATCTGTATTATATGATAAAATTGTATTTATAAGTAAATATTGACATTAATCAAATAATAATTTTCATATTGAATCCTCGATTAAGGACCGGCGCACATATGACGGAGCGCAGCGCAGAGCATGCCCGCGAAATTTTCTAAACGAATCACACACTAGCCGAAATTCGCGCAAAAATCGGTCGTTCGCGGAGTAGCGCGTCGTGCGCGCGCGGTCGCGCTCCTGTGCGCTACCTTTCGCATGTGGTCGCTTCCAGGCTCCTCAGAAATAAATTCCTGGTATTTAATTTTGGATATTATTTCTAAAGGGACAATAACGATAATAGTTTGACAGTGAAAAATGCTCTGCGCTGCGCTCCGTCATATGTGTTCTGGCCCTAAGGATGGGAATTGAAAATAACATCGCAAATTGAAATGTCGCTGTAATGGAAAGGCGATATTCAAATATCAAAATAATTTGTTCGATATTAAAAATATGTTTTTCTTGTGTTTTTTATCATAAATTGTAAATATTTGTTTCATATCTTCGATTCGGTAATATGTAAGAGATAAGATATTTAAATTATGTTTGGGGAGGTAAAATATTTCTTGGTAGAGTATTTTCAATTATATATTAATAGAGAAATATTATTTTCAGATGTCGATAACTTGATGTTAATAGGACGGATAACTAGAAGTATATTGAAAGTACCTATTCGTAGAACCAATGTGTCGTTCTAAAAATTCCAGAAAAACTTAAAAACTTTAATAAAGTAGCCCATCACACTTATATCAGAAACCCCGATTAAAACCTTTTAGTTTCTCACATTTTTCCAGAACAATCATTTTTACCGTTTTCGTTTCTCATTGCAAAGTATATTGCAAGGTATTTTTATCAGATTGAAGTAGCAAACGAGCAATCACCTGATGGTAAATAGGTAAGTCACTGCCACCCGTAGACATCTTCCATGTAAAAAACTTCATATAGAACATAGGTTCTATCTGAAGTCAATCACAGATGAGTTCCTACTCTTGAGGACTAAGATTGTCGCCTCATACAAATGTGTGTAGGCAACCACACCCTTCCATCGAAACGCAAGAAATACTTCACGGTAGAAATAGCTGATAGAGCAGTAATAGCCTAATGGTAGAAACTCGATCGTGCGGTCCGAGGTTCAAACCCAGGCCATCAACTGGTTTCTACTGGTTCAAACCACTGATTTATGTGCGTATTAGAAATAAATTATCACTGCTTTTCGGTGAATGAAAACATTTTGAGGAAACCTACGCACCCGAGAGATCTTAAAAAATGAAAGTTTTCGGAGGTGTGTGAAGTCTACCAATTCGCACTCGGCCAGCGCGGTGGACTATGACCTAAACTCTCTCATCCTGAGAAACATGCAAAGTACAACATAAAGTAAACGTAATAAGCTAACGCTAATAGCTACTAAGTACACTATATTATCTTCAAGTGAAGTCATACTGTGTATGTACATCAATACACATTATAATCTAAGCTCCTTACTTTGATAGCAAGCCGCACTCTGGGGTACTAATGACTTTATAATAATGATAATAATTGCGAATGTAAGGGCTCTAAGATTACATTTATCTCTTAGGGATTTTGACGTCGGATGTAATAAATTCCGTCTTCATAATGAAGAGTTTGTTGTTACAAATTTGAAGCAAATGGAATGGGGGATAACTTATAAATAGAGTAAAATATATACGCAATAATGTCAATACTGATTTTATACAATTAAATTAAATTTTCATAACGTAAATGTAGGCAACAAGCATGGAGTTCAACTGATTGTAAATGGTCACTGCCGCCCATGGACATTTAACAGCCACTGTACATAAACTCTACCTAAAGTTAATTACAGATTGAATAGAGCGGATAGAACGTCTGTTATATATGAAGTTTCTTACAGAACTCCATGGGCAATAGTAACCATTTTCCATCCGGTAGATTGCACGCCAGTTTGACTAACTCCAAATTTATAAAGGAAAAACAACGAAATAATTATTTCCATTCTGTATGTATCACCAATTCGCACTTGACCAGCGCGGTGGGCTATGGCCTAAAACTCTCTCATTCCGAGAGAAGACCCGTGCCCAGCAGTGTGATAATAATGGGTTAACGAATTAAAATAATACGTTTCCATTCTGTTTTTATCAACTAAATGTATCACACTTTCAATCAAGTTCAATTCACTTTAACCTATCGTCCATAACAAAAGAGAAAAGCGGAAAACAATTAAACCAATTGAATCATTAAGAGTAAAAATCTTTCCCCGAATGGCCCAATTCACGTCAGATCGTAAGCCAATTACAAGAAAATTAATGTTTCCTACACGGCGTTCATCTATTCCCGAACTAATAAAACTCACTATAAATTCACTTCACGATTACCATTATTGTTTAATGTTTCAACATTAATTGTAATTTCTATAATGTCACACTATTGAATTTTGAAATATATTACAATTTGATATACTAAATTTATATCATATACATACGTGAAAGTCTGTCTTAATAAAAAAAACTATATATTTAATGATTAGTTTTCGTGAAAGTAACAAGTATTCTACTTTTATAGTCAACTTTTTTTATTTTTTATCCACTCTTATAATCGTTTTTATAAAGTTTGTTTAACAGTGCTACGTAATTAAATTAATGTAGCTTGTAGTAGCGAAAACTAAATACACTTAAAATTGTTATTGTAATAAAATATGAAAGTTGTTCACATCGACAAAATATTTTACATGGGTATTTGCTGATAAATATATCTATATCGATTAGAACTTGAGTGTTGTTATAAAATTATGCAATTTGTCATGTTATGTCATGTCCGTAGACACTGGTAATACCAGCAAAGTGATCTAGTTTTATTAAAAAAAAAACAATTTGATAGTATGTTATTATTATTATAAATTCAAAAGTATACGTGTGTCTGAGACAGTTAGTTTATAGCCTATATTAATACTCATTTAAATGGTGGAATAAACTGAAGCAGCCGAAGCCGCGGGAATGGAGTAGTTATAGCATAATTGTTAAGCGAGAACTCATAGTAAGGAAGCTTTTCACAAACTATCTTTTGTTTTCTCATCGTGTGTCTCTGTCCTCGTACGCTACTGATGCCGTAAATTGCGCCTCGCTCCGGTGGAAAAGGTATTTCATAGCGTATTCTTCATTACATTTTGGTAACCCCGTTGAATGTAATTACTAGAAAGTTTGACCGAACAGGTAGTTATGTTATGCCGAGACACTGGTGCTCAGCTGGGTAGATGACTTAATTAATTTGGATTTCTATGTTCGATATAGGTCATAATAACTTGGAGTTATTTATGGTCAATAGTTATAGGTAATACAAGTATGGGGTACAAGGTACAAGTATAATACAAGTAAGATATAGTAATACAAGTAGTAAGTTTAGATTCGGGTTCTGGGTCTGGCTATTTGCGTATTCGTCTTGTGTGTGTCCATGGTACCCACGACACAGGAGAAAATTCTACTGTGGGGCTATTAGTGTAGAAAGCGCGTTTTTTTTTAATTATTGTTAAGCGTTCAGTATGTTGTATTGGAATTCATGCATTTGGAATCCATCGTTAAGGCTGACATGCTTTGTAAAATACCCTCAGCTATCCTTTAAGTGTAGTGGAATGGGCGACAAAACAATTTTAAATCAATTTTCATATTGCGTTGCTTTTTGTATTGTGGACAAAGTGACCAAGCATAGGATGATAGTTGTAAGATTTATGTATATAATGTTTCCACAATCCGGTTTTAATAATCTTCTGAAAATTTAATAGGTTCTGTGAGATTACAAGAAGGGATGGGACTTATGAAATTAGGTTTCTAAAATAATTATAATCTATATTTTTTTATTCAGTGAATGTTTAATATTAATGCTATAAGGCTATTCATTGTCCTTTTATTTTCAACTAGTATTATTAGTGCCATTTAAATGTAATAATGTCCACCAATTTGCACTTGGCCAGGCGGTGGACTATGGCCTAAAACTCTTTCATTCCCAGAGAAGACTCGTGCCCAGCAGTGGGACAATAATAAGCTGACGATATAAACGTAATAACGTTTCCACGCAACAATCATTGTTTTTGTTTTTGGTCAGCATTCCAATGTGAAAACGTATGTATACTTGCAATGTATGAAAAAAATTTTTTTGGAGAAACGTATTAAATTCGTTTTAAGGGTACAGTAATATTATAAAACTAACATTGTAGCTAATGACTTAAAACAAAAGCTACTTAACCTTTATTCTATTTCTTGTTCACCCTTACTTTGTTTTATTTTTCAAATAGCTATTTAATGTGGTCATTTAGTATCATCTAACTGACTTTTCACCGCCTCATCGATTTTTGCCTTATAACAGCAGTGTTAAGCGTTACATAATTTGTTTTGAAGTGTAGACAAAGTTATCTGACCCGTACCAACTTCGTTTCAATTCAATGTGATATGACGTTTCTTTTTTACGTTAAGACAAGACCAGATGGGTGGCAGTGGCCACTCACTATTATAAGTCGACTATAGACCACATACTCGATAGCTGTTTCTGTAATACGAAAGTTAAAGGCTATGGCGCTGAGAAGCCTAAAAAAGGAAAAGAACATATACACAGTCGGACAAGGTAAAAGCCGTTTCATTTAATGATAAATGTGAATCTATGACGCTGAACTTGTTTGAAATAGTCCCAAAACACTGTATTAGCTGTACATAACACTGGAGAATAGTTCAGTCCCACCAATCTATTATTAAACAATTGTATAATAAGCAGTCTACAAAATCCATATTAAAACCGTTTGTCTCATTCTACTACACATAATCTATATACTAATACGTGAAACAAAAATTTGTGATTCGTTTTTAAGATACTTGCCGCAGGCGGAGGAGTATGAAATTACGCACGGTTATAGTTCATATAGAAAATGATTGCGCAATGCTATTATTTATTCAAATAATGCATAAAACATATATAAAATCAACTAAAACACATTGCACACATTACACTCACTACCTTGCACTTGACACAAACACATACACAATAAACGAAATAGAACATTCAATGTCTTACTACGAAAACACATAACGTCAAAATTGACAGATTTGTATGTCAAAATACCCGCTATTGGTTATAAATGCAGCTTAGCTAATAAACCTCTTTTTACGGGTGCGTTCAAAATAACTTGAAAATTATTACAATTTATTTAAATTAGAGAAATATTGTGCTACATTTGACAATATGAAGTTTAGGTTTTTAATTTAAATTATAATTGAATTTCGACCTTTGCGACGGGTGACTAGTTCATATAACTGGGTATTGCAGCCTATGGAAAAAATATAAATTAATAAGCGCTTTGTTCTAGTAAGGTGTTCCATTGATACACATGACATGACGAATATACTAACACCCATAACCTGAATCTAAATTTATCATACTTACATATCATTCGAGATATCATTTACATATCATCTGTCTGGTCGGAGATCGAACCCGGAACCTATTGCGTGTGAGACCAGTAATATTCTATCGTTAGATATAAGAATTATTGCATGATATATCCTATCATATTTACATAGAAAGCATCTGGTTATTACAACCATATTCTGGCGTGTTTATGGGCAGTATATAGCAAGCTTGGAAGGGTAGCAACATACTATCCATTATTTATTTGCACTTTGTGTCCCGAAGTGCCCTCGTATGTATAAATTACAGTAGTCCATTATTATTAGAGGCAGCGTGTAGTCTCTCATATTTATTGATAGCATGTAGTACCTAATATTGAAGGGAAGCCACTTACGAACTATCCTTTGTTTGCTTGCACTTTGTCTCTGTCCCGGGCCGCTATTGTTGCCATAAATTGCTCCGTGCTTCCAGGAAAGAAGCATTGCCTGGTTCAGCTTTCTCTTTTTCTGCCCACCTATTAGTTACGCGACATTTTGCCAAAATGTGAACTCGGAAGTGAATAGCCGGCTTTATTAATTTTAAGTACGTAAGGTCTAATGTAAGTTGTAAATTGAAAGCCAGGTGTTTTGTATGAAAATTATATTTCATTTTAATATGTTCTTTGTTATACTAAGTAAGAGTTTACGCATTTTATATATTAGTACTTACAGAGTACATATTTACCAGGTGGTAGAACCGGTGTAGTTCGAGGGGTGTGGTTGTCGGCACACTTTTATATGAGGCGGCCGTCCGTCGTAGCACTTTGTAGCAGACACGTATCTGTGATTGAGTTGAGGAGGACGTCATGTTCTATATAAATTTGTTGAAAGATATCCATGGGCGGCAGTGACCACGTATCAGATAGACTGGATACTCCTTTATTTATTTATTTATTTATTTATGCTTTATTGTACCAATACAAAGATTGTATTACAATATGCGAGCTTAATGCTAAAAAGCATTCTCTACCAGCCAACCTTTGGGAAGTGTAGAAAAATAAAAAGCTTTATTACTACAATCTTATTTAAAAAACACACAGGCAGTTTGAAGATCCCATTCCCATACATATATTTCATATGTCAGAATACAAAAATGTTTGTTCTTTTATTGAAATAAAACAGGTCTCTAGATTAATAAAAAATTTAATATCGAAATGAGATAAGGCGACGCGACAAGATATGTACTCTGCTTGCGTTACTTTTTATTTTGAATCCCAAAGAGCACTCCGGAATTTTGCAATCTTTTTTAATGTCTATCTCATTTTATATGCCTCCTGTATTTTTCCTTTGAGGACGCTTCTTGTCGCGCGCACTGATTTCTCATAAATACCCAAATAGTAAATTTAATATTTAAAGGAAACCAAAATCTGTTACATCTTATACCTTATTAAGGATCGTTTCATATTGAGAAGTGAAAGTATAAAAGAACAAAGGAAGCCTTAGTAAAAATATGCTTTATATTTTTTTTATATGTATATCTAAATAAAGTTTACAGTGCATTAACTTTGGGCCTTTTCACACGCGCCGCAACAAGTACCTACACCACGAAGACAACTATGTGGATAGAAAAAACACAATTCATATAATGTTTTTAATTGACTTTATTATTTTTAATTGACAAATTTAATTGACTTCCTATAGGTATGAGAGTTGATTACTATCAAGTGGACTTTCAAATTTCCAAAGTGGTAGAACCAGTGTAGTTCGACCGCGGAAGTACCACCACCACACCTATTTCTAGCGTGAAGCATTTCTTGCGATGGAAGGGTGTGGTTGCCGGCACACTTTTATATGAAGCGACCATCATAGTACTCGGAAGTAGCAACGCATCTGTGATTTACTTCAGATGGAAACCTTGTTCTGTATGAAGTTGATTACAGATGTCCATGTCCAGCAGTGGCCACTTACTATCAGGTGGACTGCATGCTCGTTTGCTACTTCAATGACATAAAAAAAATACTTCGTCAATAATCATTATTTTATTTAACCAGTTCAATTCATGCAATTAAATCCTTAGTAGTGACACTATCCGACAGCAAAATAATACGAGGTATGTTTTATTCAGTAAAATGAACTTGTATGTTTTCCGTGTAAGAAAGTATTATATGTATCTATGTGGTATAATAAAAAAACTATGCTGGCTAAATTGTGCACACTTATCGCTTAACTTTACTCTATCTTGAAACATAAACCCTGTAGTAATACATCGTGGTATATTTATTGTTACGACGGAAATAAATAAACAATTGAAAGCAATAAACAACAATCCTAAATCGTTGCGTCAAAACCCCAAATTTAACGGTCGTGTTCTAAAAATGATGTTGTAAAATTTGGAAACAAAAAAGCTACAACCGCTCGAATAACGGCCGCGGTGAATAAAAAAATAACGCGTTTTCAGAATTTATTAACACCCATTTAGATCAATAAATGCGAGGTTCTATGTTAAAAACAAAGTTAACTTTTGTACGAACACGCTGATAAAATAACCGATATTTTTATAGCCGTTAAAAAATAACCATATACATAATTGTGTGTGTAAACTATTTTTATTAATAGTGATTAAAAAGATGTGGTAGCTTACGCACTTAGAGTACTTACTTACAATGTTTTCGACGCTCTCCGATCGTGAAGTGAAATAGCGTTGTATTGAAGATTATAAAATCTTATAATAATATAATTACACAAAAAGGAGTACATAAAAACTGAGATCCACAACAGACGTCTAAATTTATCAGATAAGTACATATCAACCTGAGGGGTGATTGATCCTGAAACTTTATAACGATAACAGACCGAAAAAATGTTTAAATTAGACAGATCTTCCAGTTATCAAACTATCATTGGCCTACTGCTAGGTATAAGCGACTTTTTAGAATGGGAGAGCTGGGAAATGGGAGAGCCATAGTCCATTACGCTGGCCTAGTGTGAATTGGTAAACTTCACACACCCTTGAGAACTTTCATAATACGCATATCATTTAAGAAAAATCTGTTTTGGGTGCCAGATTTGAACTTCAGACCATCATTGAACTGCTGGGTTTCAAGCATTAGGCTAACACAGGTCTTCAAATAGTAACATAATATGCAATATTCTAACGTTAATAATTTTAAAGATAAAATCCGGTCTCTTTTCGTTGAAGTAACCCGAATCTAAATTTGATCTAGACCCCTCTTAAAAATCCATTTCCTTCACAAATGAACTCCAGAGCCCATAAATAATTCTTCAGGCTAAATAAACGATATTCAAGATTCTCCTTTCAGCACTTTTCTTAAAACCGACGTAAACGAAAAGCGTCGAGATTACAAGTAATTGTTACTTGATACTTTTAAACGGTGTGTCCGTATTAGTAATGTAACGAATGTTATTATTTTAATATTTGCGATTGCAAATATTTATTTTTGAGGTATTGCATAGCTTTTATCGCGGGCTTTGAGCGCGGCGACCGATCAAGAAATTCCGTAACGAAAAAAACCTAACACCTCCCACTCCGCCTTCCATGTAGCGTGGCCGAGCGTTCGGTTAACATGTATGTATATGGTACGTCAGTAAGAAGGTCGCACGGATCGAGACGAGCTGCTGGGAAATCGGACGAATAGGTAGCTGTTTTGTAAGAGCGGATACTCTCAGTTAACATGAATTACGAAAGTATTGTAACTTATAATTTAGGTTTATGTTCAATTTGCCATGTAAGGTTAAGATCGAATTAATGTTTCCATTAATGTATACACTGTATGTATGTAAACTCATTGATATTATTGGGATACTAGTAAAAGTGAGTCAATCATCACTAAAAAGGATGAAAAAAACTTCTATAGTCAACCGACGTTTTTGTTAAAATTTTTTCCTACATACCTACTACTGTTGTATATTTGCAAAACATTTTCACAATCCCTGCGGATACAAATATGTAAAAACATGCAAATATTCCTCACATGACTATTAGGAATAGCTCATATTATGTTCATCGACCTTAATAAAAACCTTTAATCTCAACCAAAATGTTCAGACATTTTATTAATGTAAGGTGAAAGTTTGTGAGGATGGATGAATGATTGTAAATCTTTTAAAGGCTCTTTACTAAAAATATCAGACTGGGAGAATATTTGGATAAATAGATTACGATATATAAGGTATAGGATTTGGATTAATACATAAGACACGTTTTGGTGTAGTAAATATGTTATAAATGGACAATATTGCGTTAAATCTAGCTTAGAGTTTTATTACGCAATGTTATCTTTTGACAAATCACAATTATTGCGTTCAGTGTAGACTAAAATATAAAAAAAAATATTGTACTATTTTTAACGCTTGTAATGAAATATTTTTTTTATATTTTATTAGGTCTACGGGACCTAATGTAGACGAAGGGAGCACTTACAATTTGTCATTTTTTTTCTTACACTACCATAGGAACGGAATACGGCCTCAACTGACAAGATCTGGCAAGAAACTCAGCGGGTTTGTCTTTTTTGTTATTTATATATAATTTTTTTGTTCATATAATTACAATCATGTTTTTACATGGTAATGAAAGTTGCAAAAAGAAAAAAATGCTATCGTGTACCATAAAATAGTAAAAATAAAGTTTATAAACAATTCAAATTCACGTTTTTTTTAGAATGACACCCAATATCATTACAACTTCAATGATATTATTTGAAATAAATGATACTTAAGTTTTTACAAATTCTTTGAAAATGTTTTAATATAAAATTCCTAATACTTTACGTAGACTTAGCATGCAGACCACGTATTCGTGATCTATCCACAGAAAGTTTGAAAGTAAGTATTAGTATTCTTTGTTAGTTCACAAAGTTGTAAAAAGGCACATCGAAAAACTGAAATCAAGACGTTTAGTTTTTTCAAATTATGGCATTATTAAAATACTTATATCTCCTTAATCTCGTAAGATAAATATGTAATAGTGGGAAAAATTGTTCTATTGAAGTAGCATCATCACCAGTGCTATGTGATATAGTGTTCTGATTTAAAGGATCTACTAACAAACAAACACTCAAAACAAACAAACAAACAAACGCTTACTACACTCATAGCCCCACACTAGGATATTCTCCTGTGTCGTAGGGTCCATGGACACACACAAGACGAATACACAAACACCCAGACCCAGAACATGAATCTAAACTCATCATTCAGATACCTGTCTGGCCGGGAATCGAACACGGAATGCATTGCGCGTCAGACCGGTATGGTAACCGCTCCGCCACGCGGGTCGTCAAAAGTGCTAAGATGTAGTGTTCTGATTTATAGGGTGTACCAAGACTCCAAAGTCAGTTATCCAAATATATCTATATCTATACTTATAAATAAAATTGAAGTGTCTGTTTGTAATATCAAAATAACAGCTTTTTATCAATTGCATATGAAAGTATACATGAGTATACATGATACTGATAACAAAACAACAATCAGTAAAATTTTTGTCTGTCTGTCTGTCTGTCTGTTTGTTTGGGGTAATCTCCGAAACCGCTGGACCGATTTTATCGGAATTTTCACTATTAGATAGCTAATTTTACAGCGCCTAACTTAGGCTACTTTTATTTTAGAAAAATAATTAGGGTACTTCGGAAAAACATAAAAACCTTCAAAAAATACCTCCGCTTTATGCAGATTAAATGATAACTTAGGTTCAGTCGATATGGTTTACATGAAACTTGGAGTGAACCTTGAGTATCTAGAGTAACATAATATGATAAAAAAATTGACCTTCAACTCCTCAACCCTCATGATGCCGGGGTACTGCCCGCCTAAGCCGCAAGAGTTACTTATTTCTGCTTTCAAATTTGGCATAACGTTTTTGAGAAAAAACAAATGGTGAAAAATTTGACCTTCAACTCCTCAACCTTCATGATGCAGGGGCACTGCCTGCCTAAACCGCAAGAGCTCCTCATTTTCTGCTTTCCAATTTGTTATAACGTTTTTGAGCTAAAACAAATGGTGAAAAATTTGACCCTCAACCCCTCAACCTTCATGATGTAGGGGTATTGCCTGCCTTAACCGTAAAAGTTAGATTTTTTTTACTTACATATATTTAAGGAGGTTTGTAAGCAGAAACAAATGATGTAAAAATTGACTTTTACCTCCCTATGATTCGAGGATACATCGTTAACCCATTATTATCTCACTACCGTGCACGGGTCTTCTCTCGGAATTAGAAAATTTTAGGCCATAGTCCACCGCGCTGGCCAAGTGCGAATTGGTGGACTTCACATACCTACCTCCCAGAACTATTTTTTAACGAATTCTCGGGAGTGTGGGTTTCCTCACAATGTTTTCCTTCACCGAAACGCACATAAAACAGTTGTGCGTGCCTGGGTTTGAACCTCGGACCTCCCGATTAAGAGGGTAAGTTTCAAGTTTCACTGCTCTTGATTAGAGGATACCTACTGCATATTCTACAGAAGTTGGCCATTAGGTGCTTTCATCCATACAAATAAATGTAATTTAAATGTCTTTTGAATATGAGAATTCTACTTTTTACTAAATTAATATGGAAATGGATATTCCGTTTTTTAATTCACAATCTACCTTTTTGTAATAAATCTACTTCGTACAAACAAATTTATACCTACAAAAAACAAAGGAAATATAATTAATTAGACTTATTTTCGTAGTAGTTACCTCGGCTAATACCGAGGTGGGTATTTATACAAGAAGTAAACAATATTCACGATTATAACTATAGATACACCTACACAGGCAGACACACCACGATGCTGCCGCGACCGAGCATTCAACTTTCAAGCGTGTTTAGAAAGATTTACTTTGTGTAACGTTCTAATAAGCGATAACAGATGTCGCTGGATGTATAATGAGTTACGCCAAGGGCTAATTCCTGAAGTTTGTAGGTATAAAAAAGTGAGTGAATTATTTTGAGTTCAAATTCGATTACGTTGGATTCAATTGGTACGATTTGTTTAAAACTTTGTAACGTATCACGATTAATTATATGCAGCTAATATTATATTTTTTTCTTAACGTAATGATATACTCAACTGACTTCGAAAAGGAGGAGGATCAATTCGGTTGGTATGTTTCTTTTACGTACATGTTTCTTTTATGTTTTTTTTTTATTTTTCTTTTTTTTATGTACATCGATTTTTCGGCCAACTGACACAGAATTTTCTTTCATTCAATGGAGTTTACTTGCAGTTTGATACTATTATCATCATTCATATCTTCAGAACTATGTGAGATTGCGATGGAGCATCATATAAGATATTTTGGCATATGTACCTATCTATGTAGAATTGAAACGAAGATAACTTAAGTCTGCATCTTGCTGTCTTAACTTAACTTGCATGGATTATTAATAAGAGCTGTTAATAATTGTAACAATATGCTGTACAATGTGTACAAGTAGCTACTGGTATTAATAAATATTTAAGGGGGGGACTTTCATGTGACAAATGTTATCTATTTACTCAATATTAATAAGAAACAATAGGTAGAGTTTGAAATATTCAAGGAATTTTCAATCAAACAAATGGGGCTTTTTGCCGTTTTGTTTATAAATAATGGTACGGAACCCTTCGTGCGCGAGTCCGCTTCGAAGTTGCTAAGTTGCTATCAGTCCTACCGAAAAAATGTTGTTTAGTTAAAAATTTTGTAGGCATAAAATTGGATACGTAGGTATATGTCATGTGTCCCTGTAGCCTCGGGGTCAGAATAGGGTACGGTATCCCCTGCCTGTCGTAAGAGGCGACTAAAAGGGGCTTCCGGGGTTGCAGACGGCTAGAGTGTGAGCTCGAACTGTTCGGTCAGGCAATCCCGGGAAGGACGGCGGTATGTGTGGTCGCATATCGTCGTAAAGACTAGACGGAGCGGTGGGCCCAGCCTCCCATCTGGGAGGAGCCCGATAGGACAACGCACTCGGAGGATTCCGGTTGAAGTTTCGAGATCCCGGAGTCCTCCTTTTAGCGCCGAGGACGGCAACCGGGGGGGTTTTAGTGCGGTAAAAATCCCACATGACCCTGCGTCGCTCCCGCGGCGTCGGGTGCCTTTTGAAGGTGTGGCGACCTCCCGCTACTCATCAAGAGATGGCGCTACTAGTATTCTGAAACACGCTATCGAAGCATTCTCAGAATCCTGCATATATACAAGTTCCGAACATCAACTGTCGGAGCACGGCCGCTCCCCAGGCATGATCACCTAGCCTGGCGGGAGATCTCCCTTTGCCAAAGTGGTGACCCCAGACAAGAATACGTCCCTTCTCGACGGTGGCAACGTCACTCCCTGGATGGACTGCAGCATCAGAACATCTGATCAGCAGCTCATCAGGTGCATCGCAGCGCATTATGAAACGCTTCCTGTGCCTGGTCCAGCTGCTCTCCGCGACATCACGGACGGCTTGAGCAGACATTGCTCGCCTCCACACTTCGCTCCACCTTCACATCCCGACTCACCGAGGATAGAGGGCTTCCCAAGACCTGACTTCGCCCTCCCATCTCGACTCACCGCAGATAGAGGGCGATCCAACGGTACTTGCAGCGAAGACTCGCGGACCTATCGACCTCCGGTCTGAGCAGGGGGTGATGTGGCGACCTCCCGCTACTCATCAAGAGATGGCGCTACTAGTATTCTGAAACACGCTATCGAAGCATTCTCAGAATCCTGCATATATACAAGTTCCGAACATCAACTGTCGGAGCACGGCCGCTCCCCAGGCATGATCACCTAGCCTGGCGGGAGATCTCCCTTTGCCAAAAAGGTTTCCCCCTCGAGAACAAAAAAAAAGGTATATGTCATGTATTTTTAAAACGCGGGCGAAGCTGCGGATTTCAGCTAGTAGATATATAAATCTGCATCTTATGGAAGTTATTACTTTCAAATTATTTGAATATTTCTATTCACGTATTTCTAGCGTGAAGCATTTCTTGCGTTTCGATAGTAGGGTGTGGTTGCTGGCACACTTTCACATGAGGCGACCATCATAGTCCTCGGGAGTAGCAACGCATCTGTGATTGACTTCAAATGGAACTCATGTTCTGTATGAAGTTAATTACAGATGTCCATGGGTGGCAGTGACCACTTACCATCAGGTGGACTGCATGCTCGTTTGCTACTTCAGCCAAATAAAAAAATATATATATTGATTGCGGAAATCTTCTCGTTTTCCATCCGGTGATCTATCAATCTCGCTACAGTTTTATAAATATACATTAAATATTTATAAAAATAATATGTTCTGTAACTACTCAAAATTAAAAAAAAATGTTATTTGAAATCGGATTTCTGAATGAATAGCATATTGTTTTGGGAAAGTCGAAATTAAAAGTAAAATTGGATTGTATACGGAGTCAAAGCCATAATATCAAAATTTACGCAACTCTGTGAATTAAATTGACAACACGTAATTGATTCTTGTTCCGATCCCCGGTCCGATAGATTTCTGAGTGATGAATTTAGATTTCTGTTTTGAATTTAAGTGTTTGTGTGATTATCTGTCCGTTTCCATGGCACTTATGATTCGGAAAAACCCTATTATAGGACTATCCATACTAATATTATAAATGTGAAAGTGTGTTTGTTTCTTCTTCTTTCACGTCGCCGTATAGCTATTATATGATATGGTTTATATGTTGGGAGATAGGAGGACGGAGAGTGACGTAGACTACTTTTTACCGCGCTCTCTCATTCCTTTGAGAATATCGATGTTTTGTTAGTTGATACATATTTAGTAGTTCCAGACGTTGTTAATAGATGGGGTTAGTAAAAATCATTTGCAAGTTCTGAATCGCGATATCTAATGCAAATGTTAATTCCCTTTAACCGTGCGGGCGAAGCCGCGCGTAAGAGTAGTGTATAAATCATCAATAAAATTACAGTCCCTACCGATTCAACTCTTTTTGACTAGTGGTTTTCAAAAAGAGTCCTAACTTAAGCTACGCTTGTTCTGAACCGCTTCGAAAAGCGTTGCATAAATCGGATACATTCACAAATTCTCTACCGGTTTTTACGAGTTTTATGAAAAATGCTACCATGGCACGTTCTGACAATAGAATCGCTGTTGAGATGGTATAAAAGTTTTATTCGATGCTATTGTACCGAATATTCGCTACATGACTAGTCATATACAACTACAAAAAGGAGGTTTTTTCTAAACAAAAAATATACAGATTTTGAATATAATTACGTCAAAATTTAATTTCGGCATATAATCACTTAGGTTAGTAGTCATGTAAATGTCTTAAGTTTTTCTGAAAAATACATGTTTTGCTAGTAATTTGATGAAATGTATAGTTTTACCATTTATTTTAAATTGATATTAGTGGTATCAATGCGTTATGAAATATTATTTACAATATTTTATTTATATTTAAAACAATGTACCTAATAAGATCTTCGTATTGGCCTTATTGAGACAGACGAAAGTGCGCATTTAGATTAAGAACAAATGTCAAAGTGCTTATATTTATTACTAAATTGGTAGAAGTATAAAATATTGTAATTGACAATTTGAATCACCGTAGGACTATCAAACTAATACTTAAAAGGCGGAAGTATGTCAGTGTGTATGTTTGTTACTTCTTCACGTCTAAATGGCTTGAGCGATTTTCATAACATTTGGTAGAGAGTTATCTGATAGTCTGGATTAACATACAGTATACTTTTTACTGTAGGAAAATATCTTATTCCCACGGGACAATCTATTTTTATTAACGCGGGCGAAGCTGCAGGATTCAACTAGTAAAAAATAAAATCATCTCATTTCATTTACGGCCGCAGGTTGAATTCAACTATCTACATGACCGACCGGTACGAGTAACGTATCACGTAAGTAGTCAATTAAATGTTACTTCCCTCATATTCTATTTAACTTTAACTACAAAACATGCAGCGATGCGAAACGAGCACAATTCAAACTCTCCGCCTTGTTAGAAGAAATAAACGTCACATAAATCCATGTTGATACAAGACATACGTTAAGTTCCACAATACATCGCCGGAGTTAGCGTGCATCTAAAGTCCCGCCAGCCTCATTACAAGAAATGGAAGAAACAGCGAAGCAATCCATTACGTCTGTCGAGACTGCTTTTCGGGATGCATGCACGTCTTAAGTACCAAGTCTTCTTGAGATACCGCGATTCATGAGACGACGTAAAATAACAATCGTAGGAGTTCCAGATTAATGTCAACTAAAGATTTGCTGGCTTAGTTCTCTTATTCAGTAATGTAGATAGATTTACTACGACTTACCAATTAACTTATACTAATCTACGTACTTACATGAATACTTGCGTTTTTTTTATCTGACTGAAGTAGCAGGTGGAATGCATGCTCGTTTATGCAGTCCACCTGATGGTAAGTGGTCACTGTCGCCCATGGACGTCTTTAATAGACTTCATACAGAACATGGGTTCCATCTTAAGTCTATCACAGATGCATTCTACTCCCGAGGACTATGATGGTCGCCTCATATAAAAGTGTGCTGGCAACCACACCCTTCCATCAAAACGCAAGAAATGCTTCACGCTGGAAATAGGTGAGACGGTGGTACTTCCCCGGTCGAATTACACTGGTTCTACCACCTTCAAGGTTTGCGAATGGGGAAGTATGAGATTCGGCCCAATTAATGTTCATGTAGATAAGAATTAATGAAAGCTAATGTTCATGTGCACCGTTACAAATAGTGTCACATATATATTTATTAAAATTAAATACTAATTACTTACTAATAATAACATATTTAATATTTACATGTATATTAATAATGCCTTTGTTGCTTTTATTGAAAGCTTTAATAGAATCGCATTTTCATCTAATAGGTATTAATTACATACATATTATTATGCTTTTTAAATAACTGGAACTGATATCGAAACATTTATTATTAAATATAAAATATTACTCATTGATATTGAGAACTATTCATGTTATACTTGTTACGTGCCCAGCTAAGAGGGAGATCGCTGACGTCGCTGCTACCCATCGATACGCGTGTAACCCAGATATCGATAGACTCGTGCTCCGCATCAGCAGTTTTAATTTTATTAATTATTAAATTGTTATTTTGAATTCATTCCATTACTGCACCTAGGATCGGACAGTAGAATCATTAGTTAAGACATTAATTTGTAATTTAAATTTAATTAAAGTTATCTTAGAAATTTTGGTTTTTTTTGAGTCTTCCGGCTGTCGTTAACATAATTGGCGCAGTCGGTAGGATACTTCGAAGTAGCTAGGGAAGACCAAGAATCGGACGAAGACCAGCTGCGTACACTTCCAAGTGTTTCATCGAGGTTTCCTGAACATCCAACGTTCAGCCGAGGCCGCACTCAGAAATCAGCGCGAGAAAAAACCAGAGAAGGCGAACATATGTAAGTGCTTTGAATTGCATTTCTTATTGTGTTGCCAACCTTTCCTTTCACCATTTTTCATCCTAGATCTGATAGGGACCGGCGGTCTGAACTTCGTCAGACTCGCCATAGTGTTAGTGATAATATTAGGAGTCTAAAATCAGATTCAAACGTAGAGTCAAGTAATTCTTATTCTAGTAACTTAGTAAATTCAAGTAATATGGCTGTTGAACCCGATACTATTTTTAAGGCACTTCGTCTAGTGCCCGATTTTGACGGCAACCCTAATATTCTTACGCGATTCATTAGCATATGTGACCAAGTTGCCGCTAAATATCTTAGCACCACCCCGGGCAGTGAATTTTCGAATATTTGTCTTTTAAATGGCATATTGAATAAAATAACAGGGACCGCGGCCTGCACGATTAATTCTAATGGCATACCTGATAGTTGGGCAGGTATACGAGCGAGTCTTATTAATAACTTTTCCGACCAACGTGACGAGACAACTTTGTATAACGACTTATCTCTTGCCATGCAAGGTAATAGATCCCCCCAGGAGTTCTATGATCATTGTATGACCATGTTCAGCACCATAATGACTTATGTAACACTCCATGAGACGATTTCCACCACTGTGACCGCTAAACGCAATCTGTATAAAAAAGTGACATTACAAGCATTCGTTCGTGGGTTGAAAGAACCGTTAGGGTCGCGTATACGCTGTATGCGCCCCGAAACTATCGAAAAGGCGCTTGAATACGTTCAAGAGGAGCTTAATATTTCATACCTCCAACAGCGTAACGAGCCCCATAGGAATCACGGTATGCAAAAACCACCTGTATTCCCGTCCACGTCCTTCGCACCACCACGCGCACCAATAGGTTTTCCTCATCCCACACCCAAGTGGCCAACACCTATAGGGCAGCAGCCCATGAGGCCCCCGCCTCAACCGTTCAAATTTAATCCACCCATGCAGCAAAACCGCATGCCTACTAACACCCAAAGGATGTTCGGTGCGCCACCTCCTAATTATAATCGTGGTTTTAACATCCCGCCTAGAAATCCACCACCTAATCATAATGGCCCTAAGCCTATGAGTGGAGTAAGTCACTTTGTGCCCAGGCCCATGCCACCTAGAATCCCCGGACATGACTGGACGCGACACGGTAACCCTCCTCCATCGAATTACTTCAAATCTAAAGAGGTTAACTTTAATGAGACATATGACAATTATAACTATTACTACCCTGACTATTACTACGACGACCAGTCAAACTACACTGACTACTATGACTATAATTATTACGACTATTGCAACGTACAGACACCATGCGAACATGAACAACCCCTGTATCACGAGTCATCACCTAACCTTCCAATTGAGTCAGTGCAGCCTTCCACTAATCAGGACCAGGATTTTCCCAAGAGCTGTCACAATACAGAACCAAAATAGAACTAAATCTACATTCTAAGAAGGAACTACCTTTTATTCAAATATACAACCCTCCTCTTAAATTTCTAATAGATACCGGTGCGAATCAATCATTTATAAGTCCAGAGGCAGTTGAAAATTTTTATTCACATATAGATAAAACTTATGATCCGTTTGAAGTTACCAATTCTCAAATAACTAGTGTTCATGATTACTCAATTACTATACCTAGTTTTCCAGAGTTTAATTTAAGAAAAGATATGAAATTATTTATTTATAAGTTTCATGGTTACTTTGACGGCCTTATAGGATTAGATTTGTTAGAAAATTGCAAAATTGATTTAAAAAATAATATTTTATTCACGGAGAATGCAAGTATACCCTTACTGCGTTATCAGTGTAGGAAACCGAACTCTTATGAATGTATCCCTGCCAATTCTTCCCGTTTAATTAACATTCCTATTTCTTATCCAGATGGTGACATATTCATTCAGGAACAATTTTTATGTAACTGTATTATCTCAGAATGTATTACGACTGTGACAGATAGGACTTGTATAGTAGAAATAAAAAACGTGACAGACAAAGACGTGACCATTAACTTTGACAATTCAGTCCAGTTCGACGTATGTAATGTTGAGTGCACGCGAACTGAACAAACCCCAGACCGTGTTAAAGACGTGTTATCTCGCCTTAGAACAGACCATCTAAACCCTGAGGAACGAGCTAACTTAGAGACGTTATGTGGCCGGTACGCCGACGTATTTTATATAGAAGGTGAACCCCTCACATTCACCAACAAGATCAAACATCATATTAGGACTCATGATGAAATCCCAGTACATACCAAAAGCTACAGGTATCCCTTTGTACACCGCCAGGAAGTCAGAGATCAGATTCACAAGATGCTTGAGCAAGGTATTATCCGACCCTCAGATTCAGCGTGGAGCTCTCCCATCTGGGTAGTCCCCAAGAAGGCAGATGCGTCTGGTAGACAGAAATGGAGACTTGTAGTGGACTTTAGAAGACTTAACGACAAGACTGTAGACGACAAGTATCCCATACCGAACATAACGGACGTACTTGACAAACTTGGTAGGTGCCAATACTTCACGACTCTAGACTTAGCATCAGGTTTTTATCAAGTCGAGATGAACCCCAGCGATATCTCTAAAACAGCTTTTAACGTGGAACATGGACATTTCGAATTTTTACGCATGCCCATGGGTCTAAAGAACTCCCCGTCTACATTCCAACGCGTAATGGACAATGTACTTAGAGGATTGCAGAATGAGATATGCTTAGTTTATCTGGACGATATCATTGTGTTCAGTACATCGCTTCAAGAACACATGATTAATCTCGAAAAGGTTTTTTGTAGACTTCGCGAATCTAACTTTAAAATACAGATGGATAAATCTGAATTTTTAAAATTAGAGACCGCATATCTAGGTCATATAATTACAAGGGACGGTATTAAACCAAACCCCGACAAAATTAGAGCCATACAAAATTACCCGTTACCTAAAACTTCTAAAGAGATTAAACAATTTCTAGGACTATTAGGATACTATAGAAAATTCATACCTGATTTTGCACGTGTTACTAAACCTATGACTAGATGTTTAAAAAAATCTAACAAAATTACCTTGGACTCCGACTATGTGACTTGTTTCGAGACTTGTAAAACTTTACTAACTAACGACCCTATACTTCAGTACCCCGACTTTACTAAGGACTTCATATTGACAACAGATGCCTCAAACGTAGCCATAGGAGCCGTTCTTTCCCAAGGCCCGATAGGTTCTGACAAACCCGTTTGTTACGCTTCAAGGACCTTAAATGATAGCGAAACAAACTATAGCACTATTGAAAAGGAACTTTTAGCTATTGTTTGGGCTACAAAGTATTTTAGACCCTACTTATTTGGCCGTAAATTCAAAATCTTAACAGATCATAAACCCCTTCAGTGGATTATGAACCTCAAGGAACCTAACTCCAGACTGACTAGATGGCGACTTAAACTTAGCGAGTACGACTATACCATTATTTATAAAAAAGGGAAATGTAACACCAACGCAGACGCGTTATCGCGTGTTCAAATTAACAACGAAGAGATCGAATCCCTTCTTCAAGAGTGTGGAATAGACATCTCGGTGGTACCTGAACCTCCAAGTTCTTCTACCGCTACTATACATACCTCTACCGAAGACCCCATCCTCGAAATACCTATTACTGACGAACCTTTAAATAAGTTTCACAGACAGATATGTTTTACTATAGTGGGTGACATTAAACGACGACCGACAGCGACTAAACCTTTTGATACGCACACACGGACACACGTACAAGTTTCAGAGTCTAACCTAGAACAAGACGTAGTTAACGCCATTAAGGAATATGTTAACCCTAAAATTAAAACAGCCCTTAAGATTACTCCCCCCTTAGGAATGTACTCGATCATCCCTATCTTGCAAAGACAATTTAAGAGCTCTTCTATGAACTTAGTCTTAGCAAAGACTGAGCTAGAAGATGTGAAAGAGTACTTGAGACAGCAGGAAATAATTAAGCATTACCACGAGGGTAAAACAAATCACAGAGGCATTAATGAATGTTATTTAGCCTTGTCCCGCCGGTATTATTGGCCCAAAATGAGAGAGGAAATCGCTAAGTACATCAATGAATGCACAGTTTGTGGTCAAACCAAATATGATAGAAACCCCATTAAACCTCAATTTAACATCGTACCACCTGCGACTAAACCCCTCGAAATAGTCCACATAGACTTATTTACAGCACAGAACGAGAAGTACTTGACCTTTGTTGACTCTTTCTCGAAGTACGGACAAGCCTACCACCTGCGTGACGGTACAGCAGTTAGCATTATACAGGGACTACTGACTTACTGTACTCACCATGGACTACCACTGACTATAATTACGGACAATGGGACCGAGTTCACTAACCAACTCTTTTCTGAGTTTGTAAGGCTACATAAAATCAACCATCATAAGACCTTAGCCAACTCCCCTAATGACAATGGTATAGTGGAACGATTCCACTCGACATTACTGGAACACTTACGTATACTGCGACTGAAACAAAAGGACGAACCGACGATTAACCAAATGCCATATGCCTTGTTGGCCTATAATAGTTCAGTTCACAGTTTTACTAAGTGTAGACCCCATGACATAGTAAAAGGACACTTTGACCCTCGAGACCCCTTGGACATTGACCTGACGGAACACCTCATGCAACAGTACATTCGTAACCATCGCGACCAGATGAAAACCGTATACGAGCTCATTAACGATCACACCACAGCCGAGCGTACTAACTTAATGACTTACAGAAATAAAGATCGCGAGCCAGAAGTCGAGTATCAACCAGACCAGCAGGTTTTCATTAAAAACCCGTTAGCTAGCCGACAAAAGTTAGCTCCCCGTTACACCCAGGACACTGTACTTGCTGACCTCCCTATTCACATATATACAACTAAAAAGAAAAACCCCATAGCTAAGTCGCGACTGAAGCGAGTGCCTAAGACAAAAAAATTGTTACAGGATTCGACTATTGCCGCTACTCTGCCTGACAGTGGCAAACGAGATACGACTTGAGCAACTTGACGATGGACCTGGACTTCTACCCTTTAAACTTGGACAAGCTAAACTTATTACCCAATACCACTCTTTTATACAGTATATTGAACTCTCTGATTTAGAACGACAACTTGACTGTATTAACACCCAACTAAACGCTTTCAGAACTAGTTTAGACAACAATACACTTCCTATGTTTGAATTACAGATAGATTACTTAAATTCTAAGTTAATTAAGATAACTTCCCAACTACAGAGCCTAGAACCTAATCGTGTTAAAAGAGGATTGATCGACGGATTAGGATCCCTTATTAAAAGTGTAACTGGTAACTTAGATTACACCGATGCCGAAAATTATAATAAAGCTATTAAATTATTAGAGAGCAATGAAGAAAAAATATCTACCGAGTTAAACAGTCATATTAGTCTTAATAAAGATTGGATGTCTCAATATACTCAAATAATAAGTACTCTTGCAGAAAACCAACGTAAAATTAATGAAACCCTAGCGCTAATATTAGATAAACGTAATTTTTCAGAAGTAAAGTTCGCTAAGTTTGCTCAGTTGTTAGCTATTATCAGTGAGAATGCAGATGATTTATATTTAGAGTTAGTTAGGTTAGAGAATGTGTTAGCTTTTATTCGTGCATCGAGCACTCATCATAGCATGTTAAGTATATATAATTTAGAGAGTATGATTATTAAACTTAGAAAAGTATATAATAATAATGAGATACTAGATGCCGAGTTGAGAGACTATTACGATATAATTAAACCTGGTAGCTATTTTGTTAATAAACGGATAGTAATAGTATTTAAATTCCCCATTCTATCTCCTAATAACTTTGAATTTTACCGATTATCAATTGTTCCCAACAAACGCCAGCAAACCGTCATACCACCCTTTCCCTACCTGGCAACCGACAGGAAGTCATTCATGTACATGGAGGCTGAATGCCCGAAGTTTGGTCATCACCTTCTCTGTGAAGAGACAAGCAATCATCATCTACGAGAACAACCAGATTGCATCCAAGGCATTATAATAAACCAGTCATTGGATAAGTCCTGCCACCCTACCAAAATTAGCCTCAACAAGGAAGCAATGGAGCAGTTGGATGATCGCCACTACACCCTTATATTCCCACAACCAACGAAAGCGGAACTGCGATGTAGCCGCCGGGAGTACATGTCATTATCAGGAAGCTACCTTGCCACCATCCCTCTGGAATGTTCGCTACGGACGGAATCCATTACCATCATTAACGCCAACGACGAAATTAAAGGACAACCACTAAAGATAACTGAAGTACTGAATTTTCCTGGAACAATAGAAGACAACGAGATCCCTCACATAACTTTGAATGCTGTAAACTTAGAATCCCTGCATCATCTAGAAGACAGGATATCCCTGCAAACCCCGATAAAATTGGACTATATAGATTCCACCCTATACCACACTACGATACCACTGTATATCATCGTAACTGGGATAATATCGGTATTGGTATTGATAATCTGTATTCAACGTCGCAAACTGAAGAACAAACCCAGGACCAGCAGTATGGAGAATGAAGAAGAAAAGAACGAGGACAGAATTTACGCAGAGCCAGGCAAATCCAAGTTACCAGCAACATTCTCGTTGGAAGTCCTCAAATAGTTGCTGCTCTGGGGGTGGAGGTGTTACGTGCCCAGCTAAGAGGGAGATCGCTGACGTCGCTGCTACCCATCGATACGCGTGTAACCCAGATATCGATAGACTCGTGCTCCGCATCAGCAGTTTTAATTTTATTAATTATTAAATTGTTATTTTGAATTCATTCCATTACTGCACCTAGGATCGGACAGTAGAATCATTAGTTAAGACATTAATTTGTAATTTAAATTTAATTAAAGTTATCTTAGAAATTTTGGTTTTTTTTGAGTCTTCCGGCTGTCGTTAACATAATTTACTTCTGTGAAAATCAGGTTTTGTTTTTATTTGGTGTTCATTATGATTTTTGACGATTGCGACGAGCAAGTAGTTCTGATTCATTAATTGGTTTAAATATTTCTTTACTACAATTTTAGTTACCTACACCCTATTTTGGTGTATTGATATTAAATTAAACACAACTTTAAATACAACATTTTAGTAACAATGTTAAGAAATTTCAAAATTTTAAATTATTAACAGCCCACAGACAGCCCGCATCGCTCAACTCTTGTATGACCAGCTTTTGAGTCAGATATCCCAGAATTGCGATAAGAGCAAGACCCTCATAAAAGTCCCGAGATAAAAGGAATTGTCGCATTGTACCATATATGACAAACGAGAAATCGTATGGTACTATTCACAAGATCAATTGCTTGTTTGTGACCGTCAATGGGTAGCCGATAACTATCTCGATTACCTTCGGGAGTATTTTGTCATCAAAGGAACTATTGACCTAGTAATATGTTATGCAATGCCGGAGACTATAGATAACATTATCTAGTGATGTATGAGTTTCGTTCTATTAAACAAAGGATGAGAGTTTGTAAAACTGACTGACAAATGTATATTGATATAACTTTTTAACTGGCTGTGCGTAAAAGAAAAACTAATTGTTATAAAGTTTAATTATGTGAATAAAAATAAACAATTAAAAACCATTCTTAGCATGAATCCACCAGCATACTATATCATAGTCGGACTGAATAACTGATTAAAGGCGGAGATGCTTACTCAGGGCGTTCTAACTTTAGAGGTATCAAAGAAAGTGATTAACATTAAGTATATTAATTA
Source organism: Spicauda simplicius (assembly GCA_949699795.1). Taxonomy (NCBI): domain Eukaryota; kingdom Metazoa; phylum Arthropoda; class Insecta; order Lepidoptera; family Hesperiidae; genus Spicauda; species Spicauda simplicius. The sequence goes on along the minus strand of OX453067.1, from coordinate 7,649,659 downwards.
TATTATAATTTATTTTCTATTTAGGATTGATAACAGATGTCCATGGGCAATAATGACTACTTGATATCCGGTAGTAAGCCAGCTCATTAGCTATTTAAATTTCGTAATTTTTCAACGAATGTATGAAAGTTGTATTGCTTTGGAAAGAAAAATTTAGCAAAACCTAACTTCCTATTCATAAAACATTATAGAAGAATAAATGTATGTGTTGAATTTTAATTAAATAAGCATTAAGCATCGCCACAGTCAGCACGGACGCACAGATAACAAAAATAAAAATATACACTCATACATAATTTTTTTAAATATTTTGCACGCGTGTACCGACAAAAATATATGTTATACGGCATGTAATCTTCTCAATATGAGCCGACTTCGTAAAATTTTAATACCTACGTGAAAGCAAATTCGTACATACGAACCCGGGCGTATATAACTTGATACAATTTAATCGTCTAACGTGGCAATGGATCTAGTCTTTCGAATTTTCTACCGATTTACGTCATGTTAGAAAAAATCTATAAGTATCTCTCGTATCGGTTTCGAATAACCCCCACCTCTTTCCGTTATTGTGGATTATACATGTGTATTTAAGAGACCGGACTTTTTTATACAATATCTGACTATAAGGCTGACGGCTGCCTGAATGAAAGTAATTGTCACAGCCTGTCATGCAATGTCATTGGAGTCACCAACGTCGCAGGCTTTAAAGGAGAGTTCTTTTCGCACCTTTTTTGACGAGCCTCTCCTGAGAGGACTCCTATAAAGATATAATTTGTAATAGAGTCATATTCAATATCAATTCTCTGTTAAAGGCAGATGAATGTATGATTTCAACTCATATAAGACTCTTGTCTTAACTTATATACTTTATAATCCGTCTATCTCATGATAAATATATGTTGAAGAACGGAACGTCAAATTTTAATTGATTTGGGTGTATCGGATACTGTAAAGATAAACATTCAGGGGAAGCTGACATCGCAACGTCAATCGATATTTATATTGAAAAAGAATAAAGAGCGGTTACCGGGCACCTTTGGAGACAAAATAAACCATTTAATACACACGCTTTCTACACTCATAGCCCCACAGTAGGATTTTCTCCTGTGTCGTGGGTATCATGGACACACAAGACGAATACACAAACGCCCAGACCCAGAACAGGAATCTAAACTCATCATTCAGATACCTGTCTGGCCGGGAATCGAACCCGGGACCCATTGCGCGTCAGATCGGTATGGTAACCGCTGCGCCACGCGAGTCGTCAAAATCACGGTGAACACAAGTGTGGCCTACGTCCGTGATGAGTGAAGAAGAAGCATATCCATATTTGCCTATATTGTCTTCGTTATATTCTGTGATGATATTAGTAAGTAATTAAAGGTCTTACCAATAGTCACGGCGGTAAGTTAATGAATAAAATTCTATAGTACTGATTATATCTGGCGTAAACACGATTACAGCTAGAATTATATGAAAACTGTTGCCTTTGTTGGAAACTATTTTGTGAATAATTACACCCTGACTCGGAAAGGAAGTAACCCGTTCAATTATTTAACCACAAGCCAGGGGAATGGAGCGTAAATAGGTAGGCTCGGAGTATTACCACTCGTTCCAGGAGTTTGATTCTGTAGTTACTTGTCCCTTATTTATGTGTTATCAAACACAGTGATGTGTGTGCTACGAATAACACCACTTTCGTATACGTTTTCGTTAAGACCAGTTATTGAATTTAGTTCAGAATAAAGCCCGTGATACTTTTCTGCAAAATAAATTAATTCGTGGCGAATCACTTATAGAGGAATTCCAGGTATTTTATTACACGTCAATAATATCTATCTTATAATCTTAAATATATTTAATATAAAAAGTAACTCATACTATTATTATGATGATATTATTTAATATCTTTGAACTAAACGTCGGCGTAGCCGTACTTGCAAAGGGTGTACACCTTTTGTATTTTTTTGTATTTAAACCTAAGCATCAAGGCAAAAAGGTCATCGGAACACTCACCATTGTAAAGCCGGTAGAAGAAAGTAGAAGAAGGGTACGTCCCTCCGTAGACTCAAGGGTTCTAACGTATTGGTTATTTTTGAGTCGTTGACGATTCGTGTCCGCATTTCTGCACGAAGTCAAGTGGATTAAGCTGGTATTAAAGCGCCCCTGCCCAGAGTAGTGCTCTACGTGGGGCTCACTTGTGCCTTATAAAGCAGAAGGATTGCATAAACTGCACTCCGATCGCAAGCAAGTGTTCCGGAGTAATAGCATTTCATGGAATCATATTATTTGTAAACGTACCTAACCTCCAATATTCTGTTTTTACCTATGCAATTTCAATCGCAATAATTTTCGCTTCAAACTTTTATTATTTCTCTATAATGAATGAAATCAATACCGCCTATATTGATTACAACATTGAGTTCATTATTATAGAGTCGTAGCACCGCGATTTGATATGGTGTCATAATTAAAGTCATTCCGATTTTCAATTTTGCTTGCAATCTTGCATATCATGGGACAAACAAGGGTTAAAGCAAAATGCTGGCATTATTGCTTTATACACTTATGATTCTTGTGAACAATGAAATACACAAGCAATTTCGTAGTTACCTTCCTGATAAATTCCAAAATAAAGACGATAATATGAGTAGTAAATCATTAAATAGTTTTTACACGGGTCTAACATATAATGCAATTAAATAACAACATCCATAATACATGTAGGAATCAACCCATTATTGGCCTACTGCTGGACACGGGTCTTCTCTCAGAATAAGAAGAGGCCATTGTCCAACGCGCTGACCAAGTGAGAATTGGTGGACTTCACACACCTCCGAGAACTTTTTTTTAAGAACTCTCGGGTGTGTAGTTCCTCACGATGTTTTCCTTCACGAAAAGCAGTGATAATTACGAGTAATTTCTAATACGCACATAAATCAGTGGTGCGTGCCTGGATTTAAACATCGGACCTCCCGATCGAGATGGCAAGTTTCAAACATCAGGCTATCACTGCTATTATATGTAATGAAACATAAGGAGCAAAATTCCTCTTAATAAATAGTTTACGTCCAAGAAATCAATTAAATGCGGATTTCTTCCGTCCAATTAATTATTTTGTTTGAGCTGTATCATTTTTCCTCATGTAGGAGGAAATAATTTCTCTTACTCAACGTGATATAGTGTTTTCCTTGAACATAATAGTAACATAGCATGTTAACTATTTTGTTAATATATTCTTAATTTTGTTTCTAATAAAAGTGATATTGTTACACAGATTGTTATTACATTCCCTTATCATATGTTTGTAACATTTTTCAATCTCTACTAATTTAATATCAATTTCACAGATTAATCAAACTTTAGTTATTTGTATTTCGACAAAAGATGTTTACTTACATAATAATTATGAAATATACAAATGGTTCTTGTTAACATGAAGGTCTAATAAATTTGATTAAATCAAATAATTTTAATTGTCTACCTAGTCATAATTGGCTTGGTCTTTCTGGTTAGAAATAGATACACTCAAACTCAACAACTATTTCAATTACGTACACAGTAGTATGTACGTGTTCCATTGGCGTATTGGAATCTCTGTACCTACGATGTTGTGACCGAAGAAAATTCTATTTAGATTTTTGCAAACTCGGCATTTTAGCAGTGGTTGAAACTTGCCCTATCGATCGGGAGGTCAAGGTAGAAACCAGATTTGTCTAAAATTATGTGCGTATTAGAAATTAATTATCACTGCATTTCGGTGAAGAAAAACATCGTGAGAAAACCTACACACCCGAGAGTTCTTTAAAAAAATAATTGTTCTCGGAGGTGTGTGAAGTCCACCATTTCGCACTTGGCCAGCGCGGTGGGCTATGGCCTAAACTCTCTCATTCTGAGAGCTAACCCGTGCCCAACAATGGGACAATAATGGGTTGACGAGAGCATTTTTTACTTTTGCTAAATTTAAGGCTTGTAGTTTCAAAGTAGTGAAAGAAGAATGATCATTTTTGGAAAATTTACTTAAGTTGTATACCTATTATAAAACTTTTTTATGAAATTTCTACAAAACTTCCCTGATTTTTGGTTTTAGCTTTTCCTCGAGTAAAATCATTTTTGTCACGTTCTTTGAGTGGGCACTAAAGTTTATTCGTACTTTGTCGTGAGCTGTCTCTTGCCGAATAAAGTTACTTCGCGACACATTTTCAATTTTAACTGTCAAATATTCCGAAGTATAAAAGTTTAAACTTATGGATGATTTTTGGAGTTCAACTTTTTCATTCGATAACTTTACTTGTTGGTACAATGGTAATGAGAAAGATTCACTACACAGTAAAAGGTGGTACGTGGTAGTACCCTTAATTTGTTTTTTTTTTTTTAATTCATGGACATTTTACTAAACTTTAAAGAGAGAAACATACATGTCTACTTAAAAGATCTTCACGATCTCAAAAGCCATATTCTCAAAAACATAAAAACAAAAATGAGTTACCGACTAAAACGTTAGAAAAAGTAAAGTTGAATTCAAAACACCGCATAGCAATCCTCGTTTTATTAATAAAACTCAAACTACTGAACCTGACCCATTTTACCTTACCTTGACGCAATTTACCTAGCCCGATGCTGAAAACACTTGTCACCGCTCGAGCTATGTTAGTGTATTTTTAACTGAGACGGCTAGTTAAAAACTTCATGCATACTAATATTAACTAGTATGACGTATGTTTGTTCTATTTTTTAAAGTAGGCGTTTGGTTTTTTAATTCATGGGCATTTTCCTAAAGAGAGAAAAATACATGCCTATTTAGAAGGTCTTCATACTATACTCAAAACCAAAAAAATAAAACGAGAATTAGTTACCGACTAAAACGATAGAAAAGGTAAAGTTGAATTCAAAACACCGCATAGCAATCCTCGTTTTATTAATAAAACTCAAACTACTGAACCTGACCCATTTTACCTTACCTTGACGCAATTTACCTAGCCCGATGCTGAAAACACTTGTCACCGCTCGAGCTATGTTAGTGTATTTTTAACCGAGACGACTATAAAACTTCATGCATACTAATATTAAAAGTATATCGTAAGTTTGTTATATTTTTTAAAGTTTACTTATGTGCATAGATAATTGGTTTGTTATTGTTAACCCTTTATTGTTTTATTGTACGGTGCGTTATTAGGGTTTAAAGTCATGAGTATCTTTTATATATTATGACGTGAAGCAAAAACTAGTGATTCGTACATGAAATATATTACCAAAATAACTATCAGGGGTGATTAGGGATCGATACTGATGCCAAATGCAGTCACTAAGTTTTTGTCTGTCTGTCTGTCCGTCTATATAACCGTTATAGAGACAAAAACTACTCGTCGGATTTTTACGAAACTTCGTACATTTATTTTTCATGCTCCTGAGCTGGTTCTAGTAAACTTTTCATCACGTTACAATCAATAGGAACAGAGCAGTAAAGGTAAATGTTGGGGAAACGGGAGAAGTTACTCCATTTTTTAAGCTTCCGTCGCGTGTGCAATCTTAATGGTTAAAGCTACACGAAAATCATGTATGACGGAAATGTTCTCCTTAAAATTATATAAAAAAAATATCCTACATCAGCATATGTCTATCTTTTATGGTTGACTCATAATAACACGTGTAACTCCCGATGGCCTTGCAGTTCGAAGCTTTCTGATTATATTTGTCTACTCTTACGTTTATAACACACTCGTCGTCAACCCATTATTATCCCACTGCTGGGCACGGGTCTTCTCTCAGTATGAGAGAGTTTAGGCCATAGTCCACCGCGCTGGCCAAGTGCGAATTGGTGGACTTCACACACCTCCGAGAACTTTTTTTTTTAAAGGACTCTCGGGAATGTAGGTTTCCTCACGATGTTTTCCTTCACCGAAAAGCAGTGATAATTAATTTATAATACGCACATGAATCAGTGGTGCGTGCCTGGGTTTGAACCTCGGACCTCCCGATCGAAAGGGCAAGTTTCAACCATTAGGCTATCACTGCTCTTAACACACTCAGTCATCCCTAATTAAAAAAGTTAACATTATTTAGGCGGTACGAAGTTTGCCGGGTCAACTAGTTTAATTAAATAAGTATGTCATTTATAACATGTATGTCATGTCTATTTATGAAAAGTTAAGGCAAAATCTACTTCGCCGGCCAAATGAATGATAAACATTACTTGATACTTATGAACTAACTTTCGCCGCAAAAGTCCCTGTTACTGAATTCAATTATCAAAAGATTTTATAAAATAAGGAATACCAAGTCAAGTCGTAGATAAACCTAGCCGTATTTTTCTAGCTGTACATTTTTAATACAGCTATAAATGTAACTTGAAATTTATTCATCTACATTCAACAGTAACGTTAAACGAGGTTATTCTAAAATAAAACCTTTGCTGTCGGTGAAAGAAATTCTTAAAATATAAGCTTATGTACTATTTGTTAATGCAAAAAAAAAAAAACAAATTATACGTTTAGTTAACTCTTAAACTGATATTTGAAAGTGGTTAATGCTATTGAATGTTTTAGATATTATTTAAAAAAATGTTTTAACAATCTGATTGTGATTTGTGAAGCAACAAAAAATGTAGGTTAATAGTAATAGTAACGTAGTATACGTCACTATTACTATTAACCTACATTATCATTTAAGTTTCAAACATCACTCGCTTAAAACTTAGTAATTGTAGTAAATACATTAAACTAATTGCATGCAAGTGAATACTGCATAATGGCTTGCCGCAAGTAATTCGCTGTAAACAAGTAAAGCCTACTATGACCTCATTACCTGTGGTTATTATCTAACTGCGTTAGAAAGGAAATGTTTTTTGTATGTATGTAAGTACAAAAGTTAGGTCTTACAAGTTTTATAGATGGTAGAACCAGTGTAGTTCACCCGGGGAAGTACCACTGCCACACCTATTTCTAGCGTGAATCAGTTTTTGGGTTTCGATGGAAGGGTGTGGTTGCCGGCACACTTTTATATGAAGCGACCATCGTCCTCGGGAGTAGCGACGCATCTGTGATTGACTTCAGATGAAACCTATGTTCTATATGAAGTTGCTTACAGATGTCCATGGGCGGCAGTGACCATCAGGTAGATTGCATGCTCGTTTGCTACTTGAATCTTATAAATATAAATGCATCAAAGAATTGCAAGATAATAGAACGCTTCGACCGGAGAAGTACCACTGCCAAACCTATTTCTAGCATGACGCGATTCTTTTCTTTCGGTGGAACATTGTTGGCTCTCTTTTATAAATGGCAACCATACTCCTCGGGGGTAGCAAGCATTTGTGATTGATTTTAGGTAGATATTTTGTTCTGTATGAAGCTCAATACAGATGTCAATGGGAGGCAGTTGTCACCTACAGGAGGTGATTAAACCTTAAAATCTAGGAGAAAGGTAACCTCGTCTTCATGTGCAACAATACACACAGCGGTCAACATTATCCAAGCAATACGCGGTGTCTATTGGCAAAACCCCTATTAGAGGAGGTTTTTGATCTATTTTCAACAGTGAATCTCAAAGGGATATATGGATGGAAGGATTTACCTTCTCTATTATTCTTACCTTATATACAAATTGCTTTTGTAAATGCTTACAGAACGCTCAAGTCATACTCAAGCTCTATGCAATTTGACACATAGAGTATGTTTAATAACGCGATAGATAACACGCTCTCTACACTCATAGCCCCACACTGGGATTTTTTCCTGTCTCGTGGGTACCATGAACAACCACATACAAAAACACCCAGACCCAGAACATGAATCTAAACTCATCATTCAGATACCTGTCTGCCCGGGAATCGAACCCGGACCCCTTACGCGTCAGACCGTCACATAGGTAATAACCGTGATAACCTTTGTATATCATCAAAGTAATGTTACACTTTATGAAACGCTACTGCAGTGTTATAACTATTGAACAGGATTTATCTATTCCAAATCAAATCAAGTAAAACATTTTATTCGAAAAATATTTACGAAGAAATCTTTTGAACATCAATACTCTGTTTCGACAAGGTCGCGATGTTCAAAGTCAAATTCTCTCGCAAACGACTCGTGTTTAACAAATAACCTTTATGAATATGTCAAGTTCTTCCACCGTTAGTTAAGTGAAACGGGACATTTGTCAAAGACACGAGTCTCAAAGAAAGAGCTCTTGCTAATTATGTGAGCATAGCGTTGACTTTGTACGTCGTGTATATTAATGACCACAGTAAAATGTTTGGAAACCCTAAGAGGTTTGTGATTAATATTTAGTTTGTGTTAAAGAATTTAAAATTTATCAGTAATTGTTCCAGATGTGCAAGAAATAAAAAAGTGTTACTAATTTTATAGAGGTTAAATTTAGAGACAATTGCTGAATGTTCGTTCACACATTTTTACGCAGACACTACTGAACAGATGTGGACGAAACTGACATACAGATAGCTTACAATCTGGGTAACACATAATATACTCTTTATCGTGATAAATATGATTTCATCCGGAGAAGCGAGGCTTTAGGCTAATATTAAGTAAATATTGCATTGCAAACTATATTACCACAACATAATCTGTAGATAAATTTGACAGTTATATTTTTTCTCATTTAAATAACAAACAAGCATTTTAAGTAGCAAACAAGCATGCTGTCCACCTGATGGAAAGTGGACACTGCCGTCCATGGACGTCTGTGAGCATCTTCATATAGAATCTTCATCTTCATAGGTTCTAACTGTACTCTATTACTGGTGTGTTGCTGCTCCCCGAGTACTAAGATGGTCGCTTCATATAAAAGTATGTCGGCAACCACACCGTTCCATCGAAACGCAAGAAATACTTCACGATAGAAATATGTATAGATTTATAAATGTAAATAAATATGTTTACAGCAATAATAATAGATTTGTGTAAAGAGGCAAGTCTGTGTACGTTACATTATATATTCAATATAAATGTACTGTATAATTTACACAACAGTATCGCAATCGTAGAAATCTTACGTAACTTATCTTGCCTCCAGTAGCAATATCTGCAAAAAACTGATATACTATGTATCATAACGTAATGCTATCTTCGATTTATATCCCACTTAATTGGAACAATAAATTCTTTGTAACAACAATATCCGACCTTATACCACGATTCAGGGAGCGTCCTAATTAAAATCGAAAATAGCAGACATCGAAAAAAAATCCTATTACGATCCCGCTGCGAAACAAGGCTTGGTCTTGATTGATCTAATTTTACGGTCACATATTTAGCTAGCTACGTCATCTTATTAATTTGTTGTTCGTTACATTTTCAGCTCGAGCGAGCGTACATTTAAATATTTTCGCGTTTGCCGTCGGCAGTGTTATCTTAATAGCCTCTTCGAAATATACACAAAATTAAGTACCTGCTACAGCATCTATAGAGAGATCAGAGAGATTTGAAGATGGTAGAACCAGTGTAGTTCGACCGGGGACGTACCACCATCACACCTATTTCTAACGTGAAGCATTCATTGCGTTTCAATGGAAGGGTGTGCTTGCCGGCACACTTTTATATGAGGCGACCATCCTAGTCCTGGGGAGTAGCAACACATCTGTGATTGACTTTAGATAGAACCTATGTTCTATATGAAGTTGCTTACAGATGTCCATGGGCAGCGGTGACCACTTACCATCAGGTGGACTGCATACTCGTTTGCTACTTCATTATAATAAAAAAAAAGATCAAATGAATGTATATATTATTTAATTTCGGTACAATAATAAAGTTACATCCAAGTCATCAATAACAGGTGCAAGCTTTATCTTTTAAGTTTCGGTTCAGTATCATTTGAGGTGATCGTCTTAATCTCGGCAGTACCAACGCATCTGTGATAGACATAAGATAAAACCTCTGGTATTAGGGTTCCGTACTCAAAGGGTAAACGGGGCTCTATTAATAAGACTCTGCTGTCTGTCACCGTGAAATGCAATGAAATGAAATGTCTTAATTTTGTATAGGCCTACGGGGGCACTTACAAATTGTCAGTTACACATTTTTTTTACACTGCCACCGGATCGGAACACCTCAACTGAGAAGATCCGGCAAGTAACTCAGCGGGTTTGTCTTGTGATATATTTCCGTTACCGCTATAACAAAAAATACTAAAAACAAAATAAAATAGACATTTAAGCGGGACTCCTATCCAAAAAACGTGATTTTATGCACATGCCTTTTTTGTTTGTTAAACTTTGTATCATTCTTTCAGCTGTATACGCGGTGACTACCTCAAGGTCTACTCCGAAGGTGGCATCCATGGCCCAGGACCTCCCGGCATCAATGAGTACTCTGCCTGGTCAAGAGTGCTGTGTGGAAACAGAGTGGACGCACCACCGGCTCTTTATTCCCCTGGACCGTTTCTCGTGTTGGAGTTGAACTCTGGCGAGAAGGCGTCCAATGCTTCTGGGTTTATCGGAACATACAGGTTTATAGATAGGCGTGAGTATCAAATATTTATGTTTAAATGATAAAAACAATCAACATTCGTAGACCACTCACTTAGAATAGTAGATTGCTTGGAATTAGTAAAACCTACTGGCTACAATTTTAGGTGACTATTGCTCCCCACGAGCATTTGTAATTGTCATGAGGCAATTAAACAGACTTATCTAAAATACTCCACGGCTACGTCTCTTTCTGGCGTAAATAATATAATATTATTGTGCCTACTGTGATACTTAATTACTTTTAAGATTTGTTGTATTGGTAGAGTATTTCAAAAGTGGTAGGATATGGTTCAATTCCATCGACACCACCCTCAAATCTATTTCTGCTTGATAATGGTAGTGTTAAGAACTGTTATATATTGGTCTGAAAAGTGTTATAAGATGAGGCATCCGAGGCCATCCAACTTAGTCCTTGCTGGTAGCAAAGCATACTGACCAACCTCAGGCAGAACTTTCAGCTTATTTGCGGTAGTTTACAGATGTTCCGTGGCAATTTACCACCAAATGGTGTCCACGCTCGTTTGATACTTTAACACTACAAAAATGCACGTGACATAGTAGTTTAGAAATTTATTTGAGGTCAAATACGTAAGTACAAGTGATCAGCATGTCCAATTACTCTATTTTAGAGTAAAAACAGTTACATCGTATCTGCACTGCACCATATACTTGGGAGTACAACCCATTATGTCCCACTGCTGGGCACGAGTTTTCTCTCAGAATGAAGTTTAAGGCCATAGTCCACCGCGCTGGCCAAGTGGGAAACCACACACCATATACTTACTTACATTGAACCCGTGTAGCAAAAAGTATTTTAAATTTTAAATCAAAATCATTATCTACTTCAGCATGATAACATATCCTTTCTTATACATTCCGTACACGTCAAAGCACAATGATCCTTTAAATTTCACCTGCATCTCCGGCATAATAAAATCCTTTACGAGCAAGAATAAAGATAAAAGTGGGGTTTAATGTGAATTTTTCGATCTTAAAGTGTTATTTTCTTTCATTTTAAAGGTAATTTTGAAACAGACGGCGTGCAGATTCCGGACACAGGTTGTGACTACGTGTTCAATTCTCAACTGAACAAGCCGGCGCATGGCCGCCTTTATAGCCCTAGATATCCTTCCAGTTACCCGAGCAACGTGAGATGCACTTATCATTTTCACGCTAGGTAAGCGAACGATATTGCCTACTTATACAAATGTTCTATATTGAAATAGACACGAATCTTGACGCTTTTATATTGTAATGTAATGTACCTGCGGTGTCCTGCGCGTTATGAAAAATGTAACGTAACTTTGAATTATAATATATTTTGTTAATAGATTTCATGAAATAAAGATTAAATGTGACTTTACACGGACTATAAATATATTTAAAATCTTTCTTTAATTCAATTCTATTGGTTCAATGCTATTCCAAACGCGTGGATAAACAAACGGACAAAAATACTTAAAATTATCGGATTTTCTCTTATTACCTATTATTATTTATCAGTCCTTCGAAATACATACCTGCGTTGTACAAACAAGGGGTATTTTCAATATTCATACGACTACCGAATAAAAATGAAACAATAAAAGAAATGTATTACTGATTTTATGAATAACCTTTAAATTAATTAATTTCGAAAAACAATAATTTGATGAGCGTATTGTTCTGCTTTATTTTTATCACTCTACCATCATACCTTAATTGCCATTCAAAAGCTAGCCAATTGGAAACATTTCGTTCAATATTTATAACATAATAAAATTTCCGTTCAGTGATTCGTGTAAATTAATATTTTATTTCGTAATTTGTACCTTTGTAAATATCAATAGCCATTTCTGTTCGATGTAATGAAATAAATTTAATAAATATTATTTTCTGTTCAAGGAAAAACGAGAGGATAAAAATCATTTTCGAAGAATCGTTCTTGCAGAAGGGAGACGAAAGGTAGTTATAACCTTCCTTTACTCGTACCGACTTCCATTTTTTCTGCACTTCCCAAAGTTTGGCTATTAGAACATTCTTTTTAGCATTAAGCCCGCATATTGTAATACTATTTGCATTGGTACAATAAAGCATAAATAAATATGAAGCAACTTATATTTTAGTGATTTTGTATTACATATATGTAATTATATTTTTTTGTTCCAGTTGCCTAAATAGGGCTGATATCATCAAAGTATTTGACGGGAAAGCCGCCACGTCTCCAGTGCTAGCAATGTTATGTAATGAAATAATAGGTACGTGACATAGTATTGGCGTACTTTAAAGTACAAATAAGAATTAGTAAGCAACTTTACATAGAATCGGTGTTCTATCTGAAGTCAATCACTGAAGTGTTGCTACTCCCAAGGACTAAGACGGTCGCGTTGTACGAAAAGTGCCGACAACAACACCATTTCAACCTTTCAGCTAAGGCATCTTTCACCCAAGCTCTCTGTACACTCAATAAGGCACATGAAATCCTTGATATTATTTCATGTTACTTGAGAATTCGCAATGGTGGTGTTTTATATGTCGTCAACCCATTATTGTCCCACTGCTGGGCATGGGTTTTCTCTCAGAATGAGAGAGTTTTGAGCATGCAGATCACCTGATGGTTAGTGGTTACTGTCAAACGTGGACATCTGTAAGAAACTTCATATACATAGTTGTGATACTACCTCCTCAGTCGTACTACACTAGTTCTACCACCTGGTCTAGTATTTATTTAATGGTTTCTTAATACTGTTTAACATATTTACCGACTATTTTATTAGGTATTGTTAGAAACTACTGCACTTATGCGTACCTGGTACAGGTACTAATAATAAATCATTATTATACCGTACTAATAATATACGGTATACTAGGGATAGCGAATTCATCGAACACGATCGACCTGTCAGCGACTTTTGGACAAGAACAATTTAGCAACTCGACAAATATAGCAAGAATGCAAAAAATAGGAGCATTACAATTTTCCTTACTGGCTAATAAATATGCAAATGGTAGAGTCATTATATTAAATATACAGCGTCACACATATATACAGAGTCAATGTAGCAAATAGATTTTGTGTATAATAAAGTTCACTACCTTAAGTTCTTTTTTCAGGTTATGAAATTCTTTCAACGGGTCCAGATCTTCTGGTACAGTTTACGGCGAACTCCAACTCTCCGGGACAAGGATTCAAAGCCAGCTACCAATTTCTAATGGACGATAAAACTAGCGCAGGTTTAGTAAGCATTGGTTACTGATTGTGGTATTTAGCGAAGATGCGTAGATGGCGATGTTAAGTTTCGTAGTTTAGCTGAGTTCTATATTTTTTTATATGACTGAAGTAGCAAACGAACATGCAGTCTACCTGATGTTAAGTGGCCTCTGCCGCCCATGGACATCTGTAATCAACTTCATATAGAAAATGGGTTTCATCTGAAGTCACATATGCGTTGCTACCTCGAGGGCTATGATGGTCGCCTCATGTCAAAGTGTGCCGGCAACCACACCTTTCCATCGAAACGCTAGAAATAGGTGTGGCGGTGGTACTTCCGCGGTCGAACTACGCTGGTTCTACCACCTTGAATATAAACAAAGGATATTTAATGTTGGATGCTAAATTACCTCTAGGCTACTTTAAACGTGGTCGTCCTAGGCTACTTTAAATGACCATCCCACCGCTGAGAACAGTTCTATTCAAACGTGAGATAGATTTAAAGTACGCTGATGATGTTTTCCATATTTTAGTACTTGGCACCTACATGACTGAGCAATTAGAGAAGTCGGTATTTGTATCTAAGACTGCCTGATTAAGAAGCCAGGTTTAAAATAACTATTACCTCACAAGGCATACTATGTAGAATCTGACGAATGAACTAAATGCTTGTTTGAAGTACTATGTGCTAATAAATATTATTTACGATATAATTTAAGCCTTTGCTATATCCTTTAATAAATGCTATAACAAAAGACTTATACTGCTACAACAAAAGTTTGTTTTTGCTATAGCAATCTTTATTAGTAATTGGTACACGCTTTTTGGTGTTTTATTTAATGACTGCAATTCTTACAGAAAATGACAATAAGAAGTCGGCATCGGAAGCGGCGTCTGCTCTGGGCCCAGCTGTGAGCGCAGCTAGTAAGTTTTCTATTAGTTTTCTGCTTCATTGTTTATGTGCTGAATTTTTATAGTATTTCAACTTAAATTTTGTTTTTAAGGTAAGTATTTTATGGTATATTACTTTTTATAATTCAAATTGAAGGTGATAATGCTTCTCTAAATGATAACATTAATGCTCCGTTCATTATTAGTTGGAATGCACTTATACTTATTATTGATTTTTTTAAATCTGACTGAAGTAGCAAATGTGCATGCAGTCCAACTAATGGTAAGTAGTCACTGCGCTCATGGACATCTGTAATCAACTTCTTACAGAACATGGGTTCTATATGAAGTCAATCATAGATGCGTTGCTACTTCTGAGGACTATGATGGTCGCCTCATTTAAAAGTGTGCCATAAAGTGTGAAACCCACCCTTCCATCGAAAATTAATTTGAAGCGACCATCTTAGCACTCGTGAATATCAACGCATCATTAAGTTTTCGTAGAACCTTTGTTCCGTACTAAATTGCTCACAGATGGTCATGGGCGGCAGTTGCTATTTACCATCAGGTGGACATAATGCTTGTCTGTTACTTCATGTTTTAAAAAAAAACGTACGGCATTTAGCGACTGGTACTGCCGCGGTAAAGCTATTGCATAGATTTTTTATCTATGTTCTTATGTTATTATAATTATTTATTTATTTATGCAGTATTTTTTCTTTGATATCAATTCTCGTTTTTTCTTTGATACTATATACTTTATCACAAACAGCTACTTACGTATTTGTCCGATTTCCGTGCAGCTCGTCTCGATCTGTGCGAGCTTCGTACTGTCGTACCATATACATACATGTTAAACGAACGCTCGGCCGCGCTAAATGTTAGGCGGAGTGGGGGGAGTTAGGTGTTTCGTTACGGAATTTCTTGACTCGGTCGCCGCGCTCAAAGCCCGCGATAAAAGCAATGGAATTGCTTAAAAATAGGATTTTTTTTTATCTAATCCGTATATACGATAAACATCTAACAAATGGTAAATAGTCATCATTTTGACTTATCAGCTAGACTCGATTGTCCCTAGAGTTGTATACAAAATCCTATAAGCTGCTTAGGTAAAAAAAACGAATATTTCTTGGGAATCTACTTTTATGTTTTTAACGTTTGCAAGTTTATTGAAGAATATCATATTATTTGTACAAGAATTACAGATTCAAGCATGTTCTTTTATGTTTCATTCCTTTAAGACAAAAAAGGATTAAAACTTACATAATTTGTAAATATTGCTCCTTTTTGCTGTATTTTTGCTGTTTCAATACAAATTTTCATTTGGTATTTATTTTTGCTTATTTTTAAACGACTTCCAAAGGAGAAGGTTATCAATTCGTCTGTATTTCATTTCACTCATACAGGACATAGTTTCGTCACCGTCATCCAGCGAAATATGTTAAGCGCCGACTTCGGAACTATGTACTAAGTACTGAGTATGTTCTAAACTAAAATTAATTGAAATTATTTTTTATTTTTTTGGGACATGGAAGTCGGTAGATATTTATTAGTAGGTAGATTTTTTTTTTATTGAACTGAAGTAGCAAACGAGCATGCAGTCCACCTGATGGTAAGTGGTTACTGCTACCCATGGACATCTGTAATCAACTGCATACAGCCCATGGGTTCCATCTGAAGTCAATCACAGATGCGTTGCTACTCCCGAGGATTATGATGGTCGCCTCATGTGAAAGTGTGCCGGCAACCACACCCTTCTATCGAAACGCAAGAAATGCTTCACGCTAGAAATAGGTGTGGCGGTGGTACTTCCCCGGTCGAACTACGCTGGTTCTACCACCTTCAAAACATCTTTTGTTAAAAAGTTTTTATATCAGTAGCTATTATGTTTATGTCGTGTAATCTTATTTCTAAATCCATTTACACCATATCAAATCGTAAGAATATTGGCTCATCACCCGGGGCAAAAGCGCGGTGATAAAAATTGAAGCCAGCCGTGAAATGACAAGCTTGTTTTAGCATTACGCCATCAAGAATTCGGCAATAGCGGAAAATTGATCCTCCCTCTTTATAATATCGCTTTATCCTTAGAAAACAGTGTCACTATGACATCGTCTAAAAACTGAAAATGGATTATAATATGAATAATCTTATCGATCATAGTTTATTGGTTCTTGAGTATTGAAATATTTGGACCCGATCAGTCATCACGGGTGACCGCTAGTAGCATTTAATCATTTAATTATCCTTTGATTCTTACTTATTGAATGAAGGTGATAGCTTAATGGTTGAAACTTGCCCTCTCGATCATGAGGTCCGAGGTTCAAACCCAGGCACGCACCGCTGATTTATGTGCGTATTAGAAATTAATTATCACTGCTTTTCGGCGAAGGAAAACATCGTGAGGAAACCTACACACCCGAGAGTTCTTAAAAAAAAAAGTTCTCGGAGATGTGTGAAGTCCACCAATCCGCACTTGGCCAGCGCGGTGGACTATGGCCTAAACGCTCTTATTCTGAGAGAAGACCCGTGTCCAGCAGTGGGCCTATAATGGATTGATTCCTACATGTATTATGGATGTTGTTATTTAATTGCGTTGTATGTTAGTTGATGAGAGAGTGAGAGAATGAAGGTAGCTCAATGAGTCAAATGAAAAATGAATGATGATTCTTATATGGGTACATCTTAACGGTTGCTTAGCAGTTTTTTCGTCAAACAGATTTAACTTATTTACAGTTGCCATTCACAAAGTCTTCGTCCTTGATTGTATCTTCGTTAGCGTATAATAGAAAAGGTGACACTTGTGTCTCCCTTACACTTTATTAAAAAATGTATGATTGACATCATCTGAGCCAGACATTTACAATTTGAGAGAATATTGATCATGAACTATTATGAAAGAGTTGCTCATTTATTAAAACTAGTCACCCGTAGCATCGGCCGAAATTCGACCGTAATTTAAATTAAAAAACTAAACTTCATATTGTCCAAATTAGTACGAATATTTCTCTAATTCAAATCAAATGTCATCTGACATTCTTGACGTTGTGTCTTTTCATAGTAAGACATTGAATGTTCTATTTCATTTACTAAGTACATATGTGTTTGTGACAAATGCAAGGCAGTGTGTGTAATATGTTTTTAGTTGATTTTATGTATGAAAAATGCATTATTTGAAAAAAATATTAACATTCTGCACTCCTTCTCTACGTCCACTATAACCGTGCAAAATTTCATACTAATCCGTCCGCGGCATATTACTTAAAAATCCGTCACAAATTTTTGCTTCACGTATTAATATAATAATAATAACTCATCAGTTAGTTCCACATCTGTAGATGTTAAGACGTAGTTCTTCAAAATTATGAACAGCAACGTTGATATGAGACATAATTCTCTTAACGTGAATTCTGTATATTTTAAAATGTAAACACCGAAAATCTCTGTTCCAGCCTCTTCGTGCCATCAAGTATTCAGTTCGGATAAAGCCAGTAGCGGGAAATTGATCTCGCCATTGTACCCTGCGCCTTATCCACAGAAAACGCAGTGTCATTATGACTTCCTGGCCAGAGGGCGGCAGAGGGTCAGATTAGTGTTCGAAGACTTCAGCCTTCAAAAGATCACTGGGGATATTATTGAGTAAGTTTAGTGAATATTGCAAAGTAAAAGTGATTTCAGAGAAACTGTTTCGGAGTACTAGTCACCCGTCGCTACGGTCGAAATTCGTCCGTAATTCTCAAAAATTAAACTTGATATTGTCCAAAGTGTTTCCCAAATTCAATTTTTATCAATTTTCAAGTTATTTTAATACACCCGAAAGGTAAAAAGAGGTTTAAGTGACAAAGTTACATTTAAAATCTATAACGGGTATTTTAACAAAGACATCTGACATTTTTGACGTTCTGTATTTTCATATGTTGAATGATTTACTTCGTTTATTATTTATGTGTTTGTGACAAATGCACGGTAAACGTGTGATGTGTTTTAATTTATTTTATGTATGATATATGCATTATTTGAAAAAAATATTAACATTCTGCACTCTCTCTCTATGTTAACTATAATCGCGCAAATTTTTATACAAATCCGTCCGCGGCATATTACTTAAAAACGCAGTACAAGTTTTTGCTACACGTATTAATATATAGATATTTCTAAACAGTACGTTAACCATGTAGTGTAATATAATTCTAAGCATTATAAGAATAAATATGATCGAAATGAAGATGAAGAGAATATTGTTAGATATGATTTGTTATTCTTTGTTTGATTTTTATTATAAAGAAACAATATTATAAAATATTCAAGTTCAATCACCGTACGATAAATTATTCAACTATGTACAAACGTACTTGTTTTTGATAGGCTACAGTAAATGTTGTGCAATTACTTCAAATTTCCATTCTACAATAATAAAGCGATCATGCTCGTTTATCAACATTTTAATGAAGCATCGTTGACCTGTATATTCACGGACGGTTAAAACAGTTCGCGCATGATTTACGATTGTCACTGCGTCCAGCGGTTAAACGATTAACATCAGCTGTTTGCGGTTGCCACTCACTTTCATACCCGAATTATTCCGTTTTACCGCTAACTGTTGTTTATTTTTCACACTATTGACCGCTGTAAGTTCTATTTTTAATAAAATTGAAGTAGCAAACGAGCATGCAGACCAGCTGATAATAAGCGGTCACGCCCCTTGACACCTGTAAGCACACACTCACGCTTTCTACACTCATAGCCCCACACTAGGATTTTCTCCTGTGTCGTGGGTACCTTGGACACACAAGACGAATACAGAAATACCCAGACCCAGAACACAAATCTCAACGCATCATTTAGATACCTGTCTGGCCGGAAATCGGACCCGGGACCCATTGCGGGTCAGACCGGTATGATAACCGCTCCGCCACGCGGGTCGTCAACGTAAGCAATTTCATATAGTATAAAAGAGAATCTATACGAAGTCAGTCACAGATGCGTTGCTACTCCCGGGGGCTAAGATGGTCGCAACATATAAAAAAGTGCTGGTAACCACACCCTTCCATCGAAACGCAAGAACTGTTTCACGCTAGAAATAAGTGTGGCGGTGGTACCTCCTCGGTTTAACTACATTAGTTCTACCACCAGGATGTTCTATTTTAACAAGGACTTTAATTTGCTTGATACCGTTTCGATGTAATGGTGTGGTTGACGGCACAATTTTATTGATCCGAGTCCTCGGGAGTGGCAACGCATCTGTGATTGACTACAGATAGATTTCATGTGCTATTTAAAGTTGCTTACAGATGTCCATAAGCGGCAGTGAGCACTTACCATCAGGTGGACTGCATTCTCCTTTACTAATTCAATAAATTTCCCTACCATCTTGTTATCAAACGTTTTGTGAGTTACTTTCACATAACGCATATTCTATTACAAACATGGACAATGAAGCTGACTTTCAAAACTCTATATAAACAATTGTTCAATTACGTTTGAAATATATTGCTGCTTAATAGTTTTCGTGGAATTTGGGTCAACCAGTCCTTAGTTTAGACATAACTTCACCAAATCAACTCTAATGACCAGTAACAATTTGTTACTCGGTACCCGTTCGTAACACGTCATTGTATATTTATTAATGTTAATGTAACGCCATTCTGATGGCGTAAACCATTTCCTCCATTTGAATTTGTTTCTCAGTCATCTATCAAGCGCTGGTCCTTGGCACCAAAATACATGAAATTATGGTTATTTGGACTATAATTTCGTGTTGGAATAAAAATATAATGAAACGAATGACCGAACTTAATTTTGTGCTTTGTCATAAATAAATTCAAATCTCTCTATATATTAATACGTGAAGCAAAAACTTGTGATTCGTTTTCAAGATACTTACCGGCAGCGGAGGAGTATGAAATTACGCATGGTTATAGCTGATGTAGAGAAGGATTGCGCAATGCTAATATTGATTTCAAATAATGCATAAACCATACATAAAACCAACTAAAAACACATTACACTACCTTTCATTTGACACAAATACAAACATAATAAACGAAACAGAACATTCAATGTCTTACTATGAAAACACATAACGTCAAAAATGTCAGATGACTTTCTCAAAATACCCGCTATTGGTTTTAAATGCAGCTTAGTTATTTAACCTCTTTTACCTTTAACGGGTGCGTTCAAATTAACTTGGAAATTATTACGATTTATTTAAATCAGAGAAATATAAGTGCTACTTTGGACAATATGAAGTTTAGTTTTTTAATTTGAGTTACGGTCGAATTTCGACCATTGCGACTGGAGTCATAATAAACAGCCCCGGTAGACATAAAGTAGTCGATTGAAATCCACGAAATATGGAATAGTTAGCAACGTTTTCGAACTTACATTACAACTCGTTACAATTATTTTTTCTTTTTCTTTTCTTTCTTTCTTTTCTTTTTCTGGGTATAGATCTTTGTGTATTCGTCTATGGACACATGTCCATGATAAGCACGACATAGAAAAAACCTAGTGTGGATTATGACTGTACAAAACGTTTATTTACTGTACAATTTACAGGTGATGGAACCAGTATAGTTCGACCAGGGAAGTACCACCGCCACACCTATTTCCAACGTGAAATATTTTTTGCGTTTCGAAGGAAGGGTGTGGTTGACGACACACTTTTATATGAGGCAACCATCATAGGCCTCAGGAGTAGCAATGCATCTATGATTGACTTCAGATAGTACCCATGATCTACATGTAGTTGCTTACAGATGTCCATGTGCAGCAGTGAACATTTACCATCAGGTGGACTGCATAATAGCCAATATTCATTAGCTAATGTACTTGCTGGATGGTATAAATGAAATCTATATAATAGAAGTGTTGTATAGATTTAATTTCAATTTATTTAAAACTTATTTGTTTTATATAAACTTATTAATATAATGTTTTTCTAGTTGCGAAAGCATGGACTCTCTAGATATATTTTTGTACGTGGATGGACGACTAGAAAAGATGGCGTCGTACTGCGGAAGCGATATTCCGAAACCAATAATGTCGAATGGACCAAAGTTATCTATTGAATTTCGCGGAATATATTCATCAAGACATAGCCGAGGATTCAAGATTACGTATTCTTTTGTCGAAGGTGAGATATTCAAATAGTTAAGTGGAACCTTTCAGTTTCGTTGTGTTAGTACCGCCTTAACACCTTTATTGAGTAATGAACTACTTGGCTAGAAAGATGTAGTATGGCAAATAAAATTATTTAAGATATTTTACCTATATTTTTAAAAGTAGTGAAGCGTCCCACGATCAGTAACGTTGATCAATTTTAGTCAGGAAACTTAAATGCAGTATCTATATATTATTATATTGAGGTAATGGATTTAAAATATTATTTATACTTTTATTATATACCTATTATCACTTTCTAAGATGTTACGCTCGCCGATAAGATATTCAAATATATTGTGATGCGAATATAAAATTTAAAAGAAAATTACATCATTTGTGTGTGTATTGTTTAAAAATCAACCTTTGTAGACTGAGATACCATTAATCATTTACAATAAGTAATTCGGACAATTTCCTTTACAGATTATGGCATATCAACAGGGAAGCAGCTTCTTGAATTCCCTTGTGCCTTTGTATTCAATAGCACAGATCGGACCAGAGGTGCGATGACGTCACCGAATTTTCCTGGCCTATACCCACGTGATACTGAGTGCAATTATTTCTTCTATGGCAATAAGAACGAGAGGATACATTTACAATTCAGTCATTTTGACGTGGAGGGTGTTGTTCCGTGAGTGTTACTTATGTCCACTAAACTGGGAAAGTACTAACGTTGCCTTTTTATTTTCCCTTTTATTAATTTAATTTTCATTAATTGTTAGTACCTGAATACATTAAATTGTGTAACAATATTTTTACTTTGTTAAATAATTTCATGTAACGAAGTACAAAATCTGCGTACGTTACACGATTTTCAATACAGATATTTCAATTTTATATCTAAAATCATTCTATGAAGTCTTTCGTCACGTATCAGTATCGAGATCAGTATAGTTGTTTCCAGAATTAAGCGGTTAGACATGCAATAAAATTATCTACTAATTTCACGTTTCGGTAAAAATACCCATATTACATACGAAAACAGCAAAAAGATGATATCATACAATATTTTATTTTTTCTAAGAACATAATTACTTGTTTATGATTGCAAAAGCAGACAATGTACCTACGTATATGTCAAAGCTGTATCAATAAACTCTGATTTTTTCCATGGAAGGAAACAAATAATAAACAAGTATCAAATAAACCCAGTTATTTAATTAAAAAGTTCCCGTACAATGTTCCGTAAAGCAATAACCAAGCAGGATCATACCCAATCAAAAGTAAACAGTTGTTCCATTTTGCGGGAGCTTAAAAACATCTTCAAACTCGAATGAATCAGTTTATATCTGCGATTGGCGTAAAATGTATCGAAGCGCCAGTGTCGTAAAGTATACTTTAGAATATAAGGATATGCCACTTGTATTGAATATCAATATGTGCCTTGTGAACAGTTCCAAAACCAATCAAATGCATAAGACTCCCGATCAAGTGTTTGTATTACTAAGTGAGCAGTTAGGTATTTAAACTTTGGTACAAGCGATATACAAAACTACGTACATGATAAACTCGTAACATAATAAGCTATTATTTAAATAAAACTTACTACTTCAAGGTGGTAGAACCAGTGTAGTTCGACCGGGAAGGTACCCCACACCTATTTCTAGCGTTTCAAGTGTGCAACCACACCCTTCTAGCGAAGGGTGTGGTTGCCGGCACACTTTCACATGTGGCGACCAACATAGTACTCGGGAGTAGCAACGCATCTGTGATTTACTTCAGATGGACCCCATGTTCTGTATGAGGTTGCTTAACGATGTCCATGAGCGGCAGTGACCACTTACCATCAGGTGGACTGCATGCTCATTTGCCACTTTAGTCAAATAAAAAAAAAACATAGTATAAAACAAAGTCGCTCCCTGCTTTCTGTCCCTATGTATGCTTAGGTCTTTAAAACTATACTGATAGAATGATTCAAGTGGAAGGTTTTTATGTATAACACGTGTATAATAATATTATATACGTGTATAACTATATTATAGTGGAGAAACAATGATAGTTTTAGATTTTTGACTTTTACGCAGAATTAGTTCGCCGGGTAAACTAGTTGTTTTGATAAAACTTAGGATTGAAAAACGACATAATCGGTATGATACATATTAGAGATGTTAAGGATATAGAATTTCAGTTCCGGATATACAAACGGATACATAAAAAAAATATGTACCGATTTCAGATAGGGTTACAGATATGACTTTATCTTGGATTAATCTATAGTCAGTTGTGGATATTAGAATTATAAGTAGTTTTAAAAACAAACAAAAATGGGTGATGATTTGACTTAATTTGTAAAAACATTGGTACTAATTATAATTCAAATCACGATTCAGATTATATTTTACTTAATCGTTTCAGTTGCGAAGCACTATCAGCAAGTGATTACGTGCAGTTCTCAAACCAGATGATCGACACAAGAAGTCCCAGGCACTGCGGCCAGCTCAAGGACTTGCAAGTGACGTCAGAGAAGGATTTCTTCCGAGTCACCTTCAAGTCGAATGATAGACTGGACGGCACGGGATTTAAAGCGAACTACATGTTTTTAAGGGATTCGGAAATGCACAAGATTACTATGTCCAGTGCGGTTGATGGAGGACCAGGTGATACATTTTCTAGATCTTTTAGAAAACTCTTTTAAGTATAATAAACAATGCTTTACTTTGTGATGTTCAATTTGTATGTATAGGGAACAAGTTGATTCTTGTGTATATGTATGTATATATCTTTGTTCATCTTTGTGTGTATCTATGATGCCCTCAAGACCATAAAATGATATCCCTTGCTATGATTTTAACCTATTCTATGCCTTAGCAATCTTACCATTTATTAATTTTAAAATAAGCAAGGTTTAATTTAGTTTTACGCTGTCATTATAGGTGTGGGGACATCGGAGTAAATTTGCATTCTTAATTATGACGTACTCCAGACAAAAAAGAAACAAAATATAAGTCTTTATCTGACATTTTTTTGAATTGCAGACGCTCTGTGTGATTCTCAAAATATACCTTTTTTCACTATGTAACCTATTACCAGAGGGCAGAACTTAACACATACAGTATGTCGCAATATAATTAAATCTTTGATTAATATCACTGTAATAGAATTTGAATTGCACCATCTAAGATATTACGCCGTCAACTTGATGTGATTGAAATATGGGTTTAATTTTCGAGACTGACCTAAAGCGGAGCTTACACGTAGCTGTTGTTTATCTTGTGCCAATAAGCTAACAGGCTAGCAAGCTGATAACTATCTTCGTCTAAACAATGGCCTTAGTACAATATTAGGTGGTTCTCAAAATAATAATTGTTTTTTTTTGCTGTACAATGGAATGTATGTATGTTTTGATCTCCAGCCAAACCATGTAATGTACTTTGTAATAATGGTTGAAAATGGTAACAATGATTCTTTTGAATAAAAGTAATAAAATCATATTAAGGGCACTGATAATTAATATCGTCTAAACAGAGCTTGATTCTGCTTGATTTGTATTATTGTAATTTTTAACAATACGGCGGTCCACGGCAGTGCAGCTACCATATGGGTCCGATACGAATTCGGTCCTTGGCTTGAGAAATATCTGAATTGAATCTGATTTCGGATTTCTGTTGTAGGTCCAAATTGGAATATCAAATATTCAACCTATAATAAAAATAATAGTATAAAGCCATGTGTATCAAAAGCTATCATTCGCTAGATTATCATTTAATACCATTATATTTAGGCTAATTATTGTGGAATACAATATAATTTCCATATTAAAACAATTAAAAAAAAAAACTTTGTAATTCATTATTTTTATGGATAATCACATCTATTTTTGCCTCATCACATCGCTGTTAAGGTTATAGTGACTGTGTTCCACTAAGAAAGGTATGATGTGAACACAATAATATAAAACAAGTTTATACGCATAAGAACTTATTTGTAGTCAACTACAGATAGAAATTCAATTATAAATGGGCTTCATTATGTCCAGGAATGGCAGGAAGTCATATTCCCAATGGAGCAATAAAGGACGACGTTGATATAAATTTCACAGACGACTAAAATCAAGGCCCATAATATGATAAACCGAATAATTAATTCCTCTCCTGTTACAGGTATGGCGGTACATACATCACGGCTTGTATTCTGGCTCTCGCTTGATGTGATATTAATTATACACGCATAACATCTTTGCAAGCGGAGTAAAGTTGCTGGGAAATAAATTATTACTGTTGCTACGTCTGAGTTTTATTCGTTCTCATTTCCGCAGTGTCACCGAGAGAAATAATTGGTTTTGATCTAATACAGTTGTGTTGAGTTTATATGTATGTAGTGCTGTGTATGAGTATCGTAAGAAATTAAGAGTCAAGCCTCGTAAAGAAAAAAATCTTCTTGGTTTTGTTTACGAGGGGGACACCTTCAAAAGATGCCCAACATTTTGGAAGCAGCGCAGATTATGTAGAGTTTTATCCTTACTAAAACTGCCCCGGTGGTGTTATTCAGCGCTGCGTGGAGGACTCCGGGATATCCAACGAAACAAAACCAAAGTCCCCCAAGCGCGATGATTTCGGGCTCATTGCCGGTAACCGATTACTCTCACCGCAGCTTCTGTTCTTTACGGTGGCATGCGTCCATGTCTTCGTACATCAAATTCTAGAAAAACTATGGCATATCGAAAGCAGATTAATTTGTAGATCTTCAAATACCTAGTTATGTTTCTAACTTACTCCCAGAAGGATCAGTCTATTAGACTAAATTCGCCTGTCACGCTCACCAAACCATATGGGAATCTGTATTCGAAGTTTGTGGAGTAGTCTCAGGAAGTTTACATATAAATAATTGTGGTCGCTAGACATTTGAACTGGTCGCAAAGTTAAGTTTATATCTAAGCTTTACCAGTTCCATACCATGCACTGTTTCTTAATAAATAAATTATCCTAGTATTTGGTCGAGTACAACATATTATATTTGTATACACGTGTCTCAGATGGATACTAGAATTTGGTCAAGAAAAAAAATTTTACTGTAAAATACAAATACTGTTTATTTGTCCAGTGGTCAGCCACATACAATGATATCATAGATATACAAAAGGCGACCCCCTTACGCAACTACGTAAGCAGCGTAATGTTTTTCGAGCGTGTGTTTGTTTGTAGATATGTCGATTTATTTGACACCCACAGCGCTAGACGGATTGTTCAGTATAACACATCATTTGAAACAAACTTAGATGTGAGAGTTCCATAGGTTTTATAATAATAATAAAAGGGCGCCTGCAATCAGAGAGAGAGAGGAAACCAATTTAGATATTATTTGTAGTTATCAGTAACCTGAACTCAAGTAATGAAATGCCTGAAATGCAAATAGCTCAAAGCGTGTTTACGTAGTCAATTACGTAATTTGAACAATCCGCCCGTAGTAGGGCTCTACTACCAATTCGAGCCGAAATACTATGGTGCTTGAGACAATTAGAAATAATCATCAACTACTGGTATCTAGTTGCAAAAGTTACGATCGGGGGTTTGAGGTGCCTTGAAAAGCTTGACCCGAGTATGACACCGCACAGGAAGGACAAAAGAGACTGAATTCAAAATATCAACAATATGAGTGTATGTAAGCAACTGCTCTTGTCCCTGTAGCCTCGGAGTCAGAATAGGGCTACGGTATCCCCTGCCTGTCGTAAGAGGCGACTTAAAGGGGCTTCCGGGGTTGCAGACGGCTAGAGTGGGAGCTCGAACCGTTCGGTCAGGCAATTCCGGGAAGGACGGCGGTATATGTAGTCGCATACCGTCGTAAAGACTAGACGGAGCGGTGGGCCCAGCCGCCCATCTGGGAGGAGCCCGATGGGGCAGCGTGCTCGGAGGATTCCGGTTGAAGTCGTTTCGAGATCCCGGAGTCCTCCTTTTCAGCGCCGAGGACCGCCACCGGGGGGTTTTAGTGCGGTAAAAATCCCACATAACCCTGCGTCGCTCCCACGACGTCGGGTACCTTTTGAAGGTTTCCCCCTCGAAAACAAAAAAAAAGCAACTGCTCTTAATACGTAGCCAATCGTAATCAAAACGAATATGAGGATTAAGTTAGAAATAAATGTGGCGGTGGTACCTTCCCGGTTGATCTACACTGGTTCTATATACTATGTACCTTTTTTCACTAGGACTCACCCATAATAATTAAATTATATATAGATTATCTGTACATTATATACATGCGCATCACTTAGCTAATTGTTGTTTTTATCGTTTAAGATTGAAATTACTATTATAAGCACACAAGTACTAGTAATACTAAGATAATAAAATACTATTTTTTTATCGAATGAAACAGCAAACGAGCATGCAGTTCAACTAATGATAAGTAGTCACTGCCCCCCATGAACATCTGTAAGTAACTTTAAATAGAACATGGGTTTTATCTGAAGTCATACAGACGCGTTGCTACTCCCGAGGACTATGATGGTCGCCTCATATAAAAGTGTGCCGGCAACCACACCTTTCCACCGAAACACAAGAGCTGCTTCACGCTAGAAATAGATATGGCGGTGGTATTTCCGCTGTCGAACTACAATGTTTTTAATGCCTATAAAATACTTGTAACAACAGTGTTAGGCTTTGATGTGTGATAAGATTCCTATTTACACCTCAGGGGACCAATCCATCGGTAGTAGCCATCCTTAGGTATCACTGATTTTTTCTGGGATTGATTGATTACACTTGTCATTGTGTCATTTTGACGACCCGTGTGGCGCAACGGTTACCATACCGGTCTGACGCACAAGGGGTTCCGGGTTCGATTCCCGGCCAGACAGGTATCTGAATGATGAGTTTAGATTCATGTTATGGGTCTGGGTGTTTGTGTATTCGTCTTGTGTGTGTCCATGGTACCCACGACACAGGAGAAAATCCTATTGTGGGGCTATGAGTGTAGAAAGCGTGTTTTTAAAGCGTGCGTCATTACACGTGACATTTACTTTCAGGTGAACTACGAGATCGATCGCTTAATTGATATTATATAAAAATACTAAGCATTCGGTATTATAAAAACGCAGACAAGATGATTCCTTTCAATTTTTGCAATACATAAACTGTATGCAAATTGGGATACTTCACAGAAGGTCCGAAGGATCTCGCGGGGTATTTGCATGCCCTTATGCGGGTAAAGGGATAAGGGCTTAGAATACGGGAAAGCTCACGATCTGAAGGGATGAAAACCATTGCAAATAAACGGGGAAGCTATAAATCACGTGAGTTGACATTCAATCAGGATGTGGCAGGATAGAAAATTGTGTTTTTTTATTTAATACGCTAACACCACCCAGATTATCGATTTTATTACCGCCTAGATATTATTGGATTTTCTGAAAGTTAGATATTATCGGAATTTCTGAAACGTCTGGTTTTTAAGATTGAAGTAGCAAATGAGTGGCTAATTTCCATTAGACGGACTGTATCCACTTAATAGTGTTCTGTTATTGCCGTTCGTGAAAACAATATGTAATTGAATTTGAGTTTATATGGGAAAAACGGAATTTTAATTTAAGTAAATTACAGATGCGTTGTCACTCTTTATGACTAAGATACAACCTCAAGTAAGGTCATATCATCTTTTGAAACGCAAGAGCTAAATGTTGCGGGGGCCTCCTGCTCGAACAGACCTTTTTTTGGCGATTTAGGGTTATGTGGTCGATCCTCAGCGTTACAAAGAAGACTCCGGGATCCCCAAAGGAACGCAACCGGAATCCTCTGAGCGCGTTACCCCATGGGGCTCTTCCCAGAATGGTGGTTAAGCTATGTTGGCGAAAACAAGTAATGGTAAGTGTCCTAGGCAGGGCGGTTTTTAATATACTTTATTAATATAATATTCTCAAGAGATGATTCAGGTTATTTCAACAAGCAAAATTTAAACAATCCTAACAGGGCGGTACCTCATTATTACCGAAGTAATTATATATTAATAACCCCTAAAACAATTTCCAAATGTTTGCTTAGTCATCCGAATCAAGATGCTGTGATACAAAATTGAACCGCTATTATTAAACAATCGCAAAACAAAAGGAAGTAATTGAGGATTGGGAACAACAAAAAACAACTTCATTCAGATTTTTTCCAATTCATTAAACAAAGGTGAAGGAAATCGAAATGAAATACACCGCGCCACGGTAACCGATTTTCATTTTGCGCTTGACTTAAGCGGTGGTTTTTATCTCTTTTTCTCAAAGGATGTTATTCTGTTATCTAGGATTTTTAAGCAAGCAATAAGCCAGTATATTAACTTTCTATTCTATGTTGACTAGAGGGCTAACTACCATATCAAAATAAATAAAAACAGGACTTCATATTACCGGATGATGTCCAATACTTTATCACTGGTGGTGACGATCATGTAAAAGATTAATTATAAATTATTATTTATTATAATTTGATCGTGATCGAAAGGGTATTTTCCACCTTAGGGCCAATTGTAAATTCATACTACACTAATCTAACCAATAGACACAGTAGTACATAGACGGGATATACGAGAGGATTGACGAGACAATTCCTAACAATATATTTCTTCATCATTAAAGTAAATGGGTACTTTTTTTATTTTTAAATAGTGTCCTTTTCACTAGCTCTGTAGTGCAAGTTTTCCTTTTATATGAAGCGAACATTGACTTCAGATGGAACCCATGTTCTGTATGACCACTTACCATCAGGTGCACCACATGCTCGTTTATTACTTCAGTCAGATAAAAAAAATGCCTATTTTGCGATATAAAAAAGTTTGTAGTTTTTTGTCCACATTTTTGTATATCTGTTCACTCAGACTATTAGGATTCACATTAGAATGAAGATAGAGGCTTCATTCTAATGTTATAAAAAATAATGTTAATAAAATAGAAAACCACCCGATATGTGAGAGCTGGTCTGTGTCTCCGAATACTCTGGATGAAAATAAAATAATACCAGAGCGTGCGAGAGAGAAGCCGGGTGTGTGTTACCACATAAATGTATAGAATTTGGGTGCCTCTAATTGCCTACATTGTTCCTCATAATTTATGAACGCCCGACTCTAATCCGGTTAAGAAAATTAATCTATATTAAGTCAGGCAATTAAGATTTATTATTGAAATTAATTTCATCCCTCTGTAGTGTATTGATGTAATAATTATCTTAATAATGTATTAAATACGATTAAATTATTAACTTACATAATATTAAATTTACTAAATGTTCTATTTATAGCGAAAAAAGAGCCCACGTAACCCCGTTTGTCATTGAGCAGTGATAGCCTAATGGTTGAAACTTGCCCTCTCAATCGGGCGGTCCGACGTTCAAACCCACGCACCGCTGATTTATGTGCCGCTGTATTACGCATTAGTTTTATAAAATCGTTCATTCTGTGTTGAGGTCTTCAAACGTCTGAAATTTTGGATAAATTACGAATTTAAAGTAGGACTTCCGTATATTTTTTTCCGTTTTTTTACTAGTTTTCGCCTGTAAGATTTTATAGCATGTGTATGCGGTACATACGTATTATAGTATGGAAGATTTCAAGGACGCATTTCTCAAAATTAATGTTACACTCTTTATACCACAAATTCGATTTAAGCTAACTTTGTATGAGATTGCGTAAAGATTTATAGATTGGATTGCGTGGTTTCAAAAAACGAGGAAATAATAGAAGGATTATTTATCCGAGTAGGAGGACAGCTTCTCGCGTCGGCGATGTCACATGCCACGAGCGTGATGGATAGGTAGTCTTGAATGGCCTAGTTCCGGGATGAGTTATTAATTGCTGTGATTACTCCACGATCGAATGGTAAGAACGAGATTGCTAAGCGTGGAGAGATTTTCTTTCGATTCTTTGTCTGTTTTTTTCTGTAAACCGCTAGTTAAAAGGCAAGAGGAGACCGTTGTATTCGAAATGGATTGTTGAGAACATTACAGATTAAATACGTGTATTGTATGTATTCAGCCCATTTTACAGGTAGAGTTTTAAAAGTATATTTTAATGTAGAACGTATATGTTTCGACTAAGGAGGTACCACAGCCACGCCTATTTCTAGCGTGAAGCAATTCTTGCATTTAGTTGCATGGTTGTGGTTGCAGGTTCGCTTTTATAGGCGACCATCCCAGTCCTCGGGAGTAGCAACGCATCTGTAACTGACCCTTTGTCCTATATTAAGTTGCTTACAGATGTCAATAGGCGGCAGTTCCCACCTACCATCCGACTGTACGCTCGTGTGCTACTTCAATCTTATGAAAAAAATAACCCATAATATCTCCGTTAAAGCTTAGTGATGTTATCCAATTACAACCGAGGCTGACTGCTTAGGGCCTGTTGAAGCACGTATGTGCCTCTGAAAATAAATGAATAAATGATTAAATAAATAAATAAAATAAGTTTAGTGTTCACTCATCGAACTGACAAGCGGGCACAAAAGTCTGCCAAGTATGATTCTCATAAACTTAATAAATTGTATAAACTTAAGAGTAAAGATATAAAATAGCCAGTGCGTGGCTAGAAGAATTCGGTTAGCATTCCGTGCTTATCAACTTTATATTATACGAAAAAACATATCTTTTGTTTTATCAATGGACGCAAAGGAAGGAAGAAATAGGTTTATTATAATACTGTGTTGTTATTTTTTATTCATTAAATAAAGGTACTCGAATGTACAAAAGATCAACGAAAATTCTACAATACAATAATTATTTTAAATCCTGATCAGCCAGTGTAACCAGTACTGTGACCTCGCTTAATGTTAAATTTTAGAAGCAAATGGCAATGCTGACATTTATTCAATCTCAAATAGAATTATAGTCCTACATTAGATAACCCATAATGATGTGCTACATATATTTAAGAACACAACATTGCTTGAAACTAGTGTTAAAGCAGAAACAGGTGTAGCAGTAATCTCACCACATGGAACACTTAATGTCGTGCCTTTAAAGCTTATAATGTTTACTGACATTAATTCTCAGTACCGTTCCGCCATTGGGTCGTCTAATGTAATTGTTAAAACACTGTATCCGTACGATGTTCGGCTGGGACTTAATTTCCTGTGACACATTTCCTTTGACACTAAAGGATATCCTTATAACGTTACGTCTCTTATCTGTTTAATACGTTTTCTGTTTCATGCAAAATTTGTAGGTACGTGTACTATGCGTCGCTGTATAGTTTGTAATATTGTAAGGCACTTGAAGCGTTCGAATTTAGTCTTGGGTAACAACGCCTCAGTATCTGAACAGGATAGGGAGACAGGAGACCGCCCTCTGTCACCATTGTGGGCACGACGAGGATTCCGCACAGCACACGCTCTAGCACTGCCCAGCTTGGGAGTCTCAGCGGCGGATCCTCGTCCAAAAGGTTGGAGTGGACCTTTCTCCGGCAGCCGTCGTTACGGCGATGGTTCAGCGGCGAGAGGCCTGGAACGGCATGATCACCTTCAGCGAGGACGTGATGTCAGCAAAGGAAGACGCCGAAAGGGCCAGAGAGCGCGCTGAACCCTCTCGGAGAAGGATCCGCCGCGGCCGCCAGTAACGACGCCCTGTAGTTCCGGGATCAGAATAGGGCTACGGCATCCCCTGCCTGTCGTAAGAGGCGACTAAAAGGAGCTTCCGGGGTTGCAGGCGGCTAGAGTGGGAGCTCGAACCGTTCGGTCAGGTAATCCCGGGAAGGACGGCGGTATGTGTGGTCGCATACCGTCGTAAAGACTAGACGCAGCGGTGGGCCCAGCCGCCCATCTGGGAGGAGCCCGATGGGGCAATGCGCGCGGAGTATTCCGGTTGAAGTCGTTTCGAGATCCCGGAGTCCTCCTTTTCAGCGCCGAGGACGGCCACTGGGGGTGTTTTAGTGCGGTAAAAATCCCACATAACCCTGCGTCGCTCCCACGGCGTCGGGTACCTTTTGAAGGTTTCCCCCTCGAAAACAAAAAAAAAAAAAAGGGGTAACAACGCCTACCAAATTCAGATCGATTTCAATCCTAATTGTGGTTCGTTATGCGTATACTTATGCGATCCACTTGGTTAATTGTTGTAAATATAAAAACAACCAACCAACATGTTGCGTTCTTTAAAAAAATATATATGATTTTTGTGATACGGATTGTGGCAATCGAGCTTGAAGTTAACCGGGTGGTCAGCGGTCACTGTCACCCACTAAAATCTGTACGCAATTTTACACAAAACGGGGTTCTACCTGAAGTCAATCACAGATACATTGCTTTTATCAAGAACGAAACGTTCACATTCATACGAAAGTGATCCGGCAGCCACACTCATCTACCAATAATTGTTTTACGCTAGTAAGTAGGTTTAGTAGTACTACCTGACCGATCGATTCATACTCGATTTAATTAAAAAACAAAGTGTTATCTAATAATAAGTGTGTATACATGGTATTATGAAGCACAGCAACAGCTGTTCACAGAGCCGCTCTTTGGAGCCATGTTAGCTTAGGTTGAAATTTGCCCTCTTGATCGGGAGGTCCGAGGTTCAAATCCCAGGTACCACTGATTTTTCTAAAATTATGTGCGTCGTCGTCAACCCATTATTGTCCCCTGCTCCTGCTGGGCACGGATCTTCTCTCTGAATGAGAAAGTTCTAGGCCATAGTCCACCGCGCTGGCCAAGTGCGGATTAGTGGACTTCACACACCTCCGAGAACTTGTTTTTTTTTAAAGATCTCTCGGCTGTGTAGGTTTCCTCACGATGTTTTCCTTCACCGAAAAGCAGTGATAATTAATGTCTAATACGCACATAAATCAGTGGTGCGTGCCTGGGTTTGAACCTCGGACCTCCCGATCGAGACGGCAAGTTTCAACCATTGGGCTATCACTGCTCCAAAATTATGTGCGTATTAGAAATTAATTATCACAGCTTCACGGTGAATGAAAACATCGTGAGAAACCCTACACACTCGAGAGTTCATTAACCCGCGCCCAGCAGTGGGACCATAACGGGTTGACGACGAGCCACTCTTGCTTTCAGAAAGAAACGTCTTGCATATCTGAAATTCTCCAAAACAAAGTTCTATTGATGTAAAAAGGTTTATAAAATTTCGCTAACATCGCGCGGGTCATCTAAATAATTCATCCCGGGACCCGCTGTCCCACTCGAATACAGTTCCGTTTCTAACGGAATAATGTATGTGGCTATTTGCTTGCGAAAATATTTTTTTATTTAATTTTTAATGAAGGACGAGTGAATACGCGTTGTAAATATGTTTCAATTTGAGATTCACTTCTACAATAAATAACTAATGAAAGTTTAATTAATACAAGAAAGTAATTTGAAAATCTGATCTGTGTTTAAATATTTCTGTATTTAATAATGTAGTATTTTCGAGTAGTACTAATGTACAAGCTACCTTTTGCGTTTGGAGCGCTATTATATGGTACTTTCCAAGAAAGGTAAACTCCAAAAAACTTTAAAAACAGACAAATGGTATTGGAAAAAATCATGTTTAAATTATTCTAAAAAATATCGAATTTTAAAATACACTTTAAGATTAATTATATACTTATTGATATAAAACAATACTGCAAGTATATACTTCAAGTGCTTTCCATATAAGCAGTTCAGAGTTAATGAAGTCAGGTGTCACTACGCATTACCTTATCGCTTGGACTTTGCTATGCTGAGGAGTGACGGCATCAGCGGCCGCTGTGACTAGCCGTGTTTTTGCACTTAATAACACGCTTAGCTTAATTAATTACTGAAATAGTACAAGTCATAAATGTTGGTAGCGGATTGTTGCTAAGAATTTTTTATCTTAACTTTACAGCATGGATTTCTGAAATGTAATACGCGACAATGTTCACTAGTGAAATAATTTTACTTTTAGAAATTAGTACACGTGTACCTAATTTTTGAGTTGTGGTGGAGAGATTTCAAAATCTATCGTGTTACCTATAAATGGAATTTACAGGCTATTGGCCAACTAACGTCCGACGTTTTGAAACTACTTAAAAAGCCTCCGAGAGTGTTTAACGATTGCTATCGGACAATAACGTCGAGGACCAACGGCTTTCACTTAATTTTTTATATAAAATAATATGTTAAATTTATATAATAAATGAAGTGAAATGAAATACACAGCCTTTATTTTATATAGACCTATAGAAGCACATACAAATCGTCCTATAAAACATTGTTTCTTACAGGTAATGTAAGAAAAAATGTTTTAAAGAAAAAATGTGTTAAATAGTTTGGACCTCAACTGAGAAAATCCAACAAAAAACTCAGCGGGTTTGTACGCATAGTATTTTTTGACATAGTCATAGTAATTATTTGACATAGTAATTTTTTACATAATAATAAAAGCTAGCTTCCAGTATTTTGCTTTACATTTGTTTAAATATGAGGTTTGTTTATAAAGGATTGAAATACGCATGAAAAGCCACGACCACGCGTCCGGACCATAAATGAAAAGACTAATGTTTGTGAAAAGCTAATTTTGGTACAGCAAAGTTAGTCTAGGAGAAAACTTTCATGAAACTAAAATTAGGCAGTGCGGCGTGTCACAGTCGATTACGTAGACAAACAATACATAATTAATAAATGAATTTTAAACATATTTTACTGTGAAAATAAGTTCTTTCGTAATAGTAAGAATAGTATCTTAAGACGCTTAAAAAAACTTAAAACGCTTTCTAGACTCATAGCCCTATAGTAGGATTTTTTCCTGTGTAGTGGGTGCCATGGGCACACAAAGACGAATACACAAATACCCAGACCCAGAACAAGAATCTAAAATCATCATTCAGATACCTGTCTGGTCGGGAATCGAAACCGGGACCCACTGCGTGTCAATGGACCGGTATGGTAACCGCTGCGCCACGCGAGTCGTCAAAGTATCTAGGTATCTAGGTACGAGGTTCACCGTCCCTGTAGTTCCGGGATGAGAATAGGGCTACGGCATCCCCTGCCTGTCGTAAGAGGCGACTAAAAGGGGCTTCCGGGGTTGCAGGCGGCTAGAGTGGGAGCTCGAACCGTTCGGTCAGGCGATCCCGGGAAGGACGGCGGTATATGTGGTCGCATACCGTCGTAAAGACAGGACGGAGCGGTGGGCCCAGCCACCCATCTGGGAGAAGCCCGATGGGGCAACGCGCTCAGAGGATTCCGGTTGCGGTCGGACCGAGTACCCGGAGTCTTCTTTATAGCGCCGAGGACGGCCACCGGGGGGGTTTTAGTGCGGTAAAAATCCCATATAACCCCGCGTCGCTCCCACGGCGTCGGGTACCTTTTGAAGGTTTCCCCCTCGAGAACAAAAAAAAAAAAGGTACGAGGTTCAGATATTAGATACGAAAACAGAATTTTGGATGTTATGTGCATATTAGAAATAATCGCGTGTTAAAACCACAAATAAAAACTCCAAAAATCTACATACATTACCGCTACCAATTGATGAAAGTATTTTCAAAAGACGCATTATCAAAATGAGACTTCCAGCGCCATCTAGTATGAAACATGTGTAATATATATCATTTGTGTCACTTTAAATAAAAGTATCGTGTTAGTTTCATTTTAAATTTGTTGTTGTGTGCACGAGCATTTGCGTGTGTGCGTTTCAAGGTTTCAAAATACTTTGTTTTTTTTTCTAAATATAACATTGAAATATGAAATGTCTTTATTTTGCATAGGCCTATGTGGGAACTTACAAATTGTCAGTGACTTTTCTTTCTTACATTACCACCGGATCGGAACACGACCTCAACTGAGAAGATCCGGCAAGAAACTCAGCGGGTTTTATTTTTTTGTTATTTTATATCTCATCTTTTTAATATATTTAGAATCAAAATGCAAAATCATATGCAATGACAGGATATATGAATATCAGAGAGTTAGACAAATTAACTAACTAAACTATTGGTATTGTGTGTGAAAAGTCTAGATGCAAAGGGTCAAACACAGAAATTTTTGCCACAATAGGCAATATTCATACCTTCACGTATCTTAAGAGCCGATTGTTGAGACCTTCTTTCAGGCCTTGTAGATAGAGGTGATTACGTCAACCGGCCATTTTGAGTCATTAGCCGCGCGCTAACGACCGCGCCGTCCGATTCAATTCCATATGTACGCGACCCTTAAATGTGTGATGTTTCTGCAGTATATGTAAATAGATTCGATAAAATATTATATCCACTTTATGTCACTGATTTTAACATGAGTTTTTTTTTATGCTAGATATAGTTATCAATGTCCCTGTAGTTCCGGGGCAAGAATAGGGCTACGGTATCCCCTGCCTGTAGTAAAAGTTGAAGTCGAACGCTGCCAGGTCCAAGCGACCCCGGGTAGGATGACAGCATGGGTGGTCACATACTGTGGTATAC
This sequence comes from Spicauda simplicius, assembly GCA_949699795.1. Classification (NCBI taxonomy): domain Eukaryota; kingdom Metazoa; phylum Arthropoda; class Insecta; order Lepidoptera; family Hesperiidae; genus Spicauda; species Spicauda simplicius. The sequence goes on along the minus strand of OX453067.1, from coordinate 7,611,617 downwards.
ACCAGGAGACGCAGTGAGTAGAAATGTTCACTGAGAAGATCCCGAATGGGGCATGGCGCTCGGAGGACATCGGATGTGTTCCATTGGAGATCCTGGAGTCCTCCACGCAGCGTTGAGGACGGCCACTGAGTGGATTTAGTGAGGTAATAATCCCACATAATCCAGCGTTGCTCCCACAGCGTCGGGTACGCTTTGAAGGTTTCCCCCCTCAATTACAAAAAAAAAAAGATATACGAACCATATGACTAGGGTTAAGAATGTCGTTAAAGGATTACACGAAGATAACTGCCGCCCAAATGGTATATGATGAAGTTATCCGACTCTCTGGAGACTTTTTTACGCTGTCCAAGCATAAAAACTCCCAGGATCATTCATTCTTGGGAGAGCTTTGAGACAAAATTTAAATTGTCATCAATTCCTCCTCTTCCTCCTCCTAGGTATTTGTCAGAACAGATATCATACGTAAATCGCTCTCTCCTCCTTATACGGGACCATATAAAGTCATAGAGCGAAATGACAAAATTTTTAAAATATTACACGATGATACAGAAAGAAACATAAGTATAGATCGATTAAAGCCCGCATTCTCCGTAGCAACAGATACTACTTCCGACGCTTTGAGTAATACTACTCCTTTGCACGTGCCCGGTTCCACACCGGCACGAGTAATACGACCTCGTCGTCCGGTTGTGCGATTTAATTGCACATAGATTCGTGCATTTCTATAATTGCACAACATTTATTTAGTATTTCTTTAGATATAGTATTATACTTGCTATATAATACTCTTGTTTTTTTTGCATTATAGCCATATTTTTCATTTTCAACCAAGGGGGAAGTGATGTGCCGCATGCACTTTGTGATTTTTACGTAAATGAATAAACCAGTCGCTTTCGCACGCTCCTGCGATACAAATGTTTCATTCAACACGTCATCCGCAATACAATTTACACTTTATAATATTTGCATATATAAACTTTACCAAGTATATGCTAAAGTCATTTAAGTTATTCCGTTTATAATATTATTTGTTAAACCTCTTATTGAACCCTGCCAAATTGTCAAACTTTACGCAACGAAATATTAATAATGTAAATTCTACGTACTTATAAATCTTAAAAAAACATATGAAAACGACAACAAATTGCAATAAATCATAATATTATTAAATAATTAAGACTTATTAAATAATTTCGGACAAATGTATGGTAAATAAACAATATATTGTTCAAAGCTACACAGCAACGAGTATAAATACAAATATAGTACTTGCTGTTCTACAATAACGATCCTACTTTGTACATTATTATATGTATAGTTATAAGATCTTAAAATAAAAAAAATCTGTACCCATTGAGCGCAGAGTGAATCATTTGTTTATAAATTTATCTGCAGGTTTCCATATACTATGTTAAAAGACAAGCAATTAGGGGAGGGTCGCGATATATCACGCGGACAGGTAGCGACATGTTGCCGGGACGGTGCTGTCTAATGGCTCGGTGGTTACACTTGAGTTTTATGACATACTAGCTTCTGTCCATGACTTTCTTCGACTTTACAGTATTTATTGTGTAAAAGTTATCAAAAGACACAATGCTTGATATATCACCACGGGATTAGTTTTCAAATATGTTAAAATGTGGCAGAACTTTTACCATCTATCTCATAATTAGCATATCAAAGTGACACGAAGCATTAATCAATGCTACAAAAAACAAAAAATAATACAATATTAGTAATAACTGGCTGAACCCTGCTGCTTTGCCTGCGTTAAAAAATCGATATATTGTTTGTTCCGTGGGAATAAGATATTAATCAATGCTTCGTGGTGTCGCATATGGTGTGGAGAACCTTAATCTTATTTTACCAAATGGTAGTAACCAATGTAGTTTGACCGAAAAAGTATCACTGCTAGTAGAAATGAATTCTAACGTGAAGCAATTCTTGCGTTTCGGCGAAATGATATGGTCAAGGCTGTCTTAGACCATGCTGGGTTCTTGGGAACACAAGAATTCAGGACCCTTTTGGAATATAAAGAAAGTATGATGTACTTTCTTTACATTCCAAAAGGACCCCGATGACATTCATGCAACGAGAAAAGTGTAATGCGCCCGACCATAATATCTAGATATTAAATGTGAGAAAAATTGTCGGCCTTTCGGAGCCCTCTGAGGATGGTCGCCCTGGGTACTGGCCCGAGTGCCTTTATAGCAAAGACGGCATTTGATATGGTTGCTGGCTCAGTGTTATATGAGGCGACCATCTTAGTCGAAAGAAGCAAGTGTCTGTATTAAAATTGAACTTCTGTTATATACAAGGTTGCTTACGAATGACCTGGACGGCAGTGATCAATCAGAATCAATCAGTGATCAAGGTGGAATTAATCCTAGCTTGCGACTTCAATCAGATAAAACAATCATCAGAGAAAAAAATAATACGATACGTCGCTCTCTAGTCGGAGGGACCTGACGAAAGTAACCCAGCTATTTATAGACGGAAAGATCAAAAACACCTAGAGTGGTGTGAATTTTGGGTTGTATCCATCATCAGGCTTTCAAAGGCTATTGGATGAATGGAAAACTAATTACAAATTGGCATATCTCTGCGTAATTTGAATGCGACACATTTAAATTAGAATGGACTATATAATTAAAATTAACTGTGTTTGTGCTATGTTTGATTTCGAAAATGTGCAAACCTAGACCTACTTTATATTATACTTACTTAATATTATAAAGGCGAAAGTTCGTGAGTGTGTATGTTTGTTACTTCTTTACGTCTAAACGGCTGAAGCAATTTTCATAAAATTTGGTAGGGAGTTAGCTGACACTCTGGATGAACATATAGGCTACTTTTGAATGTAGAAAAATATCTTATTCCCACGGAACAAACAATATATCGATTTTTTAACGCAGGCAAAGCAGCAGGGTTCAGCCAGTTATTACTAATATTGTATTATTTTTTGTTTTTTGTAGGTTTATCATTTATACCAATTTTTATATACAATATGACAATTTGGAAGCGATGATTTTTCGCCACCAATAAATGGTGGCGAAATATAAAAATACACAAAAAGCTTAAGAGGTGTCAATTTTGGATTAAATCCATCGTCAGGCTTTCAAATGTTGTTTGGTAAACGGAAAACTAATTACAAATATCTGCGTGATTTGAATAAACCACGTAGTTTCTACAATAAAATTTTGGCAAAGGGAGATCTCCCGCCAGGCTAGGTGATCATGCCTGGGAAGCGGCCGTACTCCGACAGTTGATGTTCGGAACTTGTATCTCCATGTAATGCCATCTCTTGATGAGTAGCGGGAGGTCGCCACAAAATTAACTAACAATGTTTGTGCTGCTATGTTCTATTTGGAAAATATAAAAAGCTAGACTTTATTTTAAGAAATGCCTAGGAGTTTATAAACGAGTAAACGTACGTTCATAAACAAGCCTATTAGCAAAGATATTGATATTTCCAGCTCTGTCTTTAAGAGCAGAAATAAGTAGATTTTAATATAAATATTAATATAAAGACCGCCTCTTGTACCTTTTTTTATGTGTCCTATACTATTTGTTGTTTTTATATCTGATTTTGGTGTACAATAAAGTTGTTTGTATTGTATTGTATTCTATTGTATTGTATAAATTGACTAAGGTTACATTTTAAACTAACGATAGACATTGTAAGCAGATGTTCATTATATTGACCTTAAAAACAGTCGTAATGATGTCCAGTTAAACAAAGAGGAAAAAAATACCAGTAGCGTATATTCATTTAGGCTGTAATTATTAAAATTATAATTACATTCAAAAGATCCAAAGTCCTATATAATATACCTTCACGAAGACTAAAATTTAGACGCTTTGAAATTAATTAATGAATTACCTGAAACCGGTCTAGATGGTGTCAACCTCGAAACTGTAAAAATCCGCGATACATAATAAGAAAGGTTAGAATCCCGTGAAAGATGGTTGTAATTTTTCTCAAGGAAAAAGGGACTTCGTATAATGACGATAAATTATACAATTTGTTACTTTGGTCATACTTACGCTGGGAAAATCACCCAGTGCTTGGATTTGATAAAGGTAGCATTCATTTGCCCTATGGAAAAAGCAGTGATCTGAAGTAGGTACAATGCATTTAATGTTAACTTTCCTATACTCGTTTCAATTATTGTAACACCTATGCCCGCGCACGGTGTCACACGCCCATAGTTCGTACCTCTACAGCATATTTTTTACTAGGATGTCCAAAAAAATAAATAAATATTATTACTTTCATACTTTAGGATAAAACAAATTTACTTTATGAAACAAAAACGATTAGCTTAATTTATATTTTTTTTAACTGACATTTAGTATATCACAAATCAGTCTCTTTGAAGCTAATATTATGTGTTACCCTAATCATTTGATTGTGATCTCACAATAATGTTACTATTCCTAGTTCGCATAAACTTCAATTAAATAAGCTAATTCTGAAAAATGTTTGAGTTAATATCTGAGTGAGTTCCTTCCACTTTAGTCATCATAAAGGCAAAATAGAGTATAAATTCATAACCAGCTTTTTCCTTTATCTCAGAACTAAACTGCGACGACTGACGACCCGCGTGGCGCAGCGGTTACCGTACCGGTCAGACACTCAGTGGGTCCCGGGTTCGATTCCCGGCCGGGTGTTTGTGTATTCGTCTTGTGTGTGTCCATGGTACCCACGACACAGGAGAAAATCCTATTGTGGGGCTATGAGTGTAGAAAGCGTGTGTTTGGCCAGGGAGTTGCTACCGCTACACCTATTTCTAGTGTAACGCATATCTTGCGTTTCGATGGAAGGTTATGGTTGCCGTCACACTTTTGTAGAACCATCTTAGTCCTCGGGTGTAGCAACCCATTTGTGATTGATTTCAGATGAAACCTATGTTCTATAATTATGAAGCCACTTACAGATGTCCATGCTCGACAGTGATCGTTTACTGTCAGGTGGACTGCATGCTCGTTTGCTTATTAATTCGGATAAAAAAGCGTATCCTAAGAAAGCTAAAAGAGAGCTCGTGTTACCTGTAAAGTGGAAGTTGGAACCATTCAGTCAGCAAACCCTATAAAGACAACGGTATGTGTATCTACTGTCGTAAACAGCAGCAGAGCAGTGATAGCCTAATGGTTGAAACTTGCCCTTTCGATCAGGAGGTACGAGGTTCAAACCCAGACCGATCGTTTTTCAAATTATGTACGTATTAGAAATTTATTATCACTGCTTTTCGGTTAGGAAACTTACGCACCCGAGAATGCTTTAAAAGACAAAAGTTCTCGGAGCTGTGTGAAGTCCACCAATTCGCACTTGGCCACCGCCTTGGACTATGACCTAAAACTTTCTCATTCTGTGAGTAGACCCGTGCCCAGCAGTGGGACAATAGTGGGTTGGCACCAAACTATCGTAATCTGAAGAAGACAGAGACTTTCGGAAAAACGGTTTTTCGTCCATTAGGCAGGTTAACATCATTTCGGAAACGATACCCAAAAATGTAACGGTGATCATTTTGAGTAAAAGTAGTCAAGTCATCCTTTAGGCATAGAACCCAAGAAAAGATCGGGGCCATTGCTAAAATAATTCCGTGAGTGTAGCGACTTCTGTTAGTTTCTTTTAGTAAGATTCCGACATAACAAATACTGAAGATAACGAAATCATATACCTCTTAACGCTTTGGATTACATTTGAAGAAATAAAACAAATAATTTAATGTCCTGTCTATTTTTTTCTTATTTGAAATATATAAATGAAGCTGGCTTACAAGTTATTAAAATTATATTTTAACTTTGGAATTGATAACTCAGTATCATGTTCTTAGTGGTACAGATCAGTATTTCAAGTACAAAAAATTCTTTAAGTTTTTATTACTGCAATATTTTTTATTATATCAATATATTTCGTTTCATAATAAAATACTTATAAAAAGTACAATACAAGTCGACATTAAACCAAGTTCAATCATTGTTAGAAAATAAGTGGGTAGAATTAAAATCTTCATCAACAATAAACATTTGTGTGATAACGGCGGTCAGTTAGTCGTCTTCGAGCGCTGGGCGAGTGCATACAGAAGTTTTGTATGCCATTGAGCCATTGTATGCCATTAATCCACGTGGACTGTATTAGGCTATGTAGGCACATAGCCTAATACAGTCCACGTGGATTAATGGTGCTATCGCGAGTGTTAAGTGTCTCTATTCCTCAGAAACAACATGCCGTGCCAAATTCTTTGAGCCCCGAGGCAGCCCCGTGCGCGTCACCCCTGACACCATTCTGCTGAATGATTTAGAAAACAAGGTAAGAAGATTTAATTATCTGTTGGAACGAGCTTGTAATATACAAATACATAACAAAATTTACTCTTATCGAGGCGTACGACGCCTGTTGATAACGCACAAACACTAATTTCTATAGTATAGGAATATAAAACTCGCGGGTAAATTGGTTGTTATTTTATTATAAAAAAAAACCCGATAAGTCAGGCAAATAATAACAAAGCATATATTACATAAGAAAAAGGAAGGTCTCATCTATTTATTTTTTTGTCTCCTGTGAAAAAACAATTTCATCGGAGACATCGCTTTTTTGTGCATTTTGACTTTGTGTTTGCATTTTAATGGTAATCTTAATATGGAGATAACTTTGCTGTACAACACTTGGATTTAATATCTTATGAGTCAATAATAAATGTATCAAATTTTTCGCACACTATGGATTTAAATGTGATAAATCAGTCATACAATAAATTATAAAATTTCCACCTTTCGTAGGGTAAAGTTGGATAGATGGATTATTACTAATCACAGGCTTTAGTTATCTCCTCAAATCTACTAACAGAAACGAAGTTATTAATATTCTAGATCAAGATTACACAAAGTACGTTATCTATACAATAAGTAAAACCAGTTTAATGTCTTTCTGCACTTCAATGTAACAGCGATTTCCTAACTATACACATAATAATAAAACAATGTTTACTAAAAGTATAGATACTATTAAAAGTATAAATTCTTATCTACATTGTTAAGATCTAATAATAATATCTAGGAAAACCTTTACAGAGACTGAAAGTTAAAAATTAGCACACAATTGAATAGCTTCAACCCAGAAAGACTGTTTTATTTTAGTCCTGATGTCTCGAATTTTAAAGCCTGTAATAGGAAGATATTGTGGGAATCCTTCTAGCTTGATTATGCTGTATTTGGGTTGAGTCCCCGTGGCGCCTTCGAACTCCTGAAAAACATTCACAAAATTTATAATACTCATTAAAAATTACGATGGACAAATCAATTCTTAATTTATATGTAGATAGGCTAGTTATTGCAATAGGTATGGGTCTTGTCTAAAATATATTCATGCAATCAATTAGGTAATGGATCGGTACATATAACATTTTATAACACTTTGTATAATACTATTAGTTTAACTGAATAAACTACAATGTACAGGAATAACTATTGATAAACATATTAATAACGTTTTATTTACTAGGGCTATGAGCCCTATAATATAATTATTATCCCGGTGTTGTGGCTGCCAAGGTGTGGCCACTAACGATATGTACACAGTTTAGGGTCTGGGACCGTAAACAGAAATCAGAATGATGAACCGCATCCTGGTAGGAAATTATTGTCGAGCCGGGGATCGAATCCGGAATCTACTACGTGTCAGACTAGTATGGTGACCGTACCACGTGGGCCCTAATAGTTTGAAAAATAATAACTGTATGCTAGTCTCTTAAATAAATCACGTTTTAAAGCGCTTTACTTATGTCGTAGAAGACGGTTATAAAAATATTTCAATACTTTACGAAACCTTTACAAAAGCGAAACTTATTTCAACTAACAAATTAAGAAAAAAAACGTTATTTTTCGATTTATTACTACTTAAACTAGTTATATTTTATTAAAATAAATAAAAAAGTAGCAGACGAGATTCAAACTTGGGCCATCCTGACAATAGTCTTATGTGCTTGCTACTATACCTCTTGCTTTAGTGTTCGTGTGTGTGACTATAAATTTTTATTTGTACAGTCCTCGAGCACTTTTCCCGTACTTGGTAGCCGAGTGTAATACGAAATGCGACGAAAAAACAATTGGGCCTACTTTTGTAAAAAGGAATCAACGAGTTTTCCTCCAATTATTATTAAAAATGTTGATGATTTTCAATAATATCATATTCGTATAAAAAGAACAAATTACTATGTGCAACATTGTTAACAGATTTTGTTAAAAATAACCTAAAACCATTATATAAAATTTTGACAAAAATGGCTTTTTCTCAAAACTGTTGTGTGGGTTGATTCTGTTTTGCATTAGTAGGTCCAATTAGTCGTCCGAAACAAAAACTCTTTAACAATGATATAACGTACCATACAGTCATCAATACTTAGTGTGGTGTCTTCTAGATGTATGTATTTTTGATTCCAAGATACTAGTCGTAATTTTTTTGATTCTTTGGAAGATTTTACAACCACGTTCTTGCAATGAAATTTAATAACTTGAGTTATTTTCGTTTTAGCTTGTGACTGGAACCATCTTAGCTGGCGATAATTGATCTGGAATAAAAAATAAGACTCTGATACTAGTCTTAACAGACTTTATTGACACGGACTTTATTGACTTTATTTGTCAAGCCTTATTGTCCCACTTCTGGGCACGGGTCTCCTCTCAGAATGAGAGAGTTTAGACCATAGTCCACCGCGCTAGAATTGCCCACTGGTTATTAAATATAGTTCATATATAATAATAATAATAATAAAGCCTTTATTAACAATCTAACATGTAAAATTTTTATTTAAACTGTGTATGTATTGCTAATTTTATATATATGTTCATGAAAGTAAAGTTATTAAATGTATCTGTTTTTTTTCTTAGCATTAGACACCGGTTTCGTGATTGTCTTGCTCTTTAGCATAGGCCTCCCCAAGTGTTCTCCACAATGATCTATCCCTTGCTACACAAAGGCGCGCTTTACCTCCAAGGCTCCCATCCGCAGGGCGACGGACCAACCCCGAGACCGCCACCCAGGAGCCGTGGGCATGGGCAAGCCGACACCCGCAAAGGCACCGACCTCCCACACCCAGCGGCGGATCCGATCCCTGGTTCCGCCGCAAACCACCAAACGGCCGCAGAGGACAGGGAGGACGGCAACGACACACCGCATCTCCTCTTCCTCTGCGGCCCCACCGCCAAAGCATCTGACGGTGCGCCCCCGTTTGGTCGCGGGAGACAGGGTGCACGGCAACGACACACCAAGACACCTCTCCTCCCGCGACCCCTCCTTACTGCGGAGGACAGAAAACACCGTCCCCCGCAGCCCCCTCGGATGCATCCGGAGCGGGCCTCCAGCTAAGCCCACTCGGAGCGTCCCCTCCCTGAGATCCCTCTTGGCTTCATTATCCCTTGCTATCCTCATCCAACATGGTCCTGCTACCTCTTTGATATCATCCTCCCATCTTCGATAGAATAGAATAGAATAGAATACTCTTTATTGCACACTATAACACATACAGAAATAACAATAACATACAAAGTAAATCTGTAGTATGTAATAGGCGGTCTTATCGCTAGGCAGCGATCTCTTCCAGACAACCTATGCATGGAATTGGGATACTGCCGATACTGCCTGCCTTTACTTCGCTTTCTATATTTTGGGCACCATTCTGTCACATCTTTCGTCTACTTTTCTATCTCACTTCTTGATAGGTGTCCTGCCCATTTCCCAAATGTAGTTCATATATGTGACTATAAATGGTATCATTTATAATACACATATTATACAAATTGAACTTTTAATTGATACTTACGCCATAAAAAGAATATATGTCAAACGGTTTTTCAGTTAGAAGATATTTTTTATTTTCATGTGCGTGGTCGATTGTTATCATTTTATCCGGGATGTCATCATCATAAAGTATGTTTAAGTTCAAACATGTTTGATTATTTTCAAAATCACAGTTTACTTGGAATGGATCGTCTTCATTTATAAAATATTTACCTGTAATATAAAATTATATCTTAATAAACATTACATATCTTATTACTATCATTTAATCAAGAAACGGCTATTACAATAAGTTTCAGCAACCCACCAAGCTATCATATAATTAGTGATATGAGCTAAAACTCTAGGGGTTTACTAGTAATCACAGAATAATCGTTTTCATATCCTGTTATTGTTGTGACGCCTAAGGTTTTTTTATTATAAATAGTTGAACCTAAGGTGGGCTACATGATAGAAAAGAGCTACCGTTGCAACACTTGCACCCCTGATTTTGAATGAACGCTTTGAAAAAATCAAATGTTTGACAATACCATTGTGTACTTGCTTGTTCCATCAGAAACTTATTAAGCTCAAACTTTGGAAGTTTTAAAAATTATTCATATGAGTGTATTTAGTATTTGTTGGTTTATACTAGTAAAGAGATAGTTTAATAAAAAACATACGCTTTCTACACTCATTGCCCCACAGTAGGATTTTCTCCTATGTCGTGGGTACCATGGAGTGTGTCCACAAGACAAACACAAACACCTAGACCCAGAACATGAATCTAAACTCATGATTCAGATACCTGTCTAACCAGGAATCGAACCCGGGACCCATTGCACGTCATACCGGTATGGTAACCGCTCCGCCACGCGGGTCGTCAGCGCAAAACAAAAGAAACATTCTAACAGAGAAAACTTGTTACAAGGTATCTATTAAATTTTAATGTCTGTCGTTAACAGGGGCTACTTATAACATAAAGTTGATACCTTTACGTTTTAAAGATACGACAAAACAGGGGCATTGTTTAAAATAACAAAATGATATGAATTATTAAATACTATAACGATACTATTACGAGCAGTGATAGCCTAATGGTTGAAACTTACCCTCTCAACCGGGAGGTCGCAGGTTCAAAAATCAGTGGTGCGTGCCTGGGGCACGCACCACTGATTTTTGTGCGTATTAGAAATTAATTATCACTGCTTTTCGGTGAAGGAAAACATCGTGAGGAAACCTATACACCCAAGAGTTCTTAAAAAAAAAAAAGTTCTCGAAGGTGTGTGAAGTCCACCAATTCGTACTAGGCCAGCGCGGTGGACTATAGCCTATAACTCTCTCATTCTGAGAGAAGACCCGTGCCCAGCAGTGGGACAATAATGGGTTGTCGAGTCGAGATAATATTTACCTGATAGAGAAGAAACCATTTCATTTCTGACAAGGTATTCACAAGACTTTGCAGGTTTATCCTTAGATTTTCCAAGCGGAACTGAATCATCTGAATATAACGGTCCTTGGGGAGCTGCGGAAATATAAGAAATTATCTAAAGTAATCATAGTTGTAAATATATATGTACAAGATATGTAAAATAATATACATTTAAGTACATCTATAATAATAATAATATTTATTTATTTTCTCTCAAAATAAGCACTTAATCTATAGACATGAAACAAGAGTGAAATAATATAATCTGTAAGCCTAACGTTGTGAGAGACTGGTGCCAGAAGTAGGTAGTAACATGTCGTCCCTGTAGCTCCGGGATCAGAATAGGGCTACGGCATCCCTGCCTGTCGTAAGAGGCGACTAAAAGGGGCTTCCGGGGTTGCAGACGGCTAGAGTGGGAGCTCGAACCGTTCGGTCAGGCGATTGCCTGACCGAACGAGAAGGACGGCGGTATGTGTGGTCGCATACCGTCGTAAAGACTGGACAGAGCGGTGGGCCCAGCCGCCCATCTGGGAGGAGCCGGATGGAGCAACGCGCTCGGAGGATTCCGGTTGAAGTCGTTTCGAAATCCCGGAGTCCTCCTTTTCAGCGCCGAGGACGGCCACCGGGGGGGATTTAGTGCGGTAAAAATCCCACATAACCCTGCGTCGCTCCCGGGTACTTTTTGAAGGTTTCCCCCTCGAAAACAAATAAAAAAGGTAGTACCTGTATTTCACAGGTCACCAGTGCTCTCCCTCGGATAGATTCCAGAATACATTTAATACATATGTTAACTGAGAAAATTAAAGTATCCTATTTAATAATAAAATATATGTTAAAATCAACGTAACCAGAATTTTTAAATTAGTTTGTGAGTGCTTGTGAATGTTTGTGGGCAAGTGTGTGGGTCTGTGCGTGTGAGCGGGTGTATGTGTGTGTGCGTGATGTGTGATCTATGATTATATCTTAAAGTTTCTTCGAGTATGCAAAAAAGGCTGTGAACAGATATTGCCTATAACGATGTATATATATATATATATGACATACATATGTTTTGAAAATATAACAATAGAAAACTGTGGAATCCTTACTTGGAACACAATCGAACCCCTTGTCTCCCTTTTCTCCAGGTGGACCCTGTAATTAAACTCGTAGTAAATGTAATGCAAAAATTGTAACAGTAATTAGGACTTATATTTTACTGGCTTTCTCTATAAGTAAACTGGGGACTTTCGTCCAATTTCATGTAGCTTTTATTTATTTATTTAATAAAGGCATACCAACTAATACATATATAAATAATATCAAATAAAAAAAAACATAACATTACAGTTATATGCACTTGCAACAAACAATTGATTGTAAGCATGATTAATTTCAATCAAAAACACTTGTGCAAAAATATTTCAGACGTCCGAGACATTCTTTGTTAATTTAAATCAATCTATGTGATTTTCTGTACAGATAAAAATGGATGTTAGTCTATATATCCTTTATAAAATCCTAATCTTCGCTAATGATCATCATATGCATTCAATATTTGGTCATGATATTTTGCAGAGTTGTCGTGCATGAGCCTACGAAGGTTTCTGCTTTTTTGTGGTGGCGTAGCAACCCCACAAGGTACACCTAGTAGGCTGTAAAATAGTGACCTACTGCATTACGTACCGTTACGTCATAGAATATTAAGCCATGAGGCTTTAATGATAAATCACTTAGTCAATTAGGGAATAATTATGTCGTGTAAGTTACAACTGAACATAATTTCGGAAGTTAGATGCCAAGCCTCATCTAGGACGCGCTTATTCCATGTATTGTTTACGTACTTGTCCACTCTGTCGACGATGTAATAAACTACCCACTTTTTTGTATAAAATCGCAGTGCTTTATGTATAAGATATTAATGTTTATAACTTTTAACTTCTCATGTAAGTGAATTGTGAGTTATTTAACCTGAGATGACTAGCTTGTTAATATACACAGGCTGTAGATTTAGAATATTGTGTTTGTTTACATTATGTATGATCCTATTAAAATTCGAGGAAAAATATAGCTGACCGAGAAATATAAGGTAAAATTTCTGTTGGATTTTAGGTCGAATTATTACAGACAATAATTAGAATATACGTGCTCGAATTAAAACTACGTCCTAACTTGTAGTAAATACTTAAAAACATTGCGGTAAGATACTCGTAATATTTAGTGAAGCAAATAATAGGATTAATAAGAATACTATTTGATAATAACTTATAATATAATATAAGCATTTTATTTTTGTGTTTAGTGTACAATAAAGAAGTTGTATCGTATTGTATTGTAATATTTACTTACTTGATCGCCTTTAACAGTTAGCTCTGGTGGATAAATATATACCTGAAATCAGAGAATTAAGTCATAAGCATTATTTCTTTAAACAAATGGAATAGGCAAAAGACATATCGTTATTGAAAATACCATTATGTTGTATACGTATTGTATACATTAGGGTGTGATCCTAAGTCCCTGTAGCCTCGGGGTCAGAATAGGGCTACGGTATCCCCTGCCTGTCGTAAGAGGCGACTAAAAGGGGCTTCCGGGGTTGCAGACGGCTAGAGTGGGAGCTCGAACCGTTCGGTCAGGCAATCCCGGGAAGGACGGCGGTATGTGTGGTCGCATACCGTTGTAAAGATTAGACGGAGCGGTGGGCCCAGCCGCCCATCTGGGAGGAGCCTGATGGGGCAGCGCGCTCGAAGATTCCGGTTGAAGTCGTTTCGAGATCCCGGAGTCCTCCTTTTCAGCGCCGAGGACGGCCACCGGGGGGGTTTTAGTGCGGTAAAAATCCCACATAACCCTGCGTCGCTCCCACGGCGTCGGGTACCTTTGGAAGGTTTCCCCCTCGAAAACAAAAAAAAAAGGGTGTGATCCTAAAGTATACACAGGCGATTATTCCGTAACTTTTACAGATATCAAAAAACTTTAAGTGATATGGAGAGTACTTTACCTAATGAGTAAAATGACAATAAAGTAAAAAAAATATCCAAAAACTTCACATTAAACACTCCCATACATTTAGTATGAGATAATAGAAAGTAGATTAATAGAAGTAGTACATACTACACAAAGAATAAGAATTAAACGATACTAATCCCGCGTCGCAACGGTCAATATTTGTCCGTAATTCAAGTCTAAAACTAAACTTGATTTTTTTTTATACTTTAACCTAACGATAAGGCAGACAGGCTACCTGATGGAAAGTAGTCACTGTCGCCTGTGGACATTCGTAACACCAGAGGAGTCGCCAATGCATCGCTGGCTTTGCAGGAGAGCTCTTTTCGCACCTTGCAAAGCACCACGAATGTTTCTCAAATTCAAATAAATCTTATTAGTTTTCAGGTAGTTTTAAATATATTAGTTAAAGATAAAAAAAGGTTTAAATAAACTAAGCAGCATTAAAAGCAATAGCGAGTATTTCGACAAGGACATCCGTCATTTTTGACGTTATGTGTTTTCATAGTAAGACATTAAATGTTATATTTCGTTTATTACATACATGTGTGTGTACAATCCGTTTTTAGTTGATTTTATTATGTTTAATGCATTATTAAAAAAAAACATTTGGTACTCCTTCTCTACTATAACTATAACCGTGCGTAATTTTATACTCCTGCTTGACGTATTAATATATAAATTAAACAAGATATACTTACTGGTTGACCTGGTGCTCCAGGCAGCCCCGGTGAACCTAAAATTCCCTGAAATTAGATAATTGCATAATGCACAATAACTTGAGTCAATTTAGTCCCCTACGTTAACGAACAATATACTAACAGAAAAACATATTTTTAACTAAGTATATAACATGGTAAAAATAAAAAAAAAATGACATTACATTGTGTTACATGGTAAAGAAAAAAAAACATGATCTTGACCCAGTGATGAGGCTCTCTATTCTCACTGCGTCAAAATTTGTTTTTTGTCGACTTAAATATTTTTCACCATATATACCTAATAATAATATGAGTGCATGTCTATCGAAAGAAATGCGTTTGTAGTGTGTGTTGTGTGTGTTTTAAGTGTTCAGTGTTTTTATGTTAGGATCACATGTGTCACTAAAATGTTTAAAAATCTTTACTATACATTTAACAATTTTGATTATTCTTTTTACATTGATGGTATACGTAAAAATATCACTGAAGGAGTGGTAAAATAAGTCGCAAATATTGCATTGGACTTAATTCATATCAGTAGAGATATAATTGATATTAATTATTTATTTATGTGTATAATTAAACTCATTAAGATAAAACTCCCACTAAGCAGTTAGTAAGGTTACAATGAGATAATAGTTATAAGAATATTTTAAATAAGTTTTACTTACTGGTTCGCCTTTAACACCATGAAGTCCTCTTACACCGGTAAATCCCTGAAATGAAATAATTGATAAGAGGTGTTAGAACCAGCCGTGGTCCTTTACTGTGAGCCTCGTGCGTAAGCTTAAAGTCGCTCAGCGAGCTATGGAGAGGGCTATGCTTGGTATTTCCCTGCGCGACAGAATTCGTAATGATGAAATCCGTAGGAAAACGAAAGTTACCGACATAGCTCTCAGAATTAGTAGGCTGAAGTGGCAATGGGCAGGCCACATCGTTCGTAGGACAGATAACCGATGGGGTAGAAGAGTCCTCGAATGGAGACCACGTCTCGGCAAAAGGAGTGCAGGCCGCCCCCCGACCCGGTGGACTGATGACCTGAAGAAGACGGCGGGTAACCGCTGGATTCAGATGGCTCAGGACCGGTCGAAGTGGCGCAGATTAGGGGAGGCCTATGTCCAGCAGTGGACTTTCAAAGGCTGATGGATGGATGGATGGATGGTTAGAACCAGAGTAGCTCGATCGAGGAGGTATTATTTCCATCGTGAAGCGGTTCTTGTATTTCGTTGGTAAGGTGTGGTTCATTATCATCATCATAAGCTCATTTATATACGAGGGGACCATCTCAGTTCAGGAGCAGCAACGCATTTGTGATCGACTTCAGATAGGGAGCGTTCAAGTATTACGTATCTTGAAGATTTTTTGTCCTTCCCTCCCCCCATGTAACGTTCCATAACATTGTACCCCCTCCTCTTCTCAAAACGTTATGTAACACTCCAATGAGCATTTTAAAATATATCGTATATATTAAACTTCTAATTATAATTAAAAAAACAGTGTTACGTAAAACGTTGTTCAATTCCACTTCACGCCCCTGTAATGCATCGTAATATTTTACAAGACCTCCCCTCCCCCCAAATTGTTTAACGTTACACTTGAACGCTCTCATAAAAAACCCTTGTTCTAATGTTATATTACTATTTATGTTTATTAATAACTAGCTGTACCCTGCGCGCATTGCTACGCCATCACAAAAAAATCACCAGAAACCTTCGCGAGCTCTTCAACAAATTTGCTAAAGATAATCACATGATCAAATGAATAGTGACGATTCTATAGAGGACATACAGACATTCATTTTTATAAATAAGAAAAAGAAGAAGAAGAAGAATATAGCCGTTGACAGAGGAAGCCAATATATCAATAAAAGCATTTATCGAAGAACATACGACTGGTACAAACTTTTGAATTGTAAACGGTAACGTTTGGACTGTCTTACAACTGACTGGCTTTGACTAATTTGGTGCGAAGAGATAATTGCTATCTAACTCTATTTAACATGCTGAGGGGAGAAAGAACAAATTTACCTATGTATTTGTTTCACAAAAAATACAATCAAATTAAGAACCTCCTCTTTTTTTGGAAATCGGAAACGCCTCGTCTCGCATAAAAGCCTCGTCCAAATTTTACTATGTCATCGCCTTCCATATTTTGAGCTTTGCGACGATAAATTACAACAATCAGAAGAAGTCATATGTTTATAAATATATTCATGTATAAAATGAAGGTCTGTACATATTTGAATTATTGTTTTTTTATATGGAAAAATATGATTACCGTGTGGTCATATTTAAATTAGGAGAAAAAATATAACCGATGGGATGAAAAAATAACAAGAAGTTTTGTATTGGAATTGATTTTATAGGTACTTGATATTAATTTGAACCTATGTGTTGCAAATGATGAATCGTGAGTTCCGGGTTCAATTCGGATTCAGCCAGTCGCTGAATGATGAATTTAGGTTCTTGTTCTGGGTCTGGGTGTTTGTGTACTCGTCTTTATGTATTCATAGCACTCATAACACCGAAGAAAAGTCTTAGCGTGAGTCATGGGTGTAGAAAGCGCTTATTTAATATTTACTTACTCGTTCACCTTTAATACCAGGCGGTCCTCGGCGACCTTCAAATCCCTGAAATAAGTATTATGATTAAAATATATTTATTAAAGATGCACAGAATAGTGATTTAACCGAATACCGAATATTATTCGGTTAAACTTTTACCGAACCGGATATTCGGCCAAATTATTCGGTTTACCATTTGTTATTAAGAAAAAACTACGAAAGTGTGTTCATAAAAAAAATGTTGATTTGAGGTTAAAAATAAATGTTGATATAAAAATGTCATACTTTTAGAAAAAATGCGTATTTAATTGAAGTTTACTTGCTTTATATTATTAGCTTTATTTAACACACTCTCCATAGGAATTCTTTAACTTATAACATAGAACTTACGTAAAAAGTTTTGTCTATTTGTTCTATACCGTGACGTGTAGCCAAAAAAAAATATAGAAAAACTAGAACCGAATATATTCGGCACCAAAACTGAATAATTCGGCCGAATAAGAATAGTTAAAAAGATGCCAAATACGCCGAATACCGAATAACAACCGAATATTCGGCGCATCTTTAATATTTGGCCGTTTGTCACGTCATGCATGCGTCATCGACATCATCCGAAGGGTCCTTGTTACCGTTAATGTGCCGGCTATACGGTTTAGCACGAGACGATGGCAAGAGACCTGACGGTATGACACTCGTTCCCTGGAAACAGGGGAGGTCACTTGTATGGGATGCAAACTGCGTTGATACGTTGGCTCCATCTCATATATCGGTGACCTCGACGCGCGCATGTGGTGCGGCAGAAGCGGCCGAATCTACTAAACGGCGCAAATATGCAGCTGGGGGAGGGTTACTACATCTTTGTGCCGTATGTGGTAGAGACTTTAGGTCCATGGGAGCCAGAAGCACGATGGTTCTGCAAAGAACTATCGTCGCGACTGGTTGACGCTTCAGGAGACCCAAGGGCTGATGCGTATTTTGGCCAAAAAATCAGTTTAGCGATACAAAGAGGCAACGCCGCCAGCATTCCTGGGACTCTCCCAAGAGGCAGCGATATGGACTCTTTGTTTTATTTATAATTTACAATTTATTTTTATTTCTACTTTTCTGATAATATTTTATAAAAAAAAATGTTTTATTTATTTTTTATTTTGTTCTGTATATACTGTAAATAGATTAATATTTAATATTTATTATCATTAATGGATTAAATTTATAATTGGTATTGACTATAATATAGTCAATTCCAATTTTAAATATATTCTATTAATTATTAAACGCACATTCTCTCATATATAATTCATTCCTTTTAACTTCTTCGTTTTACATCAGCTCATTCTTCTTTTGCCTACTAACAAATAATAAATACGCAACTTAATTAACATATATTCAAATAATATATATTATCATTAATACTACTCGTACCTATATCCTTTAAACATTTTCACTTTTACAATATAATAATGGTAAAGTTAACATTTAAATTCTTATCCACTAGTGCATTGCATTTTATATGGTTTATTTCACGCGATTGACATTAATAATTAGTATTAGGTATACATGTACTCCGATAACTATTATGAATTTACACTTGCTGAGTGTGATATTTAGTGCAGAATATGTTCTGCGGAACAAATATTATTCATAGTAGAAAAAACAGAAGGTGAAATAGTTGTTACATTTGTATCTGGACCTTGGAACTTAAATAACTTGGATTTTGCAATAAGGTTGTAGTTAAGCATAAACATTTTTTAATAATTATACTTACTCGTTCGCCTTTATCCCCAGTCTCCCCTGGTGGACCTTCTAGTCCCTAAAAGCAGATAATTACATTATTGACATTATTGTGGTCCAAGTAAATGAAAATACAAGTTTATTTAAACCATAAAACAAGGTATAATATACAAAAAAAAATTTGAGATATGTCGGCCGCTATTAAAAAGCGTCCATAATGAAGTGAATTCGTCAAATCAATGCTTTGAAGTCGGGGCTCATCATGGAAACAGCTCACTGAGTAATCCACTAAAGTAATTATATTACCTACATTGTAACATCAACGTGCTAGTACTCAGAGTTTATAAGAAAAAAAGAAGTAACAACGCCATCTATCCTAATATTATGAAACTCAGTTCGTGATGCGACTAACACAACACCCTTGCTATGATGCCTTAGAGATGTATTACATCAATAATAGATGGTGCTCAGGTACTGAAATATGATGTCAATTAAAATGTCGTCATGTAATAATGTCGGTATTAGTTGTGTAACGAATGCTATAATGCGAAGATCGCGAATGCGAATGCGAATATTTCTCACCGACATTAAGTTGGTGTCAAAGCATGTAAATTTGGGCAAGGTTTTGTTTTTGGGTTGACGCAATTGCAATTTGAATATTTGTATAGAGAGTTGGCGACTTTTCTTGCAAAACACTAGAAACATGCGGATGCAAATATTCCTTACATTACTAGTCGATATGCTGAAAGAATATGATTTCGAAAAATAAGCAAAAACATCTTAATCGACTTGGGGGCTTGAAGTTCAATTTTAAATACTAGCTAGTCACCCGTCGGAACGGTCGAAATTCGACCATAATTTAAATTAAAAAACTAAACTTCATATTGTCCAAAGTAGTACGAATATTTCTATTATTTTTTTCTTTAAAAACGTAATCATTTTCAAGTTATTTTGAACGCACTCGTTAAATATAAAAAGAGGTTTATTTAGCTAAACGGCATTTAAAAGCAATAGCGTAGGTATTTTGATAAAGATACTGACATTTCTGACGTTATGTGTTTTCATAGTAAGATATTGAATGTTCTATTTCGTTTATTATGTATGTGTTTGTGACAAATGCACGGTAGTGTGTGTAATGTGTTTTTAGTTGATTTAATGTATGTTATATGTATTATTTGAAAAAAATATTAACATTCTGCACTCTTTCTCTACGTCCACTATAACCGTGCAAAATTTTATACTAATCCGTCCGCGGCATATTACTTAAAAATGCACTACAAGTTTTTGCTTCACGTATTAATATATAGCTATTGGCACTAATATAATTTAAATATAATAGATACTACTTGAAAGTAGCACTACAAAAAAAAACTTACTGTTTCTCCTTTTTCACCATTTCTACCGGGAAATCCTATTTCCCCCTGAAATATAATAAATAAATAATAATTAATTATTTACCGCCTTAAGTTTTTGTAAAAGCACCTTGCTTTTACAAAAAACGGTTTAATTCGTATCCTATTGTTTGTAACTGATAAGACATATCAGAGATACACATAAGAGACATATAAGAGATAAGAATATGAATTTTCGTAGAGTTGAAATTTGAGTTTTGACTTAACTGACTTCATTACATTTACAAGTGGAAGAAAATACCACTTGTCTAAGTATACATACAAAATATTATAATAATATGATTCTCCCTGATTTTAATGATATTGTTATTATTAGAGAGCAGTGATAGCCTAATGGTTGAAACTTGCCCTCTCGATCGGGAGGTCTGAGGTGCAAACCCAGGCAGACAGAAATTAATTATTACTGCTTTTCCAGGAAAACGTCGTAAGGAAACCATACCCGAGAGTTAAATAAAAAGTTCTCGTAGGTATGTGAAGTCCACCAATTCGCACTTAACTAGCGCGGTGGGCTACGGCCTAAACTCTTTCTGAGACCCGTGTCCAGCAGAGGGTAAAAGCAGCAGGTGTCCAATAATGTATTGACGAGAGATTATTATACATACAACTAATAAAAATACTATAAGCAATTAGAACAAAATATTTCCAAAATTTGAGCTATTTCAGTAAGTTTTTATACCTACTAACGAGTATCAGTTTTAATTAAAAAATACCTGAAATTAAGTACAAATAAAACTACTTACTGGCTCCCCTTTTGCACCTTTCATACCCGGAAAACCTGGTATCCCCTGAAAAAAATCAATGTGTTATTTTATCCCTTTAGGGGTTGATTTTAGGCAAATGAAGTAATTTGCTTAGTAGCACGTGTAACTGGTGATGTAAATATTTTTTTAATGTTTATTACACAATTGATGGTAGCAAGTAGCAGTTATTGAACTAACTGAGATATGAAAAAGCGATTCTTTAGTGGGGCTACCCACCATAAATATTTAAAAAGGCAGTGCCCTATTGTTTTTAAATATTTTAGCAGTTAGGGCGCTTGATGATGAATTAATCATTAGGGCTAGAGCTTTTATATTTATATGTAGTCGAAGATACACAGGAGACAGTTGTGCATATATCCAACATTCAAGGATTTTTGCTTTCCAAAACAGTTCGGTTCAAAGTTACCCAAAACGCAAGGTAACTTTGGATGTTCTCTAAACCGCTATTTTGTCTCATTTTCATTTGCAATACTGCTAAATGCAGTTAAAAATTAAAAATGTTAATATAAACGTCCACTTATTTTTTAACAAAACATATAATAAGGTTATTTTTATAAATTTTAAAAATCTAAAAAAACATTCAAAGCAGCCCAATTCGGCTATAGATCATATAAAAAATAAATAAACAACAAAATCGAAGTAATTTTAATTGCTCTAAGAAAAATTCTACATTGCCGCGATGATCATTTTGATAAAATATTAATAGCAATTAAATATAAATAGAAATAAATAAAATAAAAATTACTTACTGGTTCTCCCTTCACACTAACCGGAAAAACTGGAATGCCCTTAAACCAAGTGATTGACATGAGTTTTCATCAATCGAGAATATAATGCGTCTGCATCAGAAGGAGGGTAGTGTTTTTCGAGCGTATGTATGCGTGGATGTATGTTTGTGTAAATGTTTATTTATTTGGTAAATGCTACAGCCCAAATGGCTCGACGGATTGTAATATATGACATAACATTTGAAATGACAGTTGTGAATGTTATATAATTTTTAAATATGGACCTGAGGTCAAGGAAAATAGGGGAGGAGGGAAGATCTTTTAATATACCTAATAATAATATGGGTATCAAGATGAAAACTAATAAGTAGACCTTGATAGCAGTGATAGCCTAACGGTCAACCATTAGCCTACTCTACTACTAAGGTTCAAACCCAGGCACGCACGACTGATTTTTCTAAAATTATATGCGTATTAGAAAATAATTATCACTGCTTTTTGGTGAAGGGAAACATCGTGAGGAAACCTACACACCAGTAAGTTCTTAAAAAAAAGTTCTCGGAGGTGTGTGCAGTCCAATTCGCACTTGGCCAGCTCAGTGGACTTTGGCCTAAACTGTCTCATTCCGGGAAAAGACCCTAGCAGTGCGAGAATAATGGTTTGACGAAAGAAGTAGACTTTTACAAATACTTATATGTATTATACATTTCTTTTTACTATTTTGATCCAAAACAAAAAAGCTATTGATTCGTTTATAGCAGTCTGTTTTTTTTTAAATCATATAACAATGTTGCGTATTAACTACGATGTGACAAAGGCAAAATTACGGATAACCATCATCACTAGGAATAATAACTGGCACAATCATCATCGACTTAGTTAAATATCTTATCAGATGGTTTCTTAGTTTATTTCAAAAATAAAAAATGAAAAAATAAGTGTACTTACTTTATTTGGAAACCTCGAACCAGTATCTGAAAATAATATTTGATTATTGCCCATAAAATAATTTGCTGACAATATTATACCACATCAAAATTATAAGTTACTAACTAGTCGACCCGGCGAACTTCGTTCCGCCTAAAAGTCAAAAATCTAAAATTATCGGTAAACAATCACTATATTATACATGATTTATACATAAAACCTTTCCTCTTGAATGACTCTATCTTTTTAAAAAACTGCATTAAAATCCGTAGCGGAGTTTTAAAGATCTAAGCATACATATGAACAGACAGCGACTAGCGACTTTGTTTTAAACTATGTACCTAGTGATTACATTCCTTGACATTTGCCTGTAGTGGCTTATTTTTTTTGCAATTTAGCAGCATAAAACTGTTTTGATTTAAAATTACGTCAAATTTATTTGTGTTTCTCTTCAAGAGTAACATTGCAAATTTCATCAATTTTAGGGAGTATGGGACTTACTAATCAGGTAAACTGCACGCTATTTAGTGTTCCATACTCAAAAGGCGAAAACGGAACCTTACTACTAAATCTTCGTCATCCGTCTATACGTGTGTCCGTCTCTGTGTCACTAAGCTTTGTCTCATAAGTCATGATAGCTAGACAGTTGAAATTTTCTCAGATAGTGTATTTCAGAATAAATAAATATTTAAGTGGGGCTACCATACAAGAAATGTAATTTGTGCCGTTTTTAATAATGGTACCGAACCCTTCTTGCGCGAGTACGACTCGCACTTGGCCGGTTTTTTTTATTATTTCTTTAACATTGAAACGATAGTGTGGTCCTCTTGATTAGTAGTTATTGTCTCCCATGGATTATAGATATTTGACACAGTACAGTACAAACTTCATTTAGAATAAAAATTATATTAGACGTCAATCACAGATTCTTTGCTACTTCTTTCTTTTAAGGTGGTAGAACCTGTGTAGTTCGACCGAGGAAGTACCACCGCCACATCTATTTCTAGCGTGAAGCTTTTCTTGCGTTTCGATAGAAGGGTGTGGTTACCGGCACACTTTCACATGAGGTGACCATCATAGTCCTCGGGAGTAGCAACGCATATGTGATTGACTCTATAGTCATACATACATAACATGGGCTTCATCTATATGAAGCCCATGTTCTGTATCTAGTTGATTACAGATGTCCATGGGCAGCAGTGACCTGTTACCATCAGGTGGACTGCATGCTCGTTTGTTACTTCAGTCAGATATAAAAAACTTCCAAGGACTAGCACGGTCACCTCATAAGACAGTGAGGCTGTACTTTATTAAAGAAATAACTAAACATACCTTGAGGCGCCACTTGTATTATTGATACGAAAATTAAAATTAGAATGAGACATAGATTTAGGTCCATTTTGTAACAATTACAAATGTCTACTGAAATAATCTTTAACTTTGAAAATGTTTCATATGTTTCATAATGTATTGAAAACAGGAAAATTTAAGTTAATTAAAATGTTTATTTATCCTCAAATTCTATAAATACGTTATTTTGACTTGATTTGACTAATTTTATATTCAAAACTATTAACACATTACGTAAGTATTATTTGTAATGTACCTAATATTTTTTTCTGCAGGACATATTACTTATGTATATGAAATTTTACTTAAGTTAATGAAGTTTTTTATAAATGGTAACGTTCTAAGATTTATAATTTGAAACACAGATTAATATCATGTGAAAAAATACATAGTTAAATTAGGATATCAATATGAAGTTAATTGTACATTAATTTGATAATCTTTAGTAAGTCTTTGCTTTTTTTTCGAGTGGGAATCCTTCAAAAGATACCTGACGCCATGGGAGCGACGCAGGGTTATGTGGGATTTTTACCGCACTAAAACCCCCCCGGTGGCCATGGATGTCCATGGGCGGCAGTGACCACTTTCCATCAGGTGGACTACATGCTCGTTTGCTACTTAGGTCATATAAGAAATATCTGGATTTTCTTTTCAACTGCAAGTTCCACCTCATATTTAAAAATATAAATAAAGCTATTTATTTGACCATTACAACCCGAAAATCGAATTACCGACATTAAGCAACACCATGTCGTCAAGTCCAATACTTAAAATAGAATATAAGCATAACTTTATTATGTTGTTTTTCTTAAGTACCTTTTTTCCTTAAAACTTCTCTACGTCTTACATTTTATTTACTATTAGCTGCTGACATACTTATGACTGTTTATAATAATTTTATACACCCTACCCTCTCTTTTATCGGTAATATTTTCTTACCTACTGTAAGGTTGCCTGGAAGAGATCGCTACTTAAGTGATAAGGCCGCCTATTGTACCTTAAAATATATATATATATGTCATATTTGATATATGAATTTTTATGGTGTACAATAAAGAGTTTTTGTATTGTATTGTATTGTATGCTCTTACTTTTGGAAAACATTACTTCAAATAATCACTATTTAAATTTTTAGCACAAAAATCATATAAACAGCGCTGGGGTCGCTCTTTTGACAGATGCCACGCTAAATGTGCCACAAATGTTAAAGTAGTAACCGATCTTTTGGATACATCTCGTTACTTCTTATACTTAGATGATATTGACATATCCGATATTTGGCAACCATCCAATAATCGGGTCCCTTCTCCTTTTTTTGTGTATCAAGGGGGAAACCTTCAAAAGGTACCCGACGCCGTGGGAGCAACGCCGGGTTATGTGGGACTTTTACCTCACTAAAATCGTAGCCTCACTAAAGCCGTAGCCATCCTCACCGCGCGCTGCGAGGAGAATTCCAGGTTCTCCAACGAACCACAACCAGAATCCTCCGAGCGCGATACCCCTTTCGGGCTTTGCCCCAGTGAGCATATGAGGTCACCGTATCTCCTGGTGTTTACGACGGCATGCGATTACACATGCCATCGTCCTACCCGGGGTCGCTTGTCTGGACGGTTCGACCTCCCACTCTAGCCGCCCGCAACCCCGGAAGCCCCTTTTAGTCGCCGTTAGAGGCAGAGGATACAGTAGCCCTATTCTCGTCCCGAAACTTCAGAGACAGGGTCCCTTGCCCTATAGTTATTATTTGTTTTATCCCTTTTACTACAATGTGTTTAAGTTTATTTGTATTTTCTTTTATTAGGTACATATTATATTTTATAATTTTTGTAATGCTCTAGGTTCAAAAAATATATATTTTATGTTACTCTGACATTGAAGTCAATTCAAATGATATTAAGCTTGCGTGTTTACGAGTACGCTTGGAAAACTTGCTCTTCTTTTGATGCAGATTGGTAAAGAGCCTATCAAAACGGCGGTCGTATATTTGCCCGTCCCTCGGAATGGAATACGTCTGTGCTGTATTTTATCCCTGTAGCTCGGGACTACAATATAAGCTATGATATTTCCTGTTAAGCAGTGATAGCCTAATGGTTGAAACTTGCCCTCTCAATCGGGACATCCGAGGTTCAAACCCAGGCATGCACCACTGATTTATGTGCGTATTAGAAATTAATTATCACTGCTTTTGCATTGCCGAAAGTGAGTAAATAAGATATTTTAGCTTGAGAAGTAAGATTGAAAATTCGAAATTTCCGACGACCTATGGAATGATAACAGTTGGTATATGTGGCCGCCTAACATAAGTAACCGAAGGTGCAGAACAAGGTATATTCCGTGGTAGAACTCTTAATGGGTGTAAGCTAAAATAATTATCTTGCACTTTTTATGAAGTACTAGTTGAACCGGCAAACTTCGTTCCGCCTAAAAGTCAAAAATCTAAAGTTATCAGTGTTTCTCCACTATTTTGTACATTTTTTATATACATATAAAAACTTTCCCCTTGAATCACTCTATCCTGTGCATTAAAATCCGTAGAGTAGTTTTAAAGATCTAATCATACATAGGGATAGACAGCGAGAAGCCATATTGTTTTATACTATGTAGTGATGATAATGATTCTCTCCATAGCAAACACTAGTAAATTCATCAAAAATTTCTAGACATGTTACACCTAAATGCTTAAGTGTAGTTACGTTTTCGAAAATAAAACAAACAAACAATTGAATGTCTTAAACATTTTATATTTCACTCTACATTTATAAAACAAACTTTCTTACAAACTATTGTCCTTTAATTTTAGTACTCATATCTCTATTTTAATTTATTCAGAATTTTGCGGTACAAATAAAAAAAAGTACAATAGCTTGTTGAAGTAAACATACTTTTCATAGATAAAAAAAAAACTTAGAAAATCTTAATTAGATTTTTTAATATATTACGTTACTCGCAATTACTTCTATTGCAAATCAATAGAATTAAAAATCAGCACATAGTTGGATTGTTTCAATCCAAAAAGATTGTTCCACAGCAGGCTGGATGTGTCGGATATTCAAACCTGTGATCGGAAGATATTCTGGGAAGCCTTCTAGCTTGATCTCGTCGTGTTGTGGTTTAAGTTCTGTAGCGTTTTCGAATATCTAAAAGAACAATCCAAGATATATGTATAATTGTAGCAAATTTTCGGTTGGTCAAATTATGCCTGATTGTCATGGATTTAACATTCTTATGAAATATTTCTAATAAGTGAATAAATAAGATGATAGCTGTAATATTATAGGCTACGTAGCCTGAGGAATAGTTATTAAAATGGAGTTCCTGAGTTTTTACCATTTACCAAAAGATACTGCAGCATTATCTATGTATTAATACGTGAGGCAAAAACTTAGGATCCATTTATAAGAAACTTGCTCCGGACGGAGGAGAATGAAACCTAGCACGGTTATAGTTGATGTAAAGAAAGAGTACCAAATGCTAATATTTTTTACAAATAACGCACAAAATATACATTAAATCAACTAAAACACATAATACACACTACCGAACATTTGGCACAAACACATAATAAACATTCAAAATTTTACAATAAAAACAAAACGTGAAATATGTCGTAGTCCAAAATACCCGTTACTGTTTTTAAATGCAGCTTAGTCAATTAAGCCTTTTTAAACCTTTTGGGTATACTAAAAATAACTTGAAAATTAGGGAAATTTAATTTAATTTTGTGCTACTTTCAAAAATATCAAGTTTACATTTTTGATTGAATTACGGTCGAATTTTGACCGTTGCAACGGTTGAATAGTATTCAGGAACATACTTTGAGCTTGAAAGAGAGCAATACCATTATGCTACTGTTAAGTAGTCTCATGAATAAAATGACTTTATAAAACTTTACTTATGTGGAGGTATATTCGTTCTCCAAGATATAAGTTAAGCATAAGTGCATAATAATAAAACATTATAATGCCATAATATACCTCACAGTTATCAGGATTTGTTAGTATTTCATAACTAAACGTATCTTTGTCAGTTTCTCCAATATCTATGTAATCTTGATTCCAAGATAGTAATCGCAAATTTCTTGTTACATTCAAAGATTTTATGACCACGTTCTTGCAGTGAAATTTAATCACTTGTGTTATTTTATATTTAGCTTGTGACTTGAACCATATCATCTGACGGTAACTAACCTGAAAGAAGAAATATAAGGTATTATATACTAGTCACATCGGGACGTAATGAAATTATCGCGGAAGCAGTGTATACCATACATAAAGTGCAATAGAGTGACCACGGATTACAATATCATTATTGAGTTCACATGTACAACACTACTTCACCCACTCGACACAAGATATCTATTACTTTACAACAGATATAATTGAAGATCCGTAGGACTTTAGTACTTATTTTCTGTGAAGATTAGTTCTGTTTAATTGTCGCGATACTATTTGGTTCAGAAGAGGTAGTTTTCATTTGATATCTACATTGCTATGGTATTTTTTTTACTTCCCTCTCCTCCCATTATTCTGATATCGGCGCAATATTTAAAAATATATATACAGTGTCACTCTGCAAACTTTTATGATTCCAATTATATGTCATTTAGATAAATGACATATAATTGGCATCATGGCTGGACAGATGTCCAGCCATTTGGGTCGTAGCGCGTGCCAAAGAAATAGACATACATACAAACAAACATAAATATCAGTTAGTAGAACCAGTGTAGTTCAAAAAGGGAGGTGCCACTGTGTAAAAGTGTTTTTAACAAAGTGAAGTATGTTGTTGATACTTACACCATAGAATTTGTATATATCTAACGGATTTCCAGTCAGGAGGTATACTTTTCGTGCGGGATCGATTACCACCATTTTTTTTGGGATATCATCATCTAATACATTTAGTTTCAAACATGTTTTACTTCTTTCAAAATCGCAAGTTACTTGAAATGGATTATTCTCGTTTACGTAATACGTTCCTGCAATAAAGCAAATAATGAGTTAACTAGTTTTATCTGTTGATTCATAGACTTTATCCGGTCTTCATACGCACAGACTATTATATAAATAATTTATCATGAAATTCCAATAGAACCAAATTAATCCATGTGATTCGATACATATTAATACGTAAAAAAATATTTATTTTCGTAATAAAAAGTATCCTATTTCTTTTATAACACCTCTACGAATCTGTTTACAAATTTAATAATAATCGGTTAAGTAGTTTTTTCGTAAAAGCACAACAAACTAACTGACATTTACATTTATAATATTAGTAGGGATTTATAATCTAAAGTCTATACTTAGAAGATCGTATTTTTACCACAATATTAAAAGAGACAGGAAATTTTAACTCTTATGTTAAATCCAAGCAAATGAAATTTGTGCATCGGGAGATCAAACTCGCGACATTTTTATTCTTATTATACTCGTAATTACGAGTATATATAGATTTAAGGCAGGCATACGTCACACAACAAAGCAGATGTACATAGCTGCACTAGTACTATCACTGAAGTTGTTGTAATTTTAAAGAATTCATATTTAAAACTGTAAATTAAATTGCGGTGGTATTCCTTACTAACGTACAGTTTATAATAACGTTAAATTTTACTAAAATTTACCTGATAAAGGACTTTTTCCATTTTTGATTACGTGTCGACAAGATTTTGCAGGATTTTCTTTAGATTTTCCAAACGGTAGAAGATTTACAGATTCTGAGGGTATACACGAATAGTATTAAATGTTTTATGTATACATACTCATACATATATGTACTTATATTAATAAAAGACAAATAAATGTAGGTTAAAATGGCCTTCCACTATTACTACGTTGTTAGTTACAAGTGAAGCTAATTACATATTTATTGATTATAAGTAACCTTACCATCTAGTACTACACACTATTATAATACCTATCAGAGTATATATAAAATATATTTTTCATCAAAATGAGGAAACCCTGCGTCGCTCCCACAAAAATAAGTTACCGCTTTATTTACCGTGTCAATGATGGGTTACATGTCCCCCAAATGGAAGGTTTTGAGGGGTAATTTGTAAAGACAGGTATAGCGGCTTGTTGCTTTTTTCGCTGAAAACTTTCCCAGCTCAGTTTTCCGTAATCATGTTCGAAGACAACATACTGGAGCTAACTTTCATTACCATGTAAAAACATGATTGTAATTATATTTAAAAAAATGGGTATAAATAAGAAAAATAAAAACCCGCTGAGTTGCCGGATCTTCTCAGTTGAGGTCGTGTTCCGATCCGGTGGTAGTGTAAGAAAAAAAATGTAACTGACAATTTGTAAGTGCCCCGTAGGCCTATACAAAATAAAGACATTTCATTTCATCTACGCATTTTTTGAGACAATTCTTCATTTGGATCCCCTATTAATTTTACTACATGACGTACTAGCAAACAATGGTAGCAGTAGCCTACCTTGGAGAACCAAGGCAGGCTACTGCTACCTCGTCCCTGTAGTTCCGGGATCAGAATAGGGCTACGGCATTCCCTGCCTGTCATAGGAGGCTTCCGGGGCTAAAAGGGGCTTCCGGGGTGGCAGGCGGCTAGAGTGGGAGCTCGAAACGTTCGGTCAGGTAATCCCGGGAGTGACGGCGGTATGTGTGGCCACATACCGTCGTAAAGACTAGACGGAGCGGTGGGCCCAGAAACCAATCTGGGAGGAGCCCGATGGAGCAACGCGCTCAAAGGAATCTGGTTGAGGTCGTTTCGAAATCCCGGAGCCCCCTTTTTAGCGCCGAGGACGGCAACCAAATGCAAAGGGGTTTTAGTGCAGTAAAAATCCCACATAACCGTGTGTCGCTCATAACGGTGTTAGATGCCTTTTGAAGGTTTCCTCTTACACCCTACCATTCTTAAATTATATATTGTAAGTTTATTTAACAGAATTTTGTAAGAAATGTAGAAACAAAACATATTTTTACCTGGAATTAAATTGCGTCCCTTTTCACCCTTTTCTCCTTTAGGACCCTGCAATAAAAATTATATTAAAAAATAGGTAACACAAAATGAATTATAAAGGCAATCTGTAAATCATATTTTACTCATCTTCCCGAAGAAAGCTTTGGAACAAAGGTCAAGCATTTTAATAAATCCGGCGTTATTTACCTAAATGACATACCATTACCTAAATCAAAGATATGCCATGATTTGATTCTGAATTATTACTATTTTGTTTAAATCACATTTATATAACACTATCAGTAGGTACCCCGAACTTATCCCTGTAGTTTTGGGATCAGAATAGGGCTACGGTATCCCCTGCCTGTTGTAAGAGGCGACTAAAAGGGACTTCCGGGGTTGCGGGCGGTAAGAGTGGGAGCTCGAACCGTCCAGCGAAGCGACCCCGTGTAGGACGACGGCATGTGTGACCACATGCTATCGTAAACACAAGGGAGGCGCTCTGAGTACAATGCTCACTGGGAAGAGCCAGAAGAGGGCATCGCGCTCGGAAGACACCGGCAGCGGTCCGTTGGAGATCTCCACACAGAGCCGAGGACGGCCACCGGGGGGCTTTTAGTAAAATCCCACATAACTCGGCGTTGCTCCCACGGCGTCGGGTACCTTTCGACGGTTTCCCCCTTTATATCAAAAAAAAAGGTACCCCAAACTATCATGCGCGATTATAAAAATAGTCATGACGCGGATCTGGTAGATTGAATATTTTATTTGACGCGATCATATTAGTCCTCGGGAATAGCAACGTATTTGTGATTGTCTTCAGAAGTCATATTCTAAATGAAGTACGTTTACATGTGGCCATGGGGCCGGAGACTACTTACCATGATGAAGTTCGTTCAGTCGTTTTGCTACTTATAGGTGGTAGAACCAGTGTAGTTCGCCCGGGAAATTACCACCGCCACAATTATTGTTATCGTAAAGCACTGCTTGCGTTTCGATGTAAAGGTATGGGTATCAGCACACTTTTATAATGAGGCGACCATCTTAGTCCTCGGGAGTAGCGACGCATCTGTGATTGACTTCAGATAGAACCCTATGTATCTGTATCTGTATGAAGTTGCTTACAGATGTCCATGGGCGGCAGTGACCACTTACCATCAGGTGGGCTGCATGCTTGTTTGCCTCGCCTCATATAAAAGTGTGCCGGCAACCAAACCCTTCCATCGAAACGCAAGAAATGCTTCACGCTAGAAATAGGTGTGGCGGTGGTACTTCCCCGGTCGAATTACACTGGTCCTACCACCTTCAAAAAGTTTAGATAGAAGGAGATTTTGTCATATCTGGTAACATTTACTTACTGGATCACCCCTAATATCTCGAAAACCCTGTAATAAAATTTAAATAATAATTTATTGCATCTATATTGTGCGATTTAAATAACAAAAGTAGAAAAAATAATATTAAAAACTTAGGTTATTAAGCAAACACATTTCAGTAAAATTTTCAATAGAAAAATTATAACTTTTAAATTAAATGGTCTTCTATTTTTTTCTTATTTAGGAAACATTTAATTCTAACCAAAAAAATAACTTTGAACCTATTGTATGTGATATTAGTGAAATTGCTTTTATATACCTATATAAAACAAATTCGAACTTTTCCAGATACGATAACGCTTTTTTACATCCATATATATCTGTGGAATTAATAATCTCCTTTTTTACACGTCACGTGAAATGGTATTCCACTGAGTGCTTCATAAAAAAAAACACATTTCACACACCGGCTATGATGTAGAAACCTACGTTGCGCAATGTAAGTTCTGTATCCCTAGTAAAATGGATACTTATAAGATTTACTACCGATTTCTGCCTTAATTATTTTACCAAAATTGTTAAAAGTTAAGAAAACAGAGATCTTTCTATAGATCTCCATCTTCTAACACGGATTTATCGATCTCACTTTTGGAAAACGCTTAGAAAAACTGTTGTCTTTCGATTGTTCTTTGGTCAATTTTGTAAAAAATTGGCACAGAATTCGGCGACTAGCTGTGAAAGTCCACGGCACCGTAACTCATACTTACTGATAAACCAGGATTACTCGCACCAGGCATCCCCGGTGGACCCGGAAAACCCTGAAATATTAATAAATAGGGTTATTGAAATACTAGATTATTTGCGCGGCTTCATCCGTTTTGGCCATGTCTACGACGATGCTAAGAATCCTATGTGGTTATCTAAGTAATAAGCTATGAGTTAGCCAAATACTAGCTAAATCTGGTCAGTTTTTGCGTGAAAGAACAACAAACACGCATACATCCTCGCAAACTTTCGCAACATTAATAGAAAATAAAATTAACCAAGCGAAAATTTGTGAACCGTGAAGCGGACGGAGGAGTACGAAATTTTGCACGTTTATAGTTAATGAAGAGAAGAAGCACGTTATGCTAGTATTTTTTTCAAATAATGCATAAGACATACGTAAAATCAACTAAAAACACATTACACTACCTTGCATTGGACACAAACACATATCTAATAAACGAAATAAACATTGATATTCATAGAAGACTCTATGAAAACATGTAACGTCAAAAATGTCAGATGTCTTTGTCAAAATACCCGCTATTGATTTTATATGCAGCTTAGCTATTTAAACCACGTTTTACCTTTAACGGATGCGTTCAAAATTAGTTGAAAATTATTAGGTACAATTTATTTGAATTTGAGAAATATTTGCGCTTCTTTGTACAATATGAAGTTTTTTAATTTAAATTACGATCGAATTTCGACCGGTGCGACGGGTGAGTAATACCAATCAAATAGCTAAAGAAATCACAATGTGAAAATAATGTAGTCGCAAGTCCTAAGCCATCCATCCATATTGCCATCAGATTTTGTATATGAACTCCTTAACTCTGATAAATAAATGAGTGATGTATATTCATGCTGGATACATCAAGAAACTATTACTTGGTTAGTTATGTCTTGTTATTTTGTTAGTTGTGTAAGAAGGAAGGAAAAAGGTGGCATGGCATATCCTAGCGTTCACTAGTGGGCGTAAGAATTACGGGCCTGGAGAGAATTACGCCACTGATTTAGTCACTATCACACTTTACGGAATTAACATTTGGAATAACGTATAACTGATATTAACAAGAATAACGCTCCGATTAGCGGTGTAAGCGGCAACACCATAGATAAATACTAATATACTAGAGATAGATGTGCAACTCTCGATTCGTTCCAAATAACTGTGTACCCTGATCAATAGATGTCTCTGTTTCAATTATTTTGGAGTGACCGCTAGGTGGCGCTCTTTTGTAGACATATTATTGTTTCCAATAAAATTATAGGCCTATTTTAAAACGTTAAGGCTGTATATAAGAATAAATAACATTATATACAGCCTTAACATCTTAACAAGCATTCTATGTAAAATAAATAAAACAAAGTATTCATAAAAATAAGTTTTTATTAGTCCATAAAAAATTGCCAGGTAATCGTCTTAGTAATCTTCCAAGGCCAAGATCCAAAAAGCCAAGTAATCATAAAGGCAAGAGTCCAAGTAAATCCGTAAAAGAAAAGCCAGGTTATTGTTTATCAAAATGAAGCACAAGGAAAATATTTCTGCAAAAGTTTAAACCGCTAACAAATCGCACCAAATTCAAAACTTTTCTGACAGATGACAGAATAACTATTGTGTTGCCATTTCTACTACACACAAAAACTACCATTATTTTATAATTTATTTTTAAACTAGTTGACCCGGCGAACTTCGTTCTGCCTAAAAGTCCATTATTGATCATTAGGATTTTAAAATTAATACAAAATAATATAAATAAAATATGCAATTGCTGCAGACTTTGCAGAATGCTCTTTCCACTGTAGTGTTGACCTTTATTAAAAATATGAAGTTATAAAACAATAAAAAATATTTTTAAATACTTTTTGTTGATTAATCTTAAGTAGGTATGAATATTTTTGGAGTTTTACTGTATCTACAAATTCTACCATAATTCGTACCACAAAGTCTTAAATATACCTGGCAATGTTTTTATACATAGACGTAATGAAAAGTTTCATTATACGCAAAATTTATTCAAATTTTAAAATAATGTTTGTTTATTTATATTATCTTATAACTAAATACAGTTTATATTTAAAAAAATATTACATCTATGATGAAAGTCAATTGCAAAAATAAACCAAAAAACTTGGTATTTTTTGGCATTAATTACAGAAGCGCCATCTATTAAAAATATGATAAAATGAAGCCTCAATATTTGTACCCTGACCACTAGGTGGAGCCTCTTTCCATACATTTTTTCTTAGATAATGTTTCTATGAGAGTTTCACCCCCATGGGCAACACGTTCAACAAAGTAATGTCCCAACTAATTCGGTCGATCCACTTTTATGCATTCCGATCGCACGACATAATCTACGCCTACCCGCTCAACGTTGCTTTTAAATTAGGCAGGTGCTACCCGCACTTGTCTATGTCAATAGATTTAAAAGTATACGACGTTAATCATGAACTACTTAAATTTCCCATCTACCGACAAATTCATATTTATGTTTGGGTTTTGGTTTAGCTCAGCTGAAACAAGTTAAAGAAAGTAAAAATCATCTCATATCTGATTTCCACCCTCATGAGATCAGAAATTTAAGTACAATATTTTTAAATTTTCAGGGACAAAAATCCTCAATTTTTTTATTTTTTATTTATTTTTATTTTATTTACAAATTTATTGCACCTTTAAAAAGTTACAATAGGGCAAACTTAATGCCTGATGGCATTCTCTGCCTTTCATAATCAATGAAATATTTAGGTAATAAGTAATACAGAGATAAATAGGTATATACATTTTTTGTGTATTTTACATATTTACTTTTGTTAATTATTATTTACATAGAATTATAATTAAGGTAGGTAAACTTATTATTAATAATTTCGTACCTATAATTTTATCAAATTTATAATGGACTACAATCTTTGAAATAGATAAGCGTTAAATCATTAATTACGAAGTAATTGAGCATAACAGCTATAATGATAGAAAGGAACTAACCCGTACTAATTGAGTACCCCCTGTTATTTTGAAGTCGGTTAACAAAAATGTTCAATAAGCGCTTTTGCGTCGGTATAAGAATGAGGCTGATAGAAATTTACATTCGAGTTTAGATTTAGGTAGGGAGCTCAAACTCCCATTATTGACCCACTGCTAGGCCCGGGTCTTCTCTCAGAATGTGCGTTTAGGCCATAGTCCACCGCGCTGGCCAAACGCGAGTTGGTGGACTTCACACACCTCCGAGAACTTTTTTTTTAAGAACCCTCGGGTGTGTAGGTTTCCTCACGATGTTTTCCTTCACCGAAAAGCAGTGATAATTAATTTCGAAACAAATTCTCTGGATAATATTTACGTACTTGATCACCTGTAGCTCCAGGCAGCCCTATAGGACCTAGAACGCCCTGAAATAAAGATATCGAATTATTAACATTCATATGAACGAACGCGAAGCGATTAAATAATTGAGCGACTTACAAAGTTGAAATAATAATTTATAATAATAATATTTTACCAGGTGGTAGAACCAGTGTAGTTAGATCGGGGAAGTACCACCGCCACACCTATTCCTAGCGTGAAGCATTTCTTGCGTTTCGATGGAAGGGTGTGGTTGCTGGCACTCTTTTATATGAACCGACCATCATAGTCCTCGGAAGTAGCAAAGCATCTGTGATTGACTTCCGATAGAACCGATGTTCTGTATGAAGTTGATTACAGATGTCCATGAGCGGCAGTGACTACTTACCATTAGGTGGACTGTATGCTCGTTTGCTACTTCGACCAAATAAAAAAATAAGAATCATAAATTAGTTATAGTAGACATTTGCAACATTAGAGGAATCACCAAGGCCTTGATGGCTGTAAACGACAGTTCTTTCTCATCTTTTTAAATGTTACATGAAATGGCAGGCATGAAGAGTATGAAATGACAGGGGCTCATGTCATGATACACCAGCAATACCTCAGATGGAAGTTATATCGTAAACCCATTATTGTCCCACTGGTGGGCACGGATCTTCTCTCAGAATGAGAAAGTTTTAGGGCATAGTCCACTGCACTGGCCAAGTAAGTGCATATGGTGGATTTCACACAACTCCGAGAACTTTTTTTTTAAACTCTCGGGTGTGTAGGTTTCCTCACGATGTTTCCTTCACCGAAAAGCAGTGATAATTAATTTCTAAAACGCACATAAATCAGTTGTGCATGCCTGTGTTTGAACCTCGGACCTCTCGAATGAGAGGGCAAGTTTCAACCATTAGGCTATCATTCCAAGTCGTTTCGAGATCCCGGAGTCCTCCTTTTCAGCGCCGAGGACGGCCACCGGGGGGGTTTTAGTGCGGTAAAAAACCCACATAACCCTGCGTCGCTCCCACGGCGTCGGGTACTTTTTGAAGGATTCCCCCTCGAAACCAAAAAAAAAGTCTATCATTGCTGTATTCCTGCAGAAGGAAGTTAATTCCAGTTAATTCATGACCGTGGTAAAACTTTGCTATACCTACAGCAAAGAGCCGTCACAAGTTCAGTTTGTATGGGTGGATACTTCATAATTCATCGATTGATGTGGTAGAACAAGAGTGATGTAGGTACTAAGATTACTAGTTTCATGGACACTGGCCATTTTAATGCTGGTAAAACAAGATTAGGTGGCGTTTAATACTGTATTAAATTATATGGTTAAATTCGACATTTTACTTACTGGTTCGCCCTTTGGCCCTGGTCTCCCCGGTTCACCTTTATTTCCCTGTAATAAGATATCTATATTAATACGTGAAGCAAAAACTTGTGATCCCTTTTTAAGATACTTGCCGCAGACGGAGGGGTTCGAAATTACGCACGGTTATACTTGACGTAGAGAAGGATTACGCAATGCATTTTTTTTTCAAATAACGCATAAAACATACATAAAATCAACTTAAACACATTACCCACACTCATTGTATTTGACACATATACATACGTAATAACATAGAACATTGTCTTACTATGAAAACACATAACGTCAGAAATGACAGTGTCTTTGTCAAATATCCGCTTTTAATTGCTTTTAAACGCGGTTTAGCTAATTAAATCTCTTTTTATATGTAACGGGTGCGTTCAAAATTACTTGAAAATTATTACATTTTTTTTTTAATTTGAGAAATATTAGTGTTACTTTGGACAATATAAAGTTTAGTTTTTTGATTTAAATTACGATCGAATTTCGACCACTGCGACGGGTGACTAGTATTGTGAAATGGTTGAACTTCTGATACTAATTTGAACTTACTACCATATTTTGTAATCAATAAGCAAAGTATTTATAAAATTGATACAATATAGTCTTAAGTTTCTAAGCAAACACATTGTCGACTAAGTTCAAACTTCTTAACCCTGATGAGGGCAGTGAGTCTGCACATCTAAGTAACATACAGGTACATCTTCAATGCTATCACGTTTTAGTAGCATCTTGTATATGTTTGTTTTGAATGTTATTATATTAACATGTTCAGTTAACACTTTTATGTGAAGTGTAGTTCGACCGGGGAAGAACTATTGCCACATCTATTTCTAGCGTGAAGCAGTTCTTGCGTTTCTATGGAAGGGTGGTGTTGCCGGCACACATAAGGCGATCATCATGGTCCTCGGGAGAAGCAACGCATCTGTAATTGACTTCAGATGGAACCCATCTTCTGTATGAAGTTGATTACAGATGTCCATGGGTGGCAGTGACTACTTATCACTAGGTGGACTGCATGCTCGTTTGCTACTTCAGAAATATAAAAAAAAGTATTTACTTACTGGTGCACCCATACGTCCAGGAAAGCCAGGTCCACCTGCCAATCCCTGAAATAAAATTATTGAACAAAAACTTATTTTTCAAAATTTAAATAATACTTAGATATATACAATTACCGCCTTTGTGAGGTCACGAATAGACAGAAGTAAATAATTGTATATTTAGGGTAAAACTCAAATCACGTGGTAATTCAGACACGGCATTGTATTCAGGCGTAATTATAGCCCGAAAGCACGTAGTCTATATTAGAAAAAATATTAAATTAATTGTTTAAGGTAAGGGCATTCACGTCGCGGCTTGGTCCTAAGGCGGACTGTACGACCAAGGTCATGTCGCAGGTCCGTTGAAATATTCAACTTGAACTATCGTTGCGACAGTCCGTGAGACCGTTGTAGCGTGAATGCCCACCTTACATATATTCTGATTTTATATGAACATGAAATTTGTAATGTAAGTAGATTGTAAGACAAAAATAAACAAAAAACCGAAACTTACACATATCTGCTTAACGACCTGATACAGCAAAAATACGCAGTAGGTGGCCAAATTTTTAGGTAATTATTACTAATTTTTTGTATTTTCCATTTTAATTAGAATTTCCAAACAAAATATTGACAGCAGGACTTATTTTTTAATTACTTGAACATGATATGGAGTTGTTAAAAACAACAAGTTTCATATGTAGTACTATATACTTTTTTCTTAGGCTAATATATAAATTAACCAGTGATTGATTAAGGCTTCTACGCATCGAGACATGCTCTCTATGTATAAATTATATGTTTAGATATTGAGTTCTGATGCCACTCTTTAACAAAGATAAAGAATTTTTAGTAAGAAGTGTAACCCTCCTGGCTTTGTAACAAAGTGCTAACTCGTGCATAAATATGTATGTTTCACTTGCAGAGTCAATATGTTTGAGCTAAGCTGTTAACGATTTTCTAGTGCATGCTTGCATTGATCTTGCTTTATGGTCCCTTATACAATGTTCAACATCTGCATACTTTTTGATAACAACACAGAGATCACAAACTATACTATAAACCTAACAGGGTATTTAACTTGTTTTATTTTTGAATCGTCGGTGGAGCATACCTGTAAAGCTTAGGCCATTTAGATGGAGAGAGCTTCTCGTCTCGAAAATACGACTATCACAATCATAATAAAAATATAATAATAATACTCTTTATTGTACCAAACAGTAAAGATAACATAGAACACAAAAATTTAAATAACAATACAAAAGGCGGTCTTATCGCTAAACAGCGATTTCTTCCAGACGACCTAAAGGTATGGAGTTATAGTAAGTGATAAATATAGAAAGGTGAGGTGCAATAAGAAAAGTTTAGGTAGATAATCAGCAAAAACAGAGCTAAAGAATAAATAAACAGTCAATGATAGCAATGAACTGATAGGAGAGAGACTACATAAGATGAAGAAACGGGATACCGGAAAAGCATAATTATTAAATAAGAGTAAAGAGGGAGTTAGAGTTCAAGGTAGTAGGATTTTACGAGATTTTTGAAAGAGTATAAAGATTGTGCTTTTGTGATTGTGATTAAAAATGTTAATGACATATAGCCTTACTGGAAATATTGTATTTACTTGTGTCTAGTGAAGGGCTGTTATATGTTTATGTTGTCTAGTCCATTTCAATATCTTTTTCCTGATAGCGTTGGTAAGACATGACTTTTGGCAGATTTTCGTTGTGAGCAATCGGCTCATTAAGTTCTCCTGGACTAAATTTGTCCAGACTATCCTCTCGAAAACCTTTAGTGTAGTTGCAAATCAATGTATTTAGATCTGCAATAATTTTTGGGTGAGATATCCGCGATTTACGATCGGTAAAACGAATAATCGGTAATCTTTTTTTGTGCTACATTTGCTTCACAAACTGCTTCTTGGGAATTGTTTTCGTCAATTTTATTTATTTAATCGTTAATGATTGACTTTAAATCGTTGAAAATAGTTACCATTTCCTTTGCAAATGTATGGAGTATAGTATATTTATTTAATTTCCCTATATTTTTTAGGAGATACGTCTGGAGTTTTATCCATCTTGCAATCATCAATATCATTATAATCAGTAATATCACCTCATAATTTTATAAAAAGGAGAAATCCAAATGTGAAACATGGAAAATATAGTTCAAAGAGATATATTTACTTTTTAGTAATATAATATGGTAATAATTATGAAAATATTTATAAAATATGAAGAAAGCTTTTATTTGAAACAGATTTTAATGGAACTCATTAAAATCCGTATTATATTCCAATGTTTCCACTCTTTAAAGCAATTATTATGACATTAACGATAATATTAAGTAAAGCGACAACAGAAAAATAAGTTAATTTCCTGATAAAATCCCTTAAAAATAGCAAAAAGGTAAATCTGCGCACTGTCCTTATTAATTTGGCCAGCCATGTTATGTGCAGTCGATCGAAAGTTGTGCGTGTACATGTGATTCGTTTATTTAGGCACATTTTTATTATACTATCTCGTTTGCCCGTTCACTTTGTGTGTATAATTATAACAGGTAAAAATATTATTTTTTAATATTTATTTACTTACTTGTTCACCATATTGCCCTGGCGGACCTTGAAGCCCCTGAAATAAAATGATTGTTTATTTTTCGTTTTTTTTTAAATATTTATGCTTAATGATAAGGCAGACGGGCCACCTGATACGAAATGGTCGCCTATGGACATTTGCTACACCACAGATTGTTAATTTTGAGGTCTAAATTTCTTTATAGATTTCATCATTACAAATACATAAGGAACAAATATTTTCGTAAGAGTTCTCATTTTAACTTAAATAATATATAGAAGATTAGAAGAAATAATTAAAATTTTACTTTTTCTGTGGACTTCAAGCAAAACATTACATTGATGCGAGTATAATTTGATTAAACTATTATGATACTATTACGTATAAATATAGGAACGAACAGAATAAATACAGGAAGATACTTACTGGATCTCCATTTTCACCTCTCTTACCCGAAAAACCTTTAATCCGCTGAAATCAAATTATTAAAATATTAGATTTTACTTGCCTTATTTGCAGATGTTTAAAATTATTTTTATTAGTATCTATAAAGGTTGTGCTTATTAAACGTCGTATCAAGAACTTTATTTTTTGGAACTAGAATGCCAAATGTCATTTTTCATACTATTTTCTTAGAAATTGGAGGACTTTATCAAAAAAAAAACTTCTGTTAATGGATGACGAGGTTATAACAAGAAACCACTGTCCAAATGTAGAAAAATAAGCCTATTTGTTCTATGGCAGTGTATATAAACGATAGAAACCTCTTTTTGTATATGTGCAAACGTACCACGTGCGAAATTCAAAAGTAAAAATGCATTATTCAGTTTGACGTCTGTCGGAAAGTTTTCTTGTCTCACGCCCGGTGCTCGCCTAGATGTATGTTTTAATTATTTTTCAGAAAATATATAGGTATCTCTAAAGTGTACTCGAAGTTTATCTCTTGCCATCTTGGTCCTATAGTTTAAAGTATTATTAATATGTTTTTAAAGTATTATTATTATTAATGATTAAGTTTTCTGACTTTCAACGAAATAAGATAACTGTTTAAAAACAAACACTACATTCGGAGTATTTGTGAGAATTCTTGTATACTAAAATACCATGTACTGAATATTTTGATAAAATATTACGTAGAAAGTACGTTAGATTTTAAAATTTCGGAAAATCGGAAATCTTCTGCCTCTTTTGTCACTTTTGGTGACCGTCAGAATGGCCGGTCACCACCCATATTTTGCTCCGAAATAGTTACTAAAAGTTGCTACCTAATTGCTACTAGTTGCTACTAATCTTTAGATAATTGCCACCTTTTTAAGGTGATCGGTCATTCTGATGTCAGGATGGCCGGTCACCAATCCAGTTAGAATAATGTGCGCAAATGATTGGGAGTTTCTTTTAACCAACAGTTGCTACTAAATTGCTACCTTCGTATATATCGTAATGAACCTCAAAGCTGTTAAGGATAAAAAGATATTATAGATTAATGTCTAAACGCCTGTGAAATTAAGTGAGCAATGCCGAAATTAAATATAATATTCGTATTATATAAACAGGCACTTCATATTTATATATATTATTATATCTGTAGGGACATGTAATATATTAATTCATGTCAGCAATTAAAATGAAATCATCTGAATCGTGAGTGTGAGTGTTGCATTTCAGCGAAAAAATATGTATATAGAGACGGCTGCGTCCGTCGTTTAAGTCGTCGTTCAATACTCATGCAATGTAGCATATTTTTAGAAAATATTTATTGTTTTAAATTAAACACGGTCAGCGACCTATGCCACCCCAGTACTTAACTTAGGTCAGCATATACATCGCTGCCATTTGTTTTTCTTAGGTTTTTCGTTATTAATATATATATATTATTTCATTTTTTTGTTAAGGGGGGAATGGTGTAGGGACATGTAATATATTAATTCATGTCAGCAATTAAAATGAAATCATCTGAATCGTGAGAGTGAGTGTTGCATTTCAGCGAAAAAATATGTATATAGAGACGGCTGCGTCCGTCGTTTAAGTCGTCGTTCAATACTCATGCAATGTAGCATATTTTTAGAAAATATTTATTGTTTTAAATTAAACACGGTCAGCGACCTATGCCACCCCAGTACTTAACTTAGGTCAGCATATACATCGCTGCCATTTGTTTTTCTTAGGTTTTTCGTTATTAATATATATATATTATTTCATTTTTTTGTTAAGGGGGGAATGGTGTAGGGACATGTAATATATTAATTCATGTCAGCAATTAAAATGAAATCATCTGAATCGTGAGAGTGTGAGTATTGCATTTCAGCGAAAAAATATGTATATAGAGACGGCTGCGTCCGTCGTTTAAGTACACAGTCTGAAATAGACACAGTTAACGGAACACGTATTTTATTCCATAGTCCCAGATCTGTATAGGTAACCTTTACATTACCTAAAATATCGCATAAAGCAGCTGAAAACAAAGATAAAATATCGTAAATTTGTGAAATTAGTTTGGTGATGTTATTTTTGTTTATTTCTAAAATATCTGCATCTTGTATGACTAATAATAAACCTACCCTTTTACCCATGGGTAGGTTTATTACTAGTCATACAAGATGCATCACGGTCTACTAGTAAGTATTTGGCGTCCGATAACAATCATATTCAAAGTGTGTAATAAATTAATATCTAATTTATTATTTACGATATTTTATCTTTGTTTTCAGCTGCTTTATACGATATAATAATATATATAAATATGAAGTGCCTGTTTATATAATACGAATATTGTATTTAATTTCGGCATTGCTCATTTAATTTCACAGACGTTTATACATTAATCTATAATATCTTTTATCCTTAACAGCTATGAGATTCATAACGATATATATGAAAAAACATTGATTAAAAAAAACTCCAATCATTTGCGCAGATTGTTCTAACTGGATTGGTGACCGGCCATCCTGACGTCAGAATGGCCGATCACCTTATAAAGCAGTTTATTTTTTTAAATTCAAAGGTAGCAATTATCTTAAGATTGGTAGCAACTAGTAGCAACTAGGTAGCAACTTTTAGTAACTATTTCGATGCAAAATATGGGTAGTGACCGGCCATTCTGGCGGTCACACTTTTTGCCTGTGAATTTATAGGCGTAGTTATGAAAGAAAAAAAACTTTAGAATATACGTACATTGTTTGTAAAGTCCCAATTGACATCTGAAAGCAAAATTTTGCTATATGTATTTTGTATATATAATAATTAGATAGATAGATAGATAAAATAT
This sequence comes from Spicauda simplicius, assembly GCA_949699795.1. Lineage (NCBI taxonomy): Eukaryota > Metazoa > Arthropoda > Insecta > Lepidoptera > Hesperiidae > Spicauda > Spicauda simplicius. The sequence continues at coordinate 7,566,656 of OX453067.1, read as the reverse complement.
TTATTCTATGACGTAGTACATACAACACAAGACTAATGCCAAGAAAGTTAATTGAAAACTAAACATAATAGAAATACTAACAACATAATTATAATATCAATACAAACTTAACATAAAAAGACACAACAAAAAATAATAGACGAAGAGAGACTAATATTGAAACGTGGAAAATAATGACGCTCAGCGGAGATCACCGCCTGGGCAGGTGTTAATGAAACACCCAAGAACGGTGACCGTCAGAATGGCCGGTCACCACCCATATTTTACATCAAAATAGTTACTAAAAGTTGCTACCTAGTTGCTACTAGTTGCTACTAATTTTTAGATAATTACTTTTGAATTTAAAAAAATAAACTGCTTTTTAAGGTGACCGGTCATTCTGACGTCAGGATGGCCGGTCACCATTCCGGTTAGAACAATCTGCGCAAATGATTGAAGTCTTTTTTAACCAACAGTTGCTACTAAATGGCTACATTCATATATATAGCAATTATCTAAAGATTAGTAGCAACTAGGTAGCAACTTTTAGTAACTATTTCGATGTAAAATATGGGTGGTGACCGGCCAATCTGACGGTCACCAAGAATGCCAAAATCTCATTGTCTTCTATTTCATCAGTAAAATTAATATTAGTATATACCGAAATCGAAGATGTAAGCTTTTATAAAATTATATTCTCTATGCAGATAATATATAAAAACGAACACATATGTTAGTTTTTATATGTTATATGTGATGTTAGAAGAATTGGGTGCCTAAGGTAAATCAATTTTTCTTTGTTATCAATAGTTACCACGCGCGTGTGATCAATTTTAGGAAGTACATAATTTATAAATTAGGTGGATTCCATGCTCGAATGATAGGTGCTTTTTAGAACAGAAGACAGAAAGTTAGACATACCTTGTTGCGCAACTTGTATTATTGAAATGAAAATTAAAATAAAACATGAATATGCTTCCATCTTCCAACTACAAGCAGTGACTGCTAAAGTAACCTTCGGTTTAGCAAATATTTGGCATGCTCCATTACTCATTAATCAAAGGGAAAATGATATTTAATACCGTGTTTATTTATCCTTATATTCTATTAATACATTATTTTGACATAAAGCGATCCATGAATAACATCAACAGTTTAACGTAATGTAAATTTTGTATAAACCAAACAATTTGTTTTAAAGGTAATAATAATATTTTTTTGTTGCCATAAATTACAAACACACAAAGGAAATACATTTTATATAATAGTAGATAATGGTAAAGAGTGCGACTCAGCTTTGCTAACTCTAGACCGAGGTCCCGAGAAGCGCTGTTTTTCAGTCGCCCTCATGATCCCTTTGGTATTAAACGGGATTTGGGGATCGCCAGCCGCTTCGAGTCTTCTGCTTTGTGTGAAATCTGTATGTATGTGTGCGTGTGGGTATATGTGTGAATGTGAGGGTTAGGTAATATAAGCTTTTTCATTGCACTATGTTAAAAAAATATCTTTAGTTTTAGGTATTGCCAGCAAGAGGGCTTCAGGTTCTCAGCAGCGAGTTGTCTCTTAAAGAGAGACGATTTGTATTTATTTTTAAAGCATTCGGTGCTCATTTCGCTATTCAATTTGTTTTTCAGCTATTAGTTGATATTCATATTGATGTTATAGTAAAAAAATCGTCATTCTCCCTCACCCCTCCCCTTTATTATCCAATGACGTGTCGTGCTTTAGCGTGTGTATAAATGAACAGACCTATACAGAAACATACATACAAAGGGTTAAAAAACAATACCCTTTTTATTATTTTTATAACAAAAGAATAAGTAAAAGGAAAAAACATACATTTACTTACATTTATGTAATATGCTTATTGTTTACTTGTTTTTTTTACAAAAGACGAGCATATGTCTATTGCATCAAAGCTCAAACTAGAAAGAGTGCTTGAAAACGTGTGGACGTATCGCAAGCACTTGCGGCAAATCCCCTTTGATTTGTGACAAAAAACCGACACTCGATCGGATCGGCTCTAAGCGTGTCCGTCAGGATGGCCGGTCACTACCCATATTTTACATCGAAATAGTTACTAAGAGTTGCTACCTAGTTGCTACCAGTTGCTACCAATCTTAAAATAATTGCTACCTTCGTATTTAAAAAAATAAACTGCTTTTTAAGGTGACCGGCCATTCTGACGTCAGGATGGCCGGTCACCATTCCAGTTAGAACAATCTGCGCAAATGATTGGAGTTTTTTTTTTACCAAGAGTTGCTACCAAATTGCTACCTTTTTTATACATCGTAATTGACCTCATAGCTGTTAAGGATAAAAAGATATTACAGATTTAATATTAAACGCCTGTACAACTAAATTAGCAAATCCGAAGTTAAATACAATATTCGTATTTTACACAGGCGCCACTTGCACTTTATATTTATATTAGGGTTGTAACTCTTAGCGGAGGCCGAGGCGGATGCGGAGGTTTAACATAGGCGGAGATGAAATTTTAAGTAGAAAAAAAGAATAGCATTGATTTATTACAGTAATAGATATAAACCAAAAATAATTCAAACAGATACATTGTACAGTTCTTAGCAAAAATTTAGTAATTACTAATAATAATAAAAAAATACAAACATTTTTTTATGGCATAACAGCTTTGCGGCCTTCCAAACGTTTAATGTAGTCGGTGAGATTCCTCTATAGTCGGGGAGTAGAATACGGCCTGCTCTGCTTGTCGTAAGAGGCGACTTTTTGGGTTGGGTTTGGCTAGAGTGGGAGCTCAAACCGACCAGACAGCTATACCGAAAAGACGGCGGCATGTGTGGTTTCATGTCGTCGTAGAAACCGTATGGTGCAGGGGGATGGTGACACGTCCCCAAGAGATGTGCCAGGTGGCACCGGTGCGTTCCTATGTGGACCCCGGTGACCCCTGCAAGCACTGAGGAAAGCCACCGAGGAGGTTTGAGTGGGTAAAAATCCCACATAACCCGGAGTCTTTCCCAAAGCTTTGGTACACCTTTTGAAGGTTGCATTCCCTCACAAAAAAAAGTTCAACCAGCTGCACTAAATAGTAGTTCATCTGGCACTGAACTTCACGACACCAACAAGTAAATGCGAACTATTTAGTTAACGTTCTAATTTATATGGCATCTTATATCTCAGGATAAAATCCAGTTGAATCAGTTTTTTTATACTATTCATTAATTCATAATTTTCATAAAACAAGGTTTCTTTTGATGCTTATCAAAAGAAACCTTGTTATATGAAAATTATAATTGTGTATTGATGAATGTGTATTGTAATGTGTATTGATAAGTCCCAAAAGACAACCCCAAAAGTCGCCTCTTACGACAAGCAGAGCAGGCCGTATTCTACTCCCCGGCTATAGAGGAATCTCACCGACTACATTAAACGTTTGGAAGGCCGCAAAGCTGTTATGCCATAACAAAAGGTTTGTAATTTTTTATTATTATTAGTAATTACTAAATTTTTGCTAAGAACTGTACAATGTATCTGTTTGAATTATTTTTGGTTTATATCTATTACTGTAATAAATCAATGCTATTCTTTTTTTCTACTTAAAATTTCATCTCCGCCTATGTTAAACCTCCGCATCCGCCTCGGCCTCCGCTAAGAGTTACAACCCTAATATAAATATAAAGTGCAAGTGGCGCCTGTGTAAAATACGAATATTGTATTTAACTTCGGATTTGCTAATTTAGTTGTACAGGCGTTTAATATTAAATCTGTAATATCTTTTTATCCTTAACAGCTATGAGGTCAATTACGATGTATAAAAAAGGTAGCAATTTGGTAGCAACTCTTGGTAAAAAAAAAAACTCCAATCATTTGCGCAGATTGTTCTAACTGGAATGGTGACCGGCCATCCTGACGTCAGAATGGCCGGTCACCTTAAAAAGCAGTTTATTTTTTTAAATACGAAGGTAGCAATTATTTTAAGATTGGTAGCAACTGGTAGCAACTAGGTAGCAACTCTTAGTAACTATTTCGATGTAAAATATGGGTAGTGACCGGCCATCCTGACGGACACCTCTAAGCGCTTGCAAACTTGTACAAGCAAAGTCAAACGCTCTACCCACACGTTTGAATTTGTGACGGCTTGTTGAGGTTTGGCAAGCGTGCAGACACGGCATAACGTTTCGATGGAAGGATGCGGTTGCTGGCACATCTTTATATGAGGCGACCATCTTAGTCTTAGAGTAGCAACGCAATTGTGATTGACTTCAGCTAGAACCCATGTTCTACAGAAAGTTGCAACTTCAATCGAATAAAACAAAATCCTTTTTCTTACTTTTTAAGTTTGGTTCTTTACCAAATAATCTTGAAAACTCGTGATTCAAGTTCGATACGATATTCATTCAAAGGCGTTCCAGGAAGTTACAATAAATATTAAAAATCACTACAATGCTTGTAATTAATTTATATTTATTATTGAAGTTTAATAATCAGCACATAATAAAACTGTTTCCATCCCAAAAGATTGTTTCTTGTCAAGCTGGATGTGTCGAATAGTAAAACCTAAGATCGGAAGATATTCTGGGAAGCCTTCTAGCTGGATTTCGTTGTATTTAGCCTCAGACGCCGCACCTCTTTCGAATTCCTAAAAAATAGAAGTTAATTAAATATGTTTATCATATAATTGTTGTATATTTTCGGTTCGATAAATATCAAAAATTGAATAGGTTGAGCTACAAACGATTTAAGGGTTATTTCGTCTAATGTTCATATATTTAGAAGAAGTCTTTAAATAACATGATAGGTTAATTAAATGGGGTTGCGGGGCGGCTAAAGTGGGAGCTCGAACCGTCCATCCAAGCGACCCCGGGAAGGACGGTGGCATGTGTGGTCGCATGCCGCCGTAAATAACAGAAGGTGCGGAGGGCGTATTCGCTCACCAAGGAAAAGCCTGAAATAGGCATTGCGCTCAGAGGACACCAGTTGTGTTCCGTAGGACATCCCCGAATCCCCCACAAACCCTCACAGGCGCCGAACACGGCCCCTGTGAGGGTTTTAGTGTGGTAAGAATGTTTAACCCGCGTCGCTCCACGACGTCGGGTACCTTTAGAAGGTTTCCCCCTCGTAAACAAAATAAGTTAATTATGATGATCATATATGACCAGAACCAATCATATAAAAATCATTTGTAACATTTGATTGATTTTTACTGATAATTCCGAAAATTTGATAATATTTATTAATATACCTACCTAAATAACATACCTAACCAAAATAATAATTACAATAGGTAAATACACAGCTGTTTAACGATCTCATAAACAAATATTCTTCCAAACAGATAATAATACTAAACATAATAATGCCACAACGTACCTCACATTCATCAGGGCTCGACAGTATTTTATAACTAAACGTATTATCTTCAGTTCCTTTGATATCTATGTATCTTTGATTCCAAGACAGTAATCGTAAATTGTTCGCTTCATTAGAAGATTTTACAACCATATTTAAACAATGGAATTTAATAACTTGCGTTATTTTTGATTTAGCTTGTAGCTGGAACCATCTTAACTGACGATAATTAATCTGAAAGAAATTAGTCGTTTGAAGTATTAGTATTCGTAGTGCCAGTTTCGTTGCACCTATGATCGTTGAAGTCTATATTAGACGACAATCATTTCGTAAAAAAACACTTCATTTATAGTGCTATCAAAGCTTGTTAATAACAAGAACAACTCTACTATTATTCTTTGGGTCTGCTAAACTAGTTTTCGGCTATGGAATATAATCTTATGATCTTCATAATATTTTATTGTTCGTCAGTTTGTACGAGATATTTGTAATATATGTATGTGTAATATTGTATTAAAATGTGTATGATCTCATGCAAAATTTATGACAAGCGAATAAATATTAAATCTCCAAGATGCTTATATTCCATAGTCGAAAGCTGATTTTAGCCTCAAAACCGGCCTGGTCAGATGTATTCCACTTGTTTTATTAGAACTATTGCAGGCTGTGAGGGTATTGTCCAACTTGCACAACCCCCTCTCATCAAACTACCCAGGCTTTTGTGAATATAAAATTTCTACTCAATAGTAACCACGGAGATGACGGTACAATGTGCCTGTCAGATGACTAAAATACGCATATTAATTACCTACTACAGTCAACTTAAGACTGCGCCAGAAGTTACTGTTTTTTTAATTGGTAATAATCTGCAACGGTCGTGGGGGTTTGTACCTTTGTTTCAATTGGTTTGTATTAGTTATAGCTGGATAGCCTGCTGGTTGAAATTTGCCCTATTGTTCAGTAGGTCCGAGGTTCAAATACCAGGCACGCACCGTAGTGCATAGTAAATGAAAACATCGTGAGGAAATCTACACATCAGCAATTCGCACTTGGCCAGCGCGGGCGCCTATGGTCTACTCCTTCATTCTGAGAGAAGACCAGAACCTAGCAGTAGGAAAATAATGGGTTGACAACGATTATAACTAGACAGATCACTAGACATATCACTACATAGTAAAAAACAAAGTCGCTTCTACTGTCTGTACCTATGTTTTTTTTTTATCTAACTGAAGTAGCAAACGAGCATGCAGTCCACCCGATGGTAAGTGGCCACTGCCGCCCATGGATATCTGTTTTTAACTTCAAACAGAACATGGGTTCCATCTAAAGTCAATCACAGATGCGTTGCTACTCCCGAGGACTATGATGGTCGCCTCATGTGAAAGTGTGCCGGCAACCACACAAATGCTTCACGATAGAAATAGATGTGGCTGTGGTACTTCCCCGGTCGAACTACACTGGTTCTACCACCTTGATGTTTTTTGATAGATAGAGTGATTCAAGAGAAAGGTTTTCATGTATAATACATGTATATACATAAAATAGTAGAAAAACACTGATCATTTAAGATTTTTGACTTTTAGGCGAAACGAAGTTCCCGACGAACTTCGTTTCGCCTAAAAGTCAACTAGTAAAATATATTTTGTGAATTATTTTGTTGATACTTACGCCGTAGAAGTTGGTTATATTAAACGGATTTTCTGTCAGAAGATATTCCTGACTTTTACGTTCGTGGTCGATTGTTACCATTTTTCCCAGATCAGCATCGGCCAGCACATTTAATTTCAAACATGTTCGTTTGTTTTTAAAGTCACAGGTTACTTGAAATGGATCGTTTTCATATACATAACACGATTCTGTAAAAAATACTTAATATTCATATGTACATATATTTTTAATATTATAAACGTAAAATTTGCATTGGCAATTTGGCCAGCATGGTGGACTATGGCCTAATTCTCTCTTTCTGAGACAAGACCCGTGTCCAGCAGTGGGACAATAATGCGTTATACCCCAAGGGCAAAAGCTTGTCAGAATGTATGTATGTTTGTATACTTTCACACAAAACTACAGATCACATTTCACTAAAAGAAGGGTGTCTAATTTTTATCTGATCATGTACAGAGATAAAAAAATTCAGTTAACATACTAAAAGCGCTTAATACCAAATTATAGGCAACACAGGAAATAAAAGAATTCGATTATTTCTACACGTTAATAGACCAATGCCAATACCTTTAAATAAATTTATAAGTGTATATATATATATATATATATATATATATATATAATTTAAATAAATAAAGATAGATAAATAGAGAAGAAACCCTTTGGAAAAGGAAGAGAATAGGTAAAAAATTAAATTACGGACGATCTGAGCTCGGTAAGTGGAAGGAGGGGACGATTTAAGGGTTAAAAATGGTTTATCTCGATTTCAAAACTGTGAAAAAATGTTGAAAGGCAAAGTTGTAGGTAATGAAAAGATTGACGACTTTTGTATTTACACTTTTTCACATAACCTCAAAATTTATGTTAATAATTCAGATGACCAAGTTTTTGGTTTTTTATTTAGTACAAAAATATACTTATATTTTTTACGAAGTTTAGTAAGAAACTACCTCTTAATGGCCTAAATACACTGTAATTCTCTGGAATTCAAACATAAATTTTTTCGCCTTATATTAGAAAAATATAAGGCGAAATACACGTTACTATGGTAAATGTTCTCAGAATCAAATAAATAATGTCGTCAAAATGTATTTGTACAAAATAATCGAAATTTAATGTCCACCAATTCACACTTGGCCAGCGCGGTGGACTATGGCCTATAACTCTATCATTCTGAGACAAGATTCCTGCCCAGCGGTGGGACAATAATGGGTTGTTGAGAGAATCGAAATTTTTGTTTCATTTGGAACTAAAATGAAAATATATTTTATTAATAATTTAAGCTTTTTCATCATATAATATTGTACAATGCAATAAAATGATGGGTTTGGGTACTACAAATATTATTTTATTCTTTTCAGTGCATTAAAATGAAAGCTTGTTTTAAAAATATTTTTAATATTATGTTATATATATATGTGTATATTGGATATTTTGGCTCTGAAATTTCACTTCTCATACTTCTTCACATGTCATGTATACTATGTCAAATTACTAAGTCATACTTATGCTAATGTTACTGTATATTTATGTGAGAAAAAAAAATACCAGAATCAGAAGGGATTTCTCCATCTATTATTAGGTCTCGACAAGATTTAGCCGGGTTTTCTAGAGATTTTCCAAGCCCGCCCCTTGATGAATGTTCCTTCTCTAACGGACCTATAGAATCTGAGGAAACAAAGAAAAAAATATTTAAAGGTAAATAGTTGCGTGTGTAACAATATTTGTTAAGCCACTCAAAAAATACACATCTGATTTCCTTATTGTAACTGGCCACTGCGGCCCATGGACATGTTTGTATAATAAGCTCTAGATAACAATCTTAGCATAGGTTGCTACTCCTAAGGACTAAATGAGGACGAATTGGATAAACATGTCTTCCTTAACCCTTAACCCGTCAGGCCAGAATACAGTAGCGCTAAACATTGCCTTTATATGGTAAAAATAGGAGTGGTGATTTTGCCTCCAGCAAACCACAAGGAATTCTGTGATCTACAGCTTCTATCAAGTACTTAAAAAACGTATTTAGCGATTCCATAGCATTTGTTGACGCTTTTGTTTTTACTCTATTTGTATAATATTCGTAATACAATCTTCAATTTTTGGTATTTACCAGATCGTGTATTTATCTGATTGAAGTAGCAAACGAGCATGCAGTCCACCTGATGGCAAGTAATCACTGCCGGCCATGGACATCTTTAAGCAACCTCACATAAAACATGAGTTCTAATTGAAGTCAATCCCAGATGCGTTGCTACTACCGAGGACTATGATGGTCGCATCATGTGAAAGTGTGCCGGCAATTACAACCATCAGTCGAAACGCAAGAAATATATCACGCTGGAAATAGGTGTATGGTTTGACCGGGTATTATGACTACCTAAGTATATCTAACGTGAAGTCATTCGTGCATTTTGGTGAAATGATACAATTTTCGGCTTATTTGCATAGGAAGTGACTAAATAAGTCATCAGGAGTAGCAATACATTTCTGATTGATTTCAAATATAACCTTGTGCTATATGTAAATGAATAATCAACATATTCATATCCATGGGCGGCGATGACCGTGTACCATCAAGTAGACTGCATAATCAGTCCTCATACTGATAAAGGTGCGTACGGATTGCGCGTACCCTGGTACGCGTAGTCAGTTTACGCGTGTCGGGAACGCCAAGTCCATACCTGCAGCTACGCGTACCCTCTTGGGGAACGCGTACCGCTCGAGCTAGCTCGCACGCGAGCCACCGCCAGTCGGTTTCCATCAAAGTCCTCTTTGATGCGCTATTAAAACACGACCGGCTACGCTGTATTTAGACGGCAAAGTGAATCGCCACGCGTATACTTCGATTTTTAATAATGAAATTATTATTAAATTAATTCAACTATATGAATTTCACCGGTTCTTGTGGGGTTGCACGCTAACTGATTACCAAAATAACGATTTAAGACAAGACACATGGAATGCAATTTTATACGAACTAAAAATTCCAATAGCTGATTTAAAAAAATGGCAACTTTATTAGCAAATAGAAAATAGAAAGCAACAAATTGAGAAGAAAGGAGCAAACTAAAAAAAATGTAACAGGATTAGGTAATTTTGTCGGTGATGATGACTGAGGCTCGCGGAGCGCTTTGGATCGATCGATCTCGCGTACAGGTTCGCGGCGGTCCGTACAGGAGCTGTACGCGTATCCAATGTACGCGTGGACAGTGCCTCCTAACTACGCGTAACTCAGGAACGCGCAATCCGTACGCACCTTAACACTATTGATGTTTTAGTGCTATTATTGTGGCAGTGGTGCTCCTAGACTTGAAAGACAATGTCTTAACCACTCTAAAATAATCATACTATTATAATACGTTATTGCAAAGTTTACTGGTTCTAAAGAAAGTTGATGTAGCAACGAAACATAAAAATATTACCTAGAGTACAATCGGTCCCCTTTTCACCCCTTTCTCCTTTAAGTCCCTATAAATAAAATCCAAAAGGTGAAAAACGACGCAGATGACATTCATAAATAAATTATAAAACTCAAAACCCAATTTCATGGTCGGTATATGTTTTTCAGTAATTATAATTAATTTTTAAATGGTATGCTACAAGTCAAATAAATAGCACACAAAACTTCAGATGAATCTTGAAAAGGCTAAAATAAGATAACATTAATGTAGTATGTATAAAACTATTGTTTATAAATTTTTATTTACTTCTCCGCCTTTTGTAACGTTTAGGCCAGGTATTCCTTGAATACCCTAAAATATTTTTTTATTATTAATATTACTTAGAATCAACATGATGCGAGTAAAATAAATACGAAACAAAACTTTAGATAAACCTTGTATAAAGCTAGATTATGCTCAAATAAACGTATAAGAATAATATGTAGTGATATTAACTTACTTGTTCTCCTTTTGGGCCGGTTGCGCCAGCTATTCCTTGAATACCCTGCAAGTTTTTTTTTCATAATTGATAGTAATTTTAAAATAATTAGGAAAAACTTTCGATAGACCTTATTTAAAATAGATTTTTTTATTTGACTGAAGTGGCAAACGAGCATGCAGTCCAGCTGATGGTAAGTGGTCACTGCCGCCCATGAACATCTGTAATCAACTTCATACAGAACATGGGTTCCTTCTGAAGTCAATCACAGATGTGTTGCTACTCCCGAGGACTATGATGGTCGCCTCATTTGAAAGTGTGCCGTGTGTGATTAAAAAATATTGATAGTAAATAATAAAAAGTTATTAATATTTACTTACTTGTTCACCTTTTGTACCCATGAGACCAGGTATTCCTTGAATACCCTGAAATCATTTATTAAAATTATTGCCATCAATGTAAATCTATATGATACGATTTATTAAATAGGAGATAATATTTTTAATAAACCTTGTGTAAGACTACAGTAAGATCGAACAAATCTATGAGAATATTATGTGTTAATAATTACTTACTGGTTCACCTGATATACCGTTCAGGCCAGGCATTCCTTGAATACCCTGAAATAGATATTGTTTTCATTATTGATGGCATTATTAATCTATGTATTATTGACATCAATATAAATCTATATGATCTATATTTAATAAATATGAATCAATACTTTACATTAACCTTGCTAAAAGCTAGAAAAAAATGGGAAACCCATGCGAATATTACGTATTGATAATCACTTACCTGTTCACCTTTTTCACCGTGCAGTCCTGGCACTCCTTGAATACCCTGAAATATTTTTTTCATTATAGATAGCAATTTTAATCTATATATAAAAGATGAAATAGTAGAAAAATGAGAATAAAATTCGTGTAACCTAATATTTACTTACTTGTTCACCTTATATCAATGTAAATGTATATGATAATTTTAATAAATATGAAACAATACTCTACGTAATCTTAATTATAATCTAGAATGAAATTGGATAAAGCTATGCGAATATTACCTATGTATTGATAATTACTCACCTGTTCACCTTTTTCACCGTTCAGGCCTGGTACTCCTTGAATACCCTGAAATATATTTTTTTCATTATCGATGGTATTAATTATCTACGTATTATCGACAGCAATCTAAATATTATGATACGATTTATTTAACATGAGAATTGTCCTACATAAACCTTGCTAAAAGCTATAAAAATGGGAAACCTTTGCGAATATTATATATTGATAATTACTCACCTGTTCACCTTTTTCACCGTTCAGGCCTGGTACTCCTTGAATACCCTGAAATATACTTTTTTCATTATCGAAGGTATTCATTATCTACGTATTATTGACAGCAATCTAAATATGATACAATTTATTTAATATGAGAATTGTCTTACATAAACCTAGCTAAAAGCTATAAAAATGGAAACCTTTGCGAATATTATATATTGATAATTACTCACCTGTTTACCTTTTTCACCGTGCAGGCCTGGTACTCCTTGAATACCCTGAAATATATTTTTTCATTATCGATGGTATTAATTATCTACGTATTATTGACAGCAATCTAAAAATGATACAATTTATTTAATATGAGAATTGTCTTACATAAACCTTGCTAAAAGCTATAAAAATGGAAACCTTTGCGAATATTATATATTGATAATTACTCACCTGTTTACCTTTTTCACCGTGCAGGCCTGGTACTCCTTGAATACCCTGAAATAGATTATTTTTCATTATAGACAGTAATTTTAATCTATATGATAAATATGGAAAAAAAATGGAAAAATAACTTTGGGTAAACCTTGTTAAGAATAGAGTAAAATTTATTGAAAGTGAATATTAAATAGTAATATTTACTTACTTGTTCTCCTTTTGCGCCGTTTACGCCAGGAGTTCCTTGAGTACCCTTCAATATTTTTTTTCATCACTGATAGCTACTTTGATCGATACAGATAAAATAAATGGGAAGCTTTGGATAGACCTTAATAAAAATAGAATAGAAATTATTGACAGCAAATAATAAATAGTTTTTAATATTTACTTACTTGTTCACCTTTTGCACCATTTAGACCAGATACTCCTTGAATTCCCTGAAATCATTTTTTATGTTGAGTAAATACGGAAAAATACTTTAGATGAATGATGAATTTAAGAATAATGTGAATATATTATTAAGAATAACAACTTACTTGTTCACCTTTTGGACCATTTACACCAGGCGTTACAGGAATACCCTAAAATATTTTGTGAAAAAGTTTAATTAGTAATTGGATAATTTAGTTAAATAATTCAATGTGAATTTTTGAGATTTTTTTTCATTATTGACATTGGTTTTAAACTACATGACACAAGTAAAATTATTAGAATATCTTACATACTTATAGATTATATCTTACTCGTAAGTATAATAATGAGTACAAGAATAGTAATTTTATCTCGATTTTAAATAATTAATTAATTTATTGAATGCCAACATATTGCACATTAATACACTTGACAAAAACAAAACAGAAGGGCTAGCCTAATGTCATTACAATTAAGGGCGTAGACTACGTGCTTGTTGTAGAAACACAATAATTAATAACAGATATATATATTTTAGCATAAAAAAGAAGAAGGATCGACTTCAATTTATTCAAAATAAAGTAGCTCAAATAACTAACAAATTAAGAATTCTACTTCCCACCCCTATGGTTTAATTTTTTTCAAAATTAAAAACGAACAAAGATCTATAGGTCACGAAAAAAGGAATGACTAGTAGGTAACTATCGTAAAAAGTCTAGTCGAATTGAGTGCCTTCTCCTTTTTTTGAGATCGATCAAAAACATAAAAGTAATTAAACTGTAGTGTTACAACTATTATTAAACTGTAGTGTTACAACTGTAGTGTACTGAATTTGAGTTTATGGATGCTAGTAGAAAAGATGTCCAAGTTTGAGGATCTTGAGATATTGTTATATTTTCTAATAATTCTATTGATAGTCGCGTGCTGTCCGAGATGTCCGAGATTTACACGAGTACTCAATAAAAAGTTTAAATTTTGAATCTCTGGGTAATCTTCGAGGAATTGATTATCTTAAAAGGCTTAGTAAGTTTGGGCTATCAAGAAAACCATTTGCTAGTGTGTACAAAAATACTATGTAGTGAAGTATGTGCATAGAAGATTGCAAGTTAAAGGTTATACTTACATTTGTTTTCTTCTCATCTGGGAGACCTGGTAACATAATTAAATATATTTATAGTGGAAAAGGATCTTAATAGTTTTTTGGTCTAATTCTAATGTTAAAAAAAAGTTAATGTAAATTAACTAGTATTTTTCGCTTGATGCGAAATGTAACACCGTTAAGTGATTGATTTAATAGAAATATGTAAAATTTTTACCGATAGTCCGGAGTTCAAACCCTAGGGACGCACTTTATATTTCTTATGAAACTGTGAGTAATTACGAGTAATTAATGTTACGACTTGTTTAAATTGTGAAGGAAAACATCATAAAGAAATGTAAACTTTTTTTGGCAAATGTGTAGTTACTGTAGGCCCTGGTGGCCTTTACAGCATCTAGATCTTTTTCTATTGGACCCTACAAGGATGTGCTATGTGAGGCGGTGCACTTGCTGTAAACATTAGTGCTTAGCTATAAAGCCAATACCAGTAGGCCTGGAGGGTTGGCAAGATCGCTTTGATTAGCGAACCCCAATTGTTGTTCCGCATGTCATTTATGCTTTCCTTTACCTTTCGTTAATAAAATGTTAACGCCCTACGGTTTTCAGGAGAGCAAAAGCGATCATATTTTCGGGTGGCAGCATTTTTAGCTGTAACGAGAGATTTTATCTTGTCAGGGAGTCCGAGGCGTCGATCGCTCGCCGCCTTTACCTCGCGCGTCGATTGGTCTGTCGCAGTCCGTATACGACTTGCCATTGAGCTAATGCCAAGATTGGTATTCTGTGTCGCAGCAATGATTTGAGGCATCATCTGTAGGTCTTTTGACTCTTGTGAGCCTAAGTTTTTGTCTAGTTTGGGCCAGTCGATGATGCGACTGGTCCTTTGGAGTGGGTTATGAATAGTGGTTAGGTTCAGTATGACGATGGTCCGAGTGCAGTTCAGTAGGACCTCAATTGTGCGAAGTAAGAGGGTAGTTCTTCAGGAGCGTTACATCTAGGACGTCGGGGCTATGGTCTGGTTGTTCCCCTGCGGGGAATCTAGTTCAGGGAAGGGGGCTATTTTATATCTGATCGAAGTAGCAAACGAGCATGCAGTTCACTTGATGGCAAGTGGTCACTGCCGCCCATAGACAACTGTAAGCAACTTCAAATAGAACATGGGTTCTATCTGAATTAAACCACAGATGCTTCGCTACTCCCGAGGATTAAGATGGTCGCCTCATATAAAAGAGTGCCGAAAACCACGCTCTTCCATCGAAATCCAAGAAATGCTTCAGGCTAGAAGTAGGTGTGGCGGTGGTACTTCCCCGGTCGAACTACACTGGTTCTACCACCTGTCCTTGCTTCCCTTTTAGCTTATACGTGCTTGTTGATGATTTTCATTTAGAGTGGAAAATTGTGCCTATTTGAACTAGACACGTAATCGTAATCGATTGATACCAATGATTGTCCACCAATTCGCACATGGCCAGCGCGGTGGACTATTGCCTAAACTCTCTCATTCTGAGAGAAGACCCGTGCTCAGCAGTGGGACAATAATGGGTTGTACTCCAATCGATTGATAACGACAGCAAAAGGTATCGGTTTTAGCATAATAGTTATAGAAGAAGAAATACATACGATCAAATAGGGCAGATGATGGACTACCTTTGCTGCATTCCTGAAAACAAGCATAGAAGTTTGAGCGTGCATATTACCTATAAGTTGCTGCTTCTCTCGTATAGTTGTGTTTAGATGTTACACGTTTGTATTTTACAAACTATGAGCTGTGCGGTTCTTTTCGGATACTAATGGTAATAATCGTAAGGTTATAATAAGTACTTAAATATAACGAAAGCAAACGAAAAATAAAGTAATTAGTGCAATACAATTAAAACGCATAGGAATATGAGGAATAAATAATATGATTAGAGTTATTAGTGTGCTGATAACAAAATGTTGCCGTTAATTAATTTTTCGTAGTGATGTAATGAATACTCGCATTCGCATTCGTGAATATTTGCATGTTTTAGGTATTTGCATTCGCAAGAATTAGGCGAATGTTTTGCAAATATAAAATAGCAGTGTTTTTCAAAAAAAGGTCGCCTTTAAAATCGAACTTCAGAAGGTCGTCAAAATTTATATCCTTTGCCCTATCCATCCACCCTATATCAAGAACTGAAAAACACCAACATTCGCGTGAAGCAGTTCTTGCGTTTCGATGGAAGGGTGTGATTGCACACTTTTACATGAGGCGACCATCATAGACTCGGGAGTAGCAACGCATCTGTGATTGACTTCAGATGGAACCCATGTTATGTATGAAGTTGAAAACAGATGCCCATGGGCGGCAGTGGCCACTTACCATCAGGTGGACTGCATGCTCGTTTGCTACTTCAGTAAATGAATATTCACATCCGCATTCGCGAATGTCAAATGATAACTTTTGTTACATAACTATTTCTGTTTATCTACGAAGACAGCCAAGTCTACCTTTGTAGTTAGCTATCCATCCATCCATCAGCCTTTGAAAGTCCACTGCTGGACATAGGCCTCCCCTAATCTGCGCCACTTCGACCGGTCCTGAGCCATCTGAATCCAGCGGTTAACCGCCGTCTTCTTCAGGTCATCAGTCCACCGGGTCCACTTAGCTATACTCTTTAAGAATTACGCGGCGTTTTAACTGAATACCGTATTATGTGAGTTGGTGGTAACACGATTTTCCTTTGCTTGCACATACTGAGGCAATTTTTATATCTTGAGCTGACCAGTATGTACTTCGTAGTAAAAATGTAGTCTTATTTTAGGAAGAGTCTAGAGAAAGACTTCTAGATCCCCAAATGAAACCAAGAGTTGGGATATTACCGTTTCTCAAGTGTAGTACCGAAGTTCTTTTAGAGTGCTGATTGCGATCACTATTAATGAAAAATATTGCAACTGTTTGATACCATTCCAGCTATCCCATTATTAATAGCAGTGGTCGTTTGCTAACCGATTCTCATAGTAAGTGGTTATTGCCGTCCCATAGATAATTGTAAGCAACTTCGTATATAACAAGCTTTTTATCTGAAGTCAATCACAGATGCGTTGCATCTCTCTAGGATAGTCGCCTCAAACTATTATAAAAGCGAGCAGTCACAACGAATGTATACGTATAAAGTAGTAAATTTAAGAAAAGCAAGGTACTTACTACTTGTACCCGGCAAACGTCTGAAACAATAACAGAAACTCTTATTAACTTCATATATTTAAAGGTGACTAATTAACTGAATTTGAATTGTTTTTTTTCATAAGCTGTAGTGTAGAAACATAATAAAAAATAGACTTCTGAATTCTTATGATTCGTAAATTATGTTTTAATTAATATGATTGATAGTTTACACACATATAATTTCAGTACATATTAAAAAATATATGTTTTCGTTTTTATTTACATCGTCCTACATTTTTTGAGTTGCGTACTTATTGTATTATTATTATATTAATACGTGAAGCAAAAACTTGTGACGTATTTTAAAGTTATATGCCGTGGACGGATTAGTATTAAATTTTGCACGGTTATAGTGGACGTACAGAAGGAGTGCAGAATGTTAATATTTTTTTCAAATAATGCTTAGAACATACATAAAATCAACTAAAACATATTACACACACTACAGTGCATTTTTTCACAAACACAAACGAAATAGAACATTCGATGTCTTACTATGAAAACATAACGTCAGAAATGTCAGATGTCTTTACCAAAATACCGCTATTGCTTTTAAATGCGGCTTAGATAATTAAACCTCTTTTTATATTTAACAGGCGCGTTCAAAGTTACCTAAAACTATTACATTTTATTTGAATTTATGAAATATTCGTACTACTTTGGGCAATATGAAGTTTAGTTTTTTAATTCAAATTTCGACCGATGCGACGGGTGACTAGTTTAATGAAAGACATATCTATCGAAAATCGGAAATGGCCTTATGTTTTGAAACATTGATGCAGTGACTATGACTCTCATACTCACACGCTAGTGCGCGTTCAGCGTGTCACATTTGGTCAGTGTTAAATTATTTTCAGAACGAAAAATAATACATTAATTCCTATTGTTATGTTAGACTTAGCCCAGAGTATAATATATAGACTAGAGTTTATCACTGCCCCTGTACATGTTCAATCGGAACAAGTCCATGGACGGCAGCACTTGACTTCAGATAGAACAGGGGTCCTATTTGAAGTCACAGACGCGTTATTGTTCCAAGGACTGAGATAAACACAACACAAAACGCAAGATTTGCTTCAAGCCAGACATAGGGGTGGAAGTGGAAATTTTTCGTGCAAAACTTATATGTCTAAGAACGTACTTAGACATTTAGTTCTGTGTTTTTGATGCCCACGCAGATACTGACACAGTTAAAAAACAATCTAATAAAAACAATTACTGTTAAACTTTATATGTTAGAACATGCAGCACAAAATGTCGATATTTTTTTCATTTTAATATTTTTGTCATATAATACATTATAAACTTACCAGGATCTTTAGGCGACAGGCTGCCAGCATTCTCAGTTTCCTAATAGAGAAATAGTATTCGTATGAATTTTAGCACGGTTTTAGTTGATGTAAAGAAGGATTGCGCAATGCAAATATTTTTTTCAAATAATGCATAAAACGTATTTACATAAAATGAACTAAAAATACATTACATTCCTTGCATTTGATACAAACACATACATAATAAACGAAATAGAACATGCGATGTCTTGCTATGAAAATATATAACGTCGAAAATGTCAGATGTCTTTGTCAAAATACCGCTTTTAAAAGCATTTATTTGAATTTAAGAAATATTCGTACTACTTTTGTCAATATGAAGTTTAGTTTTATAATTTAAATTACGGTCGAATTTCGACTGATGTGACGGGTAACTAGTTTAGGTAAATGCAATACTAATGAAATCTTAATCCAATATTTAATTTATTAGGTTGGAGTTCAACTATTGGAGTGAAGCACTGGTGATACCGCCCATTGCCTAGATTATTCGAGAACATTAAGTATTCTATTTGAATTTTGTCTTGTAATCCTTTTATTTTACATGACGTTGTAAGGCTTCGGACTCTTTTAAAATCTATGCTCATTATTATTAAAGTCCTGCATTCACTTTTCCTATAAAATTAATTATATTGCTGAGTATACTTTTAGATGATCGCTTATGTTATAAAAATAAGAATAACTATATTTTATACTTACTCCTTTCGTAGAGCCTGAACTGGCCGCTGAAAAAAAAAATAATGCACACACAAAAATTAATATTACATTTAAAAAATTTGAAAAATCCTGGATTACGTGTGAAGTTACTTATATGGTTGTGAATGTCTAACAGATCTAACAACTCCGGACTTGGTCTACGGTGTGTACTATACTTTAAATCTTTATTACTCTAAGAGGAGATTTATGCTTAGCAATGAGAAATAAGTGGGTTGACGACTTATCTTATAATTTTATGAAAGTTATATAATAAAAGGCAGACTCGCCTCATTAGAAGGTGGTAGAATCAGTGTAGTTCGACCGGGGAGGTACCACTGCCACACCTATTTCTAGCGTGAAGCATTTTTTGCGTTTCGATGGAAGGGATGGTTGCTGGTACACTTTTATATGAGGCGACCATCTTAGTCCTCGGGAGTAGCAACACATCTATGATTGACTTCAGATAGAACCCATGTTCTGTATAAAGTTGATTACAGATGTCCATGGGCGGCAGTGACCACTTACCATCAGGTGGTTTTTATTTATTTCACTGAAGTAGCAAACGAGCATGCTCGTTTGCTACTTCAGTGAAATAAATAAAAAAAAGGGTGTGGTAACCCGGTTACCGGCACACTTTTATATGAGGCGACCATCCTAGTCCTCGGGAGTAACAACGCATCTGTGATTGACTTCAGATAGAACCTATGAACCATGGCGGCGGTGACCACTTACCATCAGGAGGACTGCATGCTCGTTTGCTACTTCATTATTATAAAAAAAAAGTTCTTCACGACTAATATCGCATGTGTAACTCATTTTCGGGAGTACGATATCTACATTCATCGTTCAGTGGTTCAAGTAATCGTTAACTACTAACTACTTAGATAAAATGCTAGACGTACCTTGATGGGCTTCTTGTATTACTGAAGTTATAATAAAAAATAAAATAAAGTATGGATACACATCCATCTTGCTACGAGCACAATCAACTAGTAATAAACCTTCAAAGTTTCCAGATTGGCACTCATTCGCACTAAAATGGATTAATCAGCGGGAAAAAATTAATTAATACCTTGTACATTTTATCCTTCAATTCTATAAATACATTATTCTAAATAACCATTATTTATTCATTTGTACCTAATTTGTAGACTTAATCCGTTGGTCATTGGTAAACTATTATTATCCTACTACTAGGGTCGTACCCGAGCAGTGATAGCCTAATGGTTGAAACTCGCTTCCTCGATCGGAAGGCCCGAGGTTCAAACCCAGGCACACACCACTGATTTATGTGCGTATTAGAAATTAATTATCACTGCTTTTCGGTGAAAGAAAACATCGTGATGAAACCTACACCCACGAGAATTCTTAAAAATAAATCTTGGAGGTGTGTGATGTCCACCAATCCGCACTTGGCCAGCGCGGTGGACTATCCCTAAACTCTCTCATTCTGAAAGACCCGTGTCCAGTAGTGGGCCAATAATGGGTTGATGAGAGGCATGGGTATTCTCGCAGAATGAAAAAGTTTTAGGCGGTAACCCATCGCGCTGGCGAAATGCAAATTAGTAGATATCATACACCTTTGAAATTTTTCAATGCACTTTTAGATGTTACGATGTTTTCTTTCACAATAATATGAGTAAAAATAATTTCTAATAAGCACTTAGTTATAAAACGCAAGAGTAACAAACAAACACACATCCTTACAAACTTTCGTCTTCATAATTAATCGCATCAACCCATTATTGGCCCACTGCTGGGCACGGGTCTTCTCCCAGAATGAGAGAGTTTAGGCCATAGTCCACCGCGCTGGCCAAGTGTGAATTGGTGGACTTCACACACCTCCGAGAACTTTTTTTTTTTTTAAGAACTCTCGGGTATGTAGGTTTCCTCACGATGTTTTCCTTCACCGAAAAGCAGTGATAATTAATTTCTAATACGCACATAAATCATTGGTGCGTGCCTGGGTTTGAACCTCGGACCTCCCGATCGAGAGGGCAAGATTTAACCATTAGGCTATCACTGCTCGGGTACGACCCTAGTAGTAGGATAATAATAGTTTACCAATGACCAACGGATTAAGTCTACAAATTAGGTACAAATGAATAAATAATGGTTATTTAGAATAATGTATTTATAGAATTGAAGGATAAAATGTACAAGGTATTAATTAATTTTTTCCCGCTGATTAATCCATTTTAGTGCGAATGAGTGCCAATCTGGAAACTTTGAAGGTTTATTACTGCTCATAATTAATCATTATTATACAATCTTGCAACACAAATGTCTATATAGTCATACATTTTTCAAACATTGTGTATAAGTATCGCGTTGTGTAATATTTCTCACGTTTCGCGAAATTTGAATTTATCTATATGAGATAAAATATTTTAACTGATATAATTCACAATAAATATACCTACATATATAGTTACCACACAGTACCTGTTTGGCCAGATGAAAGAACAAGTATTGTTTGACCGGGGAAATACCTAACCTGAAGAGAGCGGTTACAGTCCCAAGTATATGAACAAATATGAGCTAAAATCACTATAAATATGAAAAACTACTAAAACAAGCATTCTAAAATTCAAGAAAATCTACTACGTAAATAAAATGAAACATTCCAGCAATATGACAAAATGTGTGTAGCAAATAAATAAAGAGAAAACTAATTAACTACAAAATAAATAAAAAATATATATATTAAAAAACTAGCTGTACCCGCGGCTTTGCCCGCGTGCAAATCAACGTGTCACAAAGTTTTACCCGCCCAAATCTCGACACCGTGGGAATTCTATGCTAAAAAGTAGTAACATTAAAATCGGTTTGGCCGCTCAAGGATTACCTGGTCAAACACAGAGTGAAAAAATGAATTTAAAGTGTGTATTTGTGGGTAGGAACGTATTGTTATGTATTTTTTTTATTAGACGAATTCTAATATTGTAAATCGCTTTTTTGAACCAATTTACGTTCTTAGTGGTCTAATTCACAATATCGGGATACTTTTTTTCAATCAACTCCTCCACATTTGAACCAAAACGTATCGATTATAAAGATTGATTTGAACTTTTCCGAATTGGAAAATACTATTTGAAGTAATTTTGGCAGATTAAAATTTCTAAGTAAGATTATAGGTAAACCTACTTTTAATATTAATTTGTGTTCAGGAGTTCCGGAAGGCATTAAGGAATTCAAAAATTCTGTTGGATAATGTACTGCTTCCTTCATCTCAATGACTGTGTCTACCGAATAGTAGATCTGTGACGCTGCTTTAAATTTTGAAAAAAAATAAATCATTTATTTTATCGACACGTTCATTAGTGGGTGGGTATATAGCCGTCTTTTGGAACTAATTTGTAGTGTTATTGGTTGTATTAACTATATCGGGATATACTTTTTCAACCAACTCCTCCACATTTAAACGAAGACGTATCGATATAAAGATTGATTTATACTTTTCCGGGTAACAAAGCAGTATTATCTACTTGAAGTAAATCATTAGAAAATTGGAGTATCACTGAACAGCGACATATATTCTAAGTTCATATTTTGTTTCATGTGGTCAAAGATAAGATCTTTTAAGAGGTGCATCGGGCTATTTGTGCGCGTAAATTGTTCTTTGTAAAGCAGAAGACAGAATCAAAACACTTTTACAATTCATACGAACAGGGCGCACCCGCTCGCAGGGCGCTGCCGCACCCTGCTCGCTTATTTTTTATGTTTTCTTTTATGTTCCAACCTAACCTAACCCATCCTGTTTAAAAAGCTACAGCTAAATCCAACTCTTAGTAATAACATGACAATACTCCTGCAATTTCAGGATTTAGGTATTCAAAGTGACACTTTTCATCATAATGTTCTCTCAGGAACAGCTGTCATTAAACTCATAATATATACTAAAAACAACCGTAAGCATTATGTGACTACCTTTTATAATTTAGGCTTGCACTATCCCGCATCATCAGGGAGGAGTTGAAGGTAAAAAAATATCCCGCGTCTTTGTTTAGTATTCTTATTACTTATACGTAAGCACTTGCGAGCCAACTTCTATAGCTTGGGCTTGCAGTACCCTGCATCATCAGGGCTGAGGAGCTTATGGTCGAAATTGTCATCATGTGTCTTTGCTTAGTAATTATATTACATACCCGAAAGCACTAAATGGCCAACTCCTATAGCTTAGGCTTGCAGTACCCTGCATCATCAGGCTTGAGGAGTTGAAGATCGAAATTTTCATCTTGTGTCTTTGCTTAGTAATTATATTACATATCCGAAAGCACTAAATAGCTAACTTCTATGGCTTAGGCTTGAAGCACCCCTGCATCATCAGGGTTGTGGAGTTGAAGATCGAAATCTTCATCTTGTGTCTTTGCTTAGTAATTATATTACATACCCGAAAGCACTAAATAGCTAACTTCTATGGCTTAGGCTTGAAGCACCCCTGCATCATCAGGGTTGAGGAGTTGAAGGTCAAAATTTTCATCATGTGTCTTTGCTTAGTAATTATATTAAATACGTGAAAGCACCAAATGCCCATCTCGTATAGTTTAGGCTAGTAGTATCCTGCATCATCAGGGGTGAAGAGTTGAAGGTCGAAATTTTCATTTTGTGTCTTTGCTTAGTAATCATATTACATACCCGAAAGCATTAAATGGCCATCTCCTATGGCTTAGGCTTGAAGTAACCCTGCATCATCAGGGTTGAGGAGTTGAAGGTCAAAATTTTTACCGTTCATCTTTGCTTGGTATTTTTATTACATAACCGTAAGTACCAAACAGCCAACTCTTAAGGTTTAGTCTTGAAATACCCTTACATCATAAGGGTTGAGGAGTTGAAGATCAAATTTTTGTCCCATGAATTTGTTTAACAATCTCATTATATATCCATAAAAACAAATTGACTTACTTCTACGGTTCAGGCTAGCAGTACCCCTGCATCATCAGGATTGAAGAGTTGAAGGTCAATTTTTTTAGGATTTATCTGCTTAGTAATCTCACTCTACATTCGACCCAATTGGACTCCTACAGCATAGGTTTGGCCGAGTGTCGCTAATTTCGTTAATTTGCTTCAAAGAAATGGATCCCATGATCAGAACCGTATCAAACTCATCAGAGTACCCTTGAAGTACATTCTTTCAAGTAAAAGAAAAATCATCAAAATCGGTTGTCGGGAAATTGAGTTATTCATCTATTTATCGCGCACATCGTTAATGCAAATATCAGACTTATGCGCTTTTCTTATGGATGCCACTGTCAAAAGTGAACTAAAAATAAATGGGACCCCATGAGACGCACTACCTTTCAAATAAAAAAAAAATCATCCAAATCCGTTCACCCAGTGCGGAGAAATCGAGTAACAAATATAAAATTTAAAAAAATAAATTAAAAAAATACAGACGAATTGATAACCTCCTCCTTTTTGGAAGTAGGTTTAAAACTATGTTTTAACATAAAAATCAAAGCAAAATACTAAATTTTATTGAGGTGGCCTCAGAATTGACTGACTTTCATACATTTTTTTTTTTTTTTTTTTTTTGGCAAATGTGTAGTTACTGTTGGCCCTAGTGGCCTTTACAGCTTCACCGAGTTTTTTAAGGCGAGCCTAAAGCTCTAGCCGGGACAAGAAGACTTTGGGCTGGAAGGGAGGGATAGCTTTGGTCCCCGTTTCCGGTTTCCTCGACCTTCCTCCTTCACTAGAGGGAGGGACGGTTCCGGACCCGGCTAATGCCGACGTCCTGGCCTTCCACCTCTGGTTAAATAGGGATTGCGGCTGACCTAAGGGCACCTCCTGTGAGGTACGGACCTCGGCTTAGGTCAGTTGCGCTAATGTGGGGCACTGGCGATGCACGACCGATCACGCGGGGATACCTTGTGACGGTTGTGCTGTAATGGGGTCCTCGTCTCCGCCGGCGGGGACGGTGTGTGTAGAATCTGTTGTTGTTGAGTATGTGTAACGGGCGGGGAGGGGGTTCTCCTTGCCGATGGGCGATATTTGCAGTGATCTTATCATCAGGATAGTCTAGGACATGTTTTGGGCGTCTATGTAGAGCGGGTGCATCCTTATCAGGGATGTCCTAGCTGCATTGACCACAAGCTGATTGGGATGGTTTTCAGCTGTTTCAAAATAGCTTTTAGAAAGCTGCTTCATGTAATGAGCGATGGTGGGCAGCTCAAGATCTTTATGGAGGTCTACATTGCGCACGTACCACGGGCAGCCCGTGGCCATTCGTAAGAATCGATTCTGAAGCTTTTGGTATCTGTCAATGAGCCTTACATGTGCGAAGACTACACTGGCGTAAGTCATAATGGGCCTAACGCAAGCTTTGTAAAGGGTCACTTTATGACGAAGTGCCATTTTACTCTTCTTGCCTAACATATGATACAGTCGTCCTAGTACGAAAGCGGCTCTGTCTCTCGTTATTTTGATGTGCTGAGCGAAGGTTAACCTATTGTCTAGTGTGACACCTAGGTATTTAGCTGACTTAGCCCAAGGGATGGGCTTACCGAAGAGCGATACTTGTTTTAGTATCTGTCGGGTTCTGTGGGAGCAGTCCTTTTTACCCGAGAGGTAGTAAGCCCTTCTGGCGAAGTGGACCGCTTGACTTTTATCGGGATTTACCTCTATTCTCCATTTCCTAAACCATTCGCCTAAAGCGGTAGCCGCGGATTGGAGCTTTGAGGTGACAATTGAGGGTTTTGGGTGAGTGTAGTAGAGAGCGGTGTCATCCGCAAATAGAGCTAGTTCCACGTTTGGGTGGCGAGGGACATCGCTTGTATAAAGCGTATACAGAAGTGGGGATAAGGCGGAGCCCTGGGGAACTCCAGCTCTTAATGAGCGAGGGGATGAGCGTGTGCCATCGACTCTGTAGCGGAATCGGCGATTTGATAAAAAGTCTCGTATGATGTTCACGAGCCTATCCGGCACTCCAAATTGGTAAAGCTTATAAAGCAAGCCTTTGTGCCAGACTTTATCAAACGCCTTAGCTACATCGAAGAAGAGAGCACCCGTGCCCCTAGATCTTTTTCTATTTAACCCTACGAGGATGTGCTCCGTGAGGCGGTGCACCTGCTGTACGCAGGAGTGCTGGGCTCTAAAGCCAAACTGCTCATCTAGAAGTAAATTTTTAGACTGGACGACCGCTCTGAGTCGGTTCAGAAGTAACTTTTCATAGATTTTCCCTAACGTGTTCAGGAGGCTAATGGGACGGTAGCTCGAAGGCATTGTCCTCGGTTTGCCGGGCTTTGGGATTCCTATAACATCCGCTTCCTTCCAGGCGTCTGGAAATGAGCAGTTGGATAGGAGGGCGTTGAATATTGCCACTAGAAGTCCTAATAAAAATGGAGGAAGACGTTTTACCACCTTATTGGTAATTCCGTCTGGGCCTGGAGCCTTTCTGACATGCATGTCTTTAATAACTGCTTGCACTTCATCTAACGTAATTGGCGATAGTGGAGGGTCGGTTGGCGGGCGGCCAGACCGATCCTCGACTTCACCTTCGACTAGGGCGATGTGTGATTGGTCTGTAGGTTGTGTACTTGGGGTACATTGGCTCTCTAGACTGTCAGCCAGGTATTCGGCTTTATCCGAGTCATCGAACGCTGGTGGTAAGTTCGGTCTAGTCAATGGAGGCATTGACACTACAGTCTCTGATCGGAGCGATCTCGCCAGATTCCAGTAAGCCTGGTGGGATGGCGAGATTGCTTCAACCAGCGAACCCCAATTGTTATTCCGCATCTCGTTTATGCTTTCCTTTACTTTCCTTTGGTAGAAGTTTAACTTCCTACGGTTTACGGGAGAGGGAAAGTGATCATATTTTCGGGTGGCAGCATTTTTAGCCGTAATGAGGGATTTTATTTCGTCAGGGAGTTCGAAGCGTCGATCGCTCGCCGCCTTTACGTCCCGTGTCGATTTGTCTGTAGCAGTCCGTATGTGATTTGTCAGGGAGCTAATGGCAAGGTTGGCATCCTGTGTTGTGGCAATGATTTGAGGCGTCGTCAGTAGGTCTGTTGAGTCCTGGGAGCCTAAATTTTTGTCCAGTTTGCGCCAGTCGATGATGCGACTGGTCCTTTGGAGAGGGTTATGAGTAGTGCCTAGGCTGAGTAGAACTGGACGATGGTCCGAGTCCAACTCGTGTAGGACCTCAATGTTGCGAAGTTGGAGGGTAACGTTCTTAAGAAGCGTTATATCTAGGACGTCTGGGCTATGGTGTGGTTGTTCCCCTGGCGGGAATCTAGTTGGAGTGAGGGGAGCTATAATTTCAAACTGTAGTTTGTCAGTAAGTTTGTCTAGGCGGGTGCCATTCGTATTAACGCGAAGTGAGTTCCACCTAGGGTGTTTGCAATTGAAGTCCCCGGCCAGAATGACCGAGTCTCCCATGCTAAATAATGCCCTGAGGTCGGTTTCAAGGAGTGATTTCCCCGGGGGGAGATATACTGAAGCTACGATGATGGGCTGGTGTCCTGTCATTGCCACGTGACACACTGATGCTTCTATATTAGTAAGAGCCGGAGGATCTAATGGGGTGCAGTGCAGGGACCTCCTATGATAGATCAGAGTGCCGCCGAGTCTCGACGTCACTCTGTCGTTGCGTATGATATTGTAGTTCGCGATTTTTGGATCGCTTACGCTTGGTTTTAGAAAGGTCTCCTGGACTAGCATTATATCTACTTGGTGAACGGTTAGGAAAGCGCGCACGAGATCGGTTTGGGGTTTGAGGCCATTTGCGTTGTAATACGCTATGGCCAGAGAGCGGGGTTTTACCCTGCTGGTGAGGTGTTCCCTAATTGTGTTATCCATGTTATGGGGAGGCGAATGTGGATTTGGATTGCCACATGGCGTCCAAAAGGGGGAAGTGCTCGCAAGCTGCGATCATCATTGCTTGGGGTGAGGTTGCTGCTCTAAGCTTAGTCGCTAGGAGCTTAAGTTCTCCGAAATCTATGGCCTGCAAAAAGGCCCCGATAGTTTGGAAGTCCTCCGCGACCAGTGAATGCTGATTTTGGGGGACCAGGATTGCCTTAGGGGCGACGTGTATGAGTGGCCTTGGGGCTGCCGTGACTTTGGGGGCCTGAGGGACCAGAGGGGCCTGTTTTTGTGCCACCATCGAGGGAGGCTTAACCCACGCATTAGAAACTGGTGGGGCTGGTACCGGGAGGGTTTTGGTTGTAGGGGCAGAGGGAGTTTTCCCTGAAGTAGTGTTTTTTGGGGGAGGCGGGGGGGCCTTTTTGGCGGATTTCCTACGGGGGGCTCTGGGGCACCCTCTATAACTGGCTGGGTGGCCTTGGTTTTCACACAAGACGCAGCTAGGCGGATCGGCACAGTCCTTTGGACGTGGGCAATCGGATGTGGCGTGATCGCCTAGGCATTTCACGCATCGAGCACGTGCGAAACAGTTTATGGCGGAGTGGCCGTATAGTTGGCAGCGATGGCACTGCGAGGGACCTATACGGGTTCGAGGCGCCTCAATGGCTATGCCTGAGAGTAGGCAGATGGTTTTAATGGCGAAGATTTTCTTCGCCTCGACGGAGTGGGGCAGAATTACAAGGACCATGTCATATGGTTTCCTCTGTCGATTATACATACGGTATACCTCCTTAACGGGAAGGCCCTGAGATTTGAGGTCATTAATGATAACCTCGAGTTCGAGTTCTTTGGGTAGTCCCTTAATTACTACCCTTAGTACTTTTTCACTCTCCAGTGCGTAGGTGTGATACCCTATCGCCTGCGAGAAAAGGAATTTAGTGAGCCTCCTGTGGTCAGACTCAGAGGGAACCGTGACGCGGATGGCGTGGACAGAGGAGCGGGCTGAAATGAAGCCTATGTTTTGCGTGTGCATGACACGCGAAATGTAGTTCCACTTAGACTTATCCCTAATAAAAATCGGGGGTGGGATCTGTTTTTTGGGGCCATCTTGGCCAGAAGACTGAGATTCGGCAGTCTCTGCCTCTGGGATCGAGGGCTTTTTGTTAGGTGGTGGGGTAGCGGTGGCTTTCGCTTTCCGCTTTTTCCGTGTCTTTACGGGCTCGAAACCATCCGATTCCGAGTCCGCGGCATCCGAGCATGCCTGGAGGCTAGTTTCCGATTCGGAAAACTTAGCGTATTCCTCCTCCATCGGTGCTACCGGTGAAGAAGGAGCGGGGCTCGGAGATCTTTGGGGAGATTTTGGGCTCAACATGTTGATATTTTGTTGGGCAAGTTGCCGGTAATAGTCGTTAAGAGCGGTGGGGAAGCTAACCTTGAGGAAAGCTTCCAGGTCCGTAATTGGAGGACGTGCCATGATGGCACAGTGGGTTGGTTTGTTCCTCCCTGCCTAGGCAGGGAGGTGTGTGCCTAAGATGTGGCCCTAGCGACTCGATCTGGTGGATCGGGGTGTGTGCCTAATACTAGGACTTACGTGTGGGCGGCGTGAAGGTTGAAAAACCCGCACTGACGAGCTGCTTGCTCTGGGCTGAGCCTCAGACGAGCAGACTACACTATTATAACAACGAAGACACAAACACTGCACTGCACACACTATACACTGCACCCCGGGGTACGGCGTAATTTGCACAACACAGCACTCGCGTTATACTTTACCGTGCCAGGTAGCACGGAAGGGTCGACCCACGCGGCGCGCAGGTAGACGATGACG
This sequence comes from Spicauda simplicius, assembly GCA_949699795.1. Taxonomy (NCBI): domain Eukaryota; kingdom Metazoa; phylum Arthropoda; class Insecta; order Lepidoptera; family Hesperiidae; genus Spicauda; species Spicauda simplicius. The sequence goes on along the minus strand of OX453067.1, from coordinate 7,536,745 downwards.
CATCAAGCGCGTGCGGGCGCACAGGAATGCGGATGACGCACGGGCGTTATCTAGCGATGACTCACGGCGAGGACGGACGCGCAGGGACACGACCGTACGCGACGAGAGCCGGAGCGAGATACTTTCATACAAACTTACATCTCCTATTTGGGTTAAATTGGGGGGGGGGGGGGATCTCTTCTTCTATCTTCAAATTCATTCTTCATTCTTCGTTCTTAACTGACGTCTACGTCATAAAAGGAACCCCTAGTAAAAATCATATTCGTACCTTTAGCAGTTTAGGCTCTACGATGTTTATTCAAAAGATGAGTGGGAGAGCATCCTTTCGTTTTTATATAAGTATATACAGATATAGAGATATAGATTTCTATAGTATCAAATAGGTACACACATAACCAATAAAAAATACATAACAAAGGAATACATTTTACAGACCATAACATGTTTAGTTTCAACCAATTCAACTATGCAGTTACATATCTTATTAACACTTATCGAACACAGAATAAATACTGCGTAGTTTTAAATTGACATAACTTTTTTATTTATAAACCAATTTACATAAAATAAACACTAAATGTTAAGTGAAGTTTCCCACAACACATCGGTGAAAATTATATTCAAATTGGATAAGCCGTTTCTGAGATTAGCGTTTTCAAACACACAGACAAACAGACAAACAGACAAACAGACAAACAGAAAAACAGACAAACAGAAAAGATTTCTAAAAACCATTATTTTGGGTTCTATATCGTATTAAAGACCTCTAGAAATGGTTTTCACCTAAATTTATTCCATGTACAGACAGCGACCTCTTACAGATTTATTATAGTATAGATAGATGATGGTTCTGCAACCGAAAACCCCAGCAAAGTTGCAAAAAATTAAAAAAAAAAACATGCGTGCGTACAAAGTACACATGTCAGAAGTGAAACTTCTTTGGCGAACTAATTTATAAATCTTGTTTATATTTATACAAATCTAAAACTTTAAATTTCCAAGATTAAGAGGAAGGGAAAAAGGCGTGATACGACGTTCGCTCTGTCTCACTTTTTCTCTCAATCTTTCTCACTCGCTTGCTCCCTACTCTCACTCCACGGCTAGTTGCTCATGCTACGTTCGCCCTGTCTTACTCTCTCTCAATCGGTCTCGATCACTCTCTCCCTCTTTTCCGACACTTCCCTTGCATACCGGCGTGACGTTTCATCTTTAAAAATTTTACCCTCATGCGCCTAAAGAAGTTTCACTTATATTAAAAAGCTTTATTAAAAGCTTATTAAAAGCTTAGCAAAAGCTTATATTAAAAAATGATGGTTCCGCAACCAAAAACCCCAGCAAAGTTGCAAAAAATTAAAAAAAAATCAATCAAAAATTCAACGTTTCCTTGCCAACGTCGGAGGCAATGAAAACAGCGTTTATGGAAGACCTGTCGTAAACCCAACTCAAAACTCTATCTTTATCGGACAAGTCGACTTGTATGAAGTTCGAAAAATTATACTGAAACTCAAAACAAAACGTAGTTTTGGATACAATGACATACCTCCGATGTTGGGAAAAAATGTGCCAACGCGTTTACCTTACCTCTCACAATCTTAATCAATCAATCTCTTTCTGAAGGGGTAGTTCCGGACCATCTCAAAATATCAAAAATTAAATAAATCTACACAAAAGGTGATCAATTAGATGTAGCAATTACCGCCCAATAGCCTTATTACCCACGTTTGCGAAAATTTTGAGACAGAAATGACTCAACGCCCCTACTCCTTTTGTGATAAACACGGTATACTAGACGAGTGCCAAAATGGTTTTAGAAAAAAAAAAACAGATCCACTATATTGGCAGTAATTGAGTATATACATGAGGCTCTAAACTTAATAAATAACAAAAATATGGTGTACGGATTCTACTGGACATGGGCAACGCTTATGACAGGGTTATTATAAAATCCTACTGAATAAACTCTGTGAAGTAGGAAAACGAGGATTGGCACATGCCTTGTTCAGCTCCTATCTAACAAATCGGGTTCAGTATACTGAAATTGAGTACCATAACCACTGAACCACGAAATATCTAACATATAATCAAATCTATTAAAAATAAAAATAAAAAACAATACTGCAGGTCTTGGGATGTATCCTCTTTTTAATATACTTATATGACTTACCAAAGACCTTAAACATTCCATGCATCTTGTTTGCGGATGATGTCTCACCGATCTTCCATGTTGTGACAATCTCAATCTTAATAGTACCTCAAGCTGTGTCCTCAATAATGTAAACTCATGGTTAACTGACCATAACTTTGAAATAAACTTTAAAAAGACTAAACTAATCCAATTTAGGTCCACCAGCAAGCTCCGTTGACCATTGATTACAATATACAAAATACTCAAATAGACTGCGTAGAAAAAGTAAGATTATTAGGACTGACAATAGAAACAGATGTAAACTGGAAATCACATAATTATACAAAATGATTCAAATAAACTCGCCAGATTCATATATGCAGTATGACATAAAAAGTCGACCAATCTAAATAGAGCAAAAACTTCATACTATGCTTATGCTCATTCCTATGGGTATGTAGATATATGGGGAAATAGTGTTAATGTACAGAAGCTGTATTTACTAAAAAAAAAAATATCCGGATTCTGGTCCATATTGACTCAAGAGAGTCATGTAGGAAATATTTTAAACAATTTAATATTCTAACTTTAACAATGTATGTATATTGGACTGTTGCAAATTTGTCAAAAAGCATGACTACTTATTTGAAAAACTAAAAGATGTATCTAAATATACCCCACGAAACCTACACAAAATAGTTTTACCGGAATCCAATATGTTAATGTATGGATCAGGACCTTATTCAATGCGCATAAATAAATTATAAGCTTCCAAAGGAAATACAAGCTTAAGATTCTTTTCCGACATTTATTAATAAATTAAAATCATATTTGCTATTACAGTCTATTACTCTCTTATAGAATATTTTAATTAACATTAATAACTTAGACTCTAAAATTTAATACGGCGCATAATCTAATCTATTCTTATTTCATTTAATACAATTCAATTTTTTTAATTTACGAAAATATTTACCCTGTTTTGACTCTATTCCATCAATAGCTATTAATTATTATTAATATTTTTATACTAATTGGATTTTATAAAATAACTAGCTGTGCCCGCGACGTCGTCCGCGTGGAATAGTTATTTTGGGCATAATTTATTTTTGCAAACAACCTCCTCAGCTTTATAAATTATAGCTGTTACCCACGACTTTATCCGTTTCATTTTCTATTATTATTTTAGACAATTTAGTTTTGAAAAGAACATAGCTAGCTCATATAGCTCATGTAAAAAAAATTGTGAAATTATTAGAACCGAAAACAAAATATTCTTAAAACAAAATCAAATAGTATTTTATTCACAATTAAATATTCTTAATCAAAAACACATTTATTTGGACAAACATTAATATTATGTATTACGTTGATACAACTCGTTTCGACCGAAACTAATTTCGACCGAATTTGATTACCATGAAAACGGTTCTAGTGAGTTAATCTTAAAAGTTAGACATATACTGTCGCGGACATTTTTTTAGATCATTTCAAGAGAAATAATTCTTTCATACATATATTTTTGGTATCTTGTACCGTTTTTGCACCGCACGCAACGGAAGTCCTCAAGGATGAAAAATTTCCCCCGTTTTTTTCACATTTTCCATTATTTCTTCGCTCCTAATAGTTGCAGCGTGATGTTGTATAGCCTTCCTCGATAAATGGTCTATTCAATACAAAGAGAATTTTTAAATTCGAACCAGTAGTTCCTGAGATTAGCGCATTCAAACAAACAAACAAACTCTTCAGCTTTTTATATTAGTATAGATATCACTTATTTTATATAACGAAGTAGTCGTGTGAAGTGTGACGTCAGGATGGCCAGGTGTCTTCATTATTATTCGTTCTTAAATATTTCAAGTAAAACACAGCAGTAAACTTCTTTGATTTATTCAAAACTGAGGAGGTCTGATCGCTTCGACAGTTAAACAAGAAATGTTTTTTACCGGCGTTCGCTCGCCTTTTTATAACAATGTTTGGTGGTGTGACAATAAAAAAAATATGGAGGGTAAACTAAATTACAATTCTAAAAATCATTAAATGTTGCTAATTCAATAAACAAACAATTTTCGATCTTTAAACTAACTAAAATAATTATTATCGGCGACGTGTTTTTCATAAATACGCGGTGTCGCACCGACATATATTATCAATATTATTTCCATTTAAGTTTTTAATTAGCATTAATTGAAATAACAATTCTGACATTATATTCCGTATTTTATTGCTTCATTTATTTTAAATTGTAATATTAATTTGATATCAACATGTTAAAATGTAAATTGTACTTGTAACAAAGGCTTGAAAAAAATATTGTTACTATAGCCTATATTTATAATTATTTAAAATTACTACACCCTTACAGGGTTTCATGCCACTGTATCTAAATTTGTAACACCTTTATAATGTGATAACCGCATGACGCAATAAAGAATAAGATTATGAACATCTCATACCTCTGGAGTGGCAACGCATTTTTTTATCTGACTGAAGTAGCAAACAAGCATGCAGTCCACCTGATGGTAAGTGGTCACTGCCGCCCATGGACATCTGTAGTCAACTTAATACAGAACATGTGTTCTATCTGAAGTCAATAATAGATGCGTTGCTACACCCGAGGACTATGATCGTCGCCTCATATAAAAGTATGCCGGCAACCACACTCTTCCATCGAAACGCAAGAAATGCTTCACGCTAGAAATAGGTGTGGCGGTGGTACTTCCCCGGTCGAACTACACTGGTTCTACCACCTTCAAAAAGTTTAGATAGAAGGAGAGTCTAATATCATATCTGGTAACATTTACTTACTGGATCACCCCTAATATCTCGAAAACCCTGTAATAAAATTTAAATAATAATTTATAGCATCTATATTGTGCGATTTAAATAACAAAGGAAGAAAAAATAATATTATAAACTTAGGTTATTAAGCAAACACATTTCAGTTAAATTTTTAATAAAAAAAAATAACTTTTAAATTATATGGTCTACTATTTTTTTCTTATTTAGAAAACATTTAATTTTAACTTAAAAAAGAATATTTGAACCTATCGTATGTGATCCGCGATAGCATATCTCTATAACTTATGGTTAAGTCACAATAATTATTTTTATGTTCCATACAAGCCGACCGCGGAAGAGCGTGCATTTTTAGAGTAATCTGACCACTTGATAGTTTACAGTGTTGAGCAAGACACGAATGTAAAATGAGTTTGTAAGAGTAGCCCCTTTTTGTACTAGACCAGTATAAACGTTGCACTTCAAATGAGGCCAGGCTGGCGAGTTTTGCCATGTTAATTAATAATATTACGGTAGCATTTGTTTCTATTGCCCTATTTTACAAAGTATGATTGGTGCAATTTATTTAAACCATCCTTTTAAATATAAATAATCCCTAATTATTATCTCCCAACAATAATAATATTTAAAACAAATAAAATTAAAATCTATTTTTTGTGGTGGTTGCATTTTGTTCACCTATAATCTTACTCAGAAATTTAAGTCCGATAAAATAGTGTTTTCCAAATCGGAAAAGTTAAAATCCATCTTTGTAATCGATGCGTTTTGGTTTAGGTAAATGTGGAGGAGGATTTATTTTACAGGTTGCTTCTTGATATTGTGTGACCACTAAGATTGTTAATTACTTCAAAGAAAGGCGGTTTACAATCGTCTAATTTTAAAAATATTTTTACATAACAATTATGATCTTAACCACAAATACATGTCGTCAACCCATTATTGTCCCACTGCTGGGCACGGGTCTTCTCTCTGAATGAGAGAGTTTAGGCCATAGTCCACCGCGCTGGCCAAGTGCGAATTGGTGGACAAATACATATTTACTTTAAATTCGTTTCTTCACTCTTTGTTTGTCCGGGTAATAGCCTGAGCGGCTAAACTCATTTGGATAGGACTTTCACTATAGAAAAGGTTGTGGAACAACATAAAGACTACTTTTTATCATAGAATTTCAACGGAGTCGAGATTTGTGCGGGAAATACTTTGCGATACACTCATTTTCACGCGGGCGAAGCCGCGGGTACAGCTAGTACATTATATTTTAATTAATAAATCTTTACTATTAGCCAGCTAAAAATTATCTATTTGATACAAATGTAAAATTAATATTTACTTCAGTTTTTCGTTTCAAGACAAGTATAATCCAGAAGTCAGATCACATGCTTATAATTATAGTTATAAATAATGGATATAAATAAGAAAAAGACAAACCCCTTGAGTTTCTTGCGGGATCTTCTCAGTTGAGGTCGTATTACGATCCGGTGGTAGTGTAAGAAAAAAATGTAATTGACAATTTGTAAGTGCCCCCGTACAAAATAAAGACTTTTTATTTCATTTCATTACATGGAACTAACTATACACAATAAAATAGCATTCCGCTCAACAGTTAAAAGTGTAAAATATACTGAGAAGTACATTTATTTATTTACTTACATAAACAAAAATCTAAAGCATCATATAAAAATCGTCATTGATGAAATTCATATACCTATACATAATTTGTTATGTTTATTATCAAGATGTTATTAGATGTCCTAATAATATTTAATAATTTGATATTTTTGTAATTAGAGTTTTAGTGAATGTATTAAGAATTTATATTTAGATATTTTTATGTTATATATTTTTTTCATTCTACTATTTAATTAATGTAAGAAAGTGCTTGCTGCTCGGATGTTTTCAAACTATCTTTAGTGTTTTGTGACATTAATATCTATGCAACCGATGATATAAAAAGAAAAAATAACTTCAAATAGAAACTTTGTTTTAAGTTATTTTTGTTAACACAGTAACATTTTATAGCTATTAATGCTAGATTAGGGATGTTTTATTTTAATTCGCAGCATTCACCTTTTCCAATTTTTGCTACGAGTTTCGGACCCCCATATCAAAAAGAAGCATCAGACAACTCTTTGAAGTGTTGTGTGTAAAACTTGTAACTGGGACTTGTTCTGGGATTGGACGTTTCCCGGGAAGGACGGCGGTATATGTGGTCGCATATCGTCGTAAAGACTAGATGGAGCGGTGGGCCCAGCCGCCCATCTGGGAGGAGCCTGATGGGAAAACGCGCTCAGAGGATTCCGGTTGCAGTCGGTCCGAGTTCCCGGAGTCCTCTTTATAGCGCCGAGGATGGCCACAGGGGGGGTTATAGTGCGGTAAAAATCCCACATAACTCTTCGTCGCTCCCACGGCATCGAGTACCTTTTGAAGGTTTCCCTCGGTTACCCTCGAAAACAAAAAAAAAGGTCTAACTTGTAACCCAAAAGTATTATTTATTATAATAACGGAACACTTGGAGACTGATATACCAAATATATAGCAATATCTACTCTGTGTAGTGTTACCGATAGTATTTCTCGAAATTTTAAATATTCACAGATGAATTTAAAGAAATCTCTGTAAGGTCATCATATCTCTTTATCTTCTAACATGGACCATACCCTATCGATTCAATAAGTGTTAAGTGCTGTCCCGAACATAGCGGAAGTCAAATGGACCGTATAGAGTCGAATGTGAATTCGTAAAACTCTACCATAAACCCCCGTCGGTTATTTTCGTACAGAATATTTTTAATAATATAATTTTAATACATATTTGTTGATGCTCATATGGCACAAAAGTCATTATATCCATAAGATTAGAGAGTTCCAGGGTCGATATCCGACGAGGCAAACACAATGCAAGAAAAATGTATTTTTAGGTGACTATATTATAAATAATATAATATAATATAATATAATAATAATAACGTTTATTTCAGACGTTGTTACATCCATATATTATTAGTATATTAGTAACAATTGTGCTTAAATTCTATGTTAGTATTATTAGTAATTATTTTAGACCAACAGCTGTCTCCACCCAGTGCCTCTGGATGGGGCAGTCCGGTCTAGCAGCCATCGTCTTTAGAATGCTGTTGGGGCTATTACGTAAGCGGTGTAGCACAGACGCCGCCTTCTTACGCATTATTGCGTGAAACCCGTCAGTTCGCGCACTTACAAACATGTTAGAGGCGCTACATCGCCACGGCAGCCCCAGCAGCATCCTAAAGACGTTATTATATTGGACGCGCAAGGCGTTGTAAGCCCGACGCGAATAAGTTACCCACAGTCCACCGGTGTAGAAGGATTGACAGAATGCCTTAAAAAGAGCTACTTTCACTTCTGCTGAGCACCGAGCGAATCTACGGGCAAGCATATTGCCCCTGACTGCCAACGACCTGCGTTCCCTCTCAATGTCACCATCATCATTTAGGTTACAGTCTACAATGTGACCTAGATATTTAAATTTATTTACAACATTGAGTGCTACACCACCGAGACACACGGTAGGAACATGGCGAGGTCTCAGTTTGGGTGCATTAAATATTAGTATTTCACTCTTTTTGGAGTTGTACCTTAAGCCATGCGCCCCCGCATATGTCTCGCAGGTCGATATGAGCTTCCTAAGCCCCGCTATCGAGGGACTGAGCAACACCATATCGTCTGCGTAACTTATATTGTTAACACAAGTATTATTAATGTGGCATCCGACATGCATGTCATAAAACCTAGTGTAAGACTATTTAATAGAAAACATAACAATAACATAGAAAAGAAACATGTAAAAGAAAAAAACTTAACAGAGGCAAATTGTCACTATTTTAATAGAGCTTTATTATACATTATTAACGCCATCTGTCGAGTCTTTAAAATCTTACTTCATAGTTTCTGCTTCCTGAAATTGTATCTACGAAAACCTCGCTCTCTGACCTGTTCCCTCAGTTACTGGAGTACTTAGTACGAGATTTATATCATAGATGGCGTAGGGCTAATATATTTTACTTCATAAAGTCATGCATAAAGATGCACAATGTTAGAATGTGTACTATAACTAAAATATGTTTTATGTAGGTATTTAGTACTTGTGGCTAATTAAGTTTGAGTTTAAATTTAATTATGATTTAATAGTAATTAAATGAGGTAAATAGCGATATTGCTAATTTATCCTCGTTATTATAGTATAATAATGGCACTAAGTATTGGATTGATTTGTCGTTTTTTTTGGTAATATATAAATAGCAGGAAGGACGACCCGCGTGGCACAGCGGTTACCGTACCGGTCTGACACGCAGTGGGTCCCGGGTTCGATTCCCGGCCAGACAGGTATCTGAATGATGAGTTTAGATTCTTGTTCTAGGTCTGCGTGTTTGTGTATTCGTCTTTGTGCGTGTCCACGGCACCCACGACACAGGAAATCCTACTGTGGGGCTATGAGTGTAGAAAGCGTTTTAAGCTTGATGGTAAGTGGTCACTGCCGTCCATGTGTGTAAAACAAGGTTTTGAAGGTGGTAAAACTAGTGTAGTTTGACCGGGGAGGTACCACCGCCACACCTATTTCTAGCGTGAAGCATTTTTTTGCGTTTCGATGGAAGGGTATGGTTGCTGGCACACTATTCCATGAGGCGACCACCATAGTCTTCAGATGTCCATGGGCGGCAGTGACCACTTACCATCAGTGGACTGCATGCTCGTTTGCTACTTCAATTAGATAAAAAAAAACAGTTTTGTATAGAATGGGGTTCTAATCTAATACAAATGCGTTGCCTCTCTAGAGGACTGAGATGTTCAGCTCATTTATGTATACGTGAGACAGTAACCGCTCTCTTCAGGTTACGTATTTCCCGATCAAACAATACTTGTTCTTTCATCTGGAAAAATAGGTACTGTCTGGTAATATATGTTTATTTCTCGTGAATTATACTAGTAAAAATATTTTATGTCATTATTATATTAATACGTGAAGCAAAAATTTGTGACGGATTTTTAAGTAATATGCCGCGGACGGATTAGTATGAAATTTTGCACGGTTATAGTGGACGTAGAGAAGGAGTGCAGAATGTTAATATTTTTTTCAAATAACGCATATATCATACATAAAATCAACTAAAAATACATTACACACACTACCATGCATTTGTCACAAACACATATGTGTACTTAGTAAATGAAATAGAACATTCAATGTCTTACTATGAAAAGACACAACGTCAAGAATGTCAGATGACATTTGATTTGAATTAGAGAAATATTCGTACTAATTTGGACAATATGAAGTTTAGTTTTTTAATTTAAATTACGGTCGAATTTCGGCCGATGCTACGGGTGACTAGTATAGATAAATACATAATTTCGCGAAACGTGACAATTAATACATACGCGATACTTATACATGATGTTTGAAAAATGTATGACTATAGACATTTGTATTGCAAGATTGTATAATAATGATTAATTATAAAGACGAAAGTTTCTGAGGATGTGTGTTTCTTTGTTATTCTTGCGTTTTGTAACTAAGTGCGTATTAGAAATTATTTGTACACATATACTGTGAAAGGAAACATCGTAACACCTAAAAGTGCATTGAAAAATCTAAAAGGTATATGATGTCTACTAATTTGCATTTCGCCAGCGCGATGAGTTATCGCCTAAAACTTTCTCATTCTGCGAGAATACCCATGCCTCTCATCAACCCATTATTGGCCCACTACTGGACACGGGTCTCTCAGAATAAGAGAATTTAGGCCATAATCCACCGCGCTGACCAAGTGCGGATTGGTGGACTTCACTTACCCCCGAGAACTTTTTTTTAAGAACTCTCGGATGTGAAAGTTTAATCACGATGTTTTCATTCACCAAAAAGCAATGATTATTAATTTCTGATACGCACATAAATCAGTGGTGCCTGGTTTTGAACCTTGGACCTCCCGAGAGGGCAAGTTTCAACCATTAGGCTATCACTGCTCGTACCCATGCCTAGTAGTGGGATAATAATAGTTTACCAATGACCAACGGATTAAGTCTACAAATTAAGTACAAATGAATCAATAATGATTATTTAAAGTAATGTATTTATAGAATTCAAGGATAGAATTTACAAGGTATTAATTAATATTTTCCCGCTGATTAATCCATCTTAGTGCGAATGAGTGCCACTCGGGAAACTTTGAAGGTTTATTTACTAGTTAATTGTGCTCGTAGCAAGATGGATGTGTATCCATACTGTATTTTATTTTTTGTCATAACTTCAGTAATACAAGAAGCGCATCAAGGTACGTCTAGCATTTTATCTAAGAAGTAGCTAACGATTACTTGTACTTCCGAAAATTTGTTATGTGTAACAAATTTTCGGAAGTAATAAAAAAAAGTTCTTTACGACTAACATTGCACACATGCAATGCATGCAAGAACTTTTCTTTTATAAAAATGAAGTAACAAACGAGCATGCAGTCCACCTGATGGTAAGTGGTCACTGCCGCCCATGGACATCTGTAATCAACTTCATACAGAGCATGGGTTCCATCTGAAGTCAATCACAGATGCGTTGCCACTCCCGAGGATTATGATGGTCGCTTCATGTGAAAGTGTGCCGGCAACCACACCCTTCTATCCAAAACGCAAGAAATGCTTCACGATAGAAATAGGTGTGGCGGTGGTACTTCCCCGGTCGAACTACACTGGTTCTACCTTTAACTTCCGAAAACGAGTTACACGTGCGATGTTGGTCGTGAAGATCTTAATGAGGCGATCTGCCTTTTAATAAATAACTTTCATTAAATCCATACTCGTATTATGAATGTGAAGTGTGTTTGTTTGTTCCTTTTTCACGTCGATACATAGCTATTATATGATATAGTTTATATGTTGGGAGATAGTTTGGAAGACGGAGAGTGATGTAGGCTACTTTTTACTGCGATCTCCCATTTACATGAGAATATCAATGTTTTGTTAGTTAATACATATTTAGTAGCAAATAAATTTTACTAACGCTATTAACAACGTCTGGAGTCGTCAATAGCGTTAGTAAAATTAATTTGCAAGTTCTGAATCACGCTGTCAAATGCTAATGTTAATTCTCTTTGACCGTGCGGGCGAAGCCGTGGGTAAGAGCTAGTTATAGGATAAGTCGTCAAATAGGTTGACGACTTCCCATTACTGAGCATAAATCTCCTCTTAGAGTGATAAAGATTCAGAGTATAGTACACTTCGATGACCAAGTCCGGAGTTGTTAGATCTCTTAGACATTCACATCCATATAAGACACTTCACACGTATTCCAGGATTTTTTTAAGTATAACACTGATCTGTAATTTTTTGTGTGTGTATTAATATTTTTTTTTATTTCAGCGGCCAGTTCAGGCTTTACGAAAGGAGTAAGTATAAAATACAATAATTCTTATTTTATAATTAACTAGCTGACCCAGCAAACGTTGTTTCGCCATATAAAAATAAAAAAAAATGTCAAGGGTGGACAACCCTTATCACTAAGGGGTATGAAAAATAGATGTTGGCCGATTCTCAGACCTACTCAATATGCCCACAAAATTTCATGAGAATCGGTCAAACCGTTTCGGAGGAGTATGGCAACAAAAACTGTGACACGAGAATTTTATATATTAGATAATTTATTTATAATTAATTGTAAAGGAAAAGTGAATGCAGAACTTTAATATAATAACAATGAGCATAGATTTTAAAAGGGTCCGAAGCTTTACAACGTCTTATAAGATAAAAGGATTACAAAACAAAATTCGAATAGAATAATTAATGTTCTAGAATGATCTAGACAATGGTATCACCAGTGCCTCAAACCTTCAAAAGGTACCCGACGCCGTGGGAGCGACGCAGGGTTATGTGGAATTTTTACCGCACTAAAACCCCCCCGGTGGCCGTCCTCGGCGCTGAAAAGGAGGACTCCGGGATCTCGAAACGACTTCAACCGGAATCCTCCGAGCGCGCTGCCCCATCGGGCTCCTCCCAGATGGGCGGCTGGGCCCACCGCTCCGTCTAGTCTTTACGACGGTATGCGACCACACATACCGCCGTCCTTCCCGGGATTGCCTGACCGAACGTTTCGAGCTCCCACTCTAGCCGTCTGCAACCCCGGAAGCCCCTTTTAGTCGCCTCTTACGACAGGCAGGGGATACCGTAGCCCTATTCTGACCCCGAGGCTACAGGGACGTTACCTAAACTAGTTACCCATCGCATCGGTCGAAATTCAACCGTAATTTAAATTATAAAACTAAACTTCATATTGTCCATAGTAGTACGAATATTTCTCAAATTCAAATAAAATGTAATAATTTTCAAGTAATTTTGAATGCGACCGTTAAATTTAATAAGAAGTTAAATTAGCTAAGCCGCATTTAAAAGCAATAACGGTATTTTGACAAAGACATCTGACATTTTCGACATTATTTGTTTTCATAGCAAGACATTGCATGTTCTATTTCGTTTATTATGTACTAGCTGTACCCGCGGCTTTGCCCGCGTGCAAATCAACGTGTCACAAAGTTTTTCCCGCGCAAATGTCGACACCGTAGGAATTCTATGACAAAAAGTAGTTACATTAAAATCGGTTTGGTCGCTCAAGGATTACCTGGTCAAACACAGAGTGAAAAAACGAATTTAAAGTGTGTATTTGTGGGTAGGAACATATTGTTATGTATTTTTTTTTAAATTAGACGAATTCTAATATTGTAAACCGCTTTTTTGAACCAATTTACATTCTTAGTGGTCTAATTCACAATATCGGGATACTTTTTTTCAATCAACTCCACATTTGAACCAAAACGTATCGATTATAAAGATTGATTTGAACTTTTCCGAATTGGAAAATACTATTTGAAGTAATTTAGGCGGATTCAAATTTCTAAGTAAGATTATAGGTAAACCTACTTTGAATACTTTTAAGGTTGTTCGGGAGTTCCGGAAGGCATAAAGGAATTCAAAAATTCTGTTGGATAATATACTGCTTCCTCCATCTCAATGACTGTGTATACCGAATAGTAGATCTGTGACGCTGCTTTAAATTTATAAAAAAAAAACATTTATTTTATCGACATGTTTATTGGTGGGTGGGTATATAGCCGTCTTTTGGAACCGATTTATAGTGTTATTGGTTGTATTAACAATATCGGGATATACTTTTTCAACCAACTCCTCCACATTTAAACGAAGACGTATCGATATAAAGATTGATTTTAACTTTTCCTGATAACAAAGCACTATTATCTACTTGAAGTAAAACATTAGAAAATTGGAATATCACTGTACAGCGACATATATTCTAAGTTCATATTTTGTTTCATGTGGCCAAAGATAAGATCTTTTAAGAGGTGCATCGGGCTATTTGTGTGCGTAAATCCCGCATTGTTCTTTGTAAAGCAGAAGACATAATCAAAACACTTTTACAATTCATACGAACAGGGCGCACCCGCTCGCAGGGCGCTGCCGCACCCTGCTCGCTTATTTTTTATGTTTTCTTTTATGTTCCAACCTAACCTAACCCATCCTATTTAAAAAGCTACAGCTAAATCCAACTCTTAACAATAACATGACAATACTCCTGCATTTTCAGGATTTAGGTATTCAAAGAGACACTTTTCATCATAATGTTCTCTCAGGAACGGGTTGTAATGTATTGTAATCAATAAGTACCAAGCTCATACGGCTTAAGTAGGTTGTGTACTTAGATTATCAAGGTTGATGAATTGAAGTTTAATTCATTAATCACATTTCAGTTTAATGAGGTGTCATTAAACTTACAAATACCAAAAGTATGTAGGTATTCCATTATTAAAACACACACCATAGTTGTGTATTTTCAATAGTCGAGTATTTATTAAAGCACTTTTATGTGTTTAATATATTCGCAGACATGGAATATTTTCTTTCTTTTTTATGTGTGTAAGAGACTGATGCCTGTTGCAGCACACATTCGATTTTAGACTTTGGAGACAGGAGTACTGAGCCCAATACTCTTCTCTTATTAAAAAAATGCATATTTTGAATGTAAGAGTCCTTTCTCCTCCACGATTTTTTTTCGTACCCATTTTGAGGTTTATTGACGAATAATCTGCTTAATAATTCTCATTTTAATAATAACTTTAAAAATTCAACAATCGCTCATTAAACTAACATTATAACGAAATAACATTGAACACGTGCTGGCTAATGTAAACACCTAGACGATACACGACTGCACGTCACTAGGGGATGCGCGGGGTAAGAAGCGAGATGCGGGGTATTTAACCACTTTTGTTTTATGCGCCTAATTGTTGTGGTCAAGTTATATGTGTTTGTATCAAATGCAAGGAATGTAATGTATTTTTAGTTGATTTTATGTATGTTTTATGCATTATTTGAAAAATATATTTGCATTGCGCAATCCTTCTCTACATCAACTATAACCGTGCAAAATTTCATACTAATGCGTCCGCGGAATATTAGTTAAAAATGCACCACAAGTTTTTGCTTCACGTATTTATATAATAATAATACTGTTTCTCTTTTAGGAAACTGAGAATGCTGGCAGCCTGTCGCCTAAAGATCCTGGTGAGTTTATAATGTTTTATATGACAAAAATATTAAAATGAAAAAAATATCGACATTTTGTGCTGCAGCGCGTTTGTAACATATAAAGTTTAACAGTAATTGTTTTTATTAGATTGTTTTTTAACTGTGTCAGTATCTCCGTGGGCATCAAGAACACAGAACTAAATGTCTAAGAACGTACATATAAGTTTTGCACGAAAAATTTCCACTTCCACACCTATTTCTGGCGTGAAGCAAATCTTGCGTTTTGTGTTGTGTTCATCTCAGTCCTTGGAACAATAACGCATCTGTGATTTCAAATAGGACCCCTGTTCTATCTGAAGTCAAGTGCTGCCGCTCATGGACTTGTTCCGATTGAACATGTACAGGGGCAGTGATAAACTCTAGTCTATATATTATACTCTTGGCTAAGTCTAACATAACAATAGGAATTAATGTATTATTTTTCGTTCTGAAAATAATTTAACACTGAACAGATGTGACACGCTGAACGCGCACTAGCGTGTGAGTATGAGAGTCATAGTCACTGCGTCAATGTTTCAAAACATAAGGCTATACAGTGGATATAACGCACATTAAAAAAAATGCCTATTTTTTCCACTAACGCCATTTTCGATTTTCGATAGATATGTCTTTCATTAAACTAGTCACCCGTCGCATCGGTCGAAATTCGACCGTAATTTGAATTAAAAAACTAAACTTCATATTGTCCAAAGTAGTACGAATATTTCTTAAATTCAAATAAAATGTAATATTTTTAAGTAACTTTGAACGCGCCTGTTAAATATAAAAAGAGGTTTAATTATCTAAGCCGCATTTAAAAGCAATAGCGGTATTTTGGTAAAGACATCTGACATTTCTGACGTTATGTTTTCATAGTAAGACATCGAATGTTCTATTTCGTTTGTGTTTGTGAAAAAATGCACGGTAGTGTGTGTAATGTGTTTTAGTTGATTTTATGTATGTTCTAAGCATTATTTGAAAAAAATATTAACATTCTGCACTCCTTCTGTACGTCCATTATAACCGTGCAAAATTTAATACTAATCCGTCCGCGGCATATTACTTTAAAATACGTCACAAGTTTTTGCTTCACGTATTAATATAATAATAATACAAAAAGTACGCAAGTCAAGAAATGTAGAACGATGTAAATAAAAACGAAAACATATATTTTTTAATATGTACTGAAATTATATGTGTGTAAACTATCAATTATATTAATTAAAACATAATTTACGAATCATAATAATTCAGAAGTCTATTTTTTATTATGTTTCTATACTACAGCTTATGAAAAGAAAATTCAAATTCAGTTAATTAGTCACCTTTAAATATATAAAGTTAATAAGAGTTTCTGTTATTGTTTCAGACGTTTGCCGGGTTAAAGTAGTAAGTACCTTGCTTTTCTTAAATTTACTACTTGATACGTATACATTCGTTGTGGCTGCTCGCTTTTATAATAGTATGAGGCGACTATCCTAGAAAGATGCAACGCATCTGTGATTGACTTCAGATAAAAAGCTTGTAATATACGAAGTTGCTTACAATTATCCATGGGACGGCAATAACCACTTACTATGAGAATCGGTTAGCAAACGACCACCCCTATTAATAATGGGATAGCTGGAATGGTATCAAACAGTTGCAATATTTTTCATTAATAGTGATCGCAATCAGCACTCTAAAAGAACTTCGCTACTACACTTGATAAACGGTAATATCCCAACTCTTGGTTTCATTTGGGGATCTAGAAGTCTTTCTCTAGACTCTTCCTAAAATAAGACTACATTTTTGCTACGAAGTACATACTGGTTAGTTCAAGATATAAAAATTGCCTCAGTATGTGCAAGCAAAGGAAAATCGTGTTACCACCAACTCACATAATACGGTATTCAGTTAAAACGCCGCGAAATTCTTAAAGAGTATAGCTAAGTGGACCCGGTGGGATGATGACCTGAAGAAGACGGCGGTTAACCGCTGGATTCAGATGGCTCAGGACCGGTCGAAGTGGCGCAGATTAGGGGAGGCCTATGTCCAGCAGTGGACTTTCAAAGGCTGATGGATGGATGGATAGCTAAGTACAAAGGTAGACTTGGCTGTCTTCGTAGAAAAAAAAATAGTTATGTAACAAAAGTTATCATTTGATATTCGCGAATGCGGATGTGAATATTCATTTACTGAAGTAGCAAACAAGCATGCAGCCCACCTGATGGTAAGTGGCCACTGCCGCCCATGGGCATCTGTTTTCAACTTCATACATAACATGGGTTCCATCTGAAGTCAATCACAGATGCGTTGCTACTCCCGAGTCTATGATGGTCGCCTCATGTAAAAGTGTGCAATCACACCCTTCCATTGAAACGCAAGAACTGCTTCACGCGAATTTTGGTGTTTTTCAGTTCTTGATATAGGGTGGATGGATAGGGCACAGGATATAAATTTTGGCGACCTTTTGAAGTTCGATTTTAAAGGCGACATTTTTTTTGCAAAACACTGCTATTTTATATTTGCAAAACATTCGCCTAATTCTTGCGAATGCAAATACCTAAAACATGCAAATATTCACGAATGCGAATGCGAGTATTCATTACATCACTACGACAAATTAATTAACGGCAACATTTTGTTATCAGCACACTAACAACTATTTATTCCTCATATTCCTATGCGTTTTAATTGTATTGCACTAACATTACTTTATTTTTCGTTTGCTTTATTTATATTTAGGTACTTATTATACCATTATGATTATTACCATTAGTATCCGAAAAGAACCGCACAGCTCATAGTTTGTGAAATACAAACGTGTAACATCTAAACACGACTATACGAGAGAAGCAGCAACTTATAGGTAATATGCACGCTCAAACATCTATGCTTGTTTTCAGGAATGCAGCAAAGGTAGTCCATCATCTGCCCTATTTGATCGTACGTATTTCTTCTTCTAAACCTATTATGCTAAAACCGATATCCTTTGCTGTCGTTATCAATCGATTGGAGTACAACCCATTATTGTCCCACTGCTGGGCACGGGTCTTCTCTCAGAATGAGAGAGTTTAGGCAATAGTCCACCGCGCTGGCCATGTGCGAATTGGTGGACAATCATTGGTATTAATCGATTACGATTACGTGTCTAGTTCAAATAGGCACAATTTTCCACTCTAAATGAAAATCATCAATAAGCACGTATAAGCTGAAAGGGAAGCAAGGACACGTGGTAGAACCAGTGTAGTTCGACCGGGGAAGTACCACCGCCACACCTACTTCTAGCCTGAAGCATTTCTTGGATTTCGATGGAAGAGCGTGGTTGTCGGCACTCTTTTATATGAGGCGACCATCTTAATCCTCGGGACTAGCGACGCATCTGTGGTTTAAGTCAGATAGAACATATGTTCTATTTGAAGTTGCTTACAGTTGTCTATGGGCGGCAGCGACCACTTGCCATCAAGTGAACTGCATGCTCGTTTGCTACTTCGATCAGATATAAAATAGCCCCCTTCCCTGAACTAGATGCAGGGGAACATACCATACCATACCATAGCCCCGACGTCCTAGATATAACGCTCCTAAAGAACTACCCTCCTACTTCGCACCATTGAGGTCCTACTGAACTGCACTCGGACCATCGTCATACTAAACCTAACCACTATTCATAACCCTCTCCAAAGAACCAGCCTCATCATTGACTGGCCCAAACTGGACAAAAGCTTAGGCTCACAAGAGTCAAAAGACCTACAGATGATGCCTCAAATCATTGCTGCGACACAAAACACCAATCTTGGCATTAGCTCAATGGCAAATCGTATACGGACTGCGACAGACCAATCGACGCGCGAGGTAAAGGCGGCGAGCGATCGACGCCTCGGACTCCCTGACAAGATAAAATCTCTCGGTACAGCTAAAAATGCTGCCACCCGAAAATATGATCGCTTTTGCTCTCCTGAAAACCGTAGGGCGTTAAAATTTTATTAACGTAAGGTAAAGGAAAGCATAAATGAGATGCGGAACAACAATTGGGGTTGGCTAATCAAAGCGATCTTGCCAACCCTCCAGGCCTACTGGTATTGGCTTTAGAGCTAAGCACTAATGTTTACAGCAAGTGCACCGCCTCACATAGCACATCCTTGTAGGGTCCAATAGAAAAAGATCTAGATGCTGTAAAGGCCACCAGGGCCTACAGTAACTACACATTTGCCAAAAAAAGTTTACATTTCTTTATGACGTTTTCCTTTACAATTTTAACAAGTCGTAACATTATTACTCGTAATTACTCACAGTTTGTTAAGAAATATAAAGTGCGTCGCTAGGGTTTGAACTCTGGACTATCGGTAAACACTTATTTCTGTTAAATCAATCACTTAACGGCGATCAAGCGAAAAATACTAGTTAATTTACATTAACATTTTTTTACCATTAGAATTAGACCAAAAAACTATTAAGATCCTTTTCCACTATAAATATATTTAATTATGTTACCAGGTCTCTCAGATGAGAAGAAAACAAATGTAAGTATAACCTTTAACTTGCAATCTTCTATGCACATACTTCACTACATAGTATTTTTGTACACACTAGCAAATGGTTTTCTTGATAGCCCAAACTTACTAAGCCTTTTAAGATAATCAATTCCTCATAGATTACCCAGAGATTCAAAATTTAAACTTTTTACTGAGTACTCGTGTAAATCACATCTCGGACAGCACGCGCCTATCAATATAATTATTAGAAAATATAACAATATCTCAAGATCCTCAAACTTGGACATCTTTTCTACTAGCATCCATAAACTCAAATTCAGTACACTACAGTTGTAACACTACAGTTTAATAATAGTTGCAACACTACAGTTTAATTACTTTTATGTTTTTGATCGACCTCAAAAACAGGAGAAGGCACTCAATTCGACTAGACTTTTTACGATAGTTACCTACTAGTCATTCCTTTTTTCGTGACCTATAGCTCTTTGTTCGTTTTTAATTTTGAAAAAAAAATAAACCATAGGGGTGGGAAGTAGAATTCTTAATTTGTTAGTTATTTGAGCTACTTTATTTTGGATAACTTGAAGTCGATCCTTCCTCTTCTTTTTTATGCTAAAATATGTACATCTGTTATTAATTATTGTGTTTCTACAACAAGCACGTAGTCTACGCCTATATTTGTAATGACATTAGGCTAGCCCTTCTGTTTTGTTCTTGTGAAGTGTATTAATGTGCAATATGTTGGCATTCAATAAATTATTTAATTAATTAAAATCGAGATAAAATTACTATTCTTGTACTCAATATTATACTTAAGATATAATCTATAAGTATGTAAGATATTCTAATTATTTTACTTGTGTCATGTAGTTTAAAACCAATGTCAGTAATGAAAAAAAATCTCAAAAATTCACATTGAATTATTTAACTAAATTATTCAATAACTTATTAAACTTTTTCACAAAATATTTTAGAGTATTCCTGTAACGCCTGGTGTAAATGGTCCAAAAGGTGAACAAGTAAGTTATTATTCTTAATAATATATTCACAATATTCTTAAATTCATCATTCATCTAAAGTATTTCTCCGTATTTACTCAACATAAAAAATGATTTCAGGGAATTCAAGGAGTATCTGGTCTAAATGGTGCAAAAGGTGAACAAGTAAGTAAATATTAAAAACTATTTATTATTTGCTTTCAATAATTTTTATTCTATTTTTATTAAAGTCCAAAGTTTTTTCCCATTTATTTTATCTGTATCGATCAAAGTAGCTATCAGTGATGAAAAAAAATATTGCTGGGTACTCAAGGAACTCCTGGCGTAAACAGCATAAAAGGTGAAAAACTAAGTAAATATTACTTTTTAATATTCATTTTCAATAAATTTTACTCTATTCTTAACAAGGTTTACCCAAAGTTATTTTTCCATTTTTTTTCCATATTTATCATATAGATTAAAATAACTGTCTATAATGAAAAATAATCTATTTCAGGGTATTCAAGGAGTACCAGGCCTGCACGGTGAAAAAGGTGAACAGGTGAGTAATTATCAATATATAATATTCGCAAAGGTTTCCCATTTTTATAGCTTTTAGCAAGGTTTATGTAGGACAATTCTCATGTTAAATAAATCGTATCATAATATTTAGATTGCTGTCGATAATACATAGATAATTAATACTATCGATAATGAAAAAAATATATTTCAGGGTATTCGAGGAGTACCAGGCCCGAACGGTGAAAAAGGTGTACAGGTGAGTAATTATCAATACATAGGTAATATTCGCATAGCTTTATCCAATTTCATTCTAGATTATAATTAAGTTTACGTAGAGTATTGTTTCATATTTATTAAAATTATCATATACATTTACATTGATTTAAGGTGAAGAAGTAAGTAAATATTAGGTTACACGAATTTTATTCTCATTTTTCTACTATTTCATCTTTTTTATATAGATTAAAATTGCTATCTATAATGAAAAAAATATTTCAGGGTATTCAAGGAGTGCCAGGACTGCACGGTGAAAAAGGTGAACAGGTAAGTTATTATCAATACATAATATTCGCATAGGTTTGTCCAATTTTATTCCAGCTTTAAAGAAGGTTTATGTAAATGATTGCCACATATTTATCAAATCATATCATATACCTTCACATTAATGTCAATAATTTTAATAAATGATTTCAGGGTATTCAAGGAATACCTGGTCTTAACGGCATAAAAGGTGAACAAGTAAGTAAATATTACTATTTAATACCCACTTTCAATAAATTTCACTCTATTCATAACAAGGTTTACCCAAAGTTGTTTTTCCAATTTATTTCATCTTTATCATAAAGATTTAAATTGCTGTCTATAATGAAATATAAATCCATTTCAGGGTATTCAAGGAATACCAGGTCTGAACGGTGAAAAAGGTGAACAGGTAAGTGATTATCAGTACATAATATTCGCATAGGTTTCCCATTTTTTTCTAGCTTTGAGCAAGGTTTATGTAAATTATTGCCTTATATTTATTAAATATAGATCATATATAGATTTAGATTGATGTCAATAATACATAGATTAATAATGTCATCAATAATGAAAACAATATCTATTTCAGGGTATTCAAGGAGTGCCTGGCCTGAACGGTATAAAAGGTGAACAAGTAAGTAATTATTAACACATAATATTCTCATAGATTTGTTCGATCTTACTGTAGTCTTACACAAGGTTTATTAAAAATATTATCTCCTATTTAATATTTTTTTTTTATGTTATATATAAAGTACCGAATAATAGGGTACTTCATATTAATTACAATCTAGCCTTATATAAGGCTAATGAGTAATTCTAATCTGACTTAAACTGCTAAATAATTGTTTATTGAAGGAAGCGTCCACTGACACTGCACT
This sequence comes from Spicauda simplicius, assembly GCA_949699795.1. Classification (NCBI taxonomy): domain Eukaryota; kingdom Metazoa; phylum Arthropoda; class Insecta; order Lepidoptera; family Hesperiidae; genus Spicauda; species Spicauda simplicius. The sequence goes on along the minus strand of OX453067.1, from coordinate 7,513,846 downwards.
TCTTTGTTCTAACATAAAGGGGTAGACACATTGTTCTTGTGTTCTATAATTTAAATTAATTCACTATTTCACTAACACTACACTATGTTATATCACTAGCTCAAAGGGCTTAGTCCGTTTGAGTCTTCTCACTAGGTCCGTCGTATCGAGGAGCTGGATGGCCTCGATATTAACGTGATGATGAAGTCTTTTTTGATGACGTTCTGCATATTTATAAATTACATTTTTGACAAGGTCTACTTGAAGGTCCCGATGTAGATCTTCGTTTCTTACATACCAAGGTGCATTAGCAATACCCCTCAATACTTTGTTTTGAAATCTTTGAATGATTTCTACATTACTTTTTTTGGTACAACCCCAGAGTTGAATACCATATGTCCATACTGGCATTAGGACTTGTTTATATAATAATATTTTATTATATGTAGACAGGTAGGAATGATTCCCCAGCAGCCAATGCATAGCTCTGTATTTGAGCTCCAACTCGTCCCGTTTTTTTTTGACGTGAGCTCTCCAGCGCAGCTTCGCGTCAAGAGTCATGCCAAGATATTTGGCTGTATTTGCGTGTGGTATAGGTGTATTATTTATGTATATAGGTTGGTAATTATTACGCCTATTTGTAAAATCAACATGTACTGATTTGTTTTCGTTGAGCTTCACTCGCCACTTCCTCGTCCAATTGATTACTTTGTTGATAGAGATTTGACATTTCTGCGCAGCTTCAGCGTGATTATCCCCCACAGCTATGATGGCAGTATCATCAGCAAAAGTTGCGAAGATATTATTTTCAGATTCTGGGATATCACAGGTATATAAAAGGTACAGGACCGGCCCCAATACGCTACCTTGTGGCACTCCAGCTTTTATTTCTTTGAGATCAGAGTATTTAATAAATCGTATCATATAGATTTACATTGATGTCAATAATTTTAATAAATGATTTCAGGGTATTCAAGGAATACCTGGTCTCATGGGTACAAAAGGTGAACAAGTAAGTAAATATTAATAACTTTTTATTATTTACTTTCAATATTTTTTAATCACACACGGCACACTTTCAAATGAGGCGACCATCATAGTCCTCGGGAGTAGCAACGCATCTGTGATTGACTTCAGATGGAACCCATGTTCTGTATGAAGTTGATTACAGATGTTCATGGGCGGCAGTGACCACTTACCATCAGCTGGACTGCATGCTCGTTTGCCACTTCAGTCAAATAAAAAAAAATCTATTTTAAATAAGGTCTATCCAAAGTTTTTCCTAATTATTTTAAAATTACTATCAATTATGAAAAAAAAACCTTGCAGGGTATTCAAGGAATAGCTGGCGCAACCGGCCCAAAAGGAGAACAAGTAAGTTAATATCACTACATATTATTCTTATACGTTTATTTGAGCATAATCTAGCTTTATACAACGTTTATCTAAAGTTTTGTTTCGTATTTATTTTACTCGCATCATGTTAATTCTAAGTAATATTAATAATAAAAAATGATTTTAGGGTATTCAAGGAATACCTGGCCTAAACGTTACAAAAGGCGCAGAAGTAAATAAAAATGTATATACAATAGTTTTATACATACTACATTAATGTTATCTTATTTTAGCCTTTTCAAGATTCATCTGAAGTTTTGTGTCCTATTTATTTGACTTGTAGCATACCATTTAAAAATAATTATAATTACTGAAAAACATAATTATACCGACCATGAAATTGGGTTTTGAGTTTTATAATTTATTTATGAATGTCATCTGCGTCGCTTTTCACCTTTTGGATTTTATTTATAGGGACTTAAAGGAGAAAAGGGTGAAAAGGGGACCGATTGTACTCTAGGTAATATTTTTATGTTTCGTTGCTACATCAACTTTCTTTAGAACCAGTAAACTTTGCAATTACGTATTAAAATAGTATGATTATTTAAGAGTGGTTAAGACATTGTATTTCAATTCCTGTACCCGGTCATCGCCGCCCATGGATATGAATATGTTAATTATTCATTTACATATAGCACAAGTTTATATTTGAAATCAATCAGAAATGTATTGCTACTCCTGATGACTTATTTAGTCACTTCCTATGCAAATAAGACGAAAATTGTATCATTTCACCAAAAGGCACGAATTACTTCACGTTAGATATACTTAGGTAGTCATAATACCCGGTCAAACCATACACCTATTTCCAGCGTGATGTATTTCTTGCGTTTCAACTGACGGTTGTGGTTGCCGGCACACTTTCATTTGACGCGATCATCATAGTCCTCGGTAGTAGCAACGCATCTGGGATTGACTTCAGTTAGAACTCATGTTTTATGTGAGGTTGCTTAAAGATGTCCATGGCCGGCAGTGATTACTTGCCATCAAGTAGACTGCATGCTCGTTTGCTACTTCAATCAGATAAATACCCGATCTGGTAAATACCAAAAATTGAAGATTGTATTACGAATCTTATACAAATAGAGTAAAAACAAAAGCGTAAATAAATGCTATGGAATCGCTAAATACGTTTTTTAAGTACTTGATAGAAGCTGTAGATCACAGAATTCTTTGTGGTTTGTGGTTTCACCTATTTCTACCATATAAAGGCAATGTTTAGCGCTACTGTATTCTGGCCTGACGGGTTAAGGGTTAAGGAAGACATGTTTATCCAATTCGTCCTCATATAGTCCTTAGGAGTAGCAACCTATGCTAAGATTGTTATCTAGAGCTTATTATACAAACATGTCCATGGGCCGCAGTGGCCAGTTACAATAAACATTGTTACACAATTGTTACAAGGCTTTACAAATATTGTTACGCACGCAACTATTTACCTTTAAATATTTTTTTCTTTGTTTCCTCAGATTCTATAGGTCCGTTAGAGAAGGAACATTCATCAAGGGACGGGCTTGGAAAATCTCTAGAAAACCCGGCTAAATCTTGTCGAGACCTAATAATAGATGGAGAAATCCCTTCTGTTTCTGGTATTTTTTTTATTTTTTTTTCTCACATAAATATACAGTAACATTAGCATAAGTATGACTTAGTAATTTGACATTGTATACATGAAATGTGAAGAAGTGTGAGAAGTGAAATTTCAGAGCCAAAATAACCAATATACACATATATATAACATAATATTAAAAATAATTTTAAAACAAGCTTTCATTTTAATGCACTGAAAAGAATAAAATAATATTTGTAGTACCCAAACCCATCATTTTATTGGATTGTACAATATTATATGATGAAAAAGCTTTAATTATTAATAAAATATATTTTCATTTTAGTTCCAAATGAAACAAAAAATTCGATTCTCTCAACAACCCATTATTGTCCCACTGCTGGGCAGGAATCTTCTCTCAGAATGATAGAGTTATAGGCCATAGTCCACCGCGCTTGCCAAGTGCGAGTTGGTGGACATTAAATTTCGATTATTTTGTACAAATACATTTTGACGACATTATTTATTTGACTCTGAGAACATTTACCATAGTAACGTGTATTTCGCCATATATTTTTCTAATATAAGGCGAAAAAATTAATGTTTGAAATCCAGAGAATTACAGTGTATTTAGGCCATTAAGAGGTAGTTTCTTACTAAACTTCGTAAAAAATATAAGTATATTTTTGTACTAAATAAAAAACCAAAAACTTGGTTATCTGAATTATTAACATAAATTTTGAGGTTATGTGAAAAAGTGTAAATTCAAAAGTCGACAATCTTTTCATTACCTACAACTTTGCCTTTCAACATTTTTTCACAGTTTTGAAATCGAGATAAACCATTTTTAACCCTTAAATCGTCCCCTCTTTTCACTTACCGAGCTCAGATCGTCCGTAATTTAATTTTTGACCTATTCTCTTCCTTTTCCAAAGGGTTTCTTCTCTATTTATCTATCTTTATTTATTTAAACTATATATATATACACTTATAAATTTATTTAAAGGTATTGGCATTGGTCTATTAGCGTGTAGAAATAATCGAATTCTTTTATTTCCTGCGTTGCTTATAATTTGGTATTAAGCGCTTTTAGTGCGGCCGCCGACAACGGCGCCTCGTCCCTGTCATAAGAGGCGACTAAAAGAGGCTTCCGGGGTTGCAGACGGCTAGAGTGGGAGCTTGAACCGTTCGGTCAGGCAATCCCGGGAAGGACGGCGGTATGTGTGGTCGCATACCGTCGTAAAGACTAGACGGAGCGGTGGGCCCAGCCGTCCATCTAGGAGGAGCCCGATGGGGCAGCGCGCTCGGAGGATTCCGGTTGAAGTCGTTTCGAGATCCCGGAAACTCCTTTTCAGCGCCGAGGTCGGCCACCGGGGGGGTTTTAATGCGGTAAAAATCCCACATAACTCTGCGTCGCTCCCACGGCGTCGGGTACCTTTGGAAGGTTTCCCCCTCGAAAACAAAAAAAAAAGCGTTTTTAGTATGTTAACTGAATTTTTTATCTCTATACATGATCAGATGAAATTTGGACATCCTTCTTTTAGTGAAATGTGATCTGTAGTTTTGTGTGAAAGCATACAAACATATGTATGTTTGTATGCTTTCACACAAAACTACATTCTGTCAAGCTTTTACCCTTGGGGTATAACGCATTATTGTCCCACTGCTGGACACGGGTCTTGTCTCAGAAAGAGAGAATTACGCCATAGTCGACCATGCTGACCAAATTGCCAATGCAAATTTTACGCTTATAATATTAAAAATATGTACATATGAATATTAAGTATTTTTTACAGAATCGTGTTATGTATATGAAAACGATCCATTTCAAGTAACCTGTGACTTTAAAAACAAACGAACATGTTTGAAATTAAATGTGCTGGACGATGCTGATCTGGGAAAAATGGTAACAATCGACCACGAACGTAAAAGTCAGGAATACCTTCTGACAGAAAATCCGTTTAATATAACCAACTTCTACGGCGTAAGTATCAACAAAATAATTCACAAAATATATTTTACTAGTTGACTTTTAGGCGAAACGAAGTTCGTCGGGAACTTCGTTTCGCCTAAAAGTCAAAAATCTTAAATGATCAGTGTTTTTCTACTATTTTATGTATATACATGTATTATACATGAAAACCTTTCTCTTGAATCACTCTATCTATCAAAAAACATCAAGGTGGTAGAACCAGTGTAGTTCGACCAGGGAAGTACCACAGCCACACCTATTTCTATCGTGAAGCATTTCTTGCGTTTCGATAGAAGGGTGTGGTTGCCGGCACACTTTCACATGAGGCGATCATCATAGTCCTCGGGAGTAGCAACGCATCTGTGATTGACTTCAGATGGAACCCATGTTCTGTTTGAAGTTGAAAACAGATATCCATGGGCGGCAGTGGCCACTTGCCATCGGGTGGACTGCATGCTCGTTTGCTACTTCAGTTAGATAAAAAAAAACATAGGTACAGACAGTAGAAGCGACTCTGTTTTTTACTATGTAGTGATATGTCTACAGTTATAATCGTTGTCAACCCATTATTGTCCTACTGCTAGGTTCTGGTCTTCTCTCAGAATGAAGGAGTAGACCATAGGCGCCCGCGCTGGCCAAGTGCGAATTGCTGGTGTGTAGATTTCCTCACGATGTTTTCATTCACTATGCACTACGGTGATAGGACATAGTGAATGAAAACATTTGTAACTAATACAAACCAATTGAAACAAAGGTACAAACCCCCACGACCGTTGCAGATCATTACCAATTAAAAAAACAGTAACTTCTGGCGCAGTCTTAAGTTGACTGTAGTATGTAATTAATATGCGTATTTTAATCATCTGACAGGCACATTGTACCGTCATCTCCGTGGTTACTATTGAGTAGAAATTTTATATTCACAAAAGTCTGGGTAGTTTGATGAGAGGGGGTTGTGCAAGTTAGACAATACCCTCGCAGCCTGCAATAGTTCTAATAAAACAAGTGGAATAAATCTGACCAGGCCGGTTTTGAGGCTAAAATCAGCTTTCGACTATGGAATATAAGCATCTTGAGATTTAACATTTTATCGCTTGTCGTAAACTTTGCATGAGATCATACACATTTTGATACAATATTACACATACATATATTACAAATAGCTCGTACAAAATGTTTGACGAATGATAAAATATTTTAAAGATTTTAAGATTATATCCATAGCCGAAAACTAGCAGACCCAAAGAATAATAGTAGAATTGTTCTTAATATTAACGAGGTTTGTCAGCACTATAAATGAAATGGTTTTTTACGAAATGATTGTCGTCTAATATAGACTTTAACGATCATAGGTGCAACGAAACAGGCACTACGAATACTAATACTTCAAACGACTAATTTCTTTCAGATTAATTATCGTCAGTTAAGATGGTTCCAGCTACAAGCTAAATCAAAAATAACGCAAGTTATTAAATTCCATTGTTTAAATATGGTTGTAAAATCTTCTAATGAAGCGAACAATTTACGATTACTGTCTTGGAATCAAAGATACATAGATATCAAAGGAACTGAAGATAATACGTTTAGTTATGAAATACTGTCGAGCCCTGATGAATGTGAGGTACATTGTGGCATTATTATGTTTTAGTATTATTATCTGTTTGGAAGAATATTTGTTTATGAGATCGTTAAACGGCTGTGTGCCTATTGTAATTATTATTTTGGTTACGTATGTTATTTAGGTAGGTATATTAATAAATATTATCAAATTTTCGGTAATTATTAGTAAAAATCAATCAAATGTTACAAATGATTTATATATGATTGGTTCTGGACATAAATATGATCATCATAATTAACTTATTTTGTTTACGAGGGGGAAACCTTCTAAAGGTACCCGACGCCGTGGAGCGACGCGGGTTATACATTCTTACCACACTAAAACCTTCCCAGGGGTCGTGTTCGGAGCTTTGTGGGGGATTCGGGGATGTCCTACGGAACACAATTGGTGTCCTCTGAGCGCAATGCCTATTTCAGGCTCTACCTTGGTGAGCGAATACGCTCTCCGCACCTTCTGTTATTTACGGCGGCATGCGACCACACATGCCACCGTCCTTCCCGGGGTCGCTTAGATGGACGGTTCGAGCTCCCAATTTAGACGCCCCGCAATCCCATCTTAATTAACCTATCATCTTATTTAAAGACTTCTTATAAATATATGAATATTAGACGAAATAATCCTTAAATCATTTGTAGCTCAACCTATTCAATTTTTGATATTGATCGAACCGAAAATATACAACAATTATATGATAAACATACTTAATTAACTTTTATTTTTTAGGAATTTGAAAGAGGTGCGGCGTCTGAGGCTAAATACAACGAAATCCAGCTAGAAGGATTCCCAGAATATCTTCCGATCTTAGGTTTTACTATTCGACACATCCAGCTTGACAAGAAACAATCTTTTTGGATAGAAACAATTTTATTATGTGCTGATTATTAAACTTCAATAATAAATATAAATTAATTACAAGCATTGTAGTGATTTTTAATATTTATTGTAACTTCCTGGGACGCCTTTGAGTGAATGTCGTATCGGAATTGAAACACAAGTTTTCAAGATTATTTGGTAAAGAAATACCCAACTTAAAAAGTAAGCAAAAGGATTGTTTTATTCGATTGAAGTTGCAACTTTATGTAGAACATGGGTTCTAGCTGAAGTCAATCACAATTGCGTTGCTACTCGAAGACTAAGATGGTCGCCTCATATAATAAAGATTTTAGGCAGATTTTTTATACGGTTGAAGTAGCAAACAAGCATGCAGTCCACCTGATGGTGAGTGGTCACTGCCGCCTATGAACATCTTTAAGCAACTTCATACAGAACATGGGGTTTTATCTGAAGTCAGTCACAGATGCGTCGCTACTCCCGAGGACTAAGATAGTCGCCTCATATAAAAGTGTACCGGCAACCACACCCTTCCATCGAAAAACAAAAACTGTTTCACGCTAGAAATAGATGTGGCGGTGGTACTTCCCTGGGCGAACTACAAATAGATGTGTGTATCAGCAGTCTGTCCTGAGCTACTCATGTTTATGCCATTTTTCTACCTGTAAGAACCACTTCACAAGAAATATGCAAGTGTGCAATTAACTATTTTAAAAAGCACCCAAGGATACTTGATATTTGGGGTGGATATCGTGCTCATGTTTAAAACAACGTAACGGTAACACCGAATAGCTTTGCATGTTATTATGTTTTGTATTTAGGGTTGCTAACCATAGCTTTAAAACTTATTTTACCAGGTGACAGAACCAGTGTAGTTCGACCGGGGAGGTACCATCGCTACACCTATTTCTAGCGTGAAGCAATTCTTGCGTTTCGCTGGGTGTTTCTGCCGACACATTTTTATATTTGGCGACCATGCTAGTCCTCGCGAGTAGCAACGCATCTGTGATTAACTTCAGATAGAACCTATGTTTTTTATGAAGTTGCTTACATATGTCCATGTATGACAGTGATCACATATCATCAGGTGGTCTGCATGCTCGTTTGCTACTTCGATCGGATATAAAAAGCTTACATTTATTTCAAGAGTGAAAGAAAATATCACGAGCAAGGTACAAGGTTTGTATTCGCTGCATCAGCTAGATCAGGTGTTTTTAACATTTTTGTCATAATGGATTGTCATTTGAACAATAACAACGGTCGCTAGATCAAGGGTTCTTAATTATTTGTCATAAAGTGTAATTAACGAAGTCCGAACATAGTTTCACGCATTAGGACTCTAACGTAAGCATGCATCCGAATGTTTATTGCTATTTAGACTGCTAACAGATTGCCATTGTATTTAATTGATGTCCCACGGTCCCACTAAATTAAAATTTTACTCCATTTTATTCAATTATTGAGTTCTGCTAAAACCTATTACTGCTATCTCTGTGCTACATTTTGTTACTAAGTTATTTTGATTGTTATTTATTTGATTATTTATTTAAACTTTTGAAACACCTTATACTAAGGGTTACAGGGGTGAACTTAATGCCTAATGGCATTCTCTGCCAGTCAACCCTGGGCGATGGCGATAATTTGTGGTAGGCATATAAATGTTACTATCTACTATGTAATTTTTGAACAATTTTCTAAAAGATGATCTGTCAATCATATATATTTTTCATATTAACTATATACGTTAATCAGTCTAGCGGCCGGAATCTAAAATTACGAGGATTTGAGCAGAATTACATTTCATATAGGTCCTGACCGATAAATCATCTACCACCTTGACTGAAGAGATCTATAGAATACGAAATTGTTTCTTTCTTTAGATAAAGTAAATTTTCGCGTAGTCGTTATTTTCTATTTTTAAATTTATTAATAAACTACTATTTTGGCAACCCTACAACGGCGGATACATTAACGTCGTAAGCGCGAAATAATATGTAGTTTTGGCTTTACCTCCATTTCATACCATTACCAGTTCTCTCTACACTTCGGGTTCCTTTAAGTCTCATGGTTTTAAAGAAATACTACCACTTTAGGCTATTTAACATTTTAACAAAACATATTGTTAAGTGTCATGTAGGTCAGTATATCGTCCCTGTAGTTCCGGGATCAGAATAGGGCTACGGCATCCTCTGCCTGTCGTAAGAGGCGACTAAAGGGGGCTTCCGGGGTTGCAGGCAGCTAGAGTGGAAGCTCGAACCGTTTGGTCAGGCGATCCCGGGAAGGACGGCGGTATGTGTCGTCGTCGATGGTCGCATACCGTCGTAAAGACTAGCCGGAGCGGTGGGCCCAGCCATCTGGGAGGGGCCGCTCGATGGGGCAACGCACTCAGAGGATTCCGGTTGAGGTCGTTTCGAGATCCCGGACTCCTCTTTATAGCGCCAAGGACGGCCACCGGGGGCGTTTTAGTGCGGTAAAAATCCCACATAACCCTGCGTCGCTCCCACGGCGTCGGGTATCTTTTGAAGGTTTCCCCCTCAAGAACAAAAAAAAGGTCGGTATATATTTAAGCGCTTATTTTTTATGACATGATTTATTTTGCTCAAAAAAATAATAGTACGTTTACGAAATCATTTCGAATAATTCCTTACAATGAACTTCGCAATGATGAGCGAAAACTAAAAGGTACTGTAAAAGGGTACTGCTTTGAGAGCATATAAGCATCATTAGTATGTCTGCGATGTACAATTGCTGCATATGGTTCTATTTCTAAAACTCGACAGAAGAGAGGAGGAGAGGCTAAGAGGGCGTATTACAGCGTGCTCTGCCACGCTTTTTTTTAAATGGTGAAGAAAATATGGATTAGCAGCCTGAATACGTCGGATGAGTCTAAGGTTTAAAAAGTTTGTATAACAATATTTTTAAGTAAACGACACATTGTTAGAAGTAATAAAATGTTACACAGTAAATATCCACAATTAATGAACCACCGTAATGATAGTTAAAACCACGAGAAACAGATTGATAAGTAGGTATATTATTCAATGAAATCTTTAATACGTCGTTGATATTTTCGCCCATAGATGGCGCGACTTGTACATGGTGTCGCTTCAGCTTAAGACCGGCTTGAACCTCGGTATTAAATTCATCACCTAATTTATGTGTCAATTCGCCTTGTACTGTAGAGTCGTGGATCGCGCCGTAAAACGAAAAAAGATAATTATTTTTAAGATTTCGTGCTAGAGACGGATGCTCCACGTACCCTGGTTAGCCAAACATATACATTTTTTTTTGTGTGTTTGGAAGTCTCTTAGCTATCTTGATCATTGACGACCCGCGTGGCGGAGCGGTTACTATACCGGTCTGACGCGCAATGGGTCCCTGTTTCGATTCCCGGCCAGTCAGGTATCTGAATGATGAGTTTAGATTCGGTTCTGGGTCTAGGTGTTTGTGTATTCGTCTTGTGTGTGGCCATGGTACCCACGACACAGGAGAAAATCCTACTGTGGGCTATGAATGAATGTAGAAAGCGTGTCCATTTCCTTGATCATATCGCTCGCCGACAATTTGACCACCTCTATAAGTTAGTAGCGTTGTGCAAGTTGGAAGGAAAGAGACCTTAGGACCTATTACCTACCCAATGTAGTGAACAAATAGCTGCCCTCAAGGGACTGCCCCTTGCGACCTCTTTGAATCAAATGGGTTAAACTAGAGAAAAATAAAATATAACGTAGTCAAGTACTTTCAGAAATACGGCCTTCAGCAACGAAGAAACCAACAGAGAAGATAATGAAAATAAAAACAAATATCAAGGATTGGGAGTATTTTATTGTAGCCACAAGCATCTGTAATCTGGCAGTTAATCTTAACCAGGTGTTCGCTACACTATCGAAACAAACTTTTACTGCAAAACTTTAGTTTTGAAACAAAACTACAATCCTTTTTGGAAACTTTCTCTGTACTTAATGTACGATTCATATGTACTATATATACCTACTACTGACGGCCCGCCTCGCGTCGTAGTCCAACGGTCTGCTACACAGAGGGTTGCTGGTTCGATGCCCGTCTAGACGACTAAATTAAATGAGGAATTGAAATTTTTGTTTTATGTCTAAATCTGTTGAATGTTACAGGTACCTAACATAAAAAGTACAAAGCGTTTTATTTTTTATGAATTAAAATGCGTTAATTGAGAATACGAAATACCGATAATATAATATAGCAGGATTCCCAATCGACTTAGTCCATTACAATCGGAGTAAACTGACGGAGACAGACTGATGAATAGACAGAAGCGAATGAACTTAAAACAATCCAATTTTTCGGTTTGACCTAAAGAATAACTTATAACAACGATATTATAATAATTTTGATGGTAGGCATCATTATTCAATCGGATCGACATAGCAGCTCAGTGATCATGATGATACAAAAATAACGCGATTCTTGTTCAGTTACAATTATGGCTGATTTTATATAATTAGTCCTCAATTATTCTGCCCGGTCCCGGGAAGCGTCTCAGCATTTGGAAATCACTGGAGTATACAATTATTATAGTCTTACTATAATTGGTTAACCATGTCATTAGCACTCTAAAGCTAAAGTAGGGTAATGTGTCTAGGGGATTAGCGGTGTACTCCCGTTTACAAGGACATACTAATCTGAGTGTTGTACCTTACGTGAGTAAATAGTTTTCTTTATTGATGACTAAAATTTTACCATTACATATTACCATCTAGGCTCAGAGTCGCTCAGCGTGCTATGGAGAGGACTATGCTTGGAATTTCGCTACGAGACATGATACGCAACGATGAAATCCGTAGACGAACGAAGGTTATACATAGTTATACATAGATAGGTTATACATAGCTCTCAAAATCAGCAAGCTGAAGTGGAAGTGGGCCGGTCATATCGCTCGAAGGACCGATAACCGATGGGGAAGAAAGGTCCTCGAGTGGCGACCACGTTTAGGCAAAAGGAGTACAGGTCGCCCCCCTACCAGGTGGACCGATGACCTGAAGAAGACAGCGGGAAACCGCTGGATTCAGAGGGCACAGGACCGGTTGGAGTGGCGCCATTTAGGGGAGGCCTATGTCCAGCAGTGGACATCAAATGGCTGATGGATGGATGGATGGATATTACCATCTATTCCTTTCTCGTCTTGCCGGGGATCACACTCTACTCGACACACGCCACGGACGTAACCATTTCGGGGCTACGCCCATGGCCATTTCGTGTCAGACAAGTCTGGTCTATTAGTTGTAGGTATGCGGTGCCGAGAGCACTAGTCGATGTTCTATTAAAGACGACCTCCCAGGCGGAGCTTCGGAGAAGAGCGGTGTTCCGGGTTCGATTCTCGGCCAGACAAATTTCGGAATTATACAGATTCCTGTTCTGGGTGGATGTAACGTCTATGTGTGGCCATGACACCGCTATAGCCCACGACACAGGAGAAAATCTTAAAGGTAAAGCGTTAATAATGTTCAGATATACAGTTACAAAATCTAAATAAAAATATATACCTACAACAATATTTCAATCTCAGTGCACCTGTTTGGTCTGACGGTGCCTGTAGATGTGAATAGCGCTTAATCAGCATCGACCGCGGAAGTAACCCGAATCCGGCGCATTATAACTGAAAATTTAATGTACGTACTCGTTCGCTACGGAAATATATTGTTCACTTGTAAGCTCAAAATGATAGCATGTAGTGTATGTAACAATTGCTTCGCCTATGCTTTATAATAAAAAAATGTAGAATAAAAATCCTGCACCTTTTTGGATGCGAAGTCAACATCAACTTTTGTTGTATGGTCCGTAAATCTTACAGTATTACTGTGTATCCTATATTTTTAAAAACTGCAGTGTGACAAATATTTACATAACATTTATTCATTTATTATTATTATTAACGTACGTTTTCTAAAATGTAACTAATGTTAAAGTAACTGTGTCCAAAATATTAACATTTGAAGGTGGTAGAACCAGTGTAGTTCGACCGGGGAAGTACCACCGTCACACCTATTTCTAGCGTGAAGCATTTCTTGCGTTTCGATAGAAGGGTGTGGTTGCCGGCACACTTTCACATGAGGCGACCATCATAGTCCTCGGGAGTAGCAACGCATCTGTGATTGACTTCAGATGGAACCCATGTTCTGTATGAAGTTGATTAAAGATGTCCATGGGCGGCAGTGACCACTTACCATCAGGTGGACTGCATGCTCGTTTGCTACTTCAGTCAAATAAAAAAAAAAAAAAAAAAATTTTCGGACGTTTGAATGGAATGAATCTTATTATGCAGTATTATTTCCTGTTTACTATTGTATTACATTGAAAATACCGTGTTTCTAAATAAATGTGCTTTATTCTTTCCTGATTTTCTTCCTTTCAAACATCTACTGCAATATCTTGACAACCCGCGTGGCGAAGCGCTTACCATACCGGTCTGACACGCAGTGAGTTCCTGGTTCCGAGTTCGATTCCAGGTCAGACAAGTATCTGAATAATGAGTTCAGATTCTTGTTCTGTGTTTGTGTGTGCCCATGGCACCCACGACATAGGAGAAAATCCTAATTTAGGGCTATGAGTGTACAAAGTGTTTTCTTCTCTTCCTAAATATTGAAATTCTTCACTAAAATAGTTTAAGTTAACAATTGAAAGATTATACCCGAGAAAATAAAGTATTCAATAGAAGGCATAATAAAACTTCCATTAGGATTCTGGAGGTATAGATCTACATTCATCTGATATTCATGAGTACGGAATCTACGATATACGACATCCGTCATACAAAGGATTCCGTTGGTTTGAATTAATCTTTATTTCATGAGTTCCTTTGTGGAACATGTCTATTCACGCAGGTGTATTGATACGTGTATGCCTCGACGGATACAGTAGCATTAAAATTCTAAGGTGTTTCAAAGCAAGGCAGTTTTGCTATCAAATATGCGGTAACGGGTTATACAGGTTTGTCAGGTGGTAGAACTAGTGTAGTTCGACCGGGGAAGTGACACCGCCACACCTATTTCTAGCGTGAATCATTTCTTGCGTTTCGATAGAAGGGTGTGGTTGGTTAGTGCTCGAAAGTAGCAACGCATCTATAATTGACTTCAGGTGGAACCCATGTTCTGTATTAAGTTGATTACAGATGTCCATAGGCGCCAGTGACCGCTTACCATCAAGTGTAGCAAACGAGCATACAGTCCACCTGATGGTAAGTGTTGCAACCTCCCGAGGACTATGATGGTCGCCTCACGTGAAAGTGTGCCGGCAACCACACCCTTCTATCGAAACGCAAAACATGCTTCACGCTAGAAATAGGTGTAGCGGTGGTACTTCCCCGGTCGAACTACACTGGTTCTACCACCTTGAGATGTACCAAACTTGGTTTTACTTTTAAGTATATATTATTTTCTGACACATTGCATCAAATAATTTTGATTCCGATAATATAAGGATCACATGGGAACATGCATAATTGGATTATCTACAGACGAACCCTAGTGTACTATAAGTCAAATATATGCAATTTTAAATGACACTCAAATTTTACGTATGAACATAAAATTTACCTTATAAACTCTTTATAAAGCAATCCTTTTTACGATACCATAAAAACTGTTCATGTAAAGCTGAAACAGCTCCATAAGAGCAGGAACAGAGATAACTTGATTGTTTCAGATTGTTTTAAAGCTCCATTTATCAGTAAGTGTTCTTTAAATGAAATATTTTTAATTTTTTTAACCTCTTTGTCGACAACCCTTTTTTTAAGAACCCTCGGGTGCGTACGTTTTCTCACGATGTTTTCCTTTACAATAACGCAGCAATGCTTAAATTCTAATACGCACATAATTTTAGAAAAAACAGTGGTGCGTGCATGAGGTTTGAACCTTAGACCTCCCGAACGAGAGAGCAAAGATTCAACTTTTAGGCTATCGCTATTCAATACATTTACCAATACCAATAACTTTATAATAATACATAAATTTGTGTAACGGGAATGTACAACTCCCACATCCATTCTTAGCTTGAAAATCTTCTTTCGTTTCTGTGGAAGGGTGTGGATGTCAGCTGACTTGTATAATCTGAGACGATATTTTTAAAAAGAATTTGACATACATATATAGGTACATACGCTCGAAAAAACTAAATCTTATGACGCAGTCTGGTAATGAGAAATACAACATTAATATATTGAATGAATGATATTTATATTCTAGTCGCTTCTTTTCATAGGAAATTCTCGCCAACAGCGCTATCTCGGAATTTATTCAAGTAGATAAATAGTTGTCCCGTCTTAGTATTCGTCGGTCTCAGCCTTATTTATATGAGTAGATATAGTAAGTAGTTCTAGTAAGTTAGTCTAAATATTTTTGCCCTTAGTTAAATTCATCCATCCATCAGCACTTTTAGGTTCCCTGCTTGGAAACGGGATTAGGAGAAGTAGAACGAGAGTTTTGTTAAACGTCACGACATCGGGTATGCGTGGTGACTGCATCTGATACGGGATATGCAGGAATTCGTTGATGGCTATCGCCTGGTTTGCAGTTCCTCAATTGCCTGCTGCTACATTCATGAGAAAAGAAGCAGAAGAGTTATTCACGATAAACACACGGCACCAAAAAATATCTTGTCATTAAAGTTATAAATATTAGTATAGACAGTAGCAAGTAATTCGAATACTCTATAGGTCAAAACTGCAACCTAAAATTGCAATTGGTAACCGTAGGGAAAATGGTTATTATTCCTATATTATGTCTGTGCCCAATAGTGGGAAAGTCCCCTGATAATATCGCTTTGATAACTGACAAAACGACAAATTTCTTTCATTTATACAGTTGTTTGACAAATTCAGACGCAATTACCAGCGCTTTATCAACTTCGTATCAACCAGAGATGAATACGTCAAATTAACGCCTAGTCGGATTCATCTTTCACTAAAATTTCAGTCAGTGAATACGTGCTACACTATCGACGAATGAGCGATAAAGAACAACTAGATTTGTAAACATTATATATTGATCTATTTAAACACTTATATTGCATTCGTAAATCGTTCATGTAACTTACATCAATAAGTATTAGTAATAATAACACATGTTTGCTATTGGATGTATCTGTTTTTTGTATAACCTTATGTACTGTACCGAATAAAGTATTTTCTTTCTTTCTTCTTTCTTTCATAGTGTTCGTAAGTACCCCAATGAGCGTCCGTATTTACTCGTAATGTTACGGGGTAGATACGGACACGAAGTTTTGTTTTTGGGTAAAAAATGTTGTTGCTGATTAGTAATGAGACAAGGGTTGTGCTAAGTTCGTAAGGTAGAAATCAAAGTTTAATGATTATAAAATGTGACTGATTAGTAAGTAAACTTTTGACTTTATTCAACGGTTTCCTTAGGGGGCCGCAATTACTCCACTCTCCCCTATTCGTTCTACCTATTTGTTCGGGCATAGCAAAATAAAATTTCAAAATATTTTACAACAAAAGTATTCTCTTTATAGCGTTAGATTGCTGTTAGTTATACAAACATTATTAATTTTAAGAATTAGAGTTTAGGGTAGAAAAAAACATAAATAATTTATATTGAAATTGATAAAACTTTATTCGGCGTCTAGATATATTATTTATATTTTTAGCCCAGATTATATTTTACTGTTACTTATAATAAGATTATTAACTAATCAGCGCCATTCTTATGTTTTACATTTTATCGCCAATACGACAGGTGCCATAATGTCTTCCTTGTTCTCGGGGAATGTGATATAATTTTTCTCCCACAAGTACGCTCTTATTCATTCAAACTACTGTTATTTAAATTTTAACACCGCGGATATGAATTTTAATGTCTAGTTCCACCGCTTTCGTCGTTTTAAAAATTAAAATTGAATTTGAAATTTGCGGCGAAGGACTCGTTGCAATTCTGTCAAGTAAAAAGTTAGCGCAACTTGCTCTCTACTATACTTGTGAGCAACCTGGAGCATGCTGGACAACGCTGTTCCTGTGTTTTAAACAATACAAAATAACATAACAGTAAAAAGTTTTATCAAGAATTTTATTTATTTATTTATAAGCTTTTGTACACAGAGACATAACAGAAATCATACAATTACAAAAATACTTAGTACAGATGGCTACTGTGATCGGAATAGGTATATGTGAAGCAATGCTAGCGTGCACAAATTAGATTAAATTAAAATTAATATAAATTATGAAAACGACAAGAAATACTCTTTTTAGCTTGTTATTAGCAATTATTTTTGTTATTATTAATTATTAATTATTTATAATACATGAGACGCACATTCAAATCAAAAAATTACGATAATTACTAAGATGTCCAGGTACGTAATAAGTAGTTATGCTACCAAACATAGTACAAGGATCATATCTATATAATACAGGAATTTAATGACTAACCATGAATGTAAATAAATTCTTATATGGTTAACCATACATAGACATATACATTTAAATATCAAATTTCATTCCACATGCTAATAAACATAAGTATAGTAACATATAACATTTAATAGATGTTACATTTATTTTAGTTATACTAAAAACTCCTTATACTAATTATACTACTAGTATAAGTAAAATTAATACGTACAATATGTGATTTGCCCCAGCCCTTCCATCTGCATTATGACACAATGAACATAAATAATTACCAAATTACATTAATCCATTTAGGGCAGCCGGAATCATTTGGCGAGAGGAAATACTGTACCGAAAAGCCTTGTGGATGGTTGCCACTTAACCAAAATTGCCTGTAATAAGACAATCGAGAAAATCTGTCACGAATTCTGGTACCGACGACCGTTAAATCCGTTGATTTGTTTGTGGTTAATGGCGATGAATAAACGGAATCAGAATTGAAATGTACGCAAAGATTCTATTCACGTAAAACGGATTTATTTTATTAACCTTATATACGCTTTCGCTATACGCTTTCTACACTCATAGCCTCACAGTAGGATTTTCTCCTGTGTCATGCTTGCCATGGAGATACACAAATACGAATACACAAGCACCCAGACCCAGAACAAGAATCCAAACTCATCATTCAGATACCTCTCTGGCCAGGAATCGAACCCGGGATCCACTGCGTGTCAGACCAGTAACCACTGAGTCACGCGGGCCGTCAAATGAACTGATAACATCTCTATCTTTTAGTAACACTGGAACTTTCGTATCTTTATTGGAAGTGTAAGGATAAATATTAGTTCTGAGAAAAGAAATTTTCAAAAATTCAGTTTCGACTAAGTTTCGATCAATCTCGGTCGATCAATCAATTTCAGTCAAAAATCGGTTAAAGCTTTGGGTCAGCGGAAACATACATTCGTGATCTATTGGGTTGCGTTCGACTGAGGTTTTTATTTAAACTTCAATTTTGTTTTTATTTCTTTATTTACAAAGTAACTAATGCTACTGTGACGTACAGAAATAGGTATATTCTGACTGAAGTAGCAAACGAGCATGCAGTCCACCTGATGGTAAGTAGTCACTGCCGCCCATGGACATCTGTAATTAACTTAATACAGATCAAGGGTTCCATCTGAAGTCAATGACAGATGCGTTGCTACTCCCGTGGACTATGATGGTCGTCTCTTATTAAATTTATTTTGGATATAATGAGTGTGCCAGCGGTCTAAGGAAGATAACGACTTAATGCAATTGCAAAGCGGTGGAACGTATCTTTATCTAACGCGATGCTGTTCTCGCTTTTGTGGTGGAAGGATCTGATTGCTGGCTCACTTTTATATGAGGCCATCTTTGTTCTCGGAAGCATTAATTGTATTCAGATAGAATCGTTTTTCTCATTGAAGCTGTTTACAAATATTCTTGGGTGCCTGTGACTATTTACCATCATATTTCTGAGAAGTTTTTTTTTGAATGTGTTATAGTCTACTCTAAAATGCTTGAAATTTAAGGTTGAAACCATAGACTCTTCTAAGCTTAGTTTAGGATTGTATATATGTATATAGGTATGTAATATATACACACATTCATAGACCCACGTTAGGTTTACCTTTGTAATAGTGAGCCATTGAAATTGAAACTTAGACGTGGCCTAGAATACAAATGTTAATACATCATCATCATAGGTATTTACGAGTAGATGATTGCTTTGCCGGAATCGAACTTAAATCTCTAACAAATAGCTCCTCCACGCATTTAATTTGTATGCAAAATAACTTAAGCCCTTTACCTGATTGTGATAAGTATCTCAAGTTTGAAGAGGGTCACTGACCTCTATTCGAGATAACAGTGTTATCAAGTTTACGGTTTCTAACGACGTTGGTGGCTCTGTGCTCTCTAGGGGCTATACGGCTTGCTTGGTAAGGGAATTTTGTAATACACTACTTTGATATAGAAACAAAATCTTATCAATGACACTACGTACAGTTCATAATATAGTTGTTAACCCATTATTGTCCCACTGCTGGGCACGGGTCTTCTCTCAGAATGAGAGAGTTTAGGCCATAGTCCACCGCGCTGGTCAAGTGCGAATTGGTGGACTTCACACACCTCCGAGAACTTTTTTTTTTTAAAGAACTCTCGGGTGTGTAGGTTTGGTCACGATGTTTTCCTTCACCGAAAAGCAGTGATAATTAATTTCTAGTACGCACATAAATCAGTGGTGCGTGCCTGGGTTTGAACCTCGGACCTCCCGATTGAGAGGGCAAGTTTCAACCATTAGGCTATCACTGCTCTTTCAACCATTTAGGCTATCACTGCTATACACTATCATATAGGTAATTGTACTTATTTGCAATAATAAAAAAAATAAACGAACTTTTATTTACCATTTCTGTGTAGTGGATGGGAATATAATGAATGTTTGGAGATGTCTATCGATATCTTTCTATCTTAAATAAAACTATGACTTGCATGTTTGTTTGCGATATTTGATTTAAGAAAACAAATTCCTCATCAATGTAGCAGTATTTTATTCTTGTTAAGAAATTGATTGGAATGTTGTAAAATAGTAAATTTTCAAGACAGGAAAAGATTTTAAGACTCCTCTATTATTTTTAGTACTAGTTCCAAAAGTAAATAATTTTACATGTATCATCAAAATAACATTAAATCTTTTAACAATAGTATTTTTTTTCTAACACTTGTATGTAAAATTATATATTAGTTCCCAATTTTGTATACTTGTACAGCGATAGTTATAGTAACAGTTTGATAGAAATGAGTATGAACGCTTTTAAATCGTCACTTCTGTCCATGGACATCTGTAACTTACAGGCACACATACTTACCACTCACATGCCTAAAGAGTTATGCTCCGAATTAGTTAGTAACATTTACCATAGTAACACAGTGCACAGTTAGTTACATTGTTACATACTGACGATAACCAAGGCACCTACTAGAATACTTGGTTTTTTAAGTCACGCCTTGGTTTAAATTCTGCTTTCAATAGAGGCGATGGTGCTGTTAAAATACCAGGTACACATAAAATAAGTTTTAGTAAATTGAACCAGTTTGTTGCCTCGTAAACTAGAAATGCACTAACTTCGCTTGTTTATCGGAGGCACTTATCGGAAAGGTGTTGAAGTTGTAAAACTAGACGTATGGATGCATCGTTAAAACTTTTCACGTCTCGGAACAAACTGGATGCATCCGTTATCTTCACGTTTCTTGTTAATTACGTTATTGGCTAGGATATGTTGTTTTAGACGTGCAGTTCTCTATACTCCGGTCTCTTTGAATGAAGAGCTCTCCGGTCTTCTGGTCCCAATAGTTGAAAAGGTTTTGCCTTTTGCATGAAGTCACACGAAGATAAAATATTTGATTGAATTTAACAGCAAATCGTTCGTAGTCCTTAGGTAAAGTGAAATGATTACGTACATATTGAAAGAAAGACATGATAACAATCATAAAATATAAAAAAAATCATCTCGGTGTACAATGTTGGGAAGGATTTTTACTACCTAAACAGATAAATGAAAAATTGACAGTTATGCAAAAAATGTGACGGAGCGGGGAACAAAAAAAATTAGGGGTCGCTTTTTGTTCTAAATCCGCGTTCGGATAATTCAAAAGTAATATGAAATTAATTAATATGTTAATAAGTTTGTCACTCACATACAGAACAAGAATAGGAAACATATAAGGACGTGTTGGCAACGCGTTCACGGATATACTCGTACCTGCACGGCGAAAATATTCATTCAATAGTATTTGGAAACACACGCGTAAGATTTTCCGATTATATCAGTATAATTGTTTGCGTTTGAACAATTAACATTATATTAATACGTGAAGCAAAAACTTGTGACATATTTCTAACTAATATGCCGCGGACGGAATAGCATGAAGTTTTGCACGGTGATAGTGGACGTAGAGGAGGACTGCAGGATGTTAATTTTTTTTTTTAAATAATGCATGTTACATACGTAAAATCAACTAAAAACACATTACACACACTACCTTGCTTTTGTCACAAACACATACATAAGTAAACGAAATAGAACGTTCATTAACTTACTATGAAAACACATAACGTCAAAAATGTCAGTTATCTTAGTCAAAATACCACTATTGCTCTTTTGATATTTAAAGGGCGCGTTCAAAATTACCTAAAAATTATTATATTTTATTTGAATTTGAGAAATATTTGTACTACTTTGGACAATATAAAGTTTAGTTTTTTGATTTAAATTACGGTCGAATTTCGACCGATGCGACAGTTGACTAGTTATTGTTAATACCTATAAAATTTTCTGTTTGTAATCATACTAATAATATATAGAGGAAACCTTTGTATTTTTGTATGTTTGTTATAAATTACCTTAAAAACTACAGAACCGATTTTAAAAATCTTTTTTATCATTGCATTCGCTGCGGTACCTAATAATAGAACAAAAAATGTTCTACAATATAGGAGAACATGTCAATATCTACGAAACCGCACAATGTTTAGTGTATCCCCACGCAAGTCAGCCGAAGCGTTTACGTTACGTTAAGGTTTTTGGGACTTTCATCGGAATAGCATCAACACCCACGGTTGACGCCAAGACTTATGCCAGACACGTTAACTAATAACCAATCCCCATCTCAGATGGGGGAGGGACATGTCTAGGAGTGGATCGTAAATGTATAATGGTTTAATAGAATACATTTTAGTCTGAACGAAGCCGCGTCGGTTCTGCTAGTGTAACATATACATGTACGAAGTTCGATCGTGGCCAAGTAACGCCAAACGTTTTGCCGTATGTTTTCACATCAAGTCTTATTTTTGCATCTTGTCAACACGTCTCGCGATTCTACCCACGTAATGCAGTCTCGTTCATATTGACGTGTTATATTTCGTAGCCGCGTCTTGTTCCAATTTTAACATTTTATTTTACCTCAACCAGGATTATTAGATTTCTCGATTCGACTTTTGACAACTCCACACCAATAGAATTTTAGCGTTAAATATGATTAAATACACATATATTTGTTTTATATTTAAACCTAACGATAAGGCGGGCTGCCTGGAGGAAAGTAGTCACCGTCGCCTATGGAGCTTTGCAACACCAGAGGAGTCGTCAATGCATCGCCGGCTTTGAAGGAGAGCTCTTTTCGCACCTTTTTTGAAGAGCCCCTTGTCATAACGCCCGGAGAATGCTTCAGGAAGAAGCTCGTTCAATATATTATTAAAGTTTACTACAAAACGAGGGTGATATCTATAACAAATTTGTGAACGAAACTTTCAAACTCCGATGGATTTACTCCAGTGCTATTAATTAGTAAAATTTCCTATTTCGCGCTTTTTTATTTTTTACATGTATCGGACAAAGAGAGTTGTTGGCTATAAGAGTTTAAAAGTTTATTATGTGTATTCAAGTCGAAAATAGTTTACGTCTTCGCCTATACCTGTTTAATGTGCAATTCCCATTAAGCTTTTCTTTTACGACTGTACCTTGCAATGTACGTAATAATTAATGTATTGAAAAGAGAACTAAACTTGTGCTACGGTCATTGTTATCAAGTGAGACTAGCACTTACTCGCAACTTCGCCCGCACGGCCAAACGGTATTAACATTAGCCTTTGATAGCGTGAATTTGCAAATAAATTTTATTAACGCCATCTATTAACAACGTCTGGAACTACTAAATATGTATCGACTAACAAAACATCGATATTCTCATGGGAATGAGAGAGCGCGGTAAATAGTCGCCTACGTCACTCTCCGCCCTCCTAACTATCTCCCAGCATATAAACCATATCATATAATTGTTATATGGCGATGTAAAAGAAGAACAAACAAACACACTTTCACATTTATAATATTGGTATAGATTACACCTATAATAAAAAAATAAATTTACCTAATAAGAACTGCTGTAGAAACCTAACAATTGATAAATTCAATTCTTTTATTTACTAGAAATCCAGCGAACTAAATTAGATTCACAAACGTCTTAAGTAATATAGTACTATCTAGACTCCTTTGAGCCATCCATCACCGTCTGGATCGATGATCGATCTGACAGTCTCAAAGTGAATCTTGCATGAGTGTTAATGAACATAAATTATTATGTTCATTCAAGCATATGTATTTATGTATGTTCAGACATATATGTATGACAGAATTTTTTTTTTTTTGTTTTCGAGGGGGAAACCTTCCAAAGGTACCCGACGCCGTGGGAGCGACGCAGGGTTATGTGGGATTTTTACCGCACTAAAACCCCCCCGGTGGCCGTCCTCGGCGCTGAAAAGGAGGACTCCGGGATCTCGAAACGACTTCAACCGGAATCCTCGAGCGCGCTGCCCCATCGGGCTCCTCCCAGATGGGCGGCTGGGCCCACCGCTCCGTCTAATCTTTACAACGGTATGCGACCACACATACCGCCGTCCTTCCCGGGATT
Source organism: Spicauda simplicius (assembly GCA_949699795.1). Lineage (NCBI taxonomy): Eukaryota > Metazoa > Arthropoda > Insecta > Lepidoptera > Hesperiidae > Spicauda > Spicauda simplicius. The sequence goes on along the minus strand of OX453067.1, from coordinate 7,489,626 downwards.
GCCTGACCGAACGGTTCGAGCTCCCACTCTCGCCGTCTGCAACCCCGGAAGCCCCTTTTAGTCGCCTCTTACGACAGGCAGGGGATACGGTAGCCCTATTCTGACCCCGAGGCTACAGGGACGAATCTAGTACTATCTAGACTCCTTTGAGTCATCCATCACCCTCTGGATCGATGATCGATCTGACAGTCTCAAAGTGAATCTTGCATGAGTGTTAATGAACATAACTTATTATGTTCATTCAAGCATATGTATTTATGTATGTTCTTAAAACTTCGGTAGACAGAATTTAGGTACTAATTGTATAAATTTTTACAACAAGTGATCACTCACTGAAAACTTATCAAGGTGGTGGAACTTTTATGGTTCGACTGAGGAGGTACCATTGCTATACCTATTTCGAGCGTGAATCTCTTCTTGCATTTCGGTTAAGGAGTGTGCTTGTCAGCCTACTTTAAAATGATCATCTTAGTTCTGGAGAACAGTGATAGCCTAATGGTTGAAACTTGCCCTCTCAATCGGAAGAACCACGATTCAAACCCAGGCACCACTGATTTATGTGCGTATTAGAAATTAATTATCACTGCTTTTCAGCGAAGAAAAACATCGGGAGAAAACCCGAGAGTTCTTTAAAAAAAGTTCTCGGAGGTGTGTGAAGTGCACCAATTCGCACTTGGCCCGTGTCGATGTGACGGGTGACTAGTATACCTAAATTCGTTAAAAAACAAACGATATAAAGGTCGTGGTAAGTTTTAATTGAATCTATAATTAAATCCGTTCATTATAATGAACAAAAGATGCCTAATAATTTATTTAAAGTGAACTATCAACAAAGACATCCATCAATGTCGAAACCGAATCAGACTCGAAGCGATCTTAAGTTAATCCTGGCTTTGGACGCCTAATGCCGCGCGATTTAGCACCTCCATTTAATTTAAGAAAATTTTACTTTTTATACTTAAGCAATATTGAGTTTATTCTAATTTTTATATATCTTATACTATATACGTATAAACACGCATAGTACAATCCAACTACAAAGTCAAAGTAAATATATTAGGAACAGTATGGAAACTGCCTACAAGCGTTCGAAAACTGCACACTGACACAAACATACGTATTGACGAGGCCGCTAAGGGATTTTCGAGGCGCGTCAGTAGCGAGTGGTCACGTTGCTATTTGTTTCCGCACTATTTTTTAAAATGCAACTAGTGAATTGCGTATATTGGTATACGGCGGTTTTCACACTATATTTTTACACTATAAAATTTAGTAATAATGAACTCAGGTGTCATCACAGAAGAATGTATTTTTCAGTGAATAATGTGTAATTTATGAAGAATAAAGATTTTTTATGTAATGAATTTTTAATTACTAGATATCACACGCATTTCCAAACATGTACAAGTATCAATATTAAACTGTTTTTCGTATTTCAAACTAAGTATCATAATAATTATCGTCACGCTGGGATTAAAATGCGAATCTACTTTTTTTTTGTAAAATTTGTAGATATTACAATTCGATCGATTGATTGATGACTACATGATAATAAATGCTAAAGTAAGTACCTATTAATAACACTATTACGAAAACAATATTTAGAGAAAACCCGATCGCTTTAATATAATGTAGGTAATTATTTCGTAAACAAGCTTTATTTTCCATACTGTTCCATATGTGTATTATGACTAAGTCGTGGTTGCTCATACATACGTACATATATTCATTGTATGCTTATTATTATTTTGTATTAGGTGAAGGAATCAACGAGCATGCAGTCGTGCTAATAAGTGTGATGTATGTCAGTAACTGGAATGGACCACATGCCCCTCCACATCAAAATAAAAACTTCTCATTCAATGCATTAACGGAATTCTGTTTTATTAATTATTGCAAAAAAATCACAAGAGCAAACAGCACATCTTTAAGACTACTTTAGGACATTGAATTTTGTAGCGACATTAGACTTAACTCATCAATCTAACATACTATCATCTCTTTAATTAAAGACTTGGCAATAAATCAAATGTCAAGGACTTAAGGTCAGTCCACGCTACTTGTTTGTTGCTCTCCAGTACATTACACATGCTGGATTCAATTTATGTTTTATTAATTATATAAAAAAGTTCCCATGCTATTAAATGTGGTAGAACCTACAGTGGTCAACTCTGGTGATGCCATTATTAATCTTATTCTTGACTTATAAGACAAGATAATACGTCTTCAACAAACAGTGACAACCCTGTATGGGGGTGATATCAAATATTCAATATACAATATTGATGTAACGAATCTTTTATATATAATACGTTCTAATACGTGAAGCAAAAACTTGTGACGCATTTTAAGTAATATGTCGGGTTAGTATGAAACTTTGCACGGTTATAGTGGACGTAGAGAAGGAGTGCAGAATGTTAATATATATTTTTTAATAATGCTTAAAACTTACATAAAATCAACTAAAAATACATCACACACAACACCGTGCATTTGTCACGAACACATAAATAATAAACGAAATAGAACATTCAATGTCTTACTATGAAAACACATCAGAAACGTCAGAAATGCCAGTGTCTCTGTCAAAGTACCCGCTATTACTTTCAAATGCAGCTTAGCTAATTACGAGTAAGCCTCTTTTTTACCTTTAACGAGTGTGTTCAAAATAACTTGAAAATTATTACATTTTATTTGAATTTGAGAAATATTTGTACTAATATGGACAATATGAAGTTTAGTTTTTTAATTTAAATTACGGTCAAATTTCGATCGGTGTGACGGGTGAGGGTGACTAATGTTAATTAATTAACTAATTGAACATTCTCATTAGCAAATATTCCTTACCGACATTCACGAATGCGAATATTCGGTTTTATTTATTATATACTACAAAAGTAGTGTAGGGCCCAAGGCTGTTAATTAGGCGACCTTTTTTTATTGCTAAACTTTAGTCCGACTTAATTTTTTATAGATTTGGCGAACTATTTTTGCAGTTCTATATTCGCAAAACATTCCCACAATTTTTGCGAATGAAAATTCTAATTGGAATATTTATTACACCACTAATATACAGTGACCATATCCCAGTTGTGTACCATATTCGTGTATGACAATATTCCAGCAAACGAAAATTATGTCACACTAGCTAAACCCCCAAGCTTCGTCAGCGTTAAAAAAAACGATGTGTCGTCGGAGTAAGATATTTTCCCACAGTAAAAAGTAGCCTATATACTAATCCAGAGTATCAGCTAACTCCCTACCAAATTTTATGAAAATAGCTCTAGCCGTTTAGACGTGAAGAAGTAACAAACATACCTACACACTCACAATCGCTTTCGCCTTTATAATATTAGTATGATATGATTCTTAAGCTAAGCAAGATAATACTATACCTTAATGAAACAATACTACACTAAACCGTTAAAATTAGACCTCACTTGACTTTAACAAGTCGAATTAGGAACCCATTACGTAAATACAAATGCCGCGAACTCGAATTCCAGTAGCGGCTCTGAATAGCTGAAAGGCTCTATTGTGCAAATAATCTTCTGCTTCTTTGTACCTACTGAACAATAAGAACTTCTAACAATTAATTTGTAATATAATATTTACAGGCAAATAAAATTTTGTGTCTGTCTGTGAATTGAAAAAGTTTTTTTTTATAAGCAAAATGTATATTTTATGTTATGACTGAAAAGAAGCATTTTTCTCAACTATATAGGCAAATTTTGAAAATAGCGTAGCCGACTGCCTTTATAGAAATGTTATATTATTATAAAGAAGTACCAAACGACTGCAGTTCATTATGTGGTATGTGGCCATTGCCTCCAATGGATATCTTTTTTTTATAAGGTTGAAATAACAAACGAGCATGCAGCCCACCTGATGGTAAGTGGTCACTGCCACCCATGGACATCTGTAATCAACTTCATACAGAACATCTGAAGTCACTCACTGATGCGTCGCTACTTTCGAGGACTAAGATGGTCGCCCCATATAAAAGTGTGCCGGCAACCACACCCTTCCACTGAAACGCAAAAGCTGCTTCACGCTAGAAATAGGTGTGGCGAGGTATTTGCTCGGGCAAACTACACTATTTCTATTATCATTCCCAAAAAAAATATCAGACGTGTTGAAGTTAAATACAAATCAGTAGCTACCATTGAAGCGTAAGCTGGAATGCTTTAGATAATTGTTTTGCTTCACTTCAGTTATTTGGTAGAAATAGGTATAGCAAAGATATCTCCGGAATCAAACTATAAAGATTTCTTCTATCATTGAACTATCCTTGACTATAAAGTATATTATCTACCATACAAATTTTACCCTACGGGCTTATTAAGGCCAAGCTGACTACCTAATTGCTTCTGAAAATATAATCATTGTATATATACATATATAGGCTAAATGCTGACGTTTACGAATACAATAGCAGTCTAAGGTTTCAGTTGTCGGTTACAGCTCATACGGTGGTAAATTTATCATACAAGTGTTTATCTATTATTACTCAAGTTTCATGCAGCACATAGATTGGTAGGTTTCATTACCTAGTCTGACGGTAAGTCTCCTTTGTCTTAAGTATAGTTCAATATTATTAGAATCGATTGCGTAATTTATATATTCATATGACTTAAAAAAATATATTTTCAGGGTATTATAGTTAATAAAAAAACTGGTATGCCGTGTGCCTCATAAAAACTGCAAAACGATCGATTGCGTTCTTACATACATAGAAACATACATAGGTACATACAAACATACATAAATAGATACAAATGTTCGAAAAACCCATGCTTCTCCAGCGGCAGTCGGGTATCGTCCATTGAAAAGTTCATTTGATTACCCGCATGGCGGAGCGGTTACCATACCGGTCTGACGCGCAATGGGTCCCGGGTTCGATTCCCGGCCAGACAGGTATCTGAATTTTAAGTTTAGATTCATGTTCTGGGTCTGGGTGTTTGTGTATTCGTCTTGTGTGTGTCCATGGTACCCATGACACAGGAGAAAATCCTAGTGTGGGGCTATGAGTGTAGAAAGCGTACGTGTGAGCGTGTATCGTAAACAAACATTTCGTCGCGACTTCGTGAATATTATTCGCATTAGACTCAGAAAGTTTTGTCAGAAAATACGCGTGAGCAATTTCAGCTGCCTATTCTATTATACTTATGAAACTACGGCATAAACTGACCTTAGAGTTTCTTGTAAACAAAATTATTTAACTAGTTCTCTCAACTACGGTCGAGTAATATTAATGTTGCTCGGAAAATTAGGCCACTTAAGGTGTATCTTCCATCTTGTTTCTGTACGTTATAAAAGGACGTGCCATTTCGATTTTATTTAAGCCTAGCCGTGCCTCGCCGTATTACTCGAGTTTAAACATTTATACATATCGCACGTTTATTCGTAAAAGAAACTTCTTTAAATCTTTGATTTGCAAGTTTATCACCAAGTTCGCTTTATGGTATAAACTCGCAAAACATAAATTTTGACTTATTTCTTTATATGAATAAAGGTCCGACATATGTTTTCATTGAAGTGGCAAACGACTTACTATCAGGTGGACTTTAAGCGCGTCTGGTAGTTAAAGATATAGTAAAATAAACCAGTATTTCAGAAAACGATTGCCGATTTCAACAACAATATTTATAGACATTCGTCTTCTGTAAACATTTATTTTATGTTATTTGCTCACCACGTTCCGTTTATTACATTTCGTGATTTAAAGGAAACTTTGTCATTGTTCAAATAATATAATTTGCTAAAAGTTTATAGGGGAATGTGGGGAGACTCAGTATAGTTAAGGATAGATCCATAATTTTGTTACTTATTTAAGAAAACAATGTTAATTAACGTTTACTTATACCTGTGGCATCACATTGGCTTAAAAATATATGAAATCAATCTTAAAACAACAAACAGGAACAATTTTAATTAAAAGTTCCAAATACTCTTAAATATAAAAACTAGCTCTTAAATATAAAAAAAACAACACACATCTTACAGACTAAATATAAAATCATGGATTTATTTATAGATAGTTGCCACATTACTAACGTGTGTGTGTGTGAAAATTTTTAATTTTCTTTTATAAAGGCATGCATTGAGATGTTACCTTCGCTGTCATTTGCAACTGCACTGAGTAAGCAATTTCGCATATATCTGCATTAGTTAAATTGATACAACTATATGTGAAGTATTGAAATATTTACTATCTGGTTTGATCCACTGTCCGGTTTCCTCCCACATTCCCCTAGTTATAATACGAAATACTCGGTAATAGTTTCCATTTTTCAAAAGCAGTGTTGCCACTTTTCAAACTGATTGTCGACAAATGAATAATGTGACCTATGCAAGCTGTGGTACGAATACTTCAAAAACCCTTATTTCATCTCAAACGCGTTTTAGAAATTTAAATGAAGAATTACGTTTCAGTTCAAAATCTGTTATACATCAATAAAAATTGACAAGCGTAAAATTGAAAACGTATGTTTATAAAATCTATGAAAAAAAAACATGCGTGCGTACAAAGTACACATGTCAGAAGTGAAACTTCTTTGGCGAACTAATTTATAAATCTTGTTTATATTTATACAAATCTAAAACTTTAAATTTCCAAGATTAAGAGGAAGGGAAAAAGGCGTGATACGACGTTCGCCCTGTCTCACTTTTTCTCTCAATCTTTCTCACTCGCTTGCTCCCTACTCTCACTCCACGGCTAGTTGCTCATGCTACGTTCGCCCTGTCTTACTCTCTCTCAATCGGTCTCGATCACTCTCTATCTCTTTTCCGACACTTCCGTTGCATACCGGCGTGACGTTTCATCTGTAAAAATTTTACCCTCATGCGCCTAAAGAAGTTTCACTTCAAAAAAACTATAAATTTGACCGTTATATTAACAAAAATTGACCTATGGTAACCCTATTCCACAAGTTAGTCAATGAGCCTGATGTTTTAAATTACTAAAGTAAACAGAAATTATCCCTCAGTGGTGCAAATTATTTAAACGAAATTAGTTTGGAGTTTGAGCAGCTCAATATTGTACACATTGCGGAGTTTCAAATAGGCCTTGATATTACGAGTATTATTAATAAATTACTCGTTTATACTTGAATAACGTAATACATACCGAAAATTGTACTAAGCAATTAGCGAATATTAATTAAAGACTTTCCTATATAAAGTTTTAAATTAAATGTTTAATTACTAAACTTTGTAGTTCAAGTAAGATTATGTTTTATTGTTAATAATTGACGTAAATTAATGCCTGGATTTCAATTAGGCCAGTGTATCCTCCTAATTTCACTTATGACAGAAATTAAACTTTGTTGTAGGTTAAAACGTAAAAGAGTGTTGTTAAGAATTTTCCTTGCCATAAATAAGCTAAAGTGGATTCTAAAAGCATGGAAACGGAATTAGGCCGTAATTGCGTATTTAATGGAGTCGTCCACGTCATACACTGATCTATGTACATATGTATGGTACAGTCCTTTGTAGAATTTATGTAAAAATAAATATTTTTTTATTAAAGAACTGTTTTTAAATAAGCATTTTAGTAACGCAATTTTGTATTCGTTCTGGGATTAGAATAGAGCTACGGTATCTCCTGCCTGTCGTAAAAGGCGACTAAAAGGGGCTTCCGGGGTTGCGAGCGGAAGTTTGAAACGTTCGGTCAGGCGACCCCGCGAAGGACGACGGTTTGTGTTGTCGCATACCGTCGTAAAGACCAGTCGGAGCGGTGAGGCCAGCCGCTCATCTGTGAGGAGCCCGATGGGGCAACGCGCTCATAGGACTCCGTTCCTTTGGAGATCCGGGAGTCCTCTTTGTAGCGCCGAAAACGGCCACCGGTGCGGTTTTAGTGCGGTAAAAATCCCACATAACCCTGCGTCACTCCCACGGCGTCGGGTACCTTTTAAAGGTTTCCCACGAAAAAAAGACACATATCTCATAAAACACTGAGATATGTGCCTAATACAAAATTTTTGAGAGATGGCACTACTAGTATTCTGAAACACGCTATCGAAGTATTCTCAATACTCCGCATATATACAAGTTCCGAACAACGACTGTCGGAGCACGGCCGCTCCCCAGGCACGATCACCTAGCCTGGCGGGAGATCTCCCTTTGCCAAACTGTGTCCGCCATATTGGCTTAGGAGTAACGGCACTAAGTCAGCCATGCATTGATTAATTTAGTTTACTCTTAGTTTTGACTGAGTATGCAAAATGTACGTCAATTGGAAAGGTTAACTAATTTCCCATCAGCTTGCAAGATTGATACGAACTAACGAGACAACTTAAATAAAAACTTCTTAAAACATCATCAAAACCATGAATATTATTGGGGTACCAAGGCCATGTGCTTCTGCCGGGATCTAATTTCAAAACGAGATGACGATGTCTATACTGCACCTATAAATTTTCGCGTCTTCCTTTAACAACTGTTTAACTACGGTCATCAAAACACTTCCACAAAAGCACCTTACGGAAAAACTATGTCAGGAGTGGTCAAAGAGCTGAGATTTGGATGAACATTTGTACATTGACCTATAACGGCATTGTTTTTTGTTAATAACACCTTTCGGCGACCCGAGAGAGTGCGGTTACCAAACACATTGACACGCATTGGGTTCCGGGTTCGATTGTCGGCCAGACATATATCTGAATGATGAATTTAGATTCTTGTTCTGCCAGATCCAGAACAAGAATCTAAAGTGCTTGTGTTTTCGTCTTTTTGTGTGTCCATGGCACTTGTTGTTGTTCGTTGTTCGTTGATCTTTATAAAGTTAGATATGCTCAATCAATTAGTACAATTCAATTTTAATCCACAAATTCTGATCTACTTCTTTGCATACACATATACTTACATTAGTCCTTTATAAAATGACATTGATTCAATTGTCCTTAAACTATAAATTAATTATTTAGATAACCAAGTAGCGGAAGTTACGCTTATTTCGGGGGTTAAATTAATTGCGGAACAGTCGCCGTTTAACTTTAACTAAATTATAACCTTCAGCTCGCTTCAGGAATCTTGGAGGAGCATTTGAATATTTAGAGGTAGAGTGCGTTAACCCCAATAGACTATTCAGTTTTGAATTTGTAAGTTGTTTTATTGCTCTGTTAGAAGCAATATTTGATTTAAAGTTAAATGCATGTATCTATTTGAATATAGTTATCAGCATTACTGCAGTCTGTCATAAGGAAAATATATTTTGATTAAGAATGAATAAAGTACAAACATAGTGCTTAAATCAGTGGCTTTTCATTTAATTAAAATAAACATGATATAAAAACAATACAAGGTGGTTGAACCAGTGTAGTTCGATGGACGAAGTACCACCGCCACACCTATTTCTAGCGTGAAGCATTTCTTGCGTACATAAGGCGACCATCATAGTTTTCGGGAGTAGCAACGCATCTGTGATTGACTTCTGATGGAACCCATGTTCTGTATGTAGTTGATTACAGATGTCCATGGGCGGCAGTGTCCACTTATCAGATGGACTGCATGCTCGTTTGCTACTTCAGTCAGAAAAAAATGTATCTCAATCTCTCATTCCGCACTTACAACTTGTGTAGCCTAAATTCATTCTATTAGGCTATCTATAATACACAATTTCAAAAAGGTACTTGGATTTCGCAAACACAATATCTGAAGTGGCAATTATGTTCAAGATGTGAGCATTTCTCGTATATACGTCATATCGGTTCAACGCATGGAGATCCAGTTTCTATTGATATGTCCTAATATTATGATAATAATTAATATAATTCGCACTTGGCCAGCGCTGTGGACTATGGCCTAAAACTCTCTCATTCTGAAAGAAGATCCGTGCCCAGCCCATTGGGTTGTACCCAATATTATGATATTGACATCGTTTGACGTATGTATTATTTAATTGTGGTATTTTAAATTTTTGATAAATTTGAACACCTATTTCAGTCATAATTATAATGTAATTTTTGCGTATAACTTTAAACCATTATGTTATGGTGTAGGCGTTAACAACCTAGCAACTTCTTTATACGGAAAAATGCAACTCCACAGTTGCATTTTTCCTTAGACTAGTTTAGACTTATCATCTGCGGGACTTCTTAGAATTTCGTCTTGAGCTTGTGCGGCTCGGTTCTAGGCCTTCTTAGACAAATGAAATGAAATAATATGAAATGTTTTTATTTCACATAGCCCAAGGGGGCACTTACAAATTGTCAGTTACATATATTTTTTTTCTTACATTACCACCGGATCAGAACACGACTTCAACTAAGAAGATCCGGCAAAAAACTCAGCGGGTTTGTCTTTTTTCTTGGTATATCTTTTTTTATCATCTTGTTTTTATATGGGTAATAAGAGATGGCTCCAGTATCCGGTCCAGTATCAGTTTTTTTTTATCTGACTGAAGTAGCAAACGAGCATGCAGTCCACCTGATGGTAAGTGTAGAACATGGGTTCTATCTAAAGTCAATCACAGATGCGTTGCTACTCCCGAGGACTATGTTGGTCGCCTCATGTAAAAGCGTGCCAGCAACCACACCCTTTCATCGAAACGCAAGAAATACTTCACGCTAGAAATAGGTGTGGCGGTGGTACTTCCCCGGTCGGACTAAACTGGTTCTACCACCTAGAAAAAAGTAAGTTCCCGTAAAACGGTCCTGAACTGAATTTTTGTATCCGTCAAATTGAATTTTATTGCGGCTTTCTTTTCGCTGTTTTTTCCTTTCGATGATATTTTATTTGCGCCATAACATTTTTAAGATTAAAATTCTTTTTCGTAGGCAAACTACAGATTTTTTCGATTATGGCTTGCTTTTAAGTGACCTAGGTATTATAGTTAAGGCACACATGATCTCTGCAAAATCCGATTTTTGCACGAAGCCTCTATGTGCTAAAATGTGCAGACTCACAGCACACGTGCATTGCACCATATCAGAATTTAGTGTGTCATCTCGTCGTAATGTGTACTAGTTTTTGTTTTCCAAGCCCATGGTATACCCAATTTTTGCCCGTAACTTTCTTGGCACAAAGTTACATACAGTTACTTTTATAAAAAAGCTTACATTGTACGGATTTTTCCATTTTGCTTATATAACGGTTTATGAGAGGTTCTTTATTTTTTAACTGGTGTTTCTTCTTCAATACGTCTTAAATTTACTGTTTTAAATTATCCTACTGGAGGCTGACTAAGAACTTTATAACTGCTTCAGTACCTGGAAGAAAAGAGCGTAACTACAAAATAAGGGCAATATGGATTCTGTTTTCCCGGTAATTTTCAAGGCGGCAAGCTTACCAAAATAAAATAGTACCATTAATGAAGCTGAAAGTACCTTTACAAATAACAATTGTTATTAATAAATTATCTCGTGATAACCCATCCATAACATAAGCAAAAAATATGTTCGTCATTTATTACTGTCCATTTTTCACTCGAAATCAGTTTCGGATGCCTCGTTTCTAATACATTGGGGCAATACATTGGTTTGCACGAAAAACTGGATTTTGAATTAACTAGTAATGCAACTCTCATAGGTACATGAATAATGGGTACAACCTCTATTGTTTATTATGTCATATATTTTAAATAATAAAAATGAATTACACATCCACTAAAACAATCGAACAAAAACGTAGAACGAGAAAACTTTTCTAGTATTTTTTTACATTTTTATTTTCTTGGTCAGAGGTCGAACCTGGACCCTTTTGCGTACAGTGTGTTTACTGTACCGTGTTATATTCAAAATATTTTCATGATTTTTCGGGTACATTGGAGTTATAATCCCCATAAATCCTTTTAAAACATTTTCCGGGAAAATTTCCGTCAAATAATTTCCCGTTAAGTACCACACTAAAAGGAAAGCAAACGTTTGTTGAAAGCGTCAAACGGATTTACACTCACGACACTTCCGTGTTGTTTGAATTGTGCTTGTTCCTTTTGAAATAAACTTGTTTATGGATTCTACAATGTTTGACTGTATGATTCTAGTTTGTTAAATAAATTTAATTCGCGACACATGTGGTATGATGCTTATTCAAATATTAGGACACATCTCGCAACGTATAAATATATACGTTGAATAAGTATTCAGAAGTATTGCAACAAGTTTTGTAGATCAATTTTCACGCATTAATACTAAGTACTTTCGCATTTTGTGTAGTTATGTCGTGTACTTATAAAAGTTAGTCGTTGGATAGGATAGAACTTTTAAGAAATTAAGAAATTAGTACAAGCTTTCTACACTCATAGCCCCACACTAGGATTTTCTCCTATGTCGTAGGTACCATGGACACACACAAGACGAATACACAAACACCCATACCCAGAACATGAATCCAACTTCATCATTGAGATACCTATCTGGCCGGGGATCGAACCAGGGACCCATTGCGCGTCCGCTCCGCCACGCGGGTCTTCAAACTTTTTGCGATTCGACACAAATCTCAAACCGTACTTCAATCGTAACCTTCTGCGTTTTATTTCTTTATTTTATAATAAAATTTAATTTAATTTAACCCTATAACGGAATCAGAATGTCACATTTTAATTATCTCAAGTAAAATAATTTGCCGACATCTAGGGGTTTACAACATTCCTGACGACTGGTTGTTTTTTTTTGTAATATCAAGAAAACGCAAATAATAAAATATGTACGGAACAGCAATTGCGCATGATTGGCGTGCATTGATATATTCTTTTATTCTCTTACTACCCGCTACGTAGACAAGTTGGACGAACAACCGATAGAATCGCTCTTATAAAAAAAAAAAAACGTACACAGTAATACGACGAATTGAAAGTGTTATAAACATATATTTTTATCTAATTTACTTCTTACATTAATTATTTTATTAAACACTAGCTGAACCCCGCAGTTTCGGCCGCGTAAGAAAAAAAAAGAAATGTATCAATTGTCCCGTGTTGGTTTCCCAGAATAAAAAGCCTATATGTAAATCCAGAGTGTCAGCTGACTCCCTAGCAAAGTTTATGAAAATTACTCCAGCAATTTATAAGTTAAGAAGTAACAAACATACATTCACAAACTTTCGCTTTTATAATATTAGTATGATACTAACGCAGATAAGCTACTTACAGAGAGGAAATCTAATCCTTAAAGATCAACGTCTGAACGTAGAACACGTCATATGTAAGTAAATAATTTGTGATCAATTTTTTGTCCAATATACTCTGAACGATCATTATTTTTTTTATTCAATAGACCGTAGTGATCATTACTAACGTAAACAAGTTTTTGTTTATAGTCCATGGTAAACAAGGTCGAGTATGTGAAATTTCAGAAACAGCATGGTGAATGGAAAAACTTCTTCCTTACTTTGTGTACAGAAAAAGTTTGATGATGTTTTCGTCATGTTTACTTGGAATACTCGCCTCAGCTTTCCAGATACTGCTGATTGTCTCATGGCTTTATCAACTCATATTCAAGTTCCATTGCTATCATAAAACCAAATGTTACAAGGCAAATACGTGCCTAACACAGTCACAAAAAATCAGTACATTTACCAACTTACATTTCATTATCCTTATATAAAGACATTTTTATGAAAGCCAATTGAGTTTCATACGTTTAAGCACGTTTTGTTTCTCGGTTTTCTTTGTAGATAATATTTTTTGAACGTCAGGTTGTATATAGCATTATTGAAAGGTGATTCAACATGCATTACGACTCAAATCTTCTTTGATAATACATATTTGTTTTACTTGTTTTTTTATACACAGAGTAAAAGCCAAAATTTGATAATCCTGTTAAATCTGCTTGTAAATAATGAATAACCCAAGCCTGCAGAAAATCTCATTGGTAAATAATAACTTTTTTATTTTATATATACGATAGGCTGTTTTCATTCATGTAACTCTAAAACTAGTAAATTATTATATGTATTTTAGTTCTTTATTTGTCCGGTACGTGGATTAATAGTGACTGTGTATAAAGTTGTCGTTGGTTTATTCCATATCCCAATAATTTCGCCCGAACTTTATTAAATAGAATAGATATTTATTTTATTCCAAGTAAATATTGCGTAAGTACGCCCATATCAAATTACCATAATTCGTACCTAATCCAATACAAAGTTTCGAAAAACATTTTAATCTTGCGTCCATAAAAGCTTTAAAATCTAATAAAAATCCAAACCCGGACCGCGTATCGATATTATTGGAAAAGTTACTTTCATACAAAAAACTAAATGGAAATTTCGTCCCCTATTTGTTTTTTAATCGCTTCAGTTCCGAAATCGTTAGATTTACGACACGCTTCTATGTGGTACATAATATATTGTAACACTAGCAGAACCTGCGACTTCGTTCGCGTGAATCATAAACTATCTATTACACTTCTAAGATCCATAGTTGGACATCCACCTTCCTTGTTTATTTAATAGACAACAATATATTGAACAAGATACTAAGTTTTATTGAGTTTGCATCAGGCGCATTTCCGAAAAAGGTTTCTACTTTTGAAGAGTGCTTTTATTTTGTTCCCCGGAATCATGTGAATATGAACCCAGCGGCCGGAGTGAACGGTGTGAGTGGAGTAACCGGAGTGACTCAAATGACCGGATTGGGTGGAATGACCGCTGCGAGCGGAGTAATCAGAGAGCCCAGAGTGACCGGAGTGACTGGAGTGTCCCGGAGTGACCAGAGTGACCGAATTACCCAGAGTGACCAGAATGCCCGGAACAATCAGAGTGACCGAAGTGACCGAAATGCCCAGAGCGATCGGAGTGCCCAGAGTACGCAGAGTGACCGTAGTGACCGAAGTGCCCGGAGTGACCGGAGTGACGGGATTGCTCGGATTGAGCGGAATGCCTAAGTTCCCGGAGTGACCCGTGTGACCAGAATGCCCAGATTTCCCGGAGCGACCGAATTGCCCAGATTGCCCGGAGTGACCGGAGTGCTCGGTATGCCCAGAGTGCCCGAAGTTACCGGAGTGCTCGGAGTGCCCAGTGTGACCGGATTGCCCGGAGTGACCGAATTGTCCAGAGTGCACGGAATAACCGCATTGCCCAGAATTGACCAGAGTGCTCAGATTGCCCGGAGTGACCAGATTGCCGGGAGTGACCGGATTACCCAGAGTGACCGAATTGCCCAGAGTGACCGGATTGCCCGGAGTGACCGCATTGCCCAGAGTGCTCAGATTGCCTGGAGTGACCAGATTGCCGGGAGTGACCGGATTGCCCAGAGTGACCGAATTGCCCAGAGTGACTGATATGCCCGGAGTGACCGGATTGTCCGGAGTGACCGAATTGCCAGGAGTGCTCAAATTGACCGGAGTGACCAGATTGCCCGGAGTGACCGAATTGCCGGGAGTGACCGGATTGCCCAGAGTGACCAAATTGACCGGAGTGACCAGATTGCCCGGAGTGACCGGATTGCCGGGAGTGACCGGATTGCCCAGAGTGACCAATTTGCCCAGAGTGACCGAATTGCCCTGAGTGACCAGATTGCTCGGAGAGACCGAATTGCCCGGAGTGACTGGATTGCCCAGAGTGACCGATTTGTCCACAGTGACCGAATTGCCCGGAGTGACCGGATTGCCCAGAGTGACCGAATTGCCCGGAGTGACCGGATTGCTCGGAGTGACCGAATTTCCCAGAGTGACCGATTTGCCCAGAGTGACCGAATTGCCAGGAGTGACCGGATTGTCCAGAGTGACCGAATTGCCCGGAGTGACCGGATTGCCCAGAGTGACCGAATTGCCCGGAGGGACCGGATTGCTCGGAGTGACCGAATTGCCCGGAGTGACTGGATTGCCCAGAGTGCTCAGTTGTTGAGTTATTTAGGCGTGAATTAGTAACAGACAGACAGAGTTACTTTCACATTTATAATATTTTTAATGATAAGCATTTTTAATGCCATATTATTTTATTTGTGATTTATATTTTCTGATTTATTTATGTACAAAGATAATTTTTTTCATTTTTTTAAATCCCTCACTGATAAAGCGAGGTAATTGGACTTAAAAGTTAAATATGGATGACTTTGTGCAACGACTGTTAGTTAACAGTCGTTGCACAAAGTTAAAAAAACTTCCCCTTGAATTATTTAAACAAATTTTCTTTAGTCATTTATCGAGTATTCAAGGCATAGAACTATAGTACTTACACTTACTAATAAACAGTAAAATAAATTCAATTATTTTCCGCCGAAAGAACAAGAGAAAGTCACATTATTATATTTTAGAGAAAACTCCCAATTCTGAGAACCTATCTTTATTTCAGCGATTAATTACAGTCTAGATTTTCTGATCTACTTTTCGTTATGTCACGACGTTACAGACAGAAATGAATTATGACCTACAAGATAACGCTTTCGACTAGAACAATTGTTGCTGCTCAGATTAACTCCGGCCATATTTTTTAATAATATTATTGTACTAATAGTATTCGAGTGATAGGGTCTTCGCGATTCTATTCTTTTTCAGACCTTACATGAAATGAAATGTCTTCATTTACGATATAGATTATTTACCATAATCTATTCAGTATTACGAATAACAGTTAAAACAGGCGTCCGGGGTTGCGGATAGGTAGAGTGGGAGCTCCAAACGTCCGGCCGCTTGGCCGGACAGTTCGAGGGGTGAAGGGCGGCCGTAAAGAACAGAAGGTGCGGTGAGCGTTTACGCTCACCAGGGAAGTCTGAAAGGAGCATCGCGCTCGGAGGACTCCGGTTGTGGTCTGTTGTGATCCCGGAGTCCTCCACGTAGCGCTGAAGCTGGCTCCCAGGGGGGTTTTAGTGTGTTAAGAATCCCACATAACCCGCGTTGCCCCCACGGTGTTGGGTACCTTTTGAAGGTTTTCCCCTCGAAAAAAAAGAGTAAAAACACTATGCGTTTCTTTTTATTTGTCTTATTATGTGAAACACATAATTTATGAACAATTCCAGCGAGTTAAAATTATTGTTAAGATGATACAACCTTTTAAGGAAAATTGATAGTATACACCTAATTTGGATCAAGTTATATGTATAAAGCCTAAAACTTTTCTTCGCTTATTTTCCTTTGTATCACATTTATAATATGTTTTTTTTTTATCTAGTACGATACTAAAAAATATAGAAAAGAACAGTTTTTATTAAAATAATCTTTTCGTTGCCACTTTATGTTTGCCCTAAAATTTACTTAACAACGAAACATTTCGTCTTATTCAGACGGCTCCGAAATATTCAAATGACTTTGATACACACTGCCGTATATGTACTACAACTTTTCTTTCATTCCATAATATGTAGATGTTATGTTATGTTCCAATCTCTATTCTTATCATTGAATTAACACTGGTTTTACTGTTATTTATTTTCTTAAAATTATAATAATAACATAACTTATAAACTACTATATATCTATAATATTATTAATATAACACACAACTACATATATAAATATAAAATACATACACTGTCATATATATATGAATACTTCGTATTAGATGGGATCCATGTTTCATCCAGCAAACAGTATCAAATAGCAGTTTGTTGGAATGCAATTCCCATGAACATCACAGGTTTACCTTTTAGAATCTCAAAATAAATTTCAGATCTGGGTGTTCGTGTATTCGTCTTGTGTGTGTCCATGGTACCCACGACACACGAGAAAATCCTAGTGTGGGGCTATGAGTGTAGAATGTGTGTGTGTGTGTGTTCATTTAAAACATAGTAACTAACTAAATATGTCAAGTTACATACACGCACCTAATGTTGGTTACTGATGCCCAGAAATATCAATAACGTTGCCTACACATCAGTGAGAAATCCAGTGATTGATTACAGATTAATTAAGTCGATTAACTACACTTTTTCACTAAAACGAATAAACTACTTGACACTAGAAACAGGTATGCAATTGTACATCCTAGGTCAAACCAAATTCGTTATACTTTCTTGTTAAAACACTTAGCACAACATTTTTTCACTCTGATAATTTAAGGCAGAAATAATGCCAACGCAGCTAAATCCATTTTATATTTTAACACCTTTATTAAAAAAAAAAAAGCAACCTTCTAAGTCGTCGGCAGTATTAATGTATTTCTGATAGATTCCTAATAGAAGATTTGTTCTATATCTAAATATCGTCGTCGTCGGTCGTTACGTCGAAAAAGTTTTTTAGTTCTACCCTAAACACGTACCTACAAGTTATGGCAAAAAAATGATTACGTTTGAAGGTGCACAGTTTTATAATAAAATACCGTCATCGATTAAAAAACTAACATCACTGAATGTATTTAAAACAAAATTAGCAGAATATGTTATTAATACGTACGCTTAACATTGGATCCATCTACGTGCAAACGAACGAATATTATAATTATTATAAATGTAGGTAAGCATTGTTCTCATATAAGTGATTTTGTAATAAGTCTTTTTGAGAATAAATTCTTTAAACAATATGCCTATAGAGTACCATGGGAAGCAGTGACAATTGACCATCAGGTGAACTGAATGCTCGTTTGCTACTTCAATCAAATAAAAAAAAATATGCATGTACCTAATTGTTTTGACAAACGCTATATCAGTGTGTAGTGCAGTAAGCTCCTTTGCAAATCCAACAGGATCGCCTGAATTTTTAAGGGGCGTTTTGCGATTTTAATGCGGAGACGTATCACCTACTTAAATTATGCGAAGATTTTTCATAATTATCCTCGCTGTTTGCATTCAAGATCAGTTTCGGAGTTAGGTATAGTAAAAACCTTTATATTTTATTCAGAGGTTAAAATATAATCCTAAACCAAGCTAGAATTGTAGTAAGACTTCATTATTGATTAAAAGTTTTACTTGTATCCAAGTAAAAGTAGATTTATTTACTTTATTATTATTATTACTTATTTATTTATTTTCTAACTTCATATTTCGATTTATTAATGATACTACACAAATTATTATGTTATAATACACTAAAATTACAATTTAATTGAAAAAGAAACAAAGAAAATATTTTATTCAGTACAATACAAAAAGTTATACAAAAAGTAAAGTTATATAAAAAGATATGTATTTTTATTTTTTTCCTCTTAATCAAAATGTTACATTGAAATTACGTTAATAAAAGCATTAATTTCTAGCACCACAGTAAAAAATACGTAAAAAGAAATCCTAGTATCCTAGTAGTCCGGAACCCTTTGCATTATTGAAAAGTCAAACTTTAAGTTTTAAAAACTATTTATTTAATCTGAGCCTAGTATTTTGAAGTCGTTTATAGCCTAAGTTTTCTTTGTGTGGAATATTTATTGCGCTTTAATGAGCATTTCAAGAGAAATAAAAGAAATATTAAGATGCAAATACAATTGGCGTAGTTATGAAAATTCATCGTGCAATTACATTTTATTACAATACAAAATTCTTTTTAATAATTTAAATATACATGAGTCTTTACGTAAATAACGGAAACGATAAAAATTTTCATGTTAACAATTTTTCTAAAATTAAAACAATATTAAAAAAAGTCTAGTCATCAAACCCATCACTTTGTTCCATTGTACAATTTTCAATCATATAAAAACTTGCCGCGAGATTAGATTTACTTAGACTTAGGTGTGTGATTTCCTGAACTATTCTACAGATTGTACAAAAATATTTATCCGCCATTATGTTGCGGCGGCCATTTTGGATTAATAACTATATTGATTATATACAATTGTATTGTTATCAGAACTATAAGTGTATTCCAAATTTCAGCTCAATCGGACAGTGAGAAGTGGGTTAAATTCAGGTTACATAAATCTTGTAACCTAAACAAACATACATACATACTTACCCGCAGACATTGCAAGTTAAATAAAAGCTTTTAATTAGCATTATCTTAACTCTCTAAACCCCTCTCAACTCTCCAAAGATCAAAAGTTATTCAATATATCAAAGAAATTTGAAAAGTATTTCTATGACTGGTTTATGAATTTTGTTTGGTTGTGTAATTTTACATTGAGAAGTAGATAAGTTTTTGAGTTTTCCCGTCGTTGATTGTTAGTAACAAAACAACAAAAACAGTAATGAGGTTAGTGATGTGCCATCGGGATAAACACAACTCAAGTCAGCTCGAGTTAAAATGCACGTAACCCGAGCTAACTGGAGTTAACTACATGACAGTAAGAACCGTCAAGCGGCTGACCTTTTTTTTGGTCGTCAAGCTTAAAAACACCCAACTCGAGCTACAAGGAATTCAACTCGAGTTACTCGGGTTAGCAACTCGACTTGACCATCACTAAATGGGGTATTTATCGCTACCTACCCATGAGCTACCTTTTAAATTGATAGAAAACGCATCATGTCTCCTAACGACGTTTATTCAAAGAGATTCATAGTGTGTTACCTAATAATTTGTAGTAAGTATACCCTAGGTTTGTTCATTAATAACTTTGTTTAATTTACGAACAGTATATTCCCAGACCAGTTATAATTGCATAAGTTTAGAACCTGTCTAAGGGATCATAGTCGATACAAACGCTAAATTTCAATTTCAGGTAAGGTCCCTCCTATTCGTCCTCTAGAGGAATGAAGGACAAGATTTGTTTAGTTCGCAGTTTTAAAGTAAGTAAATTCAATCCATATATTTTTCAAAATAATAAAGCGTAACATCTTTGAAGTTAATAGCCACGGTCAAATCGTGTGAGAAAGACTAAAAATTGCCTTTCTCATGACGGCTTTGCGTAAAACAGTGCAGCATTGAAAACTACAACACATATTTTTATTTTTCGAGTATAATGTATGTTTGAATGTTTAGTTCCTGTATATCTCCCTTATACACAGGAACGAAGCATTCAAACTTAGTCCCTAATACGAACACTTCGGTAACCGACCATAAGATGAATTAAAATATTAATTGAGGTACTTATTGAGGTTAAATATGAACTGATTTTTCTATAATTATGTGCGTATTAGAAATGAATTATCACTGCTTTTCGGTGAAAGAAAACGTCGTGAGGAAAACTACACACCCGAGAGTCCTTTAAAAAAAAGGTCTCGGAGGTGTGTGAAGTCCACCAATTCCCAGTGTTCGTATTAGGGACTAAGTTTGAATGCTCAGTTCCTGTGTATCTCCCTTATACACAGGAACGAAGCATTCAAACTTAGTCCCTAATACGAACTCTTCGGTAACCGACCATAAGATGAATTGAAATATTAATTGAGGTACTTTAAATATGAACGTAGCTAGCAGTTACTGATACTGCTGTTACCAAGAGAGCTGTTTGGTCATTGGAATGTTCCTTGGCTCCTTTATTGTCATTAAAACATCGTCAGGGTAGTAATTTGACTAGCTGTCAGATATAATTATACCAATATTATTCTTTTCCGCAATAATTACAGAAACAATTATACCCGTGATACATTACAAATGCAGGGTTAAGTAAAGTTATGTTGTGCAATGGTGTTAATATATAACTGCCGAACACCAACGACATAAAAAATAACATACATATGAATAAAAGATGCAAACATACGTAGGTAAATTATTTTTATTCGACCTAAAACAATTATAAAAATTCTAGCTTACCCGGCAAACGTTATTTTGCCATATAAACAATTTAAAAAATGCTAAGGGTGAACAATCCTTATCACTAAAGGGTATGAAATAATGTGAGCCGATTCTCAGACCTACTCAATATGCTCACAAAAATTTATGAGAATCAGTCAAGCCGT
The DNA here is from genome assembly GCA_949699795.1 of Spicauda simplicius. Lineage (NCBI taxonomy): Eukaryota > Metazoa > Arthropoda > Insecta > Lepidoptera > Hesperiidae > Spicauda > Spicauda simplicius. The sequence continues at coordinate 7,467,986 of OX453067.1, read as the reverse complement.
TTCGGAAGAGTACGGGAACGAACGTTGTGACACGAGAATTTTATATATTAGATACATAGATTATTACAAATAGTACACTTGGAAATGACTGTACCATTTATATTGTTCTCCAAAAGACACTTCCGTGCCGACCTACTTTTGAAAGACCCCTTGAATGTGTCCCACAAAAACTTATGTAATAATACATATTATTATATATAGATGACCCGTAACGCTCTGAGCGGTCTAAATGACCGAAATTTGTCAAGACGTTAAGAGGTAACTTATAGTATCGCCGCGAGACTGGGGGGGCGTAAGCTCACTTATCAACGCTTAACGAAGATTTATTTGGTAACTTGACTTATTTCTTTTGGGTTTCATGATATACGAACTCCATTGCGTGGTTCTGTTTGCGAAAGGTTTTTATTAGTCTAAATACAAGTATTTGAACTCACCGAGTTCATATTTGAAACAATAAAACTACTATTGTTTTTCCACATAATAGAAGCGATTTAGGGTATTTAAGTAGCTAACGAGCATTCACTCCTCCATATGGTAAGAAGTCACCGTTATCCCTGAAGATTGGTAATTAATTCCATATTAAACCTGGGGTTCTGTCTAAAGTTAATTACAGATGTATTAGTATTCCTCAGGATTAAGATGATTGCTTCGTACTAACATAACTACAGCTGCCTTCACGTCCTTTTTACTACTAACAAAACGCTTGAATTATTTCACGTTAGAAACGTTGACTACCCGCGTGGCCGAGCGGTTACGGTTACCGGTCTGACGCGCAATGGGTCTCGGGTTCGATTCCCGGCCAGACAGGTTTTTGAACGATGAGTTCAGATTCATGGTCTGGGTCTCGGTGTTGTGTATTCGTCTTGTGTGTGTCCATGGTACCCACGATACAGAAAAAAATCCTAGTGTGGGGCTATGAGTGTAGAAAGGGTGTGAAAGAAAAAAAAAACAGGTATACTGGTACGTCTCGGTTTAACCGTATTTGTTCTACTACCTTCCAATTGTTATAAATCCCAAAACAAGTTAAAAATTTTATTTTTGGACGGTTCTTGGTTATAATTTTTGCGCTCACGCGGTTTTGACCGGCCATTTGTCTTAATAATAAGATAAACAAATAGAAAACCTTATGCTGGCGCTCATTACATCGGCTCATTTGAGTCGGTTTAAATTATTTTATGTCGTTAATCATGTTTAACATTTCCTGTTACATCTTAATAAATAGGTTGCTGGAGATAAATGACATACTAAAAACGAAAAAAAGTGTAGAATTCATAGAGCATAAATTTATCAATATTAATGTAATACATTTTGAATATTGTTATTTATGCCTTGCCTTCAAAATTGATTAAACACGCATTATCGGAAACTAAAATTAAAATCGCAGAGCACCAAATAACAATAAAAAATTGAATCAAAAGACAAAAACTTTACTTTTGTTCTATTAGGACGATTCTAAGTAAATTATTTTACTGTGAAATAATGAGATGGCTATTAGGAAGAGCTTTATCTTCATGACTCCCACGCAAAATCTTTATTATTTTTCAGGAAATAAGTTGCTTGCTTCATTTATTATTATCTTAATTAATTTTTCAAATATTTTTGTTAGAAATATTATTTTAAGATGCCTTAATTTATATTCTGACTCATTTAGTTACGATTAATCGTGTTTACTTTTTATCATTATATAAAAAAGTATAGCATCCTACATAAACTTTCAAACGACCTTTCTTCTCTTAAACCTACATTAGTCCATGATGCTGGTCTTAAACCTAGAAAGAAGGGTCTTGTCAAATATTAGGTATGTATGTTATGCGATATACCATGATAAGAACTGAGTTGAAACGTCTAATATTTACCTTACATAGCATATTACACTTTGGTTTAGGGCAGTTCAACGTGAATATTTCAGTCGGTAATGTGTCACATACATGAAGCAACCCAAAGAGTGGACACGCATTCGTGTCACAATTCAAGCAAGAATTGTGTTATCTTTGAACTTTTTCCTAAACGACTAATACCAATAAAAATTTTGCTATTAGGGAAAATCAAATGAATAATTCATTTAATTTCTTGCTCTCTTGTTGACTTCGAAAGAAACAATCATTAGAAGCGTTCCGAATTCACATTTCAGTATTAATATCTATAAATGTTTTGTACTCTTTATTGTCTTATTTTATAACTTTACAATATTTGTTCATAATCTGTTCAAGACTTCTTATACACATACGTATTTAGGATAACCGTGGCACTATTATTTCTTAAATTTTTAACGGAATGTAATAAAACGCTCTCATAGGAATAACTTGATTTATGTTCAAACGCCCGCCGACCTGACGGAGGCGCTTGAAGTTCAGATGTCAATGTCAAGAACAGGAATAAATTGTTTTAATTTTCGCGAGAGAGCCCCGGGAGATTTGCTTTCACTGGATTTTTAAGCTCAAAGTTCGTTTACCCTGATCGCTGTATATAATAGAATTATAGTGTTTTACGTCATTGTGTACTGCAGATGGTTTTGAGTTCGATTCCTCAATAAGTGTTTTAGTAACTTGTGTCGTTTTGCGTTTTTTTTAAATTATATTTACGATCACGAAGGAAAGTCTGGTGGAATCCTTTAAATTTGTGATTTATATCACGTATGTATCACTTTGACGATTCGAATCGATGCCATTTTAGGACAGCCTAATGAATGAGGTTTGAGGTATTTTTTTCGACGACCCGCGTGGCCGAGCGGTTACCATACCGGTCTGACGCGCAATGGGTCCCGGGTTCGATTTCCGGCTAGACAGGTATCTGAATGATGAGTTTAGATCCCTGTTCTGGGTCTGGGTGTTTATGTATTCGTCTTGTGTGTGTCCATGGTACCCACGACACAGGACAAAATCCTAGTGTGGAGCTATGAGTGTAGAAAGCGTGTTTACTTTCGGGAGGTATTATTAAACTATTCTTTAGTCTTATAACTTTCCCTAACTTCCATACTTGTGAATCGCTAACTTGAATGTAATCAATTTAACTTATGTAACTTTTATTTAAATTATGTAACTTTTATCAGTACTTTTAAAGTAGTTAGTAATTTTTTATACAGTTTTCATTTGTTTTTTTTGTAATAAACATAATCGTTTGGCAATTTAATGTATTACCAGTTAGCTTTAAAAGTACCCAATATAATTATAAGAAATTCTATTTTGAATCGAATAAATTGTTAATATATTATTTATCATCGAAAAAGCCACTGAATAAATTAATTGACTTGACAAAACCTGATTCTATTGTTATATCTGAGCATTTAATTTCACAAACTGAAATAAACAATAAATTCTCTTCTCGCCTCTTCCTTTGTACTAAAAGCTCTTAATAGAGTGAAAGATTAACAGTACTACTATTTAATTAAGTCAGTACCTTAATAACGTCCAAGTTTCGCAATTAAAGTACGCGGTTTAAATTGTAAACGCCTTCTCCAATGTTTGCTGTGTTTTTTTTTTGCTGTCTGCGTTTTTGGAAATCTTCCTAGAGCTTAACAAATATTTCGGCATTTAAAGTTTCTGATAAGTTGAGTTAGTCTAGACAGTTTTGTAAAACTCGATGGAGTTTCACGAGAAGTCTGGCTAGAATGGAGTGAACAGGAGTAGATTTTGCTATTATTATCTGCATTTAAAAATTGCCGTGCAATTCTACTGTTGGATACTCTAAGCCCACTTTAGGCTTCCGTTTCCTAAATTGCAACAATTACATTATACAACAAGACATTTTTACACGCTATAATATTTCTACAAGCTATAAATACGCTATACCACGAGTCTCGGAAAGATTTTCCGCTCTTTTAGAGTATGTACCTATGTTCTCAAATGTATTACAGTTGACGACTACGATATATCAATGGCAATGTAACTATAATTTAAAATAATTATTGACGAATACTAGATAAATATTGACATAAGTAATGATCGTTCCCTAAAATATAACTGTGTTTTAATGAATATCACAGGAAGTAGCTAAGTAATTACGATCTATAAGAAAATGAATATTCCTGCATCACGCCAACTTACGCGCTATGATGAAATGTACAGATGTAGATGAGACCTGATCTATCTACAAGAGTTATGAATCTTTTAAGGGTTGTTGTAATGTATAAATTAAATCATTCGTAATTTTTTTTGGTTTAGCAGAAAAAAAAGGGTTTAAAAAAACAGTAGATCCGTTCTGACATATTTTTGAAACACTAGACACTGAAAAAATGTTCTTAGTTGTGTATTTTATTTTATAATAAATCCATTATTATTGGTCCTTGTCGTAAGAGTTGTTAAAACATTTTGATGGGAAGATTATTCAAAACCATACCTTTGTTGGCAGGTTGTGGAGTAATACGCTGAAATCTGTCATGAATAAACATCAGTTCGACAATGCGACGGCATTAACTCCGAAAGGAGACAATTGTTGTTTATTCGTATCACCATAATGAGGTCCCTGTTTTGAATGTTGACGTATTACGGGGGATTGTATAAATATCTGTATAGGTAAATATGATTACGTAATGCGTCGCAGATATATATTTTTCTACATATTGTGTAAAAAAATCATAAAATATTAGATGTAGCAAACGAGAACGTATTCAATTCCATACTGATAAAAATCTGGACATCTGTGATCGGCCACGAATAAGATAATAATTCTACCTGCGGTCAAAGTATAGACAACTATACAAGGTTGTGAAGACTCGATCTATTAAAATTATTTAATTTGCATTTACGTTTATTTTGTTGAATTGAAATCTTTTTGCTATTAAACAGGGCCCTTCCTCGTCATTCTGTAAATAAATATTGCACCTTGTAAACCCATGGTTCTAAAGATTGAGATTATCGAAATTGATACAAGTCCAGCGTAGCCACGTGTCAATGCTAAGCATATTATTCCACGTATTGTACCGCACCTGGTAAATGGAAAAACAGGGGTATAAAAACTACCCATATTAGGCAGTTTTTATGAAATGTATGTAGGAAAAGGGAATTATTTTTCTTATAAGCTTACATATTAACATATTTAAAGGTGGTACAAACGCTGTAAACCAGTGTAATTCGACCGGGGAAGTACCGCCGCCACACCTATTTCTAGCGTGCAAGTACAAGTATTTCTTTCGTTTCGATGGAAGGGTATGGTTGCCGACACACTTTTATATGAGGCATCCATCATAGTCCTCGGAAGTAGCAACGCATATGTGATTGACTTTAGATAGAACCCATGTTCTGTATGAAGTTGATTGCAGGTGTCCATGAGCGGCAGTGACCACTTACCATCAGGTGACTGCATGCTCGCTTGCTACTTCAGTCAAATAAAAAAGAACTAAGTATTTTGTTTAGCTTTGTGTAATTTTATTCATGTTCCATTTTCCTAACATTGTATCTTTATTTAATGAACCCGTAACGCACAAGTCGTTGACCTTTCGAAGTCCTTATGAGAATTTTATACCAATATGCGTCCTAAAATTTCTCGGCAGCGGGCTGGCATAATATCTTCATCGATATATAGACGTTCAATTTCCGCAGTCCATACACTACCGCGAGATCTGCTGAATTTTCAATAAAAAATATTCTATAAGTACCTCAATTATATTTCTATTTGAACGTTTGTATGAATTCAGCTAGTTTTAATTGATACAAATACCGTCGGAAACCGTTTAGCCAAGGACAAGTATTTTACACACTATAAGAAATTCTAGATATCTCAGATCTCGTCCCTGTAGTTTCGGCATCAGAATAGGGCTGCGGCATTCCCTACCTATCGTAAGAAGCGACTAAAAAGGGGCTTACGGGGTCGCGGACGGCTAGAGTGCGAGCTCGAACCGGTCATGCGACCCCGGGAATTAAGGCGGCATGTGTCGCATATCGTCGAAAAGACCAGACGCAGTGGCGGGCCCAGCCACCTGAGAGAAGCCCGATGGGGCAACGCGTTCAGAGGACTCCGGTTGCGTTCCTTTGAAAATCCCGAAGTCCTCTTTGTAGCGCTGAGAATGGCCACCGGAAGGGGTTTTAGTGCGGTATAAATCCCACACAACCCTGCGTCGCTCCCACGGCGTAGGGTATCTTTTAAGGTTTTCCCTTCGAAAAGCAAAAAAAATATCTCAGGTTTACCTTAGGTCGGTCTAGAATGCGTGGAATCTTATTCAAGATTATTTGCTAAAACACTCAATAAAGGATAATAGCTCAATAAAATGTCCAGTCGAAAAAAGATAGATGTCCAGCAGCGCATATCAAAAAGCTGGTGAATGGATAAAATAATAACATATTCCAGGTACACAAAGTAGTCCTTGTTACACACTTATAGAAAATAATCTAATATATAAAATTCTCGTGTTACAGTTTTTGTTGTCATACTCCTCCGAAACGGCTTGACCGATTTTTACCAAATTTTATATGCTTATTCAGTAGGTCTGAGAATCGGCCAACATCTATTTTTCATACCCCTTAAGGATTGTCCACCCTTTTTTTATTTTTTATATGGCAAAACAACGTTTGTCGGGACAGCTGGTAATAATTATAGAAATCAAGGAGCACTTAAACTATCACGCTGCAAATACTATAACGATAAGCGTTTAGAACAAACGGAACGGTCACGATTTGATCTCCAGCCAGACAGATATTTGAATGATGATGAACGATGATGATTGATGATAATGATGATGATTTAGATTTTGTTCAACGTGTGCATGGCAACTACGGCACAGGAAAATACTAGTGTGCATGTATGAGTTTAGACACGTTATGGGCTATATCAGTCCCCGACGGTCACTATAAAACTTAACCGTAAACCAGATAAAACAACACCCGGTTTTATTATATCCCTCGTATTTATGAGATAAAATTATATAGTCTGTCCCTTATTTTTACAGAATTGCCGAATTTCCAGAACCCCTATTTTTTTTAAGACTAAAGTATAAAACAAGCACGCAGATCATCTGATCGTGAGTGGTCACTGCCCAAGAACACCTGTAATTTAATTAATTTAATTTAGAACAAGGATTCCTTCTCAAGTCTATCACACATGTATGAAGATATAATCGTCGTCTCATATAAAAATGTGCCGGCAACCACACCTTTCCACCGAAATGCTAAGCATAGGTCTGGCGGTGGTACCTCTACGGTCGAACCATCTGCGTTCTACTACCATGAAAATTCATCTTATTGCTTTTATCGAAAAAGCGTTATAGCCTTTCATAGAACTTTTTCTTTAAACTTTAGTAGTCCAAAAAACTCGCAACTCGCTATGCATGTTACTCGGCAATGACCATTATGAAATGAAATAGTTCACCGATGTCTACTTTTTCAAGTAACTAAAATACAAAAACGTTTCATTCCAAATATTAAATTCAAATTTTATGTTTTAATCTTGTATGCTTCGTAAGAGTCGTAGTCGTATTAAATCGTGATCCTATGCCTACAGAGGAACAAAAAACAATGTGCAAATAAAGTTACCTGTGAATCAATTAATCAAATGAAAACTTTAAATATCAGATTATCACTAAACAATGTACAAATTTTCTGAATTCAAAATCAAACTCTTTGAAATACTATACACTAAATTCATACCACAATCTTCATCGTTTCTTCGTTAATTAATTGGATATATACTATCGTATTAATTTCTTTTCGTTTTTTTAATAATTCAACCACACTATCTAAACGTACAACCATTTTCGTAAAAAATAAGGCACGTTAAAGTAGAACCGACTGTTACATATCAATCGTTTCCCAAAGACTTACTATAGGTATGTAATTTACTTACAATAGTAAGTAAGTAATAGTAAATTTCTTAATAGCTTTTGACAGTAGGTAGTGTCATAATATTACCTGTTAAGATACTTACTGTTAGATCATAAGGCAAAATACTGGAACTAAGTTTTACTATTCATGTCAAAAACAAGACAGTTTAAAAAAAACAAAGAAACTAAACTATATATGAATAAAATGGTCAAACGCGCTGAGTTCTTGTCTGGTCTTTTCATTTGAGGTCGAGTTACGATCAGATAGATCAATAGTGAAATATTTTTTCTTTAATTAGTAAGAAAAGATATTGAACTGACAATGTTTAAATGATCCCGCGGGCCTACATCATTAGATGTGTTTTTATCGTAGTCGTACCTAACGATAAGGCAGACGGGCCACCAGATGGAAAGTGGTCACCGTTGACCATTTGCAACACCAGAGGAGCTGCCTTTCATGTCATTTCATATTACTATACTATTACTATTATATATTACATATAGGTATATTACTATATCTTATCACTTTTCAAATCGCATCGCAACTAGACACCATAGAGTTTATAGCAATATTGAAACTATCTCGAAGTTTAGTAGCCTCTAAACTGCATATCAGTCCCCGACGACCACTATAAAACTTAATCGTAAACCGGATGATACCATACGAGTTTCGTTACAGCTCTTGTATCAAAATCTTCTGACTACTGTATTAAGAAATACTATGAATAGTACTATCATTTAATAGAAATAGCAAAAGGGCTGGTTTTATTCAAAATGGTCACTACCACACAACTAAATCTGCTATGTTTTCTTATTCGATTGATGTTAAAAAAAACATTAGTCCATTGAGGCAAGCACAAACGCTAAGGACTAGATGGTCGCCTAATGTGAAATTGAGGCGGAAACCGCATCTTTTCACCGAAACGCAAGATTTGTTCCACGCTAGAAACAGAAATGGTGGTAGGAATACACTGGTCCTACCACCTGTATAAATGTACTTTTTATAATACACTAGCTGTACCCTGCGCGCGTTGCTACGCCATCACAAAAAAATACACCAGAAACCTTCGCGAGCTCATAAATAACAACTTTGCTAAAGATCGTCACATAATCAAATGCATAGTTAACGATTCTATAGAGGACATACAGGTAAACATTCATTTTTATAAAGAAGAAGAAGAAGAGAAGATAAGTAGCAAACAACGATGCTGTCAGAGATAAAAGTCCTTGTTCCAGTATTGAGAACTAAGTTGGAAAGCTTCGGATAAGTATTTCTTAATTATCCTATCCTTCTAAAAAAACACAGCAGCGTTTACGACTGCCGTTGGATGTAGTAGTGGTATCAATGATATCAAAATATAAAATATTCTATCTACAGAATCTTAAAAATATCCTTGAAATTTATCACAATGTATCTTTAAAATCTATGAACTAAATGTTGGAAATAAATGTTGGAATACATTATAAATCTTTAACGTTTTAAATAAATAGATTGACTTGGCAATCGCATTAAGCAATCTAATTTATATTTGTATTACTAGTGAAAAACAATACATTGTGTTTTCATGCGATTGCCGAGTCAATCTTTTTGTTTAAAACGTTAAAGATTTATAATATTGATATGGTAAGTATAAGATGTTGTTAGGTCAGAACATTACATAACAACTTAAGACAGAAAGTTCGTTTAGGCAGGGACTGAATAAATTAATAATCGACTTGGTATACATGGATCTCACAACTTTTTTCGGTAGGAAAACTGACTTGCGAGACATGGATATTTTTTAAGTATTGATTTTTATTGCATAGATATATTTCAATTTAATGTAACTTATGATCAATGTTCACCATACCTCACTCATACCAACGAAGTAAATAAGTGTTTACTAAACAATATAATTAAAAATTCTAATTCTAGTACGTAACTAAAATCATGGTAATGGTATCTACAGTATTCTAACTTCTTACAAACGCACGAAACGCAAGTTGTACCTACGCTCCTCGATTTCGGTATGCACTCGGTATATAACAGCCAACGAATGTGCCGTAGTGACGAGCGGGCGGTGTGACGGTTTTTAAGCAGTGGATCTTTTTATTTAAATAATAATGTAGTGAATAGCAGTTGTAAACAATATTAGGCTGCTATTGATTGCTTTAATTGTGCATAAACACGTCCAGTGTTAATATTTTTTATTTTGCTTGGTAAAATATTATTAAGTGTGAAATTTATAACTATTATTTATGGACGATTTGTTATTAAGTCCCTCAAATATTAAAAGAACGCGTTGTTTAATACCTTAATCTAATGAATAAAATACATAATAAGTAATAAAAAAATCAAGTATGCAGATGTAATTAAAATATTTTAGACGGGTAGCCCTAACGCATAATCTCGTCCAGCGCTTCTGTAGGTATAAAATTCAAGGACAGGGCAGAGTTAGATTACTGTATGATACTAGTATTGTGCTAAAAGCAATCACCTTGGTTTATTTTGTGTTTATAGAAATTTATTATGTCCGAGAAACGGTTTTAAAATATACAGCAGTATTGACACAGTTGATATTATTTGCATTTATTTATATAAAGAACTTTACATACAAAAACAAAATAATATATTAGGTATACTTACGTTGTATATAATGTAGTTTATATTACCGCGTTGAACTTTGCCAGGTAGCAGAAAGAGGATATAATTTTTCCTTCATTTAACCTTCAGGTTAGTACTTTTGTTTTTTTTTGACATTTGAGGCTATTTTTGTAGAAAATTAATAAAAGAGAAGAGAAATAGCTTAATAAATTATACCTAGATGTATACCTAGGTGTAATTTATTAAGCTTATCTTTTGAAAATTATGAACATATTGAGATGTTTTAATAACTGTATGATAAAAATTGAAATAACTGATATAATACATTATATTTATTAATACGTTAATAAGGCTAACGTCTATCTACAGATAAGGTAAATGACAAAAATACTATCTTCAAGGTCACCAAATAATTCCGTAATGATGGTAATCACTCCTGACCAAGTTCAATGATTGACGCCTGCCATTGAAATTACAGAAGGATTACAATAGTTAAAATAAAAAAATTAGAACTACCTATACTGTACCTTTTTCTTAACATGTAAGTAGAAACGAGCGTTTAGTCCATCTGATGGTAAGTTACTTCTGTTGTCCATGAAGCCGGTGCCAGATTAAGCCAGCGCGGGGCCTGTAGCAAATTCTGACTGGAGCCAATAGTTTGCCTTAAGTGAGGGTATTAAATTAAACAAAACTGTTACAAGTAATCGTTTCTGGATTTAATCTGGGAAAATTTAGAGATGACACTTTCTATATCTTCTTCTTTCAGTTTAAGATTTTCAGGATAGCAAAGATAGTATAGCAGGTGTTGGGCTGCGGGGCTCCTTGAGTTGCGAGGCCCGTAGCATTTGCTACTCTTGCTATGTGGCTAATCCGGCACAGCATGAAGCCCTGTTACTCCCAAGAGCAAAGTTGGAACGCCTCGGCTAAGTATTCTCATCTATCTGTACAAGCTAAAACGCAGCAGCGTTGAACACTGCTTCTATTAGGCAGAAGTAGATGGTATCTCCAGAATCGAATCACAAGAAGTTCACGTACCTTTTTTTATCTAACTGAAGTGGCAAACGAGCATGCAGCCCACGTGATGGTAAGTGGTCACTGCCGTTGCTACTTCCGAGGACTATGATCGTCGCCTCATGTGAAAGTGTGCCGGCAACCACAGCCTTCTATTGAAACGCAAGAAATGCTTCACGCTAGAAATAGGTGCGGCGGTGGTACTTCCCGGTCGAACTACACTGGTTCTACCACCTACAATAAAAATGACAACTTAAAAATGACTACAATATTCTAAGAGCATGATTATTTTCACGATACCTAACAATTACAAAGTGTTAAAAGTGGAGACGTGCCTTTATTAAGAAATACTACTGAGTCATAATCTGAATGTTATGTCAGTAAATTATTTCTTTTCAGAAAAGTAGTATTATTTACACAAGTGGTATTTTTAATTTATCTACAATAAGAAGTTGACATTATTATTTCAAACTTAAACGTGAATGTATCAAATAAATTATTTGAAAATACATAAATTATGAAATGTAACACATTTGGTGACAATATGATTTGTAACATGTAAAAGTAGATACGATTTACTGTGGACTGTGATTAAAACTTTAAAATGGAAAATAGTGAATTTGATTATGAAGAAGTTTTGACCGATGTTGGTATTCCGTCATGTGAATACGAAAAAAATACCTGGAAGCCATTGATAAGACAGGTAAATATTGTAAATGTTACAAAAATAAACGAAGTCTTCCGCTAATATAATTTAATAAGATAGAGAAAACAAATAATATTATAAAGGTACAAATATATTAAAATAGAATTGATATTATAACGTGTAGCGACGGAGTATCAAAACAAAGCCTTATTAGATTGTTTTGTTTCCTTTGTTTGCTTACAGAGCATTAAAATACATGAAATTTACCATATCAAGAAAAATACATTGTCATGAGAATCATAAATAATATGTTCTTGGAATCGAACCAGAAATGCTTTTACCACTATTAAACCTGTTATTGTAATTAACATTTGAAAATTGTCTCATTACAGTGCATGATATGTATTGGATTGTGGTATATATACTTTATGCAAGGGTTATACCTAGGAGCACCTACTGTGCTTATAGCACAAGTGAGACGGGAAGCCAATTCTACGGATGCAGTCTCAGATGAAATGTCATCGTGGATATGTAAGATCTAAAGTATAATTGAATGTCATATCATCCTTGTCTACTACGCCTGCGTTAGGAATAACTTTATTGGAACAAAGTTCCATAATGAGACGTGCGCTACTTTACGCTTCTTCTATTTGACTCATTTTTTACTTCCTTATACCATGTGTAAGCAAGAAAGTTCGAGCAGAACGGTATCGTGTGCGGCTGGAAGTATTACCTTTATACTGAAGGTGTAGAAAGTTCTTTCAAAATTATATGTGAGATATATCATTGCAATTTTCCAATAACGTGGCAATGACCATAAATAAGAAGCATTACTTTATTGCACATGATTACTTTTGCAATATTTCGTTTCTAGTTTATGAACAATAAAAACCTAAAACAAAATGAGATTTCGAATTTCCACAAACATGTACACTTAAACATTCGCCCTACGATGAATCAATTGATAAACTTTAATATAGGCACAACACTAAAATTTGCAGTTTTTTTTAAATCTAAATCAAGTAATACTTCATTTGTTTATAATATTTATTTGTATACTTTTGTTTCAGCATCAATGCAGGTTTTATGCTCCATGCCAGTAACATTATTGGTCCCATGGCTTTTCTATTATATAGGACGGAAATACACTTATTTTATAGTATTCTTATTTTCATTTGTTGGTTTCGTAATTTTCTATACAAGCGGTAATTTATATCATGTATTAATTAGTCAAATATTTTTGAGTTTTACCACTGGCACGATAAACACGTTTATGCCTGTAGTGATTGTTGAATACACATCAACGAAATACAGAGGAGTGTTCCTGACTTTCAAATCAGCTTCTACATTTTGGGGCATTTGGATATCTAACGCCATCGGAACATATTTCTACTGGAAAAATATTGCCATAGTTTCATTTGTGTGCTCAGTTTATATGTTAACAGTACTAATTTGGCCAGAGTCTCCAACTTGGTTGGCAATGAAAGGCCGTTACGCAGAGAGCGCAAAGTCACATCGGTGGTTGAAGGGCATCAATGGAACATCGGAGAAAGAATTAGCAAAAATTGTAATGTTCTATAGAAAGTCAGAAGCAATACCAAATTCAAATAACAAGGACATATCAAATATGTCATGCTTCCATACCACGTGGTCGACGGTCACATCTCGTCAGTTTTACAAACCAGGATTACTTTGCTTATTATTATTTGTACAATATCAGTTTACAGGAAAATATGTCATTAGTATCTACGCCCTTGAAGTGCTCAAAAGTTTAACTCAAAACGAATCTGTTGCTTACAAAGCAATGCTTATCTTAGATGGAGTTACCGTATTCAGCATGTATATAGGCTGTATAATATCACGATATTTTAAGCGATTAACAATTATGTTATTTTTTTCTATTATTGGAATATCAATATTGTGTATAATGTCGTTGTATGTATACTTAGTATCAATCTCAATGATACAAGAAAATAACATTTTAATTATATTGTTATTAGCTGGTTTTTCCATAGCAACTGGCTGTGGACCAATGATACTAGCATCGTCAATTTATGGTGAAATAGTACCTTTACGTTATCAAACATCCATAACAATAATAAATGGTTTTTGTACAGCTATACACGCATCATATTTGCTTAAAATTTCGCCGTTTATGTTTAAAACATTTAAAATGCACGGCACTTTCTTGTTTTTTGCCATTTCCTCAAGTATTATCTTGAGCATTTTGTACATTTATTTACCAGAAACAAAAAATAAAACTGTACAAGAAATTGAGCAGTATTTCAGTGACACTGGTCAAAAGGCAGAACAAAGTCAAACTTTGTTGCATAAGAAGTAATACTTTAGGATGAATCTACTTACTAATTTCAATAGATGATATTTGTATTGCTATATTATACATGGCTCACAATAAAATAAAGTGTTGTATCTATATACACCTTATGTTTAACCAGAGAATAAAACTAACTTAAGCCAGGTCATATTCGCTTCAAATGTGATTAGCTGGATGCTAATAGTAGCGAAAACCATTAAAAACAAGCATTTGTCAGATTTTATATATAAATTTGGTGCCATTCAATCAACAATGATGCCTGCAGAAGAAGTTCTGCAGTTGTATCTGGTTTTAATTTCTTAAGTTATTTAAACGAGGGATTGGAACTTAATGTTTTGTACTTAGTTTAGTTAAAGTGATTGCGTAAAACGTAGAAATTAAAATAATACACACATTTGACCTGTATCCATGCAAATAAACTATTAATTGATAGTACAACTGAATTTACATCAAAACTGGTCTAACTTGCTCGTAGGGCACTATCGCGCCCCGCTGGCTTAGTTTTATATTTTTTTCATGTTGTAATTGAAACTAACCAATATTACTTACTACCTGTACCCGAGGCTCCGCCCGCGTTCAAATCAATGTATCACAAAGTTTTTCCCATTTCACCCCCTTAGGGGTTGAATTTCATAAAATCCCTTCTTAGTGAGCACTTACGTCTTTAAAAGAACCCGCATGTAGTTGTAGTTTCCTAGATTTCGTGATGAGTGAGTGAGTGAGTGACCTTTCGCTTTTATATATATAGATACGATGTGAATCAGTAAGCGGGTGCGTTCAATTCCTGTAAATTAAAACTAAACTTTGATGGTCCTTTATCGCTCGTATGGTCATTTTTATAGCAAAGGTGACCCCCTAAATTTAACTCTTTGAATTAAACTTTGAAGTCTGAACGAATTACTGAGTGAGAAATAAATATTGATATTAATGTGAAAATTTCAACAAATTTTAATTAAAATATGTTAAACATTTATGATTAAAATTCCTGTGTAAGATTATAAAGTGATTGACTGTTACCTTAATTGCAATAAATGTTTGTTATATATGCGTACCTATATTTAATGATTTTGTAATGTTAAGACTTCTATAAAGTATAAATAAGACATACTCGTTGTTTTATTATTAAAACCACCATTTATCAACCATCATCAAAGTGTATCTGTAAAAGCCCGAAAAATCGTATCTTTTTAATAATCTGGTGTCTTTATCGGGTAATGTTGACAAATCTTAGATTTTACTCGTAAATGTAAGAATCTATCATAGTTCGGGTTTTTACAATAATAAACATATTGTTATTAAGTAATGTAAAACATACTTGAATATGTATATTGATTACTATTGTGAGGTTTCGTAGTACCCTTTATTAATATTCCTGTAAGCCTTATGAGGCCGGCGAAATTACGAGGAGATCAATATTGTTTTAATAAATTGATGTTCAACTCAGAACAAAAAAAGAAGTGCGTCTCATATCTCTATGAATCACAACACACATTTGTGTGTGCAACTTTGAAAGCTATGAGAGGTTCGTTAATGTAAAACATTAACGAACGAACTTTTCATACGGTGTCAACTTGACAGAATAATTCTGTAAGTTCACTAAATGGTATTATTTAACTTTATGCATGCCGAATACAAATAGCTTAATTTGTTTTGCTATTTGTGCGTGCCTTAAATCTATGTACATATATAACTGCTTAGTTGTAATATTTGTTTTGACACGGTAGGTACTTATTTTTTCATTTTAGTCTTGTCTAATTATAATAATTTTATATTTAAATTTTAAACTGTCGTGAGCAGTATTAACTTTGTTGTCATAAGTAATAAACTAAAATAATTTATTAATATTCATTTTAAAATTATTTTAAATTGTTTTGTTACATTGATTATTAATTCCCATTGGGAAGCTTATGTATAAACAATGTATTTATTTAAAGTGGATTTGTATGTGATTTAATATTTAAAGCTTAATATGAAACGGATTATTCACCTCAATATATATTTTGACGTAAACAAACGTTAAATTTATTTTAAAAGTGATACATTTCACAAAACACCCAATAAAATTCAAGCCCCATAAGTTATCCGTACAGAACGATAGCAATACCGTACTAAAAGATATCTTTAACGTCAATTCCTACCGCAAGCGATAGAAGATTATAACCGAATAACAGGATATCCTATCCTACTAATATTATAAATGCGAAAGTTTGTGAGGATGTATGTGTATTTGTTATTCTTTCACGCAAAAACTACTCAACGGATTAGGTTGAAACTTTACAGTAGTATAGGTTATACATCAGAATAACACATGGGCTATAATTTTTAATGATTTTTTTTTATAAGGTTACAATATAACGAGAAATATCAGGTTAGTCGGAAAAAAAGTTGTGCTCTGAGAGCTATCTTCGCGTACGCTGCCTAAACCGTTGGAGATATCCAAATATAATGTATGGTGGGATTGTTTGGCTCACATAGATCTAAATAAAAGTCCGCGAAAGCATATGTCTATATTTTATGTATAACCCACAATAACTCTTTTTATACTTTGAAAATTTTAAAAATATGAAGTTGATGTTTCCATGGGTTTTATACAAACTAAATATTAATCCTTATCAAAATAAATGATTTCAAAAAATCAAGCATCTAATAAAGATTGAATCTGCCTTTTACACCATGTAAATTGGATAAGTAGTTTAGAAGATATATATATTGCGAGTATAACATATTGCGTAGTCAATTGATTGACCGGCAGTACGCGCCGTGCGCCGCTGCCGTATACAACGAAGTTGTATGATATTAATATTTGAATGGTTATAAAACACGGAGCAAAATGTGAAAGGTCAATGACGTCTCTGTAGTTCCGGGAATAAGGCTACAGTATCCCCTGTCTGTGGTAAGAGGCAACTAAAAGGTTGCGGGCGGCTAGACAGAGAGCTCCAATCACCCAGTCAGCAACTTCGGGAAAGATGTCAGCATGTGTGGTCGCATGCTATCGTGAGAGCCAGTATGGACGGAGCTTGAACCGTCCAGCCAGGCGATCCCGGGAAGGACGGTGGCATACGTGTGGTCGCATATCGTGGTAAAGACCAGATGGAGTGGTGGGCCCAGCCGCTCACTTGGGAGGAGCCCGATGGGGCAATGCACTCAGAGGACTCCAGTTGCGTTCCTTTGAAGATCCCGGAGTCCTGGTGCTATAAGAATCCCAGATAACCCTGCGTCGCTCCCACGGCGTACCTTTTGAAGGTTTCTCCCTCGACAAAAAAGAAAAAAAGTCAATGAGAATGAAACAGCGGAAAGGTTAAATATGTTATTCAATCGTCATCGACCTTTTAATGTAACACAACTCGGCACATATGTCAGATTAGCAGTAGTTTAGGTCGTAGTTGACCACGCTAGCCAACTGCGCGTTTGTAACCGTCACGGGTTTTGAGACCCTTTCTTAAAACTCTTAATTTCAGAGTTAGCATTAATATCTGTTGCCGACAAAACTAATTCAAATTAATATACGTGCCTGTGATTTGAAAATTGAACACACTGATTTAGGCGATTAACACACGGCATCGCGCACCGCCGCGAATAGCGGTGCCCCGCGCGGTAAGGCGGTTTACGCACCTGTACGCGCGGATGGACCGATCATCAAAATAAACTTTTCGACATCGAAATGTATTTTTGCTTCAACGATGATCCGCGCGGTTAGGCGCCAGCCCGTGTGGGAAGCGCCGACCCCCCGCACTGTCGTTCGCGCGGAGACACTGTGGTGATGAGAACACCGCTGGACCGCGCGGCCAGTCGGTGTACGTTTGTGAGGCATCAACGGATTTATTAGACCCCAATACAACATGAGATCCGCTTCACCGCCTACCGTGGCAGTACCGTATGTTAATCGCCTTAGGACGTAGGACAAGGGTTCAATCTGAAGTAAATCACTGATGCATTGCTACTCCCGAGGACTATGATGATCGCCTCATATAAAAGTGAGCCGGCAGGCACACCCTTCAAATGAAACACAAGAACTGCTTCACGGCAGAAATAGGTGCGGCGGTGATGCCTCCCTGGTTGAATGGTTCAACCAGCTCTACCACCTTGCAAACTTTATGTGGCAAACTAAATTCCACGCGAGCGAAGCCGCGGGCAAAGGCTAGTTAATAATATGTGCTCTATGATATCAGTCTTAAATTGTACCACTTCGTTTCTTTTTGTAGTTGTCATAGGAGGTTACTGTGCAAATATGGAAGCAGCATCTTCCTGCTTAACATCTACTCCAGTTTCTACAAATAAATGTTATTATGACATCCGTTATTTCTTGTACACCTTAATGGATAACGAGTACGAGAAATAACCAGTTTCGTATTTGAAAAGGGTACTTCATTCACAAGTTTTGTACGATTTTTACCTACTGTTAGTTTAGCACACTCGCCATTAAAATATTAAATGTAAACACGAAACCAAAACACATAAACTTTACTATATTTTTATCAAGAAATAGTTACTAAAATAAGAAAATAAATCTTAAATATAACATCGCACGTAGTTTACATATTAGCGGTGGGACAAGTCGATTTAACACCCGACAACGGCCGAATCCGTCTTGAGTCTTCGTATCAATGATTGCTTGTAAAATCTGCTGGAAGCCTCGGCTGACAGCGGGGGAGAAATAAAATTATCCGAGTGTCTCTTTTTATGTTGGCAATGTTACGAGGGGTTCATATCTTAGAGATTTGTAATATGTTCAAGTTAAAAGAATGCAAATATACGTATTTTTATTGTATAGATGTGTTCGTTTGAACATGTAGTTAATCTGGTAGGTGGTCAATGCCTGTCCCTGTAGTTCCGGGACCAGAATAGGACTACGGTACCCTCTGCCTGTCGTAAGAGGCGACTAAAAGAGGCTTCCGGGGTTGCGGGCGAGAAGAGTGGGAGCTCGAACCGTCCGGACAAGCGACCCCGGGAAGGACGGCGGCATGTGGCTACATTGTGCCGTAAAAACCAGTAGGTTCGGTGAGCAGTTCACACCCACCAGGGAAGAGCCCGATGGGGCACACGCTGAGGACACCGGCGGCGGTCAATTGGAGTTCCCAGAGTCCTCTTCGCAGCGTCGAGGTCGGCCACCGGGGGGGTTTTAGTGCGGTAAGAATCCTACACAACCCGCGTCGCTCCGACGACGTCGGGTACTTTTTGAAAGTTTCCCCCTCGAAAACAAAAAAAAAGATGGTCAATGAATGCCACCAGTGGACATCTGTAAGAAACTTCTTAAAGAACGTAGGGACGTGTAATGTAAAAGTAGGACCATTACCTAAAAAGAACAGAAGTTTTATCTGAAATCAATCACGTACAGCAAAAATGCTGGTATTTCCGTATTTTGTCATTGATGACCTTCAGTTTTCGCTTGCCTATTTACTTGTCATTCATGGCCTTCGTTTTTCGAAAGTTGCTTTAACAAGGAAATTTGGGATCCTTCGTTAAATTTGACACGTTTCACTTCTACAGTTCACGATCCTTTTGAATCGAGAAACAAATATTTTACAAATTAAATGTCATTCATTCATTTTTAGACATAGACTGTTTTTGGGTCGTATTAATAGGTTCATTCCCCGTGTTACTACCAATCTTACTACCAGTAGTAAGACGGGTAATTTTATTACCGTTGTTACTACTACTGCTACTAGTAGTAGGACGGGGAAAAAAATACCCTTCTTACTACTATATTAAATCTCAAATAAAAAATCCATTTGGACTGGCTGTAGAGCAAACTCAAGAAATGGACATTTATACACAGTCATATGCCCGTAAAAAATACCCTCCTTACGACGTAGGTAATGAAGTTAGGATTAATAAATGTTTATTTATCATCATCTTTTGCATCTTCGTTCTAGTGAAATTTATACGCTGTATTATCATCGACTAAAAGTTATACAAGTGAGAAAACACAGAATTGCATGAATCAAAACAAGAAAGACTCAAGAACAGATTTCGGTTAAAAATTCAGTTTTTAATCTCGTTTCTACACGAGAGCTGCGAGTGAAATAAGAAGTACAGAAACAATAATTTCTTGCTTGAAACCCACTTATGAAATATGAAAAAACGATTTTCTTTCTTACTTGCTCTAGACAGGAATTCCATATAATTGTTTGTATATAAGGAGATTAAAAGGTAGAAAGCAAAGGAAGGACTCAGGAAACACCACAACCGTAATTATTTTGCTGTTTTGTGGTATGAAAGATGTTGTATAAATCTACAGGTGCTAATATTGTAAAGAGGAAAACTTTGAATTTTTGTATTTTTGTTATGATTAAACTTAAAAAGTACTGAACCGATTTTAAAACTTCTTTCACCGATAAAGTGCTACATTATTCCTGAGTTATATAGGCCATTTTTATTACTAGAATATATAAGGGGTCTTAGTTAAACCTTCAGTAAAGTGAATTAAGGTGTAAAAAAACTTAAAAAAAAAAGATTTTAATGCATATACTATGCAGTACCTATTGATACTGCATAGTGTATGCTTTAAAATAATTTTAGACAGTTTATTTGGATTATTAAAATATTAGCACACATATAAAGGTATGTGAAATAAAAAGAGTTTACGGCAAATAAAAAAATCGACTATTTATCCCAAAATTGTTACACCTGAAAAAAAATTTCCCTCCGAAACTCATTAAAACATAAAATTTCAAACTTAATCTTCTGTAATTGAAAGGTACAGACATTTCAAATTAAAGATTTTAATAGAGTATTCCAAACCTCGATCATTTGATCTCCTGATTACTTTTCAAAAGATCTTATTCGATTTTCATTTTGATAAAAATCCAATATCAATTTGCACTTGGAATTTGATCAAATCAATCATAGATTCCTCTATTTAATTTATGATCTTACTATTGATGTGACTTTAAATCTTTATTTGAATTTAATGTTATAGAAATCAAAGTGCATCTTTCCTAACTTCATTTTCTCTTAGGATTTGGATCGGAAACGAAACAAATGAATCACTCGTAATTCTGATATCCGCCTGTCAATACATTAAATTTATTTAGTTCGTTACACAACAAAAACCCAAAAGTTTAAAATTATTGATGGAACAGTGTAAACCAAGTACTACAATAATGAATTATCAAAGTTAAAGTCAAAATTATAAATGTTAGTTTTGTATGCGTTGACAAACGTAAGGGAAACTTGCTTATTTTGTACTCGCGCCTAAATCGTACCTCGGCTAAATCTCGACTTAGGTAATAGTAACAACCTCCTCTAGTGACCAAATATGTTAATAATAGTCGGCCATACTGGTAGGGAAAATAATTATTCTTGTTTCACTGCTCCCGACAAAAATAATAAAAATGAAATTTTTTTCACCTTTTTTGTGTTCTTTTGGCACATTTTGTAAAGGCTTGCATCAAAGTATACTGTTTGTAATTTTTTAACTATTTCTGACGTACTGATGCGTACAAATGTAAATCTTTTTTGATGTAATAAAACCGGCATGGTTGTTGGTATTTTTTTGCGGAAAAAAAATTAAATTCGTTCAACGAGTTCAACGAACTTACTTCAAGTAAGTAAGTAGTAAGAAGTAAGTTCTTAAAACGAACCGGTACCATTTAAAATGATGAAAAGCTGCTGCGATGACTGCCAAGACTAATTGGCGAAGATCATCTTCCAAAATAGTAAGACTTAATCTGAATACGTATAAAGTATTATACATTAATTGTGCTGATTATGATTGTTAAGACTCAAAATCAACGATAAGATCTTAAAGTACGATTTAAGAATAATAGTCCTAAATCTTACCGATTTATTTTTAGGATTCCGTACCGAACGGGTAAAAAAGGAACTTAAGGGTTTTGAAAATTGCTTGTTACTCAAAAGTGTGTAACTTTTATGTTAATTTTTCATTAAAAACTAATAAAACATTGTTGTGCCTTTACTAATTTCCAAAATATTAAGGGTTTTCCTTTGATTCTTTATCTTATTGAAGTAGCAAACGAGCATGCAGTCCACCTGATGAGAAGCGATCACTGCCGCCCATGGACATCTGTAAGCAACTTCATATAGACCATAGGGTCTATCTAAAGTCAATCATAGAAGGCAATCATAAATGCCCATACATACATGAAATGTCTTTTATGAGCAGTTAAACACCAGTGGTAAAAACATATCTTAAATCTTGTATATGGCAGTGATACTTAATAACGTAATTACAAAATGAGTAATATATTTTTTCTAACTCCTATACTCATTTTTGAAACGTAAACCAAACTTCTTGTTTACATGAGTAAAAACATCATAACGATTTTTAACTGTAATATTTTTATGTTTTAATCTAATATTATCGTGGAATTTATGCATAATATTATGTAACGGGTACTCACGATATGCGATTTTTGAATTTCATAATAAAATGTAAAAGTTCTTTCCAATAACATTAAAGTTAAACTGAATAACTTTTACGTAGTAAAGCAATCCAATTAAGTTTACTTAGAATACCTAACGACTTAATAGCTTTATATCTAAAGCTTATAGATTTGATTTGATAAATAACTTGAAACAAAATATATATATTTTTTTAAATATAAAACGATTAATATATTCGTTAAAAAACATTGACATTAGTAACCACCGCTTAAATAAAACATAAAAATAGATTTAATTATTACGATTCAACAAACAAAGCCAAAAATAGTCTGTACTCATTACAAATGTTCAGTTACAGACAATTCACATTAACACGTCCTCGCAATACAATAACTGCGAGCCAGTTACGAGTTATTGCAATTAATTAAGCGTACAATTGCAATCAATTAATTAAATTGCAATATGATACGACTGTGCCTTCGAAAGGTTTCAGTTATAAATGCTATATGATTAATGTATTGGTGGTTGTATAAAAGATGCGAGTAATATATAAAAATACAAACAGAAAAACTAGGATATGCTAATGTCTAAATTATTTAAAAACAAGCAAAGAAAAACTATTATGTGATATGGTAATAAATCATTGATATAATTACCAGGGATCTGAATATAACTTAACATTCTCTGAATGGATTTTATATTAGGCTATAAGTTGAACTATAAAACACGCTTTTTTAATACTTACGTGAAGCAGTTATTGGCGTTTCGATGGAAGGTTGCTGGCACACTTTTATATAAGGCAACATAGTCCAACGCATACGTTAGCGTTGCGTATAGCGATGCGTTAGCAACGTATTTGTGATTGGCTTCAGATGGAAATACCGTTTTATATTAAGTTTCTTTCAGATATGTAAGGTTGGCATTAACCACTTACAAATAAGACAAATGATTTATTAATTAACTAGGTTTTAGTAACTATATCACAGTACAAATATGACTATATCGATCACGGCGATTCATTATATCACATAATTAGCTGATAACGATAAATTTCCCGGATTATATTAATAAAATGGAAACAAATTCCATTATAAATAAATAAAGTTACTTAACTTAAATAAGTAATAAGTATTATACTACTATATTATACAAACTATTATATATTTTACATACTATTAAATTCCAACTTGAAGTAACTCCATCAGGTTGTGAGACAAATTGTCTTATAACACTGTTACAAACTCTGAAGTCGCAACGTGTGCTAATTAGAATGATTATTTAGCAATCTCACTAAATTAGGTGAAAACTTAAATATAATATACATGAGATGCATTTGATTTGATGCATGTTGAATAGCACTAAGTACTGCCTTCGCGTGGTATTCATAAGGAATCTAAGGAAATTTAAATGAGTAGCATTATCTTTAAGTGAAATATTGATTTTCTTAGAAGTGAAAACCTATTATTTTTTGAAGGTGGTAGAACTAGTGGATTTCGACCGTGGAAGTACCACCGCCACACCTATTTCTAGGGTGAAGCATTTCTTGCGTTTCGATAGAAGGGTGTGGTTTCCGGCACACTTTCATATGAGGCGACCATCATAGTCCTCGGGAGTAGCAACGCATCTGTGATTGACTTCAGATCGAACCCATGTTCTGTATGTAGTTGATTACAGATGTCCATGGGCGGCAGTGACCACTTACCATCAAGTGGACTGCATGCTCTTTTGCTACTTGAGTCAGGTATAAAAAAGCGAAATTATTGATTTTTGACATTTAAAAGCATTTAATTATAAAAGTTTATCCTTGAAAATTCGTATGTCGTCAACCCATTATTGTCCCACTGCTGCGCACGAGTCTTCTCTCGAAATAAGAGTTATAGAGGCTATAGTCCACCGCGCTGGCCAATTGCGAATTGGTGGAAAGTTCCTATATTCTAAGCAAACTCGTAAAACTTCTACAGTAATGCACTCAGGTGAAGCTGAAAATCTGCCAAAGTTAAAGAAGGATAAACACAAAGTCCTGTATTGGAACTTAAAGTAAACACGCTGATCCTTTATCATGTTCCGAAGTTCATCGGTAACTTTGTACCTATTTTAGGAATTAATCTGCCTGAGGGGAGGATTTAATAAGGAAGCTTGTTAGTAAAGGATTGTTTCCCGATCTTTAGTATTCATGAGACACCACTTTGACCGCTAATGTGTTCATTTTAAATTGTTTACGCTTCCTTGTTTAATTTTCAAAGGTTAATTAGTTTCAAATCGTTAAAGGCAACTTCATTAACTCTTTGTATTGTCTTCTATTCTCAAAGACCTTAAGATAACATGTAGACTGTCAACCATCTGCCTCCGTAGGATCTTTGAGTTTTTCGGTCACATTGCTAGAAAAAAAGGAGACAACCTGGAAAAACTTCTGGTGACCGGAAAAATACAGGGCAAGAGGCCACGGGGGCGCAGTCCAATGCGTTGATCTGTTCAAATCCGCACTAATCTCGACACCACCGTACATCATGCCCTACACACAGCTGAAAGCAGAGTCTGTTGGAAAAACATTATCGAAAGAAAGGTGACAAATAGAGACCACGACCCTCAGCATTGAGGAGCACGAATTAAGGAGGAGGAGGATTGTCTTCTATGTAAGTCGTGTACCTATTTGACTGAAACGTTTTAAGGCCATATGAAAAATATAAAGAAATAAAATTAAACAAGGTCATGTATTTATACATAGTCATGGGTCGTTGATACTCTCCACAATTGCTTAAGAAATATTTCAATCAAATCAGGTAGGTATTTTTTTATATTGGTTTCTCTCATCAATGAAAGAGTGACGATAATTTAATGTTCAGAAAAACACTAAATATAACTTTTTTTTGTCAACCCATTATTGTTCCTCTGCTGAGCACGGGTCTTCTCTCAGAATAAGAGAGTTTAGGCCTTAGTCCACCTTTCTGGCCAAGTGCGTATTGGTGGACAAATATAACTTACGCTTATATAAAAAAAAATCTTACGAATTAATTACTAATTACTTATAATTGAATCTTGTATGAGAAGACCTAATTTTTATAAAATATTTTATTAAGCCACAATATCAATTTCGTACTCAGTTAATTATCCATATGGCATAAAACAATGGTTATCACTGTTAAAGAATATTTAAGATTTAGGTCTTTTGACCTTTTTCTGGGAACTATAGATTTTTCATTAATTTTAAACATTTTTTACTCAGATAACTATGATGTTTTCTAATAACGAATCTTAAATCGATGTGTGCACTTTAACAATATTCAAATCATATCATTTATCTTACAAATCAAATCATATCAAATCATATAACTTACATTTATTTAAACGGCCTCTCCGAAAAAAATAAAATTCAGATGTGTAATCGGTAATATGTATAACCTCATTACTATTACGATTTTTATAGTAAAACCCCTTAGTCTTATTGTAAAACTCCAAGTATCGTACAAACCAGACAGGCATTTACTACATTTTCAACTCTTTTGTATTACCAATTCAGATAAAGGGACCATAGGTTGAAGGGTTAATTTCCGGCATCGACAGAAAAGGTCGCCACTTCAAAATGATCCTTATTTCTTTACTATAAAATGGAAACTAAAATATGGCAATATATTTTTCACTGTAAGTTCATGTCAAGGTATAAATATGCTGGTAATCGTCCTCTCTTTATTTATAACTAGTTGAATCCCGCAGCTTCGCCCGCGTTAACAAATATCAATTTTCCAGAGTATCAGCTAACTCCCTACCAAATTTTATGAAAATCGCTCCTGCCGTTTACACGTGAAGAAGTAACAAACATACACACTCACAAACTTTCGCATTTATAATATTAGTATGACTTATTGACCCGGCGAACTTCGTTTCGCCTGAAAGTAAAATATCTAATATTATTAGTGATCTTCTATTATGCATGTATTATACATAGAAATCTTCCTCTTGAATCACTTTATCTATTAAAAAAACTGCATTAAATCCGTAGTGTAGTTTAAAAGATCTCAGCATACATGGAGACAGCGGAAAGCGACTTTGTTTTATACTATGTAGTGAAGTTTAAATAGGAGAAACTAAATTTTATTTTAGTGTAGTTCACATCAAAATATGTACAATAATTATATTATGTAATTTTAATATATTGTCAATTAATTTATAATACATTATATAACTACCATTCGCTTGTGACTTCACTGGCCGTTTGCTAATTCCTTAAGTTAAACTAAAACAAATCGCATAAATACTACACTCATTAAGGTACAGATAATATACGAAGTTTAACGATAGCACTTAGATACATAGAGGAAAGAAGCTCGGACATGCACTGCAGATTTTTTAAACATGGTGTGCATATTAGAAATTATTTGGCACTGCTTTACGGTCAAAGAATTCAAGTTAATTCGCGGTAGACTATGGCTTAAGACACTCTTATTCAGAGAAAAAACTCGTGCTCAGCAGTGGAATAATATCAATACGCTTAAATATATAGGTATATATTTTTTATATTCCAATAATTATAAAAAAAACCTTTTTTTACTAAATATTAATTAATTTGGACTAATCATAAATTTCTATTGAGTTATATCTCTTATTTTGTAGTTAAATATAAAATCAGTACATAAAGTTATATTGTTGGCAATCAATGACATCTTGTTTTCCATGGCTGTTATTTATGAAAAATGGTTCAAAACAGGAAGAAGGAATTCTCACAATTAGCTATTTTAAACAATAGCGTATCTTTGTCTAACAATAAACATGAAGCAAAAGTTATTTTAACGATAAACGTTCCTTTTCCGTTGAAATTTTTATAAACTTTATTTATTTTATGACATCATTTCACATATTTATATCAGTAATGATACTACTAAAACAAAAAAAATACTTTCCTTTTCAAATAGTTTACCAATTGTTTTTTAAACTCAAATGCCACGAAACATTTTTAACGACTTCAATTGAAAGCGAATATAGAAAAGTTTTGATACAATTCCTTTATATACCTATGAGAAAATCGGAACATATCAAAAACAAATTATGTATCTAACTAAGAATTTTTATAGGATTATAGCTCGAAAAATAACGCTCTCGTCTCCGCTAACTCCATAAGCCTCACCAGCCCAATTTACAATTTTAATTCAACTTTAAGCTTTCCTGAAACAAATGTCTTGTGATTTGAAAAGAAAAAATCCTCCCTCATTATCCGTAGCGTCGCGACGCGTAGATAAGCGCAAAGCCGACGGTAGCGTCTCGTAAGATTGCATTTTTCATGTAATTTGCATACACCCTGGCTCTGGTGACTTAAGCAAAGTCCAATTAGACATTGTTACCAACTACACTAACTTTCATAACGATACTATGTTGTATAAAAAGTAAATGTTTTAAGGAACACGATCGTATAATATTAAAAAAAACGGTTAAATATTCAAGATGAAGTAGGAAAGTGTATGCGACGGATATGGCAAATACTATGTCCAAGTGCGCATTACTATATATATTACAGTGTTGCAAAACCATCGATAGTTTCACTATCGATAGTTAACCTCGAAAAATATTCAGAATATCGATTGTTGTATCGATAGTATCGCCACGTGTAGATACTACTGATAGTATCGATCGTATCAATTGTCTTTTTTTTATTAAAGTAAGTAGAAGTCACAATTATATCGATCCTATCGATAGTATTGGACATAAAACCATCGATAGTATCGATAGTATTGCCATTATCAATAGTATTATCCATAAAATGCTATCGATACTATCTATAGCATCGATAGTATTTACACGTGTCGATAATATCGATAAAATATCGATACTATTGATTGTGCCTTGACTATCGATAGCCTATCGATAGTCTATCGATAGACAACACTAATATATAAGTGCATGTTGTGATTACTTGTAATTGTAAGATCAGTTAGCAATAGTCCATTTATGATATTCTCTATTTAAAGAGTGTTTCTGCTGATTCTTTCGTTAGTATTATAATAAATAAATAAGAGCACCGAATACACTAACAACACAAAGCGCAGAACTCTAACAATAATATGGAAAAACAAAATATTATGTTATTCCATATTCGTTTAAAAAACATGCGCATTAAACATACCTATTTACGTTTCTTTTATATAGCACTAGTAAAAAACAAAACTATAATCATACTGGTAGTAAGTGGTACTGCCGCCTGAGGATATGTGTATCGACCCTAAATAAGATGCAATAAGAATCCATTGAGGACTGAGTTTTAACGCCTTGTACATAAGGTGTAGTAAGGGAGGCTTACTACACCTTTTAGAACAGGACACAACAGCGCATAACATTGATGTTATTGAGCGCTAATAAGAGTAACGGTAGTGCTTCCAAAGACGAAGCACAATTTTATCATAAATCAAAGTTGTCACCTGTAGGTGAAACAAAATTCGGGCCAGCAGGATATACCGTAGCCCTATCTACGGTATATCCTGCCTGTCGTACGAGGTGACTAAAAGGGGCTTTCGGGGTTGCGGGCGGTTAGAGTAGGAGCTCGAGCCATCCAGCCAAGCGACTCCGGGAAGGATGGTGGCATGTGTAGTCGCATGCCACCGTAAATAACAGAATTTGCGTTGAGCGTATTCGCTCACCAGGGAAGAACCTGAAATAGGCATCGCGCTTGGAGGACTCCGGTCTTGTTCCGTTGGAGATCCCGGAGTCCCCCACGCAAAAAAAGGTGAAACGAAATTGTCATTCGCAAACGTTCGCAAACAATAAATTTAAAGGATTTTCCTGTAAGAGAAAGTTTTCTTCTCGTAAAGAGAAACAATGAAGCCAATACACACAAACTACAAGAATTAACTTGGAAAACTAAGTCCAGGAAACCCATTATTGATGAAGCGACACGTGGGAAGCTAAATCCGAACTGACTACTTAGGTACTAACTAAACGGAAGTAAGACACGATTCACTAACTCCCACGGCAAGTTCTTGATACCATTAATGGTCATGTTGACGCTCTCGGATGTCCCCGAAGTTCGGACTGATGTAATTATTAGCATAGAAAGTTACGGGATGATATAATAAAAGGAAAGAGGAAGGAAAATCTGTTTTGTCAATGAAGCTTGGTTAGATATCTAAAGGTGGTACGAAGTTTTTGGTTTGACCGTAGAGATACCAACATCAAACCTATTTCTAGCATGAAGCGTTTCATAAGTTTCTGTGAATAAATAAATAGGCTATATGACTCACTCTTATTTGAGACGACTTTCTAAGTTCTCGAGATTAGCAATGCATCTATGATTGACAGCTCTCGTTCTAAATAATGATGCTTACAGATGTATGGACATCTGTAAGCATCTTTATACAGAACAAGAGTCATTTGATGGTAAGTGGATGGAAGGCATGCTCGGTTACTGTTATCTTGTAAATATATTTTGATCTGATTTCATGTAAAAAGCGAGAAATGGTTGTAAATCACTACATAGTATAAAGTGTAAAGTCGCTTTCCGCTGTCTGTCCCTATGTATGCTTAGACCTTTAAAACTACGCTACGGATTTTAATACAGTTTTTTTAATAGATAGCGTAATTCAAAAGGAAGGTACCTTCATGTAATCTATATACGTATAATATATGCATAATATATAGGAGGAACACTTTTAGATTTTTGACGTATAGGCGGTACAAACTTCGCCGGGCCAACTAGTTTTACAATAAATTGACAAAAGGTAAGTGGAAAATAATTTTCATGAATAAATATTTTTATTCATCATTCAATTCAACAACAGCTTTTCATTAATATTAAATATTAAACGACTTTTACGCTGTGTATATGTATTTTTAATTTCACTGACTTTAACAGATGAATATATTATAAATACATATTTTATCTACAAATAAAGTCCAATAAGGATTAATACATTCAGTACTTAATAGTGGTTATTCTCATGAAATGCTACAGAAGTTCCATTGAGTTGGTAAAAGAAACATTGGATTTGCTTTATTCCATAATATATAAATCTATAATTCGTTAGAACATCTGTTTAAAAAAACTCGCCTTCTACACTTGTAGCCCACAGTAGGATTTTATCCTGTGTCGTGGGTACCATGGACACACAAGACGAACACACAAACACCCACACCCAAAACAGGATTTTAGTCTCATCCTTCAGATACCTGTCTGGCCGGAAATCAAACCCGGGACCCATTGCGCGTCAGACCCGTGTGGTAACCGCTCCACCACGCGGGTCGTCGAGATCTGTGATACTATTGCTGTGGTAATATCGTGTAAATTTTTATTTTCTATTTACATAAGGGCTTTCAACGCAAACCTCGGAGGTTATGTTAAACATTTAACTTCTTCATCGAATCTAATCTACATATTTCAGTAACATAAAATATTAACGTAATAAATTAATTACAACGTTAGTAATACAAATATTAATAAACAAGCGAGGTCGGGAACATAAATTAGAGTCAATGTACATCTAAGAAAGGCAAACAAATGAAATTAATATTCTACATCAACGTTATGAATATAATAAAAGCTTTTAAAAATGGCTGTACCTTCTACTTCCCGTACAATTTATATAAAAGCAAGTGTTCCAATACAAATAAAATGCAAAAAAGTTCAAACTGCATAAATTAATGTAGCCTTTGGAAAATATTCATCGTCCCGGTAGTTTCGGTATCGGAATAGGGCTACGGTATCCCCTGCCTGTTGTAGGAGGCGACTTAAAGGAGCTTCTGGGGACGGCTAGAGTGGGGGCTCGAACCGTTCGGTCAGGCGACCCCAGGAAGACCGGCGGCATGTATGTTCGCATATCGTCGTAAAGACCAGACGGAATGGTGGGCGAAGCCACTTACCTGAGAGGAGCCTGATGGGGCAAACGCGTTCCGAGGACTCCGGTTGCGTTCCTTTAGAGATCTTGGAGTCCTCTATGTAGCGCTGAGGACAGCCATCGGGGGTGTTTAAGTGCGGTAAAAATCCCACATAACCGGAATACCTTTTGAAGGTTTCCCTCTCGAAAAAAACAAAAATGTTCATATTCGATCAAGTTACAACATGAAAGCTAAAAAAACATTTACTGAAATATATTTGTCTGATCTCGGTAGACGCAAACATTTACTCAAGAAGTCTTGACACCGATTTCTTAATCTGAGTGCAGAAAAAACTCTGTTTGCTTTCAGAATCGCTAAGGAGAGATGTCTTTGAGGATTACCTGGGAATCTATTTTCGTTCGAACAAGTTCCGTAGCACAAATACACCGCCCAGTCCGTGTTCCTCTCAGTTAGAAGTAGTTTTTAGTTAGAAATGTATTTTATTGCCATCAATATCCATCTGTAAGTAATGTAAAGGTTAAATAATAACTGTAATATTCATTATTGAGATTTAATTACTTATTCAATAATTCTGTTATAGACTGGTTTGGTACGAAAAAGGAATTATATAATTTAGCCATTTACTACAAAAATCGCTACTGAAGTTAAGTTACACCGCACAAAAACACGGAATGAATTGCACATTTACAGATCGTTTGGGTTGTTTCCAGTCAATTGCTTTTTGCATTGCAAAACGCCAATATAGCGGATCCCGAAAGTATTGCGATGAAAGTTTATATCACTTAAATAGCTGGATACAATTCAAATAATAGAGAAATGCAAATAAAGATCATTACATTAAACATGTATGTTAAAATATATCTTTCATAGGACCAATAAAACTTTACGCAGCTATACATACTAATATCTGGAAGCGTTTCGTAGTGTTTTCTTGTCTAAACTGTTAAATGAAATGATTGATGTCCTTTCCTCCTGAATCGAATATAAGGGTACTTAGAGTATCAGCCAGGGCTACATTTTATAGGATTTATAAACCTTTTAATAAGAATAACAACAAAAGTAAATACGCTCGAAATTCACCAATTAACATCATGCAAGAAAATTTTAATGTAATATTCCATAAGATTGATATTGATATCTTTGCGGATTCCTTGTTTGTCTTTAAGAAAAAAATGTATGTGGCGTTGTCAGACATCACATTTAATTAATTTTATCCTTCCCATCTCATCAATTTCATTGGTAAACAATACGAATAGTGACTATCTGATTACAAGATCCTTGTGAAAATGTTGTGCAAACCTGTAATTTAAGTGCATATAACTGTCATGTTGTGGAAAATGCATTATTTGATGTTTTTGTATATGTACTTAGTTGGTATGCCTTTATTAAATAAATAAATAAATAAACATCAGTAGGTGCACTGTTACTGATAACTTCGCGATACTACAAGTTCATTCTGTTGCAATGATAAAATACGCCACCACACCTATTTCTAGCATTCTAGCGTATAGCATTTCTTGCGTTTCGATGGAAGGGTGTGGTTGCCGGCACCCTTTTATATATACTTTTATATGAGCCGACAATCATAGTCCTCGGGAGTAGCAACGCATCTGCGATTGACTTCAGATAGAACCCATGTTCTGTTTAAAATTGATTACAGATGTCCATGGGCGGCAGTGACCACTTACTCTCAGGTGGATTGCATGCCCGTTTGCTACTTCAGTCAGAAAAAAACGACGTAAAAAATAAATAACAACAAATGATTTTGAATGAAATGTAATAAAATTCTGGCAGTGCACTATGCAACGCAGAAAGTTTTGTGGACAATGAATACTTGCACTTGGAAAAAGGTATGTACCGTGACTGCAATCAAACCGGCTTTCTACTGAAATATTCGTGTTTTTTTTATCTGACTGAAGTAGCAAATGAGCATGCAATCCACCTGTGAGTAAGTGGTCACTGCCGCCCATGGACATCTGTAATGTAACGGGTGTGGTTGCCGGCACAGTTTTATATGAGGCGACCATCATAGTCCTCGGGAGTAACAACGTATCTTCACGTGACTTCAGATAGAACCCATGTCCATGGGCGACAGTGACCACTTACCATCAGGTGGACTAAATGCACGTTTGCTACTTTAGATATGAAAAAAAAACATTTTTGGATAGTTATATTCAAAGATCGAATTTAAGAATAAATCGGCTAAGTGCGACTCGCGCCCGAATGGTTCCGTACAATTACGGAACTATATACTATAAATAACGATACGATACTATAGAATTATAGACTATAAATAACGGCAA
Organism: Spicauda simplicius; assembly: GCA_949699795.1. Taxonomy (NCBI): domain Eukaryota; kingdom Metazoa; phylum Arthropoda; class Insecta; order Lepidoptera; family Hesperiidae; genus Spicauda; species Spicauda simplicius. The sequence goes on along the minus strand of OX453067.1, from coordinate 7,434,197 downwards.
AACCTCGTTTGTTGTATAGGAGCCGCCCTCTAACGTTTATTTCATTATTTTTTCAGTTTTTGTTGTTATAACAGCAATAGTAATACGTTTGTAAAAATCGGTTAGATACGGTCTGGTAATAGAAAAACAGACAGCGGAGTCCCAGTAATAGGGTTCCGTTTTCACTATTTAGGTACGGAACCCTAAGAAAATACAAGCAAACAAAAAATATCACAAAATATAAAAAGGAAAAAAAAAATACTAATTACAAGGTAAAGTAGATTGGTTCTCAAATTACATTAGTATCGAAATTTATTTCCATTCATTTACTAAGGTTTATACGATCCATTGGGAAATGGTACAACCTTCAACTCGACTGATAGTGATATACTCCAAAAAAATCTTGTAAAACACGTGTACTGTTTCGTAGTGTTTGTTCATGGATATTACTTTTCGTTGAGTTAATAAGTTTTTATTAAACATTCGACATTATTATTGACGAATCAAAGTTAAAACTTACAAATAGGACACGCGATAAAATATTTTAAAAGTGATCCCATTTTTTTGCTTTGTTATTAACCTTTATTTGCGACAATTTGATTCTTTTAAGTGACGTCATGCGGGACAAGAATATATACATTGTTTATGCAAAATCTATAGTTATAATTATGCACTTAAAACTAATGCTGACCTTAAATTTATCCTCAAGTGAAGAAAGCGGTAGCCATCGTTTCCCATCGCTGACATTTATTTATTTAATTTTTGAAACACCTTAAGCTAAGGGTTACAGGGGTAAACTTAATGCCTAATGGCATTCTCTGCCAGTCAACCCTGGGCGATAGCGATAATTTGTGGTAGGTATACATTCAGCTTTCGTTATACTTTTATATCAAGTTTCTTCTCCCTTTACATATAAAGGGTATAAAATGTACGAAACGACTTTCATACTCCTTATTACGATCCCTTACACATTTTAAAAGATATTTTGGAAGCAAAAGCGCCAAAAAGCAAGTTTTCAGGCAGGTAAATGTTTTTAACACACTTTTCGTAACTTTAGAGCCGCTTCTAAGTCGAGAGGCGGCTATTTCACGTTTTAAAATAGCAAGTGCTGTTAGCTCAAGTTTTAAAACAGTTTTAGAGTATTTTTATTACATCTAAATGTGTAATTTACATAACAAATAATGGTAGAATTTCGTAGAAACTTTTTAAGATTTTTAATTCCTTTTGAATACCTGTTATAACAATGTCGTTACACAAACTTACACAAGTCACTTCAATTGTTTCCACACCATACTATACAATGGTTGAGTTATAAGTGATTAAAAAAATTATAAGAAAGGAAGAAAGGAAACAGATGATTCTGAGACTTCGAAATGTACTTTTCTGTCTATCATTGAGTCGTCTGAATTGCTACCAGTTACGGACATAAGGGACCGTTAATTTTTCTACTAATACACGCATTATGTCTGCTTTGACTAAGCAGAACTAGGTGTGGCAACTGGAGACAACACGCAGATATTTCTTAAACGCGGCTTGATTGCAATAATTTCAATACATTGAAGGTTTTAATTATATTTAAAGGACAACCCTGCTTTTGTAAGAAAGGCTTGATTTTTACAAAAATATGATTATTTTTTTTTTTTTTATTATTTGACTGAAGTAGCAAACGAGCATGCAGTCCACCTGATGTTAAGTGGTCACTGCCGCTCATGGACATCTGTAATCAACTTCATACAGAACATGGGTTCTATCTGAAGTCAAACACAGATGCGTTGCTACTCCCGAGGACTATGATGATCGCCTCATGTGAAAGTGTGCCGGCAACCACACCCTTCTATCGAAACGCAAGAAATGCTTCACGCTAGAAATAGGTGTGGCGGTGGTACTTCCCCGGTCGAACTACACTGGTTCTACCACCTTAATATTACTCAAATAACAATCACTTATTGCATTTAGGCATTTATATCTCAATTTAAATATACCTATTAGTAGTATTAGATTTTTTTTTATTAAAACTGGATTTCTGATACAGATCACAATTTGTTACTAGAAAACAAACAAACAAAACTGCACACGAACAATCAATATGCAGCACATGAGTGGTGCTTTGCTAGGAAAAGCCGATTTATAGGAACGTATCCATAGCACCTGAATATTCATTGAGTGATTTCAGTAAATCTAACATCGTTATAAAACTCTGTTGAAACGGTCATGGTTGATCTTTTTTTTATTTTTTCATCTGACTGAAGTAGCAAAGGAGTATGCAGTCCACCTGATGGTAAGTGGTCACTGCCGCCCATGGATATCTGTAATCAACTTCATACAGAACATGGGTTCTATCTGAAGTCAATCACACATGCGTTGCTACTCACGACTATGATGTACGCCTTGTATAAAAGTGTGCCGGCAACTACACCCTTCCATCAAAACGCAAGAAATGGTTCACGCTAGAAATAGGTGTGGCGGTGGTACTTCTCCGGTCGAACTACATTGGTTCTACCACCCTCAAAAACTAACTGATCTAACTCTGTGGCGTATTTTATCTTTGATTTGAACGGAATGTATTTGTGGTATTGCAAAATTATCAGTAATAGTGCACCTACTGATATTACGATGTATAATACTGCGCAAAGTTTTATTGGTCCCAAAAAATATATATTTTAACATACATTTTTAATGTGATGATCTTTACATGCCTTCTATTACTTGAATTCGTATATGCTCCTAAATTTAGTAGCAAATAAAAAGACATCGTCATATATTGTAATATATTAATACGTGAAGCAAAATTTTGGGGTGCATTTTTAGTAACTTGCCGCGGACGGAGGAGTATGAAATTTTGCGCTAAGTAAATAACAAAGTTATTACTTTTTATTACATATTTCATTAATACGGTTGTAAAGCAAAAGAAGGATGTAACAGTTAAATTATTAATTTTAACAATAATTAAAATGTAAACAAACTGAATTGTACGTTATACATGCAAGTAACAATCAACCCGACTCAAAGCTTCCTCCGACATATATATATCTTTTTTAATAATGTATATGCCTAGTTATAATATATAATAACTATTCTTAGAACGTTTAGCATTTTATTTCAATAGATCTTATATGCGTTTGCAAAGTTCCAAAGTTAGTTTCCATGAAGCCGCCGCAAGTAATCTTTACATTTTTATGCATAGACGTCAGTTTATCCTCAGAACGGATTCCTTGAAAATTGTGCCACTAAGAGAAACGATGCTTTACTTAAAATATTCCGAATTTTGTGGCTACTACAACAGTTATGTAACTTAAACCCTAACTTGACTGTGTAAGGTACAATTTTAACAGTGGCTGTTGAGTTTTATATAATCTCAAACTACATCAGCTACTCTTATTAGTTAAATTCCAGTAATAAGTCAGTTGAGCCTGGTTGAGCTGAAATGTTTACATTGGTTCTACCTTATAGTAAACTTTACAAAATTTATTAACCATTCTTTACATTATTATAATATAAGTAGTGAAGAAATAAACGAAGAAAAGACCAGTGTAGTTCGACCGGGGAAGTACCACCGCCAAAACTATTTCGAGCGTAAAGCATTTCTTGCATTTCAATGGAAGGGTGTGGTTGCCGGCACACTTTTATATAAGGCAACCATCTTATCTCTCGGGTGTAGCAACGCATTTGTGTTTGACTTCAGATAGAACTTTTGTTTTATAAGAAGTTACTTACAGATGGACCACATGCTCGTTTGCTTTTCCATTTAGATAAAAAAAATAGAAGAATTCTATAAAATGCTATAATAGACTGTGATTATCCTTTATGATAGCCGACAGATGGCACGCAGAAATAATATGTCACCCACCCAACTAGGCACCTCCGCTAGCTAGCTAGGTAAAAATCCATCTGGCTCAGCTCAGTGGAGCAGTACTAGTCCAAACTGAGCCTAGAAGGGCTACTTTGCAGTTTGTTAATATAAGTAATAAAAACGGAAAATTACCTGGTGTCGTAGAGACTCCGAGCACCAAGTATTTGTAGAACCAGTTCGCCCGGGGAAGTATCACCGGCACACCTATTTCTAGCGTGAAACAGTTCTGGCGTTTCAATGAAAGGGTTTCGTTGCCGGCACACTTTTATATGAGGCGACCATCTTAGTAGTTTAGTCCTCAGGAATAGCAACGCATCTGTAATTGACTTTAGATAGAACTTCATGTTCTATATGAAGTTGCTTACGGGAGTCCATAGGCGGCAGTGACCACTTACCATCAGGTGGACTGCAGACTCGTTTGCTACTTCAACCTTACAAAAAAAAACAAATTAAAGTTTAAACCAAATAATATTGTTATGAGCAATTTATAATATTTCAAAATGTGTTTCGAATTACAATAAGCAACTAATCCAAACAATCACCTCAAAACCTAATTAATTAAACAAACAACATATTCATATTCTGATTAAACAGACTATTTAGTGTGATTTCGAACTACCAATTCTATTAATGAAATTATATTTGACAAGTTATTGGACTAAACAAATTTATTCATTAAAACTAGTTGATTATTGCAGTGGTCGAAATACGACCGTAATCAAACTAAAATAAAAATGAAATTTAATATTCCCCGAAACGTAACATTATTATGTAGTGATCAACTTCAATGGATTACCATATTAATTTTATATGTAATTAATATGGTATTATCTACTTCAAAGAATTTGCAAATATTTTCAGTGTGTGCAATAGTTTTGTGTTATTAAAAATATACGATACTGACGATAGGAAATGAAGTTTACACTTCACGTATTTTGATGTATGTAGATAACATATTGTGCTTCATTATTAAACAAATCCTTTCCAAATTCCAGAATTTCTGACATGTAATATAATCCTCAATTTAAAAGTAAATAAAATTTAAAACATTTACTACCCACTCTTGATAAAGGAACATAATACATTAAATCCCACAGGTAGGGCTTATACGTACGTACGGCTTACGTGTAAGAATTGTACCTTACTGAAAAACTGTCGAGGCTTATGACGATCCAAAGATAATGATGATATGAACACACAAGCTTTGGCACTTAGTGTACTATAAAGATTGAACTTCACGTGATGCTGCCGAGATGTTGACGAGATGATCTGCTCCGGAAGGCGAAAGTGGTTGGACATGGTGACCTAAAGATTGTGTTCAGTGGTGTGCCAGTCTCAAAATGTGTATACCATTTACTACAAATATAGTGCACAAATTCTCAGAACTAAAATTAATCTCAGCTATATAGATATTGGCTTGGTCTAAGTTCTATCATGCACTCCAGACTAGTACGATGAATTATTTAGGATAGCATATCAGCATTTCAATGAAAGGGTGTGGATGCTGACATACATATGTATATACGTATAAAACAACTGTCTTAGTTTTCAGGAGAGGCAATATATTAAATTTGTAATCGATTTCAGATAGGATCTGTTATATTGATTCGGGTGCAACTCATCATTGTCCCACTGCTGGGCACGGGTCTTCTCTCGGAATGAGAGAGTTTTTAGGCCATAGTCCACCGCGCTGGTCAAGTGCGAATTGGTGGACTTCACACACCTCCGAGAACTTTTTTTTAAAGAACTTTTGGGTGTGTAGGTTTCCTCACGATGTTTTCCTTCACCGAAAAGCAGTGATAATTAATTTCTTATACGCACATAAATCAGTGGTGTGTGCCGGGGTTTGAACCTCGGACCTCCCGACTGAGAGGGCAAGTTTCAACCATTAGACTATCACAGCTCTTATTAATTAAAGAAAGCCGTTATCGAAAAACAACTTAGATCTTACTCTCTACTTACTCACCACCAGTTGGACTAGGTACTTGCATTATTAGAAAGGAAAACTGTGCATTCACATACTTCACTTAGCTCAATTTTATATGAGGCGACTATCTTAGCTCTTGGGATTTGTAACGCATTTCAAATTGACTTCAGATATAATCCTTGTTATTAAGGTGCATAAAGATGTCTATGGCCGGCAAGGACCCCTTATCTTCAGGTGGACTGCTAGTTTCTTTACTACTATGGTGATATAAAAATAGCAAATCTCCTCTTCTCATTACTATTGTAATTATTGTATTGTTATTCATTTGTGGCGTCGTATTATGTATCTTGTGTTTTCTATACATGAACCTGTATTCCACTACTCTATAATTTTTGTCCTTGTTATGTGTTTGTAATAAAGTTATTTCTTTTCATCCTTTCTTTTATCTGACTAAAGTAGCATACGAGCATGCAGTCCACTTGATGGTAAATGGTCACTACCGCTCATGGACATCTGTACTTAACTTCATACAGAATATGTGTTCTATCTTAAGTCAATCACAGATGCACCGCTACTCCTCAGGCGTGGTGGTACTTCCTCGGTCGGACTACACTGGTTGTACCACCTTCAAAATTTCTTTCATTTCGATAGGCACTGCTTAGTAGTGAGCGTCCCGTATCAAAATAAGCCAATCGTTACACCCATAAATAATTAATCAGTACTTTATGTTATACGAACACTTCATCAACCTGGCCATATTCAGAGCGGTTTGTTTCCCTTCGGTATAAAACTTCTACTTTGTCTTTGCTACAGTATATTTTCCCACAACGCTTTTATTGCGAAACTTTGTATGACGAGATTATACTTCGGTACTTGTTGTACTTCGACGCTTAAGTATTTTATTGTTAAAATTATTCTATTTTTAATAGCTTTAAACTTGCATGAGACTATATTTTAGTTAAATTTTCTAAAATCGTTTTGGTTATTAGAAAATTACTAATATAATTCAATCAGGGGGTTCTACTGCCTCGCATATTTACAACGTAAAGCAGTTCTTATGTTACTATGTAAGGGCGTAGTTGCCTTTTTGAAGTTGCTTTCAGATCTCCAAGGGTGCCAATAAGTATTTAACACCCGTCACCCGTCACATCGGTCGAAATTCGACCGTAATTTAAATTAAAAAAAGTAGTACGAATATTTCTCAAATTCAAATAAAATGTAATAAAGCAATAAAATAAATCAATTTTGAACGCAGCCGTTAAATATAAAAAGAGGTTTAATTAGCTAAACCGCATTTAAAAACAATAGCGAGTATTTTGACAAAGAGACTGACATTATTGACATTATGTGTTTTCATAGTAAGACATTGAATGTTCTATTTCGTTTGTTGTTTATGTGTTTGTTACAAATGCACGGTAGTGTGTGTAATGTAAACACATAGCTAATTTTATGTATGTTTTAAGCATTATTTGAAAAAAATATTAACATTCTGCACTCCTTCTCTACGTCCACTATAACCGTGCTCATACTAATCTGTCCGCGGCATATTACTTAAAAATGCTTCACAAGTTTTTGCTTCACGTATTAATATATAGATATGAACTTCACGCTTGATTGCAACTTAGAACTTATTTAAATAAATCAATGTGTCAATTTGATAAATATAGAAAAAAGCGTTTTTACCATATAAAGGAAACAAGATCGTTATTTCATGCCCTATTCTATTTGCCAATGTTTTGTATCCATGTTATTTTTTACATAGTGAATATGCGTTTCCATCCATCCATCCATCCATCAGCCTTTGAAAGTCCACTGCTGGACATAGGCCTCCCCTAATCTGCGCCACTTTGACCGGTCCTGGGCCATCTGAATCCAGCGGTTACCCGCTGTCTTCTTCAGGTCATCAGTCCACCTGGTCGGGGGGCGGCCTGCACTCCTTTTGCCCAGACGTGGTCTCCATTCGAGGACTCTTCTACCCCATCGGTTGTCTGTCCTACGAACGATGTGGCCTGCCCATTGCCACTTCAGCTTACTAATTTTGAGAGCTATGTCGGTAACTTTCGTTCTCCTACGGATTTCATCGTTACGAATTCTGTCACGCAGGGAAATACCAAGCATAGCTCTCTCCATAGCTCGCTGAGCGACCTTGAGCTTACGCACGAGGCTCACAGTAAGGGACCACGTCTCGGCACCATGTGTCATCACTGGCAACACACACTGCTCGAACATCTTCGTCTTCAGGCTCTGAGGTATATCGGATGAGAAGATATGGCGCAGTTTCCCGAACGCTGCCCAGCCGAGTTGGATTCTACGAGTGACCTCTTTCTCGAAGTTGGACTTACCCATCTGCACCGCCTGCCCTAGGTAAATGTATTCGTCAACAACTTCGAGGGTGGTGCCGTCAACAACAACCGGTACGGGTGTGACATGGACGTTAGACATGATCTTCGTCTTGTCCATGTTCATCTTAAGACCCACCCGTTGAGAGGCACCAGAGAGGTCGCTGAGCATGGTGTTGAGGTGCTCCATCGACTCCGCCATGATGACTATGTCGTCTGCGAATCGAAGGTGAGTGATATATTCGCCATCGATGTTGATGCCGAATCCTTTCCACTCCGTCAGTTTGAACACGTCTTCCAATGCAGCGGTAAACAGTTTCGGAGATAACACATCCCCCTGTCTCACACCGCGCTGCAATTGGATCGGGTTCGTACTTCCGTCGTGTAATCGGATCGACATTGAGGCTGCCTTATATATACACTTCAACACTTCGATGTACCGATAGTCAATCTGGCACCGCTGAAGCGACTCCAACACCGCCCATGTCTCGATAGAATCAAAGGCTTTCTCATAGTCCACATAAGCCACACACAACGGCAGATTGTATTCCTCGCCCTTCTCTATTATCTGCCGCAGTGTGTGTATGTGGTCCATGGTACTAAAGCCTTTTCGGAATCCGGCTTGTTCGGGAGGCTGAAAGTCGTCGAGCCTGCGAGCTATTCGATTATTGTTGACCCTCGAAAACACCTTGTAGATGTGGCTCAGAAGCGCGATGGGCCTGTAATTCTTCAACAAGGACCTGTCGCCTTTTTTGAAGAACAGTATCACCACGCTTCTGCTCCACGCCTCCGGTGCTATAGCCTGGCTTATGACGGAATCGAACAACTGTTGGAGCGCTTTTAAAATAGGCCTCCCACCTGCTTTTAGCAATTCAGTTGTGATTCCGTCTTCACCGGGCGCTCGGTTGTTCTTGAGCTGTTTGAGGGCCAATCGAATCTCGTACAGGCTGACGTCCGGGATATCTTCGGTATAGTGTCGGGTTAGCGTGGCTCGCTTGTCGTTGACAGGCGGCAGAGGGCCACGCGAAGCGGTATATAACTGCCCATAGAAGCGCTCAATTTCTCTCAGAACTTCAGGCCTCGCGGCAACTGTGGTGCCTCCATCCGTCTTCAGCTTCGTTAATAAGCTTTGCCCAACACGCAAATCCCTTGCGAAGACCTTGGAGCCCTTGTTTCGCTTAATTTGCTCTTTAATGCGATTTGCATTAAAGAGACGAAGGTCGCGTCGCATCCTGTTAGAGATTTGCGCGTTGAGCCGCCTAAACTTCGACAATGAAGCTGGAGACTGCACACACATTGCCCGCCGTTGTGCCATGAGTTCGAGAGTTTGGACCGACAGTCTTTGAGTACCTCTTTTGGAGGGGGTCTCATAGTACTTCTACCCTACCTCATGGGCAGTTTCTACCAACTTGGTGTTTATTTCGTCAACATTAACGCAATTGTCTAGGCATTCCAGGCGATTGCGTAGCTCGAGTTGAAAGTCTTCAGAGCCCTGGATTTGACAAGATCTTGGACGGAGTATTGACCTCATAAGGCGGGACCGTTCCAGCTTGATCTTGATATTTAACGTGCCCCTAACCATCCGGTGATCGCTTCCGGTCTTGAACCTGTTGATCACAGAGACATCGTTAAATATGTGCCGCTTAGTACCATCGGGTAGTACCATCGGGACTCATCCAGGTCCATTTCCTTTGAGGCTTCTTCTTGAAGAAGGAGTTCATCATGTAGAATCCCTCCTTTTCCAAGAAGTTAGCCAGCAAATGGCCTCGATGGTTCCGATTACCAATGCCAAAGGGCCCTACCTTCAACTCATCGCCACATTGAACGCCCAGCTTTGCGTTGAAATCCCCCATCACAACTGTGAAGTACGATTTTGAGGTATGTATGGCTTTGGATATATCCTCATACATAACCTCAACCTCGTCGTCGGAGTGTGTCGATGTCGGCGCATATACCTGTATGACCTTCAACGAGTACCTCTTGGATACTCTGAGTATAAGGTACGCTACCCTGGACGACACACTCTTGATCTCCACGACGTTGTTGACAAGGGACTTGTTGACGAAGAACCCGACACCACCTTGGGACAGATGTTCGCCCTCCCGGTGGTAGAACAAGTTACCAGATTTAAGGATCATCGTGTCCTCCCCCTGTCTTCGGACTTCAGACAATCCTATAATACTCCAGTTTAGCTTGTCTACCTCTTCTTCCAGCTCATATATCTTCTCATCACTCCTCAGAGTCCTGGTGTTATATGTTGCCAGGTGCAGAAGTCGTCGGTTGTGGTAGCTCGATCTCTGCCGGAGATTCTTAGCACCCCCTGCCCCGCCGTAACCGTGACCGCTACCATAGCCAGGAATAGCGGGGCTGCCGGGGACTGGGGGCCGTGGTTTTATTGGAGCTGCCATTAAGGGGTTTTGCCATAGTCACCGCGCTTGGCTGTGCGTGTTGGTGACCGCAGTATATTTGAAAGTTCTCAGAGTGATGCTGCTGCCCATCATCTGGTTTAATGTCCCTTAGTCGCCTCCTACGACATCCACGGGAAGAGAGGGAGTGGTGCTATTCAAGAGACCGACACCACACGGCCAGCGTATGCGTTTATTTATACATATTTCATGTTATTTGATATTGCTTAACAAAATAGCAAACAATACTAGAGGGATATAAAGGGTATTGTTTGATAAAAAAAAATACATTTATGGCGATGGAAAACTATTTCATCGTAGTTCAAAATTCAGTGAACTTAATTTTATAATTTATTGGCTTAAACATTCAAAACACCGTAAGAATTTACAAGAGTCCTTGTACAAAAATTATTTCTTATATTACTTCCTTTCCATGAAAAATTAGAGAGAACGTATGTTGATTAACTAATAATCATATTAATTATTGTTTCAGTAAAGTAAAATAATAATTTCAATTTCAAAATATTTAGATAATATAAATTTAGAAGGAGATTTCTGAAGAATTTAACAATTTTGTGTTTGTTTTAATCGTTCGCGGTGCGAGCTGCATTTCGACGTATTTTTCCTTTGTGACGTACGCGAACCAAAATGAGACCGGAATTGCCCCAACTCGACGTTGCGGTCAGTTTATCGTACGCAATGTTTCATTGTGGCTATCTTTATACTCATTTTCACAGACCTACTGGCCTGAATAACATTTATCTCGCGTAAATTTAAAACAAGCGTTGCTCGATGCACTGCTTTGTATAAGAAAAGTGAAAATGTTGCAACAATGTCGCTTTGTTTACGTTTAACATTTTTTACATGTAAGTAAATTATTTTAATGTTACAGTGTAATCAACCTCAAATTGAATGGGAGTCCTACCTGAGGTCGAAACAAAAAATGGAGCCCTGGAGACTAAACAAGACTAAATAAGTTTACTTTTATTAGTTTTCAAAAACTTCTTGTTTACAAATAATATAGTTGTATAGTTTACAAAAAGTTTACAAATGTAAGCCAGTAATTTGTTGCATCACCAAACTCTAATTTACTATGTTTCATAATCTGAAACATACAATTTCGCTAATTAACTATGTGTTTAAGGTAATAACTTAAATTTAGCGCTTACTTAACTACGTTAAAATTGCGGATAATATAGAAAAAATAAATGATAAAATAGTCATATACATCCTACGTTTGTAAAATACAAGTATATAAACCAAAATCACATAATTAGCAGACTGTTAAGCATTTTATGCTCAAATATACATATAGATGAAACAATTAGTTATGTTACTGTATTTTTATGGAAATAAGGTATGAGGCGAAAATGCTTATTTCGTTTTGCCACACGACATACAAAGCATATGTATATATAAGTGTAACTTATTAACAGCGAAAATTGATTTAAATACGCAAAATATTTTGATCTTGCGTATTTATAATTATCCAGTATTTAACGTACATTATAACAAAACAAAAACGGAGGGACGTGTAGTTTTGCTGTTAGCAGTTATCCATCCAACTCACTGCCTTGTCCATAATTGCAAGAATTACATAAGACGTTAAAGAAGGTCGATCATGAGTTTTTGGTGTATTTTTTTTTTATAAGATTGAAGTAGCATACGAGCATACACTACACCCGATGGTAAGTGGTCACTGCTACCTATGGACGTCTGTAAGCAACTTCACCTAGAACATGGGTTCTACCTACCTACCCAAAGTCAATCATAGATGCGTTGCTACTCCCGAGGACTAAAATGGTAGTGATACCTGCCCGGTTGAACACTGGTTCTACCACCTGAAAAGTTGTAGTGTATTGTAAAATTGTCTGATCACTTTATACTTTAGTCACACTTGTTAATAATTTATTAACCCCTACTCGCGGCTAATTTTGTTATGTACTTTTTGTTTCTTCTTAAAGGTGGTCGAACGAGTGTAGTTCGACCGGGGAAGTACCACCGCCACACCTATTTCTAGCGTGAAGCATTGCTTGCGTTTCGATGGAAGGGTGTAGTTGCCGGCACACTTCCACATGAGGCAACCATCATAGTCCTCGGGAGTGGCAACGCATCTGTGATTGACTTCAGATGGAACCCATGTTCTGTATGAAGTTGCTTACAGATGTCCATGGGTGGCAGTGACTACTTACCATCGGGGTGACTGCATGCTTGTTTGTTAATTTAATTAGATAAAAAAAGTTATCAGGGAAATATCGTTCTTTTGATTATGATACCACGTGTGTCTGTGACTTGTATGTTTTGATTTGTATATTATTATTTTTATTGGTATATACAAAACAGTATATGTATAACGAAGTGAAATTGACGTGTGACATCAGGATGGTCGGGGGTGTTCGTTACTGTCCATTCTTGAAGATTTCAAGTAAAACACAGGAGTAAACTTCTTCGATTTATTCACAATTGAGGAGGTCCGATCGCTTCGACGGTTAAACAAGAAATCTTTTTCTACCGGCGTTCGCTCGCCTTTTTATAACATTGTTTGGTGGGGTGACAATAACAAATTTATGGAGGGTAAACCGAATTACAATTCTAAAAATCATTAAATATTGCTAATTCAATAAACAAACAATTTTCGATCTTTAAACTAACTAAAATAATTATTTTCGGCGACGTGCTTTTTATAAATACGCGGTGTCGCACCGACATGTACAATTCAAAGTCGTGTACTATTTCGATCATCTGTACCTCGCATAAAAAACGGGGCACAAAAGAAATCTATTTGATACGTGTCTATAAATTTTAGCAGACGCTTATAAATATACAGATATTTTGCAACGACGACGAGCGAGCTATTCTAAAATGCAGGATGCGGTCTCCGGACCATGACAAAGTCAAATGATGTGTAGGGTCACCCTGTTTATGGATAGGACTAATTTATGATTTATTGTCTTCATTTCACTCAAAATTAAATAGTGATAGCACAAACAAATATCTTATTTGTAAAATGTCTTAGAACACAAATAAGTATACTTCTAAAAGTTCACTACAGAATTAGTCTGATTGTACTTCTGGAATTGTGTATTTTTTTAAATACTTTAATAAATTAGTAATAAGCGCTTCTATCCTCCGGTTTTTTAATGAATAGATTTCTTGTTTTTCTGTGGGAATATATATTCTAGTAAATTCTCAAGAGTTGACAGCCCATTATAGGTCATTTAATACATAGTAAGTATTAAACATATCTTTGAAACAAACTTGTGATTACTGACAACTCTCCACTAGGGAACAGTTAAGGACACAGGACAGTGAATGCCATGTTTTGTTTGATTCTACCTTAATCCTTAGGGCAAACATAGTAGACACATGTGGTTTATTAGTCATAGTTCTATGGGATACGAATATTATTTTATAATTATTGGAAGTGGCAATTAAGAAATTAGAATTAGTTCAGTAACATTTAAGTTAAGCGATGACCAAATTTCACAACGTCACATAATACATTGTCACCCTCACTATGAATCACAAGTCACATCTTCGTAACCATGAATAAAAGTGTCATCTTTCTTCCTTCATACCCTGTCAGGGGTATGAATGTATTATTTAGTAGGTATATTCAGTAACATTTATTATTATAAACAATGTAGATTAGGTTTTCATATTCTTCTATTACTATAAATAAATAAATGAATAAAAAAATATGTAGTAAATCGAATGAAAAAAATAAATACTTGAAAAATAGTTATATAACAATTAGATACTGTAATAATTTAATCATTTGTTGTAATAAAATAATTTTGTAGCCTTCTTAGGTTATGATTTTATCATGTAGTGCATTATAGAGTGCAATAATAATACAAATTAAACAAACACAAATGTACTTGATAAACCATTCGAATAAATTCAGTTTATGTTTCAAAAGCAGTAATAGCCAGATACACAGAGGTTGAAACTAGCTCTGAAGTATAAGAATAATATTATAAGAAAACAATAATTATAAAGCTCCAAAAATTCAAAGATGTGTGAAGTCGAATTGGCAGACTCCACACACCTAAAAAAACTTTTTTTTAAAGAACTCCCGGGTGTGTAGGTTTCCTCACGATGTTTTCCTTTACCTTAAAGCAGTAGTATTTAATTTATAAAGTAATACATTAATATTTTTAGAAAAATCCGGGGTCAGGGATTTGAACCTTGGACCTCCCGATCGAGAAGACAATTTTCAACCATTAGGCTATCACTGCTCACTACTTTGTATAAGTCGACGAGAATATTGCAATCACGTCAAAACATTGTGCTCAAAGAATTTCTCGTACCATCCCAATTATATAAGAACATACGTATTTCCAAATGACATCTATACACGTAGATCATAGTGATAAAACATGCTGCTAAACCTCATTACAGAAATCCCATACAAGAATAAAAAACCTTTGTTTTTTCATACAACTGACCACATTCTATTTACTGAAGCAAAATACAAGGACGATTTAAGTAAAGGTTCTAAGAATGAGCGAATATTTTTACGTTAAGAAGTGTTCGGATTAAATGTGGCGTATAATTTAACGACCGACCTCCGCTAGTGAGATGTTTTCCGAGAGTCATCAACAAAATCAACTTGTTTATCCTGAACAAAATCAATCTTTACAAGAAGCTTAGAAGTAAAAAGACGTTAAAGGACGTGATATAATAGACTTGAAAAGTAGAACTAGTGTGAATCAGCTGAGGAGATACAGCGGTCACAACTATTATCATCACAAGGATTCAAGATGGTAGAACCAATGTAGTTCGACCGGCGAAGTACCACCGCCACACCTATTTCAAGCGTGAAGCATTTCTTACGTTTCGATAGAAGGATGTGATTGCCGGCACACTTTCACATGAGGCGACCATCATAGTCCTCGGGAATAACAAAGCATCTGTGCTTGACTTCAGATGAAACCCATGTTCTATATGTAGTTGATTACAGATGTCCATGGACGGCAGTGACCACTTATTATCAGGTGGACTGCATGCTCATTTGCTACTCAGATAAAAAGAAATCACGCTTAAGTCTAAAGCAGTTTTTGCGTTTCAGTGGAAGTGAGTGGATGCCGGTTGCTTTGCATATGAGACGACCACTTTAGCGCTCAAATGTGGCAACGCGTCTATGGTCTATTCAAAGTGGTAGAACCAGTGTACCGGGGAAGTACCACCGCCACGCCTATTTCTAGCGTGAATCATTTCTTGCGTTTCTATAAAAGGTTGTGGTTGCCGGCACGCTTTCACATGAGGCGACTATCATAGCCCTCGGGAGTAGCAATGCATATGTGATTGACTTGAGATAGAACCCATGTTCTGTATGAAGTTGATTACAGGTGTCCATGAGTTAACTATTTCAATCAAATAAAAAAAAAAAACAATTTAAAATTACTAGTAATGTGCACTCAGATACACCGAACCACGAAAATTATTTTGCCGATATTCGTTTATTCATCAAATTCTGACTATAAATAGCATTGCTTATCGTTTTATTGCACTTTCTTCGTCCCAAATAGGTCTTTAAATATGAAATATATATGGATTTGTCTTAGTTGTAGAAGAGAAAATACACATTCTTCAAGTATGGCTTAATTACGATTTATTTTTATTATAACAACATAGATATGAAATAAAAATTACGAAGAAAAATTACCAAATTACGTTCATCATAGTTCACGATAATTATGTCTCCATATTTCTATACCAGTTCTGTAACGCAGTTTTGTGTCCACTAACGAAACAACAAACCAGAACATAAAATTAGCATTACTTCGAAGTCACTGAAAGCACTTATTTTAAATACGAACTTAAATCAACAAGCACAATGTTAGAGAAATGAATATTTGTTGGTGAATTGTAAAATGTATTGTTAAAATGATTTCATTATATCTTCAATACAATGTGACACCAAAATATGTAACAGTGAGCCACGGGCAAGGTAAAGATTGCAAGACACAAGGTCGAGTGGACTGAGGCGTCTAAAGATAGCGCGGTCTCAGATTGAGTGGAGGGGCCTTAGACCCACTTAGGCCCTTAAGGGTCTCGCGCCTAAAACGTGGAGTGCTCGGGCTGACAAGGTAATGAAGTGGAGTGTAGCTACCCTCTATTTCTCATTAAGTACCCAAGTCAGGTTACTTTTTGTTTCATTTAACCCTTATTCTGAAAGGAAACACATGACGAGTGTTACAAAAGATATTTGATAAAAAGTATAAATATTTTTCAGCACAGCTCGTAGAAATTACTGTGATTTGTACCACTAATAAATGTTGGGGATTGTCAAGCCAAGCCCATGAATCAAACCCAGGATCTATATTTATCATTTGTATCTGTACCTATTACAGTATAAGCCTTGAAATAAGATATTCCGGAAACTTCCGCTTTCTGGTTACGTAATATAAGAGGCGTAATTATTTTTATATATTTTAAGTTAGAATTGGAATACCATTTGGTATTGAGAGCGATATCAATTCCCAAAGTTGACTATTCAATTTATGAAGATTATTTATTAACATGCATCTAAACAAGAAAATCACGATAAAATATAAAGGACAATTAACAAAGTAATAGAATACAAAACTATTTGTATTCACATCTTCCACGCTAAAAACTTCTAATGCTCTACTAATAATTTTATTATACGATAAGTTTCCAAATTTGTACTGATAGGCCTAAACTTATCCCATTTTGGCCGAACATAAAGCTCGCAAATCTCCCGACAAACTGTGACACGCGTAAATCACTCTTTACGATAGCTAAAAAGGAGCCAGCTGTAAATTTAACTTTTATTGACCTTCCTCCCTTCTCACTTCATTACCATTTGATAGGTCATAGATAGCAGTAACCTAAGCAGAAGTGATGGCCTAATGGTTGAAACATGCCCTCTCGATCCGGAGGTCCGAGGTTCAAACTAAGGCACTACTGATTTTTCAAAAATTATGTGCGTATTAGAAATTAATTATCACTGCTGTTCGGTAAAAGAAAACATCGCGAGGAAACCTACACACCCGAGAGTTCTTAAAAAGTTCTCGGAGGTGTGTGAAGTCCACCAATTCGCACTTGGCCAGCGCGGTGGACTACGGCCTAAACTCTCTCATTCTGAGAGAAGGCTCATGCCTAGCATTGGGGCGATAATGTGTTGACTAAAAAATAGGTCATAGATAAAAAAATATTCAAACACAAAACATTACAAATCACAGCTTGCAAATGTGTAACAGCTTGCACATGTGTATTAGGACATAAAATTATCAACAAATTATAAAACGTAAAGTAAAGTAATTTTAACTTTTGTTAAAATTAATCACATTTATTTTATTTTTATAACAACAGTTAATTATATTCTGGTGAACAGTGTCAACTTAGTCTTTACCAGGATGATAGAGATGAGAACTAAGCCTTTTCATTCCATTTCTTTTCATTTAACATTTTTCTGCCTTCAACTCTTTTCATAATGTCAAACACAGATTTTTCCACAACCGAAAATTAGAGAAGACCTACAGCATAATCCTGTAACAGTATTACCACACATTAGAATATTAGATACATTAAATCCAGCTCAAGATTATTTATTATTAATCTCGCTGGGTTATAAATAATGGGAATAATTGTTGATTTATTTATTTTATTGCCAATCTTATATTCCGTTGGCGCCGCTGCTTTTCAAAACTATAAAGATGTCTCGCCGTCGCAATTTAGTAGTGGGGATTAGCATAATACTGTGTATAGAGCACGCTAATCGCTCATTTCAATCTTTATCTCGGAGTAGAGCAGACGTCATTCAGCTAACCTTATGATTTTTAATTAATTTTATAGTAATAAGTTTGTGTAGCGTGATTCGCGAGCAGTCTTGCAATTCATGCAAATCGTTTCTATAAAATGAAAAAATATTAGGTGCGGTCAGGAGTTATATAGATGAATGCAAGTGAATGATTTTATAAGAATTTGGCACCGCAGTGAACAATGATAATATTTTACTTCAATCCCAAAAAAATGATTTTTTTTTAAAAAAGATAGAGGTTGTTTTATCGGCTTAAAGTTTTTTTTTCGTGTAAGTAAATACATGTTTTGCACATACTGCCATTTTTGCCATTTGGTCAGGGCCCACGGAAAGATGCCCTTATGATAATAATGTGGATATCGATCGCGGTTATCCTTAAATAGGTTCGTTATTATCGGAAGCCTTATGAGCGGTTTGGAAGTATCCGACGTAGATTCATGACAAAACCGTACCTACCTCAATAAATTGAATCAAATAGCCTAAAAATTTATTCAGGTCTGCTTAAATTTTATTACAGTTGTAAGAGATACGTGCCTTAATGTAAAAAACAGTGTTACAACCAAGTTCGTTTATTAGGCGGCACGGACGCAGTGATAAATATAATGGAGGTTAACCCCTTTGTTTCTACGTGAATAGGTTAACAAAAGGCGATGAACGATCTTTTTAAACTAACAAGCGCTAATTTAGGCGTCGGTGACAAATATTCTTCTTTTTGTAAAAATATAAGTCGCGTTTTTGTGTCAATAAATAGTTCAACAACTGTTTTAAAAACACTATAAGTACCCGCAAATAAAAACTGTTTTTCATATTTTTTTGCCCTTATAAGAAATACTATGTCAACAATGCCGAAAATACAAAAATCAATCAAATATAAGGTGTAAAGTAAATACAATATTAGGTTTGGTTTTAACCTAATACTATTATTTTGTATTTCAAATACACTTTAGTTGAAACTTGCAATTGGACCTACTTATGCAAAACAGAATCAACCCGCACAACGACAGTTTTGAGAAAAAGCCCTTTTTTGACAAAATTTTGTAACTGTATAATTTTAGGTTATCCTTAATAAAATCTATTTAGAATGTTGCCCAAAATAATTTGTTGTATTTATACAATTATGATATTATTGAAAATCATCAACATTTTAATAAAAATAGGAGGCAAACTTGTTGGTTCCTTTTTGCAAAAGTAGGTCCAATTATTGTATTGTTATTGACTATGTTTTAAAACAATATATTAAAAATAGCTTAATGTCTTTTTATTGTTTACAGGAATGTCCGAGTTTTTATTTTACACTTGGATATGATGTGATTCGCAAGTTCGTAATTAACATTAGACCTTCATCAGGAAGATGTGATACATAGTGCTGTATCAAATAGCGGTCCCATGAGCGAACAACAGCTCGATCAAAGAGAACATTTATCAATGCAGATATATAAGTCAGAACGCATAAATAAACAACTTGGAATCAATGAATGAAATAAAAAAAAAAAAAACAATTTTTTTGGGTTATTGTTGTTACTTATTAATCTTATCGTTTTTCTCCTTACATGAAACAAGTCTCTAAACCACGGCTCATTGAATCTCAGATCGTAAAACAGCAAAGTAAACCCGATTGTTCTACGGTTTTATTAAAATTAAAACGACCCTCCCCGAAAATCGTAACAGTGAACGACTGTGTTCCGAATGTCGTAAAACAGACTTAAGCAAAGTATAACTTCATAATCAAGTATAATTTACTGTAACTATTATAATTCAATTTATATATTCACAAAAGTTCTGAAACGTATCATTATCATAACAGATCGAAAATATTTTTTTTTTATAATGGGTAATCCTCATGGATACCCGCCACCCCGGGGTAGCAGTTGGGTTATGCCGAACTCTTACCGGCTAAACCACTGTGTTTTCTCCTCGCACCGTACGGCGGGAACACGGACTTGCTTTCGCATTCATCCCCGAACCCGCCGGTATCTGGCCGCTCCCGCGGTCCCTCCACGTGGAGCATGGAGCTCCCCGCCATAAGCAAGGCGCGCCAGAAAAAGCAGGGCGACGGACCAACCCCGAGACCGCCACCCAGGGACCGTGGGCATAGCAAGTCAATACCCGCAAGGCATCCCTTACGGCATCGACCTCCCACATCCAGCGGCGGATCCGTTCTTTGGTTCCGCCGTAGGTAATCTAAACCAAGTAGGCACAACTTAATACAATCTTCAAACTTGATTACAGCTGTGTTACATTCATTAGTTGTTTCAAATAATACCTGTGCATACACAATGTATATGACGTTTGAACTTGATCCCGAAAATAGCACCTATGACCGTTCTCAGAAAAGACCAATGCAATTGAAGACCCGTGAGGCAGTACGGTATCTATACCAATCTGACATTCAATGGCATCCGGGTTTGAACCACAGCCAGACAGATATTCAAATGACGAATTTAGAAGACTGTTCTGAGTCTGGATGTTAGTATATTCGTCTTTGTGTGTATTTATGGCACCCACAGTGCATGAAAATATCCAATTGTAGATCTATCTTCTTTGAATTCGATCGTAGTTGTCCATAAACAGAAATAATTCACTACTAATTGCACGTAAAACCTACTCAAATCAGTACTACGTAAAAAAGCAAAAGATTTAGTGAAAAAGTTACAAAACGTTTATATCGCTTCAAACAGAAAGTTCCCAGATTGAGTGTGGTCGAATGATTCGTGTACTGTCGTTTTCGGTGAAAAATGAGCAGAAAATCTGTGACAGAAAGAAACTGCCCCAGTATTTAATCGCCCGGAGCTCGGTTTGGGACAATGCTGAATTAAATAGGGCCCGGGAAATCCGAAAAAAACCGAAAATAGACAGCGTCGGTGTTTTCCAGCTCTGAGTTAGTTGGCCTCTATTTTATTTCGAATTAGTGGCTGCGTATTCAAGGGAAAAGCAGAGCGGCGTAGATTTAAACGTGAAAATCTGTTCCATACATTACTGGATTATAATTTAAATGCTACTTTTGTTTTACTATAAATCTAAAAAATAGCAAATTTTAGCTTTAATTCCACTATTGAAATTTATTATTTAAATGTTTCATTCCATGTTTTGGAGCAGTGATAGCCTAATGGTTGAAACTTGCCCTCTCGATCGGGAGGTCCGAGGTTCGAACCCAGGCACGCACCACTGATTTATGTGCGTATTAGACATTAATTATCACTGCTTTTCGGTGAAGGAAAACATCGTGAGGAAACCTACACATCCGAGAGATCTTTAAAAAAAAAAGATCTCGGAGGTGTGTGAAGTCCACCAATCCGCACTTGGCCACCGCGGTGGACTAGGGCCTATAACTCTCTCATTCCGAGAGAAGACCCGTGCCCAGCAGTGGGACAATAATGGGTTGACGTATCCATGTTTTAAGTTGTGTAATTCTTAAATTTATATTTTCTGCTTCGCTACGGTATTATTCTTTTATGCTAAAGTACTTATAAGTTATGGTCGCCTGCTAAGTAAGCCGGCAACTATACCTTTACACCGAAAAGCAAAAACTGCTTCACGCAGTGAAGTGGTTGTACCTCCCTGGCAGAACTATTCTGGTTTTACCAAAAAAATAAATTGGCTTAATTCCTAAATAAATATGTTTAACTTTAATTACTCTGAAACAAAGATTATAGAAGTTTGTCAGAGTTTTAGCTTGTCTCCTATAGTCTACATAATTAAGAATATTTCCTGCAAGAGCCTTTTCGTCTCAAAGTTTTAACAAACGAGGCACCAAGCCGTATTGTTAGTCGTAAGAATGCATACTTGCTTAATGAAGCGAGAATACGCGATGAAGTTTGAAAGTCTTGCTACAGAATTGTATTGTGTATGGTACGAATATTTATGTTTCAACCAGTTTCAAACGGTTTAAAATAACACAATTAAAACTAGCGCAACATTACAGCTGTAAATTATTTTCCTTATATTCTTTCTAACACAATATTAAGCGAGTTATGTTTATATTTGGATTCTAATACTTTTTAGTGTAAAAGTAAGTCGTAAATATCAAATGATGCGCAAGCGAAATACTAATTTGTAAGGTCGTAAAAAGTGGGCCGCCACCATCTCTTTTAAACTAGAAAACAACAGCTTTAAATAAGCCATTGAACGCTAGCAATAGACCTGGTCACCTGTATTTTGCCTTCATAATTGAAAATGAAGCGTGTTAACGCCAGTCCTCTCGTCTCTGTGAGAGAGGGGAGTCTCTTAGTGATGTACCTCATGAGATGTGCATGGAGAACGTACAGACGACATCTGGAGCCGTAATGACTGAAATCACAATCCATAAGGTAAACAGTCGTCGTCAACCCATTATTATCCCTCTGCTGGGCACGGGTCTTGAATGAGAGAGTTTTAGGCCATAGTCCACCGCGCTGGCCAAATGCGAATTGGTGGACAAGGTAATCAGTATTTTCAATAAAATCCATGCATTCTACCACAATTACATTTTTATTAAACACGAGTAAACCCGCGGGGTAATGCTATTAGCAAATAGACCTATTTTCGTGACGTTAGATCAAGTAATGATGTAAGTTTTACCTGAAATAAGACTTCTATCAAAACTTTGTTGAAGTTTTTTTAGAAGTGACATTAGACTTTTGAAGTAATGTCAACGAAAGAGCGTTTGAAGTAATTTGAAGTACTATAAAGTATAGGCCGAATAAAGGTCAATACTTTCAGAAGGGCTATGAAGTGCGGAAAGTTAAATGTATAGATATATTTTTCGGAGGCGATATTTTTCTTTGTGCTATGAATGGAGATAAATACTTCAATATAAGCAAATATATTGATAATTAATAATGATAATTTAATAGGTGGATGGATAATTTGATAGGTGGCAGAACCAGTATAGTTCGACCGGGGAAGTACCACCGCCACACCTATTTTTTAGCGAGAAGCAGTTTTTGCGTTTCGATAGAAGAGTGTGGTTGCCGGCACACTTTTATATGAGGCGACCATCTTAGTCCTCGGGAGTAGCGATGTATCTGTGATTGACTTCAGATAGAACCCATGTTCTGTATGAAGTTGCTTACAGATGTCCATGGGCGGCAGTGACCACTTACCGTAAGGTGGACTGCATGCTCATGCAAAAAATATATAGTTTCAAACAACTTTTTTTGAAAAATATACATACAGTCCTCACTGGTTATGTACATCGTATGTTTTAATATACCTAATCAATTTTTATTCCGTCATTAAAATATTTTTGAGAGATTTTTTACTAAATTAGTTTTAAATACGATTAAACATGTTTATTATGTAAACTAGATTCAGATTCAATATTAATAAAAAAACGAATCATTATAAATCACAAAATGTGTAATATAATAAATATTATTAACTAAATAAAGATCTTTTGTACATAATACTAAAAAAAAACACGAAATGGGTTTGGAAAACAAAAATGGAAGCAATCTTAAAAGGCAATTGGCTATATAGGACAATATTCCGAAACAAACAAAGCTAACAATTTCCAATAAGCCAACTAACTCTTTAACCTTGTTCAATTTCGAATAACTAAAACTAGTCCTAATGGATGTTAAAATACAAAACGTTTAAATCGTTACCGATATTGCCGTCCCCGGTATACATTTTGACAGAGGTAATTTTAAATTAGGACAAACTTTTGCTTTTCGACTTCTTTAGTAACTATAGCAATTACATATTTCTAATCAGACAATACCCAAGTTATTGTACTTCATCCATCCATCAGCCTTTGAAAGTCCACTGCTGGACATAGTCCCCCCGGTCCTGGGCCATTTGAATCCGGCGGTTACCCGCCGTCTTCTTCAGGTCATCATTCCACCTGGTCGGGGGGCGGCCTGCACTACTTTTGTCCAGACGTGGTGTCCATTCTAGGACTCTTCTACTTCATCGATTATATCTCCTACGAACGATGTAACCTGCCCACTTGCCACCTGCCACCTTGCCACTTCGGCCTTCTAATTCTGAGAGCTATGTCGGTAACTTTCGTTCTCCTACGGATTTCATCATTACGAATTCTTTCGCGCAGGGAAATACCAAACATAGCTCCCTCCATAGCTCGCTGAGCGACTTTGAGCTTACACACGAGACTCACAGTAAAAGACCACGCCTCGGCGCTGTATGTCATCACTAGCAACACATACTGCTCGAACATCTTCGACTTCAGGCTCTGAGGTATATCGGATGAGAAGATATGGCGCAGTTTGACGAACGCTGCCCAGCCGAGTTGGATTCTACGAGTGGCCTCTATTGTACTCGAAATAAGTTAAAATTAGGGACAAAAAATATTAATCAACTTTAAAAATAGGTTTGATATTAACTTGCTGCATAAGAATTCCAACCAAGTCCAAAACAAATACAGGTGATATTTTTGAAAATAATACCTACATAAAAATGTATAATATTTTATCTTATCTCAAAAAAATATCAGAAATTCTAAGATGTGTGCCAGGTTTATTATTGTTACGCCCTGTAGTTCCGGGATCAGAATAGAGCTACGGCATCCCCTGCCTGTCGTAAGACGCGACTAAAAGGGGCTTCCGGGGTTGCAGACGGCTAGAGTGGGAGCTCGAACCGTTCGGTCTGGCAATCCCGGGAAGGACGGCGGTATGTGTGGTCGCATACCGTCGTAAAGACTAGACGGAGCGGTGGGCCCAGCCGCCCATCTGGGAGGAGCCCGATGGGGCAACGCGCTCGGAGGACTCCGGTTGAAGTCGTTTCGAGATCCCGATCCCCTCCTTTTCAGAGCCGAGGATGGCCACCGGGGGGGTTTTAGTGCGGTAAAAATCCCACATAACCCTACGTCGCTCTTACGGCGTCAAGTACCTTTTGAAGGTTTCCCCATCGAAAACAAAAAAAAAAGTTCATTATTGTTAAACTTGTCAATTTTGTTCAATGTTTAACTGAAACTGCAATTAGACATCGAAATTTCTAAAATGTGAAGCATTTAAACACTGACCGATATTGGCATTCCAATACAAGTTTTAACAAAGTCAGCTTTCAATTACACCAAACTTCTGCTCTTCGCCGACAAATTGGTTGAGGATTGGAATAGCGTTGTTTCTTTTTAGGGTTCCTTATTCAAAAGGTAAAAACGGACCCTATTACTAAGACTCCGCAGTCCGCCTGTCCGTCTGTCTGTCACCAGGCTTTATCTCATAAACCGTAATAGGTTTTCAGTTGGAATGTTTACAGATAATGCATTTCCATTACCGCTATAACAACAAATACCAGGTGGTAGAGCCAGTATAGTTCGACCGGGGAGATACCACCGCCACAACTATTTCTAGCGTGAAGCATCTTGCGTTCCGATGGAAGGGTGTGGTTGCCGGCATATTTTTATATGAGGCGACCATCCCAATCTCCGGAAGCAGCAACGCATCTGTGATTGACTTTTGATAGAACCTATGTTCTATATGAAGTTGTTTACAGATGTCTATGGGCGGCAGTGACCACTTAACATCAAGTGATGCAGTCCACTCATTTACTACTTTAATCATATAAAAAAATACTAATAAAACCGGCCAAGTGCGAGTCGGACTTGCACACGAAGGGTTCCTTGCTGTTATCGGTAAAAATACATTTATTGTATGGGATGTAAATTGTATGAGAGCCCCCCTTAAATGCGTATTTTAATGTGATTTTATTATGCAACAGAAATACATCATTTGGGAATGTTTCAACTGCCTACCTATCATATTTCATGAGATATTGTCTGATGACAGATGACGTACAGACGGACAGCGCAATCTTATTAATAGGGTCCCAGTTTATCTTTTGAGAACGGAATCCTAAAAACGGATTAAAATATATGTTTAAGGGGATTCTCAGACATCAACCGGGATTTGCCGTTTTTTCGTAAATGGTACGGAACCCTTTGTTAGCTAGTCTGACTTGTATTTAGCCGGTTTTTTTGTATTCAGATTGTATTGTAACTTCGTTTAAGTTAAAGTTATTTCCAAAACAGCACTTATTTTAGGAAGACTTGGCTCCAATTGTATTGTGGGCGGCGAAATAAGTTTTCTTAATCATTGATTACTGTTATCGCCGAAGTTTTTCTTTATTTGTTTTGCCGTTTCAATTTTATTGTATTTATTTTAGTAAACGTTTTTCAGGACTTAATTTTATTGCTCTTTTAAAGTATATATATTTTTAAAATTTTACTTACATCCTTTAGTTTTGCAGTCGGTATTTCTGTAGTCGCTATAATAGGAAATGCTAAAAACAGAATAAAATAAATATTTAAGGAGTGTTAATACAAATAAGTCCACAAATTCGCACTTGGCCAGAGCGGTGCACTATGGCCTAAAACTCTCTCATTATGAGAGACGATCCATGCCCAGCTGTGGGACAGTAATGGGTTGGCACCAATACAACATACATACAACAAAAATCATAGAAACCTAATTCGAGAGCACAATAGCATTATAACAAAACTACACTGTCTCAATACATATAATGCCTTCCCAGTACAGTTCTATAAGGGCTCTCGGGCTGCAATGGTATATTGGCCTTTGTATCGAGAGTCGTCAGCGCATACGTGCGTGCTCAAGCGGCCATCTTCCGAATCTGTTCACTCACCGCAGGTACTATTGTTTTAGGGTAATGCTAGACACTATATGCCTACTTCAGGTGCTATTCTGCCTATACCATAGTTACTTGCCATAATCATTATTATATTAATACGTGAAGCAAAAACTTGTGACGCATTTTTAAGTAATATGCCGCGGACGGATTAGTAAGAAATTTTGCGCGGATATAGTGGACGTAGAGAAGGAGTGCAGAATGTTAATATTTTTTTCAAATAATGCATAATTATAACATACCTACATAAAATCAACTAAAAACACATTACACACACTACCGTGCATTTGTCGCAAACACATAAATAATAAACGAAGTAGAACATTCAATGTCTTACTATGAAAACGCATAACGTCCACAATTAAACCTCATTTTGACAATATGAAGTTTAGTTGTTTAATTAAATTACGGTCGAATTTCGACCGATGCGACGGGCGACTAGTTAAATTAATTATATAAAATTTGCTACTTGAAATAAATACTTCCTTAAATGTGTATCTTATCTTTTAATCTTAATTGTGTGTGTAATGTGTTATAAGACAATTATATTTGTCGAAATTCACTCAATTCTGATATAGATCGTGCCAACTGAATTTGTACAATATGAACCCATTACCTACTCACATATACTTTAATGGCATACAAAGGCACATTAAGCTGCTATCTCTGGAGTAATTCGTTTAGAATGGAACGTGCATTACACGTCTGATGAGAAACTAAATATTGGATCTAATGCACTAACGACTGCGCTACGAGTAGACACTAATGGCTGTGGTTGAAGACTCCATAATACTTCAGTGTATTACATAATTATTGAAGTAAAAAGTTTATTTGAATTATATAGACATTTTTTTTTGAGGGGGAACTTTTAAAAGGCATCCGAAGCCGTTACAAAGAGAACTCCGGGATCTTTAAAGGACTCCGATTTTCATATCACGTGGAACATTACGTCGGAAGTAGAAATTGCCAACTCAAATTATTATTATCACTTTTATATGAGGCGCCCATCATATTTCACGGAAGTAGCGATCTGTAATTGTTTTCAGATAGAACCCATGTTCTGTATGAAGTTGATTACATATATCCATGAGCGAAAGTGACCACTTACCATCAGTTGGACTGCACGCTCGTTTGCTACTTCAGTTGGATAAAAAAAAACTTAAAGTAATTCCGTACATCAATCCCGTCCAATAAATTTCGTAAATTTGTATAGCATGATCTCTTATTCAAATCCGTTGTTTCGAGTAACTTGAAGTTAAACGAAGTTCCAACACAGGCTCGGAAAAATAAACCGGTAAAAGGGATTAATTGCAACCCAACCCTAATTTTTCGGCGATCGCAAAAGTTGGAGGTAATTGAAAGCCAAGTCTGTTAAAACTTGTGCCGGGAAATGCCAATATCGGTTAATATTTAACTGCCTCAACTTTGTTTCGTTCTGTTTGAATTAGTTGAATTGTTGTAAACGGTGCAATAGCACTCTTAAGTCCACTGCCTTTGGGATTCTACAAGCCTTTCCAAATGCCAGCCTTTGAATAGGGTAGAGCGAGTCATTTACCTCCCTTTAGTTGACGTTTGCACTTTTCATTTCTATGGTTCTATGGAGCTTTATAAGTTTAATATTTTATAATACTTTAGTTATTTGTATAATTTTATATCAAAATTTAGTTAAGGTAAGAATATAAATGTCTAATGCATAGGTACAGTATGCAAATATCGTCAACCCAGTATTGTCCCACTGCTGGGCACGAGTCTTCTCCCGGAATGAGAGTTATAGGCCATAATCCACGGCGCTGGCCAAGTGCGAATTGGTGGGCTGTATGCAAGTACCAGTGATTTATTGTTATCTAAATAAAGATATTTAAAGTATTAATTTAAATGCTTCATAGTGACCAATATGTTACCCCGTATAAAATATTTATATTTTACTTTTTTTTTTATTAATGGAGCAGTAAATGAGCTTTAACGTTCATCAACCTAATAAGAGGCCACTTCCGCCCATGAAACCCCAGATAAGGTCAGTGTAGAGCAGTGATAGCCTAATGGTTGAAACTTGCCCTCTCAATCGGGAGGTCCGAGGTTTAAACCCAGGCACGCACCATTGATTTATGTGCGTATTAGAAATTAATTATTACTACTTTTCGGTGAAGGAAAACATCGTGAGGAAACCTACACACCCGAGAGTCCTTACAAAAAGTTCTCAGAGGTGTATAGTCCACCAATTCGCACTTGGCCAGCGCCGTGGTTTATGGACTATAACTCTCTCATTCCGAGAGAAGACCCGTGCTCAGTAGGCATAATGGGTTGACGACATAAGGTCCGTGTTATCTAAGGTTGACCACAAATGTGTTGTTACTCGTGA
This sequence comes from Spicauda simplicius, assembly GCA_949699795.1. Lineage (NCBI taxonomy): Eukaryota > Metazoa > Arthropoda > Insecta > Lepidoptera > Hesperiidae > Spicauda > Spicauda simplicius. Next base: position 7,404,960 of record OX453067.1, on the reverse strand, counting down.
AGAACATGTTGGACCAAAAGTCGAACAAAGTGTAAAATATAAAACAAAAACCTAATAATAAAAGTACAACGTAGACGCAGGAGATCAGGGTTCAAATCATAAAATACAATAAAATTCTCACTCAAATAAGATCAAAAGATTTGATTACAAGTGTTTTACATTTCAAGTTTCTTATTGTGATTTCGTGCATAGATATAGCAATATCTCATTATTCATGTTTTCATTTTCTGTTCCTTGATTAAACTGGTTGAATAAGTATGGTCTATTGAGAACTTTCAATTTAATAACCATGCCTTTTTTCATTACAAGCAAGTATATCATCTATTTCTATGAATTTAATAAGCGTGCGTTTTTTCATGATTTTAAAAAAAATAATGAACATTTTAACTTCTGCGTTGAATGTAGAATATTTTATACACCTAAATGTTTTGTTAATTTACGGTATATTAGTAACTGACGTTAGGATATTCTTAAAGAAACTGCAAATTAAATGTAATTGTGTATATACTTGTTTTATTAAATGGAAAAGGAATTGATTATCCACTCATTAAACAAAAAAAAAATATTTTTTGCATTGGCTGCATATAAAATATAATGTATACATACAACTAGGAATACATTCAACCACATATCGCTTCTTGGCATAAATAACCGCACAATTCAAAAATTATCAATAAAGTTATTTCTGTTCTGATACAGTTTTTATTCAACAATTCCTTAAATTGAGAGCATGAGGCTCTAAATATACTTGTAATTGTAATTAATTAAACTTGATTAATTTACTCTCCTGTAAAATTTGCCTATTTTTGGTGTATTGGATCAAAGTTCCTGAAGATATTCATAATTTTTAAAACGTAATAAAACTACATACCATAAAGATATTTAACTAACACATCTTAGTTCAATTAAACACGGTATAATAAGAGTACAGAAACTTCCCGAAAATTCAGTATAATGAGGTCGTTATTTTTCGGAGCTCAGACATAGACACTATTTTACTTAAATTAATGCTCCAGCGTATTAAGCAGATAAACGACGTGTTAAACTATGCAAGATAAAACTAAGTAACTTTTCTGTTCAGAACATATATTACATGTACAAAGTATGTATATGGTCAATGTTTAAATGATTAAGAAACACACATCTGAATAGCAAATAAAAAGAATTGTCTTTCATTTGTATACAGCGTTTTTTCTTCGTTATCGTGGTGTAACCTTAAAAGTATACCCGACGTCGTGGGAGCAACGCCGATATATGTATGATTTTAATCTCACTTAAACTCTTCCAGTAGCCGTCGTCAGCGCTGTGTGGAGAACTCCAGGATCTGCAATGGAACACAACCGGAGTCCTCCGAGCACGATGCCCCTTTAGGGCTCTTCCCCAGTATCCATTTGTGCTCACCGTGCCTCCTGGCGTTTACATGTTATGACACATGACGCCGTCCTTCCCGGGGTCGCTTGGCCGGACAGCTCGAACTCCTGCTCTTACTTCCCGTAACCCTAGAAACACCTTTTAGTCATTCTAACGACAGGAAGGGGATACCGTAGCCCTATTTTGGTCCCGAAACTACATTGACATAATTTGTATAGGCCTGACCTTGATGCCTTTACAAATTGTCTGTTACAATAACGTAACCTGTAATAACACTTCCTACACTCATAGCTTCAAACTAAGATTTTACCTACTTTATTTACCACCTACGTTGTGGACACGGTAGGACACATACACAATACCCAGATCAAAACAAAAATCTCCGTTCATATCTGGGGATATTTTCAAGCCGGGGATCAAACCTGAAACCCACGGTGTTAAATCTGTATGATGATCGCTAAATTTAATTATTATTCGTCTAGCAATTATCCAAGACATTCACTTTCAACAATTATTTACTGAACAAAATTGATAGAAAATATTTTCTTTATAATATTTGAACTCGTTAGGACTTTCAATGAAGCAGTAAATCTTACCTGTAATTTATTCATCTGTACAGAATAAATTACGGTTAAAATTACTAAATAACCTGTCTGTAATAAGTAAAATAAGAACCATAAAAAATCAATAAGCATAAATGGAAGATGTACTGTAACTGCCTTCTCAATCGTTGAGATTCGAACCTCGGACCTGGTGATTGTGATGGCACGTTTCAACCACTGACTACTATTTTGGTGCTTAATAATCTTAATATCTACTTACACAGCAAAACTTATACATAAAAGTATAAAAATAAACCCTAAGAAATAATTAATTAATGTAAGATCTCATTAACTAGCTACTGAAAAGAGCTGCGCAAAACATGCGCTTGTTTTCTTTTATACACCAATCAATAGGATTTAATAAGATATACTAGTCACCCGTCACAACGGTCAAAATTCGACCGTAATTTAAAAAAAAAGTAATTTCATATTGTCCAAAGTAGCACTAATATTTCTCTAATTTAAATAAATAAATGTAAAAATGTAACAATTTTCAAGTTGTTTTGAACGCACCCGTTAAAGATAAAAAGAGGTTTATTAAGTTAGCTGCATTTTAAAGTAATAGCGGGTATTTTTACAAAGACATGTGACATGTTTGACGTTATGTTTTTTATAGTAAGACTGAATATTTAGTATTTAGTATTTAGTAGTATTTTGTAGTATTTTAGTATTTCGTTTATTGTATTTGTATTTGTGTCAAATGCAAGGTAGTGAGTGTAATGTGTTTTTAGTTGTGTTTATGTATGTTTTACGCATTATTTGAAAAAAATAATAGAATTGCGCAATCCTTCTCTACATCAACTATAACTATGCGTAATTTTAAGCCCTTCCGCCTGCGGCAAGTATCTTAAAAACGAATCACAAGTTTTTGCTTCACGTATTAATATATAGAGAGAAATATATACAGACATATTAGCGGGGATGTCTATCGTAACAAGATTTTAATTTTGACATTACTTTGCACACGAATCGTGTGTATACGTGCTCACAAGACGGTTACGAGTATGTGTAAATCGTCCATTAGGCACGCATACGATAACTACTTCGGGTGGAATCTCAAAGAAAAATCTTTGCACAATGCTTGAAGCACCATCAATTTACCTGTCTTCTTGAATAGAGACGGTCGAAGGGTCTTTTGTCATATGCGTATTCTAAATAAGAAGGCTCTATTATGAAGGACCTTACCCATTACGCATTTCGCCTTTTGATGGGTACTTTATATTGTAGGGTGTTTCTACCTATACATTATTTATACCTAATCGTATTTAACTATTATATTTGATTTTTTTGACTATACAATAAATGCGTTTTAAACAATAATAATTGACAGTGGATCATTATGTTTGACGGCACAATTCTTTTAAAAGAATTATAATAATATTTTTTTTACATAACTTTTCACTTTAATGTCTCGTCGTATTAAACATACATTTAAAAAATATATCTTCATGATATGCGAAAGGAACAATAAAAAAATAAAACAATAAAAAACTCAATTTCGTAATGAGAAATAGTTACTTTTATAGCTTAGTATACTTACATAAAAATTAAAATTAGACTTCTGTTCTGTAAAAGGTTACTTTTATGGGGCAGTAGCGACCACTAATCATGGTTGTCAATTTATTACATAACAAGATTTATACATTTATAAGTTTATACAATGAGCGAACAGGTCAAAACAAACGCAAATTATCAATATATCATCGAGGATAGAAAAAGGAAAAAACAGAGCAACAATAAACTGAGGAATCGTTAGCCTCAGAACTTTTAATTGTGACGAATGACCACAATAAAAGCATACCAAAATGTGCGTAAAAAGGGAGTTAGTTCGATTTTATTTTTTGGGGGATTTTTTATTTGTTGCGGGTTTATCCCTGTAGTTCCGGGATAAGAATAGGACTTCGATATCCCCTGCCTGTCGTAAGAGGCAACTAAAAGAAGCTTCTGGGGTTGCGGACGGTAAGAGTGGGAGCTCGAACCGTCCAGCCAAGCGACGCCGTGTAGGATGACGGCATGTCTGGCAACATGCCGTCGTAAATACCAGAGGACGATCACCTCGGTTCAGTGATGTCCCACCTAACCCGGCGTTGCTCTCATGGTGTCGGGTACCTTTTGAAGGTTTCCCCGTCGATAACAAATCAAAAAGGTAGATATTGCGGGTAATTTAATAAAATTAAAAACCCCTTTATTATAAAAAACCGGTTTATGACATGGCACAACGTAATATTAACTCAACGTCACAGATCGGTAGCCTTATTTTATATACAGAAAAAACAACTCATATAATTACCTACTTTTGTAGTTAACCCGGCGAACTTCGTTCCGCCTAAAAGTCAAAAATCTAAACTTATCAATGTTCCAGCACTATATTATAAATGTATTAAACATAAAAACCCTCCTTTTGTATCAGTCTATCTATCAAAAAAACCGCATTAAAATCCGTAGCGTAGCTTTAAAGATATAAAGATACATAGGGACAGACAGCGGGAAGCGACTTTATTTTATACTATGTAGTAATATACGATGTTACCAATACAATTCCAAACCGATTAAACTCCCAGTGACATCGGTCAACACGCCTTTATAAAGTAAATGACGGTGTTAAGCGCTACAATCACTTTTAATTGCGTTTCAGTGTTTTCAAAGAAATTCCGCTCAAAATTGCAAGCGCATAATATTTGCAGATTTTATTTAACTATCGAACAAATTATTTATTTTTTTTATTTATTCGTTTATTGCACCTTTATAAAAATAAAAGCAACAAAAGGGTAAACTTAATGCCTGATGGTATTCTCTACCAGTCAACCCTGGGTGGTTGGAAAATATGCGGCAGGTGTTAATTTTAAATGAATTGAGGTTGAGAATTTTATTACCCCACCATAACTTTACTCATCATGCTCTTTATGCAGGAGTGAGACTGTGTTGAACGGTACTGAAAGACTGAAACACTGAAAGAAGAAAAACTTCTCCATCGGAAGCATATATAGCTTATGTATAAACTATTGATCAAAATGTGCTGCTACTTCTTTATAAATATAACGTGCTCTAATTAATAATTCTTAAACAGCGTTCGCTACAAATTACGAAGAGAAGAATAATGTTTCCTTCCATGAAAGCTTACATTCTCCGTAGAACGGAAGCTTTAGCTAAGTTAATTAAAGTGTAGTTCAGACACGACGCAAGCCAGTCAAGATAACGTTGGAAACACTATTAATTTCTCATATATTGTATCAACTATTAATATTATTAAATCTATAGATGTAGCTTTATGTGTTTATGTATAAAAATAAATTACACAATCACAACTCTTTGTGACGTCAGTGCTAGTTATAAATACATTTGCCTAATTAATATTGGGGCACATAATTAAATCTATGAAGTAGAAATAGTAAGGTTCGGATATGTACGTATGTACCATCACCTCACCTACTGCTAGCATGGAGCTTCTTTCAGCTAGAAGGATGTGGTTGCTGGCTGACTTTTATATAATAAAATCATTTCAAATCTAGGGAGTAGCAATGCATTTTTTATAGTTGGACCTAACGATAAAGCAGACGGGCCATCTGGTGTAAAGCAATCACCGTCGCCTATGGACATTTGCAACACCAGAAGAGTCGCCAATGCATCGCCGGCCTTGAAGGAGGGATCTTTTTACACCTTGCTTGGAGAACCCCATGTCATAGCGCTCCGGGAATACCTCAGGAGGAAGCTCATTCTACATCTTGCACGTCCACGGCAGGAACGAGAACACATCTGTGATTGACTTCAAATAGAACCCCCTGCTCTTTATAAAGTTGCTTGCAGATTTACTAGAGCGGCAGTGGCTACTTACCATCAGGTGGATTGCGTGCTCGTTTGCTACTTCAATATATAAAAAAAATATACTTAAATATTTATACTCCCGTTCGGACTTATTATATGCTTGTTTCTGAAAGTTCTTATGACGAAATAATGCCTACTACCTATCAAATCCTACTTGAAATCAACTACCACAACTTTGCGTCCCGTGAGAGTTAACTTTAATACTAGTAACTCAATTGCTCACTTTAAAACTGAGCACAACAGTATACAATACTTCTATAATATATTATAGCAGAAGTAGGTATACGAAAACTTTGCTCATTTAAATTTACTTTCATACTTTCTGGACTCCTGAGTTTCCTCCGAATGATGTACCTCAAATTCCATACATTACGTCTTGTCTTTATAATCTTAAATTCTTTCGCTTTTACATAACAAAGCTCGACTCCACACAAGCAGAAAACAACAGCTGAAGAATATCATTTTTGTCATTATGAATTCAGTACACGATTTTAGGAGAGCAACCGTCCACCTTCAGTATGCCCATTAATAAACTTTTTGGATTCATTTACGTCTACGCGGCGCGAATAAATTATGTTTCGCATTTATAAAATTTACCGTTTCACATAGAGATAGGGTCGTAATAAGAATTTGCGGACCGAGTTCTGAAAACGACTTTATTTGTGAAAATACTGGATAATCGTGGACGTAATATCTATTCGAAAGACATGTTGGCATTCGAAGCACCGTTTAGAGTGGTTCCCAATCTTTTTTCGACCTAAGATGCTTCTCTCAGGGAGGTAATCGTTTTAGAATTTTAAAGTGACTCGGCACACTGGAAGCATAATAACGAATTTATTTTGAATTTCAAATGTATTTTAGTTTCTACGATAGTTTGCGAATCACTGCTTAAGGAATTGAGCGTGTAAACCAGTGATTTGCGTCTTTGTGTGAGCTACTTTGAAAGTTGACGCGAGATTTTCTCTCTTACCAAAACTGCGAATTCAGTGAACTCAATAGTTAAGTGGTTCTATAAAATCTATTGCAATAGTCCTCTCACAATACGTTAGGCTGTGGAGACCCTGCTATGTACTTGACATCGTAAATGTTAATTTGAACGTTAATATTAACACTACAAGCGCGGAAAATTTTGACACCCCTAGAAGCGCGGATGTTTTAGGTAAAAAAAAAATGTTTTGCATGTAAATAGTTGAAATCCCGTGTACATAATATAATCATATTTCATGAAAAATCATAAAACTCATGATTATACGCATAATAAAATATTAACTAGAGCAGGAAGAAAATCGAAGTGGGTCAAATTTGGGACGCTCGCATTTCTAGTGTTAACTTTGAAATTTAAAAGGCATGTAGAAGCCACCAGACTGTTCTTCATTATATGTAATTTAAGTAACTTAACTGCGTACGAATAATATGTTACAATTTTGTAAACAGCTTATAAGTACAAACATTTTTTATATACCACGCCAACTCTATACTATTTCATTCTAATATAAAGATTTAAGACGCTTTCAGTTTCTTTAAGTTCTAGTAAAATTGCTTCTATATTTCTTAAGGTGTGTTAAGACAAATATAGAAATAGTGTCTAAAAAAGCTATTTTAAAATTGAGCACTCTGGGTAATGATTTTTTTTTTTATTTAAGTAGCAAAATAGTTTATAGATTGGACGGGAAATGTTTGCTTCCACTTGTAGATAATCACCTCTACAAGTAGATACAGTACATTTTCGAATACTAAACAAATATGACTCATATTGTTCTATGTACCCTCATTCTTTACAAACTAGAATACAGAATTATTCCTGAGGTATTCCCGGAGCGCTAGGATATGGGGCTCTTCAAGAAAGGTGTAAGCTCTCCTTCAAAGTCGGCTATGCATTGGCGACTGCCCTGGTGTTGCAAATGTCTATAGGCGACGGTGACTGCTATCCATTAGGTCTGCCTTATCGGCTCAACTATAAAAAAATACACTGATTTTAAAAGGTAGAAATTGATGCGGTGACGACTCTACAGTAACAGCTAACTAACGCTCACCTCAGATTTTTCTAAAACGATGTGGGTATCGTGAGAAACACTACATTTGAAACATCTTAAAAAATGATACATTTCACACACCTTTGTATGTAAAATCTATCAATTTGACTATGACCTAAAACCTCACCCTTAAAGGAGACCCGTAACCGTAGCAGTGAGACAATAAGGAGTTGATTTAAGTAACCCTCTCATGCAAAGTTTCTACGAAGTTTATAAGTGTATATCATATGTTATAAGACATAAGAGACAAATTAGTATGCGTCTATTACTTTCCCTGTATAAAAACCTCTCCCCCAGAACATACTCATAAGATAAGGTACATAAGGGGAGGCCTACATGCTTTATACCTTGTACAAAGTCGTAAAGCCATGTAATAAATTATTTAACTTTTAAGTACGTATGCGTTTATCTTTACTTGCCAGAGATAACAGAAGAAATAGAAAACGCATGCAAGTATTATAAATGAAAACGATGAGTTGCTTTGACCGATAATAGATGGAATATTTGAATAGTTTACTCATGTGGTTACTTAGTCCGATATCAATGTTCATAGTTTTATCTTTGAAAAAAAACATTTATTATCAATCGAGGTCTCTTTTTAAAGTTTTCTTTGAAACTATTAAAATAGTTATATTTTTGTATACCTACTAGGCAAACGGAGTCATATATAAATTAATACATACAAGAGTAAATTTAGGTGATTACTTAGAAATCCTGCCAGAAAAACGGAATAACGATAAATTATTAGTAGCATTTTTATTTTGTTCATGATCCTATTCAAGATTTTCTGATCTGATCTGATCTGATTTTTTCTTATAATCTACAACACTCAAATATTACGATATTTTCCTTAAGACTGACGATAACATATGATATCACATTTTATTTCTGCAAGCCCATCCCTTTTGTCATATTTCTCGACTTATTACGAGATCAACTTCTTGCAAGGAATCAACGATACGCATAATGGGGAAGTTGGATGTAGTAGAAAAAAGGTAGGTTTTGAAAAACATCTACTGCGTTAACATATTCTTTATTTTCCTTTCTTCCTGGAAACCTGGAATATATCTGAGTATGTGTTATTATAGAACAAACGATAATTAGCGAAATTTGCTAAGGAGCAGTGATAGCCTAAATGTTGAAACTCGGCACTTTAATTGAAGGTCCGAGGTTCAAATCCCAGATTTTTGTAAAACGATATGTGTTTCACAAATTAATGATCACTGATTTACGGGGAAAGGTGCCGGTAACCACACCCTTCCATCGAAACGCAAGAAATGCTTCACGCTAGAAATAGGTGTGGCGGTGGTACTTTCGAACTACCCTGGTTCTACCACCTTCAAATGTAATGCCTTTGTAATACACAAAATACTGCAGTATAATAATAATAATATAATAATAATATAATAATAATATAATAATACTGTAATAATAATAATGCAGTATAGTAAAAAGTATTACATGACACACACACATCTTGAAAATGAAGAGTTATAGGTGCGGAAATTTCGGTCATCCAGGTATTTTAATAGTAAATAACAGCTTTAATTATATAGCAGGCGTAGAATTATGAATGTTAATGGTCGTATTTTGTATTTGTGCCGACAATAATTGGATTGGTTTTGGTAATTACCTTAATAACTAAATCGGATGTGGCTAACAAAGTTTGAAATTTTAATGAAATCCCTAATTTGACCAAATTAAAAGCTTTGTAAAATACGTTTAAAAGCCTTATGATTTATTAAACTTTTAGGTACTTTTGAATGTATCTAAAAGTTTTATAGTATACTAGCTGTTCCGACAAACGTTGTTTTGCCATATAAAAAATAAAAAAAAATGTCAAGGGTGGACAACTCTTAAGGAGTTTGAAAAATAGATGTTGGCCGATTCTCAGACCTACTGAATAAGCATATAAAATTTGGTAAAAATCGGTCAAGCCGTTTCGGAGGAGTATGGCAACAAAAACTGTGACACGAGAATTTTATATTTGATTGAAAGTAATCGGATGCGACGTATATTTATTTAGCGGAATTTGCGGCATTATAAAATAAATAAAATAATGCTTCCTACTCTACAAGGACGAATACCCAAAAACCCAGGCGGTTGACTGGTGGTAGATTCAGTGTAGTTTGACCGGAGAGGTACCACCGCCACACCTATTTCTATAGTTAAGCATTTCTTGCTTGTCGATGAAAGGGTGTGATTGCCGGCATATTTTAATATGAGGCTACTGTCAAAGTCTTGGGAAGTAGCATTGCCTCTTTAATTGACTTCAGATAGAACCTATGTCTTATATGACGTTGCGTACAAATGTCCATGGGCGGCAGTAGCCACATATCATCAGGCGGGCTGCGTGCACGTTTGCTACTTCACTCAGATAAAAAAAAAAACCCGAACATCACCCTTGCAACATTAATCCGCGGCGGGCTTCGCGTACTTAACCTCCATGCCGTAATATTGTCTGTGAGAATAGATTGCCTTTTTAGCCTCATTTCTATTGTATTGAAATTACATAACCTACTCGAAGCTTGAGTGATATGCTTCAGACTTGAGAAATACTGTCTTATTTCATTACATTACTACATACTATACAATTTGCTCTGATTGGAAGAAAAGAAGCTGGGTATTACCCTAATGTGATAGCTAAGGAGCTGGCGAACATAATCATGCTGCATACTAATATTATCATACTTCATACTTACTCGTACAATATAACAAACTTTCTTGTTAGTGTGTATGTTTGTTACTTCTTCACGTCTGAACGGCTGGAGCGATTTTTATCAAATTTGGCAGGGAGTTAGCTGACACTCTGTGTTAACATATAGACTACTTTTTAATATGGGAAAATATCTTATTCCTACGGGACAATCGATACATCGATTTTTTAACAAGGGCGAAGCTGTGGGGTTCAGCTAGTTTCTGTATAATCAGCACACGTTACAGACGTTATTAATAGGCATAATTAGACCTTAAAAATATTAAAGACCTTAATTATAGTCAGTGAACGCAATGTTGGTACAGGAAGGCACCAGTGTCCATCTCCTCCAGTTATGTCTCTAAGTTGCCTCCTACACCATCCTTAAGGTTCGGCGTGTGGTGCTATATTAATAGACTCACACACACACACATACAGAAAAAATAAGAAAATAAATAGAAATTTAAAACGAATACGTCAATTTTTCTTAGATAACTTTATTGTAAATTCCCAGCGCTGTAAGAATAAACTTGCAAAATAAACCGCAGATAACCATGAATCAGATTAAATCCGTATGAAAATCCGCTCTAGTTTGCTCTAAGGGGATTATTTCTGAACAGTATATCGAATGTGAACAAACAAAATGTATCGAGATGAATCTGTTTAACTAATCTGAATAATTACGAATAGTTTTAGAGATAAATACAATTCGATAGTAGTTTTGTTTGTAAATAGAATTCGTGTTATTTGGAATGAGTAACGCTCAAGCAAATTATTAACGCCTATTATAACCGTTTTAGTTTAATTTGATTTAGTGTTAAAGTAAATGACACTTAAATATTTTAATTTTTTGTTTTAACGTATATATTTATTGTAAACGCAACTATAACAGTGCATTCGAATTAATTAATGAGCAAAACAAAATATGCCATAAAAGCCAAAAAAAATGATCCATTATACCCGTACGTACCTATCGTTTATCTTTATAAAAAATAGCCAGATTGCTCAAAAAAACATCCTTATACAAAAACCTCAAGCTTGCTGGCTTAGTTACCGTTTCAAACGTTTATATAATAATCTGATTAAATTATTACACACACTATTCAATTCTGGCTTAATACATAGTAAGTACCTATTTACAAAAACTGTATAAAAACATTTGTAAGAAATTACATTCAACCAACGACTCGTTGTCGCGCGTAATAATAACTTGAGCTAATAGCCCCGAGGCCGTGAATGCGAATGCGAGTATAAAGCAATAAACAAACACCCGCGCTTCGTTTCACAACTTCGCGAAACACTGCGAACTGCGAATTACCTATAATATGTATGTGCAAAGTTATTGATATTGTTAGCGATAGGGAGTGAAAATAAGGGAAACCGCGACTCTGCTTAGAATTTGAGGGGGCTGCGGAGGACGTATTGTGAAAAGACGGCTAAGTCGCGCTCGAGATCAAAACAAAAGGCAAAAAAAATCCAGAATAACAATGTCACCGCTATTACGCTTTTAGCGCTCTCTGCCGCCGCCCTCCATCTTTATTGTGCTTATATTTTACAAATATGCCAAAAGATGGCGCCATTAGGTGCATTTATACATATACATAATATTCAATAAAAAACACGGAGAGTTAAACGCGTACGTCATTAACAGATATTAACCCTGATGTGACATCAGATACACACTCCACGATTCGGTCTCGCGCAATAGTAACTTGAGCTAATAGCCCCGAGGCCGTGAATGCGAATGCGAGTATAGAGCAATAAACAAACACCCGCGCTTCGTTTCACAACTTCGCGAAACACTGCGAACTGCGAATTAGCTATTATATGTGCAAAGTTATTCATATTAACTGTGAATGTATTGGGTTCACTATTTTATTTATTTTTAAATAACAACAAAATAAAGGTGGGCTTATGGAGATAATATTATTTATTTCAAAACTGTTAGTGTTTGTGAATAATAAAAATATAGAAAAGTTTAACTTCACCAAGCAAATTTTAAAGTTTGCAAAGTAAATTCAGCATGGATAATTTTAAGTATTAATGCCTCATTGTAAAATACACAGTGTCCATTCTTATGATGGTCTTTCTGACCCAAAAAAAATTAGTGGAATTTAACCTTGCTCCCTTTTTTTGTTCTCGAGGAGAACCTTCAAAAGGTACCCGACGCCGTGGGAGCGACTCCGGGTTATGTGGTATTTTTACTGCACTAAAATCCCCCGGCGGCCGTCCTCGGCACTACAAAGAGGACTCCGGGATCTCCAAAGGAACACAACCGGAATTTTCTGGGCGCGTTGCCCTATCGGGCTCCTCCCATATGGGCGGCTGGGCCCACCACTCCGTGTAGTATTTATGACGGTATACTACCACACATACACACATACCGCCGTCCTTCCCGGGATCGCCTGGCTGGACGGTTCGAGTTCCCCCTCTAGCAGCCTGGAAGCTCCTCTTAGTCGCCTCTTACGACAGGCAGGGTGATACCGTCCCCCTATTCTGATCCCGGAACTAGAGGAACATTAACCTTCCTCCTTACAAAATAGGAATTCAGCGTTATTATCAATTAAACAAATAATCTCACACAAAGAGGTTTTAAACGTTAAGTAATACATAAACACACTTGCTTCATTTCTGAACTTCGTGAAACAAGGCTCCCGACTGCGTACTGCGAACTCGTTATGATAGGTTCGTATTTATTGATATGACCTGTGATAATATTGTGTTTGTTATTTTGTTTATAAATGTATTACGTATTGTAAGACACATTTATGTGATATCACGAAAAGATATGCTACCAAAACAGTTATTTCGGGTTCTTATTAAATGTTTCCGCAATCTTAAGTGTTATTGTCGAATGTAATGGCGCTGATGAGAAATGTACTGTATGCAAAAGAAATGATTTGTGTAACCTATATTATAAATTAAATAAGGACAGGAGAAACATTAAAGGATATAATACTTGATCTCACTTATATGTATATGTTAAATCTGTATCACGGTAAAATAATTTTATTTTGTGAGATGGAGTAACAGATAAGGATATAATTTACCAGATAGGAAATTGTTACTGCAGATTGTCACTAATGAAGCAATGGTAAAGTAGATATAAACATGATCAAAGTATAAGTGCAAGTATATAATTTTATTTTTTGACAGTATCATCATGATCAACCTAGTTTTGTTTCAAGGTCATGTGAATGACATCAATCAGATACTATAACCAAAATTATTTCGTTTTATGCTTGAAAAGTGCAGATTGAGCGAAAATAAGGTTGGTTGAGACGAAAATCACAGAATTCAAACATCTTAACAACAACCGTGTCTATTCAACCGGAAACCTGAAACCTTTACCATCAAATATCGATTCCGATCATTACTTCGCCCGTCTCGTTACCCTTTGTCTTAACGACACTGTTTTATAACTAACTTCTTAACTGTTTCCACGTTATTCAGCGTAGTAAAATCTTCAAACATAAAACAAAAGGACTAAGCATCTCGCAAAGATAATGACGCGAAGAAATAACAATAAAAAGTTATTGTTTTGGTATCGGATTCCATTGTTTGTCATGACAGTTATTATTGAAGACCTTACAAGCACTGAGAAGTCGATCATTAAAATACTTTCCAATACTTTGGATAATGTCCGTAACTTCTTGTTTAGGTTTTACCATTTCTAAAGATATTTATACAAATAAGTTTTTATCCATAATATCGTCATCAAACCTATTTACTCGTCTTGACAGGTGTTAGAACCAATGTAGTTCGACCGGGAAGGTACCACACCGTCACAATTATTTCTAGCGTGAAGTAGTTTTTGCGTTTCTCCGGAAGGGTGTGGCTGGAAGTTTGCATACACGAGGCGACCATCTAATTATTCAGGATTAGCAACGCATCTACGAATGACTTGTCATATACCTAATCATCTTGTCATTTTATAGGTGGTAGAACCAGTGTAGTTCGACCGGAGAGGTACCACCGCCACACCTATTTCTAGCGTGAAGCATTTTTTGCGTTTCGATGGAAGGGTGTGGTTGCCGATACACTTTTATATGAGGCGACCATCTTAGTCCTCGGGAGTAGCAACACATCTGTGATTTACTTCAGATAAAACCCATGTTCTGTATGAAGTTGATTACAGATGTCCATGGGCGGCAGTGACCACTTACCATCAGGTGGACTACATGCTCATTTGCTACTTCAGTAAAAAAAAAAACTGTTCTCTTTGAACGACCCACCGATGTCCTTGAGCAGCAGCCATAAGTAACTACCCGGTGAACTGCGTGCTGTTTGTTATTTCAGTCGGATAAAGAAAAATCGTGGTTCCTTAGAATTAATGAATCAAATTCAGAATAGAATTTTGAACCAGTTTACCAATCTCGATTTTTGTTAAATTTCGTATACACCATTGCTTTGCAATAAACAAAGCAATAAGATTAAAAAAATAAAAGACGTAACTGAACTCACACTTCATAAAATCTAAAATTCGAAACCAACCCACAGGCATCTAAGAAGCAAACTTATATCTTGAACTGTTTAAAACTTTCAGTTCTGAATTATTCACGTACTCTCCTCGTAATTACGGAGTTGAAATACTTAATTAACTAACACACGGAAACGCAATTACTTGTATTGGAGTTATTTCCTAGGAAATGACTTACAAACGGATAGAGAAATCCGTGAAGTAGTAAGCAAATATCGTTATAATATTTAATGAAACATGATTATTATAAGTATCAAGAAGAACAAAGTACGATAAATAGATTACAACTTAATCAATGATAGCAGTGAATCTGTGATCGATTTTAAAAAGAGTCCAATCCTCATTGTATCTGTGTACAGAAGATACGAGTAGTTGGTTGAAAATATAGGCATAAATTGAATTTACTACCTAATATCAATTGAATGTATGTATATGCTCGTTTAATATTTGTGTAACTTAAAACAGTAAAAATCAGATTGCGGCCAGGAGACACAGGTTTTACAGGTGGTAGAACCAGTGCAGTTCGACCGGAGAAGTACCACCGCCACACCTATTTCTACCGTGAAGCATTTTTTTTGCGTTTCGATAGAAGGGTGTGGTTGCCGGCACACTTTTATATGAGGCGACCATCGTAGTCCTCGGAAGTAGCAACGCATCTGTGATTGACTTCAGATGGAACCCATGTTCTGTATGCAGATGATTACATATGTCCATGGGCGGCAGTGACCACTTACCATCAGGTGGACTGCATGCTCGTTTGCTACTTCAATCAGATAAAAAAAAGATACATAGAGCATTTCTCAGGTTGCTGCTTTATGATTTCTATATAAAAATTCCTTCAGTAGTCAGGAACATTTACTCTCTGTCCGTCGACAAAATTTTAGATTTAGTAAGGATGAGTCGAACTTTTAAATGCTGTATTTGATTATCCAATCCAGAACCGCCATCTCTGGAGAAAAATTATTAGGAGAGCCGACCCCAATTAAAAATGGGAACAAGGCCAGTTGAAGAAGAAGAAGATTTGATTATCCAATAACATTTTCTTATCACCTTATTAATAAAAAGACATGTATTATAACAAACAGCTCTGGAGAAAAAATATTAGGAGAGCCGACCCCAATTAAAAATGGGAACAAGGCCAGTTGAAGAAGAAGAAGATTTGATTATCCAATAACATTTTCTTATCACCTTATTAATAAAAAGACATGTATTATAACAAACAGCTCTGGAGAAAAAATATTAGGAGAGCCGACCCCAATTAAAAATGGGAACAAGGCCAGTTGAAGAAGAAGAAGATTTGATTATCCAATTACATTTTCTTATCACCTTATTCATAAAAAGACATGTATTATAAACAAATATACGATATAGATACAAAAACAAGAAATAATCCTTAGAATAAATGACTTTAACCGATTATCCATAGAACGATTTTTGAGTGTTATGCTTTCGAGCATTTGGGTGCCTAAAACAGACCCATTACCATAAGTATTGAATCCTTGAACAGAAGCGATCTCGTTTGTTACGACATCATTTGTCCAGGAAATGGCGTACACATTTCGCGGAATCCCAATTACATTTAGGCGCTACATTTAGAACTGGGTAACAGAAGTTTCCATAATTCTAAATAAGTAGAAAATAGTCAGATTATTAAATTACGGATTACTCTTGAATGTACTATGACAATTAAATTATGATCTTTTTTATAGACATGAAAAAAAATTTTAAACAAAAAATACAACCGACTTCCATGCCACATAAAAGTAAAAAATAATTTAAATACATGTTGGTTTAGAGCAAACACAGTTCTTAGTACATAGTCCCGAAGTCGGCGCTTACCATATTTTGCTGGATCATGACGAAACTACATGTATCTTATATGAGCGCCGACTTCGGGACTATGTACTAAGAACTGTGTTTGCTCTAAACCAACATGTGTTTAAATTATTTTTTACTTTTATGTGGCATGGAAGTCGGTTGTATTTTTTGTTTAAAATTTTTTTTTTCACGCTTTTCAGTCACGATAAAATCAGTTATGGCTGTTGCTAGTCGTCCGCTAACCGGATGAATAAAATTAAGTATTCGTCCGATTTTCGGATGAATAAAATTATGTGCTAACGTCATCATATAAAAATAGACTTCTTTGACACAACCGGTCGGGGGCGCTACCGCGCCCCCTCCCTTAGATTCTGAATTGGAAAAATCTGTTCGAACCTAACCTAACCGAATAAAACAACTTTTTCTGAGTAAACATTTATTTAAAGAATAGACCTATAATTATCAATATTTAAAGTAGAAAAAGTAATATAAACCTTATAACTAAGAGTATAATTCAACTGATACTGATAAAAATAACCCATCCAATTTAAAAAGGTTGGTAGTACTCTTGCATCTTTCAGGTAATTGTATTCAAAGTGGAATTTTTGATCATAATTATATCCTCTCCGAAACTCATTGTTGGTATTGTGAACAACAACATTATGTATACGTAAGCACAATATGGCCGATGCCTACGGTTTAAACTTGAAGGACCCCAGCATTATCAGGGTTGAGGAGTTGAAGGTCAAAATTATCATGTCATATCTTTGCTTAGTAATCTCATTACATATACGTAAGCACCATATGGCCGATGCTTATGGTTTAAACTTGCAGTACCCTGCATCATCAGGGTTGAGGAGTTGAAGGTCAACTTTTTTATCATACGTCTTCGCTTTGTAAATATATTACATACCCATAAGCATCAAATGGCCAACGCCTATAGTTTAAGCCTGAAGTACCCCTGCATCATCAGAGTTGAGGAGTTGAAGGTCAAATTTTTCATCTTATATCTTTGCTTAGTAACCTTATCAGATATACGTAGCGATCATGTAGCTAACGCCTATAGTTTAAGCTTGAAGCACCCCAGCATCATCAGGATTGAGGAGTTGAAGGTCCAATTTTCCACCGTATACAACCATTTTTCTAATGTTTTACCTTACATTTTTTTAAATATCATTTTGAATGCGTAAGATTGAAATAGCTAAGTTTTATGGCTTAGGCATTCAATAATCCTGCATCATCAGGATTGAGGAGTTGAAGGTCCAATTTTTCGTCGTATACCTTTGCTTAGCAATGTTATTACAAATCCGTGAGCAACAAATGTCTAACGTTTATGGTTTAAGCCTGCAGTACCCCTGCATCATCAGGGTTGAGGAGTTGAAGGTCAAATTTTCATCACATGTCTCTGCTTAGTAGTCTTGTTACATATATGTAAGCACCAAATAGCTAATGTTATAGTTTAGGATAGCTGTAACCCTGCATCATCAGGATCGAAGAGTTGAAGGTCAAATTTTTCGTCAACCTATATAGATATATAATACATATTTCAAGTTTCATAAGAATCGATTCGGCAATGAAAGAAAGAAAATGGAAATCGGTTTATAAACACCCAAGTTATTCAAGATTTTAAGAAACCGACATTTTCCAATTTTCCGGGAAAACCGCCGGAAGGTTTTCATTTTCCTCAATATGGGACTGCCTGTGAAACTAGTTGCATACAATGTCGTATGAATCGTGTCGGTAGGTCGACGATTTCTAGCCATTTCGCCCGAACATACATAAAAAAAAAAAAAAAAAAAAAAAAAAAAAAAAAAAAAAAAAAAAAAAAAAAATATATATATATATACGTGACGAATAGATAACCTCTTTCCTTTGGGAAGTCGGTTAAAAATAGATGTAACCAAAGTCTTTATCTAATTAATAAGTGTTATTAATAGTATCTCGAGTAGCGCTACCTATAATTGAACGTCGCCTCTACATTATATAGGCGACTAAGACATTTAAACTAGTCAGTGTCAAAAATTCAAACTAAACAAAGATATAAGCTTCCAGATTTACAAATGTTTTCCAGAGTCACAAACATTCGCTTGATACTGCAAGTATCTGCGTTAAGTGGATTTCAGCAAATTTAATCACTGTTTGCAGCAAAATTTCGTGATCTAATGAGAACGGGCATATTCGTTAGGAATCGACTTATTATAAGTTCCACAGTCTTCAAATAAAGTACATGTATGCCAATTATGTGCGACTTAGCTCACATTTTATCGTAATATACTACAAGAATACATTAAAATACATATTTACGAAATTATACTCATGAAAACTCCGATAAAGAACTCTATGAAACTTTTTTAAGTATCAATTATGCTTTCACATTCACTCCTTTTACCCCATAAGCTATGTCAGAAGAGATGCCTTTCCATAACTTAAGTATGACGTCATACATTACACCCGAGTGGGGGAGAGCTTTCATAATTTAACTAAAGTAAAGGGTACAAAGTAAATGCAGTGAGGTGAGGAAGAAAGGAATTTTCTTTGTAGAAAACTCTTTATTTAACCTAAATTGCGGTAGCGAGAAGTGTGTTTAATGGTCTTTTAGCGTTTCGTGAGTCTCGTATGCACTTTACATGTGTATTTATATGGAAATTTATAGAACAGCCCAAGGTCAAGGAGTACTACTGTTAACAAAGAATAATAACGTAGTTACGTGTATAGTTCAAGGTTCTTTTCTATTTTTTCGTTGTGAATTAAATGAAAATGCAGTTAATTCTATTATTAAACCGAAATTCGCATTTGTCCAGAGCGTTAGACAATGGTTTAAATTTCTGCCATTGTAAGAAATGGCCTAATAATAAATCCTCATAATCTTCGTAATCTACCTGTGTTTGAACAACTTTATGGTTTTATGTCCTTACCAGCTTTATTCATCCGAAGGAAATAGCAAAAGATTAGTCCGCCTGATGCAGATGGTTACTGCCGTATGTGGACATTTTTAAGCAACTTCAACTGGAATATGGGTTTCTGTAGTTAATCATGGACGCGTTGCTACTCTCGAGGACTAAGATGGTCGCCTAATTTAAAAGTGAGCCGGCAACCACATCATTCCACCAAAACGTAAAAACCGCTTCAGGCTAAAATACCTTAATAATAATAGTAGTACCTCCCCTATCGAATGACACTGATTCTGCTAACCAGTATAGTTGTATTCCTTTTCTGTCCAACGTTTTTTTTTTTCTGACTGAAGTAGCAAACGAGCATGCAGTCCGCCTGATGGTTAGTGGTCACTGCCCTTCATGGACATCTGTAATCAACTTCATACAGAACATGGGTTCTATCTGAACTCAATGACAGATGCGTTGCTACTCCCGAGGATTATGATATTCACCACATACAAAAAAGTGCCGACAACCACACCTTTCCATCGAAACGCAAGAAATGCTTCACGCTAGAAATAGGTGCGGCGGTGGTACTTACTTGGTCTAACTACACTGGTTCTACCATCTTCAAATGGTACGTGACCTCAGATAGGATTTCAGTCATAATTGAGTTAAATACCACATGTACCTACGCAAGCCGTGACCGCTTACTACAAAAGAAGAATAGGTGACCGCAACGAAGTTCACTGAATCCGCAATATTGGAAAAAGGGAAAAGACAAAAATCACTGGCTTACACGCTCCACTCTCCTAAAGGGCGGTCCAAATGCCAACTTGCCTTTCTAACGGAAGATATTGCGGCCACGAATCTCCGTCGTCACAAATAAAGACATTTTCACAATGCGCTCCGCAAATACCGTGGTATACCCTATTTCGATGTTAGAACTTCATAAGATTTTCAAATAAATTTAATTGAAGTATCCGGTAAACTAGTTTCGCTAAATAAATACAACTTTTTAGAAGATTAAAGTAGTCAACGATCATACAATCCACCTCATTATAAGCTCCCTCAATATATAGGAACTCTTAATACAATATTTATGCGTTGCACTTTCCGTAAAGTAAGTTACTTGTATTTTAAATAAAACGACCACATACCATCACAACTACTCCAGTCCACCGAAACATTCGAATTATTTCACGCAATAGGAGGGGCGGTGGTACTTCCCCCGACGAACAATACTCGATAGAATAAAAATATAACTGTTTAAAGAGTTATATCTTTCAGAAACAGAAATATGTATATAGTTTTTAACCAAAAAAAGATGATTTATAAACACACAAAATAAATATTAATTAAAAAAAAATACTACACTAGCAAACCAACCCCCCATGACCTGCCTGTGTTCACGGGCAGCGGTGGCTCACCACTTGAAAAGGGCGTGGCTCTCAACAGGTTGACCCGCTGGGAACACACACCCAGCGAGAAGAATTGCACGACCTTATATCTGTCAGTGTGCATTCACGTGCACGTGCGATTATGTTTCACGTGTAATTTGCTTTAAAGAAAATTCGCGCTAATTGCAAAACGTAAAAATAAAACACTTATAAAATATGAGACATAGAATATGAAAATTATATTTTCAATAGGATAATAGTAAATGGCCTTTTCATTGTAATAATTATAAATTCACTTTGAAGCAATGGAACGTTTTAATTTATGATTATTATTATTATTCTTTGTGATTATTTGTTTGTTTTGCAATGGATTTTTGATAAACATAATTAGACGAAACGAAATATCATTTGTTAAAACTATTATTATTATTTATGGTTGTTATTATTATTATTATTTATGATCATTTGTTTGTTTTGTAATGGATTTTTGATAAACATAATTAGACAAAAGCATTAACATTTGGTTAGGATTTATAATAGAATGATTTTAATTTTTTTGGTTGAAAATCCAGTTCCCGTTCTATGAATAAATCCTCCAAGAAGAGCCATATGATTTATCAGAAAAAATCCCTTGATCATTCCAAAAAATTATAAGAAAACATAACTACGATAAATCCAAAATCCCTAAGATTTGACTCCGGACTCTCAATATGAGGTGGAATTGCATAACAGGACGTTTTATAGAATGTATAGAATATATAATATATATATATAATGAAGTATATAAGTACATGTTGTATAGAAGTAACAAGCAACAATACCACCTGATAGAAGGTGACCAACTGCCGGTCACGGATATCATACTAATGTTATAAAGGCGAAAGTTGCAGCATACAGCAATTTGGTAGGGAGTTAGCTGATACTCTGGATTAACATATAGGCTACTTTTTACCGTGGGAAAATATCTTATTCCCACCGGACAATCATAGATTTTATTAACGCGGGCGAAGCTGCAGGGTACAGCTAGTTTGTAATAAACTATAGATATGATTTGATTCTTAGCTGAGGTGAAAATAGGTGCGTTACTTAATAATCAACTTTGATTGCCACATACAAGTATTTTACTTTTAACATACATTATCAATTGTGTCTATATTATTTAGAGTTTATAGTTGTAAGTATTTAATTATAAATAAGTACGGGTACCTCGCTTAGAGTTTCTAAACAAAAACAATGTAGGATTTAGTCTAGTTACATTAAATTTCCGAAGCTTGCTACGAAAACGTAGTTGTCGATAAACTTTTCTATTAACATTTAACAAACGCGGAACTTTTAATTAAAACCATAAGTAAAATATGTTTGTGGTGTGTTATTGATTTTAATGAATGACAATTAAAAAAATATACTCTATGTATTGCATACGCAATTTGACTCGCTATAATCCCTGCTACCTACGTGCTCGCGGCACGCATAATAAAAAAAAGTATCTATGAAACGACAGGATGCACGTGAATTCACGCAAGTTGTTGTAAACGTACGTGATAGGAGAAGCGCTGTTATTTGTGATTAATGATAGTATAGCATTTTTTTTCGAGGGGGAAAAATTCCAAAGGTACCCGCCGTGGGAGCGACTCTAGTCACCCGCAACCCCTGAAGCCCCTTTTAGTCGCTTCTTACTACAGGCAGAAAGATACCATAGCCACATTCTGGTCTCGGAACTACAGGGACAGATATTAGCATAGCCTATAGTTGCACGTGCCTATTAAGTCCAGAAGTTATACTACAGTTCGTTTTAATGATGTTATTATTGTAGTTAGGTCATCAATGTTCGCCGCTAAACAAAGTACCTACCCATATTATGGTAAAGCACAACACCATCTATTCTAAAACCGATTTAGTATCAAATTTGAGTCTTATAAATGCATGAATTATTGGGGTTCCACATTGTTTCACCTTTAAAAAGATGTCAATTGCTTTGGTATTCCACGGAAAGATAGATGCCTCAATTTTTTATATAGTTCACTAAAGAGAACAAAACAGTTGTCTCAAGAACTTAATGTCAAAAAATCTTCAAAGAGTCTCTTAAATTGATCCCAGCGTAAAAAATATACTAATCTGGGTACTTACTTAAAATAGTGAACTATTTACCATCTTCATTGTTGCACAAGTACTATACTCAAAACAAATGTAAGCATAACAGACAAGTTACAGTTCAAACCTGTCGTACCTTTTGTATTCCTACGAATACTTTTTGAATGGAATGAAATTGCGGCTTGTATATTTTACATTGAAATAGCCATAAAAACGCTGTTCTGTTGCAAAATTTCTATTGAAAGTCTCTGCCTCGGAAACACTGACTAAAGGCATACGGTACACTGAATTTAAATAAACCTAACGGTGCGAGATTCTCCCTAATCCAGAGATTTGTCGTTGCAAAACAGATCTTGTTGTTGTCAGTGCAAAATCTATTTTTGTTACTGTGCATTTTGGCAAACAACCGGATACTAAAGTGATAGATCAGCCTATATTCTGTGTAAATATTTGTGGAATCAAACTGTAGCGATCATGTCAAGTTTTATTTGAAATGTCAGATTAAGTAATAAGTTAAAATAGTTAAATATGTTAGAAGATTTGTGCCTACCAATGAAGGTACTTAATTTACAATTTAAATATAAATATTTATATAAATACTAGCTGTCCCTACAAACGTTGTTTTGCCATATAAAAAAAAAAAAATTGAGCGGTGGACCACCCTTATTATTTAGGGGTGTGAAAAATAGATGTTAGCCGATTCTCAGACCTACCCAATATGCTTACCAAATTTCAGAGGAATCAGTCAAGCCGTTTCGGAGGAGTATGGAGACTAACATTGTGACACGAGAATTTTATATATAAGATTTAAATGACAGATTACTTCCTAAAGCTATAAGGAAGTGTAAATAATTTCGTTTCGTCTAATTATGTTTATCAAAAATACATTGCAAAGCAAACAAATAATATCATAATACTAAAAATTTTTGTTGCTTCAAATTGAATTTATTAATTCTACCCAAATTGTAATAAAAGCAGAATACGAATATAGGCTATCCGTCATATCGTATGTACTTTTAAATAAATATTAAATGCTTTAAAACAACCACTATTTAAGAACTTTTTTTTTCGTTTTTCTTGTTGGTTACCTCTTTGAGGTGAGATAGTATTCATCCATCCATCAGCCTTTTGAGGTCCACTGCTGGACATAGACATCCCCTTAGTATTGAAAACCGGTCCTGTGCCCTCTGAATCCAACTTATTCACTGCTGTCTTTTTATAGAGTGAAAATAACACTTTAGTTGTATGGTGGCCCCTTTTAAACATTAATATTTTATTTGACTGAAGTAGTAAACGAGCATGCAGTCCACCGGATGGTAAGTGGTCACTGCCGCCCATGGACATCTGTAACCAACTTCATACAGAACATGGGTTCTATCTGAAGTCTAACACAGATGCGTTGCTACTCCCAAGGACTATGATGGTCGCCTCATGTAAAAGTGTGCCGGCAACCACAACCTTCTATCGAAACGCAAGAAATGCTTCACCCTAGAAATAGGGTGTAGGTGATAATAGTATTATTTTTACTATTTTTTGTTACAGCGGCAACTGAAAAACATCATCTGTAAAAAATTTCAACTTTCCAGATATCACGGTTCATGAGATTCAGCTTGGGGACAGACAGACAGACAGACGGACAGCGGATTCTTAGTAATATTTTGAATATTTTTTAATGGATCCCGTTTTTACCCTTTGGGTGCGGAACTCTAAAAACCTGTTGCCGCTGTGTGTTGAAGAAAGTACTGAGAAAATATATAGTCTCATTTTTATATGAACGGTCTTAGTCGTATATTAATTGCATCTGTCCTAAATTAAGTTACCTACAGATGTTCACAGATTAACATAAGATCAAATTAACCACTATGTATATAATAATACGTATATATGAACTATATATCTAGTGTTTCTCAATATATATTTTTTAATTTTACTTAAGTATTTTTATACACGCTTTCTACACTCATAGGCCCACATTAGGATTTTCTCCTGTGTTGTGGGTGCCATGGACACACACAAGGCGAATACACAAACACCCAGACCCAGAACATGAATCTAAACTCATCATTCAGATACCTATCTGACCAGGAATCGAACCGGGGACCGATTGCGCGTCAGACCGGTATATTAATCGCTCCGCCACGCGGGTCGTCATACATAGGTATGAATTACATTTTTTTAAAGTGATATTAGTAGATAATAGTAATAGAAGAAATGAAATGAAATTTTTGTTTATGTGTCTTATCATTCGTATCAACATATATTTTTTATAGCAAAATGTTACATCTCTCTGGTTTCGTTAATAAAAGTACCTGGATGACCGAGCTTTGCTCGGTGTTTTTGTTTACTAAGAGTACATCATGTTTTTTTTGGAATTATATTTTTTTATAACTATGCAAATTTCTTACTGATGATCATATGAATAATATATTTTGATCTTATCGACATTATAATAATAAAAAATAATAACAACAATAAAATAATAGTAATATAATAATAATAAAATATAGTAATAAAATAATACAGAACTCTCGTTTAAATGGATTAAACAGCAGCAAATATCTCCAACTACAGAATCGTCAGTATTCGCCATACAACATCAATGTATAATGTCACGCCAACATAGACGGGACATATTGAAAGAACCAATATGTCCCGTCTATGTTGCAATCTAAGAAATTAGCAGGAAATTATTATGTAAAGCGGCACAATAATCTTGTACGTCTACTGGTGTTTAGCTAGAAAGCATAAAATAGAAGTGCCTAATAGAATAGCCTAAATAGAATAGCCCTTGTTGGAAGGAAATGATCACACAGCCCCAAGTGAAAGAGAATGAGACTGCTAAAATTCTTTGCGAGATGTCAGTTCAAACCAATGTCACTATTACACAAAATAGACCAGATTTAATATATATAGACAAAACTAATAACCGAACCTACTTAATAGACGTATCTGTACCATCCGATTATAATATAGGACCTAAAGAAATCGAAAAATTAAGTAAATACCACATTCTCAAAAATGAAATTAGCCGTTTGTGGAAAACGCAAACGGCAATCATCCCAATAATTATTGGTGCAACTGTACATACATTCATCAACTATAATCAGTAAAGTGCAAGGAGATACTATCCTTCCCCTCGAAGGGATCTCCACCTTGACTTTGCTCTGGATGCATCCGAGGGGGCTGTAGAGGAGCCAGGAGGGGTCGCGGGAGGAGAGGTGTCTCGGTGTGTCGTTGCCGTACACCCTGTCTCCCGCGACCGAGCGGGGGCGCACCGTCAGATGCGTTGGCGGTGGGGCCGCAGAGGAAGAGGAGATGTGGTGTGTCGTTGCCGTCGTCCCTGTCCTCTGTGGCCGTTTGGTAGTTTGCGGCGGAACCAAAGAACGGATCTGCCGCTGGGTGTGGGAGGTTGATGCCTGTAGGGATGCCTTGCGGGTGTCGGCTTGCCATGCCCACGGCCCCTGGGTGGCGGTCTCGGGGTTGGACCGTCGCCCTGCGGATGGGGGCTTTGGAGGTAAGGCGCACCTTTGTGTTTTCTGGCGCACCTTGCTGTTGGAGGGGAGCTTTATGCTCCACGCGGGGAGGGGCTGCAGGAGCGGCCGAGCACCGGCGGGTTCGCGGATGACTGCGAAAGCTTACCCGTGTTCCCGCCGTACGGTGCGAGGAGAAAACACAGTCGGGGTTTAGCCGGTATGTCTCCGGCATAACCCAGCTGCCACCCCGGGTGGCTGGGTATCCATGAGGATTACCCACTTAAAAAAAACGGGAGATACTGCCTTTGTAAACAACACACAAACAGATACCCAGAACACAGAGCAACTAACACATACATGGCAAGAAACAAACATACAGAATAAATCAGAACAATTATTTACAAGCACAACAGATTCAATCATTCCACATCCAACAAATACAGGAGAATTTAATTGCAATGCGCCGCCGGAGAAATGTAAGAAGAAGAGGTAGATTAAAGTTAGCCTGTATATTATTATATATTACATCCTATAGTTTTATAGTTTATTTACTCTATAAAATACTTAATTAGTAACCATAGATACCTTTTTTCTTGTGGGTTACAGGACGGGGTATCTATAAATACCGGCAACAGCAGCCGTGAAGGTGAAAATCACAATTTAGTAATATAAAATAAAATATAATAATATAACCAAAAATACCAAAAAAGAACTAAAAAGAAAAAAATGTAGAGCTAAAAAATAGAAAATAGAACTAAAAATTAAAAATAAAACTAACAAAATAAAACTCGAAAAAAGTGAAAAAATTAAAAAAAAACAATCGGACCGAGATTTGAACCCCGACTTCCTGCGGTCCGATTTCCCAACCGAGCTATTCTAACTTCGTAAATGGTGACAAAATTTCTCTTCGTATTCGGTCTCTTCGATCTTAATACAATGAAAACACGGACAAAACGACATTTTCTGAAAATGAAACTTTGCTAGATCGATTTATCGCCCCCTAAACCCCCTAAATACGAAATTTCAAGAAAATCGTTGGAGCCGTTTCCGAGATCGTTGATATATATATATATATATATATATATATATATATACAAGAATTGCTCGTTTAAAGGTATTAGATAGGTAACCATATTCTTACCTTGCATAATTTACGATAAATTCCCTCAAAAAATACATTTTATTTACCGAAAAAAACCTTAAGACTTACTTACCCTTAATCTTCTCTGAAACATCTACATTTCAATGTCAAAGAGATCAAGCAGATTATGTCTCCACGATTCGTCGAATAAACCTAGCTTCATTTAGGTATAGTTTATGTTTTTACAACTTAGCCCATTAAACCTGTACATGTTTAGTATTAGCGGATCACGGATGAATGCATACTACCTTGACGTATAATATATGTAAAATATAGTGGAGGAACACTGATAATTATAGATTTTCAACTTTTAGGCGGAACGAAGTTCGCTGGGTCAACTAGTAAAAAATAAGCTTGTTCTGATATGCTTGGTGCACAATATTATCAACTCTTGTCTCTGCATAGGTACTTATTATCCAAGTGTTCACTCGAAAGTTATGTCCCAATGTAAATCTATCTGTTTGGCAAACTCACGAACTCATTCCACACAAATCCGCGCGCGCGCGTATTAAATACATAATAACACAGGACTTAATAAATATGGCTAAGAGAACCAAATATTTTTAAAGTGTCTAAAATTTAGTATTTGATATTTTAGCCTACAAAATATAATTTGTAACAATAAAATTATTTTAAACATTATTATACGATTTCCGCACGAGTTTCTGGAATTGTCTGAATTACTGCCCTCTATATCCGTGTGAACAAGCTTATTTATGCTTAAAGGTTTGTATGGAACGATATATATTTTAAGTGAAAACGCCGTGGTGCAACGCTTACCGCGCCGCTGTTTGCTGTGGCCGAGCAGTTAGACTATAACCACGGTACAAATATCTATACTATTACCGTGCTATAACGTTTGATATAGAAGAGATTAAGTAAGGTTTATAGGATTTAGTATTAGGTTCCATTTGTAATTCCATTTGGTTGTAAAATATCAAATTCAGTTTCACGCTTACCTTTGGTAAAAATTAAACATTTTTGCACCGCGTTCGTGTCACGGCTAATTACGGACAGAACAAATAGGCCTCCAGGGAAAGCGAATTTACACGTGAGCAATAAATAAACACCCACACTTTGCGCCTTTAACCCACAAAAAAACTGACTGAAAATTACGATCCCGTTATGAGGAATAAGTTGTAAGTGAAAGTCTCCGCATTCGTTAAATTTAACCGATAACTTAAAAAAATGTTTTTACCGAAGTGTAACTGCGACGATGAATATGATATAAAAAATTATTATATTTTCATGACATTAATTTTTTGCATGATTACAATAAACAATGACATTGGTCGAAATCAGAATTTTGCAAGTTATTGGCTCCTCTATTCAAAATTTTGCACCTGAATGAAATTCGTATTCCGTGAAAATTTGTACGCCATTTCACCGAAATTTGTACGTACAAATGATCTCGCAAACGATTGAGATCCTTTATGTTGAGAGGATTAATACGGTTGGTAATAAAACTGCATTATTTATTCTGATTTACCGATACTTTTAATATATCGAGTTTCTCAACTCAGTCGGTCGATTAATTTTTATTTGTCTAATAATAATCTTTATTTGCTTAATAATAATTTTTACTTGTTTAATAATAATAATAACACGTAGAGCGTAAAAAATAAATTTATTTTCATTTACATATCTTTTATAATTTCATCATGCATATATTGAAAGAAATGAATGAAATAGATAGAATGAAACATCTTTTGTGCTAACATACTGTTTCTAATGTTTTAAAGAAAAATATGTCGGTCACATTTATACTTTGAAAGAAAGACGAAAGTACATAACGTTGTAATTCTCACAAATTGTAGGGAACCAAAAGCAAGAGAAGCAAAGTGATCATGCAGTCCACCTGATGCTAGGTTTAACTGAAATATACGGCTTTATCTGCACCCTATTGTAATCTGTAACAGACAGCAATTAGAATTGGACTCTTTTCTGGAAACGATAACAGATGCGGTGCTGCTAGTGAAAATTTAATTACATTTCTTCTATAGAGGTGTAAACATTTCCTAGTTTGTATATCACCGTTTATAGAAACAGAAACAGGTCCTTGTAATTTATTTCTCAGAGGTCCAATTTATTCCTTAGAGTTAGAAATGATTTTTAACAGTCATCTGATACTTATTTTAATAATCCCAATAACATAGTAAAGTGGTTCCTTCTTTTACTTTCAAAATAAGTGCTAACAAAATTTTTCACGGACTATAAAGTTCGAATTCGAGACATTTCTAATTGCAAGGTATGACTATACTTCTATAGGAGAGATACCACAGCCTTACCTATTTCGATCGGGTTGCAGTTCAAGAACTGATATTTTATAGAAGATTATGGTTGCCATCTTACTTTTATATAAAACACTGGTGAATTATTTATTTATTTATTTTATGTGACAGGTGGTACACTGGTTATACCAGTGTAGTTCGAGGAAGTACCACCGCCAAACCTATTTATAGCATGAAGCATTTCTTGCGTTTCGATGGAAGGATGTGGTTGCACGCTTTTATATGAGGCGACCATCATAGTCCTCGGAAGTATAAACGCGTCTGTGTTTGACTTCAGACAGAACCCATGTTCTGTATGAAGTCGCTTACAGATGTCCATGGACTGCAGCGACTACTTTTCATCAGGTGGAGTGCATGCTCGTTTGCTACTTAGATCAGATAAAAAAAATATAAAAGTCAACCCCTCTTCTGTATGAAGTTGCTTCGTGCATGGGAGGGGGGACTGCATGCTCGAATACTACCAGATTTTTTTTTATAATAATGAAGTAGCAAACGAGCATGCAATCCACCTGATGGTAAGTGGTCACCGCTGCCCATGGACATCTGTAAGCAACTTCATATAGAACATATAGAACATGGGTTCTATCTGAAGTCAATCACAGATGCGTTGCTACTCCCGAGGACTAGGATGGTCGCCTCATATGAATGTGTTCCGGCAACCACACCCTTCCACCGAAACGCAATGAATGCTTCACGTTAGAAATAGGTGTGGCGGTGGTACCTTCCCGATCGAACTACACTGGTTCTACCACCTTTCAAATAGAATAATCCCAAAATTAAAACCAATAGCATTTGTTGTTCTTCTTTGTTTTGTCTGCTCCTTGCATGTAATATTGTTTTTCTTTCAAGAACTTTCTTATTTTTTACCTATTGGCTTATAATTCTCTACAATCGCTTGATTGTTATTTTCCACGAAACGTCACCGATACAGCTAATTGCGTTTTCGTGAGTGGGTTAATTCGGTACTTCAACTTAGTAATCACTTGAACTCCGTAATTACGAAGTTTGTTTGTGGAAATGAATTAATGTTTGTCGGTTGTTTTCGAATTTAAGATTTTATATATGGACCTACTTATGCAATACAGAATCAACTCACACAACGACGGTTTTAAGAAAAAACCATTATTGTCGAAATTTTGTATACTATATAATTTTAGGTTATTTAAAAAAAAAACTATTTACAAAATAATTTCCATATTCCAAGGAAATTAGTGGATATGATAGAAGTGGCCACCAAAGAAAGTAGGATGAAAGTCCGAGTTCAGAATGACCTCACGGAGGAGTTTGCCGTAGTCACTGGACTTAAACAAGGAGATGCCCTGTCACCTGTGCTTTTTAATTTAGTACTAGAACATGTCCTTAGAACAGTGCTAGCATTAGACATAGGCGTACATATGAATGGAAGGCATAAGGTGATAGGGTATGCTGATGACCTGGTTTTGCTCGGCGAAACCAATGATGAGGTGCAAAAATCCGCAGAAGCCCTTAGAACTGAAGCTCGGAAGGTGGGTCTGAGTATTAGCCACGAGAAGACAGAGTATCTCCACATGAAAAGGTACCAAAACTCTCATACTGCCAGAAACGACCTTCATGTAGGAGATATCACATATAAAGGAGTCTCAAAAGTGAAATATCTAGGCTGTACCATAACGGACTCAAACAGTCGGGAAGATGAGATTGCTATAAGAGTTCAAAACACCTTGCGCTGCAGTGCAGGTCTGCACAAGGTGTTGGTGTCCAGGCTTCTCAGTAGAAATATAAAGATACGTATATACAATACAATTATAAGACCTATATTGATGTATGGATGTGAAGCTTGGACACTAACGCAAAAGGAAGAAAACCAACTCTTAACTACAGAACGAAAGGTTCTTCGCAAGATCTTGGGACCCGTGCAAAGACCTGATGGCAGTTGACGGATACGAACAAATGTCGAGATTGAACAACTAGTAGCCCAATCCAATATAATCGGAGAAACAAAGGCGCACAGACTCCGGTGGCTCGGCCACGTCGAAAGAATGGGAGAAGATCGCGGGGTCAAAAGGGCATATCTGGGCCGAGCAACAGGGCGTCGTCCTATTGGTCGTCCCAGATACCGTTGGATTGATAGGGTTAACGCGGATCTTCGGGAGCTTCGAGTAACCAACTGGCAAGAAGTATCCGGGGATCGCGTCCGATGGAGAACTCTCATATCGGAGGCCAAGACCCTTTTTGGGGCGCTGAGCCAACGGAGTAAGTAAGTAAGTATACAAATATGATCATGTTGAAAATCATCAACATTTTAATAACAATAGGAGGAAAACTCGTTGGTTCCTTTTTGCAAAAGTAGGTCCTTATTACAAGTAGTACTTTAGACCACTATCCGTAAAAACACCTCTTTCTAGCGTGAAATAATTGTTACGTTTCGATGGAAAGTATGGTTGCCTTTTTATACGGCGACCATCTTAGTTCTCGGGAGTAGCAATGCATCTGTGATTGATTTCATATAGAATCCATGTTCTATTTGAAGTCGCTTACAGATGTCCATGGGCGGCAGTGACCACTTACCTGGTATATAGCAAACGAGCATGCAGGCCATGCTCGTTTGCTACTTACTTACTTACATACTACTTCAAACAGATAAAAAGGACATCTGTGGTCAACTGACACGCAGACACGGTCTGACAGTGGGCCCCGGGTTCGATTCCCGGTCAGACAGGATCTGATCAGTTTAGATTCTTGTTCTGGGGATGGGTTTTTGTGTATTCGTCTTTTGTGTGTGTCCATAGCACCCACGACACAGGAGAAAATCCTACTGTGGGGCTGTGAGTGTAGAAAACTTTAACTCCATATAATTTACAGCAACATAAATAGTGTGCGACAATATTTATGAATAAACATGTATATCGATTTCACAGTGTACGATATAGTAACTGAATATTTACTACATTATAATATTTCAATTCGCGTTGTTGTGTTGTAAAATATTTTTAAGGTACCAGGGGTGTTCATTCCCTTGATAATCTTCCCGGGTAAAAAGATCCGAGTCCCGTGTAAACCTTATAACGTGACATAAAACTTAAAAAGTAAAAATGAACTAGATGTAGGGTAGGCCCCAGCACCGTGGTTTGGCCCTTACCATGATCTACGCAACTGAGTCGAAACATCGGCAAAAATAAATGAAAAACTGCTTATCGTGAATCCGTTACAAATTAATATATAATAAAGCCGACATAACTTTATTAACATAACTTAACATATGTATTTTGGGTACAACCGATTATTGTCCAACTACTGGACACGGATCTTCTATCAGAATAAGAGAGTTTTAGGCCAGTCCACCGCGCTGGCCAAATGCGAGTTGATGGACTTCATACACCTCCGAGAACTTTTTTTAAAAGAATTCTTGGGTGTGTAGGTTTCCTAACGATGTTTTCCTAGATCAAAGAGTATTGATAATTAATTTCTAATACGCACATAAATCAATGGTGCGTGCCTCGGGTCGAATCTCGGACCTCCCGATTGAGAGGGCAAGTTTCAACTCTAATGGTTTAAACTTGCTATCACTGCTTTATGGTGCTGTGCTGTTTTGTATTTTAAATGTCTACTATTTATATATTTTTTTTACCAGGTTGATATAAAATGCCATGAAGCATTAAATCCGCGAATTGTGTCCCTTACCTTTACGTTTATAGCATAAGGAATAAGCAAAAAATATTGTCCGGCAAATGGTGTACATTATATTACACGGCGGTCCGAATGCATTTAACCATAACGCTTGGGATTGTGGAGATATAAGGATAATACGACACAGAATAAACCACTTTGTGGTTCTATTCATGATTTCATATGTGGATAAATGTATGTATGGAAATATTTAGAAAGATATGGAATTAAGCATTAACCATCCAAAAAACTGTAGATAATAAAAAAAGGAGATAGAAGCTTTAACTTCAGTTAGGACCGTAAAAAAAAATTTGACTTATAAAATAATTCGATGTAAAGCGATGAATAAGTTTTTTTACCTGATAAATAGGTATGCTACAATATATGTATATTGCTACAATATATTGTATTTTGAGTTTGTTTAGACAATGTTTAATTTGGTTTTGTTAATTTATACTTATCTTATAATTTGGATGCACCTTCAAAACTTTGCCAAAACATGAAAATATGAATGCAAATTCTAATAGACTAAATAATATTTTTAACCATATTGTGCACATCGGGTATTAAGGCTACACATTATTTGATATGTCGGACTTCTGTTGAAGATCACTACGTAGTATAAAACAAAGTCCCAATGTATGCTTAGATCTTTAAAACTACGCTACTGATTTTAATACAGTTTTTTTTAATAATTATAGTGACTCAAAAGGAAGGATTTTTTGTATAATACAATCATAATATAGTGGAGGAACACTGATAATTTTAGATTTTTGACTTTTAAGCGGAACAAAGTTCGACGGGTCAACTAGTAAACCTATAAAAAAGTTCAAACAGCACTACTTCTCGGTATTATTAATGTAAATGAAACAAAACAACAAGCCCAATATTATCACAGCTCATATCAATAACTTCGCATGTATCTTATAACAAGTTCGCAGTTCATAGTCGAGAGCCTGGTTTCGCGATATTTGGAAACGATACTTATTTATTGCTTTGTATTCGAAATATCTTCTGAACTTATGAGCCTAATTCATAATAACGCTAATATTATGTAAGGATGAGGGAGAGACCTCAACGTGACAGTGAAAATATAGCACAATGACAAGTCCACTTTGAATTAGACATTACTACTGTTTAATATTAATAAATTTAATTATGCGTAAATAATTACGTATATTCTCATGTATGTATGTGTTTTAGTTATTTGAAAATAAACAAAACAACAAACTCAGCATTATCACAGCTAATATTAATAACTTCGCACGTATCGTAACGAGTTCGCAATTCACAGTCGGCCTTGTTTCACGAAGTTCGGAAACGAAACGAGGGTATTTATTTATAGCTTTATATACAAAATATCTGGAAAGGTCATAATTTATAAAGCGGTTATTTTAATTCATTAAATTTATTTTTGAGAGAATCTTTCACGGAAACATTAAGGGACAAACTGTGTGTGTGTTCACTTAAGAATTTAATTTGAGTACTGATTAATAAACGTAAATTTGATGTTACAAATTTCAGAATTTAAATAAGGATTTTTTTAGTTATTAGCAAATGTAATAACATGATATAATATTGAAATAAAAATAAAGACAACAAAGAAAGTTTAATATCTCCATTGCACATTTTTCAATTCTAATCATTTAAAAATAAACAAAACAATGAACCTAATATATTCACAGTTAATATCAATAACTTTGCCCATACATATAATAGCTAATTCGCAGATCGCAGTGTTGTTTTCCGAAGTTGTGAAACGAAGCGCGCGTTTTTGTTTATTGCTCTATACTCGCATTCGCATTCACGGCCTCGGGGCTATTAGCTCAAGCTACTATTGCGCGAGACCGAATCGTGGAGTGTGTAACTGATGTCACACCAGTGTTATTATCAATAACTTTGCACATAATATACTCGTATAATAGGTAATTCTCAGTTCGCAGTGTTGTTTCGCGAAGTTGTGAAACGAAGCGCGGGTGTTTGTTTATTGCTCTATACTCGCATTCGCATTCACGGCCTCGGGGCTATTAGCTCGAGTTATTATTGCTCGAGACCAAATCGTGGAGTATGTAACTAACGTCACATGAGTGTGGTAGGAAGTGTGTTGCATTCGAATATTTATCTAATAAATCATTGTGTTTCATTTGTAGCATCGATAGATCAGTTTTCATATTGTCGATAATTTTTTTGAGGTTTTTACTCCTTTTAATTATGAAATTAAGTTATTTTTCTTTGTATTCCGATCGTACCCGTAATCTATGACGTAAAGCAACGTCAGATGCACGTTGATGCTAGATAGTTTACCACTATTGCTTAATTTTCATGCACTCTTAAATATTAAGGCTACGTTAGGAGGTCCCAAATGTTAACATCGAATAACAGAGATTTAATCGTGCTGGAGGCCTGATGTTTATTTTTTTATAGTTTTTATATTAAGTATATCAAACTTTTATAAAAGCTACCTAAAGTAACTACTGCTATGTTACTTATTAACCTTCTAAAAATCACTAATATGTTAATTAAAAAGTAGGTTCAAAATACAAATTATCGGTAGACATAATAGCATAATTGTACATAATATCATGCAGAGTTTAATGCGATTTAACTAAACAATAAAACTGAAAATATGTGCATAGAGAATATTCAAACTAAATGTTAGCCACATCCAAGCAATAACCAAAATTAATACCATTACTATAGATATTATTGCAAAATACAACCATTTACATCAATTATTCTGTAAGTTCCATCATGTCATTAAAACTTATGCAATTTAATATTAAAATACCTGGAGTATTCGGCGACTAAAGTTCTGTATATTCATTTACACTATTGGGATACATCGTATCTACATATAATAAACAACATCTATATATTATTAATACGTGAAGCAAAAACTTTTGGTGCATTTTTAAGTAATGTACCGCGGACCTATTAGTTTGAAATTTTGCACGGTTAGTGGACGTAGAGAAGGAGTGCAGAATGTTAATATTTGTTTCAAATAATGCATATATCATATTTGATATAAAATCAACTAAAAACACATTACACCCACTACCATGCCTTTGTCACAAACACATACTTATTAAACGAAATAGAACATTCAATGTCTTACTATGAAAACACATAACGTCAAAAATGTCTTAGTCAAAATACCGCTATTTCTTTTAGATAGAGTTCTCTTTATATTTAACGGGCGAATTCAAAATTACTTGAAAATTGTTACAATTTATTTGAATTTGAGAAATATGCGTACTATGTTAGACAATATGAAGTTTAGTTTTTTATTTTAAATTACGGTCGATCAATGCGACGGGTCACTAGTTTATATTGTTACATTATTATAACTACGCTAACAATGACATCTATTAAGTAGGCAATATTAATGCTAATAATTAATTTTCAATTTAACAGTCAACGCTGCGACATCATGCTTTACACACAAGACAAGACAAGTGCTTTAGAGACCTAAAAGACCACAAAACTAATTGATTACTTTTCTAAAATACAGATTTAAAATTGTTTATATCTTCCAAAAAAAAACAATGACATTTAGTTGAAATTATAGTACTATGTGTTAGGTCTTTGAACTCAGATTTAAGTAGAAAACAAATATGTTATATAATATACTACAAGTTGCGGGTTACCACAAGGAGTGAAAGAACAAGATTTTAGTCCACGCACGATTCGAAAGTATTTTTTTTTTTGTTTTTGAGGGGGAAACCTTCAAAAGGGATGCCATGGAAGCGATGCAGGGTTACGTGGGATTTTTACGGCACTAAAACACCCCCGGTGGCCATCCTCGGCGCTATAAAGAGGTCTCCGGGATCTCCAAAGGAACGCGACCAGAATCCTCTAAGCGCGTTGCTCCATCGGGCACCTCCCAGATCGGCGGCTGGACTCACCGTCCCGTCTAGTCTTTAAGGCGGTATTCGACAACACATACCGCCGTCCTTCCCGGCATCGCATGACAGAATGGTTCGAGCTCCCACTCTAGCCGCCCTCAATCCCGGAAGCCCCTTGTAGTCGCCTCTTATGACAGTCAAGGATGCCGTAGCCCTATTCTGATCCCGGAACTACAGGGACGACAATACGAAAGTCCTGCAAGACAACTGATAGATCTCTTAACGACCGAACGTGATAAACGAAATATAATATTATTAGTGTAAATTTTATTTTATAGGACATAAATTTTCGAGATATTATACTCAGATTTAAAGCAGCTTTTCTTTATAAATAAAAAAGCCTGTATTTTAATATGGATTTCTGAATACTGAACGATCTAACCTAGTATACTATAAACTTTTTTTTTGTACTCTGCTGTATTTGCATCCAAATTTCCAATTACGTTGATTCCTTACAAGCAGTTGATCTTGAAACAGGTCAAGAGATATGGGCAAAACAAAATGGATGGGCTTGAATACATAAAATATGATATCATATGTTATCGTTGGTCGTAAACAAAAATGTCACATTATTTGAGCGACGTAGATTATAAAAATAATCAGATAGCGGATACTGAACCCTACAATTCAAATAACTACATAAATCTACAGGTGAACTAAAGATTTTCTCAGTAATTTTAAGTAGTTATCCAAATTGTGCTAAAGTATATTGAAAAAAATGTATAAAATTGGCGAATCCACGTACAATTTTACTACAAATGACGCGGTTATTGCCAGATCTGGAGACCCATGAAATAATGCATCTATTTATCTCTAACATTTTTATATTTCCGTGCGTTATCCATCGTTTCTATTATCTCTGACTAGTAAAAATGAATAAAATATACATATAAATTTTAAAAGTTAGGTAAATTTTATGATCTTACAACTTTGTATGAGATATAAAAACCTTCCTTCATGAAACTTACCTTATGACTGTATTCAGAGAAAAGGAAATTCTATGACCAGGAAAAGCAATGCGCGTGAACGGTATCTTAATTTTGTTTCAACTAAAGATATAATATACTTTTTTAGGTATACATAGACATGTGGATATCATCTCTGCACTTATTTTTGTCTGGTGAGATCCATGATAAATGTTGCTTTAATCTAGTTACTTAAAAATAAATAAGGGAGAGTAACCATCATTATATGACCTGAGTCTGTCTTTGAACTGGATGTCAAAAGAAGAACCAAGTGGCTTCTGTATATGTTTTGAATTTTAAGTTATTCATAGATATCCGTGTGACTGCCGTGAGTTTCTAAGTGCATTACAATAGTGTCTGTAAAGTGAGACAACACCATTTTAGCGATATTGTGAGGAGACTATTGCAATAGATTTAATGAAACCACTGAGCTATCGAGTTTACTGAACCCGTAATGTTCGTAAAAGGGAATAGCTTGCTTTCAAGTCTCACAGTAACTAGCTCAAAGATGAAAATCACTGGTTTACAATGGGTTACTGGTTACCTTGGTTACTCAATCCTACGCAGTGATTCTCAAACTGTCGTATAAAGTAAAACCTAGAGCCATCTAGAATTCGACATAAGTTTGTTTTTTCGCTAGTAGTGCGCCGAGTTTCTTTTAAATTTTCCAACGAGATTAGATATATGTATGACAAGAAAATATTGGAAACCAGTCTAAACGGCGATTCAAATGCTAACGTGTGTTTAAATCAGATAATGCGTGCACGATTATCAAGTATTTTCACAAATAAAGTCGTATTCAGACTTCGGTCCACAAATGAAACGGTAAAATTCAACAACATAACATCATACCTCGTAGACAAAAATGAATCGAACAAAAAATTATGGTCATAGGTACTTAATTA
The DNA here is from genome assembly GCA_949699795.1 of Spicauda simplicius. Classification (NCBI taxonomy): domain Eukaryota; kingdom Metazoa; phylum Arthropoda; class Insecta; order Lepidoptera; family Hesperiidae; genus Spicauda; species Spicauda simplicius. The sequence continues at coordinate 7,365,450 of OX453067.1, read as the reverse complement.
AATTTATTTCGTAGAAGCGTGCATAGGTAATATAAATAACAAAATACGACGAAATAAAAGGAAAATACAGACGAACTCGTTTCGTGCAAACACACACTCGTGCGTTACCAGATAAGGTGGTAGCACCAGCGTAGTTCGACCGGGGAGGTATCACCACTACACCTATTTCTAGCGTGAAGCACTTTTTGCGTGTAGATGGAAGGGTGTTATAGCCGGCACACTTTTTATATGCGCCGACCATCCTAGTCTCCGGGAGCACCAACGCATCCGTGATTGACTTCTGATAGAATCCATGTTCTATATTTAGTTGCTTATACCTATATGTCCATGGGCAGTGACCACGTACCATCAGGTGGACTGCATGCTCGTTTTGTACTTCAAGAGCAGTGATAGTGATTGAAACTTGCCATCTCGATCGGGAGGTCCGAGGTTCAAACCCAGGCACGCACTACTGATTTATGTGCGTATTAGAAATTAATTATTACTGCTTTTTGGTGAAGTAAAACATCGTTAGGAAACCTACTCCGAGAGTTATTTAAGAAAAAAGTTCTCAGAGATGTGTGAAGTCCACCAATTTGCATTTGGCCAGCGCGGTGGACTATGGTGTAAACTCTCTCATTCTGAGAAAAGACCCGTGCCCAACAGTGGGCCAAATAATGGGTTGATGAGTGATGACTATCATGCTTTTTGATACACAATATAAGAGAAGATTTGTAGTGTTCATAACATTACATTGACTTGCTTGCGTCTTGTCTTAACTACATCTTAATTAACTTAGCTAACGCTTCCGTTCAACGGAGGATGTGAGAATTCATGGAAGTAAACATTATTCTTGTGAACCTTTATAACTTAATCAAGCATTTAGGAATTAGCAAATTTTGCCTAATATTAAATAACTTACTAATTTTACATGTTTACCCCACTGTCAATGGCTTCCTAGTCGATATGACGTAATAAGAATGATTTGTAATGTATAAGATCGCTTAATAAAATATGACGTATGAAGTTACAAATATTAAACTGATTAAGACAAAACAAAATTTTATGAGACTCAAACATTTATGAAGAGTCAGTCGTCGAGTCTTTATTCTTAGAACTCGCGACCGATTCCTCTAATCTGTTTAAGCAAAGCGCGAACGAGTCGTGTAAGTCAATTAACCACAAACGAAACGAATACGTGTACAACTTTTCTTGGATAAATACATGTTTTAAATACTATCCTTAACTACTAATATAAACTTTACATATTAACATTTCCAGTGATTATCAACGAGCCCTTCTAAGTATTATAAGTTTACTGAGAAACGACTTAGACAGCTATCTTTAGTGTTGTGGCTCAACACATAAAGAACTAGTCACGTTTGGCGTTGTTGATAATAACTTAGTATTTTCAATAGGATAAAAAACGGTCGCTTCATCACAATTGAGCTCTCAGCTAGAATCTCAGGAGTTTATTTTAAAACAGAACGTAATGGCAAATTGGTATTCGTAGGTGCATTGTTGCCGTAAATAAATAAAGGGAAGTTTTACCAAAAAAATTCAGATCCCATTACTAAGCCAATATAGCACGCTGAATAACAAGTTAAAATACAACTACATACTATAGTATCAGCAACTGTATAATATAGGTAGACTAACCTATACGTGCGGCTTCGCTCGCTTTGAAGTCAGGAGTCATTAAGATATTAATTTGAAGGCTTTGAAGTGGCTAGATTTTAAATTTTTTGACAAAAAAAATCATGTCTACTAAAATATCCTTTGTTTTAATACGCCAAAAATATGTGTACCAAGTTTTATGACTATAGGTTGAGTAGTTTTGGTGTGAAAGCGTGACAAAGTTACATTCAGATTTATAGTATTAGTAGATATAACTATTGAAATCAGGTTGTATGCAATTATACTGGACGCCGAGATACATTCAGAATATTCGGACTCGCGTAACAATTTTTCTATTTCAAATCCCGTTTTGATTCAAATGCTTTACATATTTTATCCTCCAAAAATGTTTTATGAAAAATGTGAGTTCACTGTTTTGTCAGAAATTTCCATTCCCGTCGCGATGTCATAACATTACGTTGGCATATGTGAGTATTGTAACATGTCCACACATGGAAGTTGGTAGAACCAGTGTAGTTTGACCAGGGACCACCGCCACACCTATTTCGACGTGAAGCATTTCTTGCGTTACGATGGAAGAGTGTGGTTGCGGCACACTTTTGTGTGAGGTGACCTTCATAGTCCTCGTTAGTAACAACGCATCTGTGATTGATTTCAGATAAAACCCATATTCTGTATGAAGTTGATTATAGATGTTCATGAGCGGCAGTGACCACTTATCAGGTGGACTGCATGCCCGTTTGCTTCTTCATTAAACGTATTATATTAAAAGTATTTCACTTTATGTTCATAAAGGATCACATTAAATAAATCACATCGAATAGTTACCAATTCAAAAACCGATTAAAACCCTGATGACATCGGTCAACACACCGTTGCAAAGTAAATGTCGGCATTAAGCGGTACAAACACTTTTAATTGCGTTTCTGTGTTTTTGAAGGAAATTTCATTTAAACTGTGAATTTTGCATAACATTCGCAGATTTCGTGTAACTACTGAACAAATTAAGTGAAGTTGGGAATTTTATTACGCCAATGTTCATCATGACAGTGTGGGCATAGAAAGACTTTTTACTGTTTATGTACCGACTTGATTGGTAAGGTTTCTTTTCTGTATAATATAAAAGTAACAGAGAGTAGAGCAGTGATAGCGTAAAGGTTGAAACTTTCCCTCTCAACCGGGAGGTCCAAGGTTTAAACCCAGGAAAGCACCATTAATTTATGTGCTTATTAGAAATTAATTATCACTGCTTTGCGGGGAAGGAAAACATCGTGAAGAAACCTATACACCCGAGAAAAAAATAATCTCGGACTATGCCCTAAAACTCTCTTATTCTGAGAGAAGACCCTTGCCCAGCAGTGCGACAATAATGGTTGACTAGTAGTATAAAAGTAACAAGCGAGCATGCAGTTGACCTGATGAAAAGTGGCCACTGCCGTACCTAGACATCTACAATCAATCCCAAATTTGATCAGATTCTTACCTTAGATTGGATACAGATGCGTGCGTGCGATGCAGAGGCTTTTTTGGCTCAAGCTTTTTAACTTAGACTCAAGGGTAGCCCTTGAGAACTAAGTTAAAAAGCCTTGGGTAGATATATTTACCCAAGGCTTTTTAACTTACTGCACTCTTTCTGCACTCTTCAGACCTGAATTACAGTTCACAACAGCACTGTTTTCGTCAGAGAGACTATTTATATTTTTATTGTATTAAAATATTAAATGTAAGTTGCAGTTACCACACATGGGAATCTATTATCCAAAAAAAGGATCGAGGTAAAGTCACAGAAGCGCTTATATCCTTAAACATTAAGTTAGAATAGTTTAAATATCATACTTCACGTACGTTTTAAACGAACTAATCTTTAGTCATTGACATTACTGTTCCAAACAAAAAAGAAATATGGCGGACAACCACAGGATTTGTACAACTTTCAACTAACGCATATTTGTCATAAATCTAAGATAATTTTGTCGTCAGTCAGCTTTTGATTAAATTCCTAATGTTGTCCCCACGAACATATACCTACATTAATGAAAATTCTCCCAAAAGGCATTTGACAAAATCGAACTAACTTTCCCTTTGTACGCGCGCTTCGGTATGCTTTTATTGTGATCATTCGTCACAATTAAAAGTTCCGAGGCTAACGATTCCTCTGCTTATTTTTACTCTGTTTTTTCCTTTTTCTAATGTGATATATTATCAATAATACCTGTTCATTTTGTCTCGTGTGCTCAATTATATTTTGTGTGCCAAATTTTAGCTAAATATGATATGTAGTTTTTATATAAAAGAGTAAGTAAAGAGTTTAAAGAAGGCTGTATGAGCGCCTAATAATTGTTGTTGCTATCAAACGTAAAAATCAAGTATTCTAATTCAATTGTACAAAGTTTGCCGCAAAAGTTTGGTTATACCGCAGTTGGTTATAATAACAGTAGCAATTAGAACATTTATAAACACAAACATAAAAAGTAAAAAGATCCTTTTACGATGTGAAAGACTTATATGAGGTTCAGAAGATCAGACTTATATGAGGTTGGCCACATATGCGATGCTTTTCCAGAGTGCTAACTTGGAATGCTTGGGATAAGTAAGTTTCCCTCACCACACCCTTCAGGCTAAAACACGGTATCATTTAACGATTTTTTTATAATATTGAAGTAGCAAACGAGCATGCAGTCCACCTGATTGTAAGTGGTCACCGCTCCTATGGACATCTGTAAGCAACTTCATATAGAAAATAAATTCTATCTGAAGTCAAACACAGAGGCGTTGCTACTCCCGAGGACTGAGATTGTCGCCTCATGTACAAGTGTGCCGGCAACCGCACCCTTCCATCGAAACGTAAGAAGTGCTTCACGCTAGAAATAGGTGTATCGGTGGTATTTTCATCGTTGAACTACACTGGTTCTACCACCTTCAAAATGCTATTATTAGGCATAAATAGGTGTGCCGGTAGTGCTTCTGGAGTGGACTCACAAAGAGTTGAACGACCTTCAATTAATATAACTTATGCAAAAAATACAGTACCTACACAAATATCTCATAAAATTATTACATAAGAAATAATTACAAGTTTTGATAATTGGAAGTCTCCAAGATTAAGTCTCTTAAATATAAGTATATTTTTAAAATATTTGCTAACCACAAATTAAAAATAAAAAGATACCTAGACTAAGGTACATAATGCTGAACAAATCTTTGCTCCTATACAAATACTTAAAGTATCGTGATTTATACAAAATTGTGTAGGCACATATAGATAAAAAGTCATATTTTTATAAATTCTAAAAATGATATGTTCAGGTACTTTATAATCAAAGAGTAAGCATATTCAAATACACTATAGAGAACGCATTGAAAAGCATAATACGTTAGGATAAGAGGTTCTTCGTAATAGAGCCTTATTTAGAATAGGATATGACAAAAGACCTTTCGGCCGTCTCTTCAAGAAGACAGGTAAATTGCTCCAAGCATTGTGCAAAGATTTTTCTTTGAAAAGTCACCCAAAGTTATCGTATGTGTGCCTAATGGACGATTTACATGGACATGGAGTACTGCTCGCATCTTTGGACTGGAGCGCCAAAATACCAGCTTAACCCTCTTGGTTCCGTACAGAAAAGCGCGGTTCAAATCGTCTACGACCCAAGGATCACCGATCCGTTACAACCCTTAAGCCTGCAGAGGGACATACATACATATGTAGGTTCGTGATCTATCAGCTTTACAATGGCGAGTATTTTGAGGAACAATTAGACTTGGTGCCCACATCACCTTTACTTCATCGCATCACGTGCCGAAGGATGAGGTTTCATCTAGATAAACCGAACTCGTGGCGGTCCTCTACGGTTCAATTTGCGCGCTCCATTCTGCCGTGAACTCGAAAGATGCTGAATGAGCTTCCTCCTGTATTCCTGGAGCGCTATGACACGTATGGAATTCCCGGAGTGCTACAACACACACGTATGGTATTCTCGGAGCGCTATGACATGGGGCTCTCAAAGAAAGGTGTAAAAAGAGCTCTCCTTTAAAAGCCGGCGATGCATTGGCGACTCCTCACGTGTTGCAAATATCCATATGCTATGGTCACTACTTTCCATCAATTGGCCCGTGTTATTTATCGTTAGGTACAACTATAAAAAGCTTAGACATAACAGTCCAGTAATTTTAATTCACATTAATTATTATTACATTGCGTACTCAGTACCGAAGTATTGAGTATTAAAAGCAACGTTTATTTTTTTACTGCTAGCAATACCTATATTACGGACACGATAAGGAATTTCTTTGACTCAAAATTACGTCATTAATTCATACCCCACGGAATAGGCGTTTCAATGATACCTCATTTGTAAAAACACGACGGATAGTTTATTTAGGAGATCAGACGGACCAGATGAACAGATATATAAACCTTGTTAAAATCATAAACCTTTTGCCTTTGCCGTTACCAGGTAAAATTATGAGATATCAATATCAGATACCAGATAATCAGATATAATATCTGAACACGTGAGCGGAACAAAGGGCGTGGTCGTTATATTTTTAGAAGGTGATTAAAAGAAGCTGGGAGTTCAACAGTGTCTTAATAAGCAATTCATCTATTAGAGCAGTGAATCGAGCAAAACCTATTATTAAAGGAAAAGTGAAAATCTAAGAGCTATTCCACGGATTATAGCAATACAACTAATTCAATCCGGAATGGAAACAAAGTTGAAGCAGTTAAATATTAACCGATATTGGCATTTCCCGGTACAAGTTTTAACTGAGTTGGCTTTCAATTACCTCCAACTTTTGCTTTCGTCGACAAATTAGGAGTGGGTTGGAATTGTGCCGTCCTACCGATTTTATTTTTGTTCCGAGCCTGTTGTAACTTCGTTTAACTTCAAGTTATTTGAAACAAAGAATTTGAATAAGTTATAGGAAATACTATCCCAAATTCAATGAATGGTAATTTATTTTAATGAATTACTTCAACTGAAATCATTGGAATCTGAAATTTCTTTCCAAGCGATGATATCACAATAATATGAAATATCCGTAAGCAGTAAAGGTACGGTACAATACAATACATCAATTGAGAGTGTATGTAGAAATGAGGCAACCAACTTAGCTACGAAGTAGCAACGCACCTGTGATTGATTTCAGATAGAAGGTATGTTCTATATGAAGTTGCTTACAGCTTACTCCACGGGCAGCAGATGCCACGTACCACGTGGATTACATGCTCCTTTCCTAAAGCACATATTTATTAATTCCTACCTGGTACAGTATAATATTATTGAAACTCTTCCGGTGTCAGTAGCAGAGTAGTCGCCGCCGGTTGGGTTTTAGTTGCTCTCACAGCGTCGGGTAGTACCGTCGGGATCCTTTTGAAGGTTTCCCCTCGATAACAAAAAAAGTCTTATGCGGTCAACCATTCCGGTCACAATCAGCTTCTCCAGGTTCTAATCGGATTTGCGTGTCATGTGACCAAAGAACTCGAAAGAGAGAAAAAGAAAAGAAGTGGGACAGGTAATATGTTGCAAATACTTTACATAATTGAACTAATTTTCCAACATATAGTTGAATAAAACGAGCTCGTTCAATACGCTAAGAACTAAATGGTTGCCAATCCGCCTGGTCGGATGGATTAGTAGTTCGAATGCGATTTCACTGTAAATATATTTGAAAATTCTCTTCTAAGTAATGCGCTTTTTCTATAGTATTCTGAGCAACTATTAAAATACTTTTGAGGAAACCCGATTGTAATTTATTTTATGTAAGTGACAAAGAAAAATATCCAACGGTTAACGACAAAATAATTCCCTCCTATGATTATGAACTTACCTAAAGAAGATTTCTTAAACTTACTGAGATTCGTTCAGTTAATGAACAATATCTTCTTGATATGGTACATAAATTTTCTGCGCTTATAATATAATGTCTATTCTACCTAAATTGTGTCACAATAAATCTCCCTTAATAATTCGGATACAGCAACGCTACACTGCTATTAAAGACACTAAATGACCGCTTTAGTAGTAACAGTTAGATATGTATTGTTCTGTATTGTAAGCAGAATAAATAATCTTCCGAAAACCGAAATACTCTTTTCACATATCATTACCAAAAACACCTTTCTCAGTTTAACAGATTTAGCCAATACGATTACAACCATTTAGCTTTAACGACCTTTACCTATCACATCCATTCTCCATCCATCACGGCTATATTTAGCTCCATCTAAAAGCACTAAACACTAGCTATATCCTAAACTAATATCTATCACGCCACACCTCCAGCATCAGCTAAGTGCCTCATATGTTACAGAGCGCTTCGCTACACTCCAATTGATTAATGTCTGGATATTAGTGTGATCTAATGATCTAGATATGTGCAGCATAATGGTATATGTAATATAGGTTATTTTTAAGATCTAAGTAGTAATCAAGCATGCAGTACATCTGACAGTGGTTACTACCATCCTAAATGTGGAAGCTACTCCATATATAATAGGGGTAATCTGAAGAGCAGTGATAGCCTAATGGTTGAAACTGCCCTCTCAATCGGAATGTCCGAGGTTCAAACCCAGGCACGCACTGCTTTTCGGTGAAGGAAAACAACGTGAGGAAACCTACACACCCGAGAGTTCTTTAAAAAAAAGTTCTCGGAGGTGTCTGAAGTCCACCAATTTGCACTTGGCCAGCGCGGTGGACTATGGCCTCATTCCGAGAGAAGACCTGTGCCCAGCAGTGGGACAATAATGGGTGGACGATATTATCTGAAGTGAATCACAGATGCGTTACTATCACGAGGACTATGGCGCTCAATTCATATGAAAGTGGACTAGAAACCATACTGTTCCACTGAAGCGTACTATTTAACTCTAGAAACAGATATGCTACTCGGTTAAACCATATTACGAGTAGCTCTTATACCTCGAAAAACTATTCGATACGTGAAGATTTTTGTTTCGGCCATGTGGATTGAAAACCACAGTATAAAAAAACATAGTTTTACGAATACCTTAACAAGGCATACCAGAACTAGGCATAGAATGCTTACTTTTACCAGCAACAATGTTCAATACCAAAGCTTGCGGTGAGTGAATAGATTTGGAAGATGGCCGCTTGAGCACGCACGTATGCGCTGACAACCCTCTCGATACAGAAGGCAATATACCAATGCAGCTCGAGAGCCCCTACCGCTAGGCCACAAAACATTTGCTTCGCGTTTCAACTGACTGTTTGAGCGAAATTTGAAGAATTTCACTTTAATATGCAACGAAATTTGTGGCCTTATAAAATTAGAAATATGAATTTGTTACTAACACCCAATGCGGCCGCAATGCGATTAAATTGAATGCGATTGAAGGTTGCGTATGTTTTGTGGCCTTCAGATCCGTACTGTAGTAATGCAATGCGTTCTGAAAATTCAAATACAAAATTGTTGGACGCATAAAAATTCTATTAACTCAAGAGCTCCACGATTTTATTTTATTGTCCCATTAATATCCTTAATTGGTTATGTCTGATGCACTTAGAATGGTGTAATGATTCGTACCTAAGATTAATTGAATATATTTTTTTACTTTTACTACATACTTAATCTATATTGTTAATACCCTTTTTTTAAAAAATGAAACAGTTTAACTTGCAAGTTGTTTTACTCAATTTATCAAGACAGGCATTCTTGTTAACACAAAAGTTCAACCGTAACTATAAAAACGTTGAATTGGTTGATAAATAGGATAACTTGTTTGGACAACCTTTACTAAAATAAATTAATAATAATGATAATGTATAATACAAAAAAACGACAAAACGTAAATAAAAAACCACTATAAGTAATCAATTATGTTTTTTTTTGCCAAACAGTATATTTTTGAGCCAAGTTTATACATTCTAAGTGCCTAGTGTTTTAGAAATAACTTTAAGTAACAGCGTATTCTGAGTACCTACAAATATAATGCGCTATCCCGATTCTCTTATATTTTGTAGGCGCAAAGTAAAAGATGTAATTGAAAGCTGACCATTAAAAGTTGTACCGGGACGCAAATATCGGTCAGTGCTTAAACGCTTTACATTTAACATCTAATTGCAGTTTCAGTCACCCGAAATTGAACAGAATTAAAAAGTTACCGCTTCCAACTACTCGGTTCAAATATCGCAACGTTTTAGGCAAATTTCTGAGTTTTTAAGATCTGCTTTAATGATTTTCGGGTTAATTTGTTTACTAATTTGAAAATATAAGATTTGCTTTAACGTTTTACACTCAAAATTGTTTATTAATTTAAAAATAACAAAAATATAACTCGACGACCCGCGTGGCGCAGCGGTTACCATACCGGTTTGACGCACAATGGGTCCCGGGTTCGATTCCCGGCCAGACAGGTATCTGAATGATGAGTTTAGATTCCTGTTCTGGGTCTGGGTGTTTGTGTATTCGTCTTGTGTGTGTCCATGGTACCCACGACACAGGAGAAAATCCTACTGTGGGGCTATGAGTGTAGAAAGCGTGTAAGCGTGTATATAATCAAATATCTTCGTGGTCGTCAACCCATTACTGTTCCAATGCAGGGCGCGGGTTTTCTGTCGGTATAAAAGAGTTTTAGGCCATAGTCTATCGCGCTAGCTAAGTGCGAATTGGTAGACTTTACACACCTTTGATACCTTTTTTAAAGAACTCTTAGGTGTGTAGGTTTTCTCACGGTTTCATTCACCGTAAAGTAATGACAGTTAATTTCTGATACGCTTATAATTTTAGATAAATCAGTGGTGCGTGCTTAAGATTGAGCCTCGGATCTCCCAATTGAGGCGACAAGTTTCATCAACCATTAGGCTATCACTGCACACGAAAGAAAGTCTATTTCAAAAATAACTATTAAAGCTTTCAATAATTGTAACATAAATTGTAAACTTAAGTAGAAAACTCTTTAAAGTTACTTTAAAATATACAAACGTTGATTTCTAAAGTAGCCGAAAAGCAAAATCTAAGTTATTTATTAATAATTGAAAGCCGTTGATATTTATACCAAGTTAAAATGTATATCGGGGATGCCAAAATCGGTTACTGTTTATTCTCTTTGTACATTTCAACAATTTCGACACCGATTACGACTAGTTTTAATCGCTGGACATCGAACAGAGGAAATTTTCCCTTTGCAATTAGTTTGGTTAGGTTATTGGAAATAGTTAAGTCTATTTGTTCCGAAGCATTGCCTTTACAGATTAAATCTATTTTGCTTTCAATATCGGTACCTAACAGCGCTCGAAAAACATTACCCTACTATTAATTATTTGAAATTTCTTTATAGTGTCTATATTTATTTTATACTAGCTGTACCCGCGGCTTCGCCCGCGTGAAAATGAGTGTATCGCAAAGTTATTCCCGCACAAATCTCGACTCCATTGAAATTCTATGATAAAAATAGTCTTTATGTTGTTCCACAACCTTTTCTATAGTGAAAGTCCGATCCAAATGAGTTTAGCCGCTCAGGTTATTACCCGGACAAACAAAGAGTAAAGAAACGAATTTAAAATAAATATGTATTTGTGGATAAGATCATAATTGTTATGTGAAAATATTTTTAAAATTAGACGAATTAGAATTAGAATTTTAAAATTAGACGATTGTAAACCGCCTTTCTTTGAACTAATTAACAATCTTAGTGGTCACCCAATATCAAGAAGCAACCTGTAAAATAAATTCTCCTCCACATTTAAACCTAAACGCATCGATTACAAAGATTGATTTTAACTTTTCCGATTTGGAAAACACTATTTTATCGGACTTAAATTTCTGAGTAAGAACAAAATGCAACCACAACAAAAAATAGATTTTAATTTTATTTGTTTTAAATATTATTATTATTGTGAGATAATAATTAGGGATTATTTATATTTAAAAGGATGGTTTAAATAAAATCATACTTTGTAAAATAGGGCAATAGAAACAAATGCTACCGTAATATTATTAATTAACATGGCAAAACCATGCTCTTTCACCTCGCCAGCCTGGCCTCATTTGAAGTGCAATGTTTGTACTGGTCTAGTACAAAAAGAGGCTACTCTTACAAACTCATTTTACATTCGTGTCCTGTTCAACACTGGACACTATCAAGTGTTCAGATAACTCTAAAAATTCACGCTCTTCCGCGGTCGGCTTGTATTAGCATGCGCGAGCTAGACGGTTACCTACCCCTGCCGAGAGGCAAATCGCGATCTTTTTAATTTTAAATCTCTAATATCTTCAAAAGTATTTATTTGATGCATATAGTGTAAAAGCTAACGAATGCATTTATTTATATAAGGATTTATACCGAACAGAAGAGAACACACTCGAAAATAACGTAATATTTTTAGTTGAAATATGGAACATAAAAATAATTATTGTGACTTAACCATAACTTATAGAGATATGCTATCGCGGATTTATTTTATATTTAATGTCAGAATCCAGTGTTTCGTGGCCCTTAACGGAATAATTAGTAATTCAACATCAACATTTAATTTATCGATATTACTTCGTAGTTGTATTGTAGATAATGCCATCTATCAAATGTTCATACCTAATATTTAACTCATCGGGAATTCCTCGTAATTACAATCGTATCTTTCGCATTATAAATACGTTTTCATTTAAATAAAATTTATATCACATCTATTTGAATGATAATTAATTGTTACCAATTAATATGTATTATTTCTGAACAAACTCACGATGACGTCGAGGCGAAATGGCCAATATGGTGATTGTCATTTGCATTGGAATTTAACAAAATTCGCGACATACCGAGTTTTACGGATATATGTTGTCGATTCAAAATCAATATTTTGTAATGTTTTATTATTCACATAAGTTTATAATCAAATCTATAATACCCCTTGACGGAATTATTAGTACACCTCTTTGTCAAAAGCCAATATTATAGCGATTGTCATTTGCATTGGAATTAAACAAAATTCGCGACATACTGAGTTTTACGGATACATGTTGTCGACTCAAAATCAGTATTTTTTAATGTTTTATTATTCACATAAGTTTTTAATCAAATCTATGATACCCCTTGACGGAATTATTAGTACACCTCTTACCACTACCATACAAAACTTTATGCTCGATTTTAACATTTCCAACCCATTTTTTTAAAAAAAATAAAATGTAGCCTATAATGGATCCCAAGTTCACCACTATCTGTGTACACAATTTCATAAAAATCGGTGCAGTAGTTTAGGCGTGAAAGAGCAACAGACAGACAGACAGACAGAGTTACTTTCGCATTTATAATATTAGTAGGGAAGTAGGGATAGGTCTATGGGGGTACTTAAAAATTGTCAGTTACTATTTTTTTCTTACGCTATCACCGGTACGGAACACGACCTCAACTGTGAGGAAACTCAGAAACTTAGCGGGTTTGACGTCTTTGTTATTTTATATATATTTTTAATAATGTTTTCCAAGTGTGTCCGTTTATTTGCCAGGCGCTACACACCATATATTTCAAATATCATTTGAAACGAATCAGTTGCGAGAGTGATATGATCTTTAAATATGGGCCTGCGAACAGATGAAAGGGGGGGGGGGGTCAATTGATTATCAGTAGACGCAAAATCAAAACCAAAAAAGCGTTTGATTTGTTTTTAGCATTCGGGGTTTTCTTAACTAATTTAACAAAGTTACTTGTTTAAATAAACAAAGACAACATTTTCTACACTCACTAGATTTTTTTCTGTGTCATGGATTCTTTAGACACACTCTAAGATGAATACACTCGCACCCAGACCCATAAAAGAAATCTAAATTAATCATCCAAATTTGTGAAGTCTGGAATCGAATCCTTAGCCTATTCAAATCCTTAGCGTATTACGTGTTACACCATACCGGTCTAACACGAAATACGCTAAGGATTCGATTCGGCTAACCACTCCGTCACGCGGATAGTCGCAAATATGTATGTATTTACAAACTATTTTAATACATGCTTAATAAACAATAAATTAGCTTACCTTAGTAAGTATGCCCTATTTATTTAGATTACTTTATAGTTCGTACTGCAAATTTGCAAAGTACTCACGAATATTTGGCCTATATTTTGTAATTCTTCAAATTACTTCCAATGTCCTTTCGATGACATTTCTGTTTTTATCACATCAAAAAAATGACGAAACTCTAACTCAAGCAAACTTATATCATTACTTGCTTTGACGTTATTCAATAAGATGAGAGCAAAGTCGGTTGTTAGCTACTTTCATGTTGGCTGGAATTATTTCGATATAAATATAAATTTCGTGTAGTATGTTTATTATTTACGTAATTATATTACAATGTGCCTTATTGCATCTGAGTTCATAACGCTTTTCTATTTTTTTACCTTTATCTTTTCTGTAATACTGTCCTACAGCGATAAGTTAAATGTTTATGAATTTATATATGTTCATACTTATCCAAAGTCAATTCGTGTTTATCTGTGCATAGTAGGTTGATTAAGCTTTCCAGAATTGTTATTTTGAACCGTTCCTGAGTAGGTTACAGAGCGCGGTTATAGAGCGGTTGAAATATAAATAGCATACACAATACAATTCTATAGCAAGACTTTCAAACTTCATCGCGTATTCTCGCTTCATTAAGCAAGTATGCATTCTTACGACTAACAATACGGCTTGGTGCCTCGTTTGTGAAACTTTGAGACGAAAAGGCTCTTGCAGGAAATATTCTTAATTATGTACACTGTAGGAGACAAGCCAAATCTGTGACAAACTTTTATATGTCTTATTCAGTAAGTAAGCTTAATATTTTTTTAATTACACTTATTTGCTGTTACATTACAAGTTGTCACCATCACCAATAAGTATAGGCCACGCTTACGGGAAATGGTGACCACTTACGGCTTTTTAATCCTATATATTGTCGTTATAATTAAGAAATCATGTAATATTTTACCAACCCTTTGTTTAAAACTAAAAATTAATACTCTTTTACATCCACTACCTCAATCACACAAATACTGGAGGTAACTTTAATTACCATGTAAAAAAACATGATTGTAATTATATTTAAAAAAAATGGATATAAATAAGAAAAAAGACAAACCCGCTGAGTTTCTTGCTGGATCTTCTCAGTTGAGGTCGTATTCCGATCCGGTGGTAGTGTAAGAAAAAAAATGTAACTGACAATTTGTAAGTGCCCCCGTAGGCCTATACAAAATAAAGACATTTCATTTCAATTAACACAAATAAGGATCTACCAAAATGTCCGGAACTGTTAACTACTTTAAAATATAGGCTTTTCTAGTTTTCTCTTGAATACGCAACTACTAATTCGAAATAAAATCGAGGCCAACTAACTTAGAGTTGGGAAACACCGACGCCATTAATTTTCGACTTTTTTGGAGTTCTGCGGCCCTATTTAATTCAGCATTGTCCCAAACCGAGCTGCGGGCGATTAAATACTGGGTCAGTTTCTTTCTGTCACAGATTTTATGCTTATTTTTCAACATGAAAACAACACGAATTCGACAACATTCAATCGAGAACTTTCAATACAAGTGTTAAAGTGTTATATCAATATTGGTAATAAAAAATATAAAAGAGGTTTTCATTAAATTAGATAAAAAATAAAAGTATATGAAATCACGTTTTGTATTTTACGGTAACACTTTTGTACTTGCAAATTTATTATATCTTTCTTCTCAAATAAGATTAGACCTACCGAAGCTTAATCACTTTCGGAAGAAGCGACATAAGTGCAGTGACAAACGACTATTACACTACTTCAATTAAAAATAACAACTTTTTTATAGAGTTGTCTATTTTTAACATTGCAACATGTAAAGAAACTTAAAACTAAATTATCCAAAACTTTATACGATACAATGCAGTAATTAAACATGGCTTTTCTTGTAAGCCAAAACCATAAAGGAACATAAATTATGTATAGGTTATCGAAAGTAAGTAAAATTGCTACTCCAATTGTAAAATTATTCGTATAAAATTATACTTATTTCAGCTATAACAACAATCGGAAGTCTACAGTCATTTACCATAACGATTTTCGTGGAAGGTTGTTTTAATGTTAATAAAACCTTAGAACAATCGACTTAGTTAGCTGTTTTACGACCTGAGATTCAATGACCCGTTGTTAAGAGTCCTGATCCATGTTGCCAGGCAGACTTTAAGCTAGGTTATTTCTACTGTTTTGCCCGCTTGGGTCACATCTACCAGGGTAATGAGTAACCTATGCGTTAATTTAGGTCATAAAACTATGGTCGTGCCAAATTTAAGAAAACTTTGACTGGTAGTTTTTGCTTGAAAGACTAACAAGCACGTATATATCCTGATAAAATTTCGTACTATTAGAATAAACAAGATTTTCAAGGGGGTAGAACCAGTGTAGTTCGACCGGGGAAGTACCACCGCCACACCTATTTCTAGCGTGAAGTATTTCTTGCGTTTCGATAGAAGGGTGTGTTATTTTTATGATACAAAAATGAGAGTATAATTTATTTATAATAGAAAAGAATATATTTCGTCACAATGGTTAAAATTCCGTTTTATTTTTGTTTAAAAGTACGTTCATCGCCTTTTGTTAAGTAATTCACGTGGTAACAAAGTGGTTAAACCTTCATTATATTTATCTCTCATCTCATCAACCCATTATTGGCTCACTGCTGGGCACGGGTCTTCTCTCAGAATGAGAGAGTTAGGCCATAGTCCACCGCGCTGGCCTAATGCGAATTTGTGGACTACACACACCTCCGAAAACTTTTTTTTTAAGAACTCTCTGGTGAGTAGGTTTCCTCACGATGTTTTCCTTCACCGAAATGCAGTGATAATTAATTTCTAATACGCACATAAATCAGTGGTGTGTGCCTGGGTTTGAACCTCGGACCTCCCGATCGAGAGGGCAAGTTTCAACCATTAGGCTATCACTGCTCCCTATATTTATCACTGCTATAATATTCTGTACATGTCTTCTAATACACAAGTTTGGAAGTAACATTTTTTAAATGTCACTAGATGTACATCGCAAATTAACTCGCGTTTTTGATTTTACTTAAATGCAGACTAAATACATTCCTTCCAGGAATTTTATTCTTTTTAATTAAATTTGTAGTTTTGTTTTCTACCATTACAATTACATTTATTAAAATCCATCCAAGTTTTTTTTCATCTAAACCTATCAACTCTACAAAAAATATCACAATTTAAAATTATGTTAGTTTTTTCTTAATCGCCTGTGTAACATCAGGGCTATAAGTTAATAGATAGTTCTCAGAATCAATTAGGAACCACCTTATTTCGCGTAATGTGGAGTCTGAACCATTGTAGTTACATTTTTGTACTGCAAGCTATCAAATAACAATGAAGTGAGAAGGGAGGAGGGTCAATAAAAGTTAAATTTCCAGCTGGCTCCTTTTTAGCTATCGTAAAGAGTGATTTACGCGTGTCACAGTTTGGCGGGAGATTTGCGAGCTTTATGTTCGGCCAAAATGGGATAAGTTTAGGCCTATCAGTACAAATTTGGAAACTTATCGTATAATGACATTATTAGACGAATTGTTACATGTTTTGGACATGAGGAAAAGTACTAAAATGCTCATAATATAATGTGTATACTAAATAGAGATATATATTATCAGGTATAGACATTTCTTGGCATTTAAGACAATGTGTCGTTTGTTAAGAAAAAATATATGTTATAAGTTGACCATAATGTTATTTAGAATAGATATTTTTCCATATACATATTCTTAATGCATTTTATATTGATTCCATATAACTATATATCGAATGAGCATTGATACCTGATCATATAACCAACACTTGATGATGAATCTTATACATAGTATTAAATCCTCAGTGCAGTTCAGCAGGAACAGGAATAGAACCCAAAAGGTACAGAAATGCATAAAAGATAAAAAATAGAATAGATTATTATCAGCAATGATCCATTTAAAATTCTGTTGTGGGTCCTAATATCCTTGGATACATCTTTGTACGTACCTATAACATCATCATCACAGATTCTATTGGATATACATAACACGTTAATATTAAGCAATAAACTGCATAGCGTCAAAAATTTGTGTCCCGAAAAACGTGTTTCTTAATAATAAGGGTTTAATGAAACAAAAATTAACGACTTGGGTACTTAATGAGAAATGGAGGGTAGCTCCACTTCACTTCATTACCTTATCAGCCAGAACACTCCATGTTTTAGGCGCGACACCCTTAAGGGCCTAAGTGGGTCTAAGGCCCCTCCACTCAATCTGAGACCGCGCTATCTTTAGACGCCTCAGTCCACTCGACCTTGTGTCTTGCAATCTTTACCTTGCCCGTGGCTGTTAAGTTTATTTTGATTCTACGTTACGAAACATAAAGAAATCGTTTCAATAATACTTATATTTATGATCAACAACTAGTTAGGATGTTAAGAAGTACTGGTTAACTGAATCTTTTTTGCAATACGAGTATTCTTTTAATAATTTTAAAATACCATTCTTCTTCATTCCTCTTTAAAATTTAAGAGCTAAACGAGCTACGTTCGAAAACTCTTATTAAGTAATATACGATTATCGTGTATTATTGCGTATTATCGCATAGTATTTTACTTATGACGACATATTAATAGCCCACGAGGATATAATGTATGAATACCCACGTGCTTGGCGTTCCAAAGATTTGTGTTTCACCGCCTAAGAATAGCGATTAGCGAGTGAAACTTTTATGCCTGATGCTTTGGGCGCGCTATTCTCTCCTGTGTCGTCGGTGCCAATAGACAAAGACGAATACGAATACACAAATACAATGAGCTAAAACAGAAATCTAAATCTCTCATTTACGTATCTGTCTTTCCAGGAATCGAACCCGGATCTCACTGAATGTGCGGTTATAGTGACACTTTTGCTATTATTTCTATAATACTTGTTCATATTGTATTCTCATATATTGAAGTAGTAAACGAGCATGCAGTCCACCTGATGGTAAAGTAGAAATAAGTATGACGGTGGTACTCCTTCGGTCTAACCATACGGATTCTACCACCTGGTACGCTTAGAATACCAGACTAGTTATGTCGGTTAATAAATACATATCAATTAATTAAAAAAAAACCTCTATATATGCTTAGAATCAAGATGTACGTATCGATATTAGTTAGATCCTATGTTCGGTTATTTGCGTCGGAGGGTATATTAAGATCAGATAGCAGTATCCGTTACGTTGTTTTGCCTTATTTCTTGTTTTAACTTTAAACGGGTTGGACAATAACCTACACGTTTTGTCCGTTGCAACAGATGAACAAATAAGAATCTATTCATCTTCCTAGTAGGTATGGGATCCTTGAGACGTAAAAAACGCAGACACAAAAATTCATGCGACAATATGTAGCTTACCCGCTGGTACTGCGACATGGTCTATTTGACCACCAGGCGTCGTTTCCCACATTCTACGTAATATATTATGACTTCATGATATTGCGTCTGGTCCCGCATAATGCGTGTACTGTATTTATAAGAGTTTATTAATATTGCTTAACATAATACGCATTAATAATATTTTTCCCATGTTTTCTTGGGATATGTTTTTCTTTTACTCCTTATTTCGTTCAGGAAGTGAAATTGACCCGTATTTACAGCTGACTGACGTCTTTAATATTTTTATAAGAGTTCTAGGTACTTACTGTCATCGTCCCTGTAGTTCCGGGATCAGAATAGGGCTACAGTATCCTCTGCCTGTCGTAAAAGGCGACTAAAAGGGGCTCCCGGGGTTGCGGTCAGCTAGAGTGGGAGCTTGAACCGTCCAGCCAGGCGATCCCGGGAAGGACGGTGGTGTGTGAGGTCGCATTTCGTTGTAAAGACTAGATAGAGCGGTGGGCCCAGCTACCCATCTGGGAGGAGCCCGATAGGGCGACGTGCTCAGATGATACCGATTGCATTCCTTTGAAGATCCCGGAGTTATATTTTTAGCGCCGAGGACGGTTACCGGGTGTTTTAGTGCGGTAAAAATCCCACATAACCCTGCGTCGCTCTCACGGCGTCGGGTACTCTTTGAAGATTTCCCCCTCGAAAACAAAAAAAAGGCACTTACTGTCATAATGGACATCTCTAAATAACTAAACATAGAACAAGGGTTCCACCAGAATCCGATCTACGATACGTCATTATTCCTAAGAATTAAGATGACCGTCTCATATCGCAGCTTGGAGTGGATAATAACATATCACAAGAACGTGAACTTTACATGAGAGTCACGTAAACATATACAATGCTTTTGTATTTATATTTTTAACGAATAGAAATAAAATAATAATATAGAAAAATATATTAAAAGCCAAGCTTTACTTAAGGTCGAGTTTTCAAATCTAAGCATATTTTTAATGAAAGTTTATATTTTTCTTAATATCCGTGAATTTTGAGTTATGCACTCATTCGCGCAAAGCAGCTCAATTTATATCAGCTTGCATCCACACTATCCATTTATCCACTTAAACTCACGGTTTCCTTTACTCTAGAAATTGTCGCGGTGGTAGTACCTTCCCGAAAGATATACATTCTACTACCCTTGAAGCTCTATAAATTTAATTCTGTTATATTTGTTACATAAAATAAAAACAATTTTAATATCAACGGACTGAAATATTTAGTAAATGCTTGATTTCATTCAGGACAAACAAGTTGATTTTGTTGATGACTCTCGGAAAACATCTCACTAGCGGAGATCGGTCGTTAAATTATACGCCACATTTAATCTTCTTCACTTCTTTACGTTAAAGTATTCGTCATTCATTCTTAAGACTTTTACTTAAATCGTTCTTGTATTTTTAGTTTAATAAATGATATCTTTCGTATAATATCAAACTAACATGGTCCCCCTGATCGTAAGTGGCTACTGTCATCTATGTTACTAATCTTAATAATATGGTCAGATTTCCAGTCTCAAGAGATATAAAAGTATTATGATGCATATATATTTGTAATGATCTACTAACTAGATTGATATTCATTGTTATGATAATAACAAAAAGCCTCTTTTTCTCCAACCGCAACGCAAAAAAATACATCACTCTCGTTTCGATGCAGTCGGGTAGAAAAACATTTGTAAATATAGTGTTTTTGTCGGAGTAGTATACGAAATATTTTAATACATTTAAATCTAATTTCAGCTTAATTGCTATGAGAGTTTCTTTACAGTTAAGTAGTAAAAATTGCATTGTGCCTGCTTATTATGTTGCTGCAAATGGTTTTATATCTCAACACAAAAAATCATACTAATATTATAAAGGCGAAAGTTTGTAATTGTTTATATATTATGTTACTTCTTCACGTCTAAACGGCTGGAGCGATTTTCATAAAATTTCGTAGGGAGTTAGCTGACACGCTGGACCAACATAGGTATTGGCTACTTTTTACTGTGGAAAAATATCTTACTCCCACGGGACAATCGATACATTGATATTTTTAACGCGGGCAAATATAAACGACCAAATTTAATGCGGTATTCTACTTGTATAATATTTTCTTTTATTTATCGAATGTTGAAGTACAAAATTATACGTATCATGATATACATTACGTGTAACAATAAATGTCGCTAATGTACTACAGCCTGACAGGTTATGAAGGAAGGTAAGCGACGCTTTTATTCATGACTGAGGATGTGAATTGTGATTCATTGTGAGGGTAACACTGTCTTGCAGTGTTGGGGGTTTGGTAATACTGAATCTTGTAATATACATATGAATATAGGCTACTATTAAGTTGTCTTTGTTTTTAAAATATTTTCAATTAACTTTTATATCCATAGTTACTCAAAATTAAAAAGGTCATAAAAACTTTTTTTTGCAAATAATATAGCATGTTGCTGTTCCAATATAATTGCTGTTATTAAGTTTAAAATATGTTATTGTCTTATTCTAGGTAACAACCTTATTATTATGTTATTTGAGTTAATGAATTGTTAGTTTAATTAAAGTTATTGAAATAACTTACTTTCGCGTCCTACTTCTGCGTACCGTGAAAGAAACTCTTATGTATGAGTATTTATCTTAAATACTTCAAATACTTGCTTTAATTATCAAATCTATTATAACAGGATAAAAAGTTTGAAAGCGCATATGGCAAGATTTTGTTACTGAAATTGTATAATTCAAAACATCATACATATATCATATTTGTGCAAATATTTAGATCAAATTTTATGAAAAATATAATATGAACTACTAGTTAAGAAACAACACCTTGGTAAGTTATTTTCATTTCCAAACTGAGTTCGACTTTTTTAGTAACCTGACCTCGTAAAAAATAAGTTATTTGAGAAGATTGAATTTCCAGTACTGACTTGCTTATTAATGTCGGTGAGGCGTGTTACGTAAATGTTAAATATTTATAGTTATAGGTAACTTGTTTAAATTCTTTTTTTTATTGTAAAATGTAATGAGAAATATACAGTAATAGCTTTTTTTATCTGATTGAAGTAGCAAACGAGCATACAGTCTTCTGATGGTAAGTGGTCACTGCCGCACATATCTGTAAGCAACTTCATATAGAACATAGGTTATATCTAAAGTCAATCACAGATGCGTTTCTACTCCCGAGGACTAAAATGGTCGCCTCAAAACAAAATATATTTTATAACACATAACCATAAAAAAATGAATCCTATTATAGATTTAAGTTAACTAAAATATTGACTCGAATTATAGAAATGGTCACCTTAAACATCATGACTTTGTTGTCGTCCAAAGATTGGTTGCTGTTTTATAGAATACTTCGGTCGTCAGCGTTGCAAAATTTCTATACTTTTATAAGTTCAGAGAAAATTGATAGATATATCAAATACATTGATTTTCTGAGACCCGTTTATTTTTGAGGCGATGTCGATAGTCGATTTATTGGCAGTTCTTTAAACACAACATAATACAAAACAAATACTTTATTGAAAAATATACATTAAAGGGAAGAACAATAGAAAAGATCAATGGAGTCGACGTACGTTGACACGGATTTCAAATCTCCCTCTTTGCCTCCTCTAGGCTACGCTCTTGGAAAAAATGTAAATAAAATATCTCGTAAACAAATCGTAAAAATCTACCGCTCCCAAGCATCCTTTGAGTACAGAGAAGGCATACACAGAATCGGTATTTTTTTTATCTGACTGAAGTAGGAAACGAGCACGCAGTCCCCCTGATGGTAAGTGGTCACTGCCGCCCATGGACATCTGTAATCAACTACATAAAGAACATGGGTTCCATCTGAAGTCAATCACAGATGCGTTGCTACTCCCGAGGACTATGATGGTCGCCTCATGTAAAAGTGTGCCAGAAACCACACCGGTAATTCTACTATACATAACATCGAATCTCTACTGCGCTCATAAAATCACGATTAAGCTTACGTGCGTATAACCCCGCACTTTGTGGACAAATTGTATCTGTACCCTTAGTATGACTTTATTACGTTTCCTCGAAACAATCACTGCTTAACTTTCTGTCCATTATTTCAAAATACATTGCTAGTTACTTACGAGAAACGTACGCGAGAAATAGATATTGTACGAATGAAATCTTAAAAAATGTTGTTTTGTACGAACTTAAACGTACTAAAGGAACGGATTTACGAGGTTAAGTAACGTCAGTCGCGGTCAAGTAATGGATCGGTGACCTTTAGTGGCTTCAATCATTCGAAAGGAAAAAATATTGTTTCTTTATAATCATCTGTGAAATTTTCAAAGAACTGTCACGCAATCACGGTTCATGTGATCGAGCTTGGTTATAGACAGACGGACAGCAAAGTCTTTGTAATAGAGTTCCGTTTTTGTCCTAAGGGTACGGAACCCTCGTCCCTGTAGCCTCGGGGTCAGAATAGGGCTACGGTATCCCCTGCCTGTCGTAAGAGGTGACTAAAAGGGGCTTCCGGGGTTGCAGACGGCTAGAGTGGGAGCTCGAACCGTACGGTCAGGCAATCCCGGGAAGGACGGCGGTATGTGTGGTCGCATACCGTCGTAAAGACTAGATGGAGCGGTGGGCCTAGCCGCCCATCTGGGAGGAGCCCGATGGGGCAGCGCGCTCGGAGGATTCCGGTTGAAGTCGTTTAGAGATCCCGGAGTCCTCCTTTTCAGCGCCGAGGACGGCCACCGGGGGGGTTTTAGTGCGGTAAAAATCCCACATAACCCTGCGTCGCTCCCACGGTGTCGGGTACCTTTGGAAGGTTTCCCCCTCGAAAACAAAAAAAAAAGGGTACGGAACCCTAAAAAATGAAGATCTTTCCTACAAAACTGGAGTATTCTACTTATCTGATAATTAAAATATTTTCGTTAATAACTTCCGGCTATGCAATGTGTCTCGTTTATGGCGAAATAAAAATTCCGTGAAACAAGCTATTTTAATTAAAGTAAGAGCAACATTACAATTTTATTACTTAGTTTTTTACACATTCAATGCTTAACAAAGTGGGGTTCAAAGCAAGTCATTTATTTATTTACTTTATTTATTCATCAATACTTCAAAGCTTTTGATATACCTATAAATATATGATTTACCTATTTACCTTTATCCATATATAAGTAACAACCGATATAGACTTCTCCAAACGATTTTGATGGGAAAAATTTTAGGCAAGAGGAAAGTCGGAAGGAGACGCAAATCTTGGCTCCGGAACATCAGAGAATGGACAGGAATCGCGAGAGCCGCCAAACTGTTTAGCCTCGCGAGAGACAAAAAGGCCTTTGCTGAGCTGACTGCCAACCTTCAGTAATTGGAGTGGCACAAGAAGAAGAAGAATATATAAGTAAAAGCTAAAAGCATCATCCCAATCTTATCTCTAAAAGCTAGTATTATGAAATTTGAACGTACTAACATTTTACATTAGGCTTCGCTCGCGTTGAAGCCTTGGTTTTTAAGTTTTTGATAGAAGAAAATGTCTGCCAAAATATATATGTTTAATAAATAGTATCCTATGTTTCTCCTAAAAGCTCTAAAAATACGTGTACGAAGTGTTATGATAATCTGTTAAGTAGTTATTAAGTGAGTACGTTACAAAAAAAAGTTAGATTTGCATTTATATATAATATTAGTAGGGATGGTGTATGCATATGGCCTGCTAAGAAATGATTTCTTGACAGTTCATCGATAAAGGAGATAAATAGGGATTAGATAGTATTTTGTACGTATAGACTATTCGTGCATTATCGCGGATAATATATTATACTAATAACAAACTTTGTAGAATATGAGTGTAGAAAGCGTGTAATTTTAATATAATTGACATAGAACATATGCTTACATGTAAATTTATCGTAACTATTATTATAATTTTAAACGTGAGCATATTTTCTATTATAATTTACTGGTCATTTGTAGCTCAAAATATGAGTTATTATAAATGGCTTAGGCGCTTACCGTAATTAGTGAGTTTGTATGACTCAGATTATGAAGGATAGCAAATTAGGGTTTGGTGATCCAACAAATGGCCTACATCATACTTGACGCTAATATCATAAACCCTTGTTTGTATCTGAGTAATAATTTTGAAAACTAATAAACATAAACTTTGGACTCGCATGTTTAGTTATTTATGGCTCGCTTGTAATTTCTCGCGGTTTTACTCTTGTTTAAAAATGTTACATAAATAATATTTGTGACTCGATAATTATTTTTAACGAAATAAAAACTGAATGTAAATAAATCTTTTAAATAAATTAGAGTAGTTTTGTGTTGACGCGATTTCAGACATACATATAAACAAACAATGCATCAGTATAATAAGTCAAAAGTTATAACAATTATAAAAATACTAGTTGACCCGGCGAACTTCGTTCCGCCTAAAAGTCAAAAATCTAAAATTATCAGTGTTCCTCCACTATATTATATATGCATTATACATAAAAACCTTTCTTTTGAATCACTCTATCAATTAAAAAAAAACTGCATTGAAATCCGTAGCATAGTTTTATAGATCTAAGCGTACATAGAGACAGACATCGGAAAATCGACTTTGTTTTATACTATGAAGTGACATATTATCACTTTTTCGATGCTGTTTTATTTTAGAATATACGTTGCACAAACTTATCTTTCATTTTCATTAAATGTATGAATAACAACAGCGATAAAGTGTACGTTACATTTTTAAGGAATGTGAAAACGGAAATAAGCTCTTACAAGGAATTGTAGTCTCTAGGGCCAGCAATGTAAGATTTTACGACTAGACCTCAGGCGGGACTCCAACCTAATTTTTGGTTGATTTCAATTTTACGCAACTACGTAAAAATTATATGCTTATAAATGAATATCTTAAAAGTAATCGACAGTTATGTTGCATCGCGTCAAAAACGGCCCTTGTAAGAAAAAAACTTGTTTGGATTAGCACCAAAATGTTTTAACAAATTACCATCAGGACTATGAAACATGAAAAACATTAACAGATTCGAAAAAAGAATTAAAAACCTTTCTTATTGACAAATGTTATATTATGACTCTGTCGGTGAATTTTTGACGGATATAAGTTTATAAATGTTCTTTTAATGGGTATATTATTGTCTCTTTTTATAAAATGAATGTTATGTATATTAATAAATAATTTATTACCATTGTGACATTTAGAATTATAATTAATCATACGTTATTGAAATTTGAAATATTGTTAACTTTAAATTTTTGAATAATTTGTATACTCTAACGGGTCGAATAAAGAGCTCACCATATATTTAACCCAAACATCTGTATAACCTATATTCACGAATAAAGATATTTGTATTTGTATAAAAATGCTAAGAAAACTGTATACAGTAACTAACCAACATTGTTGCAACTTTTCTTATGAAAGTAGTGCATCGAGCAATGCTTGTTTTAAATTTACGCGAGATAAATGCTATTCAGGCCAGTAGGTCTGTGAAAATGAATATAAAGATAGCCACAATGAAACATTGCGTACGATAAACTGACCGCAACGTCGAGTTGGGGCAATTCCGGTCTCATTTTGGTTCGCTTACGTCACAAAGGAAAAATACGTCGAAATGCAGCTCGCACCGCGAACGATTAATACAAACACAAAATTTCTATAGTATTTTGGTTGCATTTGTTGTATGACTAAATAAAGTATTTTAATGAATAGATTTGCAAGATAATAAAAAAAATACGATTTGAATAAAGAAACACTGAAAAAGCAAATTTTCGTCAAATAGTTGTTAATGATCATCAAATTGTACCTTTAAATGATAAATGCAAAGTATTGTTTTCCCGTTTAACTATCAAAAATACTTTCCCTTCAGCAGCGCAAAAATCGAAACATGCTCATACAAATGATTCCCAATAAAAACATTATGCAAAAATATAGAGTAACAACCAGTGCTTACAGCAGGTAAGGTCTACAAAAGAAAGCATAGAATCTTGAGAAAGTCACCAGCTAATACTCAGCTCAGCTCAGTGAATTATCGAACTTATAGTACGTAGTGCTACAGATTTGAAGGTGGTAGAAGCAGTATAGTTGGACCGGGGAAGTACCACCGCTACACCTATTTCTAGCGTGAAGCATTTCTTGCATTTCGATGGAAGGGTGTGGTTGCCGGCGCACTTTTACATGAGGCGACTATCATAGTCCTCGAGAGTGGCAACGCATCTGTTATTGACTTCAGATGGAACCCATGTTCTGTATGAAGTTTATTACAGGTGTCCATGATCTTCAGGTGAACTGCATGATCGTTTGCTACTTTAGTCAAATAAAAAAAAGATGACTTCACGATCTCTAACGGAACGCACCGAAGTCCTCATAGCGCAGTGCTCCTCTCGGACTCTGGCATGGCAGGAAATGTCGTCTCATACCTTCGGGTATTTACGGCGATAATCACACATCCCGTCATTCCCAAAGTATCTCGCCTGTAACTCAGATTGTAACAGGGAAAGGACACCGTAGCTCACAGCCTTGTTCCAATCTTCAGGGAGCTATTCTTCAGTTAATGTATCTGTTCTGAGAGTTTGTGCAACGCCAATAGCTTTGACATTTAATAAATATTAATCTAATGATGCCTGAATGCATGTGGGTAATTTTTGTTAGTCCATCTTCAACGTGTTAAGGGCGATAGTATTGAATCATTAACCGACTTTTTCGTCTTAATATCAGGGGAAATCATTTTTTGGCAACACTATAAACAATTGACTGTTGATTGCTTAAATATTAACAAATAGTACACGTCAAACAAAAAGTTTATTACATTACGTTTGGTAAAAGTCATAAACAAGATAATTTCCAACAAAGTAACGTGGCCATAAATTTTCATATTTATAGCAGATAAGGTAACATCGATATGTAATGAATGCGGTATCTCGTATCGTGTAGAGTTACCAGGTAGACTCGAAATATATCGGGAATCTTTTATTATTCTAGTGCATTGTTAAAACATCAATAAAATATAGTGTTAATCAAATTTAAATTTAACTTTCCTCTTTAATTTATGTTTCCTCCACTTATTTCCTCACTATCTCGATTATTCCTACGAAATTAGTACCGCGCTATTAATTTATTTTATGCCATATTGTAGAAATAAAAAGTGGAAAAATTACACTGTAAATTATTAACTTATTAGCCAAAAATTAAAAAGTACATCCGTATTATATTTGGATATCATGAAAAATTAAAGTAGTTTCAATTTATAACTATTACAATATTTATTACTTATTATCATTTTGTACCATTGACATTAGTTTTTAAATAATAACAATTATGTTCCTTTATCTAAAATGAGCTTGAAGTGCTGTAACCTTTTTCAGAGACGATAATAACGATTTTGTTTCCATTATAATTATACACTACAATTACATTTCAAATAGATATTAACACCAGACTATCCTAGATGTGTATGCCGCGTGGTTACACTACTGATATCCCTTGTCGAACGTTACTTTTATGTTAGATCGTGAATATAATACAATAGTAGAAGTAAAATTGCGTTTGCTATTGTAAATCTACAAATTACGTTACTTTTCTACTTAGTATTCTGTGAAAGTAGTTTACTACTGAAGGAATCTGCGATGGCTCTGCGTAGTCAGCTGATTGTTGGGACTACATCGTAAGCTCTCGCCAACCCATTGGTGTCCCACTGTTGGGCGCGTGTCTTTTCTCAGAATGAGAAAGTTATAGGCCATAGTCCACCACGCTGCCCAAGTGCGAATTAGTGGACTTCACACACCTCCGAGACTTTTTGTTTAAAGAACTCTCGTGTGTGTAGATTTCCTTACGATGTTTTCCTTCAGCGAAAAACAGTGATAATTAACTTCTAACCTCGTTTGAACCTCGGACCTTCCAATCGAGAGGACAAGTTTCAACCATTAGGCTGCTCTGCAGATATTGAAATATTTTTTCATAATCATTAACTCGGGTTCTTATCTGTCCGTTTGATACAATTCTTTGAAATATGCAAATAACCTTTCTATAGATATATAACGAAGTGGGCGTGACGTCAGGAATCAAGAAGGTCGGGGTCTTCATTACATTCCATTCTTAAAAATTTGAAGTAAAACACAGGAGTTATTCTTCTTCGATTTATTCAGTTGAGGAGGTCCGATCGCTTCGACGGTTAAACAAGAACCTTTTTCTGCCGGCAGACGCTCGCCTTTTTATAATAAAGTTTGGTGAGGTGACAGTAACAAATTTATGGAGGGTAAACTAAATTAACATCTTCAGAAATCAAAAAATATTGCCAATTTAATAAACAAACAATTTTCGATCTTAAACTAAATAAAATAATTAATTTCTGCAACGTGTTCTTCATAAATACGCGGTGTCCCGCCGACATATATGTTGCTCTAGGGACTCTAGGGACTAATATTGGCTTTAGGAAGTAGGTTTTATGCATTTTTCTGCGGTAAAGGACATGTTGTAATTCGAAGTGTTTCAACTTACTTCTTTGACTTCAAAGAACTAAGACGCAATGAAACCTTTTTTTTTTGTTTTCGAGGGGGAAACTTTCAAAAAGTACCCGACGCCGTGGGAGCGACGCGGGTTATGTGGGATTCTTACCACACTAAAACCCCCCCGGTGGCCGAACTCGACGCTGCGAAGAGCCGCCGCCGGTGTCCTCAGCGTGTGCCCCATCGGGCTCTTCCCTGGTAGGCGTGAACTGCTCACCGCACCTACTGGTTTTTACGGCAACATGCAACCGCACATGCCACCGTCCTTCCCGGGGTCGCTTGGCCGGACGGTTCGAGCTCCCACTCTTCCCGCCCGCAACCCCGGAAGCCTTTTTTAGTCGCCTCTTACGACAGGCAGAGGGTACCGTAGTCCTATTCTGGTCCCGGAACTACAGGGACAAAGACGCAATGATACCTAGCATATATGACCAACCTCACGTAAGACTAATTTTATCAAGGCTAAATTGTTATGTATCTATTGATCTCTATGAGTGGCAGTGGCTACTTACTATCAGATGGACTGCTTGCTTGTTCACTACTTCAATATTACAAAATAACAATAATATTTTTTCTAATAAATTATCATTTGAGTATATTTCTGAATAAAGTGTCTATCCAATCATGTAGGGCTTTTTTTCTTTTTCTTCTTTATAAAAATGAATGTTTGTCTGTATCTCCTCTTTATAATCGTAAACTATTTATTTAATCATGTGATGATCTATAGCAAAGTTGTCATTCATGAGCTCGCGAAGTTTTCTGGTGTATTTTTTTCTTGTGATGGCGTAACAACGCGCGCACGGTACAGCTAGTTTAATATATATTTGCAGTCTATCTAATGTATTGCATTAGTCACTTTAGTACTAAACGATATTTAGATTTATGCAGTTATTCATAAAACGTTATAAAGTCAGAAATATAGATAATTGTAATAGTATGACACAATTAATTTAATGGTTAAATTCAGCATTAAATTGAATCATTTCCGCTGCTTAATTATGAAGCTCAAAAGGTTATTTTAATGAAAAGGTATGTTTAGATTTGACAATTAACCAGTCAAACAGAATCATATCAATGAATTTCGTGATTCTAAATTATTATGTTTTGTCAGGAATTGAATATATTGTCGAATAAATTAGGTTTTGAGGTGATTGTTAGGTAGTTGCGGAACATAATTCGAAATTGTAATGCAAAACGTAATTTGAAATATTACAAATTGCTTATCACGAATATTATTCAGGGCAATATGGTACTAATGATATTAATATAATAACGAATACAATCCGTTAACGTCGACTAAATACGATTACAAACTAATTCATAATTTATGAACCGGTTGGTTATATAGTAATGACGCTAAGCAGTAGTAGGTAATTCTGAATATAATTATGTAAATTTCTTGTTCATTTTCTTGCGTAAAAAACCTTTCAAAGCGGCTCTTGGTTAAAAATATTTTAAGTGTTTTAGCAGGTGGTAGAATCCATGTTATTCGACCGGAGACGTACCACCGTCACACTTGGGTTTGCGCGATTATTTGCTACTCCAATACGATACAATACAAAATATCTTTATTGTACACCATAAATCACAATAGAACAAAAATAAAAGACACATATTAAGAGGTACCAGAGGCGGTCTTATCACTTAAATAGCGATCTCTTCCAGATAACCTTAATGCGGCTCCAACATCATAAAATAATAATAAATAACCTCATAATTAAAATGTTTCATGTCTGAATCGTGTTTTCTACAAGTTGGTTGGACGTATATGGTTCAACCGTGGAAGTACCACCACCACACCTATTTCTCGCGGGAAGCAGTATTTGCGTATAGTTGGAAGGTGCCGTTGCCGGGTCACTTTTGTATGTGGCAACCATCTTAGTTTTCGAGAGCAGCAACTCATCTATGATTGACTTCAGATAGAACTTTTTCTCTGTGAAGTTGCTCACAGATGACCATAGTATGTAGTGCTCGCTTGTTTGCTACTTAAATCGGAAATAAAAATACGGCATATGTGCGGTATTTTTGACGATAGTGCTTTACAAAGTTCGTACTTCACAGTATAAGTGAAGTACGAACACACGAACGTCACAGTATATGTTTTATAAAACATATATAAAAGCGTTTAAGAGGTTTTGTGTTTACTAGAAGGTAGAACCAAAGTAAACATTACAGCCTGAACGAGGCTCAACTGACTTATTACTGGAATTTAACTAATAGAAGAAGCTCACGCGGTTCGAGATTATACAACCTTCAAGCAATAGTTAAAATGAGACCTTACATACTCAAGTTAAGGTTTAAGTTACATAACTGTTCCAATACCCCAAAATCCGCTATATTTTAACTGAGCGTCTTTTCTTCTAAAGTTGAGCAAGTGGTACAATTTTCAAGGAATCCGTTTTGAAGATAAACTGACGTCTGTGTATGAAAAATGTAAAGATTACTTGCGGCTTCATGTAAACTTTAGCTTTGGAACTTGGTAAGCGCAGTTTGTATGAAAGCTACTCAAATAAATTGCTGAAGTTTTTTGGTTTGTCGTTCACATATCGTAAGTAGCTCAAATACACAATACTCTCACACTTCTCACACAATTCATTTTTATACATATCATATAATAGGAACCTACATATCATTGAAATGAAGATTTTTTATCTGATTTAGGTAGCAAATGAGCAAGCAGTCCACCTGATAGTAAGTGGTCACTACCGCCCATGGTCATCTGTAAGCAACTTCATACAGAACATGGGATTCTATCTGAAATCAATCACAGATGCGTCACTACTCCCGAAGACTAAGATGGTCGTCTCGCATAAAAGTGTGCCGGCAACCACACCCTTCCATCAAAATCTAAAAACTGCTTCACGCTAGAAATAGGTATGGCGACTTCCCCGGGCGAACTACACTGGTTCTACCACCTCATAAACTGCATTGGTTCTACCACCTCATATTTAACTGGTTCTACCACCTCATGTCTAGAACTCATGCTCTACTCTAGGCATGCCCAGCAGATGAATTTCTACACTTTAATTAATTCATTGCCTGAACTCTGTTAGACATAAATACGATAGACTACTTGAACTGCTCCCATTTAAACTGCATTTAGCAAGGAACGTACATTTCATGGAATCACACATTGCATATTCAGGCGGTATTGAAACATCTCCGTAAATCGGCTCCCATCCTAGCACGAGGCACACAGACGTATGTGCTGCATATTGATTGCGTGTAGTTTTGTTTGTTCGTTTGCTAGTTACAGATCGTGATTAGTGTACTAAGTCACGTTTTAGAACTATAAATTTAGAATGATAGCTTTAAGGACATTTTATATCTTCGGTGATCATCATTGTTTTACATTTTAAATGCGTAAGCATGAAATAGCTAAGTTTTATGACTTAGGCATTCAATACCCCTGCATCATCAGGATCGAGGAGTTGAAGGTCAAATTTTCGTCAACCTATATAAGCGTAGATATATAATACATGTTACAAGTTTCATAAGAATCAATTTGGCAAAAGTCGAGTTATCTCAAATTATCTAAAAAACTTGAGGACTGGTGGTGGTTTCCACCCCATAACTCAAAGAGTTAAGCGTCACAGCATACCCATGTCCAAGAAAAAAAGTTGTGTGATGAAATTTCCTATCAAATGAAACATAGAAAATCGAAATCGGTTCAGAAACACCCAAGTTATTCAAGAAACCTACATTTTCCAATTTTCATATATTCAAGTTTTCATAAATCGTGTCGGTAGGTCGACGATTTCTAGCCATTTCGCCCGAACATACATAAAAAAAAAATACGTGACGAATAGATAACCTCTTTCTTTTGGGAAGTTGGTTAAAAAAATATTATATCCACCACAATTATAAAGATTTCTTCGTCTTTATTACGCTATTCAAGAATGCCGTAGAGCCTTCAAAGTCAAAACTTAACTGTAGCTTATTTTATTTGTAATCTTATATAACTTATGATTTTTATTTAATAGTAGTAATTAACGGTTCCTTAAGGCTAAAACTTGCCGCATTTATTAAGAGGAGCAATTGAGTTGCCACCGTAACGAACTGTTACGCGGCAGTCCCTGATTGTCCTTTTAAATGAAACACTGTTACTGCACAGGAGTTTATTGGTTTTCACAAAAAAATGTCCCTCACGTTTCTTTTAATTAATTGCAACTACCGGCCACATGGTTGCAAGCTGTTTATATTAATTAGAAATAATCAAGTCGGCGATATATTCTTGAGTAGTAGGTATTGAATATAACAGAACGAAGTTAAACTAACGCGTGCAGTTTCGCTTTCCTACATGTTCCATCGGTAATAGATGCAAACACTAATATACTTATAGAAATGTAAAACTCATTTCCTAAATTATATACAAAAATGTCTTAAAGCACCTCTAAAACATTTTAAAAACTTGAGCTAACAGCACTTGCTGTATAAAACGCGAAATAGCCGCCTCTCGACTTAGAAACGGCTCTCGAGTTACGAAAAGTGTTTTAAAAACGTTTAGCTACCTGAAAACTTGCTTTTTGGTGCTTTTCCTACGCATATCTTTTAAAGAGTGTAAAGGATCTTTGTAAGGAATGCGAGAGCCTTTTGTAACTTTCTATCTTACAGACATAGTTAACTTGATGTAAAATCTGTTGAATCTCTATATATTTGTTTATAATTGTGCTATATACTCATATATTTATTTGTTTATAATTATGAAAACTCATATAAGAAGGTGTAATATTATTTCTTTTTTGAAGTAGCAAACGAGCATGCAGTCCACCTGATGGTAAGTGATCACTGCCGCCCACGGACACCTATAATCAACTTCATACAGAACATGGGTTTCATCTGAAGTCAATCACAGATGCGTTACTACTCCCGAGGACTATGATGGTTGCCTCATGTGAAAGTGTGCCAGCAACCACAACCTTCTATCGAAACGCAAGAACTTCACGCTAGAAATAGGTGTGGCGGTGGTACTTCCCCGGTCGAACAACACTGGTTCTACCACCTTCGATTTCTTCGAAGTGTATGCTTATCACTTATTAATTTAGGGTATAACATATAAAAACAGGCCTAAACCCTTTCATACGTATAATACATACGTAATTTAATAGCATCTAATATCAACTTTGTTTGATCGTGCCAACGTAGATATCGCAATAATACGTAATTATATCGAAATATACGCATTTCGTGTCCACTCATCAAATCAGCGACAGAACTGATCATCATACGATTTCACGAGCCCAAAACTCTTCGTCAAAGGAAGTTCCATTAGCCCCCAGGGTAGGGACAAGAGCCCCTGAGATTCGGGCCTCCGCGAAATAGAACAAGCGTGAAATAGGTCGCGTGCATGTGATTGCGTCTTAGAGTATATAAAACGTATAGATGGCGCAAATAAAGTGTAAAATGTTACATTACATTTAGTAGCCAGTGAAAAGATTGTAGGCAAGTTATTGTGTCTATTTATAAGACTGCATCAGCAGGAGTCTAATGTTGTTCGAGAGTGCACGCATGTAGTTATGTTCGATTCTTTGGCACGCTAAAGACCAAACGGTTTGACGGATTGTAACATATAGCATATCATTGGAATGGACTGAGTTTGCAGAGTGACATAGGCCATATAATTTTAAGCAAGTATAAAGACCATTAAAAATATATATCATAAAACTTTTAAGTTACTATTTTGATGCAAAGTTTAAGAAAGCGTTAAATTAAATAAATTTTAAAAAGAAAAAGAAATTCGGCTGGTTTATTAAAATAAACTGAAACTGAATGATTTATAAAAATAAACTGACTGAGTGCAACTTTTATGCAGTGGAGATTTTTGGTTCAATCACTTAGCAGTGTTACCTATTTTAATTAATGATTGAATGTTTTGTGTGATGTTGATCTTCAAAAGCATGATGCTTTTGAAGATCAACATTTCTGTTCCTATACTAGATGTCGTATAAGGCAACTAAGGAACAAATTGCAAAAGATGAGCAGCGGTTTCTTTGTGAGTATTATTAACACTCATTTCGGTCACTAATATGTATGCTAGGTGACGTGACTGTTGGCAAAAATCCACATTAGAAGACGCCTTTGCACAGAAATGAACCTCAATAAGAATAAGTGGGAGGATGAATTGTAATAATAAAATGTATATTTATTCTTACTAGTCACACATGGCAACGGTCGAAATTCTTAATATTATCCAAAGTAGTACGATTATTTCTTAAATTCAATTATACTGAATTGATTTTTGAATTATTTTAAAAAGGCTCGTAAAATGCAAAAGGAGGTTTAATTGGCCGAGCTACATTTAAAAGCAATGACGGTTATTTTAACAAAGTCCTCTTATATTTTTGATATGACATGATTTCATAGTGACAATGAGAATTCGTTTGTTAAACAAGTTTATGTCAAATGCATTGTAGTAATCATAATGTGTTTTTAGTTAATTTTATGTACGTTTTATGCATTATTTGCAAAACATGATAGCATTCTGGTTGCCGGCACACTTTCACATGAGGCGGCCACCAGGCGTCCTTGGGAGTAGCAACGCATCTGTGTTTGACTTCAGATGAAACCCATGTTCTGTATGTAGTTGATTACAGATGTCCATGGGTGGCAGTGGCCACTTACTATCAGGTGGACTGCATGCTCGTTTGCTACTTCAGTCAGACAAAAAAAAAAACGCACTGCTGCACATAAACTATTACCATGCAAAACTTCATACTCCTCCGTCCGCGGCAAGTTTCTTTCGCTTCACGTATTACTGTATAAAAAAATAACATAAATCTCATTATAATATAACCGTTAGTACTAAAACTACCTTTAGGTTATTCTAAACAAAGTATTAGACTCTCTCAAATTATTTACGTAGCCTTATAAGATCAGCGATATTAATTTTCTAGATATTGTTTTACTTATCCCAAAAAATCCTCCAGTTTTCTGATTTACAAATTTATTAGCGGTATAAACCCGTTGTGAACTGCTTTGTGATTCAAATCTTCAAGAAATTATAATAAAACGTAGAATTCAAATAGTCTCAAAGTAAGTATCTACATTAGCCAAGATTTTTATGTAAACAAGCTATTTAGATCAGGTTTTTATTGTTGTAGGTTTTTATGAACTAAACTGTTACTTGATATAGTAGAACAGATGTTTACAAATATATGAGCACAAACAATTCACATGTTTTACAAGATTCGTTTCGAGTATATCGCTCTCAGCCGAGTTGAAGTTGTGCGATTTCCCAGCGGATCGTATAAACCGGGAAAATAAATGAACAGGAATACAATTCGATAC
This sequence comes from Spicauda simplicius, assembly GCA_949699795.1. Classification (NCBI taxonomy): domain Eukaryota; kingdom Metazoa; phylum Arthropoda; class Insecta; order Lepidoptera; family Hesperiidae; genus Spicauda; species Spicauda simplicius. The sequence goes on along the minus strand of OX453067.1, from coordinate 7,328,664 downwards.
TAATGTAATTTGAGAGCCGATCTGCTTTAGTTTATATTTAGGCTAGCTAAGGTGAAATATTATATTATGTCTATTCCATTTCTATTTTTTATTTATTGGTCCTATTATTTGCTTCTATTTTCTATTTTTCTTTACTTCTTTTCTTTTTCCTTTAGTTTCTTGCAATTAAGCACCGTTTGTAATATTAAGTTGTTATCTGCAACAAGACAACAGAAGCACTAAAATAAAAAGAGGTAAATGTTAAAACTTATGATGATTATTAAGATGAACTATTGTTTTATTATATTGAAATAAGAAACAAGTGTTAAGTTTTAGACTGATCCATCACATCAACCCATTATTGGCCCACTGCTGGGCACAGGTCTTCTCTCAGAATGAGAAAGTTTATGCCATAGTCCACCGCGCTGGCCAAGTGCGAATTGGTGGACTTCACACACCTCCGAGAACTTTTTTTAAGAACTTTCGGGTGTGTAGGTTGCCTCTCGATGTTTTCCTTCACCGAAAAGCAATAATAATTAATTTCTAATATGCACATAATTTTATGTAAAATCAGTAGTGCGTGCCTGGGTTTGAATCTCGAACCTCGCGATCGAGAGGGCAAGTTTCAACCATTAGGCCTTACAACCTTAACCTTATTTGTGTTAAGGTTGTAAGGCCTAATGGTTACATTAACCTTAACTTCAGATGCCGTTGGAAGGTCAACACTGCTTACCATCCGGTGGAATGAGTGCTCGTTTGCTACTTTTTATTACAAAAAGATGAACCACAAAGTATTCTTCCATCTATCATGATCACGTTTCAACATAGGACTTCTATATAATATTTAATAGCTTATCTTGCAATCTGCAATTAACTAGAGTGTAATTCTATGGCTTCCTACATCAGAATTTTCGCTTAAACTCAATCCGTTTCTCTTTATTACATGTAAATACGAATATTTCAGTAGAAAGACTCTTTGATTGCATTCACGGTAGACATCTTTCTCCGAGTGCCACTTGTGCTCACGGCCGCAAAACTTTGTGCATTGCAAAGTTAGTGGCCACTGCGGGAATTTTATTAGATTTTCTTCACAGCAATATTATTCTCTAAGGTAGCAATTTAGGTTGCATACATTTGAACAAAGTAATCCTTATTGCCTTTGTTTCTCATATCAGTTATTTAATCTATATATTAATACGTGAAGCAAAAACTTGTGATTCGTTTTTAAGATACGCGTATTTTGAAATTACGCACGGTTGTAGTTTATGTATAGAAGGATTGCGCAATGCTAATATTTTTTTCAAATAATGCATAAACATACATAAAATCAACTAAAACACATTACACTCACTACCTTGCATTTAACACAAACACATACATAATAAACGAAACAGAACATTCATTAACTTACTATGAAAACACATAACGTCAAAAATGTCAGATGTCTTCTGATTGATTTTGTCAAAATACCTGCTATTGCTTTTAAATGCAGCTTAGTTAATAAACCTATTTTTATATTTAACGTACGTATCGTAACTCTTTTTACTTTTTAAAATAACTTGAAAAATATTACAATTTATTTAAAATAGGGAAATATTGGTGCTACTTTAGATAATATGAAGTTTTTTAATTTAAATTACAGTCGAAGTTCGATCATTGCGACGGGTGACTATTCTAAGAAAATAAACAACTATATAAGCTACATGTAACATAGAAATCATATAAGAAGATGAATCTGCAAACACTAGAGTCTGAGCAAAAAGCCTGACTCGAAAAGGAACTTCGACACCTTACTTTGAGATCAATTCACGCGGGTTTCCTATCAAATACCGTAAGAAATTGAAGTAGTACAAAAACCCACAAGATATAATATCGTACATAGTCATGAGTGAATGCTCTCGGGGCCTTTCAGCAGTATTCATGTTTTGCTAGTCCCCAGTCGCTATACGTTCGACGATTGATTCCGTGTTTTAGTACGGTGTAGCTTTTATTCAATAGCGACTTTTTTTAGGACATGTGTGACTTTAGTGTTTTAGAATTTCCTGAAAAGTGTCGTGTTAAAGGTGTCGTTTAGAAAAGTACAAAGGTACATTTATCTGCACAAAAAAAAGTAGGTACTTAGTATAAGCGGACATAAAACTGTCGTTTTAATGTGGAATAGAATTCCCCTTTTCGACGCAACGCCGTCAAAAGTATTACTTTCGTTTTCAAAGGTGTGTAAAGCAGTTCGCAATACTTATGAGGCATTGTCAGTGTACTACATTGGCAATGCCTCATAAGTATATACCCTCATAATAACAATCAGTTGCAACAATGATCAACCTTCAGTTACAGTCTTAACTTATTTACAGTTGCTTTAGTCTAAAAGAAGAGTAACCGTTTAATATGTGGGCTACGTGGTTATTTGATAAAGTCCTGGAATCATACGAATCAAAGAATAAAAAAAAGACAAAGTAATAATATCAGATAGAAAGAATTTATTAGCTTCATCTTTTTATACGGAAAGAATTCGAGTAAAACAAAAACGACTTTGACCCACTTTCTGCCCTAAATCTTGACATGCCGCTTAATAATCACAATAACATGATGAAGTTCTTGAAAGATAATACGTTATGCGTGTGAACAAATACATACTCTTCTTTTATAAGATCCCAGATTTAAGTAACGATGTGTAGGTTTTTTTAATAAGATTGAAGTAGCAAACGAGCATGCAGTCCACCTGATAGTAAGTGGTCACTGCCGCCCATGGACATCTGTAAGCAACTTCATACAGAACATGTGGTTCTACCTGAAGTCAATCACAACTACTCCCGAGGACTAAGATGATCCCTAACCACACGCTTCCATTGAAACGCAAAAACTGCTTCATGCTAGAAATAAGTGTGGCGGTGATACTTCCCCGGGCGAACTACTCTGGTTCTACCACCTATATATAGTCACATATGTTATCTTTTATTACAAAGTTTTATTTACTTGCTATATTTGTGTGTGTAGGTAAGTCATGCAGGTACCAACAAATTGTTGAACGATCATTAATTGGAATAACAGATTAACTTAACGATTACATTACATTAATTATTCTAGTTATTCCATATTATTTCTTCTTTAAGTCGGACATGGATTTTTGCCCTATCAGCAATGAACCAAGCTAAACTCTTTGTGTTCAGACTTATTGTATAAGTCAAAGCCCGTGGATGAACCTTGCTTTTCATTAATTCGTTTCAAAACATGAATGCCTTTTTTATTTTATACTTTTTTCGACGTTTATCAAAGCATCAAATACTGACAGAATTATCATCTATTTAATTTATAAACAAATAAATCCCAAGAATAGTTGCAGTTACAAATCACATCACAAACGGTATCTGATAAGACACAAGTCCATCTAGAATTCCAACTGAAAGGAACACGGACCGGGCGGAGTATTTGTGCTTCGGAACTTGTTGGAAAGAAAATAGATTTCCAGGTAATCCTCAAAGACATCTCTCCTTAGCGATTCTGAAAGCAAACAGAGTTTTTTCAGCACTCAGATTAAGGAATCGGTGTCAAGACTCCTTGAGTAAATGTTTGCGTCGACCGAGATCACGCTGAAAAATATATTTGAGTAAATATTTTCCGACTTGTAACTTGTAAATTATATGAATTAGAATTTAAAATGTGATGTGTAGTGTATGCGTTTATTCATTCCCTCACACACACAGACAATCACTGTCTCGTTCGCACCACGTCAGATATACGAGAGCCATCGGCGAGAGTAGACGTGTTGGAAGTCTGGCCATTAAGTGCGTGCACGAGCCTGTGAGTTATCCCAGTATTGGACTGGTTTTACAAGTGGCGACGAGTAAAAGGTAATTTATTGTTTATTTTAGAAAAAGGGAGGAGAATAGGTAAATAATTTTATATGAAGCATTTTTAAGTTATATGGCGTTGACGGATTGGTATGAAACTTGTCAGTGTCTTTGTCAAACACCCGTTATTGCTTTTAAATGCGGCATAGTTGAACCTCTTTTTGTCTTTGAAGGGTGCGTTCGGGGTAACTTGGATATTATTATAATTTGGTTGACTTGGGGAAATGTTGGTACTATTTGGGAAGGTATGTTTAGTTTTTAAGTAAGTAAGTTTGGTTTTTTAGTTTGAATTGCGGTTGAGTTTCGACCGTTACGACGGGTGACTAGTATGGTAAGTGAGGTGATGGACTTTACCTATACCGACGGGTAGTCCTTTAAGGTAGGTAAAAAGCGAGGGATCGTAATCCTTTACATATAGTTAAATTAAGTACGTAATGTACACGTAGGTACATCAACGCATTCGCAATATATTATAAATAAATGTATGTTCCCCAAAATAATATAGATATATAACAATATTTGATGAGATTACGTACGCTGCCATTAAATTGGTAGGTCATGTATGCTGCCATTAAATTGGTAGGTCATGTATGCTGCCATTAAATTGGTAGGTTATGGTATGTTGCCATTAAATTGGTAGGTTAAGTTATGCTGCCATTAAATTGGTAGGTGATGTATGCTGCCATTAAATTGGTAGGTTATGTATGCTGCTATTAAATTGGTAGGTGATGTATGCTGCCATTAAATTGGTAGGTTATGTATGCTGCCATTAAATTGGTAGGTTGAGTTATGCTACTATTTAATTGATAGATTATGTTATGCTGCCATTCAATTGGTGGATTATATTGCTGCTGCCATTTGATGGGTGGTATTTTCAGGTCACCCCACCAAACCAGGGAGTAAGAGGGTGTCGTCATGTCAAATTTTATGCCGGGTCCGGACAAGCTGGATGTGGAAGGTGATACCTCTGCTGTGGGTATTCGCTGGGAGCGCTGGAAGAGGTCGTTGCTAATATACCTTGAGGCTGCTGACATTCAAATTCCGGAAAGGAAAAGAGCAACTCTGTTGCATTTTGGAGGAACAGGACTTCAGGAGATTTATTCAAACCTACCTGGAGCTAACGCAGTTACATCTGCAGCAGCACTATCTGGAGAGTCAGGATCTGTAGCAGAAAGGCAAGATGTATTCGAAACTGCACTGAAAAAATTCGACGAATATTTTCTACCTAAGCAGAGCAAAGTGTATGAACGCCATTTGTTCAGACAATTGAAACAGGAAACTGGCGAAAAAATGGAAAAGTTTTTAGTGAGATTACGTAACCAAGTGGGTAAATGTGGATTTGAGAAACCTGATAATTTCATTATTGATCAAATCACAGAAAAATGCACGTCAAATGAACTGCGTAAGAAGATTTTAACTATGGGAGATAAAGCTACGCTAGATGAAATAATGACATTAGCAAATACCCTGGAATTAGTGAGTCATCAACTGGATGTATACGGAAAAGAAGGAAATGGAGGAAAGAATCAAGAAGTAAACCAAATTAACAATAATAATAACTATAGAAAAGGTCAAATGTATTCTAGTGAGGCGAGGACCAGTTCACAAAGTATTTTACGCTGTACTAGATGTGGGAGTAAATTCCATAAATCTACCGACTTGAACTGCCCAGCGAAGAATAAAACCTGTCATTCATGTAAAAAGATAGGCCATTTTTCAGCCCATTGTAAATCTAGGAATTCTGAAACAAAGCCACAAAAGAGGAAATACAGTGGTAATCAAAGTAGTAATACATACGCAGGAAAGAGACTAAGAGATCGGAAAGGAAATAATGTTGATATGGTGGACGATGAAGAAGTGGACTATGTTTTTCAAATAGATAATGACTCTACTGTTAGGTGTATGGTTGGTGGAGTGGAAATAGATATGCTCATAGATTCTGGGTGTAAACCCAATCTCATAACAGACAAAACATGGGAAAGGCTGAAAGGAGGTGGTGTTAAGGTAAAAAACCAAATCAAGGACCCTAGTAAAATTCTTCTTGCTTATGGTAGTCAGTCTCCCTTGACAGTGAAAGGCTCATTTGACGCGGAAATTGAAGCCAATGGCCGAAGAGATTACACTACCTTTTACGTAGTAACTGGTGGGACAAGAGACTTACTGGGAAAAACGTCAGCGCTATCTTTGGGAGTATTACGAATGGGTATTGGTATCAACCAAGTCGACAACGTGAATTCTACGCCATTTCCGAGATTCAAGAATGTACTCGTAGAGATATCGATTGATGATTCTGTGAAGCCCATTTCTCAGCCATGCCGTAGAATACCTATCCCTTTAGAAAAGAAAGTCGATGATAAAATCAAGGAACTTCTGAATCAGGATATAATCGAAGAGGTGGAAGGTTCTTCAAGATGGGTTTCGCCTATAGTTCCAATTTTGAAAGAAAATGGAGAATTAAGGTTATGCGTTGATATGAGACGTGCAAACAATGCAATTATGAGAGAGAACCACCCTCTTCCAACCATGGATAAATTGCTTCCCAAAATAAATAAAGCAAAATTTTTCACCAAGCTGGACGTCAAAAATGCTTTTCATCAGGTTGAGATTCATCCTGACTCTAGACATATAACCACTTTTATTACTCCAAATGGTTTATATCGCTATAAGCGATTAATGTTCGGCATCACATGTGCACCCGAACTATTTCAGAAGATCATGGAGCGTATGTTGATTCAGTGTCGAGGAGTAATAAACTTTATTGACGACATTCTTGTTTACGGTGATAATGAGCAGGAACATAATACTAGGCTGGACGAAGTTCTGCGGACACTAAAGGACAACAATGTGTTACTTAACGAAGGAAAATGTATTTTCAAAACGCAGAGCGTGGATTTTCTAGGACATCATCTAGAACCTAATGGCGTCACTCCTCTGGATAAGTACGTGAAAAGTATAATGGATTTCCGTGTACCTCAGACTATAGAGGAACTTCAGAGTTTTTTAGGTCTCCTTAACTACATCAACAAATGGATTCCTAATTTGGCTACAATATCGGAACCTTTAACCCTAGATAGCTAACCTCCGTCGATTCGACGGGCAGTGCAAAGAAATATCGCTCGCATTTTTTAACGGCGTATCCGAACGTGCTGTCTTGGCTAACCAACTCAGCCGTCAGGGAGCCCGTTGCAGTGGCACATGCAGCGAACAGCTAAGTGTCATAGTTTTTGAGGTACCTGACCTTTGCCCGTCGTTTCGACGGGTGGTTAGCTTTACCGTCAGTAATTGAATTCGATTGCACTGGTTATTTTCAAAGTAATTTGCGTTATTTTTTTTGATTTACGTCATGTTTTCTTTAAGTTCTTTACGAGAAGATGAAATAATTGATCTTCTACAACAAGAACTTAGTGACGCTGCCCTTGATTATAGTTTTGCTAGCGAGACAAGATTTTATAGTCGAAGATAATGTGCAGATTCCGAGGGGATGCTATGTAAGCGCACTACCAGACTTTCCTTCAGACGTGGATCCTGATTCACCTATTATCTCGAATACTGCACCTTCACAAACCATGCATTGTAGCACCATATTACTTCCTCAAAGGAAGGTACGAGATAGGAATCGGCACGGTTGGGTCACACTTCCACAAGAACTTCGGCAAGAAACATTGTGCATACTCCGAAGGGACCTACCCGTTCCTGTAGGGGATAAATGGGAGAAGCATCTTTTTTTTAAGTTTTTAACCATCGACATTTTTGAAGATATTGTAAAATGGAGTAATGTCGAAAAATCTGTCAAATTATGTCATTATCTACCAATGAAAATCGCAAATCATCTCCTCCTGTACAAGGTCATAACACCAGAGAAGAGCCAGCAAGATCTAGTGGAGAAAGTCGTAAAAAAAAGCGTTTCGGAAGTGCTACTAAGAGAAAAAGCGTTTGACCAAAAGCACGTGTTCCAACTGCATCGCTCCCATATGCAGTGAACATAAAGTTTGATTTTTGTGTTACTTGCGCTGAAGAAAAATAATTTGTTTTATGTTTTAATTATTTGTAATGTTTCTATGTACTATATAAAGCCAAAAAAAATATTGTTTTATTTTAATTTATCGTTGATTTTGCTTGTCAAAGCAGATCATTAAAAACGTTTCAAATTTTTTAAGGAGTTTAGAAAAAGTTATTTTAATATAAATATATAATAAAGAAAGTCAATTTACAAAATGATTCTTATTTAGAATAACATTTATAAACGAAACCATAAAAAAGAGGTCAACTTTTTTATTAACTTGTGCCAAATAAAAATATTATTTGAATACCCGTTACTTCGACGGATGGTTAGCTTAAACAGAGTACAGTATAAGGTTAGCTATCTAGGGTTAAAAGAGTTACTGAGGAAGAAATTGGGAAAAAATGCAAATATTGAGAAGTTCTGGCAGAAAGAACAAAGAAATTCTTTTGATAATTTGAAGCAAATGCTTACAAAAAATACAATCTTTGGGGTATTACGACGTCCGTGATAAAACTCAGGTGATAGCTGACGCAAGCCCGGTGGGACTGGGTGCAATCCTTGTCCAAATTGATGGAAATCGGCCACGCATAATTGCTTTTGGAAATCGAACTCTTACAGATTGCGAGCGAAGATATAGCCAAACCGAGAAGGAGGCTTTGGCTTTAGTTTGGGGAGTTGAACATTTCAACATATTTTTATTTGGTAAGGAATTTGACCTTGTCACGGATCACAAACCGCTGGAGGTCCTATTTGGAAAGAAGTCCAAGCCATGCGCACGTATAGAGCGTTGGGTATTGCGCCTGCAATCGTACAAATATCGGATTATGTACAAGCCAGGCAAAAATAATATCGCCGACCCGCTATCACGTCTATGTAAATTGAGTAACAACCATTCGGATGATGAAGATACACATGTGTGTCAGGTTGTTACCTTTGCGCGACCACAAGCGATACCACTGAGTGACATTATTAATGTATCTGAGACTGATAAGGAAATTTGCAGTGTTCGGAAAGGGCTCTATCAAAATAACTGGGAGGACTCTGCGAGAAGCTATAAATTTTTTGAAAGTGAGTTATGCTTCTATAATAACATCCTATTACGAGGCAACAAGATTGTAATACCACACCTTCTCCGTAGGAGTGTTTTGGACACGGCGCACGAAGGTCACCCGGGCATTGTTGCCATGAAGGGCCGCTTGAGGTCGAAGGTCTGGTGGCCACGCATTGACAAGGACGCAGAAAACTTAGTGAAATCATGCAAAGGGTGTACCTTGGTGGCTTTGCCTAGCCCGCCTGTGCCTATGAAGAGACGAGAACTGCCTTTGGGGCCCTGGATAGATGTGGCAATGGACATTTTAGGGCCACTTCCAAGTAATGACTATCTTCTGGTTGTAATCGATTATTACAGTAGATATAAAGAAGTAAAAGTGACCAAATCCATCTCAAGTGCTCAGGTTATAAAAATTTTGAAGGAAATCTTTAGCAGACTCGGGTTTCCTGTTTCTATAACAGCCGATAACGGGAAACAGTTTGTAAGTGAAGAGTTTCGTGAATACTGTAAAGAATGCAATATTCGACTTTACAATACAGTTCCATATTGGCCTCAGATGAACGGAGAGGTCGAACGACAGAATAGGGACATTTTAAAACGATTGCGGATCGGTCAAACAGAACGCAGAGACATGAAAGATTCCTTATACGAATATCTAATGATGTATAATAGTACACCTCACTCAGTGACTGGTCGAACACCATCAGAACTATTTTTTCAACGACAAAATAGGGACAAAATTCCTACATTAGAGAATACAAATGAGAAGAAGGAAGATTCGGATGTGAGAGATAGGGACAGAATTCAAAAGGAATTAGGCAAAGAGTATGGGGACAGGAAGAGCAAAGCTATGGAGTCAGTGATAAGCGAGGGTGAAAAAGTTTATGTGAAAGCCATGGACAAAGCCAATAAATTGACACCAAATTTTAACCCGACCCAGTATACTGTAGAAAGTACCAATGCAGGAGATTGTGTAGTAAGAAATGATGAAACGGGACAATCTTATAGGAGAAATGTTGTTCATTTAAAGAAGGTAGAAGGGGAATGGAAAGCTATAGTACCGGAAAAGGAAGATGAAGTAGTTGAAGGAAGTTCGGATAAATAATTAAGTGTGTTTAGTATCTATTATTTGTTGATTTTGTTTGGTATGCAGATTATTAGTTAAATTAATAAAAAATGTATTAAGGAAGGGATGTAGTGTATGCGTTTATTCATTCCCTCACACACACAGACAATCACTGTCTCGTTCGCACCACGTCAGATATACGAGAGCCATCGGCGAGAGTAGACGTGTTGGAAGTCTGGCCATTAAGTGCGTGCACGAGCCTGTGAGTTATCCCAGTATTGGACTGGTTTTACATGATGCAAATTTTAAAAGAAAGTCATTACTGCTATAAAGCACGGTAAAGTTTGTGACAATAATGAAATGTAAGCAGTCCAAGATTTAAATGATGAGTTCTATTTGAAATTAGTACCATCCATAAATTGAATGCAATGCAACTATTTTCTGAAAAATCTTACTAAATCTTACCCTTACGCACTTGCGGTTAACCGCGGGCTTAGCACACCGTTTAATATGAAACCGCCCCAAAATTTCAACTGCCAGAAATTTTGGGGCGGATTAACCGCTAGTGCGTAAGAGGGCTTAGAAAAAATAACAGTTTTAGAAGTAAATAATAGAATTAATATAGTATTTTTTTCATAAATAAAATTCAACTGTGTGTCAAATGTAATTAAAATAGAATTATTGATGCTGGTAGTATGTTGAAAGTGAAATGTATAGCATATTATTATCTTTTTTCTGACATTCTTAGATGTTTGTTTACCAGCTTTTATATATAGGACTGACCTTTCATGTTTATTATTAGTTTTATTGCTAACGTAGTTATCAGTAGTTTTCTTTTTGTTTGAAAGTACATAAATGTCCTGTTGGAGAAATAGATCGGCTTACAAGAAAATTTTTATAATCCGTGGGAATTACGTCAGTAATCCTTAAGGTTTTTTTGTGGTTGAAGGAACAAACCAGCAAGCAATCTACCTGATTGTTAAAACAGTATTAGTGCGTATAGGGGTAAGGTCAGGTTATATATTAAATAATAGTCAGAGATTAGTTTAGATCCATATTATATTCAATTCGTTATTCCATACAAGTATAACAATATTTTATTTAACAGTTATTGTTTTAATTTTAATACATTAATTATTTTTGTAAGCTTACGTATTTTTGTAAATTTTTAAGAGGTAAACTATGAACAGTATTAACATGATGGCAATTATTCATTGCCATCCATGGGGAAAAAATACACGTAACAGTACGTAAAAATGCTAATAGGACAGAGATACTGTACGTCAATCACAAATGCGTTACTACTCCCGAGGACTAAGATGGGCATGTTATATGGAAGAGAGCTGCAACCATATATTTCCACCAAAACAACTACTGTGACATAAAATATGTTTATCTTAACACAATTTGAGACGATATTACCGCAGTCAACAATGTCGTCGGGGAGAATCTAAAAAAGTACAAATTTACCAAAATAAAAATAAAATACAAAAGTTTATGACAAATTTTATTTATAGCGTGAATGATATTTTCGTAGAATACCCCATAGTCAACAATACCTAAGAAAGAATGGACAATAATTTTGTTAACTATCACTATTACTTTCACCATCCTGGTCTCCACGCCTGATTACCCGCACAATTATTATAGCTTCTACTCATAATACCGTTTGCTCCGTTCCAAATTCTGGTATATATGTTATTTTGTCATCAGTACACGAGTAATAAGTATAACAAAGGATATATAATAAAACAGAGTTCCCATCCAATTATCGTTGCGACATTTCCCTTTGTTTCATCCTCTCGCTAACTTTCTTACGATTCTAATAATTACATCTTTGTCCGAACTCCGAGGACATTCGAGAGCGTCGACATGACCATTAGTGGCATCCAGAAGTTGTCGTGGAAGTTAGTCAATCGTGTCTTAGTTCCGTTTAGTTAGTAAGTAGACAGTTCGCTCTTCGCGCTTCGAGCGTGTCACATCTCAATAATAGGTTTACTGGACTTCGGTACTAAAGTTATTGTAGCTGTGGAATGTTTGTCCTTGACATTATGTTTGATAAGTAGAAGTTTGTTTTGCGTCTTTTAACTTTGAAAGTATAACGGTCATTTGAAAGTTGAACGGTTAAGTAGGCGAACCATTAATTAATTATATAAATTTGTTTGCACATGTCGATACGATTAAGTTCCATTAAATTTAAAAGTATAATTAGCTTAGTATTAACAAAGTCTGCCTAATTTCACTTGAGTTGGCAGAGGCAGTGTATTAAAATTATATTAAAAATGCAATCTTCCGAGACGCTACCGTCGGCTCTGCGCATATCTACGCGTCGCGACGCTAATAATGAGGGAGGTAAAAATCCCACATAACCCAAGGTTGCTTCCACGGCGGCGGGTACCTTGTGAAGGTTTTCCCCTCAATAAAAAAGGTAATTGAAATACCTTGAAATGTTTTTTTTACGCAATTGATAGACTTACAAGTCAACATAATTATTTGTAGTTATTTATCACGTTAAACATATCGTGTCAAATATGTTAACAATAAACTACTTTTCATATGACTGGTTCTAATATCTCAACTGGTATTGCAAAATAAGTTTTCAAAGCAGACATCAATATTAGCAACGGGAATGCCAATTCCCGCGAAGAAAAGGTCCTTTTCCTTCATATCTTTTGTTGCGCGAAGTTACTCTATTGTTTCAAATCGCAAATTGCGATTATTCTTTCTTCCTTCGTAGTCTTCTTTTAAATGTGCGTTACTGTTGTCAACCATTTTTTTCTTAATTGCAGCATTCTTGCTACATTTAAAAATGTAACAAGTCTATCTCTACTTCTAAGAGAACTTCTAGTAAGAATGTTCTAGTGTCAATAGTTAACTTCAATACAAAACGGGAAATTAATATTTTAAGTTAATAAACTCTATTTTATGATATGCATCATTGTAAGTGAATTTCATTTTAATATATTTCAAAACAAATCTTCTTTATTTACGAAAAGAAGTATTTTTAATTTCTGGTTAAAGACATTTAATCTCAAAAGAAATATTATACATTTCACTTAATGAGATAATTTAGCATAAAATAAACAATTGGTGAGCATGCAGAAACATTAATATGGAGTTTTGTGTGCAAAGGAAAAAAAAAAGAAAGAAAGAAATGTGGGTACAACGAATTATTACATCTTTGTTATGAACGGATCGATACAGGGCCGGATGTTGATTGACGTTATAATGATTTGTTAATTTATACATGTATAGTTTGAGATTTGAAAGACAGTACATTAATGTATTTATATTATTCATGTCAATAATATTGAAGCTTAATTAAATTAATCCATAGTAGTTATTCTTTTAAACAGTTATAATTTTAAATAGTTTACCACAGTTGAAATATAATAGTATCATTCATCCCACGGTAATTTAATTCGCATTAATCTCTTATTTTACTATTGTATTATATGAAATTGTATGTGATCGAAAAAATTAAAAATTATAAAAAAATCCTATACGATACTATGACTATAATGCTAAAATACTACTATCTTCGATGCAGTAAATGAAATTTCGAAGCGCAAGTTTAATATACTACAGAATAATCGCATTTTCATACTTGAAATGGGAAGGATCCAGTTTTAAGTTAATAATTCCGTTATTTCAAAAAATAACATGAAGTTTAATTATAACCACGATAACTTTGTAGCAACTAACTTAAAGTAAAGTGGATTCATATTTCCAAAAAACATTTTAACTATGAGAGCGTTAATAAACTTTCCTGATAGCAGGATTGACACGATTCTTCATAGCATCTCTACACTGACACACACACACACGCGCGCGTGCGCAGGTAAGTACTACCGATATTTTCCTTTGATATTATATTGCAAATCAAACTGTCGAAATTATAAACCAATCTTACATAATAATTGATACGCCAGAAGTGAATTGCTAAAGTAGCGGTCCTATGAATCTACCCTAACATACACCTAAACTTCACGAATCTTCCTATACTTGTATATTTTAATCAGAAATATTGAGACAGGAGAATCTAAAGTAGCGACCGGAGTCGCATTTAATTTTCAGATAATATCAGAACGGGAGCACTGGAATGAAATATTCATGAAGACAACGTAATTTGCTGCCGATATTGGTCCTGTATGTCCCCACATAATGTGATGCATGCTTCCGGGTTTTCCGGTACTTTCAATTTTATACAGTGCATTAAGATTTTCCAAACATTTCATATTTAAAGATTTAGTAACGTATTTAGTATACTTTAACAATAATTTTACAGCGAGTAAAATTACATGTTTCGTCACCAAGACGTTTTGACCGATCATCATGAAATATGTACCGAGATGTAATTATAGTATATGCGATTGGCATATACTATAATTACATCTTCTGGAGATTTCTTTCGCAGTCCTAATTAGGACCGATGACCACTCTTATTGTCTTGCTGTTAGTGAGTGGTCATTGCTACCCGATAATATATTAAAGATAAGATTCGATCTTGCCAGTGTTTATGACGGTATGCGACCAAACATACCGTCGTCCTTTCTGGGATCGCTGACTTGATTGTGCTAGCTCCCACTTTTGCCATTCACTACTGATACCGTAGCTCTGTTCTGGTCCCAATCCTTACGGACATCAATAATCACTACCAAGTAGCAGTAAACAGTAACAAGTTACTACCATTTTAACACGTCATGACGCGCTATGAATAAAATATAGTGTAAAAATGAGGATTCTGAAGTGACGACCTTTACTGTCGAAGCCGGAAATTAACCCTTCAACCTATTGTCCCCTTTTATCTGAATTGGTAATACAAAAAAATTGAGACGCAGTGTCAATTACATAAATGATGCTTGAAATTTATGACAGTGGTATTAAAAAAGTTATTATAAAAGGCACAACTTTATATTTGTAGACTTGTATCAAGGTAAGGCTTTGTCACTTCTTACTGAGAATTTAAAAGATGTCACTACTGAAACATAATAATTGCTTATAGAATTAGACAAAACAATGTATCAATTTACTTACAAAATTAAACATGACGTTTTTAATCATGCTGGTTTCCTTTGCTCAAATTTAATAGCTATTTACTAATACATTGTAACCTTTATAGTGTGGAAATATTGTTCAAATTGTTACCGAGACTCCTCAACACCGGTCAATGTATTACTTTTAATGTCTCGTACAAAGTGTTTGGACATATTATTAAATATCTTTACATATGTACTGTAATAGCGCCATTTTTTGTATTTATGTCAAACAAACATAGATAAAAAATAATTAATAATAGAGACACTTTTTAAGCCTAAGTTAAGCATAAACATTATGAAAAAGTGAGAAACAATGTATCCTATAAGTAGCGGATGATCAAGGCGTTTTCAATGATGTTCATGTTCTCTTTTAGGAACATAAATATGAACACTATTTGAACATTCACAAATGCAAATGCTAATATTCCTCACCAACATTCGCGAAGGGGAATTCGCATATTGTATTTTTTTAGTTTTGCTGTAGGTTGGTGGCCGTAGGATGTAGATTTAACGTCCTTTTTTGGAAAGCACTTCAATTCAATATTTTCCAAACATGCACACATCTAAAACATAGAATATTTGTGAGTGCGAACAATTGTAACATAACTAGAACACACAGAACAATAACAAACTATCATGGTATGAGGCGACCATCTTGTCCTCCGGAGTAGCAACGCATCTGTGATTGACTTAGGATAGAACCCATGTTCTGTTTGAAGTTGCTTACAGATGGGGGGCTGTGGCCACTTACCATCAGGTGGACTGCATTCTCGTTTGCTACTTCAAACAAATGAAAAAACTATGGTATTCTATACTTATACTTATTCCATTTTGGACATTTGTGTAAAAAAAATCGCAAAAAAAAGTTTCAATGAAATATTTAAAGAAAAATATTTTACCTCGTTTTGGATGATAATTTTATTTTAACATTTTTCGTTTCATGGCGTATAATCACACAAATAGGTCAAGGGCCTTATGCTCTGTTTGAATTAATGAACAAGATTTATAATATTTTTAAACACATATCATTCGGTTAAAACGTGCATCCATTTGTTTAATTAAAGCATGCCGTAATTATTTCCTACATATTAAAGTAAAATGTTCGTATACACATTATAGAACGAAATCTTGTCTTGTTAAAGGTATATAGAACAAAAAAAAACCGATGTTAGTACTTTAGGGTGTTTCGTAAGTCTAGTTCCAAATAATTTGACTTAACATAAAAAGATAATGCCTTTAAAAGATATTTTTGAGGACCCCCGTGGCAGAGCGGTTACCGGTTAGCGGTCTGACGCGCAATGGGTTCCGGGTACGATTCCCGGCTAGACTTAGCTAGCTAGGTATCTGAATAATGAGTTTAGATTCCTGTTCTGAGTCTGGGTGATTGTGTATTCGTCTTTTTGTATGTCCATGGCACCCACGACTCAGGAGAAAATCCTAGTGTGGGGCTATGAGTGTAGAAAGCGTGTTAATCTTCCGATACAGAATTTATTTCTAGGTTCAATTCAATTACCTATCTGTTCTAGGCGTTAATCTAATATTCCATGAGTCAGCTTTTAAAAGCTTCCAAATTGAATGAGTACAAAAGAAAACAAAAAATGCTACAGTATCGGACTATAGGTAGTAAAATATATAATCCTGTATAAGACGGAATTAATACTTTTTATCTTAAAAGAAAAGACTATGAGTAAATAGTGTATAAATCGAATTCGATGTGTAAAAAAAAACAAAATCAAAAATATTTTATACAAAGTACTTTTTTTAGTTTATGTTTTCTTTAAATCGAACAACACTCCGCAATGTGTTACGCTATGAAGAAGAACTGCCAAAAGAAAATCCATAGCATTTCCCTAAACTTTTCATTTACAATGTCACGAAGCACACGAAGCTTGAGCTACAAGTTTTCAGGTGAATGGTGACTAAGAAAGTTTCCTCTCTCAACAAGCGGAGAAATTCATCTCCATGCAGTTTATAGCATTTAAAAAACGCTGCGTTTTTCACACTTAGCAGGAGATTTTGACATTTTCGCGAAACGTAATGTCTCATCGACAGTTCTCAACTTTCTGACCTCAAACCGTCTCTTTATAGATGGTATCAGGATCTAGACAGTGTAGCTACTATTTTGAAAGAAATTAAAAAAAATAACTTCTGGCCGTGAGCGCCTAAGTACATACTTTCTGTACATACGAGTACGTCATACTTCAGATCATAATTTTATAAATCATTTTTTTTTTGTATTTTTTTTTGTAAGCCAAAATAGTGTAGCGTGTAGCGTTGCTTACGGGATCAAACTACAAAGAGTTCTAAACTTTCCAAAGTGCAAGTTTGCGCAAAAATCTCAAGGGGGCGACCAAAAGGAGACTCAAAGATATATCTCTCTCGTCAACCCCTTATTGTCCCACTGCTGGGCATGGGTCTTTTCTCACAATAAGAGAGTTTTAGGCCATAGTCCACCGCGCTTGGCTAAGTGCGAATTGGTGGACAAAGATATATAACTATTTATAACTGTACTACAAATTAGAAGTTAAAATTATGATAAGAAGTACGCGCTGTCATAATTTTGATAACAATTACGTCTTAAAAATATGTTGATCAAATAGCAAATTGACTAATAAAATATTCAGTCAACACTTATACTGTGTACTTTCGATGTAAAATGATCTGTAAGCTTCTTATCCCGAAGCTTATTATCCACTCGTGTTCACAATACGGAAATCGGAATATGGAGTGGGGCCCCAATAATATGTTCTAAGCATTTGATGATAATATTCGAAATATTTTGAAGGAAAAAAATATTGGTTGAAAAAGAAAACATAAGAGATTTAGGCATTGTATTGTAAACTAAGATTCAACACACACATCGACAATATCTGCTCAAAAGCCTTCAAATGCCTCGGTTTTATTTTGCGTAACTACAGAGACTTTAAATGTCAACAAACAAAAATTTTACTTCATAATGCTCTTGTGCGTAGTGTTTTAGAGTATTGTAGTGTAGCGTGGAACCCATTTTATAACGTGTATATCAATAGACTTGAATCTGTCCAAAAACGTTTCTTGTGCCATCTAACATACTCATGCAACTTGGCCGGAACTATGTAAAATTATACTGATCGGTTGAAACATTTCAAAATGACTTCCTTACTGAATCGAAGACGAATGCTAGACATATTATTTTTTATAAGCTTGCAAATGGACTGATTGACGCCCCGGAACTTCTGTCACTACTTAATTTTGCTACTCCATTTAAATTACCCAGAGCATCCCGGTTTAATATTTTTGAAGACAAACAATCTTATTCTAATCTTGGTCTTAACGCTCCTTTCAACCGAATTATTCGCGAATTCCGGGTTGTCACAAAACAAGTAAATATTGTCATTTTTAATGATAGTATTTACAAGTTTAAATATATTATTAATAAATTCATATATCATAAAATATATTGACATATAATGTCTGTTTAATTTTAATTTAATCTAATTGTAATTTAATTTAATTTTAATTTTATTCTAGAAAAAACGTTTCTTTTCTTTTCTTTATTACTATTGTTATTATCATATAACTTACTTGTTACTCGCTCCTTTTTGCAAGCAGCCTTCGCATATAAATGTAGTTGCACTTAGCTTTTCCGTATTGTTTAATTGTGTTATTTTTATATTATAATTGATGTAAACTATGTAGGTGACCAAAAATAAATAAATAAATAATGGAAATATGTAACTTATTTTGCGTTTATCAATTTTTGCAAACTCCCGATAAATGGCTTCTAGATATGAAAATCTTTTGAGATATGACATATTTAAGTTGTACCCCAAAAAATACCAAACCACGGTAGTGGCTGAAGCAATGCAGAGACGACGAGATGCTATGACGAGCAGTCTAAAATTATACGTATGTGTACATTGTAAAAATCTATTAAATGTAGTTCATAAGATAAAGAGGTTTTGTGTCGTTTAAAAGTAGTGATGTAACTAATATTTACATCCGCATTCGCGAATATTCACATGTTTTTAGATATTCGCATTCTCATTCGCGTATATTCACATGTTTTTAGATATTCGCATTCTCATTCGCGTATATTCATGTTTTTAGATATTCGCATTCGCATTCGCGAATATTCACATGTTTTTAGATATTCGCATTCGCAAGAATTATACGAATGTTTTCGAATATCGAATCGCAGTGCTTTGCAAAAAAGGTTGGCAAAATTTATATCCTCCGCATTGCAATGGAATGGATAGGAATATACGCATTCGCGAAAGTCAAATAATAACATTCATTATTCAATCAAACAACAAAATTCAAACAATTCAAACAGTACAAATATTTGCTTACTAAATGAACACATTAAGTACCAACCCTAGGAAGTGCCTCATGAATACTAAGTATCCGTGAACAATTATCTGCTAACAAGCTTGCTTATTAACTTAACCCCTTCGGCAGATTAATTCCTAAAGTAGGTGCAATCAAAGTTACCGATGAACTTTGGATCATGATAAGGGATCAGTGTAAATTACTTAATAGTTCCAAGAACTTTCTGTTAATCATCTTTAAGATTTTTTTACAATATTACCATGAAGCGTCGATAATTTTCCGATTGGTATAAAAACCACCACCACCAATCCATCTTATATCTATGACCCGTTATTACTCGGACGAATACGTATTTTTGTTATCTGACTGAAGTAGCAAACGAGCATGCAGTCCACCTGATGAAAAGTGGTCACTGCCGCTCATGGACATCTGTAATCACAGATGCGTTGCTACTCCCGAGGACTATGATGGTCGCCTCATATAAAACTGTGCCGGCAACCATATCCTTTCATCGAAACGCAAGTAACGCTTAACGCTAGTAATAGGTGTGGCGGTGGTACTTCCCCGGTCAAACTACACTGGTTCTACCTTCAAACAGTTAAACCAATAAAATAGATAAATAGATCAATTCTAAAAAAACAACAAAATTGTAGGCAAACGAAGGAAAAAACAGTACTTCTTTGTCCATGTCAGTTATTTACTAAAACATACATATTTAACGGAGTGATAGCGACGTCAGGATGGTCGAAGTCTTCGTTACTGTCCATTCTTGAAGATTTCAAGTAAAACACAGGAGTTATTCTTCTTCAATATATTCACAATTAAGGAGGTCCGATCCCTTTGACGGTTAAACAAGAATTTCTTTCTACCGACAGGCGCTCGCCTCTTTATAACAATGTTTGGTGAGGTGACAATAACAAATTTATGGAGGGTATACTAAATAACAATTCTAAAAATCACTAAATATTGCTAATTTAATAAACAAACAATTTTCGATCTTTAAACTAAATAAAATATTTATTTTCGGCCACGTGTTTTTCATAAATACGCGGTGTCACACCGACATATATTTATCAATTCTAAATTGCTCCATATGACCAAGACAACTTTATAACGCAGAAATTGTTCTTACGTAGATGCCTGCAGCCAAACGCCTAAGAATTCTCATCTCGAAACTTAATAAGTAAAGTTTAATAAGGATATCTACGTACTATTATACTACACTATGTAGTTTCATCAAGTGACGCAGATTGTCTTATAATACTGTTTCAAACTCTGATGTCGCAACGTGTGCTAATTAGAACTAGCTATCTTATAGCTATTATACACAGCACTTTCATAGTAAAACGACTGAAGTGAACAGAAGTTGCATGTTGTACATATAGAGTTACCCGCAGATGTTTTGCTATTCCTAAAAAATAAATAGCTTTTAAATTGAAATACCAATAGTGCAAAACAAATCAATAACACAATAGCCGGTGAGTCGAAAAAAATGACACGAATGAACATACGAAGTCCAACGACTATATTATATATGTCGGTGGATGACGGGAATCTCATGACAGGTCGGGCGATGACGGGACATTTCATGATTAACCCCGTTTGGTTCTATAGTTCGTAAAGTATTAATTAACTTGGACAAGTGAGGGTAGCACCTACCTACCTACCTTCTCTTTACGCAACGCTGTGCGGGTAGGCATATATTATGTCGTGCGATCGGAATGCATAAAAGTGGATCGGATAAGCTGTTAGTTAAAAGTTTACTTTGTTGAACGTGCTGTCGCTTACATCGCTTAACGGAGCAGTATTCTTGTTGATACAAGT
Organism: Spicauda simplicius; assembly: GCA_949699795.1. Taxonomy (NCBI): domain Eukaryota; kingdom Metazoa; phylum Arthropoda; class Insecta; order Lepidoptera; family Hesperiidae; genus Spicauda; species Spicauda simplicius. Next base: position 7,307,543 of record OX453067.1, on the reverse strand, counting down.
TATACAGCTACGTTATTCCAAATGTTAATTCCGTAAAGTGTGATAGTGACTAAATCAGTGTTGTATTATCTCCTGGCCCGTAATTCTTACGCCCACAATTGAAAGCTACCTATATTATATACTTCAATATTTATATTTGTTGGTAGTTTTTTTTATAAATGTCTAAATAATAGAGGCAAATAAAAATGTATTCATTAGTTAAACTACTTTTTCTCTAAGGCCTCATTTTTATCATTAATAATGAAATTTTACTAAGTTATACTTTAGAAAAGTATCACTTAGATAACTTTGTCACTTTTTTTAACATCTTTCAACATTTTTTGTACCTACTAGTGTTTTTATTTTTAACTAGCGTTCGAATATAGTAGAATAGAGGACGTTATTTTTATTAAATATTTGAGAGTTTAATGTTAACACTTCAGTTCGTTAATACCTACTTAACAAAAAAAATGTGTGCGTGTACTAGCGTACACTCGTAAAAAGTGAAACTTCTTTATGACGTTATTTTTCAAAAAATAATTTACTATATGCAACTTTACAGAAATTGGTTAAATAAAGTTAAATTAGATAAAGTTAATAAAAGGCTTTTATTAAACTTTATCTAATAATCTAATCTATAATAATCTATCTAATATCACGCGTACTAGGGATAAGAAAAAGATGGCGGGTAACGGAAAAAAAAGACGGCGCGTAACAGAAAAAGATGGCGCGTAACGAAAAAATATTACACTAATTTTTTTTCCAACCCCGATAAAGAAGTTTCACTTCAAAAAGTTTATATAAACATGTTTGTATTTTCAATTTAATTTTGTTGTGCGTTTGGCTGGCTTTTATGAAAGATTTTTAATTAGGGACTTCACTTTAGAGTTCCGTGGGAAAGGGCCTCGGAGAGGAAACCTAACGGGTCCCTGGAGACTCGGAGTATAGTCTCCGCTGTCAGTCTTCCTGTTGTATCTCGTGAACCGTAATGAATATTACGGTTCAAGAGAAACAACAGATTAACTAGCCCTCAAGATAAGGCAAATGTAATTAATAACAACTTATTTACCAGTCAAACGTTATTTTAATGTATGATCTTGTAAATTCCACTGACACAAATAGGTTCTAACTATTTTATGTCATCTTCAGTTACGATGGTATTGTAGTAACTTTCATTCGTTTGTTCAATTTCATCAAAAACACTTGTGCGAATGACAATCTTATTTTTATTTAAAAGTATATAGTAAAAATTTGAATCGATTAAAAGTCAGTCAATCTTCCAAAATATTGAGGTGTCAATTTTGGGTTTTTCTTTAAATAACTGACTGAAGTAGCAAACGAGCATTCAGTCCACCTGATGTTAAGTGGTCACTGCTGCCCATGGACATCTGTAATAAACTTCGTACAGAACATGGGTTCTATCTGAAGTCAGAATTGAAGAAGATTTTCTACTTAAAGAAACTATTTGGAAAACCAAATATCTTAGGAATTTCGGGACTTAACCTTCTCAATATTTTACAGTTCTTTATGTTACAAAAGTAAATTTACACGCCATTTAGGTATCACAATTAGGTATTAATATACTGAAATTATGGTAAAGGTGAATACACTATGTTAAAACTATTCGTGGAACATTCACACTGTGTATTGCCCAACGATAATTTGGCAAAGCTTTGCCATGCTTTATGATTGATTTTGGATATTTGGTTGATTTGAATTAACTCATTACCGTAATTGGTTAGTTAACCGCCGTTAATGACGGAAATGCTGATATGAAATCAATTATTCGATCATGTATTTTATATCCAGGATGATAGAAACATTTTAAAATATATTTCTGTACTATTTAAATATAAGCTTTGCATGAAAAATTGGAAGTTATGAATATTTTAACCAGTTCCCGATCGTAATCGGTCCAATACGATGTACGAGTAGTTAAAGCCAAATAAAAAATGTCCTTGTTACTAACCGAAGTGTAACATAAAAATCATTTGTTTTTATACATTATGCTCTTTGTCAACGTAAAAGTACAATTATTTTCGAGTTACTTGAAAATCAAGCGCTGTAGGCGAAATGAGGTAAATTGGATAGGCTGCATTCAAAAGAAATGACGCGTCTTTGATATCCTGAATTATTGTCATTAGGTATTTTATAATGTTAGTGAAGTAAAAAAATCAATGAGAATGAATATTTTATTTAAATATTTAGTATAATTAAAGCTCTTCATAACGATCATCATATGAATACATTAGTGTTATTTTGCCACACAGCTTCTCTACATTATTTTATGCCAAATATCACACTTCTCCAAGCGCGTAGTATTCGTAAAAGGGTTCGAAAGTTTCACGGATTATTGTGTATATTTTACCCAAATATAAGTGTCTACCGAGTCTATGAATATGATTACGTCCATGTTAAGTGATCACCGCCGACCATAGACATCTGTAAGCAACTTTACACAAAACATAGGTTCTATCTTGAAGTCAATAACAAATGCGTTGCTACTCCCGAAGACTAGGATGGTCGTATATAAAGTGTGCTGGCAACCACACCCTTCCATCGAAACGCAAGGAATGTTTCATGTTAGGAATAGGTGTGGCGTTGGTACCTCCGTGGTCTATACTGGTTCTACCACCTTTATATAGTTAAAATAGCAGACTACCATACTTACATACTAAACATTCAACAGTGTCAATTATACCACAGCGTCAAAATGATTTCATGAGCTTAAAGAGAGTAAATTAATCTACTGAAGCTTTTAAAATCCAAAGTGCATAATAATGTAATTTAATTAATTGAGCGCAATTTCCGGCAAAAGGGCCGTATATTAATTTTGTACATTTATGAGAGCACTCGCAATAATTGTGTAGGAGCAATGTTTTGTCGTTTATTGCATGGAAATATGTTTCTTTGTGATAACTTAAAACGTATTTCGATTTTTTTTTATTTCTTGATAGATTATGACAAATAGGTGTATAAAAAACGTCGTATAATTTTTTTAATGCACCGAGCATTAAAAAAATTGTACGACGTTATTTATAATGGCAGATTAGTTCGATGACTTAAAAACTTCACTTTAAGAACTCTAAAATCCGTTAGTTTTCTTAGTGTTTTTTTTTATCTGACTGAAGTAGCAAACGAGCATTCAGTCCACCTGATTGTAAGTGGTCACTGCCGCCCATGGACATCTGTAATCAACCACATACAGAACATGGGTTTCATCTGAAATCAATGACAGATACGTTGCTACTCCCGAGGACTATGATGGTTGCCTCATGTGAACACTTTCTTCGAAGCAAAAGAAATACTTAATACTTCACGCTAGAAATAGCTGTGGCGATGGTACTTCCCCGGTTGAACTACACTGGTTTTACCACCTGCCAATGGTTCTTAAAGTTAGTTTTTATATGTATAATGAGTCATTAAGAACTTAGGTTTCTAGTTTAGGCAGACGGGCCATCTGATAGAAAGTGATCACCGTCGCTTATGGAATGTGTCCACTTGATTTGAAATAGAGCTCTTTTTTCACCTTTCTTGAAGACGCCATCAGCTCTAGCGCTTGCGCTCTGGAAACAGCACGTGAACATTTCCAACGATGGAGGGGTCGCCAATGGATCAGTTGTAAGAAATGAACGCTTTCTCATTTTAAAATAGTTATCATTTGTTCCTTTATCAAAATCCACATTTCAATGGCTTTTATATCGATATTCCTTGAAGTCTTTCCTTCATATCTACACTATTTACGTATTTAAATGTACCTACTTGTATGTTCAGTGTGCAAATGTTTCATTTACACGCTTTATCACTGCTGTTATTAGTTTATTAGTTTAAATTTAAACTAAAAAGCAATAGCTATTTTATACAAACAGTCCTGTCGAAAGTACAATCATATCATATTGCATTTTAATTAAATGAATGCAATTGTTCGTTTAAAACCTGTGATTTATCTGCTAAAATTCGTTACTGGCTTGCAATTGTATTCGGAGGACGTGTTAATGTACAGTGAATTAAGCAGCTCGTTGTTTCGTCCCTGTAGCCTCGGGGTCAGAATAGGGCTACGGTATCCCCTGCCTGTCGTAAGAGGCGACTAAAAGGGACTTCCGGGGTTGCAGACGGCTAGAGTGGGAGCTCGAACCGTTCGGTCAGGCAATCCCAGGAAGGACGGCGGTATGTGTGGTCGCACACAGTCGTAAAGACTAGACGGAGCGGTGGGCCCAGCCGCCCATCTGGGAGGAGCCCGATGGGGCAGCGCGCTCGGAGGATTCCGGTTGAAGTCGTTTCGAGATCCCGGAGTCCTCCTTTTCAGCGCCGAGGATGGCTACCGGGGGGGTTTTCGTGCAGTAAAAATCCCACATTACCCTGCGTCGCTCCCACGGCGTCGGGTACTTTTGGAAGGTTTCCCCCTCGAAAACAAAAAAAAAAAGCAGCTCGTTGTTTACGTATGTGGTTATTTTAGTTTCCTTTACTTGGTAATTTATGTAAGTAAGTAATGTTCAATATAAACAATACATATATTTTCGTTATTTGCCGCGCTGGTCTTAAATAGGCCAAGTTTTTAAAGAAACGTTATACTGTAGGATGGACAGTTGTTAAAATAAATAATTAATAAATAAATAAAATAGAAAAACTGTATTTTAAATAAGCGCGTGTTTTAGGTTTATCCTACATGATAACACTTAGTTTTATGCTAGTTCTAGACTCCTATATTTCAGATAGTGAGGCAAGTTTTATCAGTTTAATCGGAATATTATAGTAAAGAATTAGTGATAGAAAGATTAGGCTCAATACCCCGTGTTCCCAGCGGCTAGAATGGGAGCTCGAACCGTTCGGTCAGAAACCCAGCAAAGGACGACGTAAGAGTAGTCGCATACTGTCGTAAAGACCAGATGGAGCGGTGGGCCCAGCCGCTCATCTGTGAGGAGCCCGATGGGGCAACGCGCTCAGAGGACTCCGGTTGCGTTCCTTTGGAAATCCCTGAGTCCTCGTTGTAGCACCGAGGACGGCCACTGGGGAAATTTTAGTGCGGTAAAAATCCCACATAACCCTACGTCCCTCCCATGACGTCGGTCCCCCGACGAGGCCGAATACCTTCAAAAGGTACCGCTTTTGAAAGTACTCGACTTCGTGACCCTCGTGAACAACAAAAAAGGTTTAAGAAGTAGGGGAAGATTTAAATAAAGCAAAAACATTCATCGACAACCACGTGGAGATTTAAAAAAAAAATTTTTGTAAAACTATAACAAACAGTAAATAAATACGTTATAAAATTAAGCCTATTAAACTTTATATAGCTAGCAGCAAATATATACCATATTTGCTGCTCCATAAAAGACTCACACTCATAAATAGTAAAACCATAAGGTTAGTAGAGAAATCTATGATCGACTTGATCGAACTCCAAGCAAAAATTAATATTAGATTGTTATCAAATGAAAGTCGAATAAGGTCTTATTTGAAAAGAGATCAAGAGATCCAACCCTCGAGGTTTGAAATAATCTATTTGAATTTTTAATTTAAAATGTCTTAGCTTTTGATTAAAAAAGACTCAGTTCTTATTTTTACTTTCAACTTTGAAAATAGGTATATATTATTTTAATTTTAAATAGTTTCCGCGCGAAATTTTATTAAAGTATAGAAATTTGTATTTTCGGGAACAAAGTTATCGGTAAAATTATTCACAATAAGGTTGTAGAGTACCTATTTATGTGAAAGAATGTGAAATTATTGTAAAAGAATTTCAAATAAGTAAGTAGAGACTAAATTATAATATTAGGTTATATACGAGTAGATACACTGTACTTATTTTGTTATATGTCTTTCTCTCTCTCTTTTCTCTATAGCAATTAAATTAAGACATTATTATCCTAAGGTGGTAGAACCAATGCAGTTCTTGCATTTCAATAGAAAGGTGTGGTTGCCGGGAGTAGCAGCGCATCTGTGATTGACTTCAGATGGAACCCATGTTCTGTATGTAGTTGATTACTGACATCCATGGGCGGCAGTGACCACTTACCATCAGGTGGACTGCATGCTCGTTTGCTACTTCAGTCAGATAAAAAAACATAAATAAGGATGATGATTCCAGAAACGAACAACGGACTTCTGTCCCAAACATTTTGTTTTAAAGCATTTAAGTAGTAAAAGAACCTGCAGTGCATCTGATTGTACATGCCTTATGGAGAACAGCTAGCTTCAATGTCTTACCTAAGACTCGACCAAATTACAGTAAAACAACAATTTCTTTTAAAAGGGCACAAATGTACAATGAAATACCTTCGTATATAAAAACATTAAATGTATGAAGGTATAGGGCATTGACACAACTTAATATTTGAATGTTGATTTAAAGTACGCTAGAGTGAGGAATTGCATTACTCAATGTGACATCAGACTTTTGTTAGAGTGTAGTAAATTCATATGTACTATATTTTATGAGAATAAAGTTCTTTAAACCTAATCCTAGAATCAACCTTCCAATAGAATTCAGAAATTTGTCAATTAATAAGTTTAAAACATTTATTAAGATCAAGCTTAGTCGTAAGGCATATTATAAAATTTCTGACTGTTTAGAAGATAAAACAGCTTGGGACTGCACTATACGTTTATAATTAATTGAATGTAATAATTAATTGAATGTCAAAGTGTAGCGTAACCTACCAAATATGCTTCTTGTTCAGCCAGATATAAGGCAAGATACTGAGGCTAACTTTAAGCACCAATGTAAAAACAATATGCCAGTGAGTTTCTTGCCGGATCTTCTCAGTTGAGGTCGTGTTCCGATCCGGTGGTAGTGTTAAAAATATATATGTAACTGACAATTTATATACAAAATAAATATAATAAGATATTTCATTTCATTTCAACCAAACATAAGGTTAGAATCTTATCTGAGCTTAGTTGTAGATGCGTTGGTGCCTGGTGTTGCTAATTATGTTGATGGCGGCCGGCGGTCGCAGGGAAACTCAAAACCATTCTTAACATTTAATTATACTAAAATAATAACTACATTTTAACTTAAAACTAAAGGGGTGAGACCGAGTCGCTGTTAGAGCTCGGAATGATGTCCATTCCCACGATATGTGGGAACGTTCTTGGTGCTGCGTCAACTTCTCGGGTTGCTGGCTGGATCGCGATGCACTAGGGCTGTGCATTAGCGTTAGGGTTATATAACATGCTATTTCCAAGGACTAAGATGGTCGCCTCATATAAAAATGAATTAAAGTTCGTAGATTAGGTTTTTATACAGAGGTGTCAGAACTTTTCGTCGATCGTTGATGGTCGCCCTATGTAAAACTGTGCCGGCAACCACACTCTTCCATCGAAACGCAAGAAATGCTTCACGCTAGAAATGGGTGTGGCGGTGGTACTTACGCGGTCGAACTACACTGGTTCTACCATCATTTATACATCTCGTCAACCCATTATTGTCCCACTGCTGGGCACGGGTCTTCTCTCAGAATGAGAGAGTTTAAGCCATAGTCCACCGCGCTGGCCAAGTGCGAATTGGTGGACTTCACACACCTCCGAGAACTTTTTCTTTTATAGAACTCTCAGGTGTGCAGGTTTCCTCACGATGTTTTCCTTCACCGAAAAGCAGTGATAATTAATTTCTAATACACACATGAATCAGTGGTGCGTGCCTGGGTTTGAACCTCGGACCTCCCGATCGAGAGGGCAGGTTTCAACTATTAGGCTATCACTGCTCTGCTCTATCCTCGGTAGTATAGTGGTGAGTATCCTCGCCTGTCTTTTATACATAATCATTTTCAAACCAGAGAAGGCATAAAAGAGTGTATCGTTCTTTTTTAAATGTACATATCGTTCGTTTGTTCGTTCTTGCTTTAAATGTACATATCGTAAGTAGATTTAAAGCAAGAAATTATCGCTCCTGTGCTTTCTTATTTCACTCGCAGCTCTCGTATAACGTCGAGATTAAATTGTGAATTTCTAAACAAAATCTGTTCTTGAGTCTTTCTTGTTTTGATTTATTTAGTTTTATTACTTTGTTAATTATATGCATTTTGAATTATTACAATAGGGCAGGTATTTTTTGTGTTTAGTATCTCGTCCACCCATTAATGACCCACTACTGGGCACGGGCCTTCTTTCCGAATGAGAGAGTTTAGGCCACAGTCCACCGCGCTAGCCAAGTGCCAATTTGTGGACATGTTTGCGTTTAATATTTATGAAGATGTATAAATGTTTTGACGTAAAAAATACGTTATAGTCGTATTGAATCAAATTTACACGTAATCCATAAATGAAGCCAAACCAACATTTCATTCAGAAAATATTTGCCTCTTGATTTGAAAGGATCGTTAACTGTCCACAGTAAGGCGTGGCGTTAAGTAACGAATCCGTGTTTTTCCTTGTTCTTAAAAACTGTCTAAAATTCGATAAAACTTACAATTATCCACATATTTAGGACACGAACGCAATATACAAGAAGCAAGGATATAATCGTACGAAACTCTTTCTCTCGTCAACCCATTATTATCCCACTGCTGGGCACGGGTCTTTTCTCAGAATGAGAGAGTTTGGGAGAGACGGAACTCTTTAGAGGTAATGAATTATCTCGTTCTTAACTTTTGGTTGTCAAAATACAATACAATAACCGATTCTTTATCAAAATCATCGCCTTTTGCAAGTTCACTGCTAGATTAAGTCTTCTGTAGAGATAGGAATAAATAAATTACGTTTTCTACAGTTTTAGCCTAAAGAAGACGGGCTACGTGATAAAGACTATTTTGGGTAATATGACAAAAAACTAAATTAAGATATAGGATACTCAGTACCGCTGTAGACGTGTTTGAATCGAGTAAAGGCGCGAAAATAAGTAAAGAAAAGGCCTAATAAAAAACTATACAGTAATACCTCGACTTACGCTACCCCGACTTACGCGAACTCGGAGTTACGCGGTTTTCAAATCTCCTCAATTTGTCTTTTATTGAGCTACGTCACACAATCTCTATATTATGGATAACATAGCCTTACTATCCTACACTATTAAATAAGAGTTTGAAATAGTAAGACTATGTTCCTTTATGACAGCTACATTTTATTTTGAGTTACGTATTTTCTTGTACCCCGACTTACGCAAATTCGACTTACGCGGTTATCAATCAGTCCCACCTATCGCGTAAGTTCGGGGTATTACTGTATTATATCGAAATACATGTGACGTACTGTGAATAATTATTGTTTGTTAGAGTGATGAACTTATATGATTATCTTGATTAGTTACACCTGCGGTCGCTTGTCTGACTTACTATGTCACAATATATCTTGTTTCGTCAGCCACACATATTGTTCTCTAATTAATTCTAATCGAGTCAGTCTGTTAATATTATAATTAAGTAAACGGCTTATTGGAGTACTGTATTTATAGTTGTATTAGATATTTTAAAGGTGTTTTGTTGTCAGTTATACAAACTAGTTTTTATTAACTTCACCTGTATGTTTGTTTGTATGTTTGTAACCGACTTCTTTGGGCGCGATTTTGATCCACTTTAAACGGCCAGATTTCGTTCAAACTTTGTAGATTTATTGAGGACCGATGACAATACACTAATTTGATAAAATTATTCCATTTTTTAATTTGCAAAATATGATTTTTGTTAATTTATATAATTTTCATCCATAGTCGGTAAGGTAAGAAAATTAATTAAAATTTTCTATAATTTTTCCCTACAGTCGATAAGGCATGACTCGATGTTAATTTTTATTGCCAATTTTTTTTTAAATATTTTTTTTTTATTCGCACTATTTTTAATTTATATTCATTGAAATTTTTAACACTATTTTCTTAATTTAAATTCATTTAAATTTATTTTCTATTTTTTAGTTCGGTTTTCTATATAAAGCGTGTTTTTTAGTTTTTTTTAACTATTATTTATTATTATAAGTATTGTGTAGTGTAAACAATATTATATTCCCTTTCGTTCTTTCTAATCACCGATGAAATATTGATTAATAATATAGCCTATATCACTCTGCCAACTAAGATGATTCCAATGACATGTCACATATAACAATCCGTCAAACTTTAGGGTTGCAGTGCTAAAAAGAAATAGAAATACATACAAACGTAAATAAAATCATCGCTCAAAAAACATTACATCTCACGGAGCTGAATAGAAATACAGATGTTATTGTTCATAATATAAACTAGAACTTATTAGCCTAAATATGCTGTTTTAACATGAATAATCAATGTTCGTGACTCCTCTAGAGAATAACCTAAAAACTTCATATGAAATAGGAGTACTACTCCCTTTAGGCACATCAGCGCAGGTGTTTTTGTTAATTATGTTCGAAAAACATAATGTATACTCGTATACATACATACTCTCTTTATAGCATCACTGAGTTAGAAAGAGCAGACAACGAGTGGTCCGCGCACCCATGAACATGTGAACAAAAATAATACATACCTTAAAAAATGTACTAAAATTTTTGAGGGGTTTATCCTTCAATTCAGAATGTTGAGCGCTGCTGTGTTCTGGTCTGAAGGCTGTAGTAAGAAAATGATATTTATCCGAAGCGTTTTAACTAAGTCTTCAGGAGTACCAAAAAATCTGTATATATTTATCTGTTTGAAGTAGCAAACGAGCTTACAGTCCCTTTGATGGTAAGTGGTTACTGCCGCCCATGGACATCTTCATATAAAACATGTGTTCTATCTGAAGTCAATCACAGATTCTACTCCCGAGGACTATGATGGTCGCCTCGTATAAAAGTGTGGCAAACACACCCTTCCATCGAAACGCAATAAATGCCTCACGCTAGAAATAAGTGTGGCGGTGGTACTTCCTCGGTTGAATTACACTGGTTCTACCACCTGTTAAAATTAATAACTGCATCCAAACCCAGATAATGTTATAAACTTTATCTGGGGTTGATTATAGATTTCCCAGCGCTTGCTGTGGCCACTTACCATCAGATGAAAATGATGAAAAGCATACTCCTTTGCTAATTCCATAGAAAAACTTGTAAATTGCATACTATAGGAGATTTATATCATTGTATATATAACTATGTTTTCCTTCTTCTGTAAAAATTAATGGTTTATCGATGATGTTGTAAACATCAACATCAAACTAACGCGGAAAATGCAAACGTAACTTATCACGTCGCCGTAAATAACTTTGATTTACGCCAAGATATCTTTATTCTTTACGACCATGTCGGAACATGGGTTTGAAATTGTCTAACACCCGTTGGAGAGCGTCAATAAAATTTATTGCGGGAGAGATTGTGATTGACTGCGCGTAAAAAATACCTTCGTAGCGTAAACAAGGGTAGATCTAATTGGGGATGAATCAGGTTTCGGTAAAGGGAGATTATGCTGAAGTTTATTTCAGAGAAATAAAATTTTCTGTGAGTTTAATTTTCGACAGATTACCATCGACCTAAAAAAAATGATCAAAGTTGACCCATTTTCAAGTTCAAAAGTAATTGGAAATTACTTAGGCATTGCAAATTAATTGAAAATTAATACATTTTTTTATTTTTATGCTTAATTGAGATAAAAGGCAACTTTTTTTATGAAAAACTGGTGCCAGCATAGCTGTAGTCAACTTTAACGACTCATGTCCTATCCAAAGAAAACCACACACGTATTACTCCTCTTTAAGCATAATTTATTGCACAGAATAATATCTTTCTTACCATTTTTAGTTTAAAATGGAATATACTATACTTGCTGTTCTTTCTATCTTCTCGTATGTATTTTGTTAAAAGACTTAGTAACGGATGCATCTTTGCACAGCTCAAATGTTTTAAACTAGAAATATGCAATTTTGACAGTGGATTCAGGAAGGAGGGAGTTTCTTTCCATATTTTACTCCTAAAGGACCTAAGAAAATGTTGGAAATTTGTATGAAACTCAACGAAGTTTATAGCAAGTGATATTTCAATTTATATTTGGCTTTCTAGTTACAAAAAAATTTACACTTATTGCATCGTTTTAAATTTGAATTGAGCCCTTAAGAGGCTTAACCCTAAACCATCTACGAGTGAGTATATACCCGTACCTTTATAAAGTAAAAATAGGTATGATACTAAATGTAACCATAGAAATTAATTTGGGAAAGTTGTATTATTTTGACTCACACACTTTTATACGAGGCGACTGTACTAGTCCGTGGAAGTAGCGATGCATCTGTCATTGACTATAAATAGAACCTTTGTTCTATATGAATTGCTTACAGATATATAGATTATAGATAAATATAGGCGTCAGTGACCATTTACCAGCAGATGGAAAGCATGCTTGTTTTCTTCTTAAATGTTATAAAAAAAACAATGAAAATCTTCATCTCAGACACTTTCAGTCTACTTAAAATAGACACGTGTGTGGGCTAAAACTAAATGCCGGTATATACTCCGAAAGCCTAAACTAAAATACTATTTTCCAGGTAAAGGTTACACCTGCGAACGAATATCTCTCGAACGATTTTTTCATTTCAAACGCTATCGTCATAAAAGGGTAAAAGAGTACCGCGCCGGTATCTCTGCATGATTGATGAACTTTCTAGCGAAGGGAGTTACGTTCGAATGTAGGTATCATATTGAGTACATTTGAGCAGTGATAGCTTAATGGTTGAAAGCCCTCTCGATCGGGAGATCCGAGATTCAAATCCCAGGCAAAGAACACCGTATTAGAAAGTAATTATCACTGCTTTACGGCGTAGAAAAACATCGTCAAAAAAGCTACACACCCGAGAGTTCTTTAAAAAAAATCTCTTCTCTCAAAATGAGGGAGTTTAGTCTTTTAAAAAAATCTCCAAGAGTTCTTTAAAAAAATCTCCGAGAGTTCTTTAAGAAAATCTCCGAGGTGTGTGAAGTCTAACAATTCGCACATGACCAGCGCGGTGGACTATGCTCTAAAACTCTCTCATTCTGAGAGAAGACCCAGCAATGAGACAACAATGGGTTGACGACATATTCAGTAAGTGTACTTAAATATCGTACATTATGTAATTATCTAATCATAATAGTGTTCTTAAACTGTAAGTTATTGGTAATATGTAATACAAAATACGAATTATATGATCTGTTAATTTACACATAATTAGCAGGTAAGGTAATTAATTCGAAGAGTGTTCAGTTTCAAGGTATTCAAATATCCCACCTAGTAAGTTTGAGTATCTAGTTAAACTAGATACAAGATGTTAAGCTAGAAAACAATAATTGCACATGAAATCATTAAAATAAACATATTGTGTATATAAAAAATTAAAAAAAGTACGATTGATGTCCTTTTTTAACCATTTGCGTCAGAATTAGGGTAATATTTTTCTAGCGTTTGTATGTTTGTATGTATGTCCATTTTTACATGAAGCGACCATCATAGTCCTCGGGAGTAGCAACGCATCTGTAATTGACTTCAGATGGAACCCATGTTCTGTATGGGATGTCCATGGGCGGCAGTGACCTCTTAGCATCAAGTGGACTGCATGCTCGTTGCTACTTCAGTCAGATAAAAAAAGGCAGCCCAAATGGCTAGACGGATTGTAACATACGACAAATCTAATGACTACATACACAAACAAGTAATATACGTTGGTTTTTGTTACTTGTTTGTGTATATTACGTGTTGGTGTTTGTTTGTGATTTGTTTTTAGAAGCTATTCAGTTTGCAGAGAGTATAGGCTATATAATTTTAAAAACTTTTATTTTAAGCTGTAAGTTTATTACAAACAAAGCAAAATTGTGACCTTTTATTCGGCTAAAACAGCACAAATAAGATTAGAAAACGTTTTAACGATGAACATAAAATACATATTTTCATTTCGAGCAAAGAAAGTTGCAGACTAATAGTATTTTATTTATTAGTCATTTAAAAGAAAAAAATTATACGACTTTTACTGCACGGTCAGTTCAGTATAAAGCAGATGTTTTTTAAGGTTGCATTGTCATAAAATGTGGTCGAATTGGTTTCTTAATAGTGAATATTAACGCGACGCAGATGAGCAGTGATAGCCTAATGGTTGAAACTTGCTCTATCGATCGGGAGGTCCGAGGTTCAAACCAACCACTGATTTATGTGCGTATTAGAAATTAATTATCACTGCTTTTCGGTGAAGGAAAACATCGTGAGGAAACCTACACACCCGAGAGTTCTTTAAAAAAAAAGTTCTCGGAGGTGTGTCAAGTCCAATTACCATCGCATTGATCTATGGCATAAAACTCTCTCATTCTGAGAGAAAACCTGTGCCCAGCAGTGGGACAATAGTGGGTTAACGAGAGAAATATAGAAAAAATGGAACCTTCCTAACTTGAATTTCAAATCTAAATGATGAGACACAATCGCTCATAACGTTGCCGACATAAAAGATAAATTCTGATAATTTTATTCCTCTCCCGCTGTCAGCCGAGGCTTCCAGCAGATTTTACAACTGATCATTGATACGAAGGTTCAAGACGGATTCGGTCATCGTTGGGCGTCAAATTGTCTTGTCTCATCGCTTTTGGGTTGTCTAAGATCGATGTTGTATTGCTTAAATAATATTGATTTTTTTACTGAAAAATATTTATGCATGTATAGGCAGGAATGGCCTATCCTATATCAGTCATGGTAGCGTACACCCCCAGTGTAGGAATTACGGGCAAGGACATAATTACGACACAGATTTAGCACTATCACACTATAAGGAAATTACATTTACACAAATATACAAATACATTTAGAATAACGTATAAGTGACAGCACGTTCAATAAAATAATACCCCCGCTAACACAGCCGACCCAATTTTTATGCATTCCATCGCACGATATAATCTACGCCTACCCGCTCAGCGTTGCGTTAAGAGAAGGTAGATGCTACCCTCACTTGTCTATGTTAATAGATTACGCACTATTAAACTAATCGGCGCTAATCGGCGCTAATATCTATAATCAAAATATAAAGTAAGAACTTTACCTAAGGATGGCCACAAATGCGTTATTATCATTGAGGACTAAATTAGGACGCCTCTGATTAGTATGTCAATTTTACAACTTTTCAGACCGGGACGCAGATACGCTGTACACCACTGTTAGGGCACCACTAAGAATTATATCTATGTATTTACTAACCAAGAATTATATATATTTTATGAAAACCTGTCTGAAATCAAAAAAATATTATTATAATTATTTCTTCCTTAAATATGATATGGATATCACGTATATTATTCTTGGAACACTGACATTAGTATTTTTAAAATTTTTATTACGGAAATTCTTTGTGATTCGCATATAATCTTATATCGCTAGCGGTAAGAGTAGATGTTAAAGACATTCTTTTAGTACGGTACGGTATTGCTATCGTATAAGGATAAATTATGGGGCATGAATGTTTATCAAATGTTTCAACGAATTTATTCTCGTACATAATACATTTATGTTGTTGTAAACAAGATCTATCTAAACAGTCATATAAATCTTTTCATGTTAGGGATTCACATATTAATTTCATTCAAATCGTAATTATTAAATTGTAACATAATAATCAAAATAACTCAATAAATAAACATGAACTATAACTTATTTGTATTCGTAGTTTTAAAATAAATATTTATTATACCGAAATAAATATTAAAATTACTAGTTTAATTAGTTTTAATTACTCAAAACGATAATGCATTGAGCTTAAATAAGGCTGGACTCAGATCGAATACCAGTAACTAAAATCGTTTTCTACGTACTACGACTATGTTAACTAGGTACGCAGCAAATAGAAACTTTACATATAATTAAAAATCATGATACTTATTGTTAGCGTTCTCAAAGTACCGATATTAATATAATATACGTTACGTATTTTTACAGTATTACAATAATATAAACGTTAAAAAGAAGAAGATATAATTGTCATGGGTTGTCAATGGTCGGTCGTTCGAAAAAATTATCAAAAGATAGTAGTAAACTAAGAATCTCGAATGAATAGATAATTGTAATGTGTACATACATACATACATTCTGTATGTTATTTGTACTCTAAGAGGGATCCGTTTAATATTATTAAAGTAGTAAATACGCATAGAGCGATGAAAACTAGCAGTTTTAATATGTAACGGCTACTCACGATATGCGGTTTGTGAATTCGTTTTGCCGATGTTTCGAACCAGTTGCATGAATCGTAGATACGGTCAAACTTCGGTAGCTATTAGCCTGCAATCATATAAAAACTCGCAGTGGCATGAAGATCATAAAATATGTATTCTAAAACGAATACGAATCAATGGTGTTCAGATCCATGGATACGAATCGAGGCATGGATCTCATTTAAATGACAAAGTCGGGTACACCGCACCTGATACTAAGTGTATTGGTGAATATGATTTTGATTTTAAAATCATTATTAATTAGTATAGTGTTAAAAGAAGGTATTTAAATGCTTCATACGCGTATAATGATTGTATTTACTAACACTAGATTTAAGACCCTACTAACACATGGATTTTTGTAAATTTGACGACCTGCGTGGCGGAGCAGTTTCCATACCCGTTTGACGCGCAATGGGTCCCGGGTTCGATTCCCGGCCAGCCAGTTATCCGCATGATGAGTTTAGATTCATGTTCTGGGTCTGGGTGTTTGTGTATTCGTCTTGTGTGTGTCCATGGTACCCACGACACAGGAGAAAATCCTTATGTGGGGCTTTGAGTGTAGAAAGCGTGTTTTATTATTGCAATCAAATTGAAATAAATTAAATTAAAATGTCATACATACATAAATTTTAAATATTGTTTATGTATAGGTATTATAATATTGTATATTACTTAGTTTCTATTATGTATAGTATCATAGTTTTATTCAGTTTTATGTATTAATTTGTTATATTGTTTACTTGTATTTGTGTATTAGTTTCTATGGGCCTTTGTAGCCTGATATAAGTAAATAAATAAAAAAAAATAACATAATAAGAGAGATACGTTTAAGATCCGGAAAGAAGTTTACGTTGACGTATCATTTTCTAATGGATTTCGATGACAAATATGAATTTCCTCCATATCAATATTAACTGCCACTGGTCGCCATTTTGCAAATTGTTCCAAATAGGCTCAGAATCCTCTTTCATTTCAGTCATCAATGCGTTGCTACCCATGTAGTGAAATTGGAATATCAATGGCTTTATTTTGGGCTCACTGTGTAGCAGCAGCATTTTTAAAAAAGACAAGAATTATATAATACAAAAAAAGACAAACTTGCTCCGATCTTTTGCCGTATCTTCTCAATTAAGGACGTTTGAGTTTGACCGATCCGGTGAGGAAAGGAAAAATATTGAATTTGCCCCCGTAGGCATACACCAAACATATTTCAATATGTGTTAATACACGGCAAAACTCACATACTATGATTCTAAGCAAGCCATCACGTAGTTTGTCTGATGCTAAGTGACTATTAATGACCACATTTATTACTAACTCCAGATAAAATTACTGCCTTACTTAACATTGTGCATTAATGCGTTGTTGTCCCAAAATACCAATTTGGAATATCTTTTACGTAGGTATGACAATCTCTGTCCCACTATTCAAAAGCCGTACTTTGAAATGTCTAACATTGGGCTTATTAGGCGGAATTAAATCAAACTATGCGTTGTATGAGCAGTGATAGCGTAATGGTTGAAACTTGCCCTCTCGATCATGAGGTCCGAGGTTCAAACCCAGGCACGCACCACTGATTTATGTGCATATTAGAAATTAATTATCACTGCTTTTCGGTGAAGGAAAACATCGTGAGGAAACCTACACACCCGAGAGTTCTTTAAAAAAAAAGTTCTCGGAGGTGTGTGAAGTCCACCAATTCGTACTTGGCCAACGCGGTGGACTATGGCCTAAAACTCTCTCATTCCGAGAGAAGACCCGTGCCCAGCAGTGGGACAATAATGGGCTGACAATGATGCGTTGTATGGCGCAAACTCTAATACCTTACTTTACAACCAGTCACGTTCTATTTGCCGACCCACTGGAGCGGTTACCATACCGCTCTGACACGCGGTGGGTTCTGGGTACGATTCCCGGCCAGACTGCTATCTGAATGATGAGTTTTGATACTGTTGTGGGTCTGTATGCTTGTGTATTCATATTTGGTTCTCCATGGCACCCGTGAAACAGGAAAAAATCCTATTGTGGGGTTATAAGTGCAGAAAGCGTTTTAAGCTTTTTTTTTAATTATGCGTATTATTTTCATTTGCAAACAATACAGAACTGCATATTTTATGACTTTTTTTATTTATGAACGTATGAACATAAATTAAACTTCTAACGTTCTATTGTTTCAACGCGAGTTTCAACTGGAGACATGCGTTGAGAGATTGCTCCGTGTTTGTTTAGTCTCGCTGGAAATAACTTTGACTTAGTTGTGTGCATTTACTGGTCGTGTAATGTAAATAGCTGATGAATTAATATATAGCGTTAAAAATAAAATAGAATTCGATCGGGAATTTGAACATCACACCTTTGATTGAACTGAAGTAGCAAACGAGCATGCAGTCCACCTGATCGTAAGTGGTCACTGCCGCCCATGGACATCTGTAATCAACTTCATACAGAACATGGGTTCCATCTGAAGTCAATCGCAGATGCGTTGCTACCCCCGAGGACTATGATGGTCGCCTCATGTGAAAGTGTGCCGGCAACCACATCCTTCTATTGAAATGCTTCACGCTAGAAATAGGTGTGGCGATGGTACTTTCTTGCTCCAACTACACTGGTTCTACCACCTAGTTTGTTTATAATGATCTTATGGTAGCCAAAAGGTATATGTAAAAATATGTATTTATTAAGATTACATACACATGTCCTTTTTGCGAAAACAACGAAAATGTTTTGCTATTTTGAAAAGAGCTGATGTAGATAATACTATAATGTTCTGTTTTGTTTTAGGTTTATGGAAGAAGTCTTTCTTATGCTACGGGCGTAATGTACTGGAGAAAGTAAGTTATATCAATGTTCTCATAATATGTCTTCTCAGACAAGTTATTTTTGTAAGAACCGAAAGCTAACTATCTGAAACTTCAGTACGCATGTACTGAAATATAAGTGCGATATCATACGTATGAAAAAAATCCTTTTCCTCGTACATTTTCATAAATACTCCACTTACGGATCTTTTCACTATTTACCAGGTGAGAGGGTGAGAGGGTATATTTGCTAAGCATCGACACGTGGCTAAGAGGATCGTGATCCAATTCCAATCGTCTCAATCCTATAAACCATATGCTCCCAAAGGTATGTGATACTTCTATTTAAACGACGATAAGAGATATCTAGTAACGATAGCAAAGAACGATAGAAAGAAAATTTAAATCCGTAATAAATAGCGTCGCTTTTTAATTATTCAAACAAATTGGCCGTCTCAGTGACCGTAG
The DNA here is from genome assembly GCA_949699795.1 of Spicauda simplicius. Classification (NCBI taxonomy): domain Eukaryota; kingdom Metazoa; phylum Arthropoda; class Insecta; order Lepidoptera; family Hesperiidae; genus Spicauda; species Spicauda simplicius. Next base: position 7,288,203 of record OX453067.1, on the reverse strand, counting down.
ATCGATAGTAATAATTATTAAATAAATATTTTCTAATCGCAAATTAGTTTTTAGAAAAATCTATAATGATTGCTGTCGACTTATTTAATTACTAGCTGAATGCTGCAGCTTCGCCCGCGTTAAAATAAATAGATGTATCGATTGTCCCGTGGGAATTTCCCACAGTAAAAAGTAGCCTATATGTCTGTCCAGAGTGTCAGCTAACTCCCTACCAAATTTTACGAAAATCGCTCCAGTCATTTAGCGTGAAGAAGTAACAAACATACACACTCACAAACTTTCGCCTTTGTAATATTAAGTATGATTAATTTTAGAATATACAGAAACTATGTGACGTATTTATTCATAGAGGTAGTGTAGATTGATAGGTTGTAGGTCTTCGTGTACTACTTATAGTTGAGAAAGGGTTTTAATTGAATTGTACTGATTTCAAAACCAATAACTTGTCTCTTTAGGTCTTGATACTTCGTCTGTGTCAAGATATTGTAATGTTTTTTTTAAAGTCTTAGTTTTCAGGCCCAGGAATACAAATTGAAACCTTGGAGTTCTCGCTAGGGAGAACGAACCACATTCTGAATGTTGTCGACATATTATTTTCTCATTGGTGACGGAGGGTCATTTTCATTCTAAGAATGAGAGAGTTTTCGGGTATAATGCACTGCGCTCGCCAAGTGCAAAATGGACTGCTCACAACGTTGAGAACTTTTTTAAACTCTTTCTCTAGGTTTCCACACGATGTCTTCTTTTATTGTAAAAAGTGAAAAATATTTTCTAGTCACATATCACTTTTTAAAAATTAATGGTACGCGAATCCTTGATCCTCAATTGAAAAGCAAACTCAACCATTAGGCTACCACTGCTCTTGTCTATTCTGAAGCTATCCGAATTATATTATAAACGTATAATACCTCGTCTACTTTATTACAAACGACCTATATTATAACCTTTATAACTATATGGAAAGTGGTAGAACCAGTGTAGTTCGACCGGGGAAGTACACTGCCACACCTATTTCTAGCGTGAAGCATTTCTTGCGTTTCGAAGGAAGGAAGTGTGGTTGCCGACACACTTTTATATTAGGCGACCATCTTAGTCCTCGGTAATAGTAACGCATCTGTGATTGACTCCAGATAGAACCCATGTTCTGTATGAAGTTGATTACAGATGTCCATGAGTGGCAGTGACCACAATCATGTGGTCTGCATGCTCGTTTGCTACTTGTCAGATAAAAAAAAATATTATAACGTTTATACTACGTGTATTGTGAACAATTTTGACATCGCATCTTACCAGTACTGTCACGTTTCCGTAAAGTTTGCCATCAGTCTTCGGACAGCAATAACGGAGACAGATTTTCTCAGTCCAAACATGTGTGGGATGTTAAAAACTTACACTATTAGTATAATATTTTCAGGGAATATTTGTAAACTTGTCTTTTTTATTATTAAAGTGGGTTCTATTCATTTTGGTCTCGTAACAGTGATCAAAGTACGACGATCTTGTAAAATATGGTTTGCTTATAAGTACATATAAAAGATTTCGATTTATATGATTTTTAGGCTAAGATAGATAACCTAAAAATCAATCATATATTTGATGGTCATTCAATAAAATCCACCTTATCTACCAAAAGTTATTTTACGTTTAATCGTAATTTACTATTTACAGAGCAGTGATAGCCTAATAGTTAAAACTTGCCTTCTCAATCTGGAGGTCCGAGGTTCAAACCCAGGCCACCACTGATTTATGGGCGTATTAGAAATTAATTATCTGCTTTTCGGTGAAGAAAAACATTGTGAGAATACCTACACACCCGACAGTTCTGAAAAACAAGTTCTCGGAGGTGTGTCAAGTCCACCAATTCGCACTTGGCCAACGCGGTCGACAATGGCCTAAAACTTTCATTCCGAGAGAAGACCCGTGCCCAGGAGTGGGACAATAATGGGTTGTACCTCAAACCGTATTTAAGTTACTAAATCAGGGGGACAGTCAATATTAAATAATAATTTAAACCATATCCAAATTCAGAAACTACATAGCTTGAATATTTAATATACTTCGTGAATTTATATTAAATTTATTACATGAACATTTCAAACTACATCAGGCAGGATTTGAATTGGGAATGTTCAACATTATTGGCTTGACGAAATTCTATCGAACACAACCTGGAGCCTGCTTGTAACAAGTTGAATATCTAATGCTTACTAATCCATTCCGATTTGCAATCCAACTTTAACATCTATTGATATAATTCAGTACTCAGCTTCACCGAGCTTGAAAATTCAATTTTAACAGAAAAACCAAATATCAATATCAGTTGTTTTGTTATAGGATGATGAAATCTTAGTTCTTTAAATCTTAGTATCATTATCAAAGCAAATGTTTGTGAGGATGGATGAATGTGTGTACTCTTTCGAGCGATAACAATTTATCGAATTTGTATAGGAAATAGTACATACAAAGTCTATGACCTGAATTAGTATATCAAATACTAGTAGAAGCTGCGATTTTGTTTGCGCAAACTGTAAAACAACTAATAAACATGTGTGCCAAATGACTAAGAAATTCTGTCAGTATGTGTTATGTGATAGAGTAAGTAACACACATATTTGACATTTGACACATTCATTGACGACCCGCGTGGCGCAGCTGTTACCATACCGGTATGACACGTAGTGGGTCCCGGGTTCGATTTCCGGCCAGACAAGTATCTAAATGATGAGTTAAGATTCTTGTTCTGCATCTGGGTGTTTGTGTATTCGTCTTTGTGTGTCCATGGCACCCACGACACAGGAGAAAATCCTACTGTGGGGCTATGAGTGTAGAAAGCGCTTAAGCGTTTTAAGCGTTTAAGTTTATATACCTTCACAAACTTTCACGTTTACAATATTAACAAGAATTAATAAGAAGGTAAACGTGACCCAACCAGTTGGAGCCGCGGGAGCAAATGAGCAAATCGTATGATGTCTAGACTTCTTGAACACTATAAATGAAGAGTCCGATCCAATGTCTGAGAAGAAAATTATAAGCTAAATGAGTAAATAATTTTATAAGATTGATGTAGAAAAAGAGTATGCAATTCTCCTGATGTTCACTGCCCCCCATGGACATGTGAAAACAATTTACTATATAAACAGGGGCTCTCTGCGGAGACTATCACTGATGCATTAAGTAGGTACATACTACTGCCGAGATTGAAGATAGTGGTCTCATCCATGTTTGTAAGTGAACCTTTTACCGGTAGAAATAGAATAATATATTACAATCTAATTGAAAAGCTAAACATTTATGGCGGACGTTAATGTGGGACTATTATCAATAGAATTACCCTGTACCTACATAATTATCGTTTTAAAAATCAAAACAAAATACCACCACCAGACCAATTATTTCTCAGTATCAAATGTTAAGAATTGCCATGTTTACGGTTTGACGGATAACGTAAGGTAAAGATTTATATATTACTAGTTCACCCGGCGAACTTCAATCCTCCTTTAAGTCAAAAATCCTAAATTATCAGTGCTTCTCTACTCTCTACATGTATTATAAATAAAAACCTTCCTCTTGAATCAGTGTATCTATTAAAAAAACACTGCATTAAAATCCGTAGCGTAGTTTCAAAGATCTAAGCATACATAGGGTCAGACAGCGAAAAGCGACGTATACGAAAGTATAAAGCATTTATCGTAGCTCTTAGGAGGATAACTTTTCTTTCATCTAACTCTAGTATTCATGAGTGTATGTTGACAAAATATCGATTGGATGCTGATACATGTGATAGGTAGATGAAATAAATGCCGATGACCAACCAGTATGGCCAACATGTATATTTGAGTTCAACCCATTATTGTCCCATTGCTGGGCGCAGCTCTTCTCTCAGAATGAGAGAGTTTTAGGCCATAGTCTATCAAGCTGGCCAAGTGCGATTGGTGGACTTCACATACAACCGAGAACTTCAATATCTCATATTTATCGTCAACTTTCAAAACACTCTCATTTGCAATAAGCAACAATTGTCGTCTTTCGGAGTTAATGCTGTCACATTGTTCAACTGATGTTTATTCATGACAGATTTTGGAAACCGTATAACTCCACAACCTGCCAACAAAGGTATCGTTTTGAATAATCTTCCCATCAAAATATTTTAGCAAGTAACAGCCCTTACGACTACGGCTTAACATCGTAACGACATTTTATAAGAATGCCTATAAATTACTACGTCATTTTCTGTCTGTATGAAATGATGGTCGGTATCTCTTGTTGTTTTAGTATTTGCATATATCTCATTAATTTATTACTACCGAACCAATAACCAAAAACTTGAATGAAATCATTCATCAAATGGTTTTTTCTCCTTCTCTCGCTTGTGTTTACGTCCTAATCTTGTAGATAGTGAGGATATTGATATTTAATGTATGTTTTTATGTAGGCAGAGCAGTGATAGCTTAATGGTGGAAACTTGCCCTCTCAATCGGGAGGTTCAAACCCAGGCACGCACCACTAATTTATGTGCGTATTAGAATTTAATAATCACAGCTTTTCGGTGAAGGAAAACATCGTGAGGAAAGCTACACACCCGAGAGTTCTTTAAAAATAAAAGTTCTCGGAGGTGTGTGAAGTCCACCAATTCGCACTTGACTAGCGCGGTGGACAATGACATAAAACTCTCTCATTCCGTGAGAAGATCCGTGCCCAGCAGTGGGACAATAATGGGTTGACGACGATTTATGTAGGTTGGTGGCAGCAGTTGATACTTAATAACTTTTAGCGTGTCAATGCGGCCCATCGCTTGTATTACGATCTTTTTATCGCACTAATGATGTTTATTTTACATTTTTATGTATGCAATTTCTACAATTTCTACAAAGTATTACTTTACGTGTTATACATGTAACACGTAAAGTAATACTTTGTAGAAATTAAAATGGTTGATCGCAGTCGTCAAATCTAAAAACTAAGGTACTTTAAGGCTGGAAAAACTTTCCGAAAATCACCGCACAACTTGTAGAAACATTTTGCTTGCCATTCCAGCGTTTCGCTGCATTGACGGAAATCTTGCGAAGCGGTGAGGAGGCTATTAAGATATCAGCGCTTGTACCAGTTTCGCGGGGGTCGAGAAAAATGACGCTTGTTCCCTTTGACGTAATTTACCGCCGGATGAAATTTGTTTCGCGAAGAAATTTCCAGCCGACTTTATTAATGTTATACAAACGTTGGAAATGTAAATGGTCTTAAAAATACTGGCAATTATAAAGGATATTATCTTAAATAAACAAATTAAACAAGTATGACCAGGACTTTACCGTTTAGTTGACGACCCGCGTGGCGCAGTGGTGACCGTACCGGTCTGACACGCACTGGGTCCCGGGTTCGATTCCCGGCCAGACAGGTATCTGAATGATGAGTTTAGATTCTTGTTCTGAGTCTGGGTGTTTGTGTATTCGTCTTTGTGTGTGTCCATGTCACCCACGACACAGGAGAAAATCCTAGTGTGGGGCTATGAGTGTAGAAAGCGTTTAGAAAGCGTTTAAGTTAAAATGACATATACAATGACATATATTAAAATGATATTTGTGGGTTTCAGTAAATTGTGACAACAATTAAGCATTAAAGATGGTAAAACCAGTGTAGTTCGACCAGAGAAGTACCACCGCCACACTTATTTCTAGCGTCAAGCAGTTCTTGCGTCTCGATAGAAGGGTGTGGTTGCCACATTTTCACATGAGGCGACCATCATAGTCCTCGGAAGTAGCAACGCATCTGTGATTGACTTCAGATGGAACTCATGTTCTGTATGAAGTTGATGACAGAAGTCCATGGGCGGCAGTGACCACTTACCATCAGGTGGACTGCATGCTCGTTTGCTACTTCAGTCAAAAAAATTGACTTCAGATAAAACTCTTGTTCCTTATGAAATTGCTTACAGATGTCCATAAGTGGCATTGCTCGTTTGCTACTTCAATCTTATTAAAAAACTCACGAATCTCTGTAAAACACAATAGCGTGGAGGTGTAAATCAAATTATAGTTCTATAGCAAAAATCGGGGTAAATAAACTTTAAACACAAAAATCCAGTGAAAGTAAACCTCCCGGGGCGTTCTCGCGAAAATTAAAACAATTTATTCCTGTTTTTATTCCTGTTTTTGACAGTGACATCTGAACTCTAGGCGCTTCTATCAAGTCGGTGGGCGTTGTGGAACATAAATCAAGTGATTCCTATGAGAACGTTTAATGGGTTTTAAATAAATTATGCGAATGCGAAATACTCTCACAACAATTCTAAATAAATAAGTAAGATTAGTTAAATTGTAAAAAGAAATGAACAAACACGCATTTATCGCGTACTAGAAATAAATATTATAAAAGATTTGATATGCAATATCTATGTATATAATTATGTATGTCTTTATGCGACCAATCTTCGCTAATTTAACTATGTAGTAGAGTAACCATAATTAAAATTTAACTGTAAAAGTTTTCATTAATCGATACCTACACCTTTTAATCTTGGTAGCAATTAATAGTAAGCTTGTCACTTCTTTTCTTCAACCCTCCACACACATTTGAAATGTGTGTGGAGCGTTTATTAAAATCAAAGTACAAATAATCAAGAAAATATACATAACCTACATGCTTTGGGAAGTAGTTTATTAAGTAGTTACTCCACGTTTAACTATTACGAGTCATTCCAATCGTTCTTAGGATCAACACGTATCTACATGAAATAAATGCGGAATTAAAACCGATTAAAAATAAAATAATGTTAAGAAATATTTTTAAAACAAGCTTTTATTTTAATGCACTGAAACAAAAAAAAATCTGTAGTCAAACCCATCATTTTGTTGAATCGTAAAGTCATATCATAGTCATAAAAGAAAAAATACAAAAAATTAAAACATTTAAACAGCAAGATCTATTTATAAAGTAAGAAAATTAAAGTCCCCCCCCCCCCCGTCAGAAACAAAAAAACTTGCGATTTGCTTTTTATTCAATAATAAATTCGAAAAGCGTGGAGCGCGGAGCGGAGCGGAGAGCGCATTTTCATTGCATTCTGAATTAAATTAAAGCTCTCAGCGTAACTAATATTACCTCATTTAATTATTTTAGTTTTTGGTGCGTGATATACGTTCTATACATATTTTTAAATTGATAATTTTTTTCACGAACAATACATAAATGTGAACGTCTATACTGTTTATAATGTTCACTGAAAGAGATTTCCGTGACGACCTGATTTTGAGAGAGCCCTTAAATGTGTCCTACAAAAACTTATGTAATAATACATATTATTTTTTATAGATGACTCGTAACGCTCTGAGCGGTCTAAATGACCGAAATTTGTCAAGACGTTAAGAGGTAACTTATAGTATCGCCGCGAGACTGGGGGGGCGTAAGCTCACTTATCAACGCTTAACGAAGATTTATTTGGTAACTTGACTTATTTCTGTTGAGTCTTACTTATTATAGTATACGAATTTCTTTTTGTAAGTCCGTTTGCTAAAGATTTTTGTTTTTTTTGTGTAGGAACTTTAGATATTTGAGACAAGTTAAACCAACCCACTCTTTCCACTACTTTTGAGATATTAACATGCGATTAAAAAGGTTAAGAGGATCTTTAGCAAGAACGATGCCAATAAGTTTGTTTACTATCACATTTTTTGTAGACATGTTCATTAAATCCATCGATGACTTTTTTAATTATGTAAAAATATAAACATTTTTCTGAACTTATCATTTCTCGTAAAAGTTAAAACATTTTTTGCGATTTCTAAAATTGCTTAAACTATACAATCTTCTTGTATAGTTTAAGCAATAAATAAGCAAACAATAGATGTGAAAAAATGTTCTATATTATGATTGTATCCTGCAACGGTTAGCTGTACCATACGAGTACGTGTATAGGTCCATAGTAGCATAAAAAAATTAATTCACAATAGAATAGCGCTTATTCTTATTTCGGGGTTATAGTTTAAATAAATGAGTGAAAATAACTACGAGCGAAATACCTGTTTTCGCCTGGCAACCCAAGCGATACGCCTGGTAAAGAAGCAACCCTCCTTATATCCTTTAGGCTGTGTACATACCGTTATTGTTCTTTTTCGTGAAGCTTATTTTTTTTTTCAAATTATTAGGCATCGCCTGGCCAGGAATTTATCAGGTAACCCGTGGTTTTTATCAATCTTTTAATAAACTAAATTCCACATCGAATAATTATTTATACATAAAATAGAAGTTCGATGTTATATTCGTATCGTATACTGTCTTATCATCAAATGTGTTTCTGGGCAAGGATTAAACTCGGAATTGCATGTCAGACTGCTGAGGGACATTAATATATGTCAACCGTACAGTACCGTATTGAACTTTTATAAGAGAGAGCCTATTTCCCTTCCAAGGGATCTCCACCTTGTCGTGGTGAGGGGGCTCAGTAACCGCGGCTTGGACCACCACGGCGAAGCCAAGAGGGATCCCAGGGAGTGGGATCGCCCATGACCACGGCTCCTGGGTGGCGGCCTCGGGGTTGGTCTGTCAGCCTGCGGATATAGGCCTTGGAAGTATGGCGCGCCTTTGTGTTTTCTAGTGCGCCTTGCTGTTGGAGGGGAGCTTCATGCTCCACACGGGGGGCTGCGGGAGCGGCCAGGCTCTGGCGGGTTCGCGGATGAATGTGAAAGTGGGCCCGTGTTCCCACCGTATGGTGCGAGGAGAAAACACAGTGAGGGTTTATCTGGTAAGAGTCCGGCATAACCCAGCTGCTGCCCCGCGCGGCTAGGTACCCATGAGAATTACCCACTTAAAAAAAAACGTGATCCTATTTTCAATACGAACCGTACTAACAATGATAACCAAGTAGCAAGTAGGCATAAAAATAAAATATTGGTGATTTATGTATTTAGAAGTATTTATATACAAATGAAATGAGTTTGTCTACTTAGAAAAATGAATGAAGTAAATATTTACGAGGAAAATACGATTCCTCTGTGTGGGAGTCGTGAAGGAAGTGTTTTAATAGCCGTCTCATTATTCCATTGTAAAATTTAAGGACGTTGACTTTTTGTCATAACAACTAAACATTTTTTTCCTTTTAATAATAAAAAATCTTAATTTAAAGACTATTTTTATAAATCGTTGTTTATTTTATTTGGGAGGCAGTGTATAAATAAGAAAACTTAAAATATAAATTATAATAAATTACCAAAAAATATAAAAGAAATTAAAGTTATAAGTATATTTAAAAAGAAAGCGGTGACGTATGCAATAGAAAACATACACATATAGGCAGTTAATAGTCTTAATTAAAAAAATATAAACTAGGTATGCTTATGGCTTCTTCGTGAAATATAAATAAATATTTTTATAGTGAAATAAATATATTCGTATGAATGTGTATACTATATTATAATAGTATAGAGTTTAAATATTAACTTTCAAATGCAGAAGCACGCTCACTGTAATAAACCCATCTGATATATAAAATTCTCGTGTCACAGTTTTTGTTGCCATACTCCTGCGAAACGGCTTGACCGATTTTTACCAAATTTTATATGCTTATTCAGTAGGTCTGAGAATCGGCTGACATCTATTTTTCATACCCCTTAAGGGTTGTCCACTCTTAACATTTTTTTTTATTTTTTATATGGCAAAACAACGTTTGTCGGGACAGCTAGTAATTCATAAGTATATCATAAGTTGTCTTGTAAGTGAAATTTTTGTAATTTCTTAAGACAGTAAATTCTTCTTTAAACCAAAAATATCAAGGTAACGTTGATAGATCATAATTATGTTATAATGCTTGCTACAAAATACCTACTTAGTTCATTTATCGCTCATATCTCTAAAGAAATTGCCAAACAGGCAAAGGAAATAAGAAAATAACGACGTGAAATAATTCAAACCGACTCAAATGAGCCGATGTAATGAGCCTCCGCGTAAGCTTTTCTATTTGTTTATGTTATTAAGACAAATGGCCGGTCAAAACCGCGTGAGCGCAAAAATTATACCCGAGAACTGCTGTAAGAAATGTACCATGATTAGCCAAATTATTAGGGACAGTCAGCAGATATACGTTTTATTTTAAATCAAATTTACTTATTATGCTATATTTCTTTTTTTATATTACGGCATTAAAATTTACAACCGATTTTAACGAAAGTTAGCTTTCTTCTAATGTCGTTGACGTTTAATTAAAATCTACTTGAGTATAAAAAGTTGCTTAAAATAATCTATGATTAATTTCTTATGTTTTTATTTTTCTTGTAACACTAAGAATTAAACATTATTTCTCTCTGCGCTATATTTCCTATATTTTACATTTGGAAAGCACCTTTTGTGCCAAATGTGACATATGTGCATGTTGCATAAAGGTAACATAATCTTCAAAAATGTAGGGGAATTTAAACAAATATACAATAAACGTGCATAAAGGTAACATAATCTTCAAAAATGTAGGGGAATTTAAACAAATATACTCTACCCCACACATTTGCAGAGAGACAGCAACTATTTCAATGATTTAAAGTCAGTCATTAACGATTAAAAAATAAAATTAGCGAAAATAATCACCAGGAAGTAGTTTATAAAGTAAAATGTGATAGAAAAAAGATTACCACTTGTAACCTTTGTACATAATAATATGTAAGCGTGCGACGGCCGCGAGGAACAAAATTGAAAAATAAAAAAGAAAAATATTCGGTTTGACATTATTTGAATATCTCTAGTCTCGCGCCCGCCGCTCGCCTTGATGTATATGTTTTCTTATTATTTCGGAATATATTATCTTCTAAATTGTGCTCAATCGGTTTTTCTTACTGCCGTCTTGGCCCCAAAGCTTACAGTGGTCCTTCGAGTTAAACTATTTTGAACCTTGGATTTCAAATGTTCCATACTCCGCCGCAGGCGAAGATGGCGGATAGTACAAGAAAAAAGGTAAAGCCCGAAATAACCGTTGTAAAGAGTGAAGATATACAAGAGCGTATAAAAGAATCGCCTTCGCATCGTTCGCCTAAAACAACTTCACACAGATCATTAAAATCGTATACAACGTCGATCAAGGCACAGAAAAAGATGTTGGAATTAGAAGCGGCAAAGGAGAAGGCGCGGATTCAAATGGAACTAATTGATAAAAAACTAGCGGCGGACCTAGAGGCAGTAGAAAGTCGATACAGTCCATGTCCGTCTACAAGTGACCACGACAGTCGGAGAGGTGTGGAAGACTGGTTAAACCAAAGCCAGCAACAGCAACTGGAGGAGCAGAGAGCCAGCGCTCGGGAAATATTTAACGGCCCTCTGCTTACACCGCCACGGGAACCCGTCGGCACTGATGGTCCAGTTCAGCAGTTGGTTAATGCAGTCAAGGAATTGATCACCACTACCGTGTCTACCAATCAAAATGCCAATTTACTCAGCCGAATAAGCACACCTCGTGACCTCCCTGTGTTCTACGGGGACCCTATGGAATGGTTGGCCTTTAAGCAAGCATTTGAAGAGTCGACCTCACTGTGCAACTTTACGGATAGAGAAAATTTATGGCGCCTAAGAAAGTGTCTACGTGGTCCCGCTAAGGATGCAGTCTCAGCTCTTCTCATTACTGCAACTCCAATAAAAACTGTGATGTCTACCCTAGAGCTACAGTTTGGCAACCCGGATGTTATATTGTCAAAAATTATGTTCGACATCAAGAAGATGACCTCATTATCTCATGAATACCACAAAGACATAGTTCCATTCTCAATAAAAGTACAAAATTATGTCGCCGCTGTTCGTGCACTTCAACGCGAGGAATATCTGCAAGGAGTGAATGTGGCAAACATAGTACTCTCAAAGTTACCAACAGTACTATTATCGAAATGGGCGGACTACAGCTACCCACTCATCATTACCGGAGACAAGCCAAGGCTTGATATTTTGTCCGAGTTCCTCAGCCATGAAGCAGTTAAAACGTCAACGTGCAGTGCGAACCTGTTGAACATTAGAACGGACAATAAACGAAAATATTACAACGAAAATAAGTATAATCAATCTCAGACTGTTCTGTTTCAAACGTCGCGACCGAGTGATAATTCGGACGATAAATGTCGATTCTGCCGAGTATCAAAGCACAAGTTACCTGATTGTAAGAAATTTAGAAGATCGTTACGTAAAGACCGATGGACCTTTGTGAAACGCGCCGGAATATGCTTCAAGTGTTTAATATCGCAACATGACCGGCAGACGTGCCCGGCCGCCGTATGTGATGTCGACTCGTGCGGCGAGTCCCACCATCGTTTACTGCATTACGTACCCACTCGAAGATCGTGCCAGAACGAATCAGCAGTCGTGCAAGTAATGAACAATAATCAGAACAATAATACATCGGAAACCGACTCCCAGACAAACGTGCGAGATGAAATAGTTACTCATATAGGGGTGAACAGCTGTTCCGTGTTGTTACAAGTGGTGAACATAAACATTCACGGGTCTAACGGAATACTAAGTGCAACCGCACTCTTGGACAGTGGTTCTACAGTGTCATTAATAAGTGCGACACTCGCTTCGCGCGCGGGTTTGTCCGGACGTAAACAAATATTACATGCCCGCGGTGCTTGGGACAATACTGAAGTTATGTGTGAATCGGAGATAGTAAACCTGACATTATCTAATTCAGACGGAACTTTATTTAACATTAATGCACGCAGTGTTAATGGACTAAATTTACCGATTCAAAGCTTACCTAACGTTAATGAAGAAAAATATTCCTACTTAAACGAAATTAAAAATAATCTACGCACCGGACAGTTAAAACCAGAAATACTAATAGGCCAAGACAATTTTCACCTTATGGTACCTCTCGAAATGGTGACCGGAAAAACAAACGAACCGTGTGCCACCCGCACACCATTAGGGTGGTGTCTGCATGGGAGGGTGATGACCTCTCCTTCATTACCACTTCATCACTCGTTACTCATCACCGACGATGTGGAAGTTGCAAAATTAAATGATTTACACGAAGAGGTACGACGCTCCTTCTCCATTGACGCGATGGGAATTTCTGCAAAACCTCGTCAGAATTCCGAAGATCAGCGAGCTTGCGAACACCTGGAAAGAACTGCCTGTCTCACCAATGGCAGGTGGTACGTCGGGTTACCCTGGAAGGATGAAAATAGCGTTATGCCCGACTCATTCCCCAACGCGCTGGCTAGATGGAGGGGTGTAGAAAAAAGAATAAAAAAAGATCCAGAATATGCTAAAAAGTATAGAGAAAGAATACAGCATTTATTAGACAACGATTACGCAGAAGAGCTTGAACAATGTGAAGTTACCCCTAAGACGTGGTACTTGCCACATTTCGGTGTCCAGAATCCAAATAAAAAGAAGCTCAGATTAGTATTTGACGCCGCATCTAAGATCGGAGATACGTCACTAAATGACTACTTGCTAAAAGGCCCGGATTTACTTATGTCCTTATACGGCATTATGTTACGTTTCCGTGAAAATAGAATAGGCGTAGCAGCGGACATCAAAGACATGTTTTTAAGAGTTAAAATCCGCCAAGAAGACAGAGATGCACTGCGATTTATTTTTCAAGACATACCTGAGAATACTGTGACTGACGATGGCAACGCGAAGAGCCATATATATAAACATCAACCACAATTAAAAACCTATGTGATGACATCCCTGATTTTTGGAGCGAATTGCTCACCTTTTATAGCGCAATTTATAAAAAATAAAAATGCGCGCCGTTTCGAACATACCATGCCATCTGCTGCTGAGGCTATATACTCTCAACACTATATGGACGACTACATAGACAGCCTGTCAAACGAAGAGACTGCCATAAAATTGATAAAAGAAATTATGCACATTCATACCCAGGGCAACTTCGAATTACGTAACTGGAATAGCAACAGCCTCGCGGTGCTCAATAGCGTACCAGAAGAGACCCTCGGCGATGCGGCTGTAAAATTCAAAATCGGACAGCAATATGAAGGCGAACGAACTTTAGGATTGATTTGGTATCCGAGTGATGACACATTGGGCTTTGAAACGTCATTTAAAAGAATACCACAAAATATTCTAAACGGAGTTCAGAGGCCCACTAAGAGGGAGATTTTACGAGTCGTAATGTCCATTTTTGATGTATATGGATTATTATCGCCAATCACCATTGTCGGGAAGATTATTTTGCAAGATATATGGCGTTCAAAGATTGATTGGGACGAACGCATTTCTGATGAAATTTTCGAAAAATGGAAAAAATGGACTTGCCTACTTCAATCTGTGAAAGATATACGTCTACCGAGACACTATGCCGCAGCAGCCCAAGAAGTGGCTAAAACTGTGACGTCACCCACTGGTCTACCATACCCACGAGAATGCGACGAAACAAGCGCAAGTGCTACAAGCGCTACGAAATTCGCGCCAATACTTACGTACTCTGCTACGCCTCAATTGATAAGTGAGGCCAGGTCAACGACCGCTCATAGCGACAGCTGTTATAAAAACTTACAGCTTCATGTATTTTGCGATGCTTCAATCAAGGCGTTTTGCGCAGTGGCTTACTGGAGATGGTTGAATGCCGATAACCGAGTGTGTGTGGCATTTATATCGAGCAGAAGTCGAGTAGCTGGAAATAAAGTTATAACAGTCCCGCGCCTGGAATTACAAGCGGCGCTATTAGGTGCAAGATTGGCTGAAACAATAACTAAAGAGCATAAAATGATTGCGTTGCGAAAAATATTTTGGTGCGATTCAACCACAGTGTTACACTGGATTAGAAATGACGAACGAAATTACAAGATGTTCGTAGGGAATCGATTAGGAGAAATTGACGAGCTTACTCGAACCGAAGACTGGCGTTACATTCCTTCCAGTAAAAATATTGCCGATGTGGGAACCAGAGAAAGCTATGATAGTAAAATTATATCCCAAGAATGGTTACATGGGCCTGAATTTTTGAGAAGTGAAGAGAAGGAGTGGCCGCGTGACGTCATATGTCACGATGCGGAAATATCTGAAAATACTATAGAACGTGTAACTACAATTCAAATTGAACAAAATAACTTACCAATCCCGGAACCTACACGTTTTTCTTCGTGGTTACGCCTTTTGAAAACAACATACAGAATAATTATATTTATAGATAAAGGAATGAAAGCAATAAATAGAAAATTTACAGGAAGAATAAATACATACAACTATGAAGACACTGGAATGGAAAAGGCCGAGAACTTGTTGTTGCGTTATTCGCAAAATCAATCATTTGGAACGGAAATAACATTGCTGAAAAATAAAAGGAACATACCTACCTGTAGTAAATTACTTACCCTGTCACCTTATCTCGATGAACACGGTGTCCTACGTGCTGGAGGAAGGATCGACGCTGCGTCTGATGTATCACCTGAAATGAAAAGACCTGCAATTTTAGATGGAAGAGAATATGTAGCGCGCCTATTAGTTAAACATTACCACATCCTTGCAGCTCATGGGTATCAGGAGACGGTGGTAAACAATCTGAAACAAAAATACTGGTATATTAGATTGAGACCTACGGTAAAAGATGTTACATCGAAATGCATGCTATGTAGACTACGGCGATGTAAACCAGAAATCCCTAGATTAGGGGACTTACCTGAGGCGAGAATGGCTCATCACCAAAGACCATTTTCTTATTGTGGAGTAGACCTTTTCGGACCTATGGAGGTCACAGTTGGAAGACGCCATGAAAGAAGATATGGAGTTCTTTTTACGTGTCTAACAATCAGAGCTGTTCACATTGAAACAGTGTCCACACTCACCACTGATTCCTTTATAATGGCCCTAAGACGGATGGCCGCAAGGCGTGGCTGGCCAGTTCAAATTTACTCAGACAATGGAACCAATCTTAGAGGCGCAGATGCCGAACTTAAAGAAGCTGTCAAAGAGTTGGACCATCAAGTTATGGAAGATGCGGCGTTAAACCATGGCACTAAATGGTCTTTTATACCCCCGGCCAGCCCGCATTGGGGTGGGGCATGGGAGAGACTAATACGATCAATAAAAACTTCTCTCAAGGTTGTACTTAAAGAGCGTGCGCCTAAAGATGAAACCCTGTTGACGCTGCTAACGGAAGTCGAAAATATAGTCAATAGTAGGCCCCTGACGCATGTTTCAGTTGAACCGGGAAGCACTGAGTCTTTAACCCCGAATCATTTTCTGCTTGGAACCTCATCTAACTTACCACAGATGGGATTATTCAATGATTCAGAATTTTATCTAAAGAAACAGTGGAGAGTTGCTCAAAGACTTACAGATATGTATTGGAGGCGATGGGTAAGAGAAGTCTTGCCGGAGTTGATACCGAGAAAAAAATGGAAAAAGGAGCAAAGATCTATGCAAGTGGGAGATTTGGTATTAATCCTAGACCCAGACCGTCCACGTAATGTATGGCCCAGGGGCATTATATGTGAAGTTATGCCTGGAAAGGACGGCCGGGTCCGAATGGTGAAAATAAAAACCAACTCAGGATATGTCACCAGGTCATCTACACACGTCGCCCGCATACCTATTGATGGTGAGTGCTGCTAAGCAGCACTGGGGTGGGGCGTGTAACCTTTGTACATAATAATATGTAAGCGTGCGACGGCCGCGAGGAACAAAATTGAAAAATAAAAAAGAAAAATATTCGGTTTGACATTATTTGAATATCTCTAGTCTCGCGCCCGCCGCTCGCCTTGATGTATATGTTTTATTATTATTTCGGAATATATCTTCTAAATTGTGCTCAATCGGTTTTTCTTACTGCCGTCTTGGCCCCAAAGCTTACACCACTGTTAGTACCGATCGTAAATCAGGAATATTCATTTGCATCGAAAAATTGTTCCACATTTGAATACAATAATTAACAACTCAGATATAAAGATTTCTTAAAGGATAGTCTGGATTCCTCCAGACTATCCTTTAAGAAATCTTTATGTCAGTCCAGAATAATTTAATCAATCGGACGCTCATAATGAAAATCGGCCAAAATCCATGTTTTACCAAAGCCACCAGGAGGAGGAGCAAACAAAGAATATGCAGGTCCTGAACATTGTATAAGGGACCCTGAAGCAAGATCAACATGCAAGCATGCATTAAAAAAGCATCAACAGCTCAGCTCAAACATTGACTCTCTTCAGAAGAAAATACATATTTATGCACGAGTTGGCACTTTGATACGACGTCGGGAGGGTTTTGTGCATTTCTAACAGAAAGAAACATTTTCATTTTGCGCTGGCCAGAAAGTTTCCTTGCCAGGGAAAGGGCCTGATCAGTCGATCAGACATGGACCATATTGAGAACATGTGGGAGTGTACCAAAAGAGCTATCACTGTACCAAAAGATCATCACCCTAACCGTCCATCAACCGAAACCCTCGTTAAAGAGTGACATCAGAATTGTAAAAACTTTAACATAGCATAAATTATGCCTAATAATGCCTAAAAAATGCGCTAAATTATGCCTAATTCTATCCAAGAGTGGCTCTAGTATAAAGCCGTACTTTTACCAATCACTGATTGTATTATGGCCTAATTATCTACTGTATAAATATAAAAATGAAAGGCTGATTTGCAAATAATAATATTTTTTTCTCATATTTAGGATCTATACATATACTCATATTATATACAACTAACCGTTGCAGTTATCAACCCAAAAATGGATTGATGACTGCAACGGGTCTTCTCTCAGAATGAGAATTTTAGGCTATAGTCTACCGCGCTAGCCAAATGCGAATTGGAACTGCAAAGGACTCTTTGCAGTATACAATCAAAATATAAAACAACTTTTCATATTTATTGTTCGTCTGTTTGTATACTATAAGTAATTTTAGAAATGGTTCACAAAAATGTTAATATGTGTTTATATCACTTAAAAATCATCGATAGACTTAATGAACACAACTACAAAATGTTGTGATTGTAAACAAATTTGTTTAAAACATTATCGATAAAGATAACTATTAATCACCTCTAGTATGTTAATATTACAAAAGAAGTAGGAAGAGTGGCTTGGTGTAACTCGTCTCTAATAACTAAAGTTCTTACGAAAAAAACAAAAATCTCTATCAAACGGACCCACAAAAAGAAATTCGTATATCATAAGACCCAAATAAGTCAAGTTACCAAATAAATCTTCGTTAAGCGTTGATAAGTGAGCTTACGCCCCCCCAGTCTCGCGGCGATACTATAAGTTACCTCTTAACGTCTTGACAAATTTCGGTCATTTAGACCGCTCAGAGCGTTACGAGTCATCTATATAAAATAATATGTATTATTACATAAGTTTTTGTGGGACACATTTAAGTGCTCTCTCAAAAGTAGGTCGTCACGGAAGTCTCCTTCGGTAAACATTATAGCCGGTGTAGACGTACAGACGTTCACAAGTAGGTATTATTTCGTCCCTGTAGTTCCGGGATCAGAATAGAGCTACGGCATCCCTTGCTTGTCGTAAGAGGCGTCTAAAAGGGGCTTCCGGGGTTGCAGACGGCTAGAATGGGAGCTCGAACCGTTCGGTGTTCGGTCAGGCAATCCCGGGAAGGACGGCGGTATGTGTGGGCACATACCTTCGTAAAGACTAGACGGAGCGGTGGGCCCAGCCGCCCTTCTGGGAGGAGCCCGATGGGGCAACGCGCTCTCTGGATTCCGGTTGAAGTCGTTTCGAGATCCCGGAGTCCTCCTTTTTAGCGCCGAGGACGGCCACTGGGGGGGTTTTAGTGCGTTAAAAATCCCACATAACCCCGCGTCGCTCCCACGGCGTCGGGCACCTTTTGAAGGTTTCCCCCTTGAGAACAAAAAAAGGAGGTATTATTTGTGATTAAATTATTCAGATTAAATTCAGTACAATTCGCATTTGTATATTATTTATCTTTTTTCAATTTGAACCTTATTTATTTAAAATTGTCGTGGGTGCAATATTCGTATAATTTATTTAAAACCCATTAAACGTTCTCATAGGAATCACTTGATTTATGTTCAACAACGCCCATCGACGTGATAGAAGCGCCTCAAGTTAAGATGTCACTGTCAAAAACAGGAACAAAAACAGGAATAAATTGTTTTAATTTTCGCGAGAACACCCCGGGAGGTTTACTTTCACTGGATTTTTATGATTAAAGTTCACTTACCGTGATTTCTTTTAAAGAACTATAATTTGATTTACACCTCCACGCCATTGCGTTTCACAGAGGTTTCGGAGTTTTCTTAATAAGATTGAAGTAGCAAACGACCATGCAAGCCTGATGGTGAGTAGTCACTACCACCCATGGACATCTGTAAGAACCTTTAAATAGGACGTGAGTTCTATCTAAAGTCAATCACAGATGCGTTGCTACTCCCGGAGACTACGATGGTCGCCTCATAATAAAGTGTATCGGCAACCACACCTTTCCATCGAAACGCAAGAAATGCTTCACACTAAAAATAGGACTATAGATATGTGATAGAGTTAACTGATGAATTGACTGACGAAAAGTCAAGTTTAAGCGCTATGTGATATTTTTTTTCAACTGTTCTATGCTTTATTGTTTAAAATTAACTAAACGTATTTTACCTAAAGCATTTGCCACACAAATTTTAGCATCAAGACCTCTAGAGGGCGGTTTGAAGGGACCTTACCCGAAATTGAAAAGTTGGCGCTTACATCGACATGTTTGCTTAGACAGTTTCTAAACTTACGCAATTATAACCGCACAGGGACTACACTGTTTGTAAATTAAACAAAGTTATAAGTGAACGAACTATTGTATACTTTGTAGAAATTATGAAGTGATTAATTTATATGGGTACCCACGATACGTGGGTTTACTTTCATTACTCTACTGAGATGTAAATATGTGTCAAATCTGCAATAGGTAGGTAATATGAATGCCAAATTTTATGTCAAATAAATGTTTTCAATAATGGATTTTATTAGACGTACGTAGTAAAGAAGTCATTTGTTTAGGATAGCGCAAAGAACACTGTTTATTTTAGCTTCAGTTACAGATAGCAATGTACAACAGTGACAACGCAAACATCAGACGGTATATCCCTACTAATCCCTACTAATATTATAAATGTGAAAGTAACTCTGTCTGTCTGTCTGTCTGTCTGTCTGTCTGCTACTTATTCACGCCTAAACAACTGAACCGATCTTTATGAAATTGGGCACACAGATAGTGTTGACCTCGAGAAAGGACATAGGCTGCTTTTTATCGAAAAAAATGGGTTGAAAGCTTTAAAATCGGGCATAAATGTTTGTATGGAAGTTCGTTTTCGACAAAGTCCCATATTGACAAGTCCGACAAGGGGTACGATAGACTTACTTAAAACCTTATCTAAATAATAAAACATAAAAAAAACATTGATTTCGAGTCGACAACATATATCCGTAAAATTCGGATTGTCGCGTATTTTATTAAATTCTAATGTAAACATGTGTGACATGACAGTAGTATGACATGACAGTAGCCATAATGGCCGCCCGGATGCCATTCTGAATTCATTCAAAAATAATACGTATAAATTTGTACTATCAATTATCATAAAAATAGATGTAATTCAAATTGATTTTAATTTAATTTATGAATTTATGAAATATTTCAATAATAAAAAAGCATCCGTTGACGCGCTGCGGCCGCGCAACTTGCGACCTAATGTAAAATCGCTCTTAGAGTACAGGGATTCCCAATTGATAACAGATGGCGCGTCATACTATTATAGTAAAATAGTTATTCGAATCCAACAATTCAAAGGCCTAATGTTTTAACATTGTTTCAAAATAAAATTATCGACTCCATTTGTCACTCCATGTTCATGTTACTTAAATAGTTTCTTAACTATTATTGCGTAAAAAAAGTTATGTTATTGAGCACACCCGTACCTTTTTAGCGAAAATAAATATTAAGGACAAAATACAATTGATAGTCTTTTAAGCAAAATACTAACATTAATAAGTCGATCAGTATCTAAATAAGATATAACAATTATATCATGAATTATTATTATAAAGAAGCTTTTGCAACTTTTGTGATAAATAATTGCATTTATGAATATTGAAGCATGGTTGATGAACACTTGGCTCTAATAACAAACAAGCAGGGTCAACATTATTGTTCTTTTTATATTTATGATATGTTCATTATAAATAATGTTATAGAAAACATGCATTTAAATAACAACATATTTTAAATTAATTTTAGAATAACAAAGTGTGTCAAAATAAGCCAAAATAGATGATGTTCTTAACTCATAAGTATGTGAATTTCGCATCTGTTATTAAAATCGTGATAGCCGTGTGGTGCCAAGTCGGGCGGATTAGAAACGCGAGGTCTGGGTTCGAATCCAGTTGTCTTATGTACATTTTTTTATTATTATTATAATTACAATCTGTAGTTTTCATAAATACTAATTTTAGTATTATTTTTTTAATAACCAGCTCATTTTAAAAATATTATTTAGTATCGGAAATGCAAAGCTTTCGCCCGCCTGGGAATCAATGTGTCACAAAGTTTATATGAAATTAATAGAGGTTTAATCTCTGTCAGGTAAAAGTACAAAATAATTTGGATTTACCTTGCCGACAAATTCAAATTTTATTGTAATGAACCACAAACAAGGCTTAATAAAGATAAACTATAAACATACCTGAGCGCCGCTTAAATGTTAGTAGAACCAAAATTAGTTTACGTATCATTGATACTGTCATTAGATTTTTAGTTTTAGTTAGATGCACTAGGAGGCACGGGTAAAACGTTTTTAATAAATTTACTATTAGCGAAAAATATAAGATCTGATAGAAAAATAGCTATTGCCGTGGCGTCGTCCAGCGTTGCGCCCACACTTTTAAAAAGCGGTCATAATGCCTGCCTATTCGCCTTTGAGCGTCCACTCAAGATTTGTAGCAACGATTTCTCTAACATTTTTAATATTTCAAATCAAAGGAATACTGGAAATTCAATGCGGGATTGTTATTTGACTATTTGGGATGAAGATTCTGTAGATACAGCCATCGAGATCGAAGACATTATCCAACAAAATTTTTGGATTCCTTCAACCCGCCTCCCGGTACTCCTCCACACAAGCTTTTTTTTAATAAAAATACGCTTTCTACACTCAATAAAATCGAAAATTTCTACAATTTCAATTTCTACAATAGGCCCACATTAGGATTTTTTCCTGTGTCGTGGGTACCATGGACACACAAGTCGTATATAGAAACACCCAGACCCAGAACATGAATCTATTCAGATTCCTGTCTGGCCGGGAATCGAACCGGTTGTAGTAGCTGCTCCGCAACGCGGGTCGTCAAGGTTGTCAAATTAACGTTAAAAGTAGGTTCACCTATATGTTGTCCCTGTAGTTCCGGGACCAGAATAGGACTACGGTACCCTCTGCTTGTCGTAAGAGGCGACTAAAAGAGGCTTCCGGGGTTGCGGGCGGGAAGAGTGGGAGCTTGACCCGTCCGGCCAAGCGACCCCGGGAAGGACGGTGGCATGTATGGTTGCATGCTGCCGTAAAAACCAGAAGGTGCGGTGAGCAGTTCATGCCCACCAGGGAAGAGCCCGATGGGGCACACGCTGAGGACACCGGCGGCGATCAATCGGAGTTCCCGGAGTCCTCTTCGCAGCGTCGAGGTCGGCCATCGCGGGGGTTTTAGTGCGGTAAGAATCCCACATAAACCGCGTCGCTCCCACGACGTCGGGTACTTTTTGAAAGTTTTCCCCTCGAAAACAAAAAAAAAAAAAAAGGTTCACCTATATGTAATCTTACTCAGAAATACAGGAAAATAAAATAGTATTTTTCAATTCATAAAAGTTTAAATCCATCTTTATAATCGGTTCGCTTTGGTTTAAATGTGGAGGCGTTGTTTGAAAAGATGTATTCCGATGTTGTTAATGTGACCACTAAGACTGTAAATTGGTTCAAAAAAGGGGTTTACGATATTCTGATTCGTCTTATTTTCATAACATTTTACATAACAATATGCACCTACCCACAAATACACATTTAAAATTCGTTTTTTCACTCTGTGTTTGTCCGGGTAATCCATGACCGGCTAAACCTATTTTTACGGGTTTTTTACTACAGAAAATGTTTTGGAACAACATGTAGACTACATTTATCGTAGAATTCCCACTGAGTGGAGATTTGCGCGGGAAAAACTTTGCGATACATTGATTTGCACGCGGGCGTAGCCGCGGGTACAGCTAGTGTTTCATAAAAATGACAATATTTCTGACAGTGACCATTTACATCGAAAGAAAAGCGGGAAGAAAATTATCAACTTAATTCTGCATTTTCTCTCAAAATTGTTTTAGGAACGGTGGACGGTCTTTCTCCTCTTTGGAAAAAGAAAAAAAAATAGAAAATTACAGCAGCACTATGACAGTTTTTGTAGTTCAGCAAAAACGTATAATGCTAAGGAAGTTACGTAGCTACGGGACAATTGCAGCTATTACATCGGAACACATAGGGTGTGTTGCGTCACAGTCGAACGAGGACTTGTACCTACTTATTGTTTCCACACGCTTCTACACGCTTTCTACACTTATAGCCCCTCAGTAGGATATTCTCCTGTGTCGTGGGTACCATAGACACACACAAGACGAACACACAAACACCCAGACCCAGAGTAAGAATATAAACTTATCATCCAGATACATGTCAGGGTGAGAATCGGACCCGGGACCCATTGCGCGTCAGACCGGTATGGTAACCGCTGCGCCACGCGGGTCGTCAAGGTACCTTAACGAATTACCAACAGGCATAAAAAAAATAAACATTGATAAATTCAAAAAAGAACTAAAGAAATGGCTTACAACCAGAACAATCTCTATAAATGATCTGTTCGGGAAAAAAGTTATATAAAATTTTTTGGTAATAAACATTCTGGCTAATGTTGTTTGCAGAATAAATGATTCATTTTTGACGCTTGTATAATCTATAACTAAAAGAACTGTGTATAATTAATGATATAATAATGTGTAATTGTAACATAAATTCTATTGTATTCTATTGTAATTTGCACGCCTCGTTGAGTGAATTATGAGGATTTGTGAAAATACCTACCACTTAAAACGTACCTTATTTCTGCAAATAAATATTATTATTATTATATTTTACCAAAATATTACTCCAAAAATACGGCCGGAGATAATCTGAGCAACTGCAATTGTTCTAGTTGAAAGCGTTATCTTGTTGGCCATAATTCATTTCTATCTGAAGCCGTTAGCTCGTGACATAACGAAAAGTAGATGAGAAAATCTGGACTGTAATTAATCGTTCAAATAAAAGTAGGTTCTTCGTCGTGGAAGGAATTCTCTGAAATAATACAATAATGTTGCTTTATTTTTCTCTCAGTAAAAAAGGAATTAATTCATCCGTTTGCTCATTACTTAATATTATAGTAGTATAGTAGTAGTATTACATTAGTTTAATATTATAGTCGAAGTTTAAGCCATGCTTAAGTAATTGTAACATTACGTTGTACTGTTATCACTTTTTATAAATGGATTTTAGGGCAATAAATACAACCTTACTATGTGTATATTTTCAGACTTTTAACTTGCACTTAGTAATTCTGATTCGTAGCAATATAAAACGTACAGCTAAACACAGAAAAAAATCGAACAAAATCTATTTCAACTTATTCTCAATCTTCAATACCTACTTTTTGTAAATAAATGTGACGTGAAGATACGCGAAACTTTAATTTCTAATATTCGTAAATAATTTACCATTTAGTTCTACGTTTCTACGTGAGCATTTTTACGGACAACAAAACATTACAACAATAGATTAGCATGTAAATTGGGTATTTAAAACGGTAAGAAGTAATTTGAAAAAGTACAAGCTGGTGCACAAAAATGTAGCACATAGTACCTGAAATTAGCTGCGGAGCTATGTATGAGAGCTCATATGTACTATCAATTCTTTTATACCTGAATTTGCTTAGTCGTCAGTGTGTAAAAATAAAACGAAAACATTGTAACACATATTCGAGGCACTTAAGATAATCCTGTGCTTTTAAATCACGAGCAAAATAATATGACAGCGAAAATGCTTACTTATCAATAAATTTCCTTTCACAAAAGAGACATGTCGTAAATCCCCGGTCGAAGTGGAGCGATTAAAAATCAAATAGGGAAACGCAATTTCCATTCAGTTTTTGCATGAAAGAAACTTTTCCAATAATATCGATACGCAGTCCGAGTTTGGAACTTGTAGCATGCATTGGGCACTTTTATTAGATTTTAAAACTTTTATGGTCGCAAGATTGAAATGCTTTCTGCTTTCCATTGAATCAGATCTGGCTTATGGAAATCGGCTGAATAAAAAATAGATTCAGTTATTATTTAGTTTTATATTGTTGGCAAAATATATACTGTAAAATTTGATTAATTAACAAGCTTCTTGTATTATTTGAAAGTGTGTGTTAATACTATTTTTTAAGTCATAAATTTCCTCAGTGCGTTACTGTGACATACACTTATTACTTAGTAATAGGTACACTTAAAAGTTTACTATTACAAATACTTGATAATTAACTACCAGTCATGTATGTCATGTGTTATACCTAACTAAAAATTACACATGTCTTTTTTTATGACCGAAGTAGCAAATTCAAATTCAAATTCAAATTCACTTTATTTGCCAGAACATAGTGTAGTACATAGGTCTTAAATTTAGCATTATATTTTCATATGTTCTACCTAATAAGGTGTGCAAATTACAACTATATTAAATATTTGATAATAGAATTACAACAACATGGTCATCTGTAAGCAACATTACATAGAAAATTGGTTCTATCTCAAGACAATGACAGATGCGTCACTACTCCCGAGGACTATGATAGTCGCCTCATATAAAAGTGTGCCGGCAACCACACCCTTCCATCGAAACGCAAGAAATGTTTCACGCTAGAAATAGGTGTGGTACTTCCTCGGTCAAACTACACTGGTTCTGCCCCCCGCATAATGGTGAGAATAAAATAGACTTGTTATATCATAACAATAAAAAAACCTACCGATTTTTCTTACTGAGTGTGGTTCGTAAGTTGCTATGTAACATTTGGTTTTACGACAGTAATAAAAGGAACTTGAATATCCGTTGCTAAAGTCATGAGACAATCAGCAGTATCTGGAAAGTTGAAACGAGAATGCCAAGGTGGTAAACATGACGGAAACATCAAACTTTTTCTATTTACAAAGTAGGTAAGAAACGTTCTTCCACCACATCGGTTGTGTAATTTTACATCTTTATCTTATATGCCTTTGAGCAAAATGTGATTTAGCTTTATTAAAAATCATCACTGTGTACTACTTATAAAAAACTTCTTAGACTTAGCAGTGCATCTTAAGTATAAACAAAATTAAAACGAATATATAAAATAAATATTTTGGCAAGAAAAAAATTTAAAAAATAAAACACTTATTCTAATGGCTATCACAATACTTAGCTTTCTTTTTTAATCATTACTAGTTGACCCGGCGAACTTCGTTCCGCCTAAAGTCAAAAATCTAAAATTACCAATGTCCCTCCACTATATTACGCATGTATTAAACATAAAAACCTTCCTTTAAAATCACTTTATCTATTAAAAAAATGCATTAAAATCGGAAGCATAGTTTTAAAGATCTAAGCATACATAGGGACAGACTGCGGGAAGCGACTTTGTTTTAAGCTATGTAGTGATTATACTCGGGCGATTTTGTCGACGAGCCGTCGTAACTTACTTACGTAGCGAATAGTAAGAGAATTAATGCAAAAAGTGGGTAAACGATGAGCTCGCGTAATTACTGTTCCGCACACGTTTTGTTAATTTTCGTCCTTTGACACAAGAAACAAATAGCAGTCAACGATTTATTGTAATGGCGATGCCCTCGCCCAAGGGCCACGAGTTGATTTCACGTTCAAGCAATTTAAATCATAAGTCCAAAAGTTCTTCCAGAAAATACAGAGCATGAATGTGCTACGCTACCTTAGTCAAAATTTGTATTATTTAATACTAGCTGATCCGGTGAACTTCGTTTCGCCAAGAAATTATTAGACATAAGATTTTAGAATTAATAAAGCTTATTAACATAACCAATCCTATATAAAACGCTCCAGTTTAATCTAATTCTAAATCACAACATAAAAAAAAATACACGAAACACGATAGTCAATGTGCGGCGGCGACAGTGTTTATTTTCCTAAATTCGTAATATCTTCTGACCGGACTTCCCGATTAAAGTAATTCGAAAAGTTATTTATAGGTATTAAAACAGTTTTGAATATAAAATAATTTATTTGGATAAGGATTAACACGAAGGTATGGGTATCACGATCTTATTTAGGTCAGCTTTTTTAGTAACATTTAAAATGTAAGAAGTGGTTATAGTAACAAAACTACAATAGTTGGATATATTGTAGAATATTTTTTGTTGATAAATAGTTTCCGCAGCGTACTCGGTGAAAGGAATTTTCATACAAATTTTTTGACACTTTGGTTCGCGTTACTGAAGTTTTAGCAACGATGTCGTGGTTTTTCTAGAAGAAATATAGCCTATACTAATTCGGAATAATGTAGCATTCTAGTGGTAAATGAATTTTTAAAATCGGTTCAGTAGTTTTTAAGTTAAGTCATAACAAACATACAAAAATACAAAAATACAACGTTTTCCTCTTTATAATATTAATATAGACTAAAAACTTATTTGTCTTTAATAATGTCCAATGATTTTCTTGATATTTACTGTGATTACGAAGAGTTTGGTCACAACACCGCTCCCTGACAAAAACAAAACGCAGCAGCGTTTATTACCACAAATACGTATAGGAGCAGTGCATGAGGCGAATCGTGAAGAGCTGTACCACCACCAACTACCACGTGTACACAATAACACACAAAATGCGTACTTTAATGCGCAAAAGTTAGATCTACCTAACAGGGGAAATACTTATACAAGATTATTTAATGTATGTACCACGTTGCGAGTTGTTTGCGAGTTCCAAAATTAGCATCAAACCGCAACCTCATCTGTCGCGGAAACTTAATTTATTTAACAAACATCATATCTTACGCCATAAAAGTGGGGGTTCCAAGCAACTGTAGGTATTTCATAAGGAATACGCATGGAATTAAAACAACGCAGAAGTGTGTACGTAATTCGCTTGGCGTATTCGCATTGACGAACCGCGTGGAAGAGCGGTTACCATACCGGTCTGACGCGCAATGGGTCTCGGGTTCGATTCCCGGCCAGATAGGTATCTGCATGATGAGTTTAGATTCATGTTCTGGATCTGGGTGTTTGTGTACTCGTCTCGTGTGTGTCCAAGGTACCCACGACACAGGAGAAAATCCTAGTGTGGGGCTATGAGTGTAGAAAGCGTGTTTAAAGCGTGTTTTGGCGCTTTCAACAAACGCTTGTTATCCTTTATAGTACTTAAACTGAAAACTAACTAGAAGTATTCTACGTGAGGTGAGGTTTAGTGTGAATTTTTGAAAAGATCCGTGACGATTATAATCATATTCTTCTAATATAAGTTTATTTTTATTCACAACATAAATAACTAAATTAAACAAAATATTTTATATTAAAATGGAATATAACCTAATTTAAACTAATACTTATAATTATAATAACTAATACCTATACTATAAAGAAAAAAAACATTAAATATAAAAAAAAAACATCAAAATTGTTGACCTTGGGAAGCGTGCCCAAAAAATATTAACATTGTTCTTATATTTTTTTTAAATGTTGGTGCGTCATAAATCAAAGTCAGCTAGCAAGAAAGGCCAAGTCAGCTAAGTCAGTCAGCCCAGTGAAGCTACTCACGCGAGTAAATTAGCTTACACGCCCAGCCGAACCAGAAAAAACATATGCCTTTAGTTCCTGTGAAGTACTAGACATTCATATTATTCATTGTTCACAAGTAGATCGAGAAGAAGAATCAGAATGTTGCCTTTACTTTTACACCCAACACGTGATACGTAAGATCGTAAGCAAAATTATATAGACTTGCCGATTTGGGTCGTAGTATCTCAACAAATCGCGGGTCCTATGATACACTAATCAACCCGGTGCAGAGAACTCCGGGTATATTATCCCCAAATATGTTTCTCTGTAAGGATAATAAAACTCTCAACTCCTGTACTGTGCGTCCACCAATTCGCACTTGGCCAGCGCGGTAGACTATGGCCTAAAACTCTCTCATTCTGAGAGAAAACCCGTGCCCAGCAGTGGGACAATAACGGGGTTGTACCCCCCCTATACTGTATACACTGTAAATAAACTTTTACAAGTTAATTCGAATTATCAAAAAAAATCCCGTCATTCCTTCCACATTTTTTATAATACATTACATTTATTTATTTCTTTATTTATTTATTGTTTATGTACCTTATAATAAATGTACAAAGGTGGATAAGCATTCTTTGCCAGTCAACCTCAAGAGGTAAGAAAAACATCGAAGGCGGTATAACAAAAAATAATTATAAGACGGAAAATATTTAAACATATATTCATATACATACGGATATAGATATATATATACGGATTTATGTATAGGTAGCTGTGTTACCATCAGTATTGAACCAACTATACTATCAGTGAGTTTTGCGACTAGGCACATTACTCAATTACATAATTTAATATCTATTATCACTATGTGTTTTAGTGTAGTTTTCTCAATAGGGTGTCCACCCTAATAATATTTATTTAAAAATTTAAGTATTCATACTTCATTACCAATATTCGCTTGTTGACCAATATTCTCGATAGTAAGTCGTACGGCTACCGGGTTTGATTTCCTGCGGAAATAACCGGTTGTGTGGCGAACGAAATGTTTGTTTCCGTTCTGATTGTGTTTTCACGAGGAAATTGTGTCCGCCTATTATTTTTATAGTGCCTGTTATTTTTTAGAAGAAACACATAACCATCAATGGAATTGACAACTTTCTGCCATGTCTCCGCTTAACAGCAGGGCTTTTATTTATATGACTGAAGTAGCAAACGAGCATGCAGTCCACCTGATGGTAAGTGGTCACTGCTGCCCTGTCAGCAATTTCAAATAGAATATAGGCTCTATCTAAAGTCAATCACAGACGCGTTGCTACTCCCAAGAACTAGGATGGTTGCCTCTTATAAAAGTGTGCCGGCAACCAAACCTTTCCATCGAAACGCAAAAAAATGCTCCACGTTAGAAATAGGTGTGGCGGTGGTACTTCCCCGGTCGAACTACACTGGTTCCACCACCTGGGTTTGTTTTAATAGTAACTTGTAGAGATAATATGTATTGAGATATATATTTCTTGAGGGCGGTACAACAAGTATGGTCCAATCGGGGTGGTACAACCGCGGCTGAAAGTGAGTCACTATTATATATTTAGGCCGTTTTAGTCTTCAAGAATAGCAATGCATCTGTGATTGACTGTAAATAAAACTGTTCTATATGAATTTGTAACACAAGTGGACTACCTCCTTTTCCTTCTTCAATTAAGTAAAAAACCTCACTTATAATCATAGTGAATTCAGTACCGTCCCACTGCTAAGCACAGATCCGCTCTCAAAATAAGAAAGATTCGAGCTACTGTCCACCACGTTGGCCCTACATGGAGAGATAACTTTTTACATGTTATCATAACATTGTTCCATTTTATACGTTTAGTCTATAGCACTCCAAATAGTATAGCTACTATGGGCGCACTCAAAGGAATGAATGAAGGAATACACAAGAACCTTATCTTTTTGTTGATGCGGGTAAAAAATACCCGGTGTTGATTGAGCGTCACCGGCTTATGTGGTATTTTTATTCTTTAAAACCCTCTCGGTGTCTGTACTCAGCTCTACGTTGAAAATTCCGGGAAATCCGACAATACAATACTGGAATCTTTTTAGGGCGATGGCTCTGTCCGGGATAGCAAATACACTCATCCCACCCCTTGTTTTGGGTATCCACGACGGTAAGCACCCACGCATACCATGGTTCTCTCTAGGTAAACGATCCGAGCTCCCTCGCTTGCTGTGTTTGCAACTCACTACATTATACTTAGAACATAAATCCTCTTCATATTAATCATCAACTCAATGTCAGCCAACCGAACCAAACTATGAAGTTTATCATTTAGACTGAATGATCTGGAATTGAATTCTCGGACATAAAACGTCATAATTTCTGGCGTTAGTCACTTACATTCACAATAGAGCAGGTAACTTATGTATAACAGTGCACTTAGGAAATACCAAGGAAGAAATAGCAATTAAACAAAATAACACATAAACCTTTTGAACATGTAAAAAGAAATGTTTAGTCGACTGTAATAAGTTTCATGCAATTACGAAGAAGCAATTAAGCAATTATCGTGAAGCATTTCTTGTGCTTCAATAGAAGGGTGTGGTTGCCGGCCACTTTCACATGAGGCGACTATCATAGTCCTCGGGAGGGGCCACGCATCTGTAATTGACTTCAGATCGAACCCATGTTCAGTATGAAGTTGATTACAGATGTCCATGGGCGGCAGTGGCCACTTACCATCAGGTGGACTGCATGCTCGTTTGCTTTTGGAACAAAATTCAGCTTACCATCCGCTTTCGTACAGGACTAGCAAATCTGGCTTAGATTATGACAAAAGACCCACTAATCACTTTCTTTGTTATCTTGTTATTTGGTTAAGCTATTCTTTAAATTAATTTACTGCACCTTACCTATTCTTTATATTTATTGTTACTTTAACACCTTACCCAAAGATTGAAGCTGGAAGAAATCGCCGTTTAGCGATAAGGCCGCCTTTTGTATCGTTTTTTTTAAATTGTATAATTCTATGTTATGTAAACTTTATGCGTACAATAAAGAGTATTTATGTTTATGTTATGTTTAAATACGTAAATTTAATAAAAATGCACGTATGCACGGATTTTTTATTTTGTAGTATGAATTTAAAAATACGGTGACTTCATACAAAATATGTTAGCGGAAATTTTCCTTTTTGCAAAGATCGTGCTTTGCTTAAAATTTTCAGCGGATCAAATAGCAGTGATAATCTAATGCATAGTTAATCACTCATGAAAGAGGTTTGCGGTCCGAATGCCCATTATGCCTACAAAAAAATAAATATCGCTTATTATAATTATAAAAAAAAACCTTTTTGAGATACCGCGAATGGACTTAATTGTAGCTATTGAGGATTACAGAATTTGTTAAAATGAGTTATATTTATGTCGACGCGAACTCTAAGTATTTAAAGAACTTTAATGAACAAAATACAAATCAAAT
The DNA here is from genome assembly GCA_949699795.1 of Spicauda simplicius. NCBI lineage: Eukaryota > Metazoa > Arthropoda > Insecta > Lepidoptera > Hesperiidae > Spicauda > Spicauda simplicius. The sequence goes on along the minus strand of OX453067.1, from coordinate 7,255,963 downwards.
AATACATCGTTAAAATAAAATGATACATCTTTAACTGTGATTAAAAATGTAATCTTAATAATGTGATCTTTTAAAGATTGAACGTACTCTCGAGCATAATTCAACTGATGGTAAGTTGTTACGGACATTTGTAAGGAACTTCAAATTAATCAAGGGTTATATCTGAAGTCAATCATATTTGACTCTGCACTTCCGAAATCTAAGAGGTTTGCCTCCTACAAAAGCCGGCTACCACACATTTCTATCGCAACGCAATAACTGCTTCTTGCTAGAAATATTGCCATTTCGCTCAAACCCTTCTCATTTTACCATCTTCCAAAACTGTAAGTAACAGGAACTAACTAACGTTAGCATAGTTCGTAAAACCGATACGAAAGAAGCCAAACTAGGTATCTTATAACGTGAAATCACGTTGCGAGCGAGATATACATACATCTTGAACATCTAATTGCCACTTCAGATATCGTGTTCTCGAAATACAAACGTCCATTGTATAGTTTTTGTGATGTTGGAATCTTTTGTGATACAGATAGCCTATTGATGAAACTTTGGATTTAGAAGATGTAGGTACGAATTATGTAGGTCTGTAGTTTCGGAATCAGAACAGAGCTACTGTAGGTATATACGGTGCTTATCGTTAAAAGCCATTAAAAGGGGTCTTCCGGATTTATGGGCGGCAGGATTGGGAGCTCAAACTGTCAAGCCAGCAACCCCTGAAAAGGCAATGGTATGTGTGGCTGCATACCGTTACTAACTACCGAAGATCTGGAAGAGCGTACTTGCTCTCCTAGAGAGTGCCCTACAGAGATAACGTGCTCTGACGACATAAGTTGAGATCCGTTGAAGATTCCGGAGTCTTAACTTCGAGGATTGCGATCGAGATTATAGTGTGGCTCAAGCCTCACTAAACCCAATGTTTCTTGTCAGGTACTATGGTGCCCTTTAAAGGTTTAATTAAAGGGATTTATTATAATGTGCTAATATTTAAAGGTTTTTAGGATTTGCAGTTAAAATGAACATGATTTGAAATTATCTGATTCTAACCATGAGTAGTCACTACATACTAGATAGTATGAGCATAACTAGGTCTTACCCGCAGCTTCGCCCGCATGGTCAAAGGGAATTAACATTAGCATTTGATAACGTGATTCAGAACTTGCAAATGAATTTTTCTAACGCCATCTTTTAACAACGTCTGGAACTACTAAATATTCTAGTAATCTACGTCATTCTCCGCCCTCCTAACTATCTCCCAGCATATAAACCATATCATATAATAGCTATGTGGCGACGTAAAAGAGGAACAAACAAACACACTCTCACATTTATAATATTAGTATGGATTGTAACTGAAAGTTACGTATTCATCTATTTTCAAACCAAACGGTTCCTACAAGATCATCAAATTTAAACTGAATATTCTATTAGGGCTAACATACTCTACTTCTAAGTATTCATCCAAGATTCCTAGAGCGAGATGAAGGTGTAATTTAGTGAAACGGCAACAGTTCTGTGCTAATTAATTTAACCCTCGTAATAATTGTAACTTCCGCTACTTGGTTATCTAAATAATTCATTTACAGTTTGAAGTCAATTGAATTACTGACGTTTTATTTATTTATTTATTTATTTTGATCACCTACATAGTTTACACCAATTATAATATAAAAATAACACAATTATATAATACGGAAAAGCTAAGTGCAACTACATTTATAGGCGAAGACTGCTTGCAAAAAGGAGCGAGTAACAAGTAAGTCAAATAATAATAACAATAGTAATAAAGAAAAGAAAAGAAACATTTTTTCTAGAATAAAATTAAAATTAAATTAAATTTAAATTTAATTTAAATTAAACAGATTTTATATGTCAACATATTTTATGATATATGAATTTATTAATAATATATTTAAACTTGTAAATACTATCATTAAAAATGTCAATATTTACTTGTTTTTTGACTACCCGGAATTCGCGAATGATTCGGTTGAGAGGAGCATTAAGACCAAGATTAGAATAAGATTGTTTGTCTTCAAAAATATTAAACCGGGATGCTCTGGGTAATTTAAATGGAGTAGCAAAATTGAGCAGTGACAGAAGTTAGTTTTATTAAACACTATAAGTATGTCTGCGTAATAGTAGTCAGATGTTACAAATTTAAGATTTCATTGATTTATTGACGTTGACGTAATCACAATAAAGTCGACCTTAGTCATTATGATGGAGTTTTCATGAATCCTTCTCAATTCAGTTCGTAGCAATGGGATCATAACAATTGCCTAGAAAATAATCATAGCAACTATAATATCCATGCATACTCCACTATAAACCAATATAAATCAAACCAAAATAGCAAAAATATATTATTAGGCTATATCATAACGTAATATTCAGTATTTTTTTATTTAAAATCCAATGTTGTCATAATTTAAGTAAATGTATTTTTTAAACGCGGATGAACTTGCAAACCTTAGCTAATAATAAATACGTAGCACGGCCTTGATAACATACCTGTATGACAATTTTAAGGAAAAAAACCTTCACCCTACCATGTGATACGACACACTCCAGTACAAGACGGCTTAGCGATCTATGAAATAAAGACGTTTCCATCTAGAATCTCATTATGCGTGGGGATCATGTGTTCATATTTGTGAAGGCGAGCGAATATATATCGAAAACTTATTAATATTGATATACCAGAATCCCACGACGTTCCTCTACATATCCTAAGTCGGAACTGTGGAATAAAATGAAATGTCTTTATTTTGTATAGGCCTACGGGGGCACTTACAAATTGTCGGTTACATTTTTTTTCTTACACTACCATGTAAGAAAAAAAAATACGCATAAGCATTCTTAACTTCGCCTCATTCGCCGCATTAACCCTTGTCCAGAACACGTCACGCTAAGCTTAACATTAAACAATTTTCTATACCAACTAGTAGAACTAGAGAAGGTTTACCGGGAAGGTACCAGCGCCATACATCAAGCGTGTTTTTGCGTTTCGACAGGAGTATATTTGATTGTCGACTTACTATTTCAAACTTTTTTATCCGATTAATGAGGCAAACGAGCATGCAGTCCACAACATATCTGTGAATGACTTTCGAGAGAACCTCTGTTACTGTGTCCATGGGCGGCGGTAGCCACTTACCATCACGTGGACTGCATGCTAGTTTGCTACTTACTTCAACCAAAAAAAAAAACAAAATTGTTTTTAGGGTTCTTTGTTAAGTTTTACAGTGTTGTGCCACAAACGACTAATTTATTAATAATATCATGGCCTATTTGAAACTCCGAAATAGGTACCTACAATATGGAGGCACCTAAACTCCAAACTAATTTCGGTCAAACAATTTGGGCCACTGGAGCATAATCCCCGTTTACTTTAATAATTTGAATTATCAGGCTCGTGGGTTCACTTGTTAAGAGCGGAATAAGGCTCACGTGTTTATTTTTATTACTTGCAAAAATTGTAAATAAGCGACTTAGTAAAATTTAATGAAGTTTTTGAAGATAGTTGAACTAGTGTTGTTCGACCGGGGCAGTACGACCGCCACACCTATTTCTAGCGTAAAACAATTCTTGCGTTTCGTTGGAAGGGTGTGGTTGCTTGCACAATTCTATATGAGGCGACGAAATGCAGGCAGGCAGAACGCATCTGTGATTGATTTCAGATAGAACCCACGTTCTATATAAAGTTAGTAGTAGTGACTACTTACTATTAATTGGATTACATGCTCGTTTGCTGCTCCAATTAGAAAAAAAATCGTACCAAAGTTATATTTTAAATTGGAAAGGCTGGAAGGTCAATTTAAGTACAAAGGTAGAATTTCAGTAGTAAATATTAGTAATGAAACGATTGATACTTTTTGAACATTCGCGAATGCGAATGACCCCTACCGACATTGGAACCGACATATGGAAAGTTATTGAGGAATCAAAAGAAAAAATTACATGCAATTTAGAACTCGAACACGCTTACTACACTCATAGCCTACGATTTTCTCCTGTGTCGTGGGTACCATGGACACACACACAAGACGAATACACAAACACCTAGACCCAGAATATCTAAGACCAGAGAATCTAAACTCATCATTGAGATACCTGCCTGGTCGGGAATCGAACCTGAGACCTATTGCGCGTCAGACCGGTATGGTAATCGCTCCGCCACGCGAGTCGTCAATTAGTGATACTTGTTGCAACAACACAAAACTGCGGTCTGTATATTAAAATACTTTCAGGAATTGAAATCTTTACACGGTTTTGATAACAACAATATATTTAGAAGATGCAGCCCTACCCTACATCGAGTATTTCGCGTTATAACCGTAAACTTTTATCAGATTATACTATTTGAACAATGGCGAAGCTTCCTCTAAATCACGAAATCAAATAAACGGGACGTGTTGAGCAAATAAGATAAAATAAACGTCCTCGGAAGATGAATGTCTGGGAACACTCCGCGCTGTTGTTGTTTTCTGTCCGACGAATTAAGTAATTATTTTCTGAAATGGTCATTTGGTGGTTGAAAGGTGGTGGAAAGCACGCAATAATGACAAAGTAATTTGATTGAATGCAAGGGTGTACAAGAAAGTAAATGGCCACTGCCGCCTATGCTACACTACCTAATATATAATTAATGTTACTTGAGCATGACGTAGGTACGTACATAAAACTGTGTTGCTATCCGTGAGAAATAAGCTGGAACAACTTGAATAAATATGTATGTCACCCTTACCTTTTTCGCAAACATAATATTTTAAGCATATGATTTCGACCCAGTTGCATGGGTCGTGGTGGCTTATCAACTGGGTCGAAATATCGGCAAAAAGAATTCAAAAAGGATTCAAAAACCGCATATCCTAAGTACCCATTATATATTAAAATGTGTCAATTCCACGATAATATTAGTCTAAAATCATAGGACTTTTTTTATAAAAAATACAATTTTATTCTAAGGTAAGGTTTTAAGTTCGACAGAAAAGGTACCAACACACCTATTTCTAACGTGAAGCAGTTGTTAGGTACGTTTCGTTGGAAAGGTGTGGTTACCGGCTCATTTTCATATCAACACCTCCATCCTAGGAAGAAGAAACGTATATGTGATTGACTTTAGATATATGTAGAACTGCCCTAGTTTTTTATGAAGTTACGTAGATGTCCATGGGAAGCAGCGACTGCTTAAATTATCAGCACGTGGACGGCATGCTCGTTTGCTACTACAAGCTCAATACAATATCATAATTTTAAATGATCCCTTGTAATATTTTTAAGCTATTACATAGCTTTTATCACGGGCTTTGAGCGCGGTGACCGAATTAAGAAATTCCGTAACGAAAAAACCAAACACCCCCACTCCGCCTACCATGTAGCGCGGCCGAGCGTTCGCTTAACGTATATACTGGTACGACAGTACGAAGCTATCCCGGTTTGAGACAAGCTGCTCGGAAATGCAAATGAAAATGAAAAAAAATGAAAAAGCTATGCTTTTAAATTACTGCTTTACCGTGGCTGTCCCCGAGTGCCGCACGTTTTTTTTATTATAAAAATAAAAGTTGCGTTCATATTTTGACATTAGATACACCGATTTAACCTTGTTTCTCTTTAGGGTTTGATACCTAAAAGGAAAAATACTATTATGTCTTTTGGTCGTACTGAACCATCTTTATCATTTATGCAGGAATCCAAAATATTTTTAGAATAAAAAATATCCTGTTATACATTTAGCTCAATTTTCTATCATTATATTAAAGAAATCCTGTCAAAGTCAGTTTATTCTTTTCCATAAATAACCCTTGATTAAAAATGAAACGGTAGTATTTATCAAATACCTCAATTTATAATTTTTTCTTCATGAGCTACTGTGAATGGACAGAGAGACGCTTCACTTTTATTTACTTGCAAATATTTATATTACAAGGTAACTGTTAAAAGCTCTTTCTTTTTCAGTTGGTACAAAGAAGCAGAAAATTATTGTTTGCACAATAGAGTCTTACAGCTATTCAGTCCCGCTACAGGAATTCGAGTTCCTAGAATTTGTATTTACTTAATGAGTTACTAATTTGTCTGTTTAAGTCAAGTGAGGTCTAATATTAAGAGATTAGCGTAGAAATGCTTTTGTAAGTGGAACGTAGTAGTGACTAAATTTAAATGTTTTTCGTTAACTAGAATGTTTTTGTTCATGTTAAATTTAGTTCTATGCTAAGGCAGTACCTATATTCTTTCATCAATATTTTTACATCTAATTGGAATGTTGTATTTAATAGCATGATAATTATGATATTTTTAAAGATCAAATAAAGCAGTGTTAAGCCTTATGTTCTTATCAGTATGGTAAGTGAAACATACTACCCGAAGTATTTCAACGTAGTTCTCACTCAATTAATTATAGATGTCGATGGACGTCAGTGGCTGCTTACCATTAAATGGACTTTTTTTGCTACTGCTGTAATATTCAAATCTTCTATGAAATTAAACTTGCAAAGAAGCCACAATACACTTGTTTATACGTCATTTTTATATATTTGTAAACCGTAATGAATCCCCAATAGCAAGTCCTAATCCTAAGAACAATATATACTATAGGTACTAGTTGACCAAGCGAACTCTGAACCGCCTAAAAGTTAAAAATCTAAAATTATCAGTGTTTCTCTACTATTATACGTGTATTCTACATAAAACCTCCCCCTTAAATTACTCCAACTATTTAAAACTGCATTAAAATCCATAGAGTAGTCTTAAAGATCTAAGCATACATAGGAACAGACAGCGAGAAGCGACTTACAATACAATAATTACATATTATGTAATTGCTCGCCCAAAGCGTCAACCAATTAGGTGTAAATTCAGACTTTTTATGGCAATAATCTCCGTCGAAAGTCGATCGTCAACTATTCAAGGGCCTTCGGCAAGAGACGGTTGAACGAACTTCGGTGTTCATCAGCTCTCTCGACCAATCGAACCCGTAGATATCAGTCGACTTAAACAGATAAAGTGCTCTGCTACCTAGAAGAAGTTTGCTGTGGGCAGTAAACTACCCGCAATAAACGATGTCTAACTTTGAAATCCTTGAATATATCCATTACCACATAATTAAACCAGGAAACTATAGCCTGACGATAGTGTAAAAACATACTTGATGCAACAGATGTACCAATGGGGTCTAACCACATATACCTGTAACCTGTGGTACCACGCCATATTTATGAAATTGATTGATTGATGATTATTACTTACCACTGATGTATGTGCATATTAGAAATTAATTATCACTGCTTTTCGGTGAAGCAAAACATCGTGAGGAAACCTACACACCTGAGAGTTCTTAAAAAAGAAAAGTTCTCGGAGGTGTATGAAGTCCACCAACTCGTACTTGGCTAGCGCGGTGGACTATGGTTGGCTACTAAATGGCTATAATGGCTACTATGGCTACTAAAACTCTCTCATTTTGAGAGAAGACCCTTGCCCAGCAGTGGAACAATAATGGGTTGTACCCCAATATGTATACGAAGAATACGAAAGGAATTTAACATGTATAATGTAGTATAGTAGATTATATGAACACCTTGAACTGACCTTAAGCCCTTGACATTTGATGTATTGCCAAGCCATTAATTAAAGAGATGATAGTTTGTGAGATTGATGAGTTAGATCAACTGTCGCCGCTAGATTCAATGGACTAAAATATTGTCTGAAAATATGGTGTGTTATCGCTTTTGTTAGACTATTGAAGTAAAGATAAATGATTGAGCAAACTTTGCTATAGTGGATAAAATAAACTGTGTTAATGAAAACACTGTTTGTTTTAACCACTCATCCATGCTTCTCAGTTGAGGTCGTATTCCGATTCGGTGGTAGTGTAAGAAAAAAAATGTAACTGACAATTTGTAGGTGCCCTCGTCGGCCTATACAAAATAAAGACATTTCATTTTAGTTTATTTCTTTTATCACAGATGATGCTATTCAGTTAAATTGGTTAAATGAAGCGTTGTAACTTAGTTTTCAGATTGAAAAGTATGTGGCTGCGTATTCGTTTACCGTTTTGTGTTAAGTCCTGTTGTGTTCCAATTTGAAGGTCATCTTCCAGAGGAAGATATACTTATTTTAATGTGATATCAAGGCGTTTCAATTTAGGTAAACTTTATGTAAGTTCTTACCTTTATTTCATTTTTTTGTTGACGGGGAGGAAACCTTCAAAAGGTACCCGGAGCCTTGAGGAGAGACTCCGGGTTATGTGGGATTTTTACCCACTAAAACCTCCTCGGTGGCCTTCCTCAGCGCTTGTAGGGGACCCCGGGACCTCTAAAGAAAACGCGCCAGTACCCCCTAGCGCAGCACCCCTCATGGGCTCGTCTCTTATGGGACATGTAGCTGTCCCCCTGCATCTTCCGGTGTCTACGGCGACATGCAGCCACACATGCCACCGTCCTTCTCGGGGTTGCTGGCTGGGCGGTTCGAGCTCCCTCTCGAGCCGTCCGCAACCCCAGGAGCCCTCTTTTAGTCGCCTCTTACGACAGGCAGGGGATACCGTAGCCGTATTCTACTCCCCGACTACAGGGAGTATGTAAGTTCTTACCTAGGTTTAATTACAAATGTCTATATGTAAGAAAATCCAAATACCAACTTGGGTTGCATGGTCGTTTCCTACATGTGTATTACCATGACCAAAACAAAATAATAATGCGTGTCTGTCAATATTTCTGTATTTCCTAATTCTTACGTATATACATAATATAAAAACATTCAAAAATTGATTTTAATTAACTACAGGTAGTCCTTGACTTACGTCGTTTCGAGTTACGCCGAACTATATTTTGACACTAGGTATTCCTCGTGGGTATTAGTGCGGTAAGAATCCCCCATAACCCGAGTCGCACCCACGGCGTCGGATGCCTAAAGAAGGTTTCCCCCTCGTAAAAAATGGCATTCCTCAAACATATGTCAATTGTTTCGATTTACGGTATAGGAAAATTCATTTGTCGCGCGATCGAATTATGCTAGAAGGCCTAGCGCGACGGCAGCGAGCTGGGAACAACTAACCCCCATATAGGAATTAGTATCTTTTATTGCTAATACAGAAAGAAAGTGACACTAAAAGAATTTTCTGCAGCTTTTGCAAACTTGGATAATGTTATGAATCATATTCATAGCATTATTAACTACTATGAATATTTTTAATGAAAATTAAACTAACTTTGAGAAAAAAAATAATAACAATAATTTGAACGATAATAAATAAAAAATGTGTGAGACCTGTGAGTGTTACCTGTATGATAACAAGAAGCGAAGGAATTTAGGATGGTTTCTTTAAGCGGAGAGTCTATTATTTCTGTTAAACATTTCTAGCTTATTATAGTTAATAAGATACGTAATACGTATATAGCAACTGTATAGCAACTGTATGTGTATTTTAAGAACTTACTTTCAATAAAAAATCATACCTTTTGTTATAAATTCAATTTTAATTTTAATTTTAAGGCCTTGAGGAACGTAACCCTTGAGTTTTACATGTAAATATATGAAAAAATATGTCTCGACTTACGTCGTTACGATTTACGTTGCATATTTTTAAAACCTAACATGCCGTCGTTATGAGGACTGCCTGTATAATAAAGCATTCTCACTTTAAATTTTATTTTTTTACCGATTCTTACTATTTTTTTTCGTCAACTCATAATTGTCCCAAAGCTGGGCACGAGTCTGCTCTCAGAATGAGAGAGTTTTAGGCCATAGTCCACTGCGCTGGCCAAGTGCGAATTGGTGGACATTGGTTACTTAAGTGTATAATATTAAAACATTCAAGGTAGATTACTTAAATATAATAAAGTGTTCTCACTTTAAATAGAGGTGTTAAATTGCGCGGCATTGGGCGTCCAAAGCCAGGATTAACTTTAGATCCCCTCGAGACTGATTCGGTCGCGACATTGATGGATGTCTTTGTTGATAGTTCACTTTAAATAAATTATTATCTTTTGTTTGTTGTGGAAAACAGGTTTAATAATAAATTTAATTTTAATTCTGAATGCCTTTTGTTTCTTCTTTTGTTGTTTTTAATTTAAATTTATATTAAACTATTTTTTATAATTTATACCTGCCACACCTAAGGATGTAGATGCTACTACCATCTTAGTCCTCAACACATATAACACATCCGTGATCTGCTTCAGGTGGAACCTGTATTAAGTTTTTCATAGATATTCATAAGCAGCAGTCGCCACTCACGCCGTTAATACTTAAGTATTTATTTTACTTTAGTGTATGTATATATATACCTACCTGCATACACTAAAGTAGACTTTACTACTAGACTTTACTAGCTTTCGTCCCTGTAGCCTCGGGGTCAGAATAGGGCTACGCCCCTGCCTGTCGTAAGAGGCGACTAAAAGGGGTTTCCGGGGTTGCAGACGGCTAGAGTGGGAGCTCGAGCCGTTCGGTCAGGTAATCCCGGGAAGGACGGCGGTATGTGTGGTCGCATACCGTCGTAAAGACTAGACGGAGCGGTGGGCCCAGCCGCCCATCTGGGAGGAGCCCGATGGGGCAGCGCGCTCGGAGGATTCCGGTTGAAGTCTTTTCGAGATCCCGGAGTCCTCCTTTTCAGCGCCGAGGACGGCCAGCGGAGGGGTTTTAGTGCGGTAAAAATCCCACATAACCCTGCGTCGCTCCCACGGCGTCGGGTACCGTTGGAAAGTTTCCCCCTCAAAAACAAAAAAAAAAAGACTTTACTAGCTTTACCATACAAACAAACAGAATTGCTGCTGCACTAGCAACAGTTTAGCGGTAAATGAGCTTAAGTTAAAATATAACGAAGATAAATCGAATAAACATGAACAACGAAAAATAGGTACATTTTATTTTAGAACTATATACTAGCACTTAGGACAACATTGAATGAAGACCGTGTATTAATAGATCCGTAACTAACTACAACGCTAGAAATTCCTTATTCAATTCAACCCACGCAATATTTCCCTTCGCATACAATTAATGTAATCAATTACTCCAAGTTTCATAGAATACGTAACATCTAGAAATACTTTAAATATTTATTATCATTTTTCTTTACTTGCAGTAAAAATGCATAATGGCTACGTAACATCTAGAATTAACTTTAAGTATTTGCATTTACAAATTTGCAAATTTGCATAATGCGAATACATAAATTTATTAAAATATAGTAATTCTACATTATAGTTATTACAATAGTGACAATAGATACTTTATTGAACGAATTATTAATGGTTGGTGTGGATGTAAAGGTAATGGAACCTAAAAAGCTATTGCATGTTATTGCATGCAATCGCTAATGGTGTGTTTTGGGATTTCTATTTAAATATGCGCTAATGTGTCTACAAATATTTATATAAATTCAGTGAGGTGTTTTATGATATGTAACACATCTATTATACTGCTTGCTGTTTTTATTTTGCATATTTTTTTCCAAATAGTAAACCATTCATAACTTAACAACTTTTTTACATTTAAGGTCAACAAATTAAAGTAAAATTCAATGCCATGTCTACGCATTATAAAGTCTGCACGAAGATCACATCACCCAGTAATGATTATGTAATTACCTGGCACTTTCTGTAATTGCTGATATTAGGACCGAATTCGTGTTGAGAGGGTATCACGTTACTATGAGTAGTGAGAATGAATATTTGGGATCAATGATCCTTTATCGCTTATTTTATGTTTGATTGTAATGCCTTTTATGTCCTATTTTTTAAACATCTCTTTTTTTAAAGAAACACCACGCTTTCTAGCCCCACACTAGGATTTTCTCCTGTGTCGTGGGTACCATGGAGACGCACAAAACGATTACACAAACACGCAGACCCAGAACATGAATCTAAACTCATTATTCAGATACCTGTCTAGCCGAAAATCGAAACCAGGACGGGCGTGGCGGAGCGGGTACCCGGTATGGTAAATGTTCTACGCCCACTACAAGAAAAATAATGTTTATTGATGGTTAAAGTACTAGCCAAATTGCCCAAAAGGCCACCGAATTGGACCACTGATATACAATGACGACTATCTAACTACAACGCGCGCTCGTTACTTAACTTCGTAATTTACACTTTAAAGCTATTGGACAAGTTTCGCTTCTGTGCTTTTCTTGCTTACTTTATATAGAAACAAATTTATACTTTATATAGCTAATCATCAAAATACTAGGGCTAACTTTACTCTAAGTCTAAGTATACTATAAGACTCGGGATCAAATACGGCATGACTAAATAAACATAGAACTGGAGTAGTTGCCTTGTAGTTTGGTAGTTGCGTTGACTTAGGTTCTTGTTGACTCTGACCTCACTTTCGTAGTATCTGACAATACCACGCCAAAATATTCTATTAAACAGAACTATATTTGACGGAATTTATTGATGTCGATTTGTCACGCGTTGAATTGAATCGAGGAAACCTAATAATCCCGGCTGAGGTAACATAAAAAGTGTTAAAAGTGGAACAAGACGTGGCTACGAAATATAACACGTCAATATAAACGAGACAGGCTGCATTACGTGGGTAGAATCGCGTGACGCGTTGTCAGGTGCAAAAACAAAACTCCAAGTAGAGACATACGGTACGGTATTTGGATATAACACGTTACGTTATTGTTGTGTCAATGAATTTTAATTTAAATGTTATTTAAATTAAAAACAATATAAATAAACAGCCTATAGGCCACTGTGTTTGTTTAGGGTTTTTGATTGTAGGGAATTTAAATTAAAGATACTTCACATTAATTATTATTTATTCAGCCATCCAAGAAAAAAGTAAATACGCTTCAGGGGTGGGGCGCAGACTAGTAACACAGCCTTCCTACGAGCCAAGCAAATGCGATCGCCATTGCTGACTCTTTACAAGTCCTTTAATTTTAATTTGTTTAGTCGGTCAATATATCGACAATAACAAAAATAAAAACAGCGTATCGTAAGTAAACACACACATCATTTCCATTTTTTCATTTAGTGTTATGTTACACTGACCAGTAATCAACATCCTAAATTAAAAAAAAAAAAACGTAATTTTGCATGGACTGGTATTTACATAAAACAGGTGTCGTCATAGCTAGGAGAGTCCTGGAGTATCCACCAAAACCGGTTCAATACGTGCTGGTGCAGGAACACTTATCACAAAAATACCAAAGAGCTGACTTAGTATAAGTGTTATTTGTTAATCAGAATGATATCAGTGTGTCCGCCCGGGAAACTTCCACGTGTGTTTCCAAATACTATTGAAAGGATATTTTCGCCCGTGCAGGTATATCCGTGACCGCGTTGCCAAGGCGTGCTCATATGTTTCCCATTCTTCTTCTGTACGTGAGTGAAATAAACTTTATAGGACATTACTTAATATTCTATGTACTCTTCATACTGGTTTACAAATCGAATAGTTCGTAGGCGGATTTACGAACGCTGAAAGATTTTCGTTGGTTTCAGCAGTTTTATTTAAAAAGGTCTATCTAAAAGTCACGTCTGATGTAGGTTAAAACGTAGTAAACCCTCAATGTGAGTAGGTATATATATGTCTTATTTAACAAATATATATGTAAGACTTTTCTTCCATTTCACGGCCTTTACACACACAAGTATGAATAGAACTAACTGCAACGCTATCTACATAAAAAAATGTCAAAGACTTATGTCCAACATAAGGTGACGGCCACCACTGAACATCTGTAATCAATCTCAAAAAATACCAGTTTTAGTAGAGTTTACCTATTTTTTTTATATGACTGAAGTAGCAAACGAGCATGCAGTCCACCTGATGGTAAGTGGTTACATCTGTTATCCACTTCATGGGTTCTATCTGAAGTCAATCTCAGATGCGTTGCTACTTCCGAGGACTATGATGGTCGCCTCATGTGAAAGTGAGCCGGTAACCACACCCTTCCATCGAAACGCAAGAAATGCTTCACGCTAGAAATAGGTGTAGCGGTGGCAATTCTCCGGTCGAACTACACTGGTTCTACCACCTTGATGGTAAAAGTATATAGCCTCATACCTACAACAATACGAACAACAACTTCGCTTTATCCAAGAAGAGCCCTATCCACATATAACCTTCAAACTAGAACACGCTATTGTTACTAAATAGGGACGAATTACAGATTTTCTAAAAAATATGGGTGTATTAGGCGTTAATTATATATTACTGTTTTGCGCTGAAGTAAAACATCATGAGAAACCAACACACCTAGAGTTCTTTAAAAAAGTTCTTAAAGGTATATAACGTCTACTAATTCGCATTTGGTGGTAGGTACCAGCGCGGTGAATTATGGCTCAAAGGTCCGTTGTTCTGAAAGAAGACACGTGCTCATCTACCAATTCTCACTTGGTCAGCGCGGTGAACTATGGCCCTAAACTCCGTTATTCTGATAGAAGACCCGTGTCCAGAAATGGGACAGTACAGGGTTGATGACGGTAGACCCCTACCTTACTTAACAAGGGACTTGAAGATAACGGGTGCATCAGTTTGTTCCGTATAACGAAGTTTTAACGATGCATCCATGCGGCGACAGTAAAGGGTTGACGATAATAGAGAAACAGCTAAAATAATTTGTTATGTTACCAATTACTTAACAAGGAACTTGAAGATAAGGGATGCACCAGTTTGTTCCGTATCACGAAGTTTTAACGATGCATCCATGCGGCGACAGTAAAGGGTTGACGATGATAGAGAAACAGCCTTAAATAATCTGTTATGTTACCAATTACTTAACAAGGAACTTGAAGATAACGGGTGCATCAGTTTGTTCATCACGAAGTTTTAACGATGCATCCATGCGGCGACAGTAAAGGGTTGACGATGATAGAGAAACAGCTAAAATAATTTGTTATGTTACCAATTACTTAACAAGGAACTTGAAGATAAGGGATGCATCAGTTTGTTCCGTATCACGAAGTTTTAACGATGCATCCATGCGTCGACAGTAAAGGGTTGACGATGATAGAAAAACAGCTAAAATAATTTGTTATGTTACCAATTACTTAACAAGGAACTTGAAGATAAGGGATGCATCAGTTTGTTCCGTATCACGAAGTTTTAACGATGCATCCATGCGTCTAGTTTTTACAACTTCAACATCTTTCCGATAAGTGGCTCCGATAAACAGGGAAAAGTTTCTGTTCTAGTTTATGAGCCAACAAACTCGTTCAATTTACTGGAACTTGTATTATAGGTACTCGGTTATAGTTGAGGTACTGAGAATATAAGTGTCCAAGTAACTAATCTATTGATTGTACGGTGATAAGATCTTCCGTGGTTCAACGTCAGTGGTATGTACCATTGCTTCAACTATAATATCTATGTACATTTTAATATTAGTGTAGTGTTGCTGAGTCTTGTTTTCAGTGTTTTGTTTTATAATAGTGAAGTAAGAAGCAGATCAAATGTATTTTGACAATTTTGGAGGTGGTAGAACCAGTGTATTTCGACCGGTGAGGTGCCACCGGCACACCTTTTTCTAACGTGAAGCATTCATTGCGTGTCGATGGAAGGATGTGGTTGCTGGCACACTTTTATATGAGGCGACCATCCTTAGTCTTCGGGACTAGCAACGCATCTGTGATTTCAGATGGAACATATGCTCTATATGAAGTTGCTTATAGATGTTCATGGGCGGCGGTGACCACTTACCATCAGGTAGACTGCATGCTCGTTAGCTACTTTATCATTATGAAGAAAAATGTATGCATGTGCAAAAATGTGTTACGACCAACAATTGGTTATATAATTATAAAGTATATCGTATCTTCAACCCATTATTGTCCCACTTCGAGGCACGGGTCTTCTCTCGGAATAAGAGAGTTTTTAGACCATAGTCCGTCGCGCTGGGCAAATGCAAATTTGTGGACTGTGGCCTTATATAATTATAAAGTACGATTATTAAAAGCTTACGTCCAGCTGTGTAGGTGATATTCAACTCTCTCATTCTGAGAGAAGACCCGTGCCCATCAGTCGAACAATAATGGGTTGACGACATGTAGTCATTTCACTGTGATGGAGTCAAATTCCTCAATTTTTGAAGTGAAACTTCTTTAGGCGCATGAGGGTAAAATTTTTACAGATGAAACGTCACGCCGGTATGCAACGGAAGTGTCGGAAAAGAGAGAGAGAGTGATCGAGACCGATTGAGAGAGAGAGTAAGACAGGGGGAACGTAGCATGAGCAACTAGCCGTGGAGTGAGAGTAGGGAGCAAGCGAGTGAGAAAGATTGAGAGAAAAAGTGAGACAGAGCGAACGTCGTATCACGCCTTTTTCCCTTCCTCTTAATCTTGGAAATTTAAAGTTTTAGATTTGTATAAATATAAACAAGATTTATAAATTAGTTCGCCAAAGAAGTTTCACTTCTGACATGTGTACTTTGTACGCACGCATGTTTTTTTTATTTTACTGGTAGCTTAAAGTCAAAATTACAAATTGTACAAAATTTAAACCTACGATACCCAGTTGAAACGTTTATTGCATGAAATCTGGATACCGCATGTGAATCCCACACAAAGGATTCACTGAGCTGGTAGGAGAGTAAAAGGTTTCTGAAAATTAAAAAAACGAAAAACAGTTTTGCGAGGTAACAGATTTTTTAGGCTTGAATGTTTTTAACCTTAATTTTAATGATGTAAGTATAGATACTTACATCTAATCAAAAAAACGAAAAACAGCTTTGCGAGGTAACAGATATTTTAGGCTTGAATGTTTTTAACCTTAATTTTAATGATGTAAGTATAGATACTTACATCTACTAGCAAATGTCATATAATGTCGAAATAAGTCATTTGGCAGACTTAACAGAGGTTTAAATTGAAATAACTATAAATAATTCATTTCAACTGTATATATACAAAATTTTGTTGAAAATGTTTTTTATAGATGATAAGGGATGTTGAATCATAATGTTTATATATTTTTCCTTGTTCGTTTTTGTTTTGATCTCAGTGGTGTTGCATAAATCGCTAATTGTCGACTTCAGCGGTGTTGTTCGATACCCATAAGAATCGATACGTAAAACATTGGCCGCTAGAGGGGCTATTTTTTAGTTTAATAATAATAATCTCTTTATTTGTGAATACAGGTTTGTAAGATTTAGATGTTTTACAAGGAAAGTGCTCTATATTCAGCCCAATATGGGCATACAAATATTGATAATTATGTCACCGTGTCAAATCATTATATAAATCAATAAATAAGTACTTAAATTAAATATTCATGTCAGTTAAGAATGCATTAATAGAATAATAACATTTGTCAATTAAAAATTTCTTATATCGATAGTTAGTAGATAGATAGGTAGTAGATAGTAGATATTGTTTATATCGATAGTTTTTAGAGCTTAGGAGTAATTAAACTTTCTTCAAATAAATCTTCAAACATTGCAATTACACATTAACGACCTTAGATCTATTATCAACCTCAGTTAGGATTTTGCTTAACTTAATCCAAAAACACTGCGAACTGAACTGGAATGCCTTATAAAACTATTTCCCTCTTACTACGGACATGTAACTTGATCTTATTTGATGTTGTTAGAACTTAACAATGCTGTTATTAGGAATAATTTCCTCGGAAGTCAAACCGCTAAGAATTCTTCTAAGTGCATGAAAACTCATCACATGTCATCTGAATTTATTCCATTAGTTTCCATCAATTAAAAATACGAATTGTAGTAGGGTATCGTCGCATGTCGCATGCAGATGACTCGTGTGGCGGAGCGGTTACCACATCGGTCTGACGCGCAATGGATCCCGGGTTCGATTCCCGGCCAAAAAGGTATCTGAATAATGAGTTTAGATTCATGTTCTGTGTCTGAGTGTTTGTGTGTCCATGGTACCCACGACACAGGAGAAATCCTAGTGTGGGGCTATGAGTGTAGAAAGCGTGGTTAACAAAACAAATCATAGTAAGATGTCGTTGTCAATGCCTACTTAAAGAAACCGACTTAAGTATATATTTCTACGTAACTCCAACGCCTAATAAGCAGTATAGCCTGTCTCTAGAGAACACGGAGCCACCAACATCGTTAGAAACTGTAAACTTAATAACACTGTTATCTCAACTACGGGTCACTGACCCTCTTCAAACTTAAGAAACTTATGACAAGGTAAAGGGGGTAACTTAATTTATATAAAAGAACAGTGGCTTTTAGCACACTTTTTTACATTTCCTCAAATTAATTCCAAAAAATATTTGTTTACAATTTACTTAATGTATTACAACAAATGAATTGCACGTTATGGAAGTAATCGAAAACGAAAAGATGCCTTTTACATTGCTGAAAATGATCAGTAATCGATTAGATTGTCAGTATATTAATCACTGTATCAGTAAACATATGACAAAATGATGTAAATGTAAATTGAGTCCAGTTACTTGAATAAATAAATTATTATTATTATTATTGCAATGTATGGTCTAAAACGAACATTGATTGTTTTGAGGTAACATAATATACTTGTTTTAAGGACTTATCCTATGATTACTTGAAGAAATTAATAATTCACTGAATTCTCAAATTTAAAATACCAATGACGTTAATAGAACCAGTGTCGTTCGACCGGGGTAGTACCACCGCCATACCTATTTCTAGCATGAAGCATTTGGTGTGGTTGCCGGCACATTTTCACATGAGACGACCATCATAATCCTCGGGAGTAGCAATGCATCTGTGAATAACTTCAGATGGGACCAATGTTCTGTATGAAGTTGATTACAGATGTCCATGGGCGGCAAGTGAGCACTTATCATCAGGTGCACTGCATGCTCGTTTGCTACTTCAGTCAGATAACCAAATAACCAGAATCATTATGTAAAAGTTAAATAATGATTAATTATACATAAGGTCCTGTATAGAGTAAGTAAATATTAAGGTTTTCTGTAAAGCCAACGCTGCCACCACCGCCCTCTGGATGATGATGACAATGGAGGCTTAAGTAAAAAAAAAAAACTTCAGTCAGATAAAAAAAAAACAAAATCTCCAAGACGTAGGTTTGGTGATTTTGTTATATGTAGGTGTAAGTCATTTGGTTTAAACATTTTTTCGGCAAATTGATATTTCAATGCATTATTTCGTGCAATGTATCATAAATAGTATAAAATATGACTTCGCGTTACCTTTTCAAACTACGTTTATTCCCGAGAGCAATCTGCGTAATGTTTCAAAACAAATTGAAATCGCTCTTGAAGTTCGTCGCGGAGCATTTGTTCTAAAACAAATAACATATAGTCTGCAGCGATCGCCTCTCAGAAAGATATTCTAAAAGTTTCCCTAAGAACGGCTATTCATGTGAGTTTTTTTTTGTATTTCGAGTAATGTAGGGTGTGCCTTAAAGCATAAAAAATGGGACGTGTTGCATTTTATATAAAATGTCAACTTTCACTAATTATCTTCTATAAATAAATATGAAAATGATCTGATTGTAATGTAGGGTACTGCAATAAACCACGCTGGCGGAAATAATGCTAGACTTAAAAATACGATTTTTAAGCTATTGCATCGCTTTTATCGCGGGCTTTGAGCGCGGCGACCAAATCAAGAAATTCTGTAACAAAAAAACCTAACACCCCTCACTCCCTCCACCATGTAGCGCGGCCAAGCGTTCGCTTAACGTGTATGTATATGGTACAACAGTACAAAGCTCGCACGGATCGAGACGAGCTGCTCGGATATCGGTCGAATATGTAAGCAGCTGTTTGAAAGAAAGTATATAGTATCAAAGAAAAAAAAACTAGAATTAATAAAAAAAATATATAATTGCATAAGTTGATAAAAAATGCTATGCAATATTCTTACCGCGGCAGTTCGAGATACCGCGTGCCTCGTGTTTTTTTTAACTTTTAAAGTTATGGCTTTCTCAGGATGTATTTAATCAGTATTAAAATGTAATAAATATTTATTAAATAATTTTGAAATTGGAAGTAGCAAATGAGATTGCAAGCGCTAAGAAACGAGCAACCTAACTACCTGATGTTAAATAGTCACTGCCATCTTCAACCATCAGTATCAAGTCCAAATACGAAAAAAACACCTAATTTAAAACGTTTTATGTAGGTAAGTAGGGCCCTTCGTTGTCAAATCAGAATACGTTAGCGCTTAACACCCTTGTGTCTAACGATGTTTCAAGCCAAAATACTTGGTTATACCACCTAGTCACACCCACATACAAATATGGTTTAATGAGACAGTCCAACTACTACCAAAAGATTTTGCGATCCTACATGTAGCAAGACAAGTGGAAAGCTGAAAGTGCATGAGTGGACCATTTCACTTAACCGTGCTCATAGTACTAAGATTTACAAATTGAGACGCTTTTCAAAAACACTAAGCGAATTCTGTTATACTAAAATCTTGTTACACGGCTTAAATATAAATTAATTATAGGTGTTATCGCCCGTTTACTTTTTATTACGTTACTGAAAACTAAGTGTTCGGAAAATCTCGGGCATTTATTTCAACCATCAAATTGATACGTATATTTAAAATGATTGAAGATTGAAGTACCAAAGGACCATGCAGTCCACTATGTGGTCACTGCGGCACATGGGCACCTCTAAGTAACCTCATATAGAACTAGTGTTATATCTGAAATAAATCACAAACGCATTGCTACTCCCAAGGACTAAAATTTTCGTCTCACATGAAAGAGAGCCGGTAACCACACCCTTCATGTTAATAATGAGTATCGGCAATACCTCAGGTTGGACTACACTGCTTCTATTCTGCTATTAAATTTTATTTTATTTCTACCACCTATTTTTTTTATAATAATAAAGTAGCAAATGAGCACGCAGTCTACCTGATGGTAAGTTGCCACTGCCGCCCATGGACATTTGTAAGCAACTACATATAGAACATAGGTTTTATCTGAAGTCAATCCCAGATGCGTTGCTACTCCCAAGGACTAGGATGATCGCCTCATATAAAGTATGCCGGCAACCACACTCTTCCATGTTATTTTATAATTTACATAGAAGTATCAAACAAGTAGGCACTCCATCTGATGGTACATGGTTACTGCCACCCAAGGGTACTTGTGATCTTCGCCAGACAAAACTGCCGATTCGTTGATAACCCTAGCTTGGACAAATATACATATTGTATTTCTTACCAGAACTTTATACCAGACGAGAGTAGCACTTACCTATATCTCTGCTTTATTACAAAGATCTAAATGAATTCTTTCAGACTTCAAAATAACGTTCTGGTTTGAAGAATAAGAGAGAGACACTAGCAAGGAACATTTTAACTTTGGTTAAACCGTTACTAAGACAATTACAAGAAACATTCCAACTTTAGTTAAACCATTACTAAATAAAATTAAAGTTCCTGAGGTGTGCCGTGAATGCTTTGTGAGTAGCAGTACTACTTGCAACGCTTCGTGGCAGACCTCAAAAACTTTAATTTTACCTAGTATTGGTTTCAGATATCCAATACAAGCAATCTACTAGACGAGAACAGCACTTACTATACTGCATTCTTGTTTGCTACTTCAATATATATCTATTATTATTATAAAACAAAGTGCTTAAAAGCTGTCTGTATGAAAGTGATATTTTTTTCTCAGAATCTACTGGACAGATTTCTATTCTATTTATGGACTTCGTTTTCAGAAGTCCTTTAATCGGGACGCTAAATTACCATGTTCATCATTGAGAAACACTCAATTCACCAGATAACGTTATTGGGCAGAAGTTTTAAAAGCGGGCGATACCGCGGGGCCTTACTAGTATTATAAAAAGCAATTAATGCTAGTAAAACCTTTAACTATAAATGCTTTGCTTTTGAACTAACCCTTACACTTACACGAGCTACTCTAAAATAATGTAACATTTACTATTTTGCTACTCAATCACTACTCAATTGAACGCGTTCACGCATCAAAAGGCTTTCGCCGGCGCAACCTCAATAAGGGTGTTGAAGGGTCGCGCTACCCTCTGCGGTGCTCGGCGTTGATTACCTTTTGTGGCGCGTTCAAGGGTATGTAGCATTTATCAAGCCTTCCTGATATAATTGACGATGTACGTACTATGATTTATTAGTGTATGGTACGTATGGTACGTAAGTATCGTAGCTAAAAGATAATGTAAAAGTTATGGTATTTAATATAATTTGAACTTATGTTAAAGTTTACCAAGTGTTGCCCGGAACTTTGTATGCGCAAAATATAATCCTAAATAATTAACATTTAATACTCTTTGGGATTTTATATCAAAATAGCGTGTGTCCCTATCATATAATAAACATATTCTGTAAATTTGATGGTTCTTACTTTAGAAGCTTATGGATTACGATTATTACCTTTTTATAATATTAAAGTAGCAAACGAGCATGCAGTCCACCTGATGGTAAGTGGGAATTGCCGTCTGTAGACATCGGTAAGTGAATTATAGAAGCGTTGCTACTCCCGGGGACTAAGATGGTCGCTTCGTACAAGTGTGAGCCGACAAAAACACCCTTTCACCGAAACGCAAGAACTGCTTCACGCTAGAAATAGGTGTGGCATTATATCTGCGCATTTACTTTCTACCACTTTTCTTTAGATTACAACCCTCACAGAATTTTAGATTGAAGCATCAAATTCGATACGACCATATTAGTCCTCAAGAGTGGCAACGCATCTGTATTAGACTTCAGCTAAAACTTTGTTTCATGTGGAATTACAAATACCCACGGGCTGCAGTAACGTTACTATAGCGTAGACTGTATGTTTATTTGATACATACATTTTGTTAAAAACAACTTTCGATAATCTGTAGTCCTTAGAGAAGAAATCCCCAAAATGTTAGTCTACTTTAATCGATAACAGCAAATTATAAAAAACTGAAAAAATATTTTACTCCAATTTAATGGCAACAACGTGATTAAGATATCCATTTAAGATAATATTAATGTTATGCCTAAGGTCTACCCACATCAGTTGCTTTCGGTGCCAGAAAATTGTAATCTAATAATGTCTAAGCAGGTATGAAAAGCTATAGGTAAAATACCAAGTATAAAATACCTTACTTATTAGTCTTTTGATTTTGGGTCTGTATCTGATGGATACAGGACCTTGACTAATTGTTCACACTTCTACTCGCCGACCCTTTACTTCTAAAGACAACACACACACACGCTTTTTACACTAATAGCCCCATACTAGGATATTCTCCTGTGTCGTGGGTACCATAGACACACACATGACGCATACATAAACACCAAGACCCAGAACATGAATCTAAACTCATCGTTCAGATTCCAGTCTGGCCGGGAATCGAACCCAGGACCCATTGCGCGTCAGACCGGTATGGTAACCGCTCCGCTACGCGAGACGTCAACAGTTTCCGTTTGCCCATCAAGTGGTATCCGTTTGCCATGTCGCGATGGCAACTCAAGAACTTTTCTTCTCCGATTGTTACCAATATTAACATGTTATTTAAGCAATATGTCCTCTAATGCCACTTAAATGTACTAATTCTTTAAGTAACATCAGAAATGTTTGAAAGAAAGAAAGTGATATTAGTTTAACAAAATATGCATTTATGATTGAGCTATTTATACTTTTATTTGCAGTGTGGCAGCTCCTTAACAGATTTTTTACAATTAGACTAAAGGTCAAAGAAGTCAGAGCGTAATTAAGCGAAGCGATAGCCACAGTCAGGGGTCGAAAAATTGAAATTGTGCTGATGTAGCGTAGAAATCTCGTTTGGGTTAAATTATCTCAGGCGAAGCTGTTTCGTGATGTTCATTAATTATTCTAGAAGATATTCTTAATGTGTTTTATTGTTACGGTTCAGATAAACTCACAAAATCTCAATAATTGTAGTATCATTTTTAAAGCATCGTTATAAGTAAATGGTAAATATTTATAAGCCATACATAACTTACTAGATTAATAGCTCCACACTAGGATTTTCGCCTGTATCGTGGATTCCATGGACATACATAAAGGCGAATACAAAAACACCTAGATTCAGAAAAATAACAGCAATTCATCATGTAGATACTTGTCTGGCCTGATCGAACCCGGAACCCGCTGTATGTTAAACCGGTGTAGTGACAACTCCGCCACGCGAGTCGTGAAAGTAAATGAGTCATAGCGGGTTGTTGTATAAATACCTATTTCTGTCCTATAACAGAAATATTTAAAGGTACTATGTTTATGAGTGTGGTAAGGTAGATCTGAACATAAATCACTACCGTAGCAATTGATCTGTGACCTGACTAGAATTCAAATCGTATTCGGAGTTGATATGAAATGAAATGTCTTTATTTTGTATCGGCCTACGCGGGGCATATACAAATTGTATTTTTTTTTCTTATACTACCACCGAAACGGAACGGAAAGTAGTCATCGTCGCCTATGGACATTTCGAACACCACAGGAGTCGCCAATGCATCGCCGGATTTGAAGGAGAGTTCTTTTCGCACCTTGTTTGAAGAGCCCCATGTCAAAACGCTTCGGGAATACCTCAGGAGGAAGCTCATTCCAAATTTTTCACGAGCGTGCGTGGCGTTTTTGCCAAACAACGGGTGTGAAAACCGAACCGTGGAGGATCGCCACGGGTCCAGTGGAACTTTATCTTTCGGCGAGTGATACGGTGGAAGAAAAGTGACGTAGGTACCAGGTCAAGGAGTCCCGCGGAACACTCACCATTATAACGCCCGTAGAACACGCAGAGGAAGCCTATGTCCCTCCGTAGACTCAACCGATTGTTATTATTAATTATTTCGGCATTCGCGAATCCGAATACCCCTTAGCGTTCATTGAACATTTTTGGCGACTATCAAATGCAAATGTTCGTTAAAAGATAAAATTTTTGGCGACTTTTTTCTGGTCAACACACTGAAGTTACGCAAAACATGCGCTTAATTCTTGCGAATGCTAACATCTAAAAACATGCGAATGAATATTCGCGAATGCGACTGCTAACATTCATTGACAACCCGCGTGGTGGAGCGGTTACCGTACTGGTCTGACGCGCAATGGGTCCCGGGTTCTATTCCCGGCCAGACTATCTGAATGATGAATTTAGATTCATGTTCTGGGTCTGGGTGTTTGTGTATTCGTCTTGTGTGTGTCCATGGTACCCACGACACAGGAGAAAATCATATTGTGGGGCTATGAGTGTAGAAAGCGTAAGGGTATTGCATCACTAGCTCAGAGCACATCAAAGAAAATCCTTGTGTCTATGAATCTAAATTGTCAGAAACTTCATAAAATAAATAAATAATACGTACGATTTATTAAGTAGATCAAAGTATTAAATTAAACAAACTATTCAATTTAGCGGCAAACCCACCAATGCACATTTTGATTCAATATTTGTATATCGGTATCGAAAATGTACGTTTTGTTTCCACTTGTATAATTCCGTTATTTCACCGACCACATGCTTTTATTTTATTAATATATACTTCAGCCATTAGACGCACATAGCGGGTCATTCCGCGATGAATCTTTTATGACGACCCGCGTGGCTGGGCGGTTACCATACCGGTCTGACGCGCAATGGGTCCCGGGTTCGATTCCCGGCCAGACAGGTATCTAAATGATGAGTTTAGATTCATGTTCTGAGTCTGGGTGTTCGTGTATTCGTGTTGTGTGTGTCCATGGTACTCACGATATAGGAGAAAATCCTAGTGAGGGGCAATCAGAGTAGAAAGCCTGTTTTTTTTATGGTCCAGTGTCTGAGCACCAGTCTTTAGGCGCAAACGGACTGCAGCGTATTCCATAATGCCAATCTCATGTAAAAATGTAGTAACAAATACGAGTTAACTTATAGATAAATTGTGTCTATTTTTTTAAATAAAAAGACGTCTGAGTTCAGCCATATACAGCAACTGAACTCGTAGGCTTGATCTCTGAAAAATGAAAGTGCTAACTCAAACTTTGTTGCTCTCTTGATTAATATAAATTTTTAAATCCGCGTGATTATAAAGTCGTAGCACGTAACACGCATAGCGATTTAGTACGGGAGGTATTACTGCTATTACCAAACTACTATTTGCAATCTTGTATATTACGAAGCAGTAAAAGCAAAATTATAATATTACTGATAAAACATTTGCAAAATAAAGAACAAAACCTACTCGTATGTACCGTTACACAGGGATGTCATACCAAAGTTAACGGTAACCAAAAAGCGACCGACACTTAATTTCTTAGATTAGTTACAAGAGACGCAATCCACGTGGCTTCATATAACTGTAAACACACGTTATCTACAGCACCATACGCATCACACACAAAAGCCAATCCCTACACACACAGTAAAGTACACGGTATACCATGATAATTACCGGGGCGCATCTGAGAGTCGTTAAGCTACGAAAGTGAGATAAGTGGCACTAATCTTGTGTGCGACCTCGGGGGCGCATTGTTTTGCACATTTGCTTATAGAATAAAGAAAGTAATAGAGATGTTTTTGAAGTGAAACTTCTTTATCGGGGTTGGAAAAAAATTTAGTGTAACATTTTTTCGTTACGCGCCATCTTTTTCTGTTACGCGCCATCTATTTCTGTTACGCGCCATCTTTTTCTTATCCCTACCACGCGTGATATTAGATAGATTATTATAGATTAGATTATTAGATAAAGTTTAATAAAGGCCTTTTATTAAACTTTATCTAATTTAACTTTATTTAACCAATTTCTGTAAAGTTGCATATAGTAAATTATTTTTGGAAAAATAAAGTCATAAAGAAGTTTCACTTCTTACGAGTGTACGCTAGTACACGCACACATTTTTTTTTATTTTTTTTAAATTAGTTTTAAACGTAAAGTCATCAATCTCGTGTTGACTCGATTCCATGAATTGATACTGCCTAATATAAAATGGGGAGGTTTGGGTACAGTGCCCAGGATCCCCGTAGGAAACTAGAAATTAAGAGTTCGTTAAATGATAGGACCTTTTTTGTCGACAAATATCGGAACCTGCCTCGTTTTCCTGACCAACGCAGTTATACTTCCACCTTTAAAAAGCATAAACTATGTCCATGAGTATAGCGTTAAGTAAAAGCAGCAGTTCGCCTGTGACCTATCTCGAGCTAGACCTTCAATCATATTTAAGTTTAATTGACGTGAATGAGCGGTAGTGGCTCGCAAGTTGATCAGGTGCAATACACGAGTGTATATTGCACTTGATCAACAGAGCAAATGAGTATTTGCCATTAAAATACATAAAAACTAGTTGACCCGGCGAACTTCGTTCCTAAATCTAAAATTATTAGTGTTCCTCCACTATCCTATGCATGTATTATACATAAAAACCTTCCTTTTGAATCACTCTATCTATTTAAAAAACTTCATCAAAACCGTTGCGTAGTTTTAAAGATCTAAGCATACATAGAGCCAGACAGGTGTAAGCGACTTTGTTTTTTTCCTAGAAAGGCCGTCAAAAGTGTTTTTTTATTTTTATTTTTTTATAAAATTGAAATATCAAACGAACATGCAGACTACCCGATAGATACAAGTAGATACACCTGATAGATAATACAGTATAAATATTCTATCCAATGTCAATCACAGGTGTTTTGCTACTACCGAGGACTTAAAACGTCGCCTAATATGAAAGTGGTCCGGCCACGTTCTACCACTTTTCATTATATTATACTTACTAGTTGACCCGGCGAGCTAAGTTCCACCTAAGAGTCAAAAATCTATAATTATTAGTGTTCTTCCACTATTTTTTGCATGTATCATACATAAAAACCTTCCTCTTGAATCACTCTATCTATTGAAAAAACAGCATTCAAATCCATAGAGTAGTCTTAAACATATAAGCATACATAGAGACAGACAGCGAGAAGCGACTTTGTTTTATACTATGTAGTGATTAACACCCCTTTAAGATCAACATCGCTTTATTAAAAACACATTATATTTTTTTTTTACATTAGGTACATGAAGAAATGTTGGCACTAAGACTAAGTGACTACCAGCATTAATGATTGTGTTATATATTTTTTTAAATTGTGATTAAAAATATAAAAGTAGTCATTAAATAACTACATGCATTGACTACTTTTGTATTTTTATTAAGCCCTAAGTCTATAAAACCTGAAAAATGAGAGTAAGCTTTAAAGATAACACAGAGGTAAATTAATACCCGCCGCGACACGGTAATGAAGTTACTGAGAAATTGTCGACCATTTTGAGGGATCCCGAACAGAAGGACGCAATCTACGACCTTGTCACTTTACAGATTGATGGGCACGAGCCGAGGGTGGCTTACTTCATAATTATACAAAGACAGTGCCCTATATACTATTATACAACATTTTGTTGTGATTAAGTTGGTAGAGCAGGGATAGCCTAATGGTTGAAATTTGCCCTCTCAGTAGGGAGGCCCGAGGTTCAAACCCAGGCACGCCATTGATTTATGTGCGTATTAGAAATTAATTATCACTGCTTTTCGATGAATGCAAACATCGTGAGGATCGTTTTTTAAGTACTCTCGTATGGTTGTACGAGTGTACTTAAAAAAAATCTCGAAGGTGTGTGAAGTCCACCAATTCGCATTTGGCCAGCGCGGTGGACTATGGCCTAAACTCTCTTATTCTAAGAGAAGACCCGTGCCCAGTAATGGGACAATAATGGGTGGTATATCCAGTATACCCAGTATAAAGAGGTGTTTATCCAGATGTGGTAAAACCAATACGGAAAAAGTGAGGTGGGACTGTATTAGTGCACTCGGCTGTTGGTTTGAACATAAAAATTCTACATCAGAGAGTCGTATTTAGTATTAAAGATTAACAGAAAAAGGTTAAAGAGCTAGTGCGCCTCCTCTGATGCAATCTTAGCTATGAGAGGACTAAAAACCTTAAATAATGACACAGAGTTTATGTTTCTACAATAAATAGTTTGGGGGTACAACCCATTATTGTTCCACTGCTGAGCGCGGGTCTTCTCTCAAAATAAGAGAGTTTTAGGCCATAGTCCACCGAGAGGCCCAAGTGCAAATTGATGGTCATAATAAATTATTTAATAGTTACTAAGGTAAGACGAAATGGATCAATTTAATACGGTCCGATTTTCTGTTAGTTTGGCTAACTGATAAGAGGTAACCATCTTAGTACATTCACTAAGATTTTCTTTTTATTGCGTTCACGAGGATCACAGCAACAGGTTTTCACCTGTAGAATACGCGCGAATTGGTCCGTAAGCGCTACTTTGCGGTTGATTCAACTCGGTGGAAGCTTTGATGAACGCGCCTTTTATGATTTGATACGAAGGTTAGTAGCCAAATTAGTCTATCATTTTTATAAATATTTGTATTTTTCTCTTAGTGTACGTTATTAGACTTGAATGAAAAAAATAAATACATTTTTTTTATTAAAAATTAGGTGTATGTAGGTAAAGCTAAACTTGAAAATTAGGTATTATAAATAAGTATGAATTGTATCACGAAATTGGCTGCGTAGATATACAGTTCCTATATGATATTACGTATAATTAGTAACAACAGTCCGTAATCGATAGTTAAGTGTAAGATAAGTGTGTGATAGTTAATTATATGTATTTTTATGTTGTCGTCTTTAACGCATAAAAGACAAGCGCATTAACGGATTATGGCTTAAAATCCACTTTATAAGTGATATAAAGTGGATTTTAAGCCATAATCCATAACTATGAAATATTAAACTTAATTAACATTAGGAAAATTGCAAAATAATTTATGAATATTCCATATTCCCGTCACTGTACACGAAAGTTGCAATAAATATAGTTCTATAAACTTTGGATTTGAACCTTGATTTGATGTGATAACAATTACATAACAGAAAATTTATAATTAGTCCTAAAACTATACTATTATTCACAAGTTTCAAAACAAAAACAAAGTTCAATTTGGTCTAGTTACATTACGGTATCACAAATTATGAAAATGTAATTTTAGACGAACTTTTATAGATAGTTAATACACGAAATGAATAATATTTTGCAAATGAGAAAATCTTGCTCTTTAATTGGAAATTTTCTTAAAATTTTAAATTTTATACTTTATTTTTACTGAAATTTTATACTTAAATCAAGAAACTATGGAAATGTCTAAAATAGTGTGAACTCTACTAATTGATTGTAATGGTCTATACATGTTCTCGACGAGCCACATGGCTGAACGGTTACTATAACGGTCTTGCACACGCTGGGTTTCGGGTTCGATCTTCGGCTAAACAGACGTTTAAATGATAAATTTAAATTTCTGTTCTTGGTCTGGCTATTTGTGTGTACGAAACACAAAAAAGCCACCAACAATACAGGAAGTGCTAGTGTGGGTCTAATAGTGTAGATATAGTATACTTATTTATTTATTTTTATTATTTATTAGCATTCAACCCTCTAGGGCCATGTCAAAATACTTTATTACTTCTTATAGCTTACTATTTTAGCGTCAGCGAAGTACTAAGGCTATAACGTTAATATCTGAAAAATAATGTTACTGTTCATAAGCTACAGTTCAAAGCCGCCGTGCCCTTTGTACTCCTACGAATATTTTTTGAATGGAATGGTATTTCGGCTTGTATATTTTACATTGTAAGCCATGAAACGCTGTTCTGTTGCAAAATTTCTATTGAAAGTCCTTGCTTCGGGAACAGTGACTGAAGGCAGACTGTACACTGAATTTTAATAAGCCTAACGGCGCGAGATTCTCCCTAATCCAAACAGACTTGTCATTGCAAAACAGATCTTGCTGCTTTAAGGCAAAATATGTTTAAGTTATTGGACGTTTTGGAAAACAATCGGATACTAAAAAGATGGATCAGCTGATATCCTGTACAAAATGTTTGTGTATTCAATCAAACTGTAGTGATCAAGGATTCATTTAAAAAAACTGAACTAAAATATACTTTGGATACATTACAAAACAGCAGTTTTTTAAGTTACAAAAAAAAAACACCTAGTAATGCAGTTCTCTGTATTATGCAAAACTCGGTATTATTATAAGATGACTGAATCAATTATTGAGTAAAGCTTACATGAAATCCTTCTATTTCTCCTTTTTTCTTTAAAACGAACATTTTTTCCGATCCTTTTTACGTCATGTAATTATTATTGATTTGAGTTAATGATATGAGAAACTTTAATCCATTTTATTTTTTAAATCTTCATATAACTTAAACCCAGAAATAGACTACATATCATACAGAATATTTGCTCATCGCATTGTGAAAATCTTTTTATGTGTGTCGACAGAGATCCGTGCCTGCAATATCTTCCTTTAGAAGGCACATTGGCATTTAAACTGCCCTTTATAGAAATCGAGCCCCAGTAATTGTTGTCTTTTCCTCTATTTCAATATAAAGGATTCAATAGGCATGGTTGGGGTCCACTTTCTTTTTAATAACAGACTCTTATTCTTGTTTTTATGAACGGTAACTGCTCCTAATAAATGCTTCACACGTCAACCCATTATTGTCACATTGCTGAGCACGGGTCTTCTCTCAGAATGGGAGAGTTTAGGCCATAGCCCACCGCGCTGGCCAAGTGCGGATTGGTGGACTTCGCACACCTCCGAGAACTTTTTTAAAGAACTTTCGGGTGGGTAGGTATACTCACGGTTTTTCTTCACCAAAAGGCAGTGATAATTAATTTCTAATACGTACATAATTGTAGAAAAATCAGTGTTGCGTGCCTGGGTTTGAACCACGGACCTCTCGATCAAGAGCGCCAGTTTCAACCATTAGGCTATCACTGCTCTAGCAAGTAGTAATAGTAAAGTAGTTCAGTAAATGCTCATAGGTAGTAAATTGTAATTAGTAAAAAATGTAGTAACCGATAACCGATGGGGAATAAAGGTCCTCGAGTGGCGACCACGTTTAGGCAAAAGGAGTGCAGGTCGCCCCCCTAGCAGGTGGACCGATGACCTGAAGAAGACAGCGGGAAACCGTTGGATTCAGAGGGCACAGGACCGGTTGGAGCGGCGCCATTTAGGGGAGGCCTATGTTCAGCAGTGGTAAAAAATGACATTTTATATCTGCAGAGGGTCTGTTGTAACAAATATGTTGGAAGGCCTGTTATAAGTGTCATTACCTCACCTTTTAAATTCAAACAGCAGTACTTAACGCTATAAAGACAAAATAGGTACGGCGGTGACCATCACAGGCCAATAATGATATACGTTCTAAGCCAGCGGTTGTTAACCGGTGGTCCGTGGACCACTGGTGGTCTCCGAAAGCATTCGAAGTGGTTCGCAAAGCCATTCAAAACATTGTAAAAGAAGAAGTCAACATACACAAAAAAATGACAAATAGAAGGTCGTCAAACGTATACAGATTTCGGTATGATGACCAAAAAAAGAAAGTGGTCAGAAGTATATGTCGTCAGATTCCAATGTGATGATATGATTCCACTGGCCAATGGCCCTTCGTCACTAAAAGGATAAGAACCACTGTTCTAAACAGTTATCGCTCAAAAAGAGTTTCTTCCCCCAACGAAAATGCTGTAAGTCATCGTCGACTCTTCTAATAAAATAGAGATTTATAATTCACGAGTAAGAATTTTTCAAAAACTCGGTTATGCAAGTATACCTAACCATTCATAACTGCGATGTTCACCTCGTTTCTTAAGAAATATATGGGTAACCAGGATCCAAACTAGGTTATTACTCTTTGTTAGTGAAGATACGAAGGTAAAGGCACCTACTTCTGAGGTGTTCTGATATAAGCTATACTCCGCGGTATATACAATGACGCCTTAAATAAAAAAAATGAATAATAGCTTGTCATTCTAAAGTTAAATTAAAAAGTGATGACTTTTATTATAAATGTGATTTATGAATAACTGAAGCCCACGCTTCATATATATTGATTGTTTTTAAATAGTTATTTTCTCATTATTTTTTCACGTGGAACTTATTGTTAGTGTGAATACGTGTTAAGGACTATATTTGAAATCAATAAAACATATTATGGCGTATTTCCCTAAATAGTTTAAGGTAAAAAAGTTCATAAATGCCATGGCATTAGGTGACAAACATTGAAAATGCGATGCGGTGAAAATGCGAGGCACTAAGTGTATTTACACTAGTTGACCCAGCGTCGTTTAAAAAGCTTACATAAATACTCACATACAAAGTGCATATCAGACACGAAATGTAAAAGATTGTTAAACATTTTTCGCTGTGACATAATTAAGTTAAAATGAAGAGTTTATACAAAGAAATCTGCTTCCTTACCTATGTATTTACAATGTACCCTTTCTTTAGTTAAATTATGAGAGCTCTCTCCCACTCGGGTATAATGTATGACATCATATTTTATTTATGAAAAGCCATCTCTCTTGACATATCTTATGGGGTAAAGGGGTGAATACTTAAGCAGCACATTTGATACATATCAAAGTTTCATTGAGATTTTTATTCCAGTTTTTCATTTCTATGAAAAAATAACCTTAATAACCCATATTGAATTTTTAAAAACAAACTATAATGAAAAATCTTGCAATCTTGCTAATTCTTTTTGAAAATATTTTTTTCTATGTCATGATTCTTTACTTTTAAGGACTTGCAAATGAATTGCAGGCCCTTAATCTACTCATATAATATTATGGAATACCTATATAAAATTAATGAACGTCACCAAACAGCTTCGCTTGAGATATTGGAACCGAAACGAGATTTCTACGCTGCATCAGCACAATTTCAATTTTGCGATCCCTTACTGTGTCTATAGCTTCGCCTAATTAAGTTCTGACGTATTGGACCTTTTTTATCTGACTGAAGTAGCAAACGAGCATGCAGTCCACCTGATGGTAAGTGGCCATTGCCGCCCATGGACATCTGTAATCAACTTCATACAGAATATGGGTTCCATCTAAAGTCAATCACAGATGCGTTGCTACTCCCGTGGACTATGATGGTCGCCTCATGTGAAAGTGTGCCGGCAACCACACCCTTCTATCGAAACGCAAGAAATGCTTCACGCTAGAAATAGGTCTGGCGGTGGTACTTCCGCGGTCGAACTACACTGGTTCTATCACCTTGAAAACCTCTCATTACAAAAAAAATGTTAAGCAGTTTTCATACTGCAAATAAAATATTTAAAAGAGTCCTTTTATATTATAGACATCATTTATGCATGGACGTTAAGAGGGCGTTCAAGTACATAACGCAATTTGGAGAGAGGGGGGGTCCTGTCAAACGTTACGAGGCGATACAGGAGGAAGAAGAAAGGTTTGAACAACGCATTAAATAACGTGTTTGATTTTATTTAAGTCATCGTCAACCCATAATTGCCCACTGCTGGGTACGGATCTTCTCTCAGAATGAGATAGTTATAGGCCATCGTCCACCGCCCTGGCCAAGTGCGAATTGGTGGACATCAACACCTCTGAGAACTTTTCTTTTTTTTCAGAACTCTCTGGTGTGTAGGTTTTCTCACGACGTTTTCCTTCACCGAAAAGCAGTGATAATTAATTTCTCTTTAAGTATAAAACTTTATTAAAGTAAAATACGGCCATAGCGACTTGCTGCCAAAGTTCAGGGAAGGAGAAAGGGGTGCAGCAAAACGTTACCGTGTGTTACATGATGGGTCTAAAATCTTCAAAAATTGCGTTACGTAATACTTAAATGTTCCATAAGTAAATGAAAATTTTATTAAACATTAGCTGCCCCGCAGCTTCGCCCGCGTTAAAAAAAATGTATCGATTTTCCTGTGGGAATAAGAAATTTTTCCAGAGTAAAAAGTAGCCTATATGTTAATCCAGAGTGTCAACTAACTCCCTACCAAATTTTATGAAAATCGCTTCATTCAGCCGTTTAGACGTGAAGAAGTAACAAACATACACACTCACAAACTTTCGCCTTTATAATATTAGTATGATGTTTTTTCTTAGAACTATGATTTATTGACGTTCTTTTAAAATTAATCAACAGATGTGCCAAGTTCAGTTATATATAGCTGTAAAGAACTATAACAATCATCTTTAGCTAAACTCGTTATCTACTGCAATCTCAATTTCATAAACTAAAAATATATCAACCTAGATGTAAGAAAAAAGTTAGTAAAGGAAAAATATATTCATATTCAGTCTTTTTTGGCTGTTTGGATATATAAAATTAAACATTTACAATATTCTAGCAAAAAGTTACTTCTGACAGGAGACCTTAGGCGCGACATTAATGTTATTATCTTAAATTAATATCTAAATCACGTTGTTGCCATTAAATTGGAGTGTATATTTTTTACTGCTTTATATTACACATAATTATTATTACGTATAATATGATTAAGTTAGATTTCTCGTTCCCCAGAGAATGGTGGTCCATGATAATAGTTCTATTAAATGTCCCCAAAGTACAGTCCTACCGGGACTTGTATGTTTACACTATAGTAAGAAGAGGGGATTTTGGAAGTAACTCGAGTGTGGCAGATTCATATAAAGTATTACTTTAAAGGTGGTAGAACCAGCGTAGTTCAACTGGGGAAGTACCACCGCCACACCTATTTCTAGCGTGAAGCAGTTCTTGCGTTTCGATAGAAGGGTGTGGTTGCCGACACACTTTCACATGAGGCGACCATCATAGTCCTCGCGAGTAGCGACGCATCTGTGATTGACTTCAGATGGAAGCCATGTTCTGTATGAAGTTGATTACAGATGTCCATGGGCGGCAGTGACCACTTACCATCAGGTGGACTGCATGCTCGTTTGCTACTTCAGTCAAATAAAAAAAAATAGTAATATACTTTATATATTGATAATTACCTTTATTTTGTATAGGCCTTCGGGGGCACTTACAAATTGTCAGTTACACATTTTTTTACACTACCATCGGATCGGAACACGACCTCAACTGAGTAGATCCGGCAGTAAACACAGTGGGTTTTGTCTCTTTTGTTATGTTGTCGACCCGCGTGGCGGAGCGGTTACCATACCGGTCTGACGCGCAATGGGTCCCGGGTTCGATTCCCGGCCTGGCAAGTATCTGAATGATGAGTTTAGATTCGTGTCCTGGGTCTGGGTGTATGTGTATTCGTCTTGTGTGTGTCCATGGTACCCACGACACAGGAGAAAATCCTACTGTGGGGCTATGAGTGTAGAAAACGTGTAAAACGTGTTGTATTTTTTTTCTATCGTGTTTTTTTATTACAATTCTCAATCTAAGTGTATTATTTTATATTACATAGCCAAGAATGAAAGCAGAATTACCGGTATGGTATCCGCTATGTCCGCAGTGGCAGTCCGCATTGCTAACTACGGAAATACAACGTGATTAGTTCAAATTAACCAACCACAAGCATCGTCTGTCTAATCACAGTACAGATAATTGAATCAAACATTTATTTGGTTAGCGGTTATACATACAAATTACTATGATGGTCAATACTATCAGGTGTTCTTTAGCAAATATTTTCTTTATAATCAAATAATCGAAAATAGCAGTCTTAATTAGTGCTGCGTTCTGGTTTAAAAGGTGTGGTGAAGGAGGCATAGGCCTACTTATCCGTTATACCCACATGCTATCGTAAACACCAGGGAGGCGCACTGAGTACAATGCTCACTGGGAAGAGCCCGAAGGGGGCATCGCAATCGGAGGACACCGGCGGCGGTCCGTTAGAGTTCCCGGTGTCCTCCACACAGCGCCGAGGATGGCCACCGGGGTGGTTTTAGTGAGGTAAAAATCCCACATAACTCGGCGTTGCTCCTACGGCGTCAGATACCTTTCGAAGGTTTCCCCTCGATACCAAAAAAAGGGCTACTTACCCGTGTCCTTGTGGTTCCACGAACAGAATACTGCTATATCCCCTGCGTATCGTGAGAGGCGACTTAAGATCATCCAGGCAAGCAACGGGAAGGACGAAGGAGGGGAGGTAAAATCTCACATAACCCGGCATCGCATAATGTATCCGTGGCTAACCTTAAGGAAAACTGATTTTATGAGGAGTTGATTACATATCAGCAGTGGCTACTGACCATTTTAAAGGTGGTATAATCAGTATAGTTCACCCGGGGAAATATTACCGCCACACCTATTTCTAGCATGAAGCAGTTTTTCCGTTTTGATGGAAGGGTGTGGTTGCCGGCACGCTTCCATATGAGGCGACCATCTTAGTCCTCGGAAGTAGCAACGTATCTGTGATTAACTTCAAACCGAAATCCGTGCTCTACATGAAGTTGCTAACAGATGTCCATGGGCGGCAGTGACCTCATCGGGTGGACTGCATGCTCGTTTGGTACTTCAATCGTATAAAAAAATCATGTGGACTGCATGCTCGCTTGCTACCACATATAGTCATAGAATATTAGTCGGAAATAAATGTATTGGTGGTGCCGAAATAGTTTCTCTACTTATTTTTAATCCAATAAACCTAAACACATATCTGAAATCATATTGTTGTCTACTATACTACTCGTTAATCTGATTGACGTATTTTATGAAGACATTGTTATTAAAGTCATAAAAACTTATGACTATAATAACAATGTCAAAATATTCAAGTTGTAAAAAAATGATAGCTACCTAAAAACGGCTACAATAAATCTTCCATTATTAGTAATACACTTTTAAACACAATATACGTTAATTAAACTTGACTGACTGAATTAATATTATTCGTAAGGTTGCAATCTTTCTATGCTTTTATGGTACTAGTATTCAATTACCAAATCCGCAATACGTGATCAGAGAAGCCATAACAAGCCAGTAACAGGTTTCTGTATCGTTTAACTCGAGTTTAAGCTACCTTCTATTAAGTATCGCTTAATAATTAATATTTTGAAAGTTACAGTAATAATAAGGTGTTACATGTTTGTATTATTTTATACCTACATAATTATAGTTCAGGCATACAAACGTCGCAGGTTACAGCTAGAACAGGTAATCAATCCTATAATTTTACCAATACCCAATAGTAATTATGTATTATAATATAATAATACCTTTATAATATCTTCCTTGCCAATTATATCAGGAAGCCTTACTAAATGCTACATACCCTTGAACGCGCCGCAAAAGGTAATCAACGCCGAGCACCGCAGAGGGTAGCGCGACCCTTCAACACCCTTATTGAGGTTGCCGGCGAAAGCCTTTTGATGCGTGA
Organism: Spicauda simplicius; assembly: GCA_949699795.1. NCBI lineage: Eukaryota > Metazoa > Arthropoda > Insecta > Lepidoptera > Hesperiidae > Spicauda > Spicauda simplicius. The sequence goes on along the minus strand of OX453067.1, from coordinate 7,217,929 downwards.
ACGCGTTCAATTGACTAGTGATTGAGTAGCAAATAGGTAAATGTAACATTATTTTAGAGTAACGCGTGTGAGCGATTTAATTTACTTTATAAGATAATGATTTACAATTACAAATATTATTAGAAATTGGTTTTCTGTAAATGAGGAGCAAATTTGTGGGTTTTGTGGGTAGTGCTGCCACACGGGCAGACCGCTCCTCTGCTATATCTTCCTCGCTACGCCACTGTGTCCATCTGAAGGTAAATGCCTACTACCGCCCATAGATACTTGTAATCCTAACACATTAATGTATTTCTAAAAACTTTAAAATTTTTTGGGAATTTAATTTTAACGAGATTTTAGTGGATTTCACTTAGTTTTCGCAGAGCGTCCCGACATGTAATTTCTGGTGCTACGAGCACGCTTAAGTAAAATGGTCCACTCATGCACTGCTTTCAGCTTTCCACTTGTCTTACCACTTGTAGGGCGACCAAGCTTTTAGTTTGTCTGGGAATGTCTCATAATAGTAGCGGAGTCGATGGAGCACCTCAAAACCATACTCCGCGACCTCTGTGGTGCATCTTAACGGGTGGGTGAAATGAACATGGACAAGACGAAGATCATGTATAACGTCCATGTCACACCCATACTGGTCATTTTGGACGGCACCACCCTCGAAGTTGTTCACAAATATATTTACCTGGGGTAGGCGGTGCAGATGGGTAAGTCTAACTTCGAGAAAGTGGTCATTTGTAGAATCCAACTCGGCTGGGCAGGGTTCAGAAATCAGCGCCATATCTTTACATCAGATATACCTCAGAGCCTGAAGTCGAAGATGTTCAGACAGTGTGTGTTGCCAGTTATGACATACGGCGCCGAGATGTGGTCCTTCTTCTACCGCGACATCTTTAAGATCAGACCCCTCAATTGCGAAATTTGAGTTTTGCGTTATAGTGTCACCGCGTATAACGGGTTCGCGTAAAGCGGGGCATTACTGTACATGCGTACTAATGTATATACAAACACACTCTTGATAAACATCGGCCTCCTCTGACACGGCCGGGTAATTATTTATAAAAATAACTTAAAGGGTCTTTGAAATACAAACTATATTCACTTGATCAGCATAGTGGACTACGATCTAAACCCATTTTATTGTAAGCGTAAATCCGTCCCTTACTATGGAATTAGCATTCATGAGATTTTATTATTTATAACACAAGTCCCGAAATTTTCCAAATAAACGTGCAAACCCTAGACTGCTCTAAACACAAAAAAAATCTCACACGAATATCCGTTTTTAGAGAAACTTTTAGAATATCTGTCTGCGTGGTGTTCTCTGCAGACCATATGTTATTTGTTTTAGAACAAATTCTCCGCGACAAACTTCAAGAGCGGTTTCAATTTGCTTTGAAGCATTACGTAGATTGCTTTCGGGAATAAACGTATAAGTGTAGAAAGGCGAGACGGAGTTGTGTTTTATATGATGAATTGTGTATCTTCTCTATAGTATCATGGAACTAACGGAACTCAATTCTATTTAAATACTTGTACTGTACCACAAGAAATAGAAAATCAGATATATCTTTGTACTAACCACTCAGAATTTTTTATCATACTAGTCATACTTCATACTAATATTATAAAGGCGAAAGTTTGTGAAAGTTTATGTGTATGTTTGTTACTTCTTCACGTCTAAACGGCTGGAGCGATTTTCATAAATTTGGTAGGGGGTTAGCTGATACTCTGGATTAAGATATAGGCTACTTTTAACTGTGAAAAAATATCTAAATCCCATGGGACAATCGATTTTGGTTAACACGGGTGAAGCTGCGGGATTGAACTAGTTTACTCTAAAGGATAACTTATGTAAAAAAATAATAACTTTATATTCTGCTACAATTGTATTCTGGTGATAAATGCCTAAACCTAGACAAAAGGTACACAAAAATTCAATCAAGAAGAATTAAGTACTTTGCTCCAAATAGTCCTAAAGTATTTCGTAATAATTGCTCCTTATTTTAGGTGTGTAGTTCTAAGAAATATTTTAAGAGAGCAATTTCAAGTGAACAATAATAAAATGGTTGACTTATTAGTTCTTGGAATGTATTTTTACTGTTATTGGGATGTACTTTGCGGGCAAAGCAATGCGAGCCTTTTTTTGATATGAAGATCGTTAGTTTATACTATTCTTTTACAGCTGTCATAAGTAATTATGAACCTTATGAGAAAAAGATTTTTTTATCGGACTGAAGTAGCAAACGAGCATGCAGTCCACCTGATGGTAAGTGGTCACTGCCGCCCATGGACATCTGTAATAAACTTCATACAGAACATGTGTTCCATCTGAAGTCAATCACAGATGCGTTGCTACTCCCGGACTATGATGGTCGCCTCATGAGAAAGTGTGCCGGCAACCACACCCTTCTAATGAAACGCAAGAAATGCTTCACGCTAGAAATAGGTGCGGCGGTGGTAGTTCCCCGGTCGAACTACACTGGTTCTACCACCTTGAAAAAAATTATCAACCAATTTTTTTGTACAAACGAAACTATTTTTGCGCTGCTATACCATACGTATCTAACGAAGAGGATGTAAAATGTGATATCAGGATGGTCGAGGTCTCTTCATTATTGTCCTTTCTTGAAGATTTCAAATAAAACACAGGAGTAAACTTTTTCGATTTATTCACAGTTTAGGAGGTCCGATCGCTTCGACGGTTAAACAAGAATCTTTTTCTACCGGCGTTCGCTCGTCTTTTTATAACAATGTTTGGTGGTGTGACAATAACAAATTTTGTGGAGGGTAAACTAAATTACAATTCTAAAAATCATTAAATGTTGCTAATTCAATAAACAAATAATTTTCGATCTTTAAGCTAACTAAAATAATTATTATCAGCCACGTGTTTTTAATAAATACGCGGTGTCGCGCCGATATATCCATTTCTATTAGCAAAGCGAAAGTTTTTCTTTCGAAAACAATCAGTAGTAGCTTCCTTTTGTTGATAAATGACCAAGCACTCCAGTGAATAAGATTAGAGTGATAGGCTACGTACTCACGGAGCGGTGTTCACCCGCGGCCGCCGCGGTTGCGGGCCCGCAGCTTCTGTAGGATGCAGATATAAATCTAAAAAATTAAAGCAATACTCACGACGCGTTTTTCGCCCGCGATGCGCGCGGTTGTTTGCGGCTCCCGCTGCACCGGCGGGCAACCTGTAGAACCGTGCGGGCCGATCGATAATCGCAACCGCGACGGCGGCGGAACCGCAAAAATAGGCGGTCTCGTGAGTTTCGCACAAAAGCTGCGGGCCCGCAACCGCGGCGGCCGCGGGTGAAAACCGCTCCGTGAGTACGTAGCCTGAAAGTGCTACATGACGAAAAAAGTGCGACAACATCAAGCTATGTTTAGTAAGAAAAACGAATAAAAAACAAAAGAGATTGTAAAAATAAATAAAAAAATAATAAAGTAAGAACAATATTGATTTTTTTTCATTTATTAAAATTGAGTTAAAAAATACTATATTAAGCTGTTGCTATAGCTTTTAAGCTATTGCATAGCTTTTATCGCGGACTTTGAGCACGACCGAGCGGTGACCGAATCAAGAAATTCCGTAACGAAAAAACCTTACACTCCCCACTCTGCTCACCATGTAGCGCGGCCGAGCTTGAATTAATATTAAATGAAAAATTTAGGTACTGCATAAATAATTAAATAATCATAATTGTATAAGTTGATAAAAGTGCTATGCATAAGCTTTACCGCGGCAGTCTCCGAGTGCCATACGTGTTTTTTAATTACTGTTACTTACACAAACGGAAATTGAGTCTAGTATAATTAATTATAATACCTACTACTACTTACTTTAAATTTCGTTCGTTTACGACTTTCTCATTATGTACCAGAATAATGTACCAGCCGTACTAAAGCATAAACAAACGTATTTATTTGCAGTTTTACGTTTTTCCTTTTTTTATTTTAGCAAAACAAGACTTCAGCTTTTTACGTTGATAAAATCAAGTCATAGTTTTAAACGTTGACGTTGAGCGTTGACCCAAACAGTCAATTGACCTTCTTTCTATGTGATCATTAAATAAATATAATCCAACACAAAACCTGAAAATTTAAAACATGTTAAATACGACCTTATTGTCCACGTTATAAATTCCATCGAATTTTAATAATAAACCTTATAAAACTTACAGAAACTGAGTAATACGTGTTCAAACAACACGAACATAAGACTATATAAATTGAATTTTTAAAATTTAACGTTCGGAATATACTGGAAGCTCAAGAAAATATGAAAAATACTCACCTGTCCTAGGTCATGCGGTGAACGACAAACGAAATCTTAATCTACTTTCTACATACTACATAAATGAACTTAGATATAGACAATGCAATGGGTAAGCTTGTGGGTAGAAGCTTAAAATTTCTTCAAACTTTTTGAAGTGAAACTTCTTTATCGGGATTGTTTTTAAATTTAGTGTAACATTTTTACGTTACGTTACGTTACGTTACGCGCCATCTTTTTTATTCTGTTACGCGCCATCTTTTTCTTATCCCTACCACGCGTGATATTAGATAGATTATTATAGATTAGATTATTAGATAAAGTTTAATAAAAGCCTTCTATTAAACTTCATCTAATTTAACTTTATTTAACCAATTTCTGTAAAGTTGCATATAGTAAATTATTTTTTGAAAAATAACGTCATAAAGAAGTTTCACTTCTTACGAGTGTATGCTAGTACACGCACACATTTTTTTTATAATAAGGAAAAAGAGCAGTAAAGGATTATGAAAAAATCATCCATTATAGTTAAAAATTAGGAAATAAAGTAGGTATGTCCCAAATAATATCTGAGTATTTTGAGTCAAAATAATAGCTTCGTCTTGTATGTAACTTTATATTAGAAATCGATGTAATTATTGACAAATATACAATCTTATTAAATCCACCAACGACTAAATAATTGTATCAAATACTTTATACTTAAATATCAGAGGATAATAACAATGGACAGCTGATGGGAAAATTGAGGTTTAGATAAGCTTTTCCATTGCCAACAAAATAATGACCATGTAATATATTTTAAATTAATAAGAGATATTTTTTAGAACTGTGGCGACCTCCCGCATCTTATCAAGAGATGGCGTAATGGTAATAACTTTCCCCAAATCATCAAGAGATGGCGCTACTAGTATTTCTGAAACACGCTATTAAAGTATTCTCAATACCTTGTATATATACAAGTTCCGAACAACGACTGTCGGAGCGCGGCCACTCCCCAGGCATGATCACCTAGCCTGGTGGGAGATTTCCCTTTTAAAAGAACAATTTCGGCAAAAGAAGCATTAAACTTGTATCGCGAAATAGTCATAAAAGAGACATATACTCAAATTTAATATATTTTACCGAGGACGTCTTAACGATGTGTTAAAATTTAAAATTCCAAGTTTGGTTACATTTTATAAGCAATATTAAGATTGTAGATTTAATATTCATGATTTTCATAACACCGTTCATTTTTATAGTTTGTCACTCATTCGTCTCGTTTCGCCTTTTCTGTGAAACACATTTCTACAATATGACTGGAACAAATTCTTGAGTAATCTGACCTCATTTAGCTTACCTCAGATCAAATATACCATTGTGGGGCGATGCTATTCTTACAGGTAACGATTTTATTTCAGTACCAAGACAAAGTACCAAAGTTCTAAAATTTTTATTAACTTTAATAGTAATTTATAGAATTCATTATTTCTTTATTTGAATATATTATTTTATTGAAATGAAATATCTTTATTTTGCATAGGCCTACGGAGGCACATAGGTTACATATATTTTTTTTATACTACCACCGGATCGGAACACGACCTCAACTGAAAAGAAGATATTAACATAATTAAATTGTTTTGCAGGCTACATTTCATCAATACAATCAATATACATTTATTTAAATTATTTATCTGCTTAATGTTAAAAAATAATTTATACAAGAGAATTTAAGATAAGCCTATCATTTATTATTCCATAATAATACTTAGGGTATTTAGATAATTAAACATTATGACGCAAAATATTTTACTAATATAATACAAGATCACACCGTATCCCTCCAAAGGAAATTACCAGGATAACAATTTTATTAAACACTTGATACCACTTTGCGAGCAGATGAAGTCACGTTTTAAATAACATATTTTAAAAATATTATAGCACTATTTTAAAGTTAAATCTAGTATAGCATGTTATCTTGTTACACGTGAACATACTTCGCCTTTTAATCGAAAAAAATGGTATACCTAGATGATGCTGAGTAAAGGTGCAGCCAATTACCTAATAAGCGATAGGTATTGCCTATTTACGGTAGGAAAATAAAAGAAAAAGAAATATTTCTAATAACTTTTTCCAGTTATAAAGTTGGAAGAAGTATTCGACATTATGCTGTTTTAGAATAGCTTAGGTTATTTTGAGACACGCCTCCCTCGCACCCCCATAAAAGGGGCTCTGACGTAGGACACGGGGGTGTCTTACGTCAAATCAACCAGCCTCGGGGTGGCACGCGCGGTGTTCCCGCGCGCATCTCACACACGGAGGGATGGAGAAACTCCAGCTCCATCCCTAAATGAGATGGGCCCTGCTGAGGGCAGACGCCATCGGAACCGCAGGCAAATGCTATTACCGTACCCTCAGTCCCTAGAAATGGCGAACAGAGGAACACCGTGGAGGTTTTAGCCGTCAGGAGTCCGGCATATCCTCTCAGCTGCCCCTGCGCAGAGAGGAACCCATGAAGGGATTACCCACATAAAAAAAGGTTATTATGAGACAATAGAAAACGCCGTAAGTCGTCCAATCCATTTTGCAAAGTCAGATTCGATGTTTTGTCAATTTAAAATATAACTTTCGAAGTTATAGACTTTTTGCAGGCTACGAAAGATTTTGCTTCAATCGCTATGCTTTAAGTGTCAGTGTTGAGTGTTAAAAACAAATGTGCGATCTTTTAAGGCCATGATTTTATCGCCAGTTGTAGCCAAATTTGCCAAAATTTACTTAACGCTGTCAGTTGCAGCTTCAAGTAGTGTTTTAAGACCGAAAAGATTTTTCAAATCATAATACTACATTATATACAATTTGTACTTCGCCTGTAACTTAAAAAGATATGTTACTTAAAGAAGCTGCAACTCATATAACACGTGTACCTTGCATCTGTGTCTTATAATATTACTAGCTGAACCCGGCAGTTTCGCTCACGTTAAAATAAATCGATGTATCGATTGTCCAATGGGAATAACATATTTTTCCACAGTAAAAAGTAGCCAGTTAATCCAGAGTGTCAGCTAACTCCCTACCAAATTTTACGAAAATCGCTCCAGCCGTTTATATGTGAAGAAATAACAAACATACACACTCACAAACTTTCACCTTTATAATATTAGTATGATCTTATCGAAATAAAACACCACATACAACAGCCAGTTAACCTAAAAAGCAGTAACATCATAATTCATTTTGACATATTTTGTCGCCATAAACAAGAGACGAGGATACGGATAACAAGCAATGACTATCAAAGTCAAGTGTCATGGAACAGCGCGGGTAAATAAAACCACAATGGTGACATCGCATCAAATAGCATTTATGGTTAAGTAGGTAAAATAATAGACTCATGAAATTTACGACATACGAAACTACCCCAGTTCACGACTTCGCATGACAAAATGTTACAAATCCCTGTTCACAATTTTGTTTCACAAAACCATTAAAGTGTTTGAAACGTTTGTTCAACAAACAAATTTTGATAAAAAAATGTTACAAACCCCTGTTCAAGACTTTGTATAAAAATGTTGCAATAATTCCTGTTAACAACATTGTATTAAAACTAAAATATGACGATTTTTCATGGCGGTCTGCGCGCGCATTGTAAAAATTTACTCATATTTTTTCCTTATCACGCCAAAGAAATGTAACTTCAAAATAAAACGAATTAATTCTTCAAAAGTTTATTAAAAAACGTTAATACGAAATTTGTTTTAACTAGTAAGTAACACGCATACAATTTGCTACAATGTAGGTATGAGACATTTATTTCTTTTTATAATTGACGCACTATTTTATTTTCATATATCGCATGCTTAATGGAACACTGACTCATTAAGAGATTAGTCAAAAATGAGTTACATACAGACACGGGCTTCTGTTAGCGCCATCTACCGTCTACCGTTTGAATTACATTGAAATTGGGGTTTTTTGGCACTATAACGGTATATCCGTCTCTTTCACTCTTATGGGATTTCTCACTTTGTGTTCGTTGAATAATGACTCATGCCAGTTTGTGTCAGACAGTTGTGTAGTGAGGTTGTTATTATTTTATTGAACGAAGACCCAATTGTTGTTGAGCGTGTTTACGACTAAATTCAAAGGTAAGATTCATCAATTTATATAATCTTATAGTGACAAATTAAATTTTAGGTTAGTTTACTACAAATTTTAATATCATGTTACGTGTAACATTAAGTTTTTAGCCAGTTTAATATTTAACATCACTCTATTTTTTGAGACGTATTCCGAGTTTAGTCAGTTTACTATTAAAACTTATCCATACTTAACAATAACATTTTTTAACATTCACCTATAAGTCTGTTTACTTCAAAAGTTATGGTTACTTAGGAGCCGCAATATTAGTTGAGTCTTTGTTTGAAAAATAAAATTATAATATAATGAGTAATTATTTTGTTGACTTTAAATATTTTATGTTAAGTCATTATTCTTCTAAATACTGCATAATATAATTTTATTGGTACAAGAGACATAATATTACTATTTCTATTTTAGGTTGATAATGTCAACCAATAGGTTGAAAAAGATAATGGAGCTGGTTCAAGTTCGAAACCCGGCGCCACAATCGACAAAACAAGATAGAGAACATAAATCGGTGTCATCAACTAAAGTGACGGTAACAATTTCAAGTGACTTTAAAAATTAGGTTTCTATATTTCATATTAATATTATTACTACTAAAATAGTTTTTTTTTGTCATAGACGTTAGCTGATATTACAAACAAGCCTGAAAATCAGCGTTACCTAAACGTACAAGAATATTTTGAAATTTCGGAATCCGCTTCAGGTAGCAATGAAAATCACTTCCATAATACCGTAGCCGTTCACGATTGCACTGATGAGGGACATTCAAAATGTGAAAATAGTGATATTGATTTAAGTGATCTAGATCCAACATACGAAGTTCCCTCTAAAAGGCAAAGGCAGATACCAGTATATCCATGGCGATCAAAGTCATCTGGGACTTCCTCATCTTCTACGTCTTCTTCATCTTCATCCTCATCATCTTCAGGATCTTCCAGTGACGGTTCTGATGCAGAATCGAATGATGAACAGAACAAAAGACAAGATAACATAGATCAGGTATTAGAAAAAAAGCAGTCGGAGCAAACAAACATTAATGCAGCAACAGATGTTTCGCTAAAACAAGTTTTCGGAGAATGTACTACATTGGAAGAAGAAAAGAAGAAGGGAAGGAAACGTAAACGGAACGAAGAGAGCTGGAAACAGAATATAGCTAAAAGTCTGAGAAATGCTGGAAAGCCATACACTACAAGAAAAAATACAACAGTCAAACCTCGTTCTGTTCAACTACCCTGTGGCGATAAATGTAGGCTCAAATGCTCTGAAAAGATAACTGTAGATCAAAGACAAGCAATTTTTGATTCGTATTGGAATCTCGGCCAGGTTAATGCTCAAAGAGCGTTTATTAAGTCTTGTATGACCGATATAACTCCAAAATATAAATATACAAATGCTCGTAATCCTAGAAGCTGCAATCAAGCGTTCCATTTTTTAGTAGAAGGGCAATCGGTACGAGTGTGCAAATTGTTTTTTATGAAAACCCTTGATATTTCTGATCGTGTTATACGTACTGTAAAAAGCAAAATAGATGAACATGGAATTTTAGCAAAAGATATGAGAGGACAGCACAGCAACCATGTGAAGATTGATGAACAACTACTAAACGATATCAAACAGTTCATAGAAGCAATACCAAGAATTGAATCCCATTACATTAGGCAATATTCTAGTCGTGAGTACATTGATGGAGGGAAAACAATTGCAGATCTTTTCAGAGACTTTAAACAAAATCAAAATAAAAATAACAAAGCAGCCGGTAGATATTGCACATTTTATAAAGTATTTACACAAGAATATAATATATCATTTTTTCATCCCAGAAAAGATCAATGTGATTTATGTCTGCAATACAAGAACTCAACGTCTGAACAAAAAGAGTTGCTTAAGGAATCGTATGATGCCCATTTAGAAGAAAAATCATTGAGCCGCCACGAAAAATACAATGATCGCTGCAACATAGATGATAAAAATAAAGTTATTGTGTTTGATTTGCAAGCTGTTCTGCAATCTCCCAGAGGAGATACCTCAGGATTTTATTACAAATCAAAATTAAATAGTTACAATTTTACAGTCACGAATTTAAACAAAAAAGTTGACGGCCTTATTAAAGATTCCTATGATGATGTACATTGCTTTATCTGGAATGAAACTGATGGTAAACGCGGGTCCAACGAAATCGGATCCTGTTTACTAAAATTTTTTGAGAAGCTCTCAGTTGAATCACCAAGTGATTGTCATTTAATTCTTTACTCTGATAATTGTACCGGTCAAAATAAAAATAAATTTATTGTAGCGCTTTATCTTTATGCAGTCACTCATCTAAATATTAAAAGTATCACCCACAAATTTTTAGTAAAAGGTCATACACAAAACGAGGGTGATAATGTTCATAGCCTCATAGAAAAAGAAATTAAAAGAAATCTCAAGTCTGGTCCAATATATTCCCCTCACCAATATGTAGCCATAATAAAAAATGCAAAGAAGTCTGGCAAAAAATTTTTTGTACATGAACTGACATTTGAGTCATTTTTAGATTTAAAAAAACTTCAAGAAAGCTGGGGTATTAATTTTAATAAAACAACAGACGGGAGAACTGTTTCATGGAATGATTTAAAGGTGGTAAGAGTGAACAAAGATACACCTTTTTCGTTTTTTGTTAAAACCTCGTACAAAGACAACGAATACCAGGAAGTGAGAATTAGAAATAAAAGGAAGAAAATGCTTCCTCTGCATGAAATTGTACCAACTAATGTCTACAAACAGAGGCAAGAATTAAGTGAGAATAAAAAAAAAGATCTGAGGGAGCTATTATCAAAAAAATTGATTCCAAATTTTTATTCGGACTTTTATAATGCTATTATTTAAATAATGATAACCTAAACATTGCTTAATTACTGATTTTATGCCAAAGTTAATTAAACATAATGTTCCTGAAGTTTAATATTATTATGTAACATTTAGAAGTTTTTATTATATGTTTTATAGAGATTTGACCTATATTGATTATGACGTTGTTTTATTTCATAGGTTTGAACACCGAAATAGTTCTTTTTTATGTAAGATACAACCATATAACAGTTGTTCGTATTAATTAAACAATTTTCTGGCTTGATTTTTATGCTGATTTATGAAAACTATAAATAAGACTGATATATTTAATTTGTTACTTGGATTTGCTATATTTGATGGCTACTGCAATAAAAGTTTGAAAATTACACTTGTCTTTTAGTTAATTAAAAAAAAACCGCCAATATTATGTTTTAGCGTGTGGTTAATTTGAATGAAGTGACCCAATGTCTAAAAGTTTTATCCCAATGTAATTAATTAAAGACTAAATACTGAAACAGTTGTCAAAAATAATATATGATTTAAACTGAAACGGTCTTAAAACTTGATTGAACATTTGCATTTTAAAATATACTTGATATTTTTACAAAAAACTGACTTAACTTAGTGTGTAATTTTTAAAATATTTTTTTAAAATAGATAGATGTTATTTTCGTTTTTTTTTTTACTGTGATCCAATAGGTAGTTAATCAAATGTACTAAATAATAACATTTATAATTAATTTATCATTTAATTTTAATTTTATTCATCAATAAGTACGATGAGACCTCATTGCAAGATCTTCTTTTGCGATTTCCCAAAAATCGTCTTTTTTGAGTTAAGTCAGTATTCCAATAAGCATGCGATATGTCGGCGCGACACCACGTATTTATGAAAAACACGTCGCCGATAATCATTATTATAGTTAGTTTAAAGATCGAAAATTGTTTGTTTATTAAATTAGCAATATTTAGTGATTTTTAGAATTGTAATTTAGTTTAACCTCCATAAATTTATTATTGCCACCTCACCCAACTTTTTTATAAAAAGGCGAGCGCCTGTCTGTAGAAAAAGATTCTTGTTTAACCGTCGAAGCGATCGGACCTCCTCAAGTGTGAATAAATCGAAGAAGTTTACTCCTGTGTTTTACTTGAAATCTTCAAGAATGGACAGTAATGAAGACTCCTGGCCATCCTGACGTCTCGCGCTCACTTCGTTATATATATAAATATCACTAGTATTTAACATTATGTTATCAAGTTAGTATATAAAGACTGTAATAGGTACATACGTAAACATAAACAGGATAATATCACCATTAAAGTTTTAAATTCAACTAACATGTTCGAGTCACGTTTTCAATAACATCTTGCAAAATTCGTTTCAGACGTGAATATAAAATGCAAGACAGGCTTTATTCCAGCGAGTAGACTTTTGAAGGCTTTACATGAAGAAACAAAATAAGTATTCGCATTAATAAGCATGGACATGGCCCATTATGATGTTTTTAAACGTGTTAGGAATATAAATAATACAATTTACCATTAAAAATGTGTATAGTGTTTTGATATATTAACGAATCGAGGGGTGGTTACATCCCTTGAGAATCTACTCGGGTAAAGACGACACCCGATATTCCTTATGCCTCCTCCCCTATACCACGCCTGCCTTACTAAAATAGAGGCTAGGAAGGTAAGAAGTCCCACACACTTTTATATGAAGCGACCATCATAGTCCTCGGGAGTGGCAACTTATCTGTGATTGACTTCCGATAGAACCCATGTTCTGTATGAAGTTACTTACATATGTCCATGGGCGGCAGTGACCACTTACTGTAGGTAGACTGTACTCGTTGCTACTTCAGTCAAATAAAAAAAAACAACAATTACATATATGAAAGTAAAGCAAATGCTTGGAATTCGATTCTCGAATTCCTAAATTACTATATATAAGTTCATACGTCTAACTAACAATTTAAGTAAAACGAACTCGTATTAAAAATTATTTTCAAATTATAGGAAACTAGTCGACCCGGTGAATTTCGTTCCACCTAAAAGTCAAATATTTAAAATTATCAGTGTTTCCCTAATATATTATACATAAAAACCTTCCTCTTTAGTTACTCTATGTATTACAAGAAACTGCATTAAAATCCGTAACGTAGTTTAAAAGATCTAAGGATACATAGGGACAGACAGCGTGAAGTGACTTTGTTTTATACTATGCAGTGATTACACAAATTTATAATTACCATGCTAACAAGCATCATAGTTACCTATATAAAAATAACGAGACTAATTAAAAGTTATATAAGACTTCTAATTGGTTTTCACTCACCACTAAATAACTATGATTGGTTTGAGATTTCCTTCGTTTCACTTTAATGGATACAGGGGAAAGATAAAAACTTAGAATTTCTTATTTTCCCTTCCGTTTCGAAATAATTGCAATTATAAGAAACGACTTCATGATATCTCTGGCTTCATTAAAAATCGAAATAAAAAAAAAAACATTTCAAATTTTGACGAACCGTGTCGGAGCGGTAACCATACCGGTCTGACGCGCAGTGGGTTCCGGGTTTGATTCCCGGCAAGACACATATCTGAATGATGACTTTAGATTCATGTTTTGTGTTGTCCATGGCACTCACGACACAGGAGAAAATCCTAGTGTAGCTGGTAATAGCTAGGCTATGAGTGTAGAAAGCGTTTTTTTGTTTAAACTGACCAAAGTGACGGAGTTTATAACTCTCATGCAAAAAAATATGGGTTCGATTCCTGATCACGCAATTTAAATGTAATTTGAAAGTTTGGATGTAAGAACATAAGATTCAGTCTACTATACTATAGATACGCCCTGTACCCTATACTATTCACCCTGTAGGGTAATTGGAAGACACGCTTAGTTTATAACAACACAAGCAACCAGTAAAAATTATATCAAAAGAAAGTGTTTTCTTATCAACCTGCTGTGCCCTGATCACAGTTCAGTTCAGATTTTATTTTTTTATTTATTTAAACTTTATTGACCATAAAAAAACAATGGACAAAAGGCGGACTAAAATTTAACTGCTTTTAATTTGAGGGTAAATAATCTAACGTACTATGCTGTCGTGTGGCGTTTAAGTTTGATCTGAAAGTAAAATATGACGTAACACGTTATCACCAAACAATCACGTGTGAATTCGAATTTGTATGTGTTTTTACGGCAATCAAGGTACTCCTACAACGAGGCTATGTGTAGGTGCGTCATTTCATTAAGACTCAATTACTCAAATACAATAAAAAAATAATTCAAACAATTTTGAAGGTGGAAGAACCAGTGTAGTTCAACCGGGCAAGTACCACCGCCACACCTATTTCTACCGTGAAACATTTTATATGAGGCACACTTTTATATGAGGCGACCATCATAGTCCTCGGGTCTGTAGCAACGCATCTGTGATTGACTTCCGATAGAACCCATGTTCTTTTTAAAGTTAGTTACACATGTCCATGAGGGGCAGTGACTGCATGCTCGTTTGCTACTTTTTTTTAGCTGACTGAAGTACTTCATCAAATAAAAAAAGACGCAAACCAAAGTGGGCTATAGCTGTTTCAAATGTTGTGGCTTTGTTGTAAAGCGAGCGTAAGTTATTTACAGTTGGTATATAACTTATACGTATAAGTTTATGCTTAGAAACAATTTACGAAAGAGCTGAAGTAATCAAAGTTAATGAAGCGCTTTTATAGCATAAAGCCTTTTCGTACCTTTTTGCATAATGTATATGGCGTTCATGCTTTTATATCAACCATTATGTATTGAAATGTAAAGGTCTCTACGATATGTACTAATTACCATTTCATATAAAAGTAATTTTAATATCTACTTGTCTTCCTTACACCCATTTAATATATTCAATTATTAATTAGGCTTATTGAAAATTAATTATGCTTAGTGGTATTACCCACATTAAGAAAACATAACTTTAAATCATAATATTTATGAGAAGAACAATAGATTTGAAGGTAATAAAGACCACAACAAACATTTCAGCGTCATCTTAAGATACGGGTTATTTTACCTCCGTTAAATAAAATTTAGTTACTTTACTTATGTTATGATTTCAAATATAAAGGAAAGATTATAAAAAATATTAGGGAGATTCATTTACATGTATTATACGTAAGGAAGGTTGTAAATTAACCTACATACTTGAGAGTTTCCGTCCAAGAGGTCAAATACGTAGTCTCCTAATTCGCAGCTAATTAGCACCTGGATTATAGCGTAAACGTCTGAGAGCGCTTTCACATTAGGTCGCAAGTAGCGCGGCCGCAGCGCGGCAGCCGCACGACTGCAACGTATGCTTTCTTATTATTGAAATAATTATTCAGTATTTATTATTTTTACTATTATTTCCGTTATAAAAGTACAGCGCACCACCTTAATCAAAAAAAAATACGCGGATATAGCCGTAAAAAGAATGCATTCTCTGCAGTCGCGCGGCTGTCGCGCTGCAGCCACGCTACTTGCGAAGTTATGTGAAAACGCTCTTAGGCCCCATTCTGAGAAAAGACACCCGAGAAAACGCCCGTCATTAGTAAAAGTGTAATTTCCCTTTGCAAAAATGTTTTGTATGAAATGCAGATGTTTGTGTTTATTTAAGAATTTTAATACAGAGAAATCTGTGATAATCATACGTGTGCTTTTAATAGCTACGTAAAGCCAATTAAGTCTGTTGTCCATTATTACTTTTATTTTTATTTAATATGTTTCTTTAAAAATATATATTGTCAAAGGGGTCGATCGTATATCGTTCGGCCGGGGTGTACCACCAAGGTACGTAATTTTTTAACTTGAAGCAATTTCCGGCACTCTCATGTGCAGCGTCCATCTTAAGTCTCGAGACTAGCAACGCATCTTCAAATAATTTGAAGTAGAAACCATATTTTATAGGAAGGGTACAGATGGGCAGCAGTGCCCACTTGCCATCAGGTAGACTACATGCCCGTTTGCTACTTGAATAATTTAAAAAGAAAAATAATGTATTTTAAACGTGACTACGGTTTTTTACCTAAAAATCTCGCTTAAAACTATTTCAAGCCTTTAACATAAATATTACTTTACTATGTATGTAAACAATAACCAAATTATTAAAAGTAAGTGTCAACACGCTCGCTCCATTTATGTCTTTTCACATTTAGTTAGTGTTTACTAATGTTCGCACTAACAGTGGAAAACCAGCTTTACACTAATTAGGTACGAAGTTGAGCATGCTTGTAATTTCAAAAGTGGTTAAAACGACAATTAAAGCGACAATCCAAATACAGATACAAATGTCTGGAACGGGGATTAAGAGAATTGCTTCAGATCAAACGATTAACTATATTTTACTAATCGATTTTAACGGCAAAAATAATAATTGGCAAATGAAAGTGGAATCATGTGGAATTTTAAATTAGTTTAGTTTACCATTAAGTAATATATTATATTGTCCACTAGCTTTTACCCGAGGCTTTGCTCGCGTTTAAACCGATTTTCAATCTTTTGACAAACAGTCATGGCTGCTAAAATATATTTTTTTTTAATAAAAAGTCAATATACTTTTTCTGATAGCTTTTCTGATACCTCTAACAATATTTATACAAAGTTTCGTGATAATCGGTTGAATAGTTTTGGCGTGAAAGTGGAACAAATATATTTACATTCTCATTTATATTATTACTATGAATGAACAATCATTGTTTACGTTTTTGCCTATCCTTTCAAAATACAATGCAAGCTATGTTTTTTTTTATAATTATTATAACACAAAAACTCCACAGACTGATCGTCCGTGCCTTTTGTCACAATAGTTCTTCTTTTTTTTAACATAATAAGTCTTTATTTCTTAGCTCCACGTTAGGCCATCGCTGTCACCATCACACGACAGTGTGCGGTGGTGGCAACGTTGGCAAGTTGTGGTTGAAAATGAAAACACGTGCAATGTATATGTCTTACGCCGTAAACATACTATTAAGCGTGCATTATTCAGTGCATGAGCAGTGATAGCCTAATGGTTGAAACTTGCCCTCTCGATCGGGAGGTCCGAAGTTCAAACCCAGGCAAGCACCACTGAGTTTTCTAAAATTATGTGCGTATTAGAAAATAATTGTCACTGCTATTCGGTGAAGGATAACATCGTGCAGAAACCTACAGACCCGATAGTTCTTAAAAAAAAAAGTTCTCGGAGGTGTGAGAAGTTAAGTCAGTTCTTGGTACAGGGAGGATGTACATTTGGCGACCTCTTTTTGATTGACAAACTGCAGTCGGAAATAAATTTGTATAGATTTGGTGACCTTTTTTGCAAAGCATTGCAATTCAATATTCACAAAACATTGGCAGAATCCTTGCAAATGCGTATATTCGTTACATCAGTACCATGTATAGATAACTTAAACAATGATTCTACTGAAGCATCGTAAAAAACTCATACTAAGGACTAGAGATCGAGTAGAAGATCGAGTATATCATAAATGCTTTATCTTTACCCATGAGTACGTCTACATTACATTTTTCATCAGAAAAATCATTAAAAAATACAAGTTCCACGTTGAAAGGACCGTTTTATTACGTTTTGATAATAATATGTAGATACTGTTGTAAAAAGATTTATCTAGCTTAGATACGTGATCGTATAACATAAAAACGCTAATTTTACAAAAGGTTCAGTCAATTAAGTAATGATTTTGTTTTATCTTTTTAATGAATGTAGGTAAAATAAAAATATATCAAATGGCTCTAGGCCGTGTTGTAGATAAAGCACCAAGTATTAAATTGTGGCTGGATTTTAGATATTTTTTTAACTTAAAATTGATGAATTTTGAATTGCGGTTAATCTAAAAAAACAGTATTGTCATATGGTGGTATTAGACATATTTATGTGATCCCACAAAAAACAATTGGTACTTGTCAAAAAACTCAAGTCTCGCAACTCGGTTCTTCTTCAACTCAGTTGCAAGTCGATTATTAATTTATTCAGTCTCTACTTAACGGGCCTTAAGTTGTTACGTTATTGTCTAACCTAACACATCAGTATTCAAAATCTTTAACGTTTTAAATAAATGGATAAAAGTTTAAAATCATAATACTGAAAATTTTCTTAATCGCAAATTGTAAACGTGTCCACATAATTTTCAAAAGCAATTTACGTAACTACCTATGTATATCGACGCAGGGAAGCCAATTGTCATATCTTGATAAAAATACGAATTTTAGACATATAATTATGTACATAAAATCAATCACACTAATTTGACAATGATTCTATAGGTTAAACCTTTTATTTTAAACAAGGTGGTAGTACCAGTATAGTTCGACCGGGGAAGTACGACCGCCACACCTATTTCTAGCGTGAACCATTTCTTGCGTTTCGATAAAAGGGTGTGGTTGCCGGCACACTTTCACATGAGGCGACCATCATAGTCCACAGGAGTAGCAACGCATATATGATTAACTTCAGATGGAACCCATGTTCTGTATATAGTTGATTACAGATGTCCATGGGCGGCGGTAACCACTCACCATCAGGTGGACTGCGTGCACGTTTGCTACTTCAGTCAGATAAAAAAAAATGAATATGAAACGTTTTTGATTTAAAATTAAAAATTTTGCTATAGATACTAGCCGAACATTTTATTTAATAGCAACGATTTTTTATTATAATAATGCCTCTGGTGTAATTGCAATTTGCATATTTTGAGACAAGTTTGCTTTTCTGCGACGATATGGTAAATTATTTCATGGAAACTTTTAAAGTGCTCAACTTTGAAAATACCTCAGTCGCATTAACTATTATGTTTCGGTAATTTTACTATTTACTCAAACAATATCAGCCAGACAGCGATCAGTCTAGATAAAAACTTTTCAATTTGAAATTATAACTCGCTACTTGTAATTTTAAATAGATGCCCCAATTAAACAATACTTAAAGTTAATAAACATCTAGACGGCATAATTTTCAGTTTCGAAAAACATATTGTGCCTAAATCTCTGTAAAAAAAAGCTAGAATGTAAGATACTGTGCTAACGTCAAGCACAAATCTGCAATGCAAAAATATTCCAGATTTCGCACGTCACGTAACTTGAGACACCTAATTTTTGTGGCAAAAATGAAGAAAAAATAAAACTCCTGTTAAAGACAAAAAAAGGATGAGGATAGACTCCTAAATTGTGTTTTAAAATATGAAAAATAAATTTATATTTTTATAAATATCTATAGTTATAGTACCTATAAAAAGTTAAATGATACACTTAATTACAAAAACAGTGTTAAGTATGATAAAAAAATGGGTTTAAAAACGGAATATTTTATTTTATTTTAGAAATAAGTAGTGTATAGTCAATAGAAGCCAGTGGGTATGTAATTTAAAATTATTAGAACTGTTTTAAATTTTTGTTCTCGTCCTAAAAAGTGTGTAACACATAGAAGACGTAGATGTTAACACATAGAAGACTTATACATAGAAGTTTTGGATTGAAAAAATCCTATAATGCATTTATGATAGGCCATTATCATATTCGAGGATCCACATATATGCTTATGGCTCCATATTTTGCTTTGGACCACTGAAATTAAAGTATACCCTATCGCGACAATGTCACTATGAATGGTATTGATAAAAAGTTGTTTGCTTAAACAAGCAAAAGCCAGGAAAGGACAACAGCAGTTCTCACATTAATCTAATTTAATTAGTTATTTTTGCCCAAGACGTGTATAATTATGAAAGTCAGATAACAGCAACAATTGTATCTTCTAAAATTTGATTTAAAAAGTATATAATTACGTGTTCCCTTGAACTCAATGAATCTTTCTCCTAAAAGCAAAATATGTCAACACCAATTTAAGTCCGTAATTCCAGTTCTTTCAAGTTTTAATCGCAAAAGAAAACTCAGATAGACTTCGAAAAACATCTGGCACAAATTCTGTAAGTATTTTAGTCTTTTTATATAAATCTGTTTCGTAAAGTTTTTACTTCGTTCGGAGTCAGTAGGCAAATACAGTTAAAAATTCCTTTAATGACTGAATTTATGTAACAGATCGAAATAACTTTTTAATGATAGCTTTTCAGTCCATCCATCCATCCATCAGCCTTTTGATGTCCACTGCTGAACATAGGCCTCCCCTATATGGCGCCACTCTAACCGGTCCTGTGCCCTCTGAATCCAACGGTTTCCCGCTGTCTTCTTCAGGTCATCGGTCCATCTGGTAGAGGGGCGACCTCCTTTTGCCTAAACGTGGTCGCCACTCGAGGACCTTCCTTCCCCATCGGTTATCGGTCCTACGAGCGATGTGGCCGGCCCATTGCCACTTCAGCTTACTAATTTTGAGAGCTATGTCGGTAACCTTCGTTCTCCTACGGATTTCATCGTTACGAATTCTGTCACGCAGGGAAATACCAAACATAGCTCTCTCCATAGCACGCTGAGCGACCCTGAGCCTCCGAATGAGGCCTACAGTGAAGGACCACGTTTCGGCGCCGTAGGTCATCACTGGCAACACACATTGCTCGAATAATTTCGACTTCAGGCACTGAGGAATTGTGGACGAGAAGATACTTACTACGAAATTTCCCGAATTCAGCCCAGGCGAGTTGGATAGAATCGAAGGCTTTCTCATAGTCCACATAAGCAACACATAATGGCAGATTATACTCCTCGGTCTTCTGTATAATCTGGCGCAGCGTGTGAATGTGGTCTATGGTGCTGTAGCCTTTTCGGAAACCGGCTTGTTCGGGAGGCTGGAAGTCGTCTAGCCTGCGTGCAATGCGGTTAGTGAGGACTCTCGAAAACAGCGTATACACGTGGTTCAGAAGCGCAATGGGCCTGTAGTTCTTCAAAAGAGTTTTGTCGCCCTTTTGGAAGAACAGCACCACTACGCTTCTGCTCCATGCTTCCAGGGTCGTCCCCCTAGTAATGACGGAATCGAACAACTTTTGGAGCGCCACTAGTACGGGTTTACCGCCAGCTTTTAGCAGCTCTGTTGTGATTCCGACTCAACTTCTGTTTTCAATTACATCATTCAGACGAGGTCGCAACAACGCTGATATTATTGTAAATCTACTTTCGCCAAGTTTATAAATTTGTATAATAAACACTTTAATGAGGGCAATTAATGAGCCACTTGTAATATTTCACGCTCGAATATGCGCTTGGTGCAGTAATTTTTTTATTGCCTCAGTTAAGAGAACATTTCGAATATTTTTAATTTAATTTAACTGGAACGATGCAAATTGAAACGTAAGATGTCGTTAAAATGAAGTTGTAATAAAATGAACTCCCACTCATAAAGATTAAACCAAGCGCCAGATGCCGCATAGTTATTAGAGTTTGATTAATAGCCATCTACAGAATTGACAAGGGTTGGTCTTCAACGCGGATAAAATGGAGATTCTTTGACACTTTACATTTATTAAGGAGTTTTTAAATACATTACGATTTGCTAGGGCCTTGTGTCATCTCTTAATGATGCATTGGCGACTCCTCTGGTGTTGCGAATGTCCACAGGCGACGGTGACTACTTTCCATCAGGTAGCCCGTCTGCCTTATCGTTAAGTTAAAGTATAAAAAAAATGTATACTTTTGGTCTCTTTTTGTAAAGTGTAAGGAAAATAGACAGTTATTTATGATAGAGGGTTGAGTCGTCCCGTCTAGGTCTATAATAGCAATAGTTATTTTTCCGTGTATGGCGTAGGAAGGATTAAAGGACAAATCCAGATGAGCAATAGCGTCTTCCTGAGTAATATCAAGATCCACTCGGGTCACCGACACAACAGTTGCAGAGATTACTGTCAACACCCTTATTTGGGAACACCTATATCCAGCAGTGGGCTGTAGAATGAACGAATGAAGAGGAAAGATCATATAAATTTACTGGTATACGAATCGACATACGTTTAATTTTTTTTTCCATTTGTGCAAATTTATTGAAAAATGTTCTTGGTCTCAAGAAATAACGCAGTTTTACGTTTAAAACAGGTTTACACCATTCCATCAGTGTTTATATTTTTTTCTTTAGATTTAATTAATGGCAGTCTATGCGCTTTATGCATTATAGTAAATTAATTGCTCTACTAAACTTTCAACGTTCAAAGATTTTAAGACGAAGTGGTAATAAAACGAATTTGAAGTCATTAAGTTCCCAAGCGCCCAGATTTCGCATAGTTTAGAGCTTATAATTAATAGCCTCATCAGGAACATATTTTTACAAGGAACCATTACAATTCTTCAACCAAATATACCACTAGAATTATGAACGGGGTACCTAATTTCGTCTTGTGTTTAAACAATACCTGAACTATGTGTAGAAAGTTCATATTAACCAGCTCCCTACATTTATGATATTACATATTTATATGTCACGTCCCAGGTTTATTTTATGCTATAGGTGGGGCAAAGTTGTTATTTCTTTTTATGTTTTTAGCTTTTTAAATGTTTCGTATTTCGTGCTCTTATTTTATTTTTAATTTAATATTAAAGCCAACAAGCTCTTTTTAGTTGCAATATGCGAAAGCAAATAAATGGTGTGTTGTAATATTATAATGTAAGATAATTAGTTTTAATGCACTGTATGTCTTCCGAATAAAATAAAAAAAAAAAAAGATTATTTATTAGGGTTGCTTCTCGAGCACCCTGTAGTTCCGGGACCAGAATAGGGCTACGGTATCCCCTGCCTGTCGTGAGAGGCGACTAAAAGGGGCTTCCGGGGTTACGAGCGGCTAGAGTGGGAGCTCGAACCGTTCAGTCAGGTGATCCCGGGAAGGACGGCGGTACGTGTGGTCGCATACCGTCGTAAAGACTAGACGGAGCGGTGGGCCCAGCCGCCCATCTGGGAGGAGCCCGATGGGACAACGCGCTCGGAGGATTCCGTTTGAAGTCGTTTCGAGATCCCGGAATCCTCCTTTTTAGCGCCGAGAACGGCCACCGGGGGGGTTTTAGTGCAGTAAAAATCCCACATAACCCTGCGTCGCTCCCACGGCGTCGGGTAACTTTTGAAGGTTTCCCCCTCGACAAAAAAAAAAAAGGGTTGCTTCTCGAAGTGATTTGCAAGAGAGATTAAGATACATTTTTTATTACAAAAAGGTAGTTACTATTATACGCAGCACATCATAGTTAATTTTATTCTTAAAAAAAATAATATGATCATGTGATTACAAGTGTCGTATATCATAATTAGTCAGACTTTATAAATATAAGTCTATCTAATTTGTACTTGTCACACCAATCGTACGTATTCTGCATCTTCATTTAATTGTTACTATCTATACAGTTAATCCTTGTCGATGTTCAATGAAGACATTAGACCGTAGCGGTGTTGATAAATTAGCACAAAAAGTATTATAATTTTAATCCAAATCCAGGTTGCAATCTCAATATAGCGGCAATAATAAATATACCTATTTGTTGCGTACAGCAGTACTTACTTGCATTTCGATAAAAGAGATGTAGTTGCCGGCTCTCTTTCAATGATATGCTATCGGAAGTGGCAACGCATCTATGGTAGACTTTAGAAAGCACCTCTGTTATGTACTAAGGTCCTTACAGATGTCCATGGGCAGCAGTGACCACTTACCACCAGGTTGACTGCATTTTTGTTTGCTACTTGATATTATAGAAAATAGTAGGTACTTTTAATGTTACATCTAATATTTCCTCGATGATTTTCCTCGCAGAATTCAATTAAGATTAAGGAATTTAATTAATTTACACGTCACTACTTATCCTCTTTGATCCTTACAAAGGCCACCTGCGTATCTCAAGTGGTATGGTAGAAATTTTATTTTTAAGTATGTACTACTCCAAGGCTCGTTATTTTCGTGTTTTGTGTTTACAACTCCATTTAGCTAATTTAGATTTATGAAAACATTTACCTTTTATTATTTATCTTAAATAGAACAGGAATTTAATTTGAGAAACAGATTTTTCATTTTTAGCTCAAGAATTAAGGCTCAATCAAATAGGCTCGTCAAGTGAGCCTGTGGTAATCTTTTGTGGTAAGTGGTCACGTCCATTGACACCCGTAAGCAACTTCAAACTGAATTAGGGTTTTATCAGACGTCATTCATAAAAGCATTGCTACTTCTGAGGACTACGATGGTCGCCTAATATGAAAGAGAGCAGCAACCAGATTCTTCCACCAAACGCAAGAATTGTAACACATTTCTTTAAAAAACATTTGTATATAATTGTACCTGGCGATAAGGCAGACGGGCTAGCTGATCGAAAGTAGTCACCGTTGCCTAAGGACATTTGCATCACCAAAGGATGCGGCTTTAAAAGAGAGCTCTTTTCGCACCTTTTTTGAAAAGCCTACCTCATTCCACATCTTGCACGTCCATGGCAAAAACGAGCGTGCAAATCGAACCGTGGAAGACCGCCACGGGTCCAGTTGATGTGGATGGAGCTTCATCCTTCAGTGAGTGTTGCGGTGGAGGAAAGGTGACGTAGTTACCAGGTCAAAGAGTTCCTTCACATCATCTTGAAAATTAGAAAAATAATAGCTAGGTTCCATTATTACCCGTAAAACTCTCCAAGATGTTACGGATAAAATTATAAGACTAACTTTTGTTCATTATCAAAATTTGTAGATCAAAACTTAGGGCTGTAGGGCGTGTCTTGCCAAAGTCTCAATAATCTACCTGAATCGCAAGGGATTAAGTACCTAATTTAATTATGTGAAGACTTTGCAAGTATCTAACTTAACGGGATTGTCCCATTCGGGACCCCTTTGATCCCTTTAACCCAGAACAGGCAACGGAGAATGAGATTAACTTCACAATTGGTTACTAAGAGCTTCCACAAAAATGTGAAAGATCATAGTTGAGGAACTTGTATTTTATCAACCATGACATATCAATTTAATAATATCTATAGCTTAAAACTTTCTCGGCACCAGTGGATCCATTAAACAAGTTTGGTACTATCAGCAAAATTTATGCTTTTATCGAAGGAAACTGAACAACGAATAATTTGTTGAGAATAATAACGCAATCCATAAGAACTTTGTGAAGTTCTATATATAACACTTTGAATGTATTATTTCTAAGTGTTTCAAAGTATTTCTAAAACAAATGTTCCAATTAAAAGTTTTAATTAGCACTACACTTGAAGAACTATTCTAGATTTATATTATCAGTCCGTGTTTTTCTTTCTCCGTGTCTGTGTCTTTAAAATTTTGTCAACTATGCGAGTTTTTCATGTCTTTATAGCACCTGTTCATAATAAATTAGCAATATCCCAAGCTGTCCTAATAATTAATATTAGTCCGGCAAAAAGCCTCTTAAGCCTACGTAAGCACATAAATAATACTGGAAGAGGGTAAATTAGTGTTGTCATTGAGATTATGTACATAACCTGAGGCTAGGTAAAGGATAAAGTTGAGGGTAAGATAAAAAATTCTCGGCTTGACCATGACAGACAAAAATGATTCTATTTTTAGAGTGAAAAACAAACCTTAGCAATAGGGTTTTTTTTTTATTTTATCTGTCTGAAGTAGCAAACGAGCATGCAATTCAACTGATGGTAAGTGGCCACTGCCGTCCATGGACATCTGTAATCAACTATATACAGAACATGGGTTCCATTTGAAGTCAATCACAGATGCGTTGATGCTCCCGAGGACTATGGTCCCCTCGCGTGAAAGTGTGCTGACAACCACACCCTTCTATCGAAACGCAAGAAATGCTTCACGCTAGAAATAGGTGTGGCGGTGGTACTTTCCCGGTCGAACTACACTGGTTCTACCACCTTGAAAATGTATCCTAAGATTTTATTCGTTTTTATCCTTAGACTCCGCTGTCCGCCTGTACGTGTCTCATTGGGGGTATCTCATAAACCGTGATAGATGAACATTTGAAATTTTTCACACATTTATTTCTATCGCCGCTATTTCAACAAATAATAAAAACAGAATAAAATGGATATTTAAGGGGGGCTCCACTTGTTTTTTTTTGCTGTTTTTTTTACAGATAATCGTACGTAATTACCTTAAGATTAAACCCTAGTTTGCGAGTTGGACTTGCACTTGACAGATTTTATTTTAGTTCAGCACGTTTTAATCAGCTTTTCTACAATATCAGTAGGTACACTCTCCCGAAAGTGAATCTAGGAAGATGTAAAAATATCAATTTACTACCCTCTTAACTTCTATATTAGATGATATACGCCTTCTAACTTTCATCTGCTCAAGTCTTGGAACAGAAGTATCCTCGGAAGTAGCAACGCATCTGTGATTGACTTCAGATGGAACCCATGTTGTAGTTGATTACGGATGTCCACGGGCGGCAGTGACCACTTACCATCAGGTGAACTGCATGCTCGTTTGCTTCAATCAGATAAAAAAAAATTAAAGTCAAATGGTCATCAGGCAAATAGGGATGACTGGCCATGCAAATTCATAACTCCTTAAATTCAAATGGCCAACAAGTATTAGTGCGTTTAAGGATAGTTTGTAAATAAACTAAATTTAATGTTCAAAACATTTATTATTTCATTTTCGATTCTGACACTCGATTACTAATTCACGCTTCACCAACGGTAAAGCTTTATAATCTAAATAAATAACTCAATTGGTTTAAACACATAACATCAAATTAATATAGCTCATTTGGTTATCGCATTAGACAATAAAATATTCAAAAAATAGAAATAAAAAAACTGTTTTGGATTTTTCAAAACGTAAATGCTATCATAACTTGGTCTGAGTTACAGCAGAGTAAATAGAGATTTTACAAAAATTACATTAATAACTTTATACAAATTTTATCGTTTCCTATATCATTATTATTTATATTACTTATCATGAAATTGAAACGCTTAAGGCACAGCGAAATTACACCTAACTAGAATGTACACCTATCGTAGACACTTGGTAACAATCATTATACTATTTTTAAATTGTGATATGTACAAAAATATTTTCCATCTTTACTATCTAGAGTTACTTTACAGTTGCGAATAAAACAAAACAAAATACAACTTACAATGAAATCGTTAACAGAAATGCAATACATGGAATTTTATAGAACTAGAGCACCGTAGTTTGAATAAATAAAATTCACTTGATACAAACACAACGGAAATCTTTCAGTAGATACAAACGTTAAAAAACACCAAATGATAGAATAAACTACGATTATACTTTTGTACTCACACTTAAACGCATTGGCACAATTTCACTAAACTTTGAGTCTTGAATATCGGTTCCCTAGAACCGATACTCCTCAAATCAGGCACACGTGTTATTTCTTCTTTGCCTTTCTAAAGATTTTCTGTGAGTGTGACGTTTTCTCGCAATTATCGCTCCCAAAATCACAACAACTGCCAACCCCACTGCTATACCTATCCACCAATAAGTGTTATACGACGCTTCTTGTGGATTAATGTTTTTATTTTGATCTCCATCAGCCATAGGGTTGTTCTTTATTTCCAAAACACCAACAGTAGATGTTTCAATACTAAACTTAGAATTTGGTTCATCGCCGGTATCGATTATATTTTCGTTTAGGTTGTGACTCTCGACATCTTTATTATTTTTAATAATGTCATGTTCATCGGGTATCTCGTTTTCTTCTGGAATTTCAATCACTTCGGTAGGAGCTTCACTAACCGGAGGTTCAACGTAATCATCTCCATAATTATTCTCGGCTGATGGATCCAATTGATTGTCTAAATACTCATCTAAAAATCTAAAGTAGTCTGTGAGACCAGTATATTCTAGATTATTCTCTCGTTTTGCCAGTAAATCGCTGACCATTTCTGGCCATATTGATCCATAGCCTTGCATCATAGTGTCCCTAAAATACAAAAAAAGTTTTGTTAAAAAAATCTTAATTTTTTTGAAAACTAGCTTACCGTATAGATATTAAGTTCTTACATGAGGCGATCGTTGCTTTCTCCTACATGTTTCACTAAGTCATAATCATCGGAAATCAGTTCTTCAGCGAAAGATTGGTAAATTTGGTACTTGAGAATAAGCCCCATGAATTTCCTGCAAAAGAACAAAGAATAGGTAAAACACGTTCACTCAATAAAAACATTTTGAAATACACGTAATACAAGCGATGTCCTTACCCAATGTAAGGTTTATTGAATATAACGTAAGGATCGCCAAGAACATCAGCATCCGATGTTTCTATAAGTGAAAAATTACGTCGAAATTCGCTCCAACTCGTGGCAACATTAGAAGCTGGAATTCTTCCCATTAAAACATTTAGCCTCCATTCATCAGCAGCTATGAAGTAGTTTAACCTAAAAATAATTTCAAATATATTTGTTGCTTTATTGTCTTCATAAAATTTTATAAGCCATATGAAGATACTATATACATATGAAGATACTAGATACATATGAAGAGAATACAGATTTCCTTATAAGAATGAAATAACATCCAATATACATTTGGACATATTTTTGGAGTCCTAATAAATATGTCACTGAAACTATATAATCTCCAGTGCAGTAATTATTTAAAAAAACTTCAAAAATTTCAACAAAAAAATATCCCTAATAAGTATGATAACTTCCTTATAATTCATTTATTTCATGTCTTGTAGGTACAGTTTATTTATTAGTATATACTTACTTTGGCAGGTCACGCAAGGCAATTATCAACTGTAGTACAAGACGGTGGTGATTCGGATTATAATTGAATCTATCCAATGGATACAATCCAACTCGATTCAACGTGTGAGGATTCAACGACAATAAGGACGCGAACCCAGGTATTGCCTCATATATAGCTGAAAAGTTAAGTATACATATATTATGGAACATGATTAAATATGTTATTTTATCTATATATTGTAATAAAATTACTTATCATATTTTTATTGCATATATTTCACAATTTCGTTCATGATGATAACCATAACAAAAGTTAACTTTATGCTCAGTCTCTAGTACTATTAAAGATTTATGTTGGATACAATAAAATATTGTATTTAACCAAACCTGAGTAACGGGATGCCTCACGCAGAACATAAGTGTTATTACTATGTAGCGCTGTTATCATTTTATATTTTATCTTCATCAGTATTTCATGCGCTTCCATGTAGTTTTCTATGCTTATATCCTTGCATGTCACGAACCTCATTTTGTTAGGCTTACACCAGTTTACAATCTCAGTAGGGCAAGTCGCGTTGAAAAGGGATTCATTCATAATATCAGGATCAATGTCACCTAATTTTAATACATTAAGGAGTTTTTCTGCTTCTCTGTACAGTTTGGCACCGCCAAGTTCCTGCAAAATTATTATTTTAATTAGACCATTTTCTGACACATTGCTTACAGCTATGGTAATTTCTTTAAATCTAAATCGTTTGTTACCTTTAACTGCAGATTCGTATGTAATTTTAAATATACGTCAGGATGTTTCGGAAGTAATAATTCAATGAGATTAGACCAGTCGTCGCCATTTAGAGATCCTGAAAAATTCCTCAATTAGACACCTTAAGAAGTTGGTTAAACATGGCAATCTATCCCAAGCGTGAAATTGTATGCAGACACAGTAAATTTTACGACAGTAAATTTTGAAAACGCATTTTCCCTAAAAATATAAAAGAGAGATACGGAAACAGAATAGAATGTGTAAGATACATAAAACATGTGATCTAACGCGCTTTACACGTATCGTTAGAATTAATATTTTAACTGAAAAAATGAAAAAAAATCTAATGTTTTTTTTCCTTTTTAATGGATCTAATAAGCTTTTACTTAAGAAGAATTACTTTGACGTTACGAGAGCATCTTATTACGTAATAGCATGAATATTTTATTTTCAAAAAACTGTCTCCACAACTGATTCGTAACGAGACTCTGGTGCAAAATTTTAGCAGAAAACATATATCACACATTTTATTGGCGCATAGAAAAAGGCACTTATTGTACCTCTGGGAACTTCAAACAGTAAAACGCCGGGATCCCAGTCCCGGGAGCATCGCTCTAAATATTTTACGCCTTTGGCAAATCGCCTTACGTTTAGTTCCAGATTTTAGCGAAGGCCGCGTATCGCCGGTCATAAATTATGGGCGACTTGTTTAAAGAATTTTGGGACGTTAGCGGCCATAACTTAGGCCCGTGTGTATGCCGCTTTTGTCTTTAATGCGATGTATCAAGGGATGTTTTGCCTCACTTTAACAGGATAATGTTAACTATTTTCGTTCCAGACTGTAGAAACTATTTACAAATTGTTCAACAAACTTGTGTTCGATAGTAACATATTTCAGCAGAGTTATAGATATAAAAAACAGTGCTTATAACAAAACAAACATAACTATTGTATTATATTATGACAAACGGTGAAATAAAGATTAAGATATTGATATAAGATATTTACTAAAATTTGTCCTGATATTCCAACAATAATACCGAAAACTAAAAAAAGTCAAATTACCCTTTTACCCTTGGAATCGGTTAATTAAAAGATACAGGCTGGAGTAAAATCAGCGAAAAGGTAGCACATAAAAAAGAACATTTAAATTTGAAAGTATGAAACATATTTATTATATCAACTTACTCAGTAAATGTACCGCCAAGGGCTTCCCTACGGCTTCCGAGCCTTTTAACTTCAGAGCCACGTATTTATGAAGCTTCAAGTACAAAGGCTTCACGTGGTCCCAAATCTCTCGAGCCTTGAGCAACGCTCCTTCGTACTCTCCAAGTGAGTCCCAGTATTCTTCAACGGTGTTGTAACCTTAGAAGAAGTGATACATTAAGTCTTTTCAGTCTATTTAAAGAACAAAATGTTTAAAGTAAAATTAATAATGAAAAACGAACAACACAATGGTATTTTAAAATTAAAATAACACTTTCTGAACTCATAGCCCCAGTAGTAGATTTTTTCCTGTGTTGTTGATGCCTTGGAAACACAGACGTAATATCCGTTGATTTAACGTATACCTACATCAAAATAAATTTATAAGTATTCTCAGAAGTGTTTGTAATATTATTTGTCGTAAAATTAGAAAACGTAATATAAAAACAATCACTCAAAACATAATCAAAAATGTAATACCGTATTATCCTTTCAATATTTATCGTTAAGTAACAGTTACGAGCGCTTCGCGTGCTAACTTTTTGCGTAAATATTATGATATAAAGCCATCTCTGTATCATAAGCGGTAACTTTTCATTTTGGTCAAAGATCATATGAAAACATATGTTTTTATGGCGTTAATACATACATTCATATAAATTTACACAACAGAGAAAACAAAGCTTATTTTATATTTTTGATTTAGGTGTGCAAAATTCCCTTTCTAAATTTCCCCAAACGTACTAAAAAACTTATAAGTCGAATAACACCTAATACATGTAAACCCTACTAAAATTAAAAAAATATATTTTTACCGACTGTCTATGTCATAAAATTGTCAAGTTATGTGCAACAATTAGTCAAAAAAGGCTTTTCGATTTCTTATATAAAGGTTAGACGGTTATTTCCGCGATTAGGCCCGCTTCGGTCAGGTTTACCAGGGTAATAAGTATCCTTTGTGTAAGCAGTGATGTGGAGGTCACAAACTACCTGTGTGCCAAATACCAGAGAAACTTAGCGTTTATAATATTTAATAAGATTAAGATTCATTACTCCTAAATTACTTATAGTACGAGCATAGCCCGCATCTATAGATCATCCCATGCTGAAAGATAAAGTCGCAAATCACGCTTTATCTCTGAATGTAACACTAGTACCTTGTAAGGCGTTGTAAAAATTGACACATTCGGAATTCCCTTGGAAATTCCGATCGTTAGAAGAGATTGAAATTTAAACCAATTAATGTCGATCAAAGCTTGGCGTTAATCGGAATAATTAAACCTCCTTTCCTTTAATTGACGTTATCAGACTTAATATTCTTTGAACGGACATTTATGAAGGCGTTAATGGTACTTTAAAAATTCAGCCTAGAGTTTTAGAAATAACTTAATTCAATCATCGGATTTTACTTTCCTAACTAAATCTTCGTAATCTAATACCTTTAAAATGGGCAATATTTTGGTATCAATAATCTATTTCTCTCCTTACTAAAAGGAAAATGTATTCGATTTCAAAGATTATTTATTCATATTCAATATACCTATTACAGATACATGTTTATAATTTTGGGGATTTGGCATGGGCATGACATGGCATGGCATTCAAGATTTGATATGTAAATATCACGGTAAAGAACATTAACAAATACGACAATTATCATAACATTATCATGGTATAAGGTTTTGGATGGTATTGTATATGTATTTTAAAAAAGGAATACTTTTAATATATGCAGGTAAAAATTCTATTCTAATAAATATAACATGTTTTTTAATTCACTGCACAAGGTAAATTGAACAGTAAATGAAAATAAACGAACAGACTACCTCTAAGAGGTTATTAATCTACCCCACTTACTGTTTTCCTTAGAAGCGTTTCTAAGCAAAGGCAGAATTTGTTCTAGATACTCGCTCATGTCTGGTAGGTTTTTGTCCCAAGACTGTTTCATTTGTACAAGGGTATTTTCATCCTGCTGCCTCGCCATACTGTAGTGCAGTTCTGCGAACAAAAACAATAACAAATAAATAGTGAATAAAACATCACAAGCTAAAGATGACAATTCGCTTCATTGGTTGTTTAACAAACGAAAGCATCACAACAAATGCCAACACATAATAGATTCAAGAACAGAAGATAGCAAAATGTCTTTACATACAATAATATTTCTGAAACATTGCAAACGAGCATTGAAACATTTCAAGGTGGTAGAACCAGTGTAGTTCGACCGGGGAAGTACCACCGCCACACCTATTTCTAGCGTGACGCATTTCTTGCGTTTCGATAGAAGGGTGTGGTTGCCGGCACACTTTCACATGAGGCGACCAGCATAGTCCTCGGGAGTGGCAATGCATCTGTGATTGACTTCAGATGGAACTCATGTTCTGTATGAAGTTGATTACAGATGTCCATGGGCAGCAGTGACCACTTACCATCAGGTGGACTGCATGCTCGTTTGCTACTTTAGTCAAATAAAAAAAAAAACGATATAACTACTTCAGAAACTAGAAGTAATGATCCTCAATTACTCAGATTCAAATTTCAATAGAAAATGTTATCACAAATGTTAGATACAACAAATACAACCAAGAGATAAAAGGTCCATGGTAATAAATCAGAAGTTAATTTTTACCAAATGAATAATATAACTTTTGCCAAAGATAAATCACAATATACGACAGAGACAACTAAAAATGACTAGCAATTTTTTACAACATTTGAAGACGACCCTAAAATTAAAGCAAGTCGCCAAGAAATCGTTTGCAATTATTCAAAAAGTATAAAATTGACTTAAGGATCTTGCTACCCTGCTGGCGAATAAGGTTGTTACTGTGATATAAATATATAAGGGAAGAAGTTTATCATCTTATTAATCATAATTATTTCAAGTATATTTTATAAGAACAGGAATTGTTATAAAATGATAAGCAATGATTGTAGCCAAAGCCACATACAAAGTCTATAAACAAAAAAAAGGAAATAGACTGGTGTCGACAATCGTCTTATAAAAATAACTTCACGTAATAAATACCCTTTACTTAAGAATATAATAGATAGTGATATAATAGATCTATAATAACGTTACCAAAACTAGGATAGCAATGATTAACATGAATAAATTTGAAATAGATCGTAGGCTGGTAATATAATGGTGTCGGGAATTTCAGCCAGGAGAGAGTTAGTAGACATAATTTATTTGGAGTTCGGTATAAAGTATGTGCACCTATAGGCATCAGTAATATTAGAATTGGTACTGTTGAATCTGCCTACGAAATA